>CM066042.1:42350197-44750197 GCA_033557465.1 Ichthyophis bannanicus | reverse complement strand
CCTAAAGTGTCTAAAAGCATTGGTGGATAGTGGGAGTCTGATGGGAGAGTCATACCAGGGAGAAAAGTAAGAGGAAACGGTTTGCAAAGGTTCTCCTCTATATCTAGCCACACAGGTCTACTCGGTGCTAGGTCTTCCAGCCAACGAGCGCCTTGTTTGAGAAGAAAAGAGTGGTGATATTTCAGGAAATCAGGGAATCGGACACCCCCATTTTCCTTATCCGCTTGCAACTTATGCTTCGCTATCCTAGGTGTCTTGTTTTGCCATAAGTATCTAGTCAGAAGGCCCTCTAAATCTTTATATGTACGTCGAGGTAGGAGACAGGGCAACATTTCTAAAATGTAATTCACTTTAGGAACAATCATCATTTTTATGGTTTCTAGGCGACCCCACCAGGTAAGTGTTAAAGGAGTCCAACGGTGAGTAAGCGCCCGGACTTTAGAAGTTAAGTCTTTGGCATTAAAGGAGATAGCATCTTCCAAAGGAGAGCAATAGTGGACCCCAAGGTATTTGACCATGCGAGGTTGCCATAAAAAGGGAAAGGATTGCATATCTGCTTGATGAATCAGAGAGTTTAATGGGAAGGCTACCGATTTGGTCCAATTTATCTTATACCCCGAGAGTTGTGAATATTTACCGATTTGCTCTAGGACAGCCGGCACCGAGTCTAAAGAGACAAAGAGCATAAGGTCATCAGCATATGCTGAAATTTTAATTTCTCTATGAGAGAAGGGGACTCCATGAATCTCCTCCGATTGCCGGATTAGTAAAGCTAAGGGTTCGAGTGCAAGATCGAAAAGAAGTGGAGACAGTGGGCATCCCTGACGAGTACCGCGTTGAAGGGGAAATGACTGAGACTTTAAAGCATTAGCACAGATACTGGCTGTAGGCTGTGCGTACATGGCGTGGAGACAACGGAGAAAACCTTCTCCGAATCCGTACCAGCGGAGAGTTGCAAACAGAAAAGGCCATTCTAAGCGATCAAAGGCCTTCTCAGCATCAAGTGAGAGGCCGACAAATGGTCGATCAAGATTAACTGCGGTAGTCAGTACATGACATAGAGTCCGAGCATTATCAGCGGTTGATCTACCGGGAATGAAACCGCATTGATCTGGGTGTATCAAAGTAGACATCCTATCAGAGAGCCGGGTGGAAAGAATGGTGGCAAATATTTTATAGTCCGCGTTTAGGAGGGAAATTGGACGATAATTGGCTGTTAGTTGCGGATCTCTCCCCTCTTTCTCAAAAACTACTACATTTGCCATAGAAAAGGACCCAGAAGAAGATCCCTTCTCGGCCAGAGCAGAAAAATAAAGTTTCAAAACTGGAGCTAAGTCAGCGTTAAAGGTTTTGTAGAATTCAGCAGGGAGACCGTCCGGGCCGGCAGCTCGACCTGTGGCACATCTCTTGAAAGCAGAATGAATTTCTGATAAAGTGAATGGTTTGTCCATGGCCTCTCTATCTTCGTCAGATAGGGTCGGTCGTTGTACCCCTGAGAGCAATCGTTCAAATACTTCTGGCTCAAAATCACATTCAGATTGATAAAGCCGAGTATAAAAATCACGAAAGAGTTCTAAAATTTCTGTATCTTTAGTGACCAGGCCCCCCCCCCCGACGGATTACGGAGAGCGGTAACACGCTTGGCTTCTTTTTGACCTTTCAGGGCATTCGCTAATAATTTGCCAGCACGGTTATTTTCCCGGTAATACAACCCTTGTTGTGATTCAATATTTTTAGCAGCAGCAGTATATAAAAGCTGATTATATTGAAAGCGGAGGCGTTGTAAACGGAGTAAAATACATGGGTCAGTACGGGACGTAAGGATACGCTCCCCAGCTTGTATCTGTTGCTCTAAAATCAGTAAGTGTTGCTTTCTCTGTTTCCCCTGTCGAATTTGATAGCTGGTTATAGTAGCACGGATAGATGCCTTAAAACCCTCCCACCAAGCCCAGCTCGCTGTGTCATGGGGTGAGTTAAAATGAAAATAATCTTGGATAGCGGCCTTTATGTCAACCTGAAAATCTTTTTGATCCAGTAGGGATCTATCAAAAAACCAAGCACGGGGATGATCATCTCGCGTAGTGACATGCAATGAAAGAGATATGGCAGCATGGTCAGAAATATGGAGAGGGTGAGTCCTAGCCGTGTCCACTTGAGAAATCAGTGCTTTGGAAATGAGAAAAAAATCTATTCTAGATTGTGAGTGATGGGGGCAGAAAAAAAGGTGTACTCTAAGTCGGAGGGGTGAAGCAGCCTCCATATATCTACTAGCGCAAGGTCTTGCATCAGAGCTGTAAGGGTAGCAAGACTCTTGGGTGGATTACTCGTTCTAGGCGGTTGTCTATCTATCAAAGGGCCTAACACTTGATTAAAATCGCCACCAAGTATTAATGGAGTATTGGCAGAGGCCTGTGCCAACTGCGCAATACTTGCATAGTAAGCAGGGTTATCCACATTCGGGGCATAAATACAAATACACGTGAATTCACTATCGCCAACCTTAAGATGTGCACGGGTCCATCTACCCTCCTTATCAGAGCTAGTATCTATTACAGTAGCTTGCAAAGACTTCTTAACCAGAATGGCCACCCCACACCGTTTGGAAACGGCGGGAGAATAGGCAGCCACCAGATAAGGTTTAGCATTGAGTTTCAGTGTTTCAGCGGAATTTAGATGCGTTTCCTGAAGAAACACTAAATCAGCATGCTCATGATTAAGATAGCTAAGAATTTTCTTTCTTTTGATTGGACTATTGATGCCTTTTACGTTAAGTGATAAGATCTTACATAAGGCCATTGAGCAAGGTTAAAAATTCTGAAAGAGAACATGATAGCGCACCTAGGTTCACAATGTTCCTCATAGTAACTGTATCTGGCTGTACACATGACATGATAGAAAATAAGCTAATGTAATACAATGAAGCGCCCCACATTAAAAAATAAGAACCGCAGCGCGGTAGAGAAGAAGCAGAACCCCAAAAATTACTGGCGACCATGTGTCTGCGGGGAGAAACCCCAGAGAAGGCCGAAATTGAAAACATATAACCTGTATAACTGTGCGTGCTCCGAATCCAACCGAGGCACACATCATGGAGGGATAGAAGACCAAATAAGTCATATATGACAGAAAGAAAAGTCCAGGCAGTCTCTGTGCTTGGCGATGACCACCACGTTGGGCCCTTCAAAATGGCGGTCAGAGCCGGCAGATAATAAGTCCAAGTTGTTGGGTTAACGCATCTGCTCTGCTTCTTTGGAGTCTAAAAATGTTGATAGTAGATCAGGATCTTCGAATGTCCTAGTTTGGTTGTGGAGAGTCACTCGGAGCTTCGCTGGATACAACAGGCCAAAGCGAGCCTGTAGCTGTTGAAGTCGAGGGCGAAAAGCAAGGAGTCTCTTCCGACGGTCAACTGTGGGCTTTGCCAAATCAGGGAAGAAGGAGACTTTATAACTTTTAAACTCCAGATGACGATTCGCCCGGGCAGCATTTAGAATTTGTTCCACTTGTTGATATCGTAGTAATCGAAAGATAATAGGCCGGGGGGTCGTTCGGTTGAGCGCCATATGGGTAGGAACACGATGTGCTCGATCAATTTCCAGGTCTCTATGAAATGTGATCTTCAACAAGGAGGGAAGAGTTTTGAGCAGGAATTCTCTGATATCTCCTGCTTCCGCCCCCTCCGGTATTCCAAGGAGCCTCACGTTGTTGCGACGGGCTCGATTATTGCTATCTTCTAACTCTTTTTGAAGATTTTGTATCTGGCGCTCAGCCTTGTCCAGTTTGACCAAGCGCACCGCGTGCGAGTCGAGGACCCCCGCCATGTTGTCCTGCCGTAATGAAAGGCTTTCAAGTCTGTCCTGGAGCACACCGAAGTCTTCTCGCATGGCTCGAAGCGCTTCTCCGTTGGACTGCACCAATTCCTTAACTCCGCGTATTTCCTCTAAGATCTCCTGATGCATTTCGGGGTTTTCCCGAAGTGGAACCATCTTTTGTGGGGAAGACACCTCTGTTTTGGAGCGTTTTCCGTGTGAAGAAGAAGGAGACCCGAAGTCCAAGCGCGCTGGTTTATGGGCCGCCATCCCCCCCCGAGGTACCCCGGTAAGTTCGGAGCAAAAAATGAAGTTTATGTAGGTATTAAGTCAGGATTCTGTGAAGGCCTCTCGGGAGCTTCAGCGCGAAGCATCTAACCCGCTGGACATCAGGCTCCGCCCCCCCGGCCACTCTATTTCTGCTTGCTGATTGTATTCTGCTGTTTGTGCTCGTTTGAATGCTTGTCTGCATCCTTTATCCTCTATCCTGTGATTATGATGTTCCTTTCACATTTTCTTATTTTGCTTTTATTAATTTTTGTAAACCGCTTTGCTTAACCAAGCCATAGTGACAGTTTTTGGACTATTTTGTTAGTTTGTATGATGGAAAAATTTACATACATGCTGGTTTTCTTTCCTTGAATCCTGCTAGTCCAGCCCAGATGAGTGGGTTATGTCCCCCTGCCAGCAGGTGGAGGCAGACTCTGGCAACTTTCAGTGATGTCATCACTTGGTATATCCTCTGGTTCAGCATTGAGAGAAGCCAATAAAATTTCTCAAGTAGTAAGCAAGACTGAACAACTCAGAAAAACGTTAACCAGAAATAACAACAATTTCAAAGAAAATGCAATCATGGTAAGAAAAGCAAGCGTTATCAGTATCCATGTCTATCGCAGAGTCAATCAAGAGGCTGCTGGGCTTGTCTTTCAGGGTGGATTCTGGAGCGACAGTAGGATTAAAAGAAAGAAAATTAACAAGAATGTAATTTTTATCCTTCTGTATCCCGTTAGACGAGTCCACACGAGTGGGAAGTATCCGAGTAGTCAGGACCCAGGGTGGGAGGAAGACTATGCTCCGGACCAAACTGCCCTGGCAAAAGGTGCCGTCTGTTCCAGCTCCCACATGCAACCTTCAATGTTTCACAAGGTGCTCAGAGATAACTAAAGTAGCCACTTCACAGATGCCTTCTAGTGACACCAAAGCTAACACTGCCCAGCAGGCAGCCTGCACCCTAGTGGAGTGAATTCAAGACTCCCTCCGGCACATGCTTTCCACACAGAAACTAGGCTGAACTAATAGCCTCCTTAATCCAGTGGGCAATAGATGGACTTGGCCGCTGCCTTCCTCAGACTGCTGAAGAGAACAAAGATGATTCAACCAAAAGAAGAAATTAATCTCCAAGCCCTCCTCACATCCATCAGATGCCGTGCAGGGGCCGCCCAAAGGTCCTCCTCTGAGAAGAGCACAATGACAGCCTGATTTAGATGAAAGGAAGACAGCATCTTTGAGAGAAAAGACAGCAGAGTCCGTAGAGAGACAGATGCTGTCAAGTTGACCAAAAAAAGGCTCCCTGCAGGACAAGACCTGTAGTTCTAACACCTACCTAGCAAACGCAATAGCCACCAGAAAAAACACTGTTAGGGCCAAATCCTCAAGAAAGGTCTTCTGAATGGGCTCAAAAAGGGAGACCTTTCAGTGTCTTCACCAGAAAAAGACTGCACTGATGAACAGATCTGCTTCACTCCCGAGGAAGTGGGAGACGTCCTGGAGCACCTCTAAGGACAGCCCTCAAACACACCCATGGCAACAAAAAAGGGATCCATACCGGACCATAAAAAAATGACAAAAACAGTGACTACTGTCTGCCTTCCTGGTATCCAGAACCTGAGATGAATACCACTTCCAAAGATCCTCCAGACTCTCACATAGGTAAGGAAATAGAGACCTTCTGGGTCTTGTAAAGGATGTCCGCTACCACTCCAGAGTAGCCCCTTCTAAAATAGGCTATACCTCTCAAGGACTAGGCCATAAGCGAGAAGGAAACTGAAGCCTCCATCACCAGGGGCCCTTGCAGCAGAAGACCTCTCTCTCAAGGTAGTAAAAAAGTGAACTCCACCCAAAGGTTCAAGAGATCCACATACCATGGCCTGCATAGCCAGTCTGGCACCACTAAAATCATCAAGCCCAGATGAGACCGAATTCTCTAAAGACAGCTCACAAAGAGCCATGGGGGTGGGGGGAGGGAAAGAGAAAACAAAAGCCCATACTGGAGCCATACCTGAAGCAAGGCATCCAGGCCTGCCATCTGTAGATCCTTCCTGCACCTGATAATGTTCTCCACTTTGACATTTCCCTGGGTGGCCAACAAATCGAACACTGGTAGGCCCATCTCTTCGCTATGAAGTCGAACACACGAGAACGTAACTCCCAGTTGTCAGGATCCATGGTACTCAAGAGGTCTGCCTGCACAATTGCCAATGCCTGCTATGTGGGCTGCCAGCAGATGCTCCTCTGCACAACGACATCATCATGACTTTGAAAGCCACTACAGCACTGTGACTGCCACCCTGCTCGTTGACATAAGTGTTCTCAGACAATGACACAGCAGTAGCTTAATAGCTGTGGCCACCAGGAGAAACTGAAACTCCTCCAGAGTAAGTGGATCACTCAGGCCTCCAGAGGTTTGATCAATCAGGAGACTTCCTGTGGGGATCAGTGCCCTAAATAAACTGACCCAGACAGTGTGCTCCTCAGCCCCTTCACAGGTTGGAATCCGTGGTGACCATTACCCAATCCAGTGCCTTCCAGAGGCATCCCATCCAAGTCTGCAACCATCATCAGCCCAACTGTGCCCTGATCTCCTGAAGGCGAGGAAGGTGCTGATTGAACAAACGGGGAGCGGGGAAACCAGTAAGCCAACAGGCACCTCTGCAGGGGGGTGCATATGTGCCCTGGCCCAAGGGTTGATTCCATAGACCCCAGGACCTGCAAATAGTCCCAGGCCTGGAGAGCTGCCTAAGCACATCTCCCTGAGCTACCACTGCAACTTGTGCAGCCTCTCTGGAGTGAAAAAAAACCCCAAACAAACAAGCACACCACCACCAAACACCCACACCACACCACTCAGCCCCCAGTCTTGAAGGGCTACCAAAAGGGACTGCTACAACTGGAAAAAGATCTGTACATGTAAGTATTTATCTTCTAGAATATACTCTGAATCTTGGGGGAAAAAGGGAATTCTGTGGATTAAAAGCTGATAAATCTGTGTATCTTAGAGTTCAACGTTTTTGCTGAGTTAGTCATGTTTTAGTACCACCAGAGAGCTTTTCATCTAAATCAAAATAGAGTATAGCTTAGCGTACAGGTAGAATAAATAGTCTGAGTAGAAAGAAAGAAATTTGTTTCTAGTGACCTTTACAAAGAGGACTAAGTTAGGAGGCAAAAGATCTGTGACATTGTCTTAAATAGGTGTAAAGCTAAGTGACAGATCAAAGGGACAATGAAAGGCTCCCTCTATCAAACCAAGGGCTGTGTGAATCATGCAGATAATTGGTAAAAATTTTACTTTAGATGCACAGATCAGCGCACTGTGTAGCAAGCCAGTTTTTATTAAGTCTTCTTTCCCTCCCACTCACCCCGACTCCCACCCATCCGAGAAATATTAGCTTTATAAGCTCTTAAACCTTCTTTCGCTACCAGCATCTTTCTCCCACACTAATTGTGCCAACTCCAGCAGAGCTTTCTCCTTCTAACCACCCACGACTTGGAATTCCCTTCCTTCAGAGATTCGCACCTTAACGAACATTGGGAAATTTAGGAATAAGCTGAAGACACAAATCTTCTTAGAACACTTTGGTACAGACACCTAACTACACACCTTCCTCACCCCTCTAAGCAACCTCAGCCCCTTTTCCTCTTACTTGTATAAACACTAGTACTCCACCCCATTGTGTCACATGGTCTCTTATCACCCTAAGCAAATCAGTCCTTGGTTTGCTCATTAATAATATTGTGAACACTCACCCCTAACCTAGTGCTCAGTTGAGTTTTATTACTATAATGATTAACAATAATAATAATAATAATGTTACCTACGTTCTATGTAAAGTTATGTTTGGTAAATCTGTTCCATGTAAACTGCCGTGACTTGTAGAGACAGCAATATAAAAGACCTGCTAAATAGATAAATAAAACCTATTAAAGGGAAAGAGTTACCCATATTCACTTTCAGGTGTGGCTCGTTGTCCTCATCAGGAATAGATTAATTAAGGACCTGAGATTAATGGACTTTGTTCACCTGGAGAGTAATTAAACGTATTAAGAATAGTTGTATCAGTATCCCCAGCAACCTTAAGTAAATAACTTAAATACCTAAACAAAACCTTAAAACTAAGATGCAGACAGCAATCCAGAAGCAAGATGGGCAGGCTTTCCAGTCTTTTGCATTGGGTGTCACATCTATGATTTTCTCCCAGTTGGTGAGTGGTCTACTTACATGTACACTAGATGGAAGGAGCTCTTTGCTCTTAGGGAATGAGTCCGATCACTGGGGCTAGAGTAGCAGACTTGGAGGACATAAGGAAGAGAGAGGTATATAGAAGAGACCTACAGGGCCGTAGTACTGAAGTCCCACCTCCAGTCTGGCAGCTTCCCTGTTGCCATGGAGGAGAGAGATCACATGTGGATCAGGAACTAGTTAAGAGATAGAAAGCAGAGGGTAGGGCTAAATGGCCAATTTTCCCAATGGAGAAAGGTGTATAGTGGAGTACCCCAGGGATCTGTGCTGGGTCCGCTGCTTTTTGACATATTCGTAAATGACCTGCAAATGGGAATAACGAATGAGGTTATCAAATTTGCAGATGACACAAAACTATTTAAAGTTGTTAAGACCCAAGAGGATTGTGGAAAATTGCAAGAGGATCTTGATAAATTGGAAGACTGGGCATCAAAATGGCAGATGAAATTTAATGTGGACAAGTGCAAAGTTATGCACCTAGGGAATAACCACCCAAACTATGGTTACACAATGCAAGGTTCCACATTAGGAACCACCACCAAGGAAAAAGATTTAGGTGTCATTGTGGATAACATGTTAAAAGCCTCTGCCCAGTGCGCAGCAGCGGCCAAGAGAGCAAATAGAATGCTAGGTATCATAAGGAAAGGAATGGAAAATAAAACAAAGGATATTATAATGACTCTATATCATTCCATGGTGAGACCGCACCTTGAATAGTGTGTGCCATTCTGGTCGCCATATCTTAAAAAGGATATAGCGTTATTAGAAAAGGTTCAGAGAAGAGCCACCAAAATGGTAAAGGGGATGGAAGGATACCCCGATGAAGAAAGGCTAAGAAGGTTAGGGCTCTTTAACCTGGATGGCTTAGGGGAGATATGATAGTCTATAAATTAATGAACGGAGTAGAACGGGTAAATGTACATCGATTGTTTATGTTATCAGAATATAGAAAGACTAGGGGACATGCAATGAAGCTACAGGGTAAACTATTTAAGGCTAATAAAAGAAAATATTTTTTTCACTCAACGTGTAATCAAACTCTGGAATTTGTTACCAGAGGATGTAGTAAGGGCTGTTAGTGTAGCTGGGTTTAAAAAAAGGTTTGGACAAGTTCCTAGAGGAAAGGCCCATAAACCATTATTAAGAAGGGACCCAGGATATCAATGCTTGACCCAATACAAGCATTGTGGAACCTTTGTCTTTTGGGGGAAACTGCTAGGTACATATGACCTAGATTGGCCACTGTTAGAAACAGGATACTGGGCTTGATGGACCTTGGGTCTGACCCAGTATGGCATATCTTATGTTCTTATGACCAAAGAGCAGCACCCTGTTCTGGCAGAAAGTGATCCTGTAGCTAGGACCTATCCTCCAAATGATGTAAAACCCTCTCGCACTGAGGAGGATTCTCCAGGGCCAGGTTGCCCATGAGAGAAGGATTAGGACAGCCGTTATAGGTGGTGATTCGAACACTAGGCATAAGGATAGCTGGGTGTCTGATGGAAGTGAGGATCACTTGGTAACATGCTTGCCTGGTGCGAAGGTAGCGGACCTCATTCACCAACTAGACAAGATTTTAGATAGCACTGGGGAGGAGTCTGCTGTCTTGGTACATGTTGGTAGTAATGATATAGGAAAGTATGGGAGGGAGGTTCTGGAGGCCAAATTTAGGCTTTTAGGTAGGAAGCTGAAATCCAGAACTTCCAGGGTAGCATGCTCAGAATGTTTCCCGTTCTACACGCAGAATCCAAAAGGCAGGCAGTGCTCAAGAGTCTCGATGTGTGGATGAGACAATAGGTCAAGAATGAGTGCTTTGGATTTGATAGGAACTGGGCAACATTCTGGGGAAAGGAGGGGCTTTTCCAAAGGGATGGGCTCCACCTTAATCAGGATGGAACCAGGCTGCTGGCATTAACCTCTAAAAAAGACATAAGAGCAGTTTTTAAATCAGATAATATGGGAAAGTAGACAGTCGCACAAAGAGTGCATGGTTCGGAAAGATGTATCCTTGAAGGATACTAGCAAAATGTTAGGGCATATCGATAGAGAGATTCCAATAAATATATGCAGAGCAGAGAGCTTAAAGATTCCAAATTACCCCCGTCTACAGATATCCAGATTAACATGAATAAAATACCACCTCTAAAATGCTTGTATGCAAATGCTAGAAGTCTAAAAAATAAGATAGGAGAGTTTGAATATATAGCACCAAATGAGAGGTTAGATATGATTGGTATCTCAGAGAGATGGAAGGAGGACAACCAGTGGGACAATGCGATACCTGGGTACAAACTATATTGAGACCTACAGGGATATAGTCCTGAAGTCCCACCTCCAGTCTGGCAGCACCCCTGTTGCCATGGAGGAGAGAGGTCACGTGACAGGAGAGCATCACCCTGGTGTGGCAGGAAGTGATCCTGTAACTAGGACCTGTCCTCCAGGTGATGTAAAACCCTCTCGCACCGAGGAAGTTTCTCCAGGGCCATGTGCCCATGAGGGAAGGGTTAGGACAGCCGTTATAGTTGGTGATTCAATCATTAGGCATGTAGATAGCTGGGTGGCTGGTGGACGTGAGGATCGCCTGGTAACATGCCTGCCTGATGCGAAGGTAGCGGACCTCACGCGCCACCTAGATAAGGTCTTAGATAGTGCTGGGGAGGAGTCTGCTGTCTTGGTACATGTCGGTACCAATGACATAGGAAATGTGGTAGGGAGGTTCTGGAGGCAAAATTTAGGCTTTTAGGTAGGAAGTTGAAATCCAGAACTTCCAGGGTAGCATTCTCCGAAATGCTTCCTGTTCCACGTGCAGGACCCAAAAGGCAAGCAGAGCTCCGGAGTCTCAATGCGTGGATGAGACAATGGTGCAGAGATGAGGGTTTTGGATTTGTTAGGAACTGGGGAACATTCTGGGGAAAGGAGGGGCTCTTCCGAAGGGATGGGCTTCACCTTAACCAGGATGGAACCAGGCTGCTGGCATTAACCTTTAAAAAGGAGATAGAGCAGCTTTAAAACTAGATATTAGGGGAAAGCCGACCACTGTTCCCTCTAAGCTGTGCGCGTTTGCGCGCGCACACACCTCGCCGAGTGAGTGCACATACTTTACAACAGAGCGCACAAAAATTACGGTTCTGATTCTGATAGAAAACAACACAGACATCTTAAAATTTAAAAGTTGTTGTGCATTTACGGTTTTCACAAGTTCTACAATATTTTCTAGTGCAATCAATGTGGTGTACATACTGTATTCTGACGTGTAGTCAAATTTTAAAGTATATAACTCCGAGTGTCGTTATGTGGCGCACAAAAATTTAACCTTCCTTCAAAAGCTGCACAGCTGATATTTTATGCGCACACAGCCTACAGAAAATTAGAGGGAACATTGAAGCCGACAGTCGCCCAAGAGCGGATGGTTCGGAAGAATGTATCCTTGAAGGATACTACCAAAAGCAGAGAGGTTCCACAAAAGAGTAAAGTAGCCCAAATGCCCTCAAGTATGGAGCAGACAGAGCTTAAAGATCCCAATTTACCCATGTCTAACAATAGCCAAATTAACATGAATAAAATACATTCTCTAAAATGCTTGTATGCAAATGCTAGAAGTCTAAAGAATAAGATGGGAGAGTTAGAATATATAGCACTAAATGAAAGGTTAGATATGATTGGAATATCAGAGACATGGTGGAAGGAGGACAACCAGTGGAACACTGTGATTCCTGGGTACAAACTATATCGTAATGATAGAGCTGATCAAATTGGTGGAGGGGTTGCGCTCTATGTTAGAGAGGGCATTGACTCAGAAAGGATTAAAGTTTTGCAGGAAACAAAATCTGGTGTAGAATCTATATGGATTGAAATTCCATATAAAAGGGGGAAGGCAATGGCAGTGGGGGTGTACTATCGAGCGCCTGGCCAGAATGAACAAATGGATGATGAAATGCTCAAAGAAATCAAGGAAGCTAACAAAAGTTACAGCGCAGTAATAATAATGGGTGATTTCAATTACCCCGGTATCGACTGGGTCAGTGTCACGTCAGGACATGCTAGGGAGATAAAGTTCCTAGATGGAATAAATGACTGCTTCTTGGAGCAGCTGGTTCATGAACCGACCAGAGGGGAAGCCATATTAGACCTAGTCCTTAGTGGAACACCAGATCTAGTGCAAGAGATAAGGGTGTTGGGGCCACTTGGCAATAGTGATCATAGCATAATCGCCTTTGATTTAATTAGTGGAGGAGGGATAGTAAGGAAATCCACAGTACTACCTTTTAACTTTCGAAAGGGAGACTATGATAAAATGAGGAAAACATTAGCAGTTGCGAAGGTTAAAGACGTACATCAAGCTTGGGTGTTGTTGAAAAATACTATCTTGGAAGCCCAGACCAGCTGTATTCCACGCTTTAAGAAAAGTGGAAGGAAGTCCAAAAAACTGCCAGCATGGTTTAAAGGTGAGGTCAGAGAGGCTGTTGTTGCCAAAAAAGCATCTTTCAGGAAATGGAAAAAAGAGCCAAACGACAAAACCTGGAAAAAGCACAAGCACTGGTAAGTCAAATGCAAGGCATTGATAAGGCAGGCAAAGAGAGAATTTGAGAAGAAGCTTGCTGCGGAAGCAAAAACGCGAAATAAAGACCTTTTCAAGTACATTCGTAGCAAAAAACCTGTGAGAGAGTCAGTTGGTCCATTAGATGATAAAGGGGTTAAAGGAGCACTAAGAGGCGACAAGGCGATAGCGGAGAGACTGAATGAATTCTTTGCTTCGGTCTTTATGAGGAAGATGTAGGGATGTTACCCATGACTGAAGTGGTATTTAAAGGTGCGGAAGAATTGAAGGAAATATCGATACATCGGGAAGATGTCTTACAACTATTAGATAAACTGAAGAGTAGCAAATCACCTGGGCCGGATGGTATACATCCAAGGGTATTGAAAGAACTGAAATATGAGATTGCAGAACTGCTATCAGTAATCTGTGAACTATCATTAAAATCATCGCTAATACCGGAAGATTGGAGGATCGCCAATGTAACACCAGTTTTTAAAAAGGGTTCCAGGGGTGATCCGGGAAACTACAGACCGGTGAGCCTGACGTCAGTACCGGGAAAAATGTTAGAAACCATCATAAAGAATAAAATTACTCAGCATGTAGATAGTCACAACCTAATGGGAGACAGCCAACATGGCTTTAGACAAGGAAGATCTTGTCTTATTAATCTGTTATGTTTTTTTGAAGGAGTGAATAAACAGGTGGACAAAGGTGAGTCGGTTGATATTGTGTATCTGGACTTTCAGAAAGCCTTTGACAAGGTCCCTCATCAGAGACTTTTGGCAAACCTAAAGAGTTATGGGATAGGAGGCAGTGTACTATTGTGGATCAGGAACTGGTTAAAAGATAGAAAGCAGAGGGTAGGGCTAAATGGCCAATTTTCCCAATGGAGAAAGGTGAATAGTGGTGTACCCCAGGGATCTGTGCTGGGTCCGCTGCTTTTTGACATATTCATAAATGACCTGGAAAGTGGAATAACGAGTGAGGTTATCAAATTTGCAGATGACACAAAACTATTTAAAGTTGTTAAAATCCAAGAGGATTGTGAAAAATTGCAAGAGGATCTTGATAAATTGGAAGACTGGGCATCAAAATGGCAGATGAAATTTAATGTGGACAAGTACAAGGTTATGCACCTAGGGAAGAACAACCCAAACTATGGTTACACGATGCAAGGTTCCACATTAGGAACCACCACCCAGGAAAAAGATTTAGGCGTCATTGTGGATACCATGTTAAAACCCTCGGCCCAGTGTGCAGCGGCGGCCAAGAGAGCAAATAGAATGCTAGGTATGATAAGGAAATGAATTGAAAATAAAACAAAAGATATTATAATGCCTCTATATCGTTCCATGGTGAGACCGCACCTTGAATATTGTGTGCAATTCTGGTCGCCGTATCTTAAAAAGGATATAGCGATTTTAGAAAAGGTACAGAGAAGAGCCACCAAAATGGTAAAGGGGATGGAAGGATACTCCTATGAAGAAAGGCTAAAAAGGTTAGGGCTCTTTAACCTGGAAAAGAGACGGCTGAGGGGAGATATGATAGAAGTCTATAAATTAATGAACGGAGTGGAACGGGTAAACGTAGATCGATTGTTTACCTTATCAGAATATAGAAAGACTAGGGGACATGCAATGAAGCTACAGGGTAAACTATTTAAGACTAATAAAAGAAAATATTTTTTCACTCAACGTGTAATCAAACTCTGGAATTTGTTACCGGAGGATGTAGTAAAGGCTGTTAGTGTAGCTGGGTTTAAAAATGGTTTGGACAAGTTCCTGGAGGAAAGGTCCATAAACCATTATTAAGAAGTGACCGAAGATATCAATGCTTGACCCAGTACAAGCATTGTGGAACTTGTGTCTCTTGGGGAAACTGCTAGGTACATATGACCTAGATTGGCCACTGTTGGAAACAGAATACTGGGCTTGATGGACCTTGGTCTGACCCAGTATGGCATATCTTATGTTCTTATGCAATGATAGAGTAGATCAAATTGGTGGGGGGGGAGGGGGGCTGCGCTCTATGTTAGAGAGGGCATTGAGTCACATAGGATTACAGTTTTGCAGGAAACAAAACACTATAGAATCTCTCTGGATCGAAATTTCATGTAAAAAA
Organism: Ichthyophis bannanicus; assembly: GCA_033557465.1. Classification (NCBI taxonomy): domain Eukaryota; kingdom Metazoa; phylum Chordata; class Amphibia; order Gymnophiona; family Ichthyophiidae; genus Ichthyophis; species Ichthyophis bannanicus. The sequence goes on along the minus strand of CM066042.1, from coordinate 44,735,214 downwards.
GAAGGGGAAGGTGATGGCAGTGGGGGTGTACTACAGACCGCTAGGCCAGAATGAACAGTTGGATGATGAAATGCTAAGAGAAATCAGGAAAACTAACAAAAGTTACAACACAGTAATAATAATGGGTGATCTCAATTATCCCGGTATCGACTGGATCAGTGTCACGGCAGAACATGCTAGGGAGATAGTTTCTAGATGAAATAAATGACTGCGTCTTGGAACAGCTGATTCATGAACCAACAAGAGAGGAAGCCATTTTGGACCTAGTCTTTAGTGGAATACATGATCTGGTGCAGGAGATAAGGCCACTTGGCAATAGTGATCATAGCATGATCGTGTTTGATTTAATAAATGGAGGAAGGACGGTACGGAAATCCACAGTACTACCTTTTAACTTTAAAAAGGGAGATTATGATAAAATGAGGAAAATAGTTAAGAAAAAACTAGAAGGAGCAGCTGCAAAGGCTAAAATGTTACATCAAGCATGGGCATTGTTTAAAAATACTGTCTTGGAAGGCCAGACCAGATGTATTCCATGCTTTAAGAAAAGTGGAAGGAAGTCCAAAAACTGCCAGCATGGTTTAAAGGTGAGTTCAGAGAAGCTGTGGTTGCCAAAAAAGCATCACTCAGGAAATGCAAAAAAGAAGCCAAATGACAAACACTGGAAACAAGCATTGGCATGTTAGATGCACATTATTGTTAAAGCAAAGAGAATTTGAAAAAAAAAGCTTGCTGTGGAAGCAAAAACGCATGATAAAAATTTTCAAGTACATTTGTAGCAAAATACCTGTGACAGAATCAGATGGACCAATAGATGATAGAAGGATAAAAGGGGCACTAAGAGGGGGCAAGGCCAAGGCAGAGAGACTGAATGAATTCTTTGCTTTGTCTTTACTGAGGAAGATGTAGGGATGTTACTCATGACTGAAATGGTATTTAAAGGTGATGCATCTGAAAAATTGAAACATATCAAATAGGGAAGATGTATTACAACTATTTGATACACTGAAGAGTAGCAAATCACTTGGATGGTATACATCTGAGGGTGTTGAAAGAACTGAAATATGAGATTGCAGACCTACTATTAGTAATCTGTGAACTATCATTAAAATCATTTGTAATATCTGAAGATCGATGAATGGTCAATGGTTCCAGGGGTGACCTGGGAAATTACAGACCTATGAGCCCGGTGTCAGTATCTGGAAAAATGCTAGAAATCATTATAAAAGAACAAAATTACTGGACATGAGGATAGTCATAGTTTAATGCGAGAAAGCCAAAGAGTAATTAGGCCTTACCTGCTAATTAGCATTCCTGAAGGAACTCCAGTCCAGTCCCTCACCTCTAGGTTGTGCTCCCCTTCCAGCAGCTTGGAGACTGAGCACGTCATCTTCTTGATGACTCCTGAGAATATATACTGCTGGCACCACCCACTAGTTCCAGTAGCCTATTAACAAAGCAGACTTAACGGAGAGACAATTAAGTAGAACAACCAACCAACTGAAAACAACCTATGCTCTTCTCTCCCCCCCCCCCTCGGCAGAGATCACCCGCCCCCCCTCCCAAAGAGGAGGCTTACCTGTGAAATCGACTCACCCCCGATTCCACAGAACAAGGACAGACAACTCGGCCATTCCACCACATCATGTCTGCCCCTCCAGCACTGAATTGCTACCCAAACTTGAATCACTGGACCTTCACCTTCGGGCCGGATTCGCTAGACCAAGTCTTCATATGGAGACACTGGGCGAGACTGGAGTTTCTTCAGGAACGCTAATTAGCAGGTAAGGCCTAATTACTCTTTCCTTAGTGTCCCTCCAGTCCAGTCCCTCACCTCTGGGATGCAGCAGAGCAATTTGAACCACAGGAGGGACCTACGAGACCGGCCCGAAGAACCGCTCTGCCGAAAGCTGCATCTCCCGCCGCCTGTACATCCGACTGATAGTGCTTAGAAAAAGGTACGTAAACAGGTCCACGTTGCCACCCTACAAATATCCAGAGGCGGCACCAGACTGTACTCCACCCAAGAGGCCGCATAGCCCAGTGTAGAAGGCGCCCGTAGTCCCACATGAATGGGCTTGCCCTTCAAAATGTATGCCAATGCAATGGCCTCCCTAATCCATCTAGAAATGGAGGCCTTGGCTGCTGCCTCTCCTTTGCGAGGTTCCCTAAAAGAGGACAAACAGCCGATCCGATTTGCAAAACACCGCAGTTCCAAGATAGCGCTTCAGCACACGATGAATGTCCAAACGATGCAGCTGTGCATCTGCCACCCCATCACCCTCTCGAACCAGGGAAGGGAGGGAGACTGGTTGATTCAGATGAAATGCAGACACCACTTTGGGCAGGAATGAAGGAACCATCCGCAGGACCACTTTCTCCTTGGAGAAACAAAGAAATGGCAGTTGACAAGAAAGAGCCTTTAACTCTGAAATCCACCTGGCTGAGCAGATCGCCACAAGAAATACCGCCTTAAGGGTCAAGTCTTTCAAGGAAGCCCGCCCTATTGGCTCATAGGGTTCCCCCGTCAGGGACTTCAGCACCAATTTGAGATCCCAGGGTGGACCTGCCAACCTTTGGGGTGGACAAATGCGGCTTACCGCCCTGAGGAACCGTCCTACGTCAGGGTGCTCCCCCAGTGACTTCCCTTGGACCTTTCCCCAATAACAGGAAATTGCTGCCAACAGCACTCTCAAGGAGCCGGCAGCCAGGCCCTTCTCAAAGCCTGCCTTCAATAAGTCTAGGATGTCCAGCACAGAGGACGTCGTAGGCCGCCTCCCCTGGTCTGCGTACCACCCCTCAAAGATGCGCCAGACCCGAACACAGGAGAGGCAGGTCGACCTCTTCCGAGCCTTCAGCAAGGTAGCGATCACCGGGCCCGGAGTATACCCACTTCAGCAACTTTGCCCTTTCGAGAGCCATGCTGTAAGCGAGAACTAATCCACCTACGGCATCCGGACCGGTCCCTGGATCAAGACATCCTCTCGACCTGGGAGCCTCCACAGTCAATTTATTAACCACCTCACTAGATCAGCATACCACGGACGTCTTGGCCAGTCCGGGGCTATCAGAATGATCAAGCCTTGATGAGCCTCAATGTGTTGGATGACCCTGGCTATGAGAGCCCACAGTGGGAACACATACAGTAACCCCTCCGTGGGCCACCTCTGGACCAGAGCGTCCAGGCCCTCCTACATTCTTTCCCCTTCTTTTGCTAAAGAAGTGACTTGCCATGGCTGAAGTCCACCGTGCCATGAGATCCATGACAGGAGGGTCCCAATGGCTCACCACCTGTGCGAACACCTCTGGACATAGCTCCCATGCGCTGTGATCCACCTGGACTTGACTCAGATAGTCTGAAGTGACGTTTTTGATCCCCGCCACATGCGCTGCCGACAATGCCTGAAGGCGTACTTCCATCCATTCTAGCAATGTCTGTCTCCTCCTCCAGGGAGGCACTGCCTGTGCCCCCCTGGCGGTTGATATAGGCCACCGTGTTTGCATTGTCTGAGAACACCCAGACTGCTTTTCCGAGCACCCAGCACTAACGCTTTGAGCGCCAGAGCCACCGTCCAAATCTCCAACCTGTTTATCGACCAGCGGGCTTCTTGTGCACTCCAGCAACCTTGCGCAATATGTCCTTCATAGTGGGCTCCCCAACCAGACAGGCTGGTATCCGTCATTAGCTGGATCCACTAGGGCGACTTGAGAGGCATGCCCTGCTCCAGACTCCCCGGCTGGAGCCAGCATTTGAGTGCTCTCCTGGACACTAGCGGACAGGGAAGCCTTTCTGACAACAGCTGACGCTGGTGGGACCAGCGCTGGAGTAGAGACCGCTGCAATGGCCTCATGTGGGCCCTCACCCACGGGACCAACTAGAGAGTTGCTGCCATGGTCCCCAGCAACTGCAGATAGTGCCAAGCTGAGGGCTCCCTCATAGCCAGGAACCTTTGCACCAGCCGTCGAAGATCCTGAGCCCAGTGAGCCAGCAAAAACTCCTGGCCCCTGCGGGTGTCTAACTTCTCTCCGAGGTATTTGAGCTCCTGAGCGGGACTCAGCCTGCTCTTGGCTAGGTTGATCACCCAGCCTAGACTCTTCAAGAGATTGACCACTCTGGCCTTTATGCTCTCTTCCCTGGACTTGGCCCGGATCAATCAATCATCGAGGTAGAATACCTTCCTTGCGAAGTGCCATCGCTACCACTAGTATGACCTTGGTGAAAGTATGGGGAGCTGTTGCCAGGCCAAAAACGGTAACGCTTGAAACGTGAAGTGTCCCATTGGCACTGCGAAACACAGAAATTGCTGATGGGCTGGATGGATAGGAATGGATAGGAATATGCAGGTAGGCCTCGGTGAGGACAAGAGACGTCAAAAGCTCTCCCCTGCGAACCGCCACTATTACTGATCTTAGCATCTCCATGCAGAAATGAGGAACCCTCAGGCACCTGTTGACCCACTTGAGGTCGAGAATGGGCTGAAAGGAAGCCTCCTTTTTTGGTACACAAAATAAATGGAGTATCGACCGCACCCGCATTGATCTTTGAGCATCGGCACCACCACTCCTAGAAGCAGTAGCCGTGACATCTCCCTCACTACTGCGGCTTTGGATGGAGCCCCACAGGGAGATTGGATGGATGAATACTGGGGGAAATTGGTCGTGCCAGCTCAAAGGCGTACCCCACTCAGATGACCTCCCAAGATCCATTGGTTGGACATGACCTGGATACAGGCGGAGTATAACTGCCTCAGCTGACCCCCTACAGGCAGAACTCCTGCCTGGGCCCCCCACCCCTCCATTTCATTGTGTCTTTCTAGGTCCTGAGGAGGAGGAGGCGGCAAGCCCCTTACCTGCTCCCCAGAACCCCTGCTCTTTCAAAGGAAAACACCCCCTCTGAAAGGATGCCAAATGGGTTGTCCAAAACCGCCGGAAAACCCTTAGCTGGGTTCGCCCGAGAGCGGGATTATGACCCTGCTTAAGTTTATCCTCTGGGAGCCTTCCTCCCTTTGAATCCCACAACTCCTTCACCAATTTATCTAAGTCCTCCCCAAATAGCAACTTCCCTTTAAAAGGAAACATGCTGAGGCAGGCCTTTGAAGAACCATCAGCCGCCCAGTTCCACAGCCACAGATAGTGGCGGGCTGCCACCACAGAAGCCATACTCTTCGCAAGGCCCCTGATAAGATCATAGTGAGCGTCCGCAAGGTAAGCCACATCCAACACTATTCTCGCCGCCTCACTCACGGTGTCCCCCACCAGGTCACTCGATTGCTGCATCCGTTGCGACCAACGGAGACAAGCCCTGGCCACCCAGGCCCCATACACCGATGCCTAGAGGGCAATGGCATTAACATCAAAGGCCTGCTTCAACAAGGTATCCAATCTCCTATCCTGGGCATCTTTAAGAGCTGCACTGCCCTCAACTTGGATCGTTGTCTTCTTGGTCACTACAGGGACTGCAGCAAATCTCACTCTCTCTCTGGCAAAAGATACAACCGCAACATGGTCAACATCCCCTGCAGACCAGCCTCCAGCAGCTTCCACTCCTCCTGGATCATCTGCTTGACCACCAGATGAACCAGGAAAACTTTGTGTCTTCCACACTGCCTGAATAAGAGGATCCTCCAAGGCTTCCTCTTCCACTGGAGGACCTGCAGATATATTAAGTGCCTTTAAAGACTCTCCGATGAGCCGTAACTCCTCACTGTGGATGACTCGAACAATCCATGCCTGCTCCTCCTGGTCAGGAATCTCGCCTTCTTCTAACTACTTATCTTCCTCTTCCATCTCCAGATCCCACGGATCACCTTCCTGCCCTCCATTGTCCCCGAGCTTGGGGCGCTTCTCAGACTCTACAGGAGGCCCAACGTTTGAGTCAGCAGCCCACTTCAGCACCCACTCTTGCAGAGGCACAGGCCCCTTAGCCCCCTTGCTGACGGAGGCAAAACACCTTGTGCAGCAGAAAAACAAACTCCGGAGAGAATCCTCCCCAGCGCCTGCCCCTCCTCCACCCCCTGAGACATGAAGGGCCCAGGCTGGGCCAGGGGACCCAAAGACAGCTCCAGCTCCGGGAAAGCAGGACTTCCTGACTAACTTTCCCCTTCAGCGGACTCTCTCTGCTCCTGTGATACGGGCAGCGAGCACTCCTGACTAAACGCTCACCTGGATGCCCTGATCCAGCGACGCGGCCTCCAACGCACACTCCCTGCATACTCCCGTGTCCGACACTGTTGCACGCCGGGTTCTGCACACTAAACACTGCGGTCTCGCCAACATTTTGCAGAAGGACTCACATTCCCTTGAACAGAGACCCAGATAGGCAGAGCCCAAGGCCAAGAAAAAGAGGGAGATTCAAACCTAAACTTTTTTTTTTTAATTGATTAATTGAGTACCAGCTCACCAGAGAAAATATAGAAAAAACTCAAGGAAACTCTGGGGGTTGGCGGTTTCCTTTAAGTATTCAACTGCTCAAAAACTGTTTGAAACAGTTTGCAAACTGCCCAGAAGGCCCCCCAGTGGGCCCGGTGGGAAGCACTCCCTGCGGAAAAACAAACCACCGGCAAACCGCACTAAAGGAGTGGAGGAGTGGCCTAGTGGTTGGGGCAAGGTACTTCAGGCCGGGGGTTCAAATCCCACTAGAGGACAGCAACCTTGGGCCGGAAGGACTGGGCTTTCTAGTCCCACAGGTGCTCCTTGTGGTCTTGGGCAAGCCACTTAACCCTCCATAGCCCATGTTCCCTGTAAAATAGTTATCTCCAAGTTATAATGCCCTGTTCAATGTAAACCGCACTGATGCAGAATAGCATGGTATATAAGAGAATGTAATAAAGCATGCAAAATGAGCAGGCCTAAGCTCCTCCACTGACTCCGAGCTGCCCAGGGCCTCCCGAACCATGCAGTCAGCAGCTGTGTGGCCTGCTTACCTCACCACGTGGTCTGCCGACACGTGCACAATCCAGCGGCGCTCCGAAGCAAATTCTGTAGGGTTTCCTCTGACCTTCTTTCCTGCTGCCATTGGTCTGCTGTTCCGTCCCCGTGCTCAGTTGCTCATGGAGCTTCGGCAGCGAGGGGAAGGCTGCACTGCACTGCACTGCCCTTCTGTGCAGCTGTGAACTGTTCGCGGCTCCTCACCCATTTGCGGTATCAGGAGCCGCTGAAAGGCAAATCTGCAACCCAACGCTCTTCCCCCGAAGCCTCCTCCTCTTCTCGGCCCAACAGGAGATAAGGTAGGTGCTGGCGGGGGGAGGAGGGGGAAAGAAGGAACCTTTCCCTACCCCAAGCACTTCCAGCTACCTCGCTTCAACACTGAGAAGTTGGTTGGAAGGCAGAGAGGAGTAGGAACTGCAGGCTAAGAAATAAAGAAAGGGAAAATTCGGCCCTGCCCTTAGCTGTCTCTTCAGGAAGCCTAACCCCTGGCTTACAGCTCCCTCAAGCTGCTTGGAGACTGAGCATACTGGAGCTGGTGGGTGGTGCCAGCAGTATATATACTCAGGAGTCATCAAGAAGATGACGTGCTCAGTCTCCAAGCTGCTGGAAGGGGAGCACAACCGAGAAGTGAGGAACTGGACTGGAGGGACGCTAAGTAACATGGCTTTAGCTAAAGAAGGTCTTGTCTTACTAATCTGTTATATTTTGTGAAGGTGTGAATAAACAGGTAGACAAAGGGTGAGCCAGTAGATAAAGGGCATCTGGATTTTCAGAAAGCCTTTGACAAGGTCCCTCATGAGAGACTCCCGGTGAAGTTAAAAAGTCATGGGATAGGAGGCAGTGTACTATTGTGGATCAGGAACTGGTTAAAAGATAGAAAGCAGAGGGTAGGCCAATTTTCCAAATTGAGAAAAGTGAATAGTGGAGTACCCCAGGGATCTGTGCTGGGTCTGCTGCTTTTTAACTTATTTGTAAATTTATTTATTTATTGTTTTTATATACCGCGCTCTTTAAAATCAGTGCGGTTTACAGGCAACATTTACGCATCTCAGTAATCTGTTATGCATTTACATCGAACAGGGACAGCAACTTGGATTTCAACTAGGGTAACTATTTACAATATCTACAATTCTGTACATTAAGACCATGAGTTGTCTTGTGGGCTTATCATTGTTTAGCTGGATGTAATGTGGCTAATATTGGGTTGTGAGTAGTGTAATAGAAAGAGGTGGTGTTTTAGGGCTTTTCTGAATTGAGCGATATCGGTAATTGCTCGTATGGAAGATGGAAGCGCATTCCAACATATGGGGGCGTAGAACTTGAAAGCTCTTCTTTTTGTTGCCTGGTTGCATTTAGTTATTTCACAGGGAGTTTGGAGAGTATTGATGGCGAAAGACTTCCTCGCTCTGTTTGCTGGGGTAGGATGGAGCAGCTCTGTTAGGGAGGAGGAGGACATATTGTTGATGGCTTTAAATGTCATCAAGATTATCTTATATGTGGTACGACAGTAGATAGGCAGCCAGTTCAAGTCCTTTAGAATCGGGGTAATATGGTCTCCTCTAGAGGCTCCATGAGGGAAGCGTACCGCGGTGTTCATTGCTAGTTGTAACGGGCTTATTGTGCTCTTGGGTAGGCCATAAAGAATCGCATTGGCATAGTCAAAGTAAATGACCTGGAAATGGGAATAGAGTGAGATGATCAAATTTGCAGATGACAAAATTATTCAAAGTCGTTAAAACCCATGAGGATTGTGCAAAATGGCAAGAGGACTTTGATAAATTGGAAGACTGGACTTCAAAGAGCAGATGAAATTTAATGTGGACAAGTGCAAAGTTATGCACCTAGAAATGAACCCCCCCGAACTATGGTTACACGATGCAAGGTTCTGTATTAAGAACCACCACACCGCCCAGTGTGCAGCATGGCCAAGATGGCAAATAGAATGCTAGGAATCATAAGGAAAGGAATGGAGAATAAAACAAAGGATATTATAATGACTCTGTATCATTCCATGGTGCAACTTCACCTTGAATATTGCATGCAGTTCTGGTCACCATATCTCAAGAAGGGTATAGCAGCATTAGAAAAGGTACAGAGAAAAGCCACCAAAATGGTAAAGGGGATACCTCTATGGAGGAGAGGCTTAAAAGGCTGGGGCTTTTCAACTTGGAAAATAGATGGCTGAAGGGAGATATCATAGAGGTCTATAAATTAATGAATGGAGTGGAATGGGTAAACATAGATTGATTGTTTATGCCATCAAAAAGTAGAAAGACTAGGAGACATGGAATGAAGCTACAATGTAAACCATTTAAGACTAATAAGAGAAAAATATTTTTTCAGTCAACGCACAAGCTAATTCATTACCAGATGATGTAGTAAAAGCCGTTTGTGTAGCTGGGTTTAAAAAAAAAATGTTTGGACAAGTTCATGGAGGAAAGATTCATAAGCCATTATTAAAGGGGACTCGGGAAATCCACTGCTTGCCCTAATACAAACATTGTGAAACCTGTGTCTTTTGGGGAAACTGCTAGGTACTTGTGATCTAGATTGGCCACTGTTGGAAACAGGATACTGGGCTTGATACACCTTGGTCTGATCCAGTATGGCATCTCTTATGTTCTTTATGTAAGTACTTGGAAAGAATGAGGCTGCTCTTGGGAGAGTCAATCACCAACCCCAGCTGTTCCAGCTAGCAAATCACCAGGGACTTAACTGCTCTAGACTTCTCCAAGGAGTAAGACCAAAATCAACCAGCTGCCAAGTATGGGTTAAATCAAATACCCTGTCTGCACAGGAATGCTCCTGCCACCATTACCGTGGCCTTTAAGGTGGTGCAAGACGCCATGGCCAGGTTAAATGGAGGAGCCTTTAACTGGAAATGATAGCCCAGGATTCAAAAGTGGAAGAACCACTGAAGTTGCTCCGAGAAGGGAATATGGATGTTTCAGAAATCCCCTGCTGTACTGCAACAATGACGAAACTGATGGTCTCTATGCACTCGAAACGTAGCACAGACTGCTGAAGGACCCTACATTCTTGGGTACCATGAGGTAGATTGAATAATGCCCTGACCTTGCTCTGTGAAAGGCATGGGTACAATGGCTTGTAACTTCCCCTTGGGAAGAAGAGAGCTGCAGACTCTCTACAAAAGCATCCCAAAGAGGCTCTGCAAACTCCAGCGTGTACCCTTGATTTAGGACATCAATGACCCATTGGTCTGACATGACATGGGTCCTTTCCAAGTAAAGCAGCCAGAGTTACCCCCTCTCCCCCAACTAGCTGTACCTCAAAAGGTACAGCTAGTTGTACCACTGCAGGATGCATACTGGCTATGTAGGGAGCCATTTCCAAGTTTCCAGAACACAAAAGTGCTGACCCCTCTTGGATTTAGGCCATCCCCGTGCTCAACATGGAGCTCTACATAAAAGGCACTGCTGGGTCCTCTAGGCCCATCTTCCAGGAGCCTCTAAGAGCAAGCTTCTCTAAAGGTCTTTCATCAATGTCTCCTGGTCGTCCCAAAAGAGCAATCTGCCCTTAAAAAGGTGAGCTTGCTCAGCTAGAACTTGGAGGCTGCATTGGCAGAGCCAAAACCATAATCTGGCCATTATTACTGCCACCATAGACTTGGAGGAAATTCTGATCAAGTCGTACAGTGGATCTGCCACACATAAAGCTCCAGATTCCAGTCTCACAACCTCCAGACTGTCCAGTAACTGCTGGATCTAGCTAGCATGAGAGAGTTCAGGGCCTCTAAGCCTGCACACAGTAGCGCTTAAGTACCCAAAACCAATGCTGTAAAGGCATTTTTAAAGAGGGCTTCCAGTCTCCTATCATGAGACTCCTTCAGTGTACCTCCTTCCACTGGGATGGTTATGCACTTAGTAAGTGACATGACCAAGTGAGCCCAAAAAGCTGTTGCAACGCACTCCGAGACAGAGAATATAGCTAGTGCAGGATCTTAGGACCTCTTAGGCCCAGCTCCGGTATCTCCCACAAAACTCACGAGCTTATGCAGAGGCTCAGAAGGTGAAAAGCAGAAAGGATGCTGCAAGCCCTCCAGAATATGGTTCACCTGCAAAATCTCCAGAGGGGCAGATTCTGAAATCCAAGAGGCCCCTATAATATCCTGAATAAGAGTGGAAGGATCCTCCAAGAGAAGCTCCCCCTCCTCTGTTCACTCACCCGCTGGAGAAAGGGCATCATCTTCTTCCCAAACTACCCCCCATAGGGGACAAGGCAGGGCTCCCAGACAGGTGGAAAGCAGGACAGGAGCATTTAACCCCCCTTGCTGCTAGTGGGAGAGGCATAAGAGAGCCCCAAGTCTCCCGTAAGGAAGGTCATGGTTTCCGGACCCCCCCCCCCCCGGGGTGACTACCATACTGCTAACAGCCTGTGAGCCATTTAAGGAGCTTCTGCTTGAGGCCAGCTGAAAACAGGCCCTAAGGCTACAGACGGCCCAAAGGCCTGCAGTCTCCTCCCCGCGCTCCCCCTTTGCAGGGACAATGCAGCCATCCTCGCTGGCGGGAAAACCACGAGAGGTGCATAAGCAGTTGCAAATATCACCCCCCTGTGGAGGATTCCGACACTGGAAAATAATGGGCCCCCGAGGCATCACCAGCCACAGAGCTCACCGAACAGGAGCCGCAGGTGGAACAGTGCCATGCACACGGCATCGCGGCCAAGCACCACACAGTCAAACAAGCGAGAAGACATGACAGAAATTCCGGAATGGAAAGGGAATCTCAGCACCTGTCAGAACCCAATTAAAGGCTGCCCTAACCATCCTCACAGGCAGCTGCCTTAAGGAGATTTTTTTTCTTTTGTAAATAACTGAAGCTATTTTATAACAAGCAGCAAAAGAAAGAGCCAAATGCAAAAATAGCACTAAGAAAAAGACTGGGGGAGGGGGAAGAAAAAAAAAGTCACTAGCCAGTAGACAAAAAGGACAGCAATAGGGAAGGAGGGGCCTTGGCCCAAACATACCACCCCCACCCCCAGGGGGCCCATCGGGTCTTCCTGTCTTTTCTCTGGCCCACCAGTGCTGGAACCTGTGGTTAACGGTGCTGGATACAGAGCAGCTGTTCATTGGAGGAGTCAAGGGTATGCCCATGTCTCAAGCAAACACTGGGCCAAGGTCTGCCATGATCCATCAGGGGAGATAGGTGCAGCAGCACAGATAGACCTATCTACACAACTTGTCACTTGCTGAAGACAGACAATACCGACTTCTCTCACTGCTGCACCAGAGGATATACCAAGTGATGACATGACTGAAAGTTGTGCAAGTCTGCCTCCACCTATTGGCTGGGGTGCATAACCCACTCATCTGGACTGGTCTAGCAGGATGATTAGGAGTAAACCATTAAGGTATGATATTATATTGTTTAGTTTCTATCTTAATTTTCTCTCTTTTTTGTAATCCATTTTGTTTCTATTCTGTTTAGCCAAAAATAGCTCAAAGTGTCATTTTATTACAGTTACATTGTCACAACGGTGTAAGCTGCCTATGAACATTGCTTTGCATGAATCTTTTCATATAGGAGGTCAATAAACTGGCCTGATAATAAGAGGCAGCTAACACATAATGAGGACAGAAGAACCTGAGAGCTACCAGACAGCACAGTTACTTACCTGTAACAGGTGATCTCTGGGAACAGCAGGAATTAGTCCTCACATATGGGTACGTCGGTACCGACGGAGCCCGTGCGGGAAAGCTCCCCAGCTTCTTAGAATAGAAGCTTTTGGGACCTCCCACTGCACATGCGCACTGCCTTCCCGCCTTCCTGAACAGCTCTCCTCAGTTTCGAGTTTATAGCTGAGTCAACAGAGAGAGGACAGGAAGATAGATAGATAAAAGATACAACTCCTAGGGGAGGTGGGTGGGTTGTGAGGACTAATTCCTGCTGTTCCCAGAGATCACCTGTTACAGGTAAGTAACTGTGCTATCTCCAGGAACAAGCAGGAATAAGTCCTCACATATGGGGACTCCCTAGCTTAGATGCATGGGATCCCCTGTAAAGGTTCGCCATCTTCGTATGGATCTCAGGCATCCATTCTGGGAAGGTGGGCAGGAGTTGTTTAGGAATGGAACAGGTGCTTGAGGACAGCCTGGCCAAACAAGGCATCCCGGCGGGAGTCCTTGTCCAAACAGTAATGGGCTGTGAAGGTATGAACCGAGGCCCAGGTAGCGGCTCGACAGATCTGATCTATCGAAACAGAGTGCAGATGAGCCATAGAAGTTGCCATGGCCCTCACATTGTGAGCAGTGACATGGCCTTCCAGAGAAATGTTTTTGCTCTGGTAAGCAAAAGAAATACACTGAGCAATCCAATTGGAAAGTGTACGCTTGGAGACTGGAAGTCCCAAATGGGAAGGATCAAAGGCCACAAAAAGTTGAGAAGACTTTCGATGTGGCTGAGTCCTATTAAGGTAAAAAGCGAGAGCTCTTTTACAATCCAGAGTATGAAGGTTCCTCTCTGCATTGGATGCATGAGGAGCTGGAAAAAAGACAGGTAGATATACCTCTTGATTAAGATGAAAAGGCGAGACCACTTTAGGCATAAAGTGGGGATTCGTCCTAAGGACCACCTTATCATGATGAAATCATGTGTAAGGTGGATTAGCCACTAAAGCCTGCAGCTCACTGATGCGGCGAGCCGAAGTGACTGCAATGAGGAAGATGACCTTCCAGGAAAGAAATTTCAAGGAGGTGGAAAACATTGGCTCAAAAGGTGGCTTCATAAGTTGACCGAGCACTAGATTCAAATCCCATGCGACCGGGGGTGGTCTGATGGGAGGTTTAGTGAGAGTCAGGCCTCTCATGAATCTTGCAACAAGAGGATGAGAGGAGATAGGTTGTCCATTTATATGTTTCAAGGATGCTGCAATAGCACTTAAATGGACTCTTACCGAATTCGTCTTGAGGCCTGCATTGGATAGATGCAGGAGATAATCAAGAAGAGAATTCAAAGGAAGTGCCAGAGGGTCAAGACCCTGCTGAGCACACCAAATGGAAAAACGTTTCCATTTGAAAGCATAGGAACGCCTGGTAGAGGGTTTCCTAGAGGCAGAAAGGATATCTTTCACTGGTTGGGAAAGATGAAAGTCTTGAAGGCTTAAGCCTTCAGTAACCAAGCACTGAGGTGAAGGGATTTGGGGTTTGGGTGCCACAAAGTCCCCTCCTCCTGAGACAGGAGGTCTGGCGCAGCTCCCAGATCCAAGTAGGATCCCTGGGAGAGCTGTAGAAGTAGAGGGAACCACACTTGGCGTGGCCAGCGTGGAGCTATGAGGATCATAGTTCCATGATCCCTCTGGAGTTTGAACAGAGTCTTGGGAATCAAAGGAATGGGTGGAAAGGCATATAGGAATGCCTGATTCCAATTCAGGAGAAAGGCGTCCGTAGCCTGAGCTCCCTGACACGGAGTTCTGGAACAGAACCGGGGAAGTTTGGCATTCCACGGACTTGCAAAGAGGTCTATGTCCGGGGTCCCCCATTCCTGAAAGATTCGGTTTATTTGGTCCAAATGTAGGGACCATTCGTGTGGCAGCAGAACTCGACTGAGCCTGTCTGCCCGAGAGTTTTGAACTCCTGGGAGATACACTGCTAGCAGGTGAATCTGATGCTCTCTGGCGAAGGCCCATAGTCTTAGAGCTTCGTTGCAAAGCGAAAGAGAGCCCGTCCCTCCTTGTTTGTTTATGTAAAACATGGCCACCTGATTGTCCGTCTGAACTAGGACAGTGAGGTTGGCTAGGAGGGAGTGGAAGACCTTGAGGGCAAGGTAAATTGCTCGCAGTTCCAGAAGATTGATATGAAGGGTGGTCTCCTGTAGAGACCAAGTGCCCTGAGTGGAGAGAGTTTGCAGATGGGCTCCCCACCCTGTTTGGGAGGCATCTGTTGTGAGGGTTGCTTGGGGTATAGCAATGGTTGAAATGGAGCCCCCAACAACAGATTCTTGGTGGAAGTCCACCAGTGGAGGGACCAAAACAGACGATCGGAGGTTTGTATTTGGTCTGAGAGCGCTCCTGACGCCTGAGTCCACTGAGTGGCCAGGGTCCATTGAGCTGCTCTCATATGAAGACGAGCATAGGGCACCACATGCACTGTGGAGGCCATATGACCCAGTAGGCGTAGCATTTCCCTGGCTGTCAAGTGAGTGCTGGACTGAGCTTGTGGAAGGTAGGCCCTTGCAGTGATGGTGTCCAACTGGGCCCCTATGAATTCTAGAGATTGAGTAGGGATGAGTTGGGACTTGGGAAGGTTTACTACCAGTCCCAGATACTGCAAAAGGCTCCTTGTGTGGTCCAGGGAAATCTGGGCCTGTGACTGAGTTGGAGCTCGGATGAGCCAGTCGTCCAGATATGGGAAGACAAAGATTCCCATGCCTCTTAGAAATGCGGCTACGACTGCCATGCATTTTGTGAATACTCTTGGAGCAGAGGCTAGACCGAAGGGGAGTACTCTGTATTGGAAATGTTTTCCCTGAAACAGAAAGCGAAGATACTTTCTGTGGGATGGATGGATGAGTATATGTGTATACGCATCCTGTAGGTCTAGAGAACAAAGCCAGTCCTGACCCTGGAGGTAAGGAAGGAGAATGCCGAGAGACAGCATTTTGAATTTCTCCTTGAAGAGAAATTTGTTCAATTCTCTCAGATCTAGGATTGGTCTGAATCCCCCTGTCTTCTTTGGAATGAGAAAATAAGGGGAGTAGAAACCGGACCCTTGTTGAGGAAGAGGAACCTCTTCTATGGCCCCTTGGGCAAGAAGAGAGGAAACCTCTTGACCCAACAGGGTTAGGAGAGATGGGGGAGAATTGAATGGTCTCACCATATGATGGGGAGGAAGGCTGGAGAAATGAAGTTTGTAACCCTCTCGAATGATAGAGAGGGTCCATTGTTCTGTTGTGATTTGTTCCCATCTGGGAGCAAAGTGAACCAACCTTCCGGGTATGGTGAGAGGTTCTGGTTGTGTTAGAACCAGAAGTGGCAAGTTCCCTAGGAGCAAGTCAAAACCCCTGAGGGGTTGGAGCCTGCTGAGCTACAGTAGCTGCTGCAGGCTTAGCTCGTGCTTG
Source organism: Ichthyophis bannanicus (assembly GCA_033557465.1). Lineage (NCBI taxonomy): Eukaryota > Metazoa > Chordata > Amphibia > Gymnophiona > Ichthyophiidae > Ichthyophis > Ichthyophis bannanicus. The sequence continues at coordinate 44,719,213 of CM066042.1, read as the reverse complement.
TTTGGATTGCTGACGCTTAGCAGTATAGCGAGGTTGAGAAGACTGCTGGCCAGTATTTGAAGCAACTCTGGCCTTCTTATAGTAAGGCCTTTTAAAAGACTTTTTCTTAGTAGGAATTGAAGTGGACTTTGAAAGTCTTTCCAAGGTGGCATTTTCAGCATCCATCTGGGTGGCTTTGATTTGCCACTCTTCCCCAAATAAGTTCTCACCTGTACAGGGCAGATTCCGTAAGCCATCTAGAACCCAAGGTTCCAGATCAGAGGCCTGGAGCCAAGCAAGACGTCGGGCTGCAATAGCAATGCCCGAAGCCCTACTGGCTCCCTCAAAGGAATCATATGCTGCCCTATTAGAGAACTTAGAAACCTCTAAGAGTTGTTTCACTAGGGAAAGGAATCCCTGCTTTTTATCCTCAGGGATAAAGGGGGCAAAATGCCGCACCTTTTTGGCAAGTTCCTCCAGGAACATGCCCATATAGAGACTGTAGGAATTAATCCTGGCTATAAGCATACTAGCCTGGAAAATTTTCCTACCAAAAGAGTCCAAAGTCTTACATTCCCGTCCTGGAGGGGTGGAAGAGTGCCTTTTGGCACTCCTAATCTTCTTCATTGCAGACTTCACCACAATAGAGTGGTGGGGCAATTGAGTCTTTTGGAAACCAGGAGAAGGAGGGACCCTATACATGGTGTCCAACCTACGGGAATAAGGAGACAAAGTCAAAGGATTTTCCCAGAAATCCATCAGTTGTTCTTGAAGGATTTCATGGATAGGCAGGGTAACTGCCTCCTTAGGGGCCTTTGAGTATCCCAAAATATCCAGTTTTTTGGATCTGGGTTCCTTTTCAGAGGATGTGGTAATAGAAAGGGCTGTAGCCATATCTAAAACAAAGTCCTGGAAGGACAAATCCTCTGGAGGGGACATTCTCCTTTTAGGAGAAGAGGGCTCCTCAGGTAAGTTGAGTGAAAACTCAGCAGAATCATCAGAGGAGTGAAAATCCTCAGAGGAATCGGTGCTTTCCTCTAACGCACGATACGCGTACCGATCGGTATCGATATCGGGCGTATCGGGTATGGAACCGGTATGGAGCGAAAGCCCATACGGTACCGACTTGCGTTTAGAGGTGGACGGCCTCGATACCGGCATGGCGGACGATACCGGTATCGGGCCCGGAACCGCTGAAAGCGGAACCGATGGCGTTGCAGCTTTAATGAAAGCCATGACGGCCTGCTGCATGGACTGTACAGTATCGCCCATGGACGCCATAGCTGCCTGGATGTCGGTACCGGAGTGACCCGGTACCCCAGAGCAGGCTAACAGGTGATCTGTCGAGGCCGTAGCATCGATATCAACCTGAGACCCCTGAATTGGCGTTTTTGGAAGTTGGACTTCCCGCCGGGGTTGTTTGGCTGGGGCAGGGTCCTCAAGTTCTAAGCTAAGAGCCTCTCGATGCTTTGAAGGAGATTTGCTCTTTGAGGACTTGCCCACAGAAGGTTTGGTTACCTGAGATCCATCCGGAGAAGAAGACCTGGATGACTGTGATGCTGTATTCTCTGAAGCAAACAGCACATGGAATTTGTTGGCCCGGTTCTGCAGCCCACGTTTAGACATGTGGGAGCAAGATGGGCAGTCCGGTATGGAATGGTCAGGCCCCAAACATTTCAGACACCAGTCATGGGTGTCTGTGACTGAAATAACAGCATTACATTTGGTACACTTCTTAAATCCAGGGGCTTGGTTCTCCATGAGGAGAAATTGAGTAGGCCGAGAGGCCTCTCTGAAGTGACCAAAAAGCTAAAAAATAAGAAAAAAGAATTATAATTTTTTAAAGAAAGAAAGAAAAGACCGGCGATACCGGTATCGGTATGGGGAAGGCAGGTACGCGGTCTAAAGAAACAAATAAAATAACAATTTCTTCAGCGGTGACAGGAACACGACCTGCTGGCTCCGCGGAAAAGAAGAAACTGAGGAGAGCTGTTCAGGAAGGCGGGAAGGCAGTGCGCATGTGCAGTGGGAGGTCCCAAAAGCTTCTATTCTAAGAAGCTGGGGAGCTTTCCCGCACGGGCTCCGTCGGTACCGACGTACCCATATGTGAGGACTTATTCCTGCTTGTTCCTGGAGATTATGTCAGACCAATGGTCCATCAAGCTCAGTGTCCTTTTTCCAGCAGTGGCCAAACTAGGTCCTAAGTTCCTGGCAGGATTCCAGATGGTCAACAGATTTCATACTGCTTACCCCAGAGATAAAGAGAACTGGGGAAATCTGCTTCTTAATAACTAACTGTTTACGGGTTTTTCCTCCAGGAACTCATCCAAATCTCTTTTAAAACCAGCTACAATAATAACTTTTACTACATCCTCTGGTAATGAATTCCAGAGTTTGATTACACATTGAGTGAAAAAAAATCACCACCTCTGATTAGTCTTAAAATGTGCTACATTGTAGCCTCATTGCGTGTCCGCTAGTCTTTCTACTTTTTGAAGGAGCAAATAACCGATGTTTACCCGTCCACGCCATTCATTATTTTATAGACCTCTATCGTATCTCCCCTCTGCCGTATCTTCTCCAAGCTGAAGAGCTCTAACCTTTTAAAGCCTTTGCTTGTTCTACCAGTAACCAATGCCAAATACATAGGAAGATGTAATATACTCAAATCTACATCAGCTCCTGCGATTTTATCCAACTGCAGTACATTCAGGATGGATGCCGAAATTCCCATTAACATCACAGTTGCAGAATCTAAAATCTGACAGAATGGGGCTTGAATAAAGATAATCACTTTCACAAAAATAAGGATGCTTCATCAGCTTCGCCCCTATCTTAAAAATGTTTGGACCAATCATGTAACATGGTGTCGCATATTTAAATTCTGATCCATAATTTGGCCCAAGTATGCCGCCTCACTACTTACAGCTGCTGGCTGATTTAGGCACAGGGAGTTGGGGTCCTATCATGGCAACGAACAAGACCTCAGTCTTACGGTTGTTAATTTTTAACCCGTGCTCAGATAGCCTGGGAAAGCTGGTTATATGATCCAGCACATCCTTTGCCCTAGCACCCTGGATTGGGAGACCCCCCGACTAGAGAACTTCCATGCAGCTGGACCCCTTGGGGACAACACTTTCCTTGTACAGGAGCAACATTCTTACATCACTAGCATCTTAGAAACAGGCAGCCCCTTACCCCTAGCAATGATACGAGGATACCACTGGATGAGTATTATTTGTCCTGGGTCATCAAGCAGCGTGGGTGCTCCCCTGTGCAGAGTGTCCAGGATAGGGGTGCGTTGGACCAGATAAGAACTGCGCCCACTAGGGCCACGAGCCCTCTGAAGTGAACTGCTGCATAACACTGCTGCTTCCCAGGCTGCAGTAAGAGTCTTGCTGAACATGAATTCTGGTGTGGTTTCCTTCGTTTTGGGCTTTTTTTTCCTTTTACACAAGGGAAGCAATTTCCAATTCAGCAGTTTTCAAGGCCAACCACACTACCTTTTAGCATGATGGTTGTACTGCTGATTTTCCATGTTAAAACCCGTCCTGCATCAGCAGCAAGGTTGATGTGGGAAAATGAAAAGCTGCATCATTACATGAAACCCACAGTTTGTAAGCCCGCTGGGGGCAGGGAAATACCCCATCTACCAGACAGAATGCAACTCACCTTGAACTAGTCCTGTAAAGGCGCAAACTATATCCGAAAGGATTACAGAGATGAAAGGCAGAGGAGAGCACCAGGCAAGAGTCTCTGCCGTCCGTACCTTAACCCAGCCCTGCACCAACAATGCTCGAGTCTGTATTTGCCAATGGGGCAGATGTCTGCAGGCCCTTTATAGCACCTCGCTCTTGAAACGCGGGATAAGCATACAAATTGGCTTCGAAAAGTGGGTCGACACGTATCTCACGAATACGGACTCGTCTCGGCACAGAGCACTAGGCCACACGCTGCAGGCCCGCTCCCGGGACGCCCCTTTGCTTTGCCCCTAATGTTCCGCGTAGGAATAATATTCGACGCTGGCTGGGCAATTACCAAAGTGCGCGCGTTGTTGAAAATGCCACGCGTTTCTTTCACTTTCAGAAGCGCTTGAAGGACCCACAGACACTTAGCCCTCCTTTTTTACGGGTACATTTAATAACTAAAAAAAAAAAAACCCAAACACACAAAAAAAACACACCACGTAGATTTAAATATACAAAAACTTAATTTGCTTTTCCTCCATAGGCATCACAGTCCCAAAAGAAATGCCACGTACAGAATATCTGAACTGTCCTCACTCTCCTCTCTGAGCTACTCCTTCCTCCTCCGGACCCTGGTCCCCCTCGCAGCACTGCAACCCCCAGCTGCCTCTTGTCGTCTCATGAGAGGGGGAGGCGGGTGCATGAGGTGGGGGACGTAGTAGCATGGCGGTTCTCTAATGGTGGCATCAACAAGCTTAACATTTCCCGTGTAAGTCGTGACTCAGTTTAAGGAACTACATCTGCTGATTTACTACACGATACATTACTGGCAGAAAACCGATGCAGCAGGGCGGCGCTATTGTGCACGCAAAGTCGCAACCCGGACGGACCCTTTCACTTAGAGATCGAGAACCTTCGCACTTGTTTCCTTTACCCCCCAATGAAGCTGCAGAGGCAGATGGAGGCTTCGGATGTGGAGCTTTCTGGGTGCATTTTGCATAAGAGACGGAACCTACTGGGGCGATGGATTTAGTCCGTGTGTCTGTCTTTGCGCAAACACGCAGCGACCTGCGCCCCCTCCCCCAAATCAGCAGGTCGAAGAGCCAAGCGGACTAGAGCCATTGATCGCAAACAGCACAAGAGCGGGACGGCTGCCTGGGAGCTGGGAAAGCATAAGGGAACGACGAGGGGAGGAGTCAGAAGAGGGATCCAGATCTGAAGGAGAGAGAGAAAGCTGCGGGGGGGGGGGGAGGAGAGAGAGAAAGCTGCGGGGGGGGGGGCAGAGCCCAGGAAAGACAGTAATTAAGGGTAGGGATAGCAAAGTCCTATCACAAACACATGCACATCCCCCCCCCCCCAAATATACTCGCAGTGACACCCCCACATCGGATTACGGGAATAGGGGGAAATGCGCCCTTGTGTCCGTCACAAGCATACTCGTTTCAACTTTTCATTTTCTTTAAAAAGAAAACTTCAACTGCCCATGTGCCCCCGCTGCAGTCCTGAGCCCCCAGCGCACTTTCCCTTTCACGTCCTGCTGCCCAGACGGTTCTCCAGCCCGAGTTGCAGGAGCGCTTCTGCACCGGTGACCTTGCAGTCCCCTTGGGACGGCCTACAAATCTATAGTAGTGCCTGGCACTTCAGGTATTGGCATTTCTGGCTTATGGTATTCAAGTACTATAGAAAGCGAGTCGCAAAGAGAACTAACGGAGGGAGGGAAACCGATCGATCGCCCGTCCGAGTGTCCGTTTGCGCTGCTGCAGAGTCCGACGGCGGGATCCGATGAGCTCAAGATCGCTCCGAGAGCCGGGGGGGGGCAGGCAAATGGAGTTTGGCTTCTGGGCCGTCAGCTCGCCATATTGATTCCACCCTAATACCTTTGGGGAAAGAGGCGAAGGAGAAAGAAAGATAAAAGCAAGGGCACGGGGGGAGGGGACGCACAAGGCTCTTTGCCCGTTTCTGGCTTTACGCGTTCAGTCGCCGGCCTCTCGATCTCCTGTGAGCCCGCCTATGCCTCTGGGCTTCGCTAGATCTGCTCAGCTGATTTTCCTTAACGTCCTTCCCCCCAGTGGTTTATATATTTAACGCACCAGTGTTTTTATAGCGCTTTATCGTGCAATGAACCTTAACAGATCGATCGCATTTGCACGGGATGCACAGTCCACGGTTAGCATTAGCGATGCAAACGGCTTTCTGCTTCGGACTCTTGCAGGCTGCTCTTTCGTGTTGCTTGTCGTTATTATAATTCAACGACACAGCTGAAAGAACAGGGGGGGGGGGGAGAGAGAGGAGGCGGCAGAGAATATTAGGGAAAAGGGTGACCTGCAAAGAGATTGCAGTCTGTCGATGCCCCCCCCCCCCCCCCCCCAAATAAACTTTCTTGCAACCTTGCTTGCCAATTTTGTTTCTTTGGGAGCGGCGAGATTAGGAGAAGCCCTGGGCGATTCTGAGGCAAAACAAAAATTTGTTTCATGGTAACAGCAAGGATTCCTTCTCCCAGTTCCATCTACTCGCGGTCTCCTTTCCCCAGCCCTGACTTGGGGCTGCCAAGTGTCCCTTAAGGTCATGCAACATCCTACCCTAAAATGTCTCACAACCTGGGCCAGATTTAAGAGGGCAATTTCCAGAATGCGCTGCACAGGGGTTTACCCATGGAAGTGTTGCCTTAGCACGGAAACATGGATGGCGCTAGGAGTAGGCCACCTGAAGGATGCCTGAGTATTTCCTATCAAAACCCCTCCATCGCCTTCCTCCTGTTCCCCTCCCCACCCCCAAACGAGACACCAGTAGTGCTGCCCAAGCTTTCACCCGAGTCAGATGTACATCTCTTTCCAAAAACATAACTTATGTACTGTTATTCCCAAATAACTCATTCAATGGGAGTGGAGGAGCCACCTAATGGTTAGAGCACTGGCTTGGGAACCCAGAGGCCAGGGTTTGAGTCCCACTAGCACTCCTTGTGGCCTTGGGCAAGTTACTTTACCCTCCATTGCCTCAGAAGGATCCAAGTTCTCAATGTCCCTGTTTAATGTACATTACCAAGTTTAAGTTACAATGTAAACTGCTTTGACTGAAATGATAAAGCGGAATTTAAAAAAAAAAACTTAAATTAAACACATTTACAATATTAGTTACATAATATCTAAAATATTAAATAAATACACTTTAACAAACTGTCCCAAGCTCCTACCCTGCCCTTACAGTGCCAAACTTAGGCCCTCCAATTTCACTCAACCTCCATCCAAACCAAATTAGCCTGGAAACAAAAAACGGTTTTTGTTTTCTTCCTAGTTATCATCAGAATACGAGTATGTTCCTGCTGTACACTGAGGAGGGAGTTTATTCCACGAAGTGGGAGCCACTGATAAATGTTCTGCCCCGCCATTTTGGCAATCTTATCTGATGTTAATCAGATTCTTAACAGAACTGCCTGACTCAAACGTGAAGTCCTTCCTGGTTGATATCTTTCCAAATATACTGAGACTCCCAATTTGAAGAATATGAAAAAGTCAGTCAATACCTTGCTCCTCCCAGAAGATTCAGTGTCAGTTGCTGCTCTCTGTAATAAGATCATAAGATATGCCATACTGAGTCAGACCAAGGTCCATCAAGCCCAGTATCCTGTTTCCAACAGTGGCCAATCCAAGTCACAAGTACCTAGTAGTTTCCCCAAAGGATATAGGTTCCACAATGCTTGTATTGGGTCAAGCAGTGGATATCCCGGGTCCCCTTTAATAATGATTTATGGACCAGGAGCTTGTCAAAACCTTTTTTAAACCTGGCTACACTAACAGCTTTTACTACATCCTCCCGTAAAAAATTCCAGAGTTTGATTACACATTGAATGAAAAAATAATTTCTCTTATTAATCTTAAATAGGTTAAACTGTAGCTTCATTGCATGTCCCCTAGTCTTTTTATATTCTGATAACGTAAACAATCGATCAAAGTTTACCTGTTCCACTCCGTTCATTAATTTATAGACCTCTATCATATCTCCCCTCAGCCGTCTCTTTTCAAGGTTGAAGAGCCCTAACCTTTTTAGCCTCTCTTCATAGGGGTATCTGTCCATCCCCTTTATCATTTTGTCGACTCTTCTCTGTGCCTTTCCTAATAACGCTATATCCTTTTTAAGGTTTAAGGCATCTATCAGTTCTCCCACACACCTCGTCCCGTGGTGGTGGTATAGGGCTTCTACTCTCTCCTTTCTGCCAATTTCAACCCCTCCTTCTGCCTCAGTCTCACTCCTTTCCCTCTTTGAAGTTCACTCCATCTGCCTTTTTACTCCACAACCTCTCCAGTTAGGTGTTATTGATCTACCTCCTGACAAGTCCACCTCTACCTTTCGCAATGACTGATTCTTGGCTTCCTTCTTTCTGGATTCCTCTTCCCCCTCCCTTATTCTCGGGGATTTTAACATTCATATTGATAACCCCCTCTGACCTTATGCTTTAAAGCTCCTTTTCCTTACCTCCTCATTCGACCTCCAGCTTTGCTCTACTGCCCCCACTCACCAGCATAGCCACTGCCTCGACCTTGTATTCTTCTCTAATTGCTTACCCTCAAACCTCTGAAAAGAATTTCTTCCCTTATCGGACCATCACCTGCTACGCTTCACTCTTCATCACTCACCGCCTCATCCTCACCCTGTCTCCTCCAACCTCTTTAGAAAGCTTTGTGCCATTAACCCTTTGGCTCTCTTCTCCACTGTCTCCTCACCTCTTTCCTTCACTATGTCATCAGAGTCTCTTGATGAGACAGTAGCTTCCTGTAACGCTGCACTCTCCTCTGATCTGGATGCTCTCTCAACCCATGCCACACCCTGTGAGACATATTATACCCCAGCCCTGGCTGTCTTCCACGATCCGCTAGCTATGTTCCTGTGCCTGCTCAGCTGAGCGCGCTTGACTCAAATCCCACACCCTTGCAAACTTTCTACACTTCAAATCCATGCTTGTCTTTTTCCAGTCAGCCATAGCACTCGCCAAACAAGACTATTGTGTCCATCTCACTAACTCTTGCCGTCACTTTACAACTCTTAACTCTCTTCTCAAGATGCCTCAGCCGCCATCCAAATGAGGGTGCTACTGCCCAACACAAAGCGCATTGTGAGCCTGGAGAATGTAAAAATAGTGCAAGAATGTAAATTCTGAATAAAAAAGTATTAGAAACATAGAAACATGACAGCAGAAAAAGACCACATGACCTATCTAGTCTGCCCTTCCATATCAACTACAATAGTCCCCTTTTTTCCTTTACACTGTGCCGCTCCCTTGGATTTTTGCAGCCAAAGTGCATGACCCTGCATTTTATAGCATTAAATCTCACCTGCCAAATTCTTCACCATTTCTCAAGCTTAGCTAGATCCCTCTTCACATTATCTAATCATTGCTAACCAATGAACTCTGATGCTGGCAAAATGCTGTTTGTTCCCAAAAGTCACCCAGAAAGAGAACGCAAGCACTTGCAACTGATACTTCAGCTTAGATACATTTCATGGGGGGAAAAATCCCATTTGTACTTTTCTAATGAAGTTGGTAAGAAAGTGGGTCAAGCTAGGTTTTTTTTTAATGCATATGCCAGAGGATGGCTGGCAGATCTGCAAGGATGAGGTAGTTCCCTGCTACTACCTGCAGTCGCCCCCCTCTTGAGACCACAGCTGCAAGTGGACTCTTTACATAGATTCACGTTCAATCCTCTCTTCTGCTCCACCCACGGAGCTGTAAGCAAGGTGCTCTGCCGACCTGCAGAGAGCAACGAGATATAGTGCACCCTGGAAAAGCGGGATGCCATGTCCCAGCTCTGCTGGAACCAGGCTAGCACTGTGACCTAACCATTTTACCCGTGAGCTGCTCACGTCTCAGACATGCTTGTATTACTGTCTCCTCGTGGCCTTAAACGAAGGGGACAGACAGAGAACGGAGCGGTAAGGGCAAGTGAGGGGGTGGGGGGGCTTAGCAGGAAGAATAAAGGAGACTAGAGAGTGCCTGCTTACTCATCTGGAGCACGAGAGGACTGGAAAAAAAAGCCCAAATCCAGCATGGAAATATGGAAGATGAGGGCAGCAGCTGCAGCAAGACTCAAATTCTTCAGCAGGAGACCCTGGGCTAAAAAGATAATTATCTACCATCATCTATTACGTAATTACAAGTCCCCTGAATGCCAGCCTATCTGTGCCGACTACCAGTGCCCTCAGTTCTTCTACGAGGCACACTGTGTCCATCACCTACAGCTATCACTATAGAGACGCTGTGTAAACAGGAAGAAAATCCAGCAGGGGTATGCACCTGGGGGGGGGGGCTGCAGAGACCCCACTGTTCATCCATATGCAGAAAGCTTAGACCAGTGTACATCTTACATCCCATGAAACCTCTGCAGATGCGTCTCAACACCGACAGATCATACGGCATGGGAGAATGACTTCACTGCACAGCACAGCCAGACGCCAAGTAAAAGCTTCACAGTTTTCACCGCTCCTTGGAAATCATATGGCATATCAATGTAAATTTATGCAGATTAACTACAGATAAATCTTTCAGTTCTGACGTTGTCAATGGAGGGTCAGCACAACAAAAGAAATTTCAGGTCAGTGACTTAATTTGAAAATTATTCAGAGATTTTCAGAAGGCCAACTCCATCTAATGACCCTCCTGTTGACCATGTCAATAATGTAAGGTATGTACTGGTTCATTGCAGCTCAACACCAACCGACCCATATTGCGTCAGTACTAAACAGATCTGTCTGGCGATTTGTGATCCCCTTTTTCAGATAATTATGGACTATACTACAGGCATCTGGGTCCAATGCATATGACCCTTTTGGATCCCCAATACAACCGAGAGCCTTAGGAGTTACATGACTCAAGGGCATGTTGGATTTTTCTTTTGATAATTTCCCAGAGATTTTATTAAAGCACCAGTTAAAGGGAACCAATAACCTTTAGGTTAAAAAGCAGATGAGGTGCTCTACTGAAGCACTGCGCTGAGCGCCAGAGACTGGGAAACCCTGGGCTGTTAATAATTTCCAATACTCCGACATTAGCTAGCAGAGTGCAGGAAACACTGAACTCCAACTGCAGCACATGTACTGGTGGGACATCCTGCACCCTGCAGAGGGAGTCCAACGAGAGGCAATCAGACAAGATCCCTTCAGGCAAGAGGGACTCATAAAAATCAGAGTATACTCTAGGACTAAAGTCTCCTACAGGCACCAAACCCAGAGGAGAATGTGGGCCGAGGTATCTGTATCAGGGGATCCTGGCTAAGAAGACAATTGTACAACACAAACATGAGCGTGAAATGCTCATGGCAGACAGGATTAGATGCAACAAGGACCTAATGGTTAGAGACCAGCCTTGGGGCGAAGTGTCAAGTCCTGCTGGCGCTCCTCGTTTCAGTGTTTTATGGTCGCATTTTCACGCCATTGTTTATATGATAACCAGCGCTGATTTGTTAAACACTTAGAAAGTATTGATTGGTGGAGTATAAATCTTTTGAAGAAAGAAATAAGTCAGTCAGTTTTGGGCTAATCACTTCACACTCCATTGCCTCACATACAAACGTTGGTCTGGGTTTACTGAGAAGCACTAACACCTTACCACAGGCCCATTTTAGGCAGAGGGTCCTGGTTACTCATAATTACAGCTAACAGCATCATTCTGTAGTTTGATGTAGCTCATGGCAATTTCCGGATCACATGCTACTGTGACAGTAAGTTTTGGTAAGTCTAGGCCTTAGACTAAGCTTTCCAGAGATAGGTAAATCCTCTTGCTAACTGTACATAACAGGTCTTGAGCTACCATTGAAAAGACAGGGAATATATCTGAAAAGGAAAGACGTCAACAAGGGACCTCGTAACATCTGTAGTTTGAAAGCCAGTAAAAATTTAACCCAGGGCCTCCCAAACCTGTCCTGGTGACAACAGCCGCAGAGATCCTCAGGATATCTACATGAGAGAAGCTCGCACACACTGGTTTCCCATATATGCAAATTCATGTCATGCATATTCATTGTGGATATCCTAAAGTCTCCAACAGCAGTGGGATCGCTAGGGCAGGGCTGAGAAGACAAGAGGGAAACTAATTATTATCTATGATGCCAGCTTGGTATGACAGCCCTTCATAACGGACTAACACAGAAAGTAATTACAAGCATCGATATCTCAGACTCACAAAAATCACTAAAAAAGATAGAGACTCAAACAGTGGTAGTGCAGTATACTGCCATGTGGATGGCCTGCGTTCATTTCCCAGACTGGGTTTCTGCTACCAGACTGGTAGATCCATCTCTAGATCCCACTATCACACAGTATTGACCCTTCCTTTTCCATCTAAAATCCTCGACAAGCTGGTCTTTTCTCGCCTCCTCATCTAGAATCCACCCACACACTTCACCCAAGTCAGTCGGGTTTTCGAACAGGGCACAGTACTGAAACCTTTCTTTCTTAAATGAAATCCACCAAACGCATGACGGGGGTGATCTTTCTTCAGCCATATCTTTGGATCTTTCTTCCGGCCTTTGATCTGATGCTTATTATCCAGCAATCAGGAATTTCAGCCTATTACTACACAGACATTTTACTTTACCACACTAGTCCCACTGTCCCTGACGTTTCTCCTCTTAATGCTTGTCTCGCTCAGATTTCTTCAGGCTGCCCGACAACTTCCTTCACTTGAACACCTCCAAGTCTACACTATATGGTTCCCTGCCTTGAGCTCTCCACCATCTTTGATCCCCTCCTTTCCCTCTGGTCCTATTCCCACGGCAATCTTGGGGCCCCCTCACAGCATTCCGTTTTCTCTCTCAGACGTATTCGTGCTGTTCGGCCTCTCGTCTCCTTCATCTCTTACTCTTCTACTTGCTCTGGTCCTGTCCCAACTTGATTACTGCAACACTGTTCTTCTTGGCCTCCCTCAATATCAGAGTCAACGGTTACAACTGGTTGGAAACACAGCTGCCCGGATTATTGCTCACGCCACATGTTTTGATTGCATAACCCCATTCCTTATTTGATTCCATTGGCTCCCCCTGCATTAATGCCCACAGTACAAAACTTCTAACCCTCATCTTCAGGGCCCTGCATACCAATACCCCCACTTACCTCTCTGACCAGCTACACTTCCATGCGCCCCCCCCCCCCCGCCTCGTATTCTTTGGAGTGTACACACAAACCACCACCTTCTTCCCTCCTCCTCTGTTGCTCATCTAGAATCCACCCGCACCTCAGCTCTTTCTTAGTCCTGCCCTTTGGAAATCCCTACTTGTGGCCTTACGACTGGAACGCTCGTATCAGAAATTCATATCCCTCCTGAAGACCAGGCAGCCTTCAACCTTCCCCATTCTGCGTCCTAGCCTTGTCTTCCTAGCCCCACTTTGTGTTTGTTGTGGTGTGACCGAATTGCTTTGCTATCGCTAAATGGCATTCCTTTCTATATTTCTACTTATGTACTTTTGGAATTACAATGTACACCTCCCTGCTACATAGTTACAGGTGCGGTATATCAAATGTACTAACAAACGAACATAAACATAGATACTACAAAGCCAGCATTCTGGAGAGGGAGTATCGGTCATTGTGCAATGGTGACATCTGGTGGCCAAGCTTAGAAGTGCAGCCTGGTGACCGTCATTTCCTCTCCATCCTCTACCATTCTTAACCCATCATTGCAGTGATGGTCTTAGACCATCACTGCAATGATGAGTTAAGAATGGTAGAGGATGGAGAGGAAATGACGGTCACCAGGCACGATGGCAGCTTGAACACAGAGCTCCGTGAACGCGAGCAAAGCCTGCGGCAATAAAATACTCTGGGGAAGAAGAGCCCAGCTTTTAATTGGAAAACCGGTGCTAAGGTTCGGAGCAGCGCCGGGATGAAAAAAAGGAGCGGTGGACCTCAAATCCTTTGCTTATAAAACCTCGGCAGGGAGCGCTGCGGGGAAGATAAAAAAAAAAATGGTGGCGGCATGTGCACACTGATAAGGAGGTGGAAACACCCCATGGCAGTGATCTGGAGGATCTGAGAGGTGAGCTGAAAGGCTGGTTCACCACCATTCAACAAGATTTGGCGCATTTTAAATAAGAGGTGCAAATGTGGATGGAAGAGCTGAGAGTGGATGTCAGGGAAGTTGGGCAGCACCTGGAGGAAGTGGAAAGCAAATTGGAAGTGCAGGAAGGCACAGTGAGCGGTATCCAGGATAAAATTGGTGCAATGGAGACAGAGCAAGAAGACCTGTGGTCAAAAGTGGAGGACCTTGAAAATAGGTCCAGACGGGCAAACATCCGGATAAGAGGGGTGCCTGAAAGTGCTGATAAAGAGGATTGTGCAAGGTTGGTGGAGAACATTAGCTCCCACATACTAAAAAAAAAGCAGGTATGGACGGAAAGGTTATAAGCTGGAAAATTGATAGAGCGCATAGAGCTCTGGGGCCCAGGAGAGAGGGCCAGGTGCGAGATATAGTGGCATGCTTCCATGAATATGCAACAAAGAATGTGGTAATGGAAGCAGCAAGGAAGTTGTCTGAGATTTGTTGGGAGAATCAGTGCATGTATGCAGATCTATCGGCAATCACGATGAGGAAAAGAAGGGACCTTGCTATAATAACGAAACACCCGAGAGAGGAACAAATCAAATATAAGTGGACGTTCCCATTTGGGCTCCAGTTTAGTATTAAAGGGGTGACCTCACATGTGAGGACGGCGGAAGTGGCGGCTGGTGTACTGAGGAAAGCGGGATGGTCGGAGGTACCAATAGTGGAAAGTATATTGAATACAGCGTTGGGGAGGCGACCGACGGAGGAAGGTGGATGGAGGCGGGCACAGCAAGGGGATAAAAGATTGTGGAGGCAGAAGAGGAACAGGCTCCAACCAGAGGAGAGTGGCTGAAAAAAGAAAAAAGTGACTGTGCATGGGGACAATAATTGAGAGAGTGTAAGATGCTGGGAAGGGGACGGAGTGTCAGGCAATAATGTGTGTTTTGAATGTGTAAAGTTAGCAGGATTATGTGAAAGTTGATGTAAGGGGTGTGATGGGGCTTAGTGAAGTCATGCCTCGGAATTTGATTAGTGATGGTGGAGGGAGGGGGGATGGGGTGGGGAGGGGGGAATGGATTCCTTGCCATAGTTCACAATAGGATGAGAGACTTGTACTGGGGGGATAAATGGAGAGGATAAGAGTGCTGACCATGAATGTACGTGGTCTGAATACACCAACTAAAAGACAGAGAATGTTTAAGGAAGTAAGTAGAATTAATGGAGGGATTATATTCCTGCAGGAGACACACTTGAGGAAAAGTGATGAATAGAGAGTGGCACATAGAAAGTATCCGGGGCAGTGGTATGCTTCGAACCGGATTGATTTGAAGAAAGGGGGGAGTAGGAATTTTGATAAACGAGAAGATCCTGTACTCTGTGGTATACAGCAGGATACAGGGGGAAGATATATTCTGCTTAATATAAAAATACAGGAACAAATGTACACATTAGTGAATATCTATGGCCCAAACTCTACACAGGGGGTATTTTATGAGGGTCTAACCCCCGTGATAGAACAATTTGCGGAGGGGCAAGTAATTATGGGGGGAGATTTTAATTTGACAATCAACCCCCAGCTGGATAATTCTAAGGGCACTAGAGATGGAGCTGACATAAATAGGAGAATGTTAAAGTTAATGTGTAAAAACTTGGGGGTGTTAGATACGTGGAGAGAGTTGAAAGGAAGGCAAAAAGATTTCACATTTTATTCACTGGTGCACAAATCATCTTCAAGACTGGATATGATTTGGGTATCCAAGGATATGATGGTGGGTGTGGAGAGAAGTGTGATTGGGGAGAGAACGTGGACTGATCATGCGCCCGTATGGATCGACATTCATCTAGGTAATAGAGAGAGGAAGAGAATTGGATGGACATTGAATGAGTCATTATTAGAAAACTCAGAGGTAGTGGAGAAAATAAATAAATCCATAAGGGTATACCTGGAGCTCAACGAAAGGGAGGATTGTACAATTGGAACACTATGGGAGTGTCTAAAGGCAGTAGTGAGAGGAGATTTGATCTCGATAGGCTCTTATATGAAAAAAAGGAAGGAGGGCAAAAAGAAGCAGTACGAAGGAGGATCCGGGAATTAGAGGGCCTTCACAAGCAAGGGCATACAGGAATTAAGGACAGTGAAAAGAGAGCTAGGTGAATTGCAGTTGAGTGAGATCAAATTTCCTCAGGACAAACTTAAACAACAGATGTTTGAATTGGGCAATAAGCCTACCAGACTATTGGTGTATAAACATACACAATATCAGAATAGGACTTTTATCACAAAAATTTGGGACGCAAAAGGAGGAGAGGTAAGGAAGGTGGACCAAATCCAGGAAAGATTTGTGGAATTCTATAAGCAATTATATACAGAGGAAAGGAGTAGCACACAGGAAGAAATAGATGCATACCTCCAAATAAATTTGCCTATACTATCAAGGGAGGAATCAGACCAGATTTCTAAACCTATAAGAGCGGAAGAGGTGGTGGAGGTGATTAAATCACTACCAGCACATAAAGCACCTGGGATGGACGGGTTCACAAACAAATTCTATAAGACATTTAATGGCCCATTGGCAAGGCTCTATAATTCATTTAAAGAAGGAGGGGAAACTTCCAGAAACAAAGCGCACGGCGGGTATAACAGTCCTGCCAAAGGAGGGGAAAGATCCAAACCTATGTGGATCATACAGACTGATATCGTTACTGGGGACTGACTTTAAAATTTTCACCAAAATATTAGCAAATAGAATATTAAGATATATGCCTAGGTTAGTACATGAAAATCAAGCAGGCTTTGTACCTGGATGACAAACAGCAGATAACAGAGTACTGAATGCCATATGGGAGGGGAGAAGAGCAGATGGTACTACTGACGCTGAGAAAGCGTTCGATAGGGTATCCTGGCCTTTTAAGGTGTTAGAGCGTATGGGGATAGATGGTAACTACCTACAGTGGGTAAAATCCATTTACAAGCAGCCTATGGCTAAAATCCGCATTAATGGAGAATATACTCCGGCATTTGAATTATTTCGAGGGACGCGGCAGGGATGCCCACTTTCACCGATTCTGTTTATTCTTTCCATGGAGCCCCTGGCCCAGAGGGTAAGGGAGTGCCCGGAGATACATGGGGTAAATAGGAATGGAATAGAAAGTAAAATCTCACTTTTTGCAGATGATTTGATTTTTATGATGACGAGGCCGGCAGAATCGGTGGAAGTGGTATATAATATATTAAGGGAATTTGGGAAATGCTCGGGTTTCAAGATAAATGCCACTAAGTCGGAGATACTGAATATATCAGCAGAAGCAGGAACACAAAAGCAGATAAAGGATAGGTTCCCATTTAAATGGGCGAAACAGAGCATTAAATATTTGGAAATAAATCTAGCTGCTAAAGATACGGACATGTTTGGATTAAACTTTATAAAAATGGAAAAAAGATGGAGAGAAATGGAATTGTGGGAAAGTAAGAAATTGTCATGGATGGGACGAATGTCTGCGTTTAAAATGATGATTTTGCCACAATGGATATATATTTTTAGGGCTTTGCCTATATGGGTATCTAAGAAATATATGGAGAAATTACAGAGGACAATTATGAAATTTATAGGAGGAGGGAAGCCTAACAGAGTGGCTTGGAGGATTCTTACAAAGAGGAAGGAGAGAGGAGGGATGGCCATCCCGGATCTAACCAGATATTTGGAGGAAGCACAACCGAGTGCCCTGGGGAGCGGATGAAGTGAAAGAGTGGGTGCAAGTGGAAAACGAGGAATGGATGCAAGGGAGGGTAGGAGACTGGATGTGGCTGCCTAGGGCGCTGCAACCTAGGGGTAGAAGTAGCAACCCTTATGTACAACGGACTCTGGATCTGTGGATTAAATGGAAACAGATATGGCTGGGGAGGAATGGGATATCTAGGTTGATTCCTATTAGAGGAAACCCTGGATTTGCCCCTGCACTGGGGAGGAGTGGGTTTGAGGAATGGGAGGAGAAGGGGTTGGTATGAATAGGACAGCTGTTGGATGGATTGAAAATAAATGATTTTGAAGTATTACAAAAACAATTTGGGCTGGAGGATAAGGATATATTTAAATATAATCAGATATGTCATTATCTCCGATATCAGATAGTTCCAGAGCTTAGAGGAGAGGTTACTGAAATTGAGAAGATTTTCTTGGCAGGGCAAAGGAAGAGGGTATTGGGGATAATTTATAATATGATGACCAAGGAAGATGGGAAAGTTAGCTTCCAAAAGAAATGGGAGTTCGATCTAGGGGAATGTTGGGAGGATGAAGAGTGGGGGCAAATATTCCAAAATCGTTATAAAGGATTATTGGCTACCAATCTAATTGAAAATAATTATAAAATAATGTATAGGTGGCACCAGACACCGGAGAGACTACATAGTATGTATAAACAGAAAGAGAATTCATGTTGGAGACAATGTGGGAAGAAAGGCAGCTATATGCATATATGGTGGCATTGTGAAGAATTGTATAAAATATGGGAGTGTTTTCTATATTGAGTGATATTTTGGAGAAAGAAGTGAAGCAAAGCCAAGCACAGCGATAGCGATGCTGGGGAGGAAACCTGAAGTTTTAACAACTAACGAGAGCACCTTTTTAAACTTGGGGTGTGTAGCTTTCAGAGTTTTGATAGCAAAGAAATGGGAACAATACATGGTACCTACTATAGGGGAGTATAAGGCTTCACTGGAGCACATTTATCTAATGAGCAGACTTACAGCTTTAAAAAATAATAGACCACAAAGATTGTTAAGTGTATGGGGGAAATATCTGAAGTGGGATAGATGTAAATAGAATTCTGGATGAATAGGCGGGAATCCGAGGGGTGGGGGGGAGTGAGGAGGGGGAGGAGGGAGATTGGGGGAAAGTTTTTGTATAATAGGGAGTGGAAAAAAGGGGAAAAAGGCTTTTGTATGAACATGTATAAGTAAAACAATAAGAGGAATGACCTGTTGATGGTAGTCCCTGTGGGAAAGTGGATTGTTATAATACAGGCTGAGCCGTTTCAGGTCTTTGTATATGTTTATAAAATATAAATTAAAAAACAAAACAAAAAACGGACTTGTAGCCTGTAATAATACAATATAATGATTGATGTATTCATGTGAAATGAAAATAAATAAATAAACGACAGAAGTTAAAAACTGGGGAAAAAAAAAAAGAATGGTAGAGTTTGGTGATTAGCATTAAAAATGGGGGGGGAGGGGGGAATCCAAGGTAATTACTCATGGCACCACAGTCCTACAGAAGCTAGTTTAGGGCGAGCATGAAAGGCAAAAGTAGCAGGAAGAAGCTGTGGAGACCCCAAAATATGCAACATGCAAGTATTTGTTCAGAGCTATTAATAAGAGGCACAGAAAGTGAAATTCACTTATTGTTAGAAAGAAAAGAAAATGTGATAATGTCGTGGTTGTACTGCAAACAGCAGAGCTGGAAGATGGCTTTTATGCTGCGTTAAGAGGCAGAACCCCTCTGCTTTTGTTCCTGTCTCCCACAACCGCATTCCTCCGAGTTTCTGGGGTGGGATATGCCCCTCTCCTGGCCCATTCCCTTGTCTGTTGCTTACCTTCCCATAGTGCCACAGCAAATGCCCATTCATGTATCAAGTTTCTGTTCTGTCTCTCCACATAGCAACTATCCATCTGGGATTTCACATACACCTTGGGAGGCCGCAGGGAGACAGGTCCTGAATGCTATATTCCTGCTTGTTGCCTGGTACAGGGAGCTAAATCTGCAGTTCCAATGCATGTATGGGAATTTGCCACGTCTTGTTTGTGCACAGAAATCCTCCACACTTAACATACAATAATGTGCACCTGACACCAAGTAGTTTCAAGCTGTGTCTGTATTCAACTATGTAAGCATGCGTGCATATATAGCGTGCCAAAGCTGTGTACATTTCTGCTAACATTTAAGTGTGCGTGAGTGTGTCCGAGACAGTATGTTTCTGTCATAGGAAAGCGGGGATATGTATTTATTTGATAACGTACATTAAACAGGGACATTGATAACCTGGATTTTTCTGAGGCAATGGAAGGTTAAGTGACTTGCCCAAGGCCACAAGGAGTGCTAGTGGGAATCAAACCCTGGTTTCTTGGTTTCCAAAGCCAGTGCTCTAACCAGGTGGCTATTCTTCTGCCTCTTCCAACTCAGGACCTTTGCTTCATCTCTCTCTCCCTGGGGCATCCCTTAAAAAAACCTGCAGCTTGGCAGCGTGAACCATTTGTCATCAGACTCATGAAAAATGGACAAGCAACCAGAGACAGACAGATGGCATTAGTAGCCCTGTCGCTGAAGGCAGAAATACAGGAGTGAAAAACACAGAAGTATTTGGACGTGAATACCATTTACGGCTAGACACGCGGAGACCTGGCAGATTAATATATTAGTCTATGATGGTATTTGACCTGCCTAGCCTCAGTTTTCTATGTCTTTTCATTTATAACTAGCATCTCCCTCTCCCCCATCCCGGCTCTCAGTGGAATCCCCCAAAGCGATCTAAGACAGTCTCCTATGCAGGACAGAGTTTCCCTTCCTTCTGGTTGTTTGGAGTTCCTATGGCATCCAGCCAGCAGACCAGAAACAGAATAGAATCAGAGAGGAAGAAAGCCCTGCAGAATCCTGGAGCTTTTTAATTGTATTTTGCCATTTCCAGTATATTTCTCCCTCCTCTCATGGTTTAAAATCACATCAGGCATTACTTGGGCAACATATGGACAAACTGGAATTTTATGGAGACCAGTCAAATAGTGTGTTTATTTACTTATATACCTGTAATCCAAGTTTTACAGCAGAGTGCAAATCAAACATAAGAAATAATAATCACCATTAGGAAAACTAAAACAAAAAGACAGATCAAGAAAATCTATATCATCATCATCTAAAATCAAAGTTAAGGGCTATGTTTGGTGAAGTGAGCTGCCCCCTGCCAACGCTTACGACATGCATGTTCAGTAAACAGGTCCCATTGCATAAAATAGGATCCACAGTAAATAATGTGATTTAATGCACGCTAGCGCTTACTAATGCCTAGAGCCTTTCAGTAAATTTATCCCTAAGTCAGATAAGAACCTAACCCCATATAGGTTACGTTTCAGTAAATAGGTTTGTAATGTCTACAGAAGTGCAGCAGCAGTGGGCTGAGAACTGCTGAAGCCAGGATTCAAATCCCACCACCGCTCCTTGCGATCTTGGGCAAGTCACTTAACCTCCCCCCCCCCCCTTTGTCTAAATACAAACTTAGATTCTAAACCTTCTAGGATCCAAGAATTACTTAATGTACCAGAATGTAACTCACTTTGAGCCATTACTGAAAAAGTGTGAGCTAAATCCAAAATCCTACCTTGCCTTCAGATCGCAGGTCCCGGGGTAGAGCATTCTAATGAACAAGTTCTTTGTAGTATTTTTTTCATTTTATTTATTTGTATTTAGCTCAGGCCTTTCCAGTAGCTGATCGAGATGAGCTACATTCAGGTAGTGTAGACATTTCCCTGTCCCCAGAGGGCTCACAATCTAAGTTTGTTCCTGAGGCAGTGGAGGGTTAAGTGGCTTGCCCAAGGGCACAAGGAGTGTCAGTGGGGTTTGAACCCCGGTCTTTCCGCTTGCAGGCTGCTCCTCTACTAGCTCTAGGCAGCATCTGAAGAAACTGCTGTCAGAGGAGCGAAAGTACATAGGAAACTAAGAAAGGTATAAACCAAGCAGGGGCCCTGAAGGATTTCCAGCCACCTTGAACGAGATGTGACATCTCCCGCCGTCTGCTGCATCGCTGCAATGTGTTGGGTCCCCCAGTCTCACCCGTGCAGCCAGAGGGCACAAGGGGCCACTGGAAGTTCAGAGGGTGCCCGCGGCAAACGGGTGAGCAGAGCGACAGCTGCCAACCCCGAAACGTCCCAGCAAGAGACGGAGCTGGGCAGCAGAGAACGGAGCATCAAGGAGAGCAAGGCTGCAAGCGCTGCGCAAAGTCTAGCAATACCCCCCCCCCCCCCCCGGAAAGTTCATTTCGCCGTCCGTGGGCGCAAACTTTCGCCGTTATTTCCCCGCTGGTTCTTACCTTCCGTGCTGGCCGCGCACACGCACAGCGTCATCGCGATACCGGCGGAGAGCAGCGCGTGCGCCCAGTCCATGGTGCCGGCGGGCCCGGGCCGCCTCGCGCTCCAGCCGGCTGCAGCAGAAGAGCCGAGTGCGCTGGCCGCGCGTGCACAGGCACAAGCTGCTGCTGCGGGCGGGCGGGCGGAGACGAGCTGACTGTCAGGGCGTCTCGACCAATGAGGTACGCGGGGAGGGACTGCGAAGTGACGGGCCACGCCCGCGCAGTACACATGCGAATGCAGACGTGCAGGGCAGGGCCGGCCTGACCATTGGGCAAGACTAGGCCGTGGCCTAGGGCGGCAGTTTCTGGGGAGCAGCGAAACAGTGGGATTCTGATAGTCACACAAGCTCAAACAGTACCTTCTTTCGCCTGCAGGCACACACCCATATCTATAAAGAAAAGTTTAATATTTAAACGCATGATGCCCAATTCTGCATTTTTTACAGGATTGTTGTTGGGAGGGTGGTGTTCAGATGATATGTGCACTCCCAGAACTACAGCAGGCATAGATTCAAACATATATACACAAACACATAGAACTCTAAACAGAATGGAATGGGGGCAGGGAGGAGTTAGTGTGCACCAAGCAGCAGTTGCAATCCTAAAGGAAGATGGGGTAACCGACATGGAGCAGCAGTTTTATACATCTAAATAGAATGATTGGCAGATCCGATGGGCCATTTTGGTCTTAATTACAGATGGGTTTTCATTTGCAAGAAAGCTGGGGATCTCTAGTGTGCACTCTCTTCTAAGAGTATGCATTATTGAGGAAAAACAATATAAAATGAAAATAATAATATTGACATTTTTGGACTGCACATCCCTAGTCTTTATTTGCTGTCATTTACTATGTTTGAGAGAGGAAAACCTCTGGGAATAACAGAAGACTGCTGGGAATGAAGGTGAGGGAAGACTGGGAAGAAAGGATGAGATGGCGACTAGTGATAGGAGATTAAAAGAGAGGGCATGGGAACAGGGTAAAGATCTGAGAGAGAGACTCCTCGGTTAAGGTCAGGAGCGGCCCAAGTCTGATGGGGCCGTGTGTGGAGACTCACTGCAGGGCCTCATTTGCATGTCTACTGGACTTCTTGCATAAATGTGATTTATTTTATTTTAAAATGTATATGTTGCCCATCTAAAATTTTAGGTGGCTTGCAAAGGAGCCCTTCACTAACCTCTTTTTTGTCCTGGCAATGACTTAGGGGCATGTTTACTGAATATTAATGTGTGTTAAGTGCCACTGTGCCATTAGAAATAAATGGGTGTTGCTATCCTTAGTGCACATTAACTTTTAGTAACTTCCCTGCTCCCTCTCTATCTCTCTCTGGTCTCTGCTTTGGAGATGAAGTATTAACTTCAATTGCCTTATCCACTCTACCTCTGCTCACCGCAGTCTTTTCTGAGTTTAAAATCTCCCCCTCTCTGCCTGCCTCCTATTGCTGTGTGTTGCAAGTATAACCCCTCCGTGCCCCCCCCCCCAATTGAAGCATTTTTAACCTTCTTTCCCACCTGTTCTCAGCCATTTGCCTTCTTGTGTGGAACGTGCAAGTCTATTACAGGCTCTGCTCCTAGCTTCTGGCTACTGTCTGACTTTCTATCTGCTTACTTGTAAAGTCCGTCTGCGTGCCTGTACATATTACTTGATTATTTATCTTAGCGTTGTTAGAATGCTTTATTTTTCAGTATTTTTGTTTGTGATCTTGTTCAGCTCTCCCTCACTGATTTCAGCCATGTCTCTCTCCCTCTCCTCTTCCATATTATCCTGCCCTCCCTCCCCACAGCCCACCCACCCCCTGGCTTATTGTCTCTTATAGCCATCCTGTGCTCATTACCATGATCAGGCCGCACAGGGCGCAAGCACAGAAGGGGTAAGAGTGAATTACTGAACATGACTGGTTGGAGGCGGAGCACCAAATTCGTTAGTAGCAAAGGGTGCATTACTAGCTTGGTACAGTCCTGTTGCCATCTACCTTATCATCAGCTCTTGAGCTTCACCACTTTCTCCCTCTCATTCAGCCTTCTCCTCTCCCTGAAACAGCCTCTCCCTCGTTTCCACTGTACTGTCTCCTCTCTGCCCCGTACTCTTCTGCTCCTTCTCCTTCTCTCTTCCAGAGATATCAATCCCAGCCCTGGCCCCCCTAAACCTTCGTCACACTCCCAGAACAGATCCTCACACAACAGCTCAAATCTTATTCATATCCCTCTCCTTCCCCCTCCTCTCTTCCTTTCTCATGCACCTTGTGGAACGCACGCTCCATCTCTAATAAACTTGCTTTTACTCATGATCTCTTTATCTCTAAGGCTCTCCATCTTCTTGCTCTAACTGAAACCTGGCTCCTCCCAGAAGACTCAGCTTCAATTACTGCTCTCTCTCATGGTGGTTATCAGTTCTCCCACACGTGCTGGTGGTGTTGGGCTTCTACTCACTCCTTCCTGTCAATTCCAACCCCTCCTGCTGCCTCAGTCTCACTCCTTTCCCTTCTTTGAAGTCCACTCCATCCAACGTTTTACTCCACTACCTCTCTGATTAGCTGTTATTTATCAACCCCCTGAAAGGTCTACCTCTACCTTTCTCACAGACTGACGTGTGACTTTCCTTCTTTCTGGATTCATCTTCTCCCTCCCTTATTCTTGGTGATTTTAACATTCATGTTGATAACCCCTCTGATCCTTCTGCTTTAAAGCTCCTTTCCCTTACCTCATCATTCAAGCTCCAGCTTTGCTCTACTGTCCCCACTCACCAGCACGGCCACTGCCTCACCCTTGTATTCTTCTCTAATTGCTTACCCTCAAACTTCTGAAAAAAATGTCTTCCCATATCGGACCATCACCTGCTACGCTTCACTCTTCATCACTCGCTGCCTCAACGTCGCCCTGTCTCCTGCAAGCTCTTTAGAAATTGTCCCTTTGACTCTCTTCCACTATCTCATCGCCTCTTCACTTTGTCATCTGATTCTGGTGATGAGGCAGTAGCTTCCTGTAACGCTGAACTCCTCTCTGCTCTGCCATGCTACATCCTGTGAGGTGTTCTATACCCTTACCCTGGCTATTTTCTACTATCTGCTATCTATGTTCCTGTGCCCATTCAGTTGAGCATGTTTGGCTCAAGTCCCGCACCTTTGCAGACTTTCTACAATTCAAATTCATGCTTGTCTCTTTCCAGCCAGCCATAGCACTCACCAAACAGAACCATTATGTCCATCTGAGTAACTCTCTTGCCTCTGACCCTTGCCATCTCTTTACAACTCTCAACGCTCTCTTCAAGGGGCCTTTAGCTCCGACCCCTCCCTCCCTTTCTGCCAAAACCCTGGCTGACTACTTCCATGACAAACTACACAAGACCACCCTCTAATTCCCCACAAGGTCCTACTTCCCCTCCTCCCCCACTTCACTCCTAAATTCTACCTCCCCCCGTCTCTGCTATCCTTTCTTCCTTTTCTATGGTCTCTGAGGAGGAATCCACTCACCTTCTTTCCTCCTCCAAACTTACTACCTGCTCCACTGATCCTATTCCCACCCATCTCCTTATCTCTATCTGCTCCACTGTAATTCCCTCTATCTCTCATATCCTTAACCTATTGCTCTCCACTGCAACTGTCCCTGTAGCCTGCAAGCATGCTGTAGTTACTCCTCTCCTCAAGAAACCCTCCCTAGATCCTACCTGTCCTTCTCACTATCGACCCATCTCCCTCCTCCCCTTCAATTCTAAACAATGTGAACATGAGGTTCACCGCCATTGTCTCGACTTTGTCTCCTCTCAAGCCCTTCTGGATTCTCTACAATCTGGCTTTCGTCCATTACATTCTACCAAAATGGCTCTTGCCAAAGTCTCCAGTGACTTGTTCCTGGCAAAATCCAAGAGCCTTTACTCAACCCTCATCCTTCCTGACCTTTCTGCTGCTTTTGCCACTGTTGACCACAACCTTCTCCTCGATACCTTGTCCTCGCTTGGCTTTAAGGGCTCTGTGCTTTCCTGGTTCCCTTCTTATCTCTCCCATTGGTCTTTCAGTGTTTGTTCTGATGAATTCTCCTCTATTGCTATCCTGCTCTCTGTTGGTGTACCCCAAGGATCTGTCTTGGCTCCACTCCTTTTCTCTCCCTATACCCAGTCCCTTGGTGTGCTCATTTCTTCCCATAGCTTTCAGTACCATCTTTATGCTGATGACTCCTAGATCTACCTCTCTACACCTGAAATCTCCCTGGCAATCCAGACCCGGATCTCTGCCTGCCTTTCTGACATTGCTGCTTGGATGTCTCACCGATGCTTGAACTGAACATGGCCAAAACTGAGCTTCTTATTTTTCCCCCTAAGCCCTCCTCTCCCCTTCCTCCTTTCTCAGTCTCTGTGGATAACTCTCTACTCCTCCCTGTCTCCTCAGCTCACAACTTTGGGGTTGTCTTTGACTCCTCTCTCTCCTTCTCCACACACATCCAACTGATAGCTAAAAACTACCATTTCTTCTTCTACAACATCAACAAAATCCATCCAGTCCTTTCTGAACACACTACTAAGACACTTATTCACACCTTAAGCATCTCCCATCTAGACTATTGTAACCTGCTCCTTGCTGGCCTCCCTCTGAATCATCTCTCTCCCCTTCAATCTGTTCAACACTCAGCTGCGCGGATAATCTTCCGCCAGCCTCGTCATGCTCATCAGGGCCATACCAAGGGCTCTGCGAGCGGTGCAGCCGCACAGGGCGCAAGCACAGAAGGAGTGCTGATACCATCACTGGGCTTTCAAAAAGCACCATAAGAGCGAGTTCCTGCATATGGCTGGGGAAGTAGGGAGGCTTCAAGTTCACGAATTGCACAGGGCGCATTTTGAACTTGGTACGGTCCTAATGCTGATATTACCCCTCTCCTCAAGTCACTTCATTGGCTCCCTATCAGTTTCCGCATCCAGTTCAAACCTCCTGCTGACCTATAAGTGCATTCACTCTGCAGCTCCTCACTACCTTTCTTCTCTTATCTCTCCTTACACCCCCCTCGGGAACTCCGCTCTTCTGGCAAATCACTTCTGTCTGTGCCCTTCTCTTCTACTGCTAACTCCAGACTTTGCTCCTTTCACCTTGCTGCTCCTTAAGCCTGGAACAAACTACCTGAGTCTGTATGTCAGGCGTCATCTCTGACCCTTTTCCAATCCAGACTAAAAACTCACCTGTTCACTGCTGCTTTCGGATTTTGACACAACTGATCTCCCTTGTGTTTTCTTACTATTCCCCCTAGATATATCCCATGTGTACAGCTACTGTGTTGTCTGTCTTGACTAGATTGTAAGCTCTGATGAGCAGGGACCGTCCTTTACATGTGTTTGTGCAGCGCTGCATTCATCTTGTAGCACTATACAAATGTTTAGTAGTAGTAACGTGTTTCTTAATGAGTGTCTGAATACCATTTGCATGGGCAGTGAGGATAAAGAAAGACTATTAGATTTATTCATTACTATACTCCAGTGCCAACTGCCAGGCACATTAGAAAGAGCTATAAACCCTGCTCATTTAGAGCCCATAGCAGACCCGCCATATCATAACAGCACTACCAGGACTCACAAAGCACCAAACCCTACCTGTCAAAAGGCAACACTGCAAGACAGGAAATGCCTCCGTTTAACCTCCCCGACACTCAGCGCACTGGCGGGCTGCGGGAGTGAAGGAAAATGCCGCTCTTCACTGCTGCAATTGTGCAGAGCTTAGCCATGGTGCCAGGCTTTGGGTGTCCCCAGCACCCTGGAAGGTGGTCAGGCAGGCAAGGGGCCTTCCGCGGCATGGGGCCATTTGCGGGCAACATTCCTGCACAATGGTTGGGCTGGCTCTGGTTAGGGTGGGGGAGGGGGATAGAAACGGCGAAAACAGGGAGATTAGTGTGGATGAGCAGGACCATGGAGAGATAGCTGCCTCAGCTGCATGTGGAAGGGGGGTTCCAGCACACTTGGGGTGAATGGGGGCTGCTGACTTCCATCAGCGCCATGCATTGGTAGCATAAGCCCTAGGATGTTCTAGATGATGTTCTCCAATATGTTAAGAAGTATATGTGTTCATATGTTGTGCTTTATGCTTTATTTATATTTAATTTACCACAGAGGCATAGCCAACAGTGGACTGGATGGACCACGGCTCCTCCGCTTTGGAGTCAAACCCAGCCAGTCGGCAGCAGTAGAACAGATGGACGAAAGGTTACCAGATGCCGCCAATTTTCAGGGATTGTCTCTGATTTTGAGGTAATGTCCCAGACTCCATGGACTTTAACCAGCTCCTGTCCACGATTTCGGTGGGGACAGAGGACATTGCTTCTCCTGTGCACCCCTCTGATGCCGTCTTCTCGATCTTGGTAGGAGAAGATGTAAAATTAACTTCTTTTCTGAAAGAAGAGGAGTAATTTTAGAAATACTTTGAATATGTATCTATAGGTATAAAATAAAGTTTAAGCATATGTAGGAATGCACCTTTATAACTTAAAGGGCTACTACTGTCTTTTTAAATTTTGAAATTACTGAATGCTACTTATTTATGAGATTTTCTATATCGCCTTTTTCAGAGATCAAGGGTGGTTTACAAAGAACAAACACGAGTTACATAGAACGTAGTTATAACACCAGGGCCGGCCTGTCCATTGTGCGATAATGTTGTTCACACAGGGCCCCACGCTTCAGGGGGCCCCACATGAACTCCATTCTTGCACAATGGACAGCTTCGGAGGGAGCCGGGAAAGCCTGCGTGAGGCACACGGCTCCCTCTGCACAGCCGCCAGCGTGAAGAGTCTTCCTTCACGCTGGCGGCTGTTTCTGTGAAGCCACGAGTGCTGGCAAAGGTTAAAGGGCATTGCCTTTAACTTTTCCCAGCACTCGCAGCTTCACAGAAACAGCCGCCAGAGTGAGGGAAGACTCCACGCTGGCGGCTGTGCAGAGGGAGCCGGGGCCTTGCGCATGCTTCCCTGGCTCCCTCTGAAGCCCCTTAGATGGCCGCGGGGCTGTTCGGAAGGGGGGGGGCTAGGACTGCAAATGGGCTGATGGGGGGGGGGGAACGTGGACTGGAAATGTCCTGGTGGGGGGGGGGGGTGGCTAGGACTGGAAATAGGCTGTGATGTGGGGGAAAACCTGGACTGGAAATGGGCTGTGATGGTGGGGGAGCTAGGACTGGAAATGAGCTGTGATGGGAGGGCTAGCATTGGAAATGGGTTGCTGAGGAGCTGGAATAGGGCTGGAAATGGGTTGGTGGGGGGAGCATGGACTGGAAATGGCTGATGGGGGCTGGAATAGGACTAGAAATGGGCTGATGGGGGCTGGAATAGGACTGGAAATGGGCTGATGGGAGCTGGAATAGGGCTGGAAATGAGCTGATGAGGGGTCTAGGAATGGAAATTGGCGGATGGGGGAGCTTGGAGTGGAAATGGGCTGATGAGGGGCTGAAATGGAACTGGAAAGGAGCATATTGGGGGCTAGGACTGGAAATGGGCTGATGGGGGGAGCTTAGACTGCAAATGGGTGATGGGCTAGAATAGGACTGTAAATGGGCTGATGTGGCGGCATGGGAGAATGGGACTAGAAGGGAGTGGATGCTGGGTGGATCTAGAACTAGAAGGGAGCTGATTTTAGGGGAGGACTAGAAGGGGATGGGGATGGGGAATGAGAATGGAGAGGGGAAAAGATATTTTGTGTGGGAGGGAAGAAAAATCTACGATGGATTGGGTATTGAGAGAGTAAGTGGGGATTGAGAATAGAAGGGTGAGATTTGAGTGGATGATAAAGAAATAAGGAAGGAAATGAGAGAAAGAGCAAAAGGAGAAAGATCAGTATGTTAAAGCAGATATAGAGAGAGAATGGAAAACATCTAAAAGAGAATAAAGGACAAATGGATAGCTTGCAGAAGACACGAAGAAACCAGAAGAAAGTGACTGGAGCAATTGCAACTCAAAAATAAAATGCCCAAACAAAAGGTAGAAAAATGCTTTTTATTTTGAATTTATTAAATGGAATATGTCAGGTCTGAGAAATGTGCATCGCTAACATCTTTGCGTTTATGTTTAGTGCAAGAGGAAATTACTTTATAGTTTTATTTCTCCAGTGTTGTACATTCCAAGTTTGGCTTTTGGGGTTCCCAATTTAATTATTATCTTCCTATTTCTAAATTGTGATCCCTTGTTCTTTGTTTGGTGATGGTCTATGTTCTACATGTGTAACCAAGCTGAGGTATTCTGTTCATGTGGTTTATGTTTGACAGTGCCACTTGTTCTCTTTCCCCAGTAGGAGATGTATTGGTATTCTCTGAGATGTATTGGTTCAATATCTGCAGTGTTGCCTTTTGATAGGTAGGGTTTGGTGTTTTGTGCGTCCTAATAGTGCTGTTATGATACGGTGGGTTTGCTATGGGTTCTAAATGGTCAGTGTTTATAGTGCTACCTAATGGGCCTGGCGGTTGGCACTGCAATATAGTAATGTAGAAATCTGTTAATCTTTCCTTATCCAGATACTCATTAAGAGGCATATTTACTAAAAGTACATGTTAACGTTATGCAAATGTTTATGCAAATGAGGCTCCTTATGCAAATGAGGCCCCACAATTCATCTCCACATATGGCCTCGTATCCCCCTTGGGCCACCCCTGTATAACATCAGAACAAGGTCAATGTCAGGGCCATAAGTTGAGAACTTAATACATTGGGGTTACATAAAAAAACAATCATAACATATTTACAGTAAACATATATTACAAACAACACATTTATTTTATTGTGTTTATTTATTTATTTATTTAACATTTCTTATATACTGCCTTTCATGATATCAGTGCGGTTTGCATTGAACAAACTGAAATTACATTGAACAGGGCATTATAACTTGGAGATAACTATTTTACAGGGAACATGGGCTATGGAGGGTTAAGTGGCTTGCCCAAGACCACAAGGAGCACCTGTGGGACTAGAAACCCCAGTCCTTCCGGCCCAAGGTTGCTGCCCTCTAGTGGGATTTACAAGAATGTTTTATGCCACGGTAGCTCTGTAGTTGCTGAATGATGTCTCACTATGGGAAACCAGTGAAGGGAAAAGTTGGGGATTCCCAGTTAAGTTGGAAATATTTTGTTCTGCTCTGGAGGTGTGTTTTGAGTTCCTTAAGGAAAGTCTGTAGGTCCTTGATGGATCTGATCATGTTGAAATATATGGGGAAAAGATGTCTGAGGAGGGACGATCCCCACCCCTCCCAGCCCAGCTCAGCCCTGCTCAGGTATCCCAGATTTGCTCTCCAAAAATCTGCTTAGCCTAACTGGAGGCAGTATCAGCGTTTGCAGCACTTTGTGCCCGTCCATGTTAACCCCAGGCTCCACAGGAAAATCAGTCCTGGATGCGTCACTAATTTACTGTTTAATGGTGGCCATGGCGGGGCTGGGAAAGGCAGTCTATACATACTTTAAAATAAAGAAAGAACTCCAAGTTACTGTGCTGCTACACACAACACACTTTCATAGTCACAGAGGCTCGTACACACACAAACCCCCGTTGTTTAGCTTTGAATGCCCTGCTCTTTCTGCCCACCAGAAGCTGCTTCTCTAGGCAAGTGCCTAGTTTGCCTAGTGGTTGGCCCGGCCTTGCCTAAGCCTGCTTTTTCTCACTTCCATTCCTGGCTCTTGCCAGCACTTAGCAAAGCACTTGAATGAAACTTGCTTCACAGCCTCTGCTGCCCTCAGCAGTATGTCCGGACCTCCTCGCAGCACACGCTTCACTTCAGATTGGGAGTACAGCCAGCATCCTGTGTAACACTCTCCAGGCAAACCCCGGCCCTCTACACGTGAAGGGAAAGCAGAACGGCCAGTGCCATGTTTCTGCAAGGAGGGTTTTGTGATTTCCTTCCCCCACCCAGTGCATTCTAGTATCCACAGGACAAGATACTCACCTAGGAGCCATCGAGCCACCAGGATTCAGCTCCACTGTCCATGCCTATGGAGACGGAGCAGCCAAAGGATGAATTATACATGCAGGAAGATGTAGTTCTGGTCCTGCAGGCTCTATGTATGCAAAGGGGCAGTGCCAGGGCTGGACGTTGGTGAAGGAGACCCTCGGTGTAACTCCCTTTCCTTCCCATTGCATTTCCGGATTAGACGATGAAGACAATCGCCTTACAGCCAACAAGATCTTCTTAGGCAGACTGGAGAGTGGGAGTTGCTTTGTGAGCCCCTCATTGGCCAGGCCCCAAATTCAGGATGCCAAATTTTAAAGGTACCGCATGCCTGGGCTCTGGGCCAGTGCAAGGACTGGAGGTGCCCTTGGCAGGTCCCCTCCATCCTGTTGCCCCCTCCCTGCCACAGTCCCACACATATTGCCACTGCTGCTGCCCTCTCCAGGGCAAGCAGCGGCGGCAAAGACAAAGGAACCACAACACAGTGCTCATCAAAGATCCGGTACTGCCTCGCGGGTCCTGCCTGCTATTTTCAGGTGCTTCTGTCCTCTCTGATGCAGAGGAACAATGATGCAGCACCAGAGCCTGGGTTGTGTCGTGGTTCCTTTGCTGTTGCCGCCGCCGCTGCTGCTGCTGGCCCCAGAGAGGGGCGGCAGGGGTGGCCATGGGTATCCCCAAAGGGCCTGCACTCTAGGCAACTGCCGGGTTGCCAGCATCTTAAATCCAGCCCTTCACTGGCACAGCTGCTTGTGGGGGTTCAAGAGAATCCTGGGTCCAGCTGAGTAACGAACTTGTAAAATAAATGGCTTGTGTTACCAGTCACATGTTTAACTGATAGAGGGCACCACTGCTTTTTGTGTACTTTCCAACTACTGCACAGAGCACAGATGGTACAATTTTCTTTCAATAAATTAATTAGTAGAATATCCAGTGTGTGCTTGGGAAAGGGAAGAAATCAAGTTGTTTTTATTGACTCCACTGTCCCCGTCTGTCTCCTGTATTTTCTCCCTCCTAGTCCCCCCCCCCCCCCCCGTCCTTTCCTTCTCCCAGTCCTCTCTCCTTCATATCCCTTTAATGTCCATTTTGAAATTCTCTTTTTGACTTCTCCCCCTTCCTCTCTTTTGCAGTTTGCCATCCTCCCCTCTTTACACTTCTCCCCAGAAGTCTCGCAATCTCTCTTTCTCCCTCCTGGAGTCTTTCCTCGTCTCATTTCTTCTTGAACACTCTCCTCTCTTCCTTTCCTTTCGCAGTCTCTTGTCCTCCCTCCCATTTCCCACCTTCTTGCTCATTCCCTCCACCTCCTTTCTTATCTTCTCTCCCTGGTCCTCCCCTCGCTTCTCCTCTCCAGCAGTTGCTCCCAAACGTCGTCCTGGTAACCCCTCAGCCAGTTGGGCTTTCAGGGTATTTCTCATGAATATACATGAGGTAATGTTACATGTAGTACACCTCCAGTTCAGCAGTTTATTCTTACACATAATCTGATTGGCTGCAAAGTCACCACAACAGCTTCAGAGGAACCCTGATGTGCAACCCACTTCCCTCCTGAGGTTGATCCCATCGCTGCCACTGATAGTCACATGTTTGTGTGTTTCTTGGGATGTTATGGCTAAAGAAAACAGTAATGTGCAGGAAACTTTTCTACAATTAATCGATCAATCAGTTTTATTTCTAGCACGTCTTCCAATGGTAAGCGCTCAAGGCATGGAACTGCATTAATATATGCATAAAACTGAACAGAGGGGGCTGATCATAGGATCCCCCAAGTGACCAGCTCCTGCTGTCACCGCAGAAGGATCGACTCTGCTTTCTGTATTATAAATGTAGCCCCCCTCTGCCCCCCTCCCTGAACAGCTAGTTTCTTCATACTGCAGGATTAGAATAACACAAAAACAGTCACTGGAGTAAATTGAAATTTTAGAGTGAAGGAAGCTTTCCACAGCTGACAGCTTTGCTTTTCAAAGGGCGTCTTCCAGGCTAAAATGATGACAAGGTCCTTGTACCATCCCCAAATGAATTTCAAGGATAGTGGTCATCAAATGAGATAATGCATTCTAGTATCAAACTTCCCCTTACTGGTGCATTTCTTTATTACTCCTACTTTCACTAAAATAGAATTTGTCCATGGTATCAGAGAGCAGAATAAACCCCTCCAGAATCCTGGAACTTTGTAGCTTTATTTTGTTGCTGCCATGGGATCTCTCCACGCTTATGGTTTAAATCATTCCAGACCTTAACCCAGCACATACACAAACCATCCTCTCCCCCCCCCCCCCCCCCCGCCCCCTGCTTATAAAACAGGATTGGTAAGGTGTCCTGTATGTGGAATACACAATTTCCAAAGGTGATCTTTGCGCTGTGTGTGTCTGAGGGAGGCCTGTACTGTCACTGGCTGTTGTGTTCTGCTGTCTGGTGTGCGTACAAGCATGGCGCTGCTGAATCGATGTCTGCTTGCTTGGCGAGTGTGTCCGGGCCGCACAGTGGCTGCAGCCAGCTCCTATCAGTACTCAGCACCTCTCCTGTTACCCTGTTCCAGCTTCTTCATCCGACCTCTGTACCAGAGCTCTATGGCCAAGGGCCTACAGGGAATCGGATTGAGCAACAGAGGCTGTGGGTTCTGGAGAGCCCCCGGTACAGTGCGATTGGCCACCGGACTGAGAAGCCTGCAGCAAGAGGGATACGCTGAGCAGTACCTGCTCAAACTGGAGTTCATGTGGCACTAATGAAGTCTTCTGGTACTACTGGTGAACCTCCTTAAAGTGCACACCCCACCCAGTTCCCCTGCAGCCATCTCTCTCGTATTTCCTCGTCCATTCCCCCCACCTCCCACTCAGCCTTTTACTCTCTCACTGTCCTCCTCATATTCATGAATGCTGAGCTGGCTAGATTACTTTGCCCCTTATTTGACACTAATGCCCCAAGACAGGTAAGTTCTATCTTTCTTATGACGACTCACTGTGCTTATTGTAACGGCCTTTTTGTTGTCCAGTCTTTTAGGTTAACAAAGCAATGGCACATTTTACAGTCTGCTCAATTTTGGACAAGTCATGAATATTTCATTTGAGTTATAGACTTAATATTCTGCCCTTTGCAATTTGCAACAGTGGATTACAATAAACACATAAAATAGTAAAGGGTCAGGCATAAATAAACATAGAACCACGGTGGCAGATACGGTCTACCCATTCTGCCCTTCCATACCAACTACTGCAGTCCCGTTTTATTCCTTTAGAGATCTTCTATGTTTGTTCAATGCTTTCCTGGTCTCTACTGCCTCCACCGGGAGACTAGTCCACACATCTACCACTCTTTACACACATTACTCCTGAGTCTATTCTCTTTCACCTTCATCCTATTGTGGCAGGTGCAGGCCTGTGACCCACGGTGTCTGACATAGGCAGGCCAGCATGGCTAGCTTGACCTGTAAATGAGGCCTGTGGAGAGGCATATAGGATTGCACATCCCCCAACATGCTGCTATTGTAAGAAAGAACTCAGTAGAAATATTGAATTAGCTTAGATAAGCAGAATTGCAGAATTAAGAAATGGAAAAATACAGAAAAGATGTGTTTTAAAGTTACTGATAAGAAAAAGTACATTTGCAGAGAAGTATTGAGGAGTGCTGACAGATGAGTTACAGAACCTTGCTCTTCTGCACGCACAAATGGTCCCATAGCCTTGAAAGTGTGAAAGTAACAAGTTGATGAACTGACCATTGTAATTGGGACTAGAAGGGGGGCAGGCAGGTGTCATGCCTACAGAAGCCCACAGAGGGAACATAATTGGAGAAACTTATCAGTACCGGGACCAATAGAGGGGCTACGGGAGGTACGGGAGCGTACCGGGACGAATGAATTGTTTTTCTATACCTAGAATGGAACAGAAGTCTATAAAAGTTGTTGTAATGCTTGCAAACTTTGCTCAGCCATTTTGAAATTGTCTTGCTTGAGACTTGTGCACAAATAAATGATTTGGACCTTCTGAACAGACTCCTGGTATCATTGGTTTGTCTGCGCTTTGCTGCTACATATTCCTTGGTGCGTTGGCCGGGAAGTTGTGGAATCAAAGTGTATATAGGGCAATATACCACGACTTTCCGCCTCTATAGGCTTGGTCCTGCCGGGATCGCGCCCTTCCGACGAGGGCCGCTCCCTGGCGCCGCCGGTCCCTTGTATCGGAGGGAGCTGGTCGGACCTCGGCGGGCGACGAGCCCGGCTGGAGTCAACGCCTCGAACCCGAGTGAGGGGAGTCCAAGGTCCAACTCATGCGCCTGCTTGGGAAGTTTTGAGGACCGGATCCGGTGAGTATAGTTTTGATTTTGGGTCTAGACAGAAATAGAAAGCGCAGTACTGCCATTGGAACTTGGAACTTGGAATTTGTAATCTCGAGATATTGGGAATTGGTAAGAGAGCCTGATCAACTCTCAAGGAAGAGCCGAGTAGCCTGGCATGGGAATTCGCTAGGTGAAACCCTCATCCTTTTTGTAATTTGGGAAAAAGACTAGTCAGAACAGATAGAAACGAATGCATTCTGGGAATACGTTGCTAGCATGATTGTGTGAACGAAGTGTGATTGAGAGGTCTGGCAGCACGGACCAAGTGAAAGCTGACCCCTGATTAGCGCATTTCCTGACCGGGCGACCGCGTTCAGGTCGCGAAAAGGGGGAAGCGATTGTCGTCTTGTCTTGTTATTTGTATTCCCTGTATGTTTCCAGGGCCGTGAGGACCCCTTACCCACGGTCCGCCCACCTTTTCCCTTCTGTCTGTTGTTGCGCGCACACATCGAAATGGGAGGGGCGGAGTCTACTAGGAACACTCCATTAGAATGTATGATCGCACATTTTAAAGAGGGATATTCAGGAGATTATGGTATTAAAATGACAGCAGCCCGTTTGCAGATTTTGTGTACTAGGGAGTGGCCTGATCTAGACCCCATCTGGCCCCGAGAGGGAACGTTCACTGTAGAGATTATCCAGTCAATACATCGTAGAGTGCGAGTAGCGCACCCAGACCAGTACCCCTATATAGATTCCTGGTTAAGTATTTGTGAAGATCCGCCCTCCTGGGCGCAGCGCTGTTATGAGGAACAGTGCAGAATAATGTTAGCTAAAACAGATTCTAGACAGAGAAAGGAACAGCCTAGAATGAAAGAGCAGGATAAGAAAGCCAAGAAGAAACCCATCTTGGCAGATCCCGATTCCCCAGAAGTAGTCCTCAGGCAGCCCCGAACCCCAGGTCCAGTGAGAATAGCCCGGCGGCGTCCTGCCCCAGCACCCCAGAGACCGCCGGAGCCGAGGCGAGACCCAATCCCTGACCTCCCTCCTCCTGGAGAAGAGGAAGAGAGAGAATTAGCGGAGAGAAGAGAGGAGGATGTAAAAAGTGAGCCAGAAGCGGAGCTAGAAGAAGAGGAAAGTGAGGATCCCCCAGAAGAAGAAGAAGAGGAAAGTGTACAAATAATTGAGGAAGTCAGCGCCAGCACTAGCAAGCCAGTGAAAGAAAAACCCAAAGCAAAACCAGTTGAGAAAAAGACAGCCACTCCTGCAAAGACAACGACAATAGCCCTTAGATCCCAGACTCAAATGACGCCGAGGACAGCCAAACTGTTTCCCTTAAGGCAAGTCCCGGGAGTGCCCGTAAAGAATGATAATGATGAAGTGGTAGCGGGACCCCTAACTTATGTGTATATCCCATTCTCTACAACTGATTTATTAAATTGGAGGTCGCACTATGCCTCCTATACTAGCAAGCCCCAGGAGCTGACAGAATTAGTAACTAGTATTATGGAAACTCACCAGCCCACTTGGCCAGATTGCCGTCAGCTCCTGACCACCCTATTCACTACAGAAGAACGAGCAAGAATTAGAAAAGCAGCTATTGAATGGATGGCAGAAAACCCTGCAGCTCCAGCGCAGGGGCAGAATATAATAGATCGTAGAGAAGCAGCTCAGAGAGAATTCCCAAATGAAGACCCCCAATGGGATCCAAATACAGATGAAGGATCCACCGCCCTAGCCCGTTTTCGCCAAGGCTTTTTACAAGGCCTGCGAAGAGGAGGCCAAAAAGCAATGAACCTTTCCAAAGTAACAGGAGTTATCCAAGGAATAGATGAGAGCCCAGCAGATTATTATGAAAGATTAACTGAAGCTTATAGAATGTATACTCCCTATGATCCCGAGGCACCAGGAAGTTTATGCATGGTGAATTCTGCTTTTGTAAACCAGTCTCAACCAGACATTAGACGTAAATTACAGAAATTAGAAGGGTTTGCGGGCATGAATGCAACACAGTTATTGGAAGTCGCTCATAAAGTGTATGTGAATCGTGATACTGAAAGACAGAGAGAATGTGATAGAAAGATGAAGAAGAAAGCTGATTTTTTGGCTGCGGCCATAGTTGAAAAGAAAAGGGGAGGTGTCCCTAATCGAAGGAGCAGAGGAAGAGGGCGGGGTCAAGGCGGAGGCCGGACCCAGAGACTAGGCGTGAACCAATGCGCCTATTGCAAAGAGGAAGGACATTGGAGAGATACTTGCCCGCAACTCGAAGACGCCCAGCAAGATGACGACAACGATCATCAGTGGCGAGAAGAAAGAAGAGGCCGTCCCCGAGGCCGAGGAGGAGCCAATCGAGAACAATTCCAGCGAGAGAGGGGAGGAGGAGCCATCCAAGCATTGGCCACACAGGCCCATGAAGAGGATGACGTGGATTAGGACAGACCGGGCTCCAAGTTTGCTTTAGGTCTCCAGGAGCCTATGGTCGAAATACAAATAGGAGACCAATTTATGAACTTTATGGTTGATACTGGAGCAGAACATTCAGTAATAGACAAAAAGATAGCCCCATTCACCAAGAAAGCAGTCACCATTATAGGAGCAACTGGTGCCAAAGCCACAAAGTCTTTTCTTCAAAACCGAATATGCAGTCTAGGAGGACAGCAAGTAACTCATCAATTTCTTTACATGCCCGAATGTCCAGTACCATTACTGGGACGAGATATGCTAGCCAAGCTTCAAGCCCAAATATCTTTCTCCGAGCAAGGAGAAATGCAAATGACAGTGAATTCCCAAGCCAAACCAGCAGGAGTAATGCTGCTGACAGTACCCCGAGAAGAAGAGTGGAGATACTACATTGATGATTCGATTCAAGATACCTATTTTGAACAAACTTTAAAGAACATTCATGCACCACTTGAAGTATGGGCAGAAGGCAGTCCCCCAGGCCTAGCCAAACATATAGCTCCAGTGATTGTAACCCTCAAGCCTAGCGCTACACCAGTGCACGTCAAACAGTACCCTCTCCCAAGAGCTGCAATTGAAGGCATTCATCGCCACCTACAGAGATTACTTGAGTATGGCCTACTGAAAGTATGTCAATCCCCATGGAACACCCCACTTTTGCCAGTAAAGAAGCCTGAGACAGATGATTATCGCCCAGTGCAAGATTTGAGAAGAGTAAATGATGCAGTTGAAACTATACACCCAGTTGTACCCAATCCTTACACTCTACTAGGATTGATACCCGCTGAAGCTACCCACTTCACTGTACTGGATTTAAAAGATGCATTCTTTTGCATAAGATTAGCCCCTGTAAGCCAAATATTGTTTGCATTCGAATGGCAGGACCCCATCTCTGGAAGAGGGGGCCAACTCACCTGGACAAGATTACCCCAAGGATTCAAGAATTCACCTACCATCTTTAGTGCTGCACTAAACCAAGATCTTTCAAGCTATCCAGTAGCCCCGGGGAGGAGAGTACTTCTCCAGTACGTGGATGATCTGTTGATAGCTGCCATATCAGAAAAAGAATGTATACGAGCCACCCAAGATCTCTTGCAGTTACTAAATGAAGCTGGATATAAAGTTTCCAGAGCCAAAGCACAACTATGCCAAACAGAAGTGAAATACTTGGGTTTTCGTATTACCCAAGGAAGCAGAAGATTAGGCAGAGAAAGAAAAGAAGCAGTATGCAGAATTCCAACTCCAACAACCAGAAAGCAAGTTAGAGCCTTTCTGGGAGCGGCAGGATATTGCCGAATCTGGATACCCAACTTTGCTCAAATTGCCAAACCACTGTATGAAGCCACAAAAGGAGAAGAGAAGTCACCACTGGAGTGGGGACTTGAGCAGGATACAGCCTTCCAGAAGTTAAAAGAAGAATTGATGTCATCACCAGCACTTGGACTACCAGATGTCCACAAACCTTTCCGTTTGTTTGTACATGAAACCCAGGGAAATGCCCTAGGCATGTTGACTCAGAAATTAGGAAATTGGGAACGACCTGTAGCCTACCTATCGAAACAATTGGACCCTGTGGCCAAAGGATGGCCACCCTGCTTGAGAGCAGTTGCAGCTACAGCACTACTAGTGAGTGAAGCAGACAAACTCACACTAGGACAGAACATACGAGTCACTGTGCCACATGCAGTCCTTGCCCTCATGGAACAGAAAGCAAATTATTGGCTCACCAATTCCCGAATGCTAAAGTACCAGAGCATGTTATGCGAGAACCCACAGATACAACTCGAAGTGAGCCATGCTTTGAACCCAGCTACCTTGATACCCATCAGTGAAGAACTCCCAGAACATGACTGTATCGAAGTCATGGAAACTGTGTTCTCAAGTCGACCTGACCTAACAGATGTGCCCATAGACAATCCTGACCAGATCTATTATGTTGATGGGAGCAGTCTCATCCTTGACGGACGACGCTGTGCCGGATATGCAGTCGTCACTCAACATGAAGTAGTTGAATCATCAGCTCTAGCCTCAGGCACATCAGCCCAGAAAGCCGAATTGATAGCACTCACCAGAGCATTGTTGTTAGGAGAAAAACTTGTGCTGAATGTATATACAGATTCCAAATATGCTTTCACTACCTTGCATGCCCATGGAGCTCTCTACAAAGAAAGAGGACTCATCACATCCGGAGGAAAATCAGTCAAATATGGTCCCGAGATATTGATGTTACTTGATGCAGTCTGGGCCCCAACACGTGTAGCTGTCATGCATTGTAGAGGACATCAAGCAGGAAAAGGAGAAGTTGCTCGAGGGAATAGATTCGCAGATGCCTCAGCACGACAAGCAGCTATGACAGGACAGATTGCCCCACAAGCTATGCCAATGCAAGCAGCATTGTTTCCAGTACCCTTGAATTTATGGACCCCACGATATACCACCAAAGAATTGGATTACTATTGTGACAAAGAAGGGGGAGTATTGAAAGATGGATGGATTGAGCTGCCACCAGAAGAAGGTAGTCAACCTCCGGGAAGAATAGTAATTCCAGAATTGTTAGGACCAGCCTTTGTTAAAGCTTTCCATGAAGCCACCCATTATGGAAAGAGTGCTATGGAGAAAGCACTCAGACCACATTTCTACATTCCTCTGATGACAACCATATCAGCCTCAGTAGCCCGACAATGTCAAATCTGTGCCAAGAATAATGCCAAGCAAGGCCTTATTACAGCACCCCGAGTTCAGTCAAGAGGTGTCACCCCCATGCACAACCTCCAAGTTGATTTTACCGAAATGCCAAAAGCTAATGGATACCATTACCTACTAGTATTAGTTTGTACTTTCTCTGGGTGGGTAGAAGCATTCCCAACCAGAACTGAGAAAGCCCGAGAAGTTACCAAAGCCTTAATGAGAGAGATTGTCCCCAGATTTGGAATCCCAGCAGTAATAGGGTCAGACAATGGACCCTCATTTGTCTCCCAAGTTACTCAGCAGTTAGCAAAAGCCTTGCAGATACAGTGGAAACTCCACACTGCATACAGACCCCAGAGTTCAGGGAAAGTTGAGCGAATGAATCGTACTTTGAAAGCCCAAATGTCTAAGCTTTGTCAGGAGACACACTTGAAATGGCCCCAAGTGCTCCCCATAGCTTTACTCAGAATACGCTCAGCCCCTGTAAAGTCAACAGGATTTTCCCCTTTTGAAGTTTTGTATGGTAAACCCCCACCAATAGTGCAGGGAGTCAAAGGAAATCTAGCCCAGATTGGTTCAGAAGTAACCAGACAAGAACTCCTAGCTCTTAGTTTTGTTCTGCAGACTCTCCATACGTGGATCCAAGACCAGTTGCCTATCAACTTGACGGAACCCTTGCATCCCTACCAGCCTTGAACTTCGGTGTGGATCAAAGATTGGAAGAAGATACCGTTGGAACCCCATTGGAAGGGACCGTACACCGTCATCCTGTCTACCCCAACTGCAGTAAAGGTAGCCGAGATCGACGCCTGGATCCACCACAGCAGAGTCAAGCCCGCCGCCGATCCTGAACCAGAGCGGTGGACAGCAGAGCAGCACCCTGATGTACCCTTGCGAGTTACTCTGAGACGGCAACCAGCAGTATAGACACTTCATCACAAGTGCTTTGCAGTAGCCAAGTCTTTCGAAGAGGATTGCTGTTTTCCATGCAGCAACAGCTTTGTTTCAACGAACCCAATTTGTGTGTGTAAGTAGACACACTACTTCGAGACTACA
The DNA here is from genome assembly GCA_033557465.1 of Ichthyophis bannanicus. Taxonomy (NCBI): domain Eukaryota; kingdom Metazoa; phylum Chordata; class Amphibia; order Gymnophiona; family Ichthyophiidae; genus Ichthyophis; species Ichthyophis bannanicus. The sequence continues at coordinate 44,677,044 of CM066042.1, read as the reverse complement.
TTGACTAAGCCAGACTTCACAAGCCAACTGAATTGCTAAGTTGGTTAATGTGTGCTGGACACCTTGAGGATCTTCAATCAACACTCAGCAACCGTTAAATTGCTTCATTAGCAAACGGGACGAAGAATAATAGACCGTCGTGATCAAGATCAGCAAGCTGAGGATTCAGAAGAACTCCAATCAACATCAACATGTATCTTTGCTTCTGCTTTGCCTTGGTTGCCTTCTTTGGAGGTTTTGAACAGACTTATGCTCTACCTCCATGCACAGCTTGTATTACCTCTACTAGAACTGGACTGAAAGTAACTCAGACTTTGCTTTACCATTCCTACTATACCTGCAAGGGAACAATAACTCGGTGTATCTATAACACCACTGAACTAAATGTTTGCACTCATGGCAAAATCAAAGCATGCTATAATCCGCATCAGAATCCATCCTATTACACGTTGGAAATAAGATGGAAGGATGCAGATGGACCTATATTAGCTGCTACACCACCACTTAAGGACATTACTAAACCTGCTGTTCTGAATTTTGATGCATGTAATGCTATTAATAGAGATAGTCAGTCCACCTGTGGTACATGGGAGAAAGCGTATCGAAATGACCATAAGTATATGTGTCCAGAAGGTGCCACAAATTGGTGGAAGTGTACAGGTAAAACAGGATCAGGATATAGTACTGCTACAGCGGCAGATTACTATTGCCCGTATTGGGAATGTGTTTTTTATGCTACCTGGAACACTGGTATAACTAATGAGAAAATAGATAAACGGATGGCTACTCTAACCAAGCCAACCACGAATGATAAATGTCAGAAAGATGCTTGCAACCCCTTACATTTGCGTGTACATAACCCCCATGCATGGAAACAAGGATATAAGTTTGGTTTGCGTATTGCTGGAGGAGGAACAGATCCAGGGACCATTGTGTATATTAGATTGAATACTCAAGCCCACAAGTCATCTAAATATCATATTCATAATACCTTTTATGAAGCTATGCATGTAAATAAGTTTGAGATCCCTCACCCTTCACAGAATTTGTTTCTAGAATTAGCCGGAGCAGTAGTATCTAGTCTTAAGATCACAGATTGTTATTTCTGTGGCGGAACCCAAATGGGAGACCAATGGCCCTGGGAAGCCCAAGAATTGAATTATTCCATGATTTACAATCAGACTGAATTACACAAGACAACCAGTGAATGGGTGTTAGCGCACTCAATCGTTGGACGTCTCTGCTTTGCCAGAACTGGACCCCAGTTCACTCAAAAGGTAGGACAGCTGGTCTGTCTTAGCCAGAAATACTATAATGCCACGACCAAGAAGGTAGCATGGTGGTCAGGAATCAGACATCCTGAACCTCCTAACCCATTAGCCAGATTTCCTGAACTCGCAGGTCTATGGACTAACCTTGCCAAAGTCCAAGCCTGGCAAGCCCCACCTGGCCTATATTGGATCTGTGGAAACCGAGCATATGCGCAACTCCCACCACAATGGGGAGGAGCATGTGTCTTAGGAACCATCAGACCTTCTTTCTTCCTGTTAAACACTGAACATGGAGAACAATTAGGATACCCTGTATATACTACCCACAAACACAAAGGAGCATCTAGACAGAAAAGAGAGGCCTTACAGATAGGCAAGTGGGAGAAATGGCAAGGTGATGATTGGCCACCAGAAAGAATTATTGAGTATTATGGACCTGCCACTTGGAATGATGATGGTATGTATGGTTATCGTACCCCAATTTATATGATTAATCGTATTATTCGCTTACAAGCAGTAGTTGAAATAATAACCAATGAAACTAGTCATGCTCTTACGCTCTTAGCTAGACAAAGTACTCAGATGCGCACTGCCATATATCAGAATCGCTTAGCCCTTGATTATTTGCTAGCAGCTGAAGGAGGAGTATGTGGTAAGCTGAATTTAACCAATTGCTGTTTAAAAATAGATGATAAAGGTCAAGTAGTTGAAGAAATTGCTAAAGATATGCAAAGACATGCTTATGTGCCAGTACAGACTTGGCACGCCTTGAAATTTCCTAATTGGTTTGCTAACCTCTTTTCCTGGGTGGGAGGATTTAAGACTTTCGTTATCTTAGTACTAATCCTTGTTGCTGTAGTCCTCTGCTTACCATGTTTAATCCCATGTTGTATGCGTTCCCTTCATAGTGCTATTGATAGTACAGTAGAGCGGAAGACCGCAACTAGAATAATGGCTTTATACAAAGCTAGCCCTAGTGGAACTAGTAAGAATCCTTTAATCAGGATTTGAATCCTCTGGAAAGTGATTTAATTCTCACACCTTATTAAGTAATAGGGTGAGATTAATCAAAGGGGGGAATGTGGCAGGTGCAGGCCTGTGACCCACGGTGTCTGACATAGGCAGGCCAGCATGGCTAGCTTGACCTGTAAATGAGGCCTGTGGAGAGGCATATAGGATTGCACATCCCCCAACATGCTGCTATTGTAAGAAAGAACTCAGTAGAAATATTGAATTAGCTTAGATAAGCAGAATTGCAGAATTAAGAAATGGAAAAATACAGAAAAGATGTGTTTTAAAGTTACTGATAAGAAAAAGTACATTTGCAGAGAAGTATTGAGGAGTGCTGACAGATGAGTTACAGAACCTTGCTCTTCTGCACGCACAAATGGTCCCATAGCCTTGAAAGTGTGAAAGTAACAAGTTGATGAACTGACCATTGTAATTGGGACTAGAAGGGGGGCAGGCAGGTGTCATGCCTACAGAAGCCCACAGAGGGAACATAATTGGAGAAACTTATCAGTACCGGGACCAATAGAGGGGCTACGGGAGGTACGGGAGCGTACCGGGACGAATGAATTGTTTTTCTATACCTAGAATGGAACAGAAGTCTATAAAAGTTGTTGTAATGCTTGCAAACTTTGCTCAGCCATTTTGAAATTGTCTTGCTTGAGACTTGTGCACAAATAAATGATTTGGACCTTCTGAACAGACTCCTGGTATCATTGGTTTGTCTGCGCTTTGCTGCTACACTATGCCCCCCTCATTGCTATATGATTTTTAAAAAATACAATTAAAGTACAAATAAAATCTTCAGTCTCCAGAAACCAAGTTTTCATTTTTTTCCTGAAATGCACACAGTTCATTTCTGCCTTCATTTCCAAAGGGAGGGGGGGGGGGGGTGTTTCACTCAGGACATCTCGCCCAAGCCCCAGGGTGGATTCTCTGCTGGAGTAAGGTTTGGGCCCTTCAAGGCCCTAGGCATCTCTTTATGCCAATAATTCCACAGAGTTATTTTTTGGTTGCTCTGAAAATAACTTTACTCCACCAGTGGAAATCAATCCCACGGAGCCAGACATTGTTCTGTTTGCAAGGTACAAACCCCTCACTTGGACATTGGTGGTGTCAGTGACCCCTTCTATCATCCAGTTCTAAAGGCTCCAGGTCTCTCCCAATGCCTGGGAAAGCTAATCTCTAGAACTTAATATAACTCTCCAGCAATGTTCCCTCTAATTTTCTGTAGGCTGTGTGCGCATAAAATATCAGCTGTGTGCAGCTTTTGAAGGAAGGTTCCATTTTTGTGCGCCACATAACGACACTCAGAGTTATATACTTTTTTTTTTTTGAAGACTTTATTTATGCACCATCAATAACATAACAACCATTACAGTACACAACAATGAGCCTCAGCAGGGTGCACTCTGACCCCCGCTTGAGGAAAACCCCAAGTACAGTTATGTAACATCAACAAAAAAAACAATTCACACTATTTTGCAAGTTTTTCATATTTTTTGTTAGGGCAGAACCCCCCCCCCCCCCACTCCCCACCCCCCCCCCCCCGTCGTCGCAACCAGAGAAACTCCATCGCTAAACCCACTAGTAATCTTTCCCTTTCCCCCCATCACCTCCCACTCCCCTTACCCTGGGGACTTAATACCCTACATTAACTATTTCATTCCTACAACGGGTCCCCAAACTCTGAATATAGGGCTCCCAGATCAACATGAAAATGGACCACCTCTTTACATTACCCCTTGCTCTCCAGCGCTCTGCCAACATTAATTGATGAAAACTATTGTGCCACTCCAAGAACGTTGGCGGGTCCGATTCCCGCCATCTATGTAGGATCGGACCCTTCCCCACCAAGCAAGCCTTGCGCACCAGTAACCGCTCCCACCTTCCAATGGGGAGATCTCGATGCAACTGATCAAGTATGACCAAGGCTCCAGTCCAAGGAAACCTCTGCTGCAGCATCCCCATAAGGCATCTATTGATATGAGACCAATAAGGGAGAATACGTCGGCACTGCCACCACATGTGCGAGAGAGTAGCCAGTGGCTCAGAGCATCGAGGGCATGACCCATCTTGTGTGATATGGCTCCTCAGGGCACGTTAAGGTGAAAAATGCACTCGAGTTAGAGCTTTGTATTGTATTTCCCGCCAACGGGCTCCCTCCACGAGCTCTACTATCCGCCCCAACGCCCGTAGAAGAGTACCCGGCGGTACCGCTCGTCCCAATTCCGCCGCCCAGGCCAGCTCAGCTCTGCCGTAATCCGGTCTCACTCCAAAACGCTCCAACCTAGCCTTCAGCCCGGCTACCATTGGGGGCGAGTCACCTCCAATTTCGAAAAATTCAAGAATCTGCGCTGACCTTTCCACACTCAACTCCTCTCTGGGCAGCGTAGCCACATAATGAGAAAGTTGCATGTACACAAAGTACTGCGAGGAATGCAACTTGAACTCCGCACACAGCTCAGTAAACAGTTTGCATTTACCAGTAAGGTCCACCACATGCCCCAAATACCTCAGGCCCTGCGCTTGCCAACACTGAAACGCCCGGGATTCAATACCGGGCAGGAAATGCGCATTACCTCGTATGGGTAGCCAACTCGATACCTGCCAATTCCGTTGCCAAAATTTATTCAACTGACGCCACATACGTCTCATAGAACTGAACATGCCACTGCGCGCAATTCAATTTGGCAATTGAGCACTCCCCACATGCAAAACCTCCAGCAGTGAAAAAGGGGCCACTAATGCCGCCTCTAAATCCTTAGGCGTATAGGTATCAGTCCCCCCCCAGCCAATCCCCAAGATGCCGAGCTTGACATGCTAAGGCATAGAGTCCTAAATCAGGCAGTCCCAGGCCGCCCCTGCTCCATTTACCAATCAAACGGGACATGGGGATACGCGCCCTGGCCCCCCTCCACAAAAACCCCTAGATTTCCTTTTCTAAGCGGTGTAGATCCCGGCGTAACAACCACACCGGTAATGTCTGCAGCCAGTAAAGGATCCGCAGGAGAACCACCATCTTGACTGCGGCCACTCCCCCCAGAAGTGATAATGGTAAAGGATTCCGCGCTCTCAACTGAATCCGCAACTCAGCTAAAACCTTCTCAAAATTAGTAAGGTACAAATCCTGTGGTAGTCGCGTCAATACAATACCCAGGTATTTAAACTTGTGCTCTGTCCATTTCAGTGGAAATATCCCCCCCCCCCCAACTTCCCCGCAATTGACCCAACACATCCAAGGCCTCCGATTTGTCTTCATTTATCCGAAGGCCTGCGAAACTACCAAACACCCGAAACTCCTCCATCAACCGGGGAAGGGGCTCCCTAGGAGCAAGCAGATGCACCAACATGTCATCGGCAAAGGCCGACAGCTTAAACCCCTGTCTGCCAATCTCCACCCCACAAATCTGCTTGTCCAGTTCTACACATCGTATTAAAGGGTCCAAGGACAAAACAAACAGTAAGGGGGATAGTGGGCAACCCTGCCTGTTACCTCTGTGCAAAGGAAAGGGATCTGATAAGACCCCGTTGCAAAGCACTCGAGCCGTTGGGGCAACATATAGAGTCTGCACCATATCACAAAAGGATTGCCCCAAACCATATAACGGCAACAAATATCATAAATACTCCCAGTTCACCCGATCGAACGCTTTTTCAGCATCAAAGCTCACCAAAAGTGACTGCAACTGTTGATTGTGCACCCATTCCAGAGACGCCAATATTCTCCGTAAGTTACGTACCGCATATCGCCCCCGCACGAAACCCACCTGTGATTCGTGGACTACATCCCCCAAAATTGCCGCCAAGCGCTCCGCCAAAATTTTCGCCAACAGCTTCATATCGAAGTTCAATAGGGAAATTGGCCTGTAAGAAGCCGCCTGTAGCGGATCTTTACCCGGCTTAGGTATTAACGTTATATAGGCCTGGTTGTCTCCCCAGCGCCTCCCACCTCCCTCTATTCACTGTCGGTAGGTGTCCACTAAAAGAGGGCTCACCCAGTTCGACAGCAATTTGTAAAATTCAGCCCCATATCCGTCTGGTCCGGGAGCCTTATAACAACTGGCGGTCGAAATGACGTGCTGTACCTCGCGCAGAGAAATCTGTTGTCCCAAATGGGCCCGTTGCTCCGCTGTCACTCTCGGCAGATGTAAACCTTGCAAATATTTCTCCATAGTAAGTGGTTCAATCGCCTCCGCCGCATACAATTGTTGAATAAAGCCTTTAAAGACCCCACTAATCGCTTCTCGATTTTGTTGGAGTTTCCCGTGCTCATCCCGAAGTGCCGCTACTAGCCTCGCCCCCCTTTGCCCCTTCAGACATCTCCCCAGTAATTTGCCCGGTTTATTGCCAAAACAATACAAGCGATATTTATAATACATGATGGATTTCTTGGCTCGCTGGTGGAGTAGTTCGTTCAAAGCCACCTGTAACTTCCACAACCTCTTCTTATTAGACGCCGTGGGAGCGCGTCCACTAAGCACCCGCGCCTGAGTCACCCGCTGCTCCAACCTAACAATCTGTTCCACCAGCAATCTCCTCTTCCTGGCCACAAACCCAATTATATCACCTCTCAGCACCACCTTGGCAGTTTCCCAAACCAACTCCGGGTCATCCCCGTGCATCTGATGATTTAATTCAAAATCCCGCCAACGTTGACCCAGGAATTGTTGAAACTGATTATCGTGATACAGATCAATGGGAAACCGCCATATACGAGACTGCCCGGGTCCTCCCCCCCATTGCAACTCCATCCAGACCATGGCATGATCAGAAATCTCTAGGGGGCCTATCTGGGCTTCTCCTATATAAGCAAAAAGAGTCGCAGAAACCAAAAGGTAATCAATTCGTGAACTTGTGCCATGTGCCCTCGATACATGGGTAAACTCCTTCTCAGAAGGGTGTAATACTCTCCAGGGGTCCACCAAGCCTAATCTGGTTCTAAATCTTTGCAGCACCTGAGAAGTAAGCGTTCGTTCCCGAGTTCCACTGCCACTTGAAGTGTCAATACCCACTTCAAAGACCCCATTAAGATCCCCGCCTAAGAGCAGGGGGACCTCAGGCAGTTGTTCTATTTTTGCTGCAATGCGATTGAAAAAATCCTGGTCGAGTAAGTTAGGACCATATAGGTCACCTAGAATTATCTCCCGGTCTTCCAGTAAGCCATGCAACAGCAAAAATCTCCCATTAGGGTCAGTAACTTGTCGTTGCATCGTGAAGCGGACCCGCTTATGAATTAAAATGACCACCCCTCCTTTTTTCCCTAGTGCAGGCGCTCCCCATACTTGACCCACCCAATCCCGGCACAGTTTGGAGTGCTCCTCAGCCGTCTGGTGGGTTTCTTGGAGTAGCGCAATATCACATTTCTGTCTAGCCAGCGCTTTCAATACTTTATATCTCTTTATCGGGCTGCCCAATCCACATACATTCCAAGATATTACCCTCAGAGGATTATCAGTCTCCTAGGCCTACACTGCCAGCATAGTGTATTCGAGGAAATCCCCCCAGCCTGGAGTCCCCTCCTAGGCGCTCCTAGACGAATTACTGTACATGGGTATAAGAGCTTTAGCTTGCGATGACCCATTCCCCATACTCCTTGCCCCCCCCACTGCCCCACTGCCCCCCTGCCTCCTTCTGTCCCCCTACCATCCTCCCCTTATCCCATCCCCGCTTTCCCATACCCTCCCCCCTCCCCCTACCTTCCACCTCCGCCCCTATCATAATCCCTCCTCTACCACTCAACCCCGCTAGATGTGTCCGGGCTTCCCGTTCCCTGAACAGGTACACCCCCCTCCTGCCACCAGCCCCCACCAAATTTAGGCTGTTCCAGAAGGGCCAGGACACGGTAGGGTTCCCCAGCGACCCCCCAACGGACTCCAGGAAGACATTAACAAAAAAAAACCCCGCATGTACTATCCACGCTTCCATACAGCATTATGTAGTCAGCGCCACAATTTATACTGAACAGCATCTTTATAACCGATAGAAGTAACAACAGGTTATCGGAACATGTCAGAGTATGTGAAAGTGTAAGAAAAGAGAAAGAAGAACCCTTGGAACACAACAGCCCACAGAACCTGTGAGCCAGCCACACAGATCAGCCGCTGCTCACGGACAGTACAAACTCCCCCAAGTCCCGCATGGGTTCAGGGCAGTCCCGAAGACTCCATTGACAAAGCTTGATCCGATTTTCCCACTTGCAGCGCATATTCCATTGCAGCGTCTGGAGAGTCAAAAACTCTGTGTCGTCCCTGGTGCACCACGTGTAATCGCGCTGGATATTGCATAGTAAATTTGATATGTGCCAAAATCAGCTTTTGACAGACCTGTGCGTAGGCCTTCCGACGCTGACTTAAAGCTGCCGAGTAATCCTGGGTAATTCTGATCTTTGCATTGTCCACCTCTATGACGCCAACTCTACGTGCCTCTCTCAAAATGGCTTCCTTTTGTTGGAATTGCAAAAGTTTTATCAGAACAATCCTAGGTCGCATATCTCTTGTGTTCTTGGGGCCCACTCTATGTGCTCTCTCGAGAACGACCTGGGTCTGCGCCCCCGCCTCCCCAAGCAGCTTAACACACAGGGCCGACACATAAGATAATAAGTCTTTATCTCCTATAGATTCGGGGAGCCCCAGCAACCGAAGGTTACTTCGTCGCGATCGATTTTCAAGATCGTCGAGCTTGCCTTCTTGAGCTTTGAGCAGGGTTTTTGCCTGGGCCAGCTCGTGTTTTAAACTCACCACCTCCTCCTCCGTCTGTGCAATCCTCTCCTCAGCCTCTTGCATGCGGGTTCCTATAGCATCGACTGAAGTCTGCACTGCGTCCAACTTTCCTCTCAACACCGCAAACTGTGTTGATAACGCTGCAGAAACCGCCGCCGATATCTCCTCTGATGTTGACCCTAAGGCCGCTGAGGGTGACGGGGAGTTCTTCGGAGGGGATTCGGCCATTTTCTGCTGCCCCAGGCCCCGCTCTTTGTCTCGCCGACCGATTTTGGCCGCTGCTGCCATAGTCCCGCACTCCGAGACCACTCCACTATTGGAGGCTTGATTTCGAGGGGGGGGGGAGAATAATCCTCGAGTACCAGCACCTCGGAAAAACGGCTCAATTGACCGGCATGGGATCGGGAGCCCGGAGCTCAAGCAGAGAGTGTCCACCCAAGCTCACCACATCACGTGGTCCTCCAGAGTTATATACTTTAAAATTTGACTACACGTTAGAATACAGTATGTACACCACATTGATTTTAATCAAATTAAATGAAAATAGACGATTACTAAATGAAGCGGGAAATTTCTAGTAATTACAATCATAACTTTTAAATTTTAAGACGTCTGTGTTGTTTTCTAGCAGAATCAGAGCCATAATTTTTGTGCGCTCTGTTGTAAAGTATGTGCGCTCGCTCGGCAAGGTGTGTGTGCGCGCACACGCGCACAGCTTAGAGGGAACAGTGCTCTCCAGGGACCCCCATGCCCTGCGATCCTCTTCAGCACGTTTCCCACAAATGTTTTTCAAAACACTGTGAGAGATATGTTAAAAGGCTTAGTTGTGACTTGCAGGTGTGGAAATGCTCATTCAAACACGCAAAGCATTGCCACATCCAATCAGCCATTTTAGAAATCTGCACTGTGTACGTCTCTGACCTGATCATGTAGTGGTCACTTGGGAGTTGGGCAGAAGCATGGTGGAGGCGTGTTTGGGGTTTAGAACCAACAGTGGCCTCATCCATATTTAGACCTGCCCCTCCACACAGAGGCAATACAGAAGTGCTTGTTTCAGCCATGGATGAAAGGGGAGCCCCCCTCATTCCCTCAATATTTTTCTCACACGCAATCATGAATATCAGATAGATAAAGAGGCCTTTGTGTTAGCTACCATGCCATTGCACATCACTGCTTCTAAAATCGTTAGTCGATATGTGGATGTGATGCTCTATTCACGTATGGGCTCCGAGATACTTGTGTGGCCACGTCTATATTACTGAATCTAGGCACATGGAAATTTCGTACAATTCATCATTTCCCTGCATGTTCTTGGGCCTTCATTTTGTGCAGCTCCGTCTTCCCAGTGGTTTATGCTGGAGATGTTTATCCTGTGGAGTGGGGACGTCCCAGGGAGCTCCAATATGGCCTATCTAAAATGTCACTTCACACCTCTGTCCTGCAGCTTTCTCATGGGGTAATGCCTCCAAATGGGTTAACTTTCTGCATAGTAAATAAACCGAGATGATCCCAGTTTCTCAGATTTACTGCTAATGCTTGTCTCAACCCTTGCACTGTGCCAAAGAGCCTCCTTCTGTAGTTCATATGGTGTGATACGAGACGCCCAGGCAACATAGCAAGACGCACTTGGAAATTCTTTTTAAATCAGGCCAGTGGTGCCCAATTCAATTGGGACAATTTCTATATCTTTGTAGCACATGTTCTTGGCTTCTGCCTCTGTTGGTACATAAGGATTTTCTCTTCCTCCACACGCACTGTGGAATAGTCACTTGGTACGGAAAGCTCTTTCATGGCGCTGTCCTTGTGTTAACTCGCTTATCTCAATGACTACCTTTCTTGCATCAAGCTTTTTATCACTGGGAAGGGGAATGTCCAGTGCGATCACAACCTCTTCGTTCCACACAAATCTTTCCAGGTCACGATCCCTGTGTTTTTCTGGCTCAGTTTAGGGTGGTCACACGTAGTTTACTATCCCAGGGGCAGGCTATGTTGCCAATTCGGACTCCGGGGTGTCAGAACCATTGGCTGGATGTTTTCTTTGATTGTACCTATCTTATGGAATCAGTTGGGGACTGATTTGTTAGACTTTAGGAAGAAATTAAAAGGGTTCTTTTTTACTCGAGTTTATTCTTAATTGAGGCTTTTATCTTGTGTTTATTATCTTGGTATGTATGTGGTGTATTATTTTAAAGCCCTGTAATATATTACGAATGTGATATTGTAATCTGCCAAGAATATTTAGATCGGTGGAGAATAAATGTATATAAATCTATTTATTCCTTTCTTTAAAGGTTTTGATATATTGCTGTTTGAAAATAGACTGCATAGTGGTTTACAACCATAGAAACCGGAAAACACAACAATCACATGATATAAATAATTTACGAGTGGAAGGGGCGCATAAGGCAACAATTTTTTCCTAAAACAAACAAGTAACTGTGACACAGTAGGACAGAAAATCAGGATGTGGTCAGAAAAAGGAAGGTGGTCCCAAGAGCAATTTAAAGGCCTCCGACTTAACTAAAATCTGTGGTAAAAAAACACCTTTGGATACCCTTCTTGAATTTCTTATATGAACTATCTAATTTAAATTCCTGAAGTAGAGCGCTTCAAAGCTGAGAGGTGCGATGACTGAAAGTGCTATTCTGGATAAAAAAAAACAGTCTTAGTCTAGTTTTTGTCAGTAATGACAAGTAGTTGGCCTGGGAAGACCTCAAAGTCCTCAGTGGTACATATGGAATCAAAAGATCACTAAGGTAAAGAGGGAACCCAGAAGAGTCAGAAGCACGATCTTAATTAGAACAACACTACTCGATACTGGGAGCCATTGTTGCTCCTTAAGAAGGTGAGTGACATGATCTTTTTTTGGTGGGCCATAAAGTATTTTCACAGCTGTACTGTGTACCGTTTGCAGCCTTTCTAACTGGTACTGCGATGAGATGCATCGATACAATAACGGCAGCTATGGGTTTCACTCTATCAACAATGAGCCGCCTGACTGAAGACAGAACACAGTTTAGGTCAACTATCCAGAGGGTCGCCATGAGTTGACACTGACTCGACGGTACTTAACAACAACAACTGCGAAGCACTGGTGAACTAAATAAATAAATGATAGTGTTTACAATAGCGCACTGTGGCGGTCGCCATTTTTTTTTAGATGTCAGCTGCCACAGTTAAAAAAAAAATCTGGTTATGCATCCCCAGTATCTGGATTTGGCCGGCACCTAATAGCCGGTTAGTGCAGCCAACAACGCAGCTGTCCATATAGTGGTGATATTCAGTGCTAACCGGATCACCTTAGGATAGCTTTTTTGCTATTCTAAGTTATCTGGACAGCAGAGCTGGCTGAAAAATTAGGCAAACTAGGCCGTCACCTAGAGTAGCAACTTCTGGGGGGGGGGGGAGGGGGACTGACAGAGCAGAGCATTGAAAGCTAAACAAGGGCACCAGCACCTTGAACCAACTCTGGGGCTGGCCTTGCCGGACAGTTATCTGAATATCACTGCTTTGCGGATAATTGCCGACTCCGTCACTGCTTTACCAATGGATCGTCCCAGCAGTATCTATATGCTGCAATAGAAAATCCCAATTGTAATTCTTGCTGAATACGGAGCCCACGGTTTCCCTTGAATAAGAAGTGCTGCCTTATTGTACCTTTCTGTATACAGTTTTCCGGCATGACACCCAGTGATGAGATGTGTGGGCATGTCCATTTTAATGCTTCACAATCTGTATTTTTCCGTCGCTCACTATCCTGTGTTGCAAACGTCTGTCGCTGATCTTTAGGTTCCCGTGTCAGGTCTTGGTCTAGGTGTGGTTTCTGAAGGAACTCGCTATCTTTTCTGCTGTATTTACGCTTTAGCTTGCTTGCTGATCCATTACTTTAAGGAGGCTTTTCTCTTGCTTTGCCGATTCGCTTGCGTCTTTCCCTCTGTGCGTTGGTGGGTTCCCACTCATTCATTCCTTTTATCAGAAAGCTTGTGCAGCTTTAAGGACAGAGACTGACTTTTGTCATTTGCTTTCATACTTCAGCAGTTTTTGGGGATTTGGGTCTGTTGATGCTGTGAAGTATGCTGGAAGGTCAACGGTGTACCCTCATGAGGGCAGTTTTATAAGAGGGGCACCTAGTTTAAGAGGGCAAGTAGGCTCTGGCATAGGTGCCCATGTGTCGTTATAAAACACTAGAGTAAATGGCAGAAGTCGCGCCTTGGGTGCAGGCGCAGATGTTTATACCTGCTTGAGAACAAGCGTAAATGTTTGTGCGTAGAGTTCACAAGTATGTGCTTTGATTAAAGTATTTTATAATCATTGTACATACTTCTGAACTTCATCCACGCCCCCCCCCCCAGCTACACTCGCGGGCAAAGTATGCGCCATCATGTCAGTACACCGATCCAAATTTTATAATAGGTGTATGTGTATATGTGCGCATCTGGCCACACATGTGTGAAAATGAATTGCGGCCGCACCGCTTGCACGGCCCTTGGTACAGCCCTGACTGAAGGCCCGCTGGGCCCGCAGGGCCATGACAGGTATTGTGGGCTGATGTCTGCGCTGTGAATGGCAAATGGCATGTTGCTGTGGTAAGGAGGTGGGTTAGGGGTAGCGAGTGGCCGAGGTGAGCACTGTGCAATTAGCGTGGTATGAAGAGCGTGTGCTAATTAGCATGGATTCATCTAAATGCCACCTGGATAGCTGAAGTTAAGTGCACCCACGCTACCACATTAGCGCACAGGGCTCCACATGAATTGCTTTCCATGCCCCCAGCACTTAACGTGGTGGTGTGGCAGTTAACACGCCATGGTTTTGGAGCTATTATTATGTTAGGTGCAACAACCTTAGTGCCCTTTAGTAAAATCTCCCTCTAGTGTTTGTTTTGTTTGAAGCCGGTGGTACAGCCACTTTAGAAACAGGAGTCGTAACTAAAATGAATATAACTATTCAGCTGATCCCAAATGATTGCACTTGAATTCAGGATGGCTTGTGGGGAATGTGGGGCTGTGACCGGGTTACAGATTCATGCTTAAAAGAGAGAGATTGGCCACACTCTGGGCCAGATGTGATCAAGGGTTTATGGAAAAATGTTTGCTAAATGCACAAGGTAGAGGTAAGAACATGGGAGCTTGACTGCAGGAGATCTTTAGTTCTGGGGGCTCTGAGCTTGGAGTCTGCTCTAGGGCTAGTGGACTATAAATTGCCTTTGAAATGTTGCCAGCCTGAAATTGAAAAGATTTTGTTAGTTCCGATCCAAGGAAAGCTCAGTTTTCATGCAAACATCTCAGTTCCATTGATTTTATTTTGTTTTCTGGTTTGATAGCTTCTCTATTCCTTATTTCTGGGTCTCTCTAGCTCTAGCACAGTCCAATCCAGACTGGGGACCATAGTTTCGATTCACAGCTACCAGGATATTTGTTCACACTTTGTCTTCTCTTCCTGTCTTAATTCGATCATAGCACTGACCAAGTAAATCCGGCATGCAAATATTTATGCAAATGAGGTCGATTGTTATACAAATATTTAGGCAAAATGAGGCTCCACAATGAGTCTCTGCATCCCCTACAGGCTGACCCCAAACCGAAGATTATTATTAATCTACTGATCCCCCTTTGTTGAACCTCAGACTATATACTATGGGGTCATTCTGAGTTAGCCGGGTAGTGGCCGGGATGTACAGCTGGGCAGAATCGTATCCTGACCTACACGTCCAGGTGCTAGACCTGATTCTGACCTGTGGGGGCTGCGGGATCAGAATCAGGTCTAACTTTGCATGGCATGATTCTGCTCGGCCATACAGGAGGCTGGATGTCCTATTGTGAATAGTCCTCCACAGGCATGAAATCTGAGATCTCCTTGGATGATTTGGAGCCTGCATCAGAAGACTTATGAGAAGAGACTTGAAGACCTAAATATGTACACACTAGAGGAGAGGAGGGACAGGGGACATATGATTCAGACCTTTAAATACTTAAAGAGTATTAATGGACAAACAAACCTCTTCCAAAGACAGGGAAGCTGTAAAACTAGAGGGCATAACATGAAGCTGCAAGGTGGTAAATTGAAAGGCAATGTCAGAAAATACTTTTTCACTGAAAGGGTGGTGGATGCTTGGAATGCCCTCCGGATGGAAGTGGTGGGGGCAAACACAGTGACGGAATTCAAAATGGCATGGGACAGACACAGTGGATCACTTTACAGCAACAGGATAAAATCAAAGTAAACTGAACCATCTAATTTCTCAACAAATAGGGGTGACCAGCACGGAGCAGTGGGTACACCCCTAAACAAAGGCATGGGGAGGGGTGACCTGCATGGCGCGGCAGGCGCACCTACTCTTTTCGCCTTGCTGGGCAGACTAGATGGACCATACTGGTCTTTATCTGCTGTCATGTACTATGTTACTATGTCACTATGTATACCGGCTGTACACTTTCCTAGCACGACAGATTGATTCTGTCTTATAATAGCTGTGAACCATTAATGTGTCAGGTTGTCAGTGAGGGACACACACACCACTATATGCAGACTAAGGTCTCCGCTACTGGGAAGTGGGGGTGGGGGGGCACTTTCGTTTATTTCATTTTCAAAAGGCAAAGCTGAGTGCGAACAAAGCCTCTGTGGGTAAGGGAACAGTACTTTGCTTTTTAATGAAATAAAAAACAGGCTTTTTCAAATAAACCCAGAGTCTCTGCTCTGTCCCAGGCTATAATTCCCCAAGTTTGTCAGCAAGCATAGTTATCAGCTTGTTTTAGAGGTTTAAAACACATTTCTGTGAGATTTAGGTAGGCTCTAAGCAAGTAAAGAACAACTTGCTTTAGAGGGTTTAAATGATTTCTGTGAGATTTAGGTAGGTCTTTATAGTCGTAAAAGAAAACAGGCAGGTATTTAGACTTTTACCCACCCACCCAAGGTACATCTCTTAATGTATAGTCTGTTATTCCAATTAAGAGAGAATGTGAAATTTGACACCACAATTTGTTTTCATCGAATAATTAATCCTTAACAGATTATTAGCAGCTCATTGGGAACCAAACAAAAAACAATAGTATAAAATATACGAAATAATCCTAAAGGCCTTTATATTAGTTCAGTATCCCTACATCTTTAACAACCCCCTTAATAACTGTAAACAACTAAACTCACTAAAGATATAGACAGCAGTCCAGCAATGAGATGGGGCCTATCCAGTCTTTTGCACCGAGTGCCACATGCATGGTAATCTCCCCGTTGGTGAGAAGTCACATATGTGCGCTCTGTGCAAAACGTTCCTGGCTCTCAGAGAATGAATCTGATTTCAGGAGGCTACAGTAGAAGACTTGGAGGAGCTAAGGAGACCTACAGGGACATAGTAGAAAAGTTCCACCTCAATTCTGGCAGCCTCAGTTCTGTCTGGGAGGAGAGAGGTCACCTTGAATGAGAGCAGTACCTTGGTGTTGCAGGAAATGATCCTGTAGATAGGATCCAAGGGATTCAATATCCTCTCGCACCAAGGACGTGCCTCCAGGGGTTTCTTCCTAGCAGGGAAGGGTTAGGATGGCCATTTTAAATGATTATTCTTTTTTTTTAAATATCATTTGTATTTTAAAAAATTCCATTCCTTCCACACATATAACAATATAATTCACCAAAGAAGATGTGAAATTACATAGCCATTGTCATTTAATGGAGATTGAATTGGATCTAAAACTGCCAACACCCATCTCGCCTATAGCTTAACAGTGGTCGCCCCAATGCCTAACAACAGAAAAATCTACATACGCTACCTGCTACCAACAAACTGGAGCAGCAACAGGGCACATCTAGCAACAGCAGGTGTGGAAGAAAGAAACAAACATCAGTCTCCACGTCGACCTTACCACTGCCCCTTTGAACATGCATTTCCAAGTTGGTGATTCAATCATTCGGCATATAGATATGTGGGTGCTTGGTGGGCATGAAGATTGCTTGGTCATTTGCCTGCCTAATGCAAAGGTAGTAGGCCTCACATATCACCTCGATAGGATTCTAGACAGTGCTGGGGAGGAGCCCGCTATTTTGGTACATGTGGGCACCCAGGGCATATGCAGGGCCGGTCAAAGGGCTTTTGCCACCCTAGGCAGGCCTACTGTGTTGCCCCATGCTCTGCTATGCCACACTGCCATCCCCGCCCCCCTCTGAGAGTGGGAGCAGCATGGCAATCCCATAGTACTGCCTTTTTTTTTCAGAAGCGGCAGCAGAATCACCGCAGCAGGCCTTGAAGTGCCTGCATGTGCTATTGTGCCTGTGCCCTCACGGCCTGTTACTCCTGACCCCTGCCCTTCCAAAGCAACTTCCTGCCCCCTCTGACAAGAAGTTGTGTTGGAAGGGGCAAGAGTGGCAGGCTGTGAGGGCACCCACGCGGGCACTTTAATGCCTGCCACGTTGCTGAAGCGGTCACCAATTTTAAAAGTTTTGGAGGGGCCAAAACACTCTGTGTCGCCCACCAGGACATGCCGCCCTAGGCAGCTGCCTATTTTGCCTAGTGGGCAAGCCGGCCCTGGGCATAAGAAAGCATGGGAGGAAGGTTCTGGAAGCCAAATTTAGGCTTTTAGGTAGAAAGCTAAAGTCCTGGACCTCCAGGACAGCATCCTCAGAAATGCTCCCTATTCCATGTGCAGACCCCAAGAGGCAGGTGGAGCTCTGGAGTCTCAATGCATGAATGAGATGACGGTGCAGCGAAGAGGCCTTTAGATTTGTTAGGAACGGGACAGTATTCTGGGGAAGAGGCGGCCTTTTCTGGAAGGATGTGCCCCACCTGACTGCTGGCACTAACACTTAAACAGTAGATACAGCAGCCTTTAAATGAGATATTGGGGGAAAGATGACATTTGCCTAGGAGCGCATGTTTCGAAATAATGTGTTTTTGAAGGATACTACCACAATAAGGAGGTTAGGGCACCCCGATAGGTTGCAATAAAAGTAAAAATAATCCATGCGCATTTAAGAAAAAATACCAGAGTTAAAAGATTCCAAATGACACCATCAACTGATAAGCAGGTTGTCAATATGAACAAAAACCATACTTTGAAATGCCTTTAAACATATGCTAGAGGAGAGAGTTAGACTAGATAGCACTGAATGAAGAGAGAGGCCTAACAGGCATCTCGGAGGCCTGGTGGAAGCAGCATGGGGTTGATCTACCTTTTGGGAACCTGACAGGTCTTTGTGACCTGGATTGGCCACTGTTGGAACGAGGCTACTGGATCGATGGGCCTGTGATCTGACCCAGTGTGGCATATGACATGTTCTTATGCAATCAGCCCTGTCTTCATCTCCATGCCAAAACAAAACCCCCCATAGCAAAAGCTAAAAAAAAAGCTCCCTCAGGCTTGCCGCCATCTCCCAGCTCTGAGGCCCAAAAGGGTAAGAACGATTCCTATTCTCTTGTACCCCATGGGTGCTATATTTCAAATGGCGCCAGATTACCCAAGGTAAGTAACATTGGAGTGTGGACTGTTATCCAAAATTACTCCAGCTTTAGTTTATTCAGACCCCTTTTGAGCTGAATAGATATTTTACGTTTCTGCTGTTTGTTCTTATTCGCTATGAGGGTGATTTTGGAAAGGACATCCAAGTTAAATTGGGGCATAATGAAAGTCAATGCCTCCTACTGATTTCAGGAGCATAGACATGCCCAAGCTGGACATGCACATGGCCGGGCGCATAGACGTTCTCATAAGGGACATTTGGGTTGGGGTATTACAACACAACAGAACCAAAGGACAATCCAGCAAAACATTCTCATCAGCCCCTACGCAACAAGCATGCGTTCATTTGAGCTAAACGCCCCACACATGGAACACACTACTCCCAGACACCATAAGCAACATCACGGACCTGCCCACCTTCCGTAAACTCCTAAAGACCTACCTAGTCACTGAATACTTTGGCACCTCCACCTAATCCTCCCCCACCCCCACCAGAACAAGGATGCTCAACCTCATCTGACCTAATGAAAAAAACAACAAAACAGTCTTCACTGTATATATTGTACATAAGTTTTGCACTTGAGGGAACTCAAAAACTATTGCATATAAGTTTAAAGTTATATGTACATAAGTTAAAATCGTTCAATGTAACATCTAACCTTGTTCAATGTAAACCGTTTTGATCTGGTGTAAAGCGGTATAAAAGCAATGCCAAATAAATAAATGTCCAGCAGCATAGCCAAGTATAAACTCGAGCTCCCGTCGAGCTCCCGTTCCTCGTCAGTGTTCATTGACATCTTGTAAAATACAGGGGGTATTATCGTGGCTCCTTCTCCACACCTTCGAGATGTTTGCCTGACAAAACGAGCACTGTTCAGATGCGTGTTCATGCCTGGAGTAGGTTTAACCTTAGATGCGATTCGGGACTTCCTGGGCATTTCCGAGATCAGGCAGGTTCATGCAGGTTCTTAGGAATGCCCCAGTCACGCCTTCGCCACACCCCCATTCAGACTTGGACATCTTCACCCTGGGGACGTCCCAGACCTGGCTTCTAAGATGTCTCTGGAGATGACTGTGTGATCTGGACGTCTGCATGCCAGTTTGAAGATGTCCAAGTTGCGATTAGCACTTTTAGAATAACGTCCTACGTATGTTGTAGTGTCATTCACCAAGGACATTGGATTGATGGACTATAAATATATTTAAATGAATAAATAAAGCAACATGGGCAGGCCAGAAGCCGCTGGGGGTTATTCCTATCTTCTAGGACCCCACCAATGAGGTAAGATCCAGGAAGGGAGCAAAGGACTAAAGGAGTCAGATGCAAGTCCAGTAGCATGGGTTTCGTTTTTAGTGTGCACTACTGCATTTTAACACATATGACAACAACCCCATTTCCCTTTAATGAAACATGCAAATGAAGCAAAACAAGCCCTTGAATTCCTCCTAGACAGAGTTCAGCTTCAGGACCCACGAGGCTGTAGTATGGGGCAGAGCTGTGCTCGGTGGGAGTCAGTGTGAATGGGGGATTCCGAAGGGCTAAGTTTGGGGACCGATGCATTGAGTGTGGATCCCATGAATCTGTAGTATTTATGGAGAGCTTGGCGGCAGTGAATGTGGAACCTATGAGGGAACGATTTAACCATTACATAGACTAGGTGGTTGCCTAGGGCAGTGTTTTCTGGGTAGCAGCAAAGAGCAGCTATAGCTAAAGGGAAATGATAGATCCCAACAGCCCCCCCAAACTCAACGAGCCATCAGTGCATCCTTTCAGGGGTGCTGTGCATTCATACACACACCTTCAGTTCGTTTGGGTGTTTCAAGCATTTTAAGTGCATGCAAATTGCTTGTATGCATATATACTTATGATTTCATGTGTGCACAATTGATTTCACATGCAAAAAAGTCCTAATGTATATAAGACATGAATTTAAACAAATGTGTGGGGAAAAACACATGAAAACTGGGAAGACTGTGGGACATCCACAAGTGAACCAAACTTCTCTTTGGTCCTGTGCATTCTCCATACTTTTATCCACAGGGAAAGTTGACAATTGTCTAATAGTCCATTTAACTGGTCAATGGCTTTTGGAAATTGTTCTCATTGTTTATATTAGAAGCATAGAATCATGACGGCAGAAAAAGACCATATGGCCTATCTAGTCTGCCCTTCCATATCAAATAATAAAGCCTTTCTTTACCTTTAAAGATCTCCTGTGTTTATCCCATTCTTTTTTTAATTCAGATACTGTCCTTATCTCTACTGCCTCCATTGGGAGATTATTCCACAAATCTACCACTCTTTCCGTAAATAAATATTTCTGCATATTACTCCTGAGTCTATCCCCTTTCACTCTCATCCCAATGAGGTATTCAATGGAGGTATTTAAACATCTCTATTATGACCCTGCATTTTTTAGCATTAAATCTCAGCTGCGAAATTCTTGACCATTCTTCAAGCTTAGCTAGATCCCTCATCATGTTATCTACACCTTCCTGGGTGTCTACTCTATTGCAGATTTTGGTATCATCCGCAAAGAGGCAAACCTTACCCGACAGCCCTTCTGCTATATCACTAACAAAGATGTTAAAAAGAATCAGATCAGTTCCCTGCAGCACACCACTGGTAACCTCCTTCTCCTCAGAGTGAGCTCCATTTACCTGTACTCTTTGTCGCCTCCCATTCAGCAATTTCTAACCCAGTCAGTCACTTTAGGGTCCATCCCTAGGGTGCTCAGTTTATTTATAAGTTTCCTGTGCAGAACGGTGCCAAAGGTTTTACTGAAATCTAAATACACCACATCTAGGACTCTCCTCAGTCCAACTTCCTGGTCACCCAGTCAAAGAAATCAATCAGATTTGTCTGACAAGACCTGCCTCTGGTGAATCCATGCTGCCTCAGATCCGGTAATCCGTTGGACTCCAGAAACCTCACACTATCCTCCTTTTATCAGCGCTTCCAATAATTTACTCACCACAGAGGTTAGACTATCCGGCTTGTAGTTTTCAACCTCATCCTTACTTCTGCTTTTGTGTAAAGGGACTACATGTACCTTTCTCCACTCCCGACTCTAAAGAAGCATTGAAAAGGTCAATCAGTGAAGCCATTAGAATGTCCCCAAGTTCCTTCAATATTCTAGGATGTAACCCTTCTGGTCTCATCACTTTGTCTACTTTTAGTTTATCTCAGTGTTTCTCAACCCAGTCCTCTGGGACCCCTAGTCCAGATGGGTTTCCAGGGTATCCACAATGAAAATGCATAATATAGATCTGCATACAATGGAAGCAGTGCATGCAGACCTATCTCATGCATATTCATTATAGATATCCTGAAAATCTGACTGGCCTGGGGGTCCAAAAGGACTGGTTGAGAACCACTGGTTTAGCTAGTTCCTCATGAACACAGTCTTCTGAAAATCATTCAAGAACCCCATTACTTCTGTTCCTATTTGTGGGTGTTTTCAGAGATCCTGCTCCTGGCCCTTCATCTGTGAACACAGAACAGAAATATTTGTTAAGCAATTCCACTTTATCCTCATCAGCTTCTACATAAGAACATAAGATACGCCATACTGGGTCAGACCAAGGTCCATCAAGTCCAGTATCCTGTTTCCAGCAGTGGCCAATCTAGTTCACAAGTACCTAGCAGTTTCCCCAAAAGACCCTTGAGTCTGACAATATCACTTTGCCCTTCCTCCTCTCACTAATGTATCTGAAAAATGTCTTATCCCCCCTATTTTATTGCATTGGCTATTTCTTCTTCTTTTTGTATCTTTGCTTTCCTGACTACTTTTCTAGCTTCTTTAGGTTTTTCCAAATATAGATGCTTCTCTTCCTTTCTCTGTGATCTCTTGTATTTCATGAAGAACACCCTCTTTTTCTTCACCTTTTCAGCTACTTCTTTTGAGAACCATAGCGGCCTCCTTTTCCTTTTACATTTGTTTACCTGTCTAACAAAAAGGTTTTCTGCCCTTAAAATATCCCCTTTCAGTTTTGTCCACTCTTTTTCTACATCCCCTAGCTGTCCCCATCCTGCTAAGGACTCCTTGAGATATTGTCCCATCTTGGCAAAGTTAGTTTTCCTAAAGTCTAAGACCCTCGCTTTTGAATGGATTTTATCAGCCCTAGTACTAATACTGAACTATTATATTATCTGGTGATCACTGGATGCGAGAGATTCTCCCACTATGACATCATAAGAACATAAGAACATAAGATATGCCATACTGGGTCAGACCAAGGTCCATCAAGCCCAGTATTCTGTTTCCAACAGTGGCCAATCTAGGTCATATGTACCTAGCAGTTTCCCCAAGGGACACAGGTTCCACAATGCTTGTATTGGTTCAAGCATTGATATCCTGGGTCCCTTCTTAATAATGGCTTATGGACCTTTCCTCCAGGAACTTGTCCAAACCTTTTTTAAACCCAGCTACACTAACAGCCTTTACTACATCCTCCGGTAACAAATTCCAGAGTTTGATTACACATTGAGTGAAAAAATATTTTCTTTTATTAGTCTTAAATAGTTTACCCTGTAGCTTCATTGCATGTCCCCTAGTCTTTCTATATTCTGATAAGGTAAACAATCGATCTACGTTTACCCGTTCCACTCCGCTCATTAATTTATAGACTTCTATCATATCTCCCCTCAGCCGTCTCTTTTCCAGGTTAGAGATCCCTAACCTTTTTAGCCTTTCTTCATAGGAGTATCCTTCCATCCCCTTTACCATTTTGGTGGCTCTTCTCTGAACCTTTTCTAATAACTCTATATCCTTTTTAAGCTATGGCGACCAGAATTGCACACAATATTCAAGGTGCGGTCTCACCATGGAACGATATAGAGGCATTATAATATCTTTTGTTTTATTTTCCATTCCTTTCCTTATCATAACTAGCATTCTATTTGCTCTCTTGGCCGCCGCTGCACACTGGGCCGAGGGTTTTAACATGGTATCCACAATGACGCCTAAATCTTTTTCCTGGGTGGTGGTTCCTAATGTGGAACCTTGCATCGTGTAACCATAGTTTGGGTTGTTCTTCCCTAGGTGCATAACCTTGCACTTGTCCACATTAAATTTCATCTGCCATTTTGATGCCCAGTCTTCCAATTTATCAAGATCCTCTTGCAATTTTCCACAATCCTCTTGGGTTTTAACAACTTTAAATAGTTTTGTGTCATCTGCAAATTTGATAACCTCACTCGTTATTCCACTTTCCAGGTCATTTATGAATATGTCAAAAAGCAGCGGACCCAGCACAGATCCCTGGGGTACACCACCACTCACCTTCTCCATTGGGAAAATTGGCCATTTAGCCCTACCCTCTGCTTTCTATCTTTTAACCAGTTCCTGATCCACAATAGTACACTGCCTCCTATCCCATGACTCTTTAGTTTTGCCAAAGGTCTCTCATGAGGGACCTTGTCAAAGGCTTTCTGAAAGTCCAGATACACAATATCAACCGACTCACCTTTGTCCACCTGATTATTCACTCCTTCAAAAAAACATAACAGATTAGTAAGACAAGATCTTCCTTGTCTAAAGCCATGTTGTCTGTCTCTCATTAGTTCATGACTATCTACATGCTGAGTAATTTTATTCTTTATGATGGTTTCTATCATTTTTCCCGGTATTGACGTCAGGCTCACCGGTCTGTAGTTTCCCGGATCACCCCTGGAACCCTTTTTAAAAATTGGTGTTACATTGGCGATCCTCCAATCTTCAGGTATTAGAGATGATTTTAATGATAGTTCACAGATTACTAATAGCAGGTCTGCAATCTCATATTTCAGTTCTTTCAATACCCTTGGATGTATACCATCCGGCCCAGGTGATTTGCTACTCTTCAGCTTATCTAATAGTTGTAATACATCTTCTCGATGTATCGATATTTCCTTCAATTCTTCTGCACCTTTAAATACCACTTCAGTCATGGGTAACATCCCTACATCTTCCTCAGTAAAGACTGAAGCAAAGAATTTGTTCAGTCTCTCCGCTATCGCCTCGTCGCCTCTTAGTGCTCCTTTAACCCCTTTATCATCTAATGGACCAACTGACTCTCTCACAGGTTTTTGCTACGAATGTACTTGAAAAGGTCTTTACTTTGCGTTTTTGCTTCTGCAGCAAGCTTCTTCTCAAATTCTCCCTTTGCCTGCCTTATCAATGCCTTGCATTTGACTTGCCAGTGCTTGTGCTGTTTCCAGGTTTCGTCGTTTGGCTCTTTTTTCCATTTCCTGAAAGATGCTTTTTTGGCAACAACAGCCTCTCTGAATCATCAGTAACATTTTCCCCATTGGTAAGCACCAAGTCCAGTATGGCCCCTTCACATGCGGGATTTGTTACCAGTTGCCTGAATAGCTCTCTCTGTAGAGAATCCAGTATCAGCTTACTTCTAGCTGACACCACAGCAGGAATGTGCCAGTCAAAATTCATCATATTGAAATCACCCATCAGCAGTACTTTTCCTTTCATGGCAATACTGCGTATGTCTTCTATTAAATCCCTGTTCACTTCTTCACCCTGCGATGGGGATCTGTATATCACACAAATGCAAATGATTTTCCTTTCTCTCTTTCTGGTTTAACCCACAGTGCCTCCTCAATCCCTTTTAAGACCTGTAATTCTATAGCTTTAATATTACTTTTTACATATAGTGCCTCTCCACCTCTCCTTTCTACCCTGTCCTTCCCGAATAATGTATAGCCTGGTATAATTACATCCCAGTCATGGTTGTTCGCAGGGGCGGCTCAAGGCAATCTGCTGCTTGAGGCAAAGGATGAGATGGTGCCCCGTCCCCCAGAGTGGGCAAGGAGGGGGGGGGACTCTTCTCAAAACTCCAGTCGGAGACTGAACCAAACCAAAAAGCTGATTAGATAATGTGAAGGAACTAAAAGAAACAGCGAGAATCACAGCACAGTTTATAACACCAAATTATAATTCATTTTTATTTTGTTGTTATAAACTGTGTTATGATTCTTGCTATTTTATTTTGAACATTCACAGAACCCCCTCCTCAACAATGGGTGCAGAGCAGAACTAGGACATTCACCCCATAGAACTCAATGTCTAAAAGAAATCTGATTCTGATCATCTCACTAACAAACATTCTCAAGTAGCAGGCATATTGTGAACTAATACAAACCCTACAACAAAGCCACTGAGGATCTATAGAGCAAATCTACCATACTATACCAGCTCAACTTCCAAACTCACATAAGGAGCCTCCCAAATACGGCAGTGGGCCCTGGAACATCCAAACACCTATTTGAAAAGCTGAATAATTCAGATTACTACAGTAAAGGAGGGAGGAGTGGCTCAGTGGTTGGGAAAGGTTACTTCAGGCCAGTAGGGTCAGGGGTTCAATTTCCACATAGGGACAAGTAACCTCAGGCTGGAGGGACTAGGGTCTAATGCCTGTGGCCTTAGGCAAACCTCTTAACCCTCCATTGGACAAGTTCCTGGAGGAAAGGTTCATAAACATATTAAAGAGGACCCGGGAAATGTACTGCTTACCCTGGGACAAGGATTGTGGAACCTATATTCCTTTTTGGGAACCTGCCAGGTACTTGTGACCTGGATTGACCACTGTTGGAAATAGGATACTAGGCTTGATGAACCTTGTTCTGACCCAGTATGGCATTTCTTATGTTCATATGTTACCAGCACAGAGCTTAGAAAACATACTGCTAAATATGCCAAACAAGAGGGGATCAACAGCACCAACACAGTACCTCACAATTCCAGAAAAACAAGAGCAACTTGGCGCCCCAACACAGCACTTCTCACCCTCTGAAAAACAAGAGGGATTTTGTGACCCCAACATAAACAGCAAGAAGGGCTTGGTAACGCCAACACAACTCCTGAAACTGCGCAGTGGACCAGCATGATGTTAATGTAAATATATATTCTGCAAAAAAAAAAAAGGGAATGCAAGATGCAAAGGAACTAAAAGAAAAAGCGAGAACCACAGTATAGTTTATAATACCAGATTATAAAATTAAAACTCATTTTTTTTTGTTATAAAGTGATTTATGGTTCTCGCTTTTTCTTTTTGGAATATACATCCTGTATCTACAGAAATTGCTTCCTCATCATCGGGTGCAGAGCATAGGTAGGACATACACCCACAGAACTCAATATATATTTTAAAAAAATCTCATTCTGGTCATCTTACTAACAACATAAACATTCTCCAGTACAAGACAGATTGTGAACTTATATAAAGCCCTACAAAAGTCACCAAAGATCTATAAGGCCAAATCTACCATACCATAGACGTCCAAAACTCATATAACAAGGGGCCTACCCAGAAGAAAAAAGCACTATAAATACTGCAGGGAGCCCTAGAACATCCATACACCTATTTGAAAAGCTGAACAAGTCAAATTACTAGAGTACAGATCCCTATGTACGAATTCCGTGTTAACAGAACGCCTGGCCTCAGCCACATACTCAAAACACAGACCCTCACTGAGTACAGAATATGTGACCACAACCTAAAGGAAAAAATAAAAAAATATGTAGACAAAAATTTAACTAAAACACCAAAAACCCGGACTCCACATAAGGAGCAACACCAGAGAAATAAAAGAGATGCAGTTCCCCATACTGTGTAAAACATAAAGATTGAACTTTGCATTATCACTAAATTGAAAATAAAATTATTGTTTCTACCTTTGTTGTCTGACCATTTTATTCCCTGATCATGCTGGTCCTGATTTGAGACTTCTGTTTTCCTGTCTTCTCTTAGCTCTCTTTCTATGGTCTGCCATTTCTTGTCTCTCCTTTTGTTTTCTTCACTTCCTTCCATCTTGGATATTGATTTTTTTTCCTTTCAGCGTTCTTCCATTTATTTCTCTAAGAATATAAGAACATAAGATATGCCATACTGGGTCAGACCAAGGTCCATCAAGCCCAGTATCCTGTTTCCAACAGTGGCCAATCTAGGTCATACGTACCTAGCAGTTTCCCCAAAAGACACAGGTTCTTCAATGCTTGTATTGGGACAAGCAGTGGATTTCTCGAGTCCCTTTAATAATGGTTTATGGACCTTTCCTCCTGGAACTTGTCCAAGCCTTTTTTAAACCCAGCTACACTAACAGCTTTTACTACATCGTCTGGTAGCAAATTCCAGAGTTTGATTACACGTTGAGTGAAAAAAATATGTTCTCTTATTAGTCTTAATTAGGTTACCCTATAGCTTCATTACATGTCCCCTAGTCTTTCTTTATTTTGATGGCATAATAAACAATCGATCTACGTTTACCCGTTCTCGCGCTCTCTGTCCACCCTGATTTCACTACTCCTTACTATCCAGTTCTCACTCTCCCTCTTTTTTACACCATCTATCACTGTATAGTGCCAACAGAAGGCAGTGACCTCACTCCTCCTCCTACTCCCACCACCCCCAGCGACCCTTGTTAGCTGCACCTGAGGTAACATCCATGTTTGCTTCCCATATTACTTTGGCCAGATGATAAGGTTACCAGATCTTTTGCCGGCAGATCTGGGACGGTTATTCAAGGAGGGAAGGAGGGGTGGAATGGACACATTAGTTCCACGTTTGAGCGACGTGGCTTGGAGGAGGGAAGAGATGTTAATACCCCTCCCCCCACCCATCCCATGACAGGAACGATATTGCTTTCAAGCAGACAAATGCACAGAGAAATAGAAACAGTGATGTGTTTCCCCTGTACTGTGCAAAATATAAAGATAATGGATGTAAATTCTAAAAACAGATATTTTCAAATCACTAAATTGAAAATAATTTTTTCTTTTATCCCCTTTGTCCCAATTGCTGAAATCTAGGACAGGAAGTTGGGAATCGGGGACACATCTCTAAAATCTGGGGCAATCCCTGAAAATCGGGAATATCTAGTAACCTTACCAGGTGATATGACAGTGCAGCTACTTTTTAAATGCATCCTTGTCACCCAGAATATGCTAATCTTGTCATGCATGTGAGATTAGCATCAAGACATTCTGGGCCACAAGGACGTGTTTAGAGCATGATGGAACTACCAGCACTGACGTCCCGATAGAGTGATCTGCAGAGCCACAGCATAACGTCGTGCCACCAGATCCGGGACTGGGAGGAGCAGTAGAGGCTTATGCCACAGCTCCGCAGATCGTTCTACCAGGACTTCAATGCCAGCCTTGCAATCACATTCTAAATGCACCCTTGAGACCCAGAATGCCTTGATGCTAATCTCACCTTCATTGCAAGATTAGCATCAAGATATTCTGGACTGCAAGAATGTGTTTAGAAAGTGACTGAACTGCAGGCATTGAAGTCCAGGTAGAACGATCTGCAGAGCTGCGGCATAAGCTTCTATTGCTCCTCCCAGTCCCGGATCTGCAGATCGGACTGGTGGGGCCCTGAGATACATGCCAGTCACTCTGCTCAGCTGTGAGATAAGGACTTAGTACCCCCTTCTCGCTCCCCAGATAGCTCACCTAGGAACATGGACTTCAGGCTGCGCAGCCCTCTTGCTCCCCAAAATTGTGCGGCTCAGTTGTTCTGCAAAAGGCTCTGAATTAGACTTCTGGTTGGGACAGCTTCCACTTCCAGTCGGGGTTCAAATGTGCCCCTACTTCTTAGTGACCTGCACAGCACCACTGCCACAGGCCTAGGTATGGCGCTGTTCCTGCCCCAAGGCCATCTGCTCCACCAAGCCCTTTCCAGCCCCAGCCACTCAAGGTGCCTCTAGCCCTTTATGGTCAGCTCCGCCTCTCAGTACGCACTACAGGTTTCCTCGCAGGCATCGGACTTGCTCTGGCAGATTTACTGATGTCTGGTGCTGCTTCTCTATGCCTCCTCTTGCTTCTGACCCCCCTCATGGCACTAGCGATCGCAGCCCGCAGGGACCCCAGCAATTGCGGCTCTCGTTGTCAGTCACTGATTCAATTAAAAACAAAAACTGCTTGCCTTCTTCAGCTTTCTGAGGTTGCACAGTCCAGCCCTGATCCTGGGTTCCTTTGCTGCGATCACCGTTGCATAAGAACAGAAGATATGCTATAGTAATCCGAACAAGGGTCCATCAAGCCCAGTATCCTGTTTCCAACAGTGGCCAATTCAGATCACAAGTACTTGTCAGTTTCCTAAAGCATTCCAGATCGGATACATGCTGGACACCTCCCCAACTCCATCTCAAACTGGGTGCATGCAGGACACACTCCCATTTCAGACCCAATGCACGCAGGAAATCAGGACATATTCCCATTCCCATTGCAGACATGGTGCATGTAGGCTACATTTATTTATAATCTTTCTATACCGCGCTCTTTAGAATCAGTGTGGTTACAGGTACCAGGTGCATGGACAACAAGCCCCCAGCAGAGATCGGGTGAATGCAGGACACCTCCCTACTTCAGCACAGAGTCAGTGGATGCAGGACACCTTCCCTTTTCTATCCATGCAGAAGCACATATTCACTATGCTGAGAGTCCACGAGTAGTCCAGAGCCAGCCGTCTTTGCTCGTTCTTGCCCTCCCCAAAGGTCTCACCACTGTGAATGATCCAACTGGTGTTGAGGAGCTTCATGGTTTGGCTGCTGCGCTCTGGCCTCTGCCACCCTCCTCTGTGTGCCCAGGCCGCGCTCCCTCAGCACCGCTCCATTGCTCTGGTCGCAGGAAGTGGTGAGGAGGCAGAGGGGGCCTCAAAACTGGGGCAGGAATGGCAGCTCTACGGTGGGGGGGGGGGGGGCAGTAGCAGGCCAGAGGCTGCAAAATCAGAAATAAACAGCCGCAGCAGCCAGAGTGCCACCCCCTTGAAATTGCCACCAGGGGTGACTGTCTCTGGTGGCCTAATGATAGAGCCACTCCTGGTTTTCCGTGGGCCATGTCTCCATAAGTGCCACTAAATCTAAGTCAGCCTCTTCCATTAAAGAATCAACATCTGGAATCTTATTTTCCATACCAGAGGCATTTATGCACACTGCTTTCCAGATGTTGCCCCTTTTACCCAACAGTGCTTATATACTGCTTTTCACAGGTCAAAGTGCTGTACATTCAGGTACAGTATATATTTCCCTTGTCCCCAAAGGGCTCACAATCTACAGTTTTGTACCTGAGGCAACAGTGGCTTGCCCAAGGCGTGCCTGTGGGACTAGAAACCAAGTCCCTCTGGCCCAAGGTTGCTGTCCTCCAGTGGGATTTGAACCCCCAGATCACCTTGGACATATTACCTAACCACCTGAACAACGACATGATCCAAGTCACCTATTGTTGACCCATAGCAATGGACTAGTAAACATTAAACATGATGCAATAAATTGTATATAGCTATGTCCTACTCTCATGACTCTGTACATAGTTTTTCACGCTACCTTTTCCCCATGCTTAATGTTCAATTGTTCTTTGTACAATGTTGGTTACTGTTCAACTGTTCTATGTATAATGTTTGAGTTATAATGTAAACCGCTCTGAGTGAAGGACAAAACGGTATAGAAAAATGATTAAATAAATAAACTTGCCCCAACCACTAGGCCACTCCTCCCTGCACATAGAGATATGAAATAAAGTCTAATATGTAAAAGTTAATTCACAATTAGACATTTTTACAGGCTGAAGGTTCCTAGCACCCCTGCAGCAGCCTTATACTTATGACACTATGGTATTAGGAAAGGCTCAGCTTGGTGGAAGTGGAGTGCTACCCATGAGGATCTGGTATTGAGGATAGCTCAGCCTGGCGACAGACGTAAGGACTGTGAATCCCATGAAGCTATATCACTGAGGAAGGCTCGGTTGGTGGCAGTGACTGTGAGAGCCATGTGATTAGTACTGAGGAAGGTTCCAGCAGTGAGTGTGAATCTCATCAGCCCGTGGCAGTGGGGAGAGCTCAGGGCTGGTGAAAGGGCTTTAAGGGGCATTTCTAAAGTGCACCAATGGTTAAGGCATGTTTCAGCATGGGCAGTTCAGGGGCGGAGTGAGGATACTGAGGTTGGTGCAGGCTTCTTTAACACACGCTAAATAGCAATCTTCAGTGGATGGCACCAAACAGCATAGTGCGGGGATGGCATGAAACTCATGCCAACTACACGGGGACATGCCAGACACACCTCCACTTTTTAGCGTGGGTCCAGCACCATCCCCGTGCTCATTTTTGGGGTTGAATGCATGGTAAGAAGTCATGTTTAGTAAATAGGTCCCTACATGCCTAAGCCCCACCTCATTAACTTTCAGACCCCTAGGCCCCCTCTGAGATTTTGCTAATTAAACTCATCTATTATGATCAGCACAACTCAATCTTCCCAGCACATTTCTACAGAAATGCATAATTAAGCCTTATGCTTTTTAAATATTCCACTGTGTTTCTTATATATATTCCTAACGAGGGCTGTTTCCAATAGTCATTTGCCCGGATGAATGGGCTATTTGAAATTTGCCCACTCTCAGTGCCCGCAGATGGATCTTGCAGTTTCTGTGACAGCCAGGACCTAGTATTTTGCTTTCATTGTGGCTTCTGTTTGTCACCCTCCAAAAGCTGCCTCTCTATGCAGCCACCTATTTTGCCTAATGAGTGCGCTGGCCCTGAGTGAGTGTGGGATCCAGGAAACTGTAGCAGAGAGGGGCACTCAGCTAGGTACAGTGATTCACAGACATGTGATTCCTTATTGCCGTGGCTGCTTTTTGATGCCATATCTCATAGTAATTTATTTTTACATTTTCTTATAAATCCTGTATAAGAAGTTTCTGTCCATATGAAAAAACTAATCACATAAGCCTTTCTATATTTATCTTCCATCTGGTACAGTACGTTTCCTGTCACTTAGTAACAATGTCCCTGCTTTCTGTGTCCTAGCAGTCCAAGACCTCAAAGATATTTAAATAATTTACATGCTAATTAGCAACCAGTGTTCTGCTGTTGTACCATTTTTTAGGTTTGTCCTTGTTTACTTCAGCTTGGGCTGTGAGGTTTTGGCTCCCCAGATCTTTGGGAAGCATTGAGAAGACTGATGCTGGGAGCTGAATTGTGACTTTTAATAATATTCTGTGCTTGTCCTGTCTATTAATTTGCAACTTCCTCAAGCATTTAAAGACTTTCAGAAAACTCTACTGGTTTAGAAAAAAAATCAGGATTGCAGAGGGCATGTTTGAAAGTGGAAAGAGTGCAGCCAAGGTTTGCGGTCTGTGGAAAGGCATTACGTTCACAGCTGACGGAGGAGCTTCTCGGAAACAGGTTGCTTCAGGAGTGACCATGCCCGGCTGGAGGCAGTTAAGAGAGAACTGGGGGAATTTATCAAGATTGTAGGTGCACAGTCTAAGAACATAAAAAACATAAGATATGCCATACTGGGTCAGACCAAAGTCCATCAAGCTCAGTATCCTGTTTCCAGCAATGGCCAGTCCAGTTCACAAGTACCTAGCAGATTCCCCTAAATACACAGGTTCCTCAATGCTTGTATTAGGACAAGCAGTGGATTTCTCGGGTCCCCTCTTAATAATGGTTTATGGACCTTTCCTCCAGGAACTTGTCCAAACCTTTTTTAAACCCAGCTACACTAACAACATTTACTACATCCTCCGGTAAGAAATTCCAGAGTTTGATTACACGTTGAGTGAAAAAATATTTTCTTTTATTAGTCTTAAATAGTTTACCCTGTAGCTTCATTGCATGTCCCCTAGTCTTTCTATATTCTGATAACGTAAACAATCAATCTACATTTAGCCATTCCACTCCATTCATATATTTATAGACTTCTATCATATCTCCCCTCAGCTGTCTCTTTTCCAGGTTGCAGAAACCTAACCTTTTTAGCCTTTCTTCATAGGATTATCCTTCCATCCCCTTTACCATTTTGGTGGCTCTTCTCTGAACCTTTTCTAATAGTGCTATATCCTTTTTAAGATACAGCGACCAGAATTGCACACAATATTCAAGGTGCGGTCTCACCATGGAACGATATAGAGACATTATAATATACTTTGTTTTATTTTCCATTCCTTTCTTTATGATACCTAGCATTCTATTTGCTCTCTTGGCCGCCGCTACACACTGGGCCGAGGGTTTTAACATGTTATCCACAATGACGCCTAAATCATTTTCCTGGGTGGTGGTTCCTAATGTGGAACCTTGCATCGTGTAACCATAGTTTGGGTTGTTCTTCCCTAAGTGCATAACTTTGCACTTGTCCACATTAAATTTCATCTGCCATTTTGATGCCCAGTCTTCCAATTTATCAAGATCCTCTTGCAATTTTCCACAATCCTCTTGGGTTTTAACAACTTTAAAAAGTTTTGTGTCATCTGCAAATCAAATAACCTCACTTGTTAGTCCTTTTTCCAGGTCATTTATGAATATGTCAAAAAGCAGCGGACCCAGCACAGATCCCTGGGGTACACCACTATTCACCTTTCTCCATTGGGAAAATTGGCCATTTAGCCCTACCCTCTGCTTTCTATCTTTTAACCAGTTCCTGATCCACAATAGTACACTGCCTCCTATCCCATGACTCTTTAGTTTTGCCAAAAGTCTCTGATCAGTGACCTTGTCAAAGGCTTTCTGAAAGTCCAGATACACTATATCAACCGACTCACCTTTGTCCACCTGTTCATTCACACCTTCAAAAAAACATAACAGATCAGTAAGACAAGATCTTCCTTGTCTAAAGCCATGTTGACTGTCTCCCATTAGGTCATGACTATCTACATGCTGAGTAATTTTGTTCTTTATGATGGTTTCTACCATTTTTCCCGGTACTAACATCAGGCTCACCGGTCTGTAGTTTCCCAGATCACCCCTGGAACCCTTTTTAAAAATTGGTGTTACATTGGCGATCCTCCAATCTTCAGGTATTACAGATGATCACTGAGATATGGCTGTCCGATTGCGACAATGTCCTCTTGAATCAGATGCTACCCCCAGGATTTTCCCTATATACATGCCACAGGTCCACCCAGAAAGGTGGCGGAACACTCATCCTTGCCAAAACAGACCTTCAATTCAAGTTGCGTACCACCTCCAGCTCAACTCACCTTGACATTCTCACCATATCAAATAAACTTTGTGCCATCAACCTCATTTACCGGGCACCCACTCCATCACCAGATGACCTATCTACAATAATTGAACTAGCATGTACCACTTCCACCCCGCACTCTCCAAATTGGTTAATCGGCGACTTTAACCTCCCATCCCTTCAAAGTAGCCACTCCACAGCATTCCTTGAGGCCCTACAGGATCTAGGATACAATCAATGTGTCGACTCTGCCACCCACACTAAGGGGGGCAAGCTGGATCTCATATTCGCACCTCTTTCTGACGCCTCGTCATCCCAGGACCTTGCACTATCCGTAACACCAGTCCCGTGGTCTGACCACCATCTCCTTAACTTCCACATACCCATAAGCACTCCCAGCAACAGTCATATAACTACAAATACTCCCAAGAATCTAGCAACCCGCTTCCGCCCTCTCAACAAGAGCAAAGTCCTAGAGAACCTCCAACCTCTTATGACCAACACATCCCTCAGCCTGGATGACCTCATATCTAAATGGGATGAAAACCTCAGAGATGCATCCTGTCCATCTCACACCACGAAGACAACAATACGACGAGAACATGCACCCTGGTTCTCCATGGACCTACGAACATCTCTACACCACCTACGCCAACTTGAGAGACAATGGCGCCGAACCCAATCCGCTGAAGCACACACCGCCTATAACTCATACTTGCTAACTCACCGTGCAAAGATAACGCAAAAAAGGAAACTCTATCACACTGATATACTAAAACGCTCCATCAACAAACCACATGCCTTGTTCAATATAGTAAAGTCCATAACAGGAGAGCCTGTCTCAGCCCACCCTCCAATGCCTCAACCTCAGGACTATGCAGATTATTTACAATCGAAGATGATCAAGACCAACACAAACATAGGCACCAATAACCCCTCCACACCATCTAAAACATCTCAAACAACTCCTCTATGCAACTTCACCGCAGTATCCACTAAAGAGGTTGAAAACATTGTTGCCTCTGTTAACCCCAGCACTGCACCTAATGACCCCTGTCCAGCCAGCTGGATCAAAGAGCTTCGCCATGACATAAGCAACATCCTGGCTAACATACTGAACCAGTCCTTTATCACTGGATCATTCCCGCAGAGTCTCAAAAGCACCTCTATCAAGCCCCTACTAAAAAACAACAAACTAGACCCTTCGAAAGTAGAATCCTTTAGACCAATATCGAGCATCCCACAGCTTGCTAAGATCATCGAAAAAGCCGCTCAACAACAAATCCAGCAACATATCGACACCCAAGCACCGTTGGATCCTGTCCAACACGGATTCAGGGAAGCACACGGAGTAGACATTGTCCTCACAACCCTGTTCAACGATCTGATCACAGGAATCAACAACATACAACAAGGCTTTGTCCTCATCTTCCTGGACATATCTGCCGCCTTCGACTCGGTGAGCCATGACATACTTATACAACGCCTAAAAGAAAAGGGGATCCAAAGCACAGCGCTAAAATGGTGTGAATCCTACTTATCTAATAGGTGGCAACAAGTCAAGGTTGGCCAAGCATCTTCCAAACCATTTCTGCAAACACAGGGAGTTCCCCAAGGATCGTCCTTATCATCCCTGATGTTCAACATTTATATGCAGCCGATATGTGACTTGATTCGATCCTTCAACGTAAAGTGCCTGGCATACGCTGATGACATCCTCCTTTACATGCCGTTCTTGATAGACCAACCAGTGCTCTCCCCAATCATCAACTGCTTCGAAGCAGTAGCCAATTGGCTATTATCACAAAACTTACGGATCAATCACAGTAAAACAGATGTCCTATTTGTCACAAAGAACCTCAAATTCATACCTCCTTCATCACTACGTGTCAACAATGTAGAGTTGAAGTCCAAATCCACAATCCGTTACCTCGGCATCACCCTGGACCAGCACCTGAGCATGACAACGCATATCAAAAACATCACAAAGGCAATATACCATAAAATCAGAACTCTACGCCACCTTCGACACCTACTGGACTTCACAGACTATCGGACAACCTTCCAGGCACTAGTCCTTCCACATGTCGATTTTGCAAACATCATCCTGCACGGCCTCCCACAATCAACTTTAAACCCCCTCCGCTTAGCCTTGAATGCAGCCGCAAGAGTCCTCTCTGGATCGTCAAGATCCGACCACATAACACCCATCATGAAAGAATTGCATTGGCTACCTCTACATGCCAGGCTCCAATACAAATCATTGGTCCTCACTTTCAAAGCCCTAAATAACTACCCCCTACACCAATCAGCAAACTAATTCATGGCACCCCAGAAAACAGAAACAGAAGATCTACTGCACGGAACACATTAGCAGTCCCTAAGTTAATGACTAAGTGCACAAAAGCTACCTCCAACAGAGCCTTCTCATTATTTGCCCCGTCAAACTGGAATGCACTCCCCCACGAAATCCGTGGAATAAAAAGCCTCATCCTATTTAGAAAAGCCATAAAGCTCCACCTGTTCACAAAATGCTACTCAGAAACCTCCAGCGATAGAAGCACAACTAACAACCTGCAAACTTCCCCCACACACCAGTCGCCCCTGCACGTCAACACCACAAATAATAGGTAGTCCCCCAAACCCTACCAACCTTCACAAAACTAATGCAACACCCAATTACATTAGAGCATTGTACATAGTTTGAGTTAATATGTATTTAGTTTCCCCGTTTTCTCCCCCATGTTCAATTCCCTGTTATTTGTAAACTCAATGTTATTTGTATACATTGCAGTATTCTTGTTCGATGTACACCGCGCTGATTTTAATAGCGCGGTATAGAAGAAAATGTTAAATAAATAAATAAATAAATAATGAAAATTCACAGGTTACTAATAGCAGGTCTGCAATCTCATATTTCAGTTCTTTCAACACTCTTGGATGTATACCATCCGGGCCAGGTGATTTGCTACTCTTCAGTTTATCTAATAGTTGTAGTACATCTTCCCGATGTATCGATATTTCCTTCATTTCTTCCGCACTTTAAATACCACTTCAGTCATGGGTAACATCCCTACATCTTCCTCAGTAAAGACCGAAGCAAAGAATTCATTCAGTCTCTCCGCTATTGCCTTGTCGCCTCTTAGTGCCCCTTTAACCCCTCTATCATCTAATGGACCAACTGACTCTCTCACAGTTTTTTTGCTACGAATGTACTTGAAAAAGTCTTTTGTGGTAAGGAAGCCTATCCTGACTTAGGGGAAAGGGAAAAAGGCAAAGAGTTCACCCTAGTAAAAGGGCCCCTTTTGCAAGGTCAGGGGAACAAAGCCACAACCTCACCTAGGAACCAGAAAACCCCCAGCTGGAACAGGTTTCATGTTTCCCCTAGTGAAATAAGGGAGAGTGAATACAGACCTAAGGTCCAAGACCCTTATGTCAGTAAGCTCCCTGATTACTCAGGTGCCAGAAAGCAGAGTGATCTCCGTCACCTGGGAAGAGAAGAGGTGGGGCTAGAACCCTGGAGATATAAGCCTATGCTAGATTATAGTAGAAGTGCAGGAGAAGGAGAAAGAAGAGAAGGAGAGAGGGTGGAAGAAATGCCAGAAGCAAGGGCTGAGGCAAAGGCAAGAAGAGGAGAAAAAGAGAGAGAAGCTGATACAAGCCGAGGCACAGGTACGAGCCTAAGAAGCCTGATTAATGCGAAGCAGAGCAGGAGAAGCCTGACTAATGCTGGGCAGTGTAGAGGTGCAGGAGACACTCTCAGCTGAGCCCGGTGAGCCAGAAGGAGAGTCAGAGTCTATGCAGCTAGGAGAGCCTGATGCTGAGCTAGATGAGGAAGACACCCTCATGGATTGCTCTTTGTGCCAAGCCTTAGCCACAGAAGGGTTGAAGGAAAGCCAGCCCTGAGAGAAAACCCTTCAGAGAAAGGTAACCATAAGAAGCAGGTAGATGGATTGTAAATTCCCACATGGTAAAGAGGGGAAGTTTTACTAAGACGTAAGAACAAGCTGGAGTTGTGAATTGTGCTTGTTAACCACCTGCTACCTGTGAAATGAAATGGCAAGAAGCCAAATTAACTGTGAGGAAAAAGCTTTCTTTTTGGCTCTTGAATTTTCCTGAGAAACCTGAATAGAACTTTGCTTGCACATTGAGAGTTTGTTCCTGTTTGGAGTTTTTGTTTTTGCTTGTAAATTGGAAAACAACCTGGAAAGGTTTGAGACTAGAAAAGAAGGCATACTGCCACAGAAGAAAGCCTGTTTTGGTGTTTTATGCTTTAACCAGCAAGGCTAAAGGAAGCTGGTAGCCTTGCTGTTAAAAGGCTATGTTTTTCTGAGCTGAAGAATACTTTAAGCTGTCACTTTGGTTTTGGTTTTGTTTTGCTTATAACCTGTTGTACTTTGAAGAAGTATGCCTGAATGTGGTATTTATGAACCTTTTTTTGTGCTCAATAAATTTCTGTCATTGCCTTACCCAAGGAGCCTGACTACAGCTTTCTACCTGAAGCCCATATATATATCACAATTAAACTACATTTCCCAGAAAGCATTGCAGGGAACTAGTCAGTTAAGGCTGAAAGGGGAAAGTTCCTTATACAACCACGCCCCTCTAAGCTGGAGGCGAGTGGTGAGGGCGTGACACTTTATATTGCGTTTTTGCTTCCGCAGCAAGCTTCTTCTCAAATTCTCCCTTTGCCTGCCTTATCAATGCCTTGCATTTGACTTGCCAGTGCTTGTGCTGTTTCCAGGTTTCGTCATTTGGCTCTTTTTTCCATTTCCTGAAAGATGCTTTTTTGGCAACAACAGCCTCTCTGACCTCAACTTTAAACCATGTTGGCAGTTTTTTGGACTTCCTTCCACTTTTCTTAAAGCGTGGAATACAGCTGGTCTGGGCATCCAAGATAGTATTTTTCAACAACACCCAAGCTTGATGTAAGTCTTTAACCTTTGCAACTGCTCCTTTTAGTTTTTTCTTAACTATTTTCCTCATTTTATCACAGTCTCCCTTTCGAAAGTTAAAAGGTAGTACTGTGGATTTCCTTACTATCCCTCCTCCACTAATTAAATCAAATGCGATCATGCTATGATCACTATTGCCAAGTGGCCCCAACACCCTAATCTCTTGCACTAGATCTGGTGTTCCACTAAGGACTAGGTCTAATATGGCTTCCCCTCTGGTTGGTTCATGAACCAACTGCTCCAAGAAGCAGTCATTTATTTCATCTAGAAACTTTATCTCCCTAGCATGTCCTTCCGTGAAACTGACCCAGTTGATACCGGGGAAATTGAAATCACCCATTATTATTACTGCGCTGTAACTTTTGTTAGCTTCCTTGATTTCTTTGAGCATTTTATCATCCATTTGTTCATTCTGGCCAGGCGGTCGATAGTACACCCCCACTGCCATCCCCTTCCCCTTCATACATGGAATTTCAATCCATAGAGATTCTACAGCAAATTTTGTTTCCTGAAGAACTTTAATCCTTTGTGACTCAATGCCCGCTCTAACATAGAGCGCAACCTCTCCACCAATTTGATCAGCTCTATCATTACGATATAGTTTGTACCCAGGTATCACAGTGTCCCACTGGTTGTCCTCCTTCCACCATGTCTCTGATATTCCAATCATATCTAACCTCTCATTTAGTGCTATATATTCTAGCTCTCCCATCTTATTTTTTAGACTTCTAACATTTGCATACAAGCGTTTTAGAGACTGTATTTTATTCATATTAATCTGGCTATTGGTAGGCATGGGTAATTTGGGATCTTTAAGCTCTCTCTGCTCCATACTCAAGGGCATTTGGGCTACTTTACTCTTTTTTGGAACCTCTCTGCTTTTGGTAGTATCCTTCAAGGATACATTCTTCCGAACCATGCGCTCTTGGGCGACTGTCGGCTTTCCCCTATTATCTAGTTTAAAAGCTGCTCTATCTCCTTTTTAAAGGTTAATGCCAGCAGCCTGGTTCCATCCCGGTTAAGGTGAAGCCCATCCCTTCGGAAGAGCACCTCCTTTCCCCAGAATGTTTCCCAGTTCCTAACAAATCCAAAACCCTCATCTCTGCACCATTGTCTCATCCATGCATTGAGACTCCGGAGCTCTGCCTGACCTTTGGGTCCTGCGCGTGGAACGGGAAGCATTTCGGAGAACGCTACCCTGGAAGTTCTGGATTTCAACTTCCTACCTAAAAGCCTAAATTTAGCCTCCAGAACCTCCCTACCATATTTTCCTATGTCATTGGTACCAACATGTACAAGGACAGCAGACTCCTCCCCAGCACTATCTAAGATCTTATTTAGGTGGCGTGTGAGGTCCGCTACCTTCGCACCAGGCAGGCATGTTACCAGGCGATCCTCACGTCCACCAGCCACCCAGCTATCTACATGCCTAATGATCGAATCACCAACTATAACGGCTGTCCTAACCCTTCCCTCATGGGCACATGGCCCTGGAGAAACTTCCTCGGTGCAAGAGGGTTTTACATCACCTGGAGGACAGGTCCTAGCTACAGGATCACTTCCTGCCACACCAGGGTGATGCTCTCTTGTCGCGTGACATCTCTCCTCCATGGCAACAGGGATGCTGCCAGACTGGAGGTGGGACTTCAGGACTATATCCCTGTAGGTCTCGTCTATGTACCTCTCTGTCTTTCTTATGTCTTCCAAGTCTGCTACTCTAGCCTCTAGAGAACGGACTCGTTGCCTGAGAGCAAAGAGCTCCTTGCACCTAGTGCACACATAAGACCTCTCACCAACTGGGAGAAATAATACATGTGACACGCAATGCAAAAGACTGGAAAGCCCCCATCTTGCTGCTGGACTGCTGTCTGCATCTTAGTTTTAAGCTTGTGTTTAGATCTTTAAGTTCTTTACTTACTAAGGGTTGCTATGGATATTTATACTAATAAAACTCTACCTAATACGTTTAATATACCTTGTTCACCTGAAGCTTAATTAATCTCAGGTCCTTAGTGTATGACTGATTTGGATAACGAGCCTCACTAAAGCCTTTGAGCTTGCATTCCTCAGGGCTGGGGGGACCCAATGGGTGAACTAGGTAGTTGCCTACAGACTCAGCATTCCATGGATGGCCTATTGCTGCTTCTACTGCCGCTGCTGCCACCCCTTTCCGGGACCTGCAGTGGTGGCAATGTCATTTAAAACACACTTACCCAAACTCTTCAATGGGGGCAGCCCAAGGGTGTTGCGAGGCCATGTGAGGAGAGTAATTGTGGGGCCTCATTTGAATAAATATTTGCATATTCACTGGGCCTCATTTGTATAAATCTAATTTATTTTCTTTTAAAAAGTATATGCTGCCCATCTAAAATTTTAAGCGGCTTTCAAAGGAGTCCTTCACAAGCCTCTTTTTTGTTCTAACAATGACTTAGGGGTGTGTTTGCTAAACATTAATGAGTATTAAGTGCCACTGTGCCCATAGACATAATTGGGTGTTGCTGCACTTAGCACACATTAACATTTCTGAAAGCACATTAACCTTTAGTAAACACACCTCTTAATAAGTGTCTGAAAGCCATTTGCATGTACAGTGAGGATAAAGAAAGGTAACCATACTTCTGCATTACTATCCTCCAGCGCCAACTGCCAGGTGCATTACTACAGAACCCTGTTCATTTATAACCCATAGCAAACCCGCCATATCATAACAGCACTACCAGGACTCACACAGCATCTAACTCTATTTATAACCCAAAGCAAACCCGCCATATCATAACAGCGCTACCAGGACTCGCACAGCACCTAACCCTATTTATCAAAAGGCAGCACTACAATTACTAAACCGATACATCTCTTACTGGGAAAT
Source organism: Ichthyophis bannanicus (assembly GCA_033557465.1). NCBI lineage: Eukaryota > Metazoa > Chordata > Amphibia > Gymnophiona > Ichthyophiidae > Ichthyophis > Ichthyophis bannanicus. Next base: position 44,634,818 of record CM066042.1, on the reverse strand, counting down.
GAGAATATGTGGGTCTACTACATAGAAACTAGACAAACAGAAAAGCACAGTTCTGTCATACACACAAAACAGACAGACCGTCACCAAATACAGAACAAGGGATCACGATTTAGAAATATGAAGACAATAATTGAACTGGGAACCCCATAAGCCAAACTTTGAAAGCACCACAACACTGGAGAAGTTAAACTATGAAATTAATTTCCTCTTATAATGAACAAGGCGCAAAGCCATCAAAGCACATTTCCCAGAGCGGACATATTCCAGTTAATAAATTCAAAATAAAATACTATTTTTTATACCTTTTCTTGTTTGGGCCGTTTATTTTTCAGTCGCAATTGCCCCAGTCTCTCTCTTCTGCGTTCTTCATGTCTTCTGCTAACTCTCCATTGTCTGCTATTCATATGTCCTTTCTTCTCTCTTCTCCTATTTGTTTTCCATTTTCTGTCTACATCCGCCTCTGACATACTGATCTTTCGCTTTTTGTTCTTTTCTCCATTTCTTTCTTTACTCATTCATCCACTCAATTTCAACCCTCCATCCTCAATCCCCTTTTGACGTTTCATCTAGCAACTTTCCATCTTTCCACCAACTTCTAACCTGCAGCCCAGCTCCCCCATTTCTCTTCTCACGCCTTCACTAGCCTCTTATTCCCCTCTGTGCCTCCTCGATCCCTTCCTACACCCAGTTACTTCCTTCTCCGATATTCATTAACTGTTTTCCTCCTTCTTACCCCAGCATTCACTCTTATAACCCCTCTTTTTCAACTCCAACCTCCGTATGACCTTTTTCCTTCCCTCCCACACAAAATATCAGTTCCCCTCTCAATCCTCACTCCCCCAGTTTCTTTTATTCTCCCTCCAGCCCCACCCCTTCCAGTTCCAGTCTTCCCAGTATCAGTCCTCCCTTCCAGTCCCATTATCTCCATTCCCAGCATCAGCCCATTCCCAGTCCTAGCCCCCCAATATCAGTCCTCCTCCAGTCACAATCCCTCCCAGCATCCACTGCCTTCCAGTTCCCTCATCCTCCAGTATCAGCCTGTTAGGGAAATCAGAATCTTATATATGTGCCCTTTGTAATAATAATGCTTAGTTTAAGTGCATATACAGGAGGCCTGCACAAGAGAAATTAGAATCCTATAGAAATCAGAATCCTATGTGTGTGCCCTTTGTACATTCTGGTGAGTATGGAAAAAGGAATGTGCTGTGTAAGCTAAACTGATTGTTCTACTCAAGGATGACCTGTATTTGCACAGTTACTGATAAGCTATAGTGGGCCCCTAGAAGATGGGTGAATGACGTATGACTATGTTTCTAAGAATGTATAAAATACGGACAATCCCTCCACCCTTTGGAATAAACTTGCATACTTTCCTTCTGTGTGGTCTGTGAGTTTTATTCCCCTGGATTCCAGCCAGCCAGAGCAGCACACCGCAGATGAGGGTTCGGGATTTCCTGGCCTGGAGTGACCAACAAGAAACAGACCCTTTACACAGCCCATTTCCAGTCCTGGCCCCCCACCCCCCCCCCCCCCCCCCCAGTATCAGTCCTCCTCCAGTTCCAATCCCTCCCAGCAACATCTCCCTTCCAATTCCAGGCTCTCCATCCCCCAGTATCAGCCCCATTTCCAGTCCTAGCCCCCCCCCCCCAAAATCAGTCCTCCTCTAGCTTCAATTGCTCCCAGCATCATCTCCCTTGCAGTCCCAGGCTCCCCATCTCCTAGCATCAGCCCATTTCCAGTCCTAGCTCCCCCATTGTCAGTATTCCTCCAGTTCTAGTCCCTCCATCCCCCAACATTAGCCCATTTCTCATTCTAACCCCAGTGCCAGTGGCTTCCGCACACCCCTTTCCCTTCACTCACCCACACACACACACTCACACATACATACACATGGCCCCACACTTTGGGGGGCCCCGTGTTCGCCTGGCTGGCTTGAGGGGGAGCCAGTGAGGACCAAAGCCCGGCTCCCTGACTCCCTTCTGCATGGTCGCAGAGGTAAAGACCTGCCGGAGTGGTTTCTTTCTTCTCCCGCAGCTGTGTTAAGTTGTTTGCTGCCGGCATGGGTCACTACGTAGAAGTTAAACGGGGCAGTTCCTGTGCCACTCCATCCATGCTTAGAGGAGGCTCAGCTGTTTAATTAAATATAATTTAATTTAATATCAGATTTTATAGACCATACCATATTCTAACAAAAGATCTGAGCAGCGTACAACAATAAAATACATATCATGATAATTCCATAAGAGGCCATCAAGAGCCCAGCAGCATGGTCCGGAGGGAGACGGGTGCAGTGGGGCCGGACAGAGAATCTTTTCACCAGGCGACAGCTAAGAATAATGATAATTACAATCCCAAAAAGACAGAACCAGGAGGAAGCTTTATGGGCCTTATCCCAGCCATCATTACCATGCCCCCTCTAGGGGTGGGCAAAGCTTAGACTCGTACTTTCCTGTTTCTGCCTGCCCTGTGACTTTGGGTCAGCTTTATGGCCTCTCTCTGCATTTCATAGCATCATTAACTCAGGTCGTGTTTTGTGTGCACTTGATGCCCCCACCAAGCACAGCGCTGCTTTCAAAGGTGTTTCCTGGAAAATTCAGGCTCTAGCTTTCTAAGAGGCCCTGAGACCCAGAACAGCAGAAGGTAAAGCAGAAGACCTCTTCCTCGTCCCCGTGTCTTGCTCCTGTCCGAGGCAGGATGCTGGGCTCCATAGGCCTTATGTGTTGCGATGTCATGAAACCCTGTCCTGTGGAGTTGAAATGTTGACAAAGGAACAGATGAGGTATAATAATGACATCCTTACGCCCGCCCTCATTGTTCCCTCTCTGGTTCATTAGGCGCTGGACGGCTGTCAGATCCAGCTGTGAGCTCTCAGGACGTGACAGCAATTAAGCAAACAGCACTGCTTTCACTCTCATCGGTGACAACGGAAGAAGAACTAGGCAAATCCTCACAGTCAAATTACTAGCAGCAACCACAGTGCAGGCTCCAAGAAACGCCACGATGATGCTAACCAGAACAAATAATTTAGCATAGGCAAATTTAATTTTTCTGGTTTGCATCCGTCTTTATGGTTTTTCAATTGCTTGTATTCGTAATGCGCCAGGCATTCCCAGAAAACAAGGGTCCGCTCCTCCCATCCCTCCCCACTCCATCCGCCATCTCTATGGCCAGGAATACTTGTAGGTGTCCTTTCTCTCCCTCGTATCTGTGACAGTGCTCACCTTTAAGTCACCCGTGGACTATCCACAGCCAAGATGCCTGAAGGAGACTTGTTAAAGGATGTTCCTTCCTTCCTCTGACAGCATCCTACTGTCTCATCTCTTTCTGCTTAGTTTCTACAGATGTTGGCTAGCCAGGAGTTGAAGCAGGGACCTCTGTGGCCTCAGAAACTGATGTATAAGGTGGGTCGCACAGTCTGCAAAGCATCCAGTTCAATGTCCATGAAACATGGTTCTCCAGTATGCAAATAGATCATCTGCATAGTCTTTCTGGATATCCTGAAAAGGACCTATTCAGGCGAGGCCCAGGGACTGCATAGGGAAATATTGTTTTAAGGGGAACCTTGATGACCGCTGAAACCTAAACCGGAGTATTCAATGCCGGGTTCCTATGCAGACCCCGGCATTGAATATCCAATTTTCTTGGATTTCCAGGAAGCTAACCGGGCAATGGTGATATTCAGCCGCTGTCCAAAGAGCTTCCAGGGTGAAAGGAAGACCGGTCTTCGTTGCACCTTCCTTCCACCACTTTGCCGTTTAGCTGCTCTGTTAACCAGCTAAATCACTTTGAATATGCCCCCTCTATTTTTTTCTTAGTACCCCCATCTCAATTCAGGTTTGGTTTCTGTCTCTATAGCATGGTGTCCCCTTTACTACAAACAAAAACCCTTGTAGTAATATCTTTTATATCAGATATTAATAATAATAATAATAATAATATCATTCTTATCATAATCAGGCCTCTGCGCAATTCATGCCCATCCGAGAAGCCAGGAGGAGTTGACAGCTGTAATCAGACAGCGTTTATAAAACAGTATTTGGCGGTATCGCTGCCTGCCTTATCTACAAGGATATGAAAGCTATTGAAATGTTAAACAGCTCTTTGGTCACTATCTCTGGGTTTTTATTAAACTGAGAATGAGGGAGAGAAATGCATCACTGCAGAAGTTGCCTCCTCATCCCTCATCATTGTATATAAACAGTATTATACTGTCATTCTTCTTTATTTGATAACCCTCGGGGCTACGCTTCAGCCTGGGATCCTCTCCTCACATCCCAGGCAGCGGAGACATTGCTGACACATAGACGAGGACTGGAGGCTTTTGTTGTACATTTAAGAAAATGACCTAAGACACTTGTACAGGACATCAGAACAAGCTGCTTATACTCGTAGCATTTTCTGGAAGAGCCCCCACCTTCTTTACCAGTTCCTGGTGTCATAGCAAAGGACCGCACGATGCACAGCACTAACTGAACCTGGAGCCGACGAACAAGCTTCTGAAAGTCCCTTTAGGAGTTCATCAGGGAGACACCTTAATCCATGGCTGATGAGCCCTCCTGCACCAGGACCTTTAACTCCTCTTATTCTGTCAAGACAGAAGGTTAATAGCATCAGATCTACATCTGCCTTTCAGTGTCTGAGAAAAGCAAACTCCGCCATCTGCTTTCTTAAAAAAGAAAATAGCAGGTGTTTTCTCTGGGAGACAATTCCTCAGCTAAGTTGTCTTTGGAAGATACTCCAGGTAAACTGGATGACAACATCCCAGCAGGGTCGACAACATCCTTATGATAGGACAGGAATATTATTTAACTCTGTGAACACCAAACTCCTAAAGCTGACTAAAGTGTACACAGGTCGAAGTCTGGTACTGGACACAAAACAGCTTATACCTAATAGCTACCCACTTCTCCTTCTTTCTAGTAAAGATGTGCAAGACTGGAGGATTCCACCCTGTGAGAAAACCTGTAGGTGTCCTGAATTCTTTAGACTTGAATGTGTCTCCGTTATCTAATGTGATTGATACCAGAAATGCCTGACATTGCAAATCAGCAAAATGGGGCGATGGTTGCAATGACAAAAGTTGTCCTGGCCAAGGCAACTTCTAACCGTTTGGCAAAAGTCAAAAACATGGAGAAATCCTTCTCTACTGAATGGTTTCTGCAAAGGATGTATAGTCTTCACTATGGGTTTATTGTGATATCCCCCTGGTGTGACGTTGACTGATTGCTCATTATACACATTTTGACAAGTGTGTTCAAGTTCAGCTTCTTCTGCCTTTGGTCAGACCATTAGACATGACCTATAGGTATGACCTTCATACAGCCCTGAACAACCTTCCTTCTTTCAAGAGGAGACACAGCTTCCACACAGAACGTTTTTTCTTTTATGCTGACAGTTCATCGTGATAAGTAAAAACAAGCTTAAACTTCTGCTCTAGCTTTCCAGTGCACCATCTCTCCCACACTTAGTTGTGGATATGTGACAAGACCCGGCTCACTGTGCAACATCATTTACTGTTTCTTTACGTTGCTTCCAGTTTTAGATCTTCAGGGAGATGGGGAATGTTGGATTTTTTATGGTCCGGTAGCAACTACTGCAGAGTGTCGGCACTTCCAATGAATACTGCAGCATTGACGACTATGTTATAGTCTTATGTGTTCAAGAGAAAGCTCCAAGGAAGCTGTCAAGGAGACATCGTTTGCAGTCATGACTTGATCTGTTCAGATTATCACTTCATGACCATAGACATAATCCAGGAATTTATTGACTGGATACAACAGCTTGTGCTTTATAATCAGTCTTAATAAGCAAAAAAATAGAAAACTCCTCAACAACAGATTAGATACCTAAATTTTTATTAGAGGGGACCTCAATTGAGCAGAAATCAGTTCCAGCAGGAAAGCCAAAAACAGATTTTAACACTTCAAAGTCAGACATGCTCAAAGATCGTCATCATCAGTCCTTGGAGTAACTGCGACCTTACCAGGCAAACCCACAACTAATTCGTAATATTGCAAAATAAACATTTCCTTTTTCTTTTTAAAATAAATTTCACTAATTAACTATTTTCTTTAATTGTTTTCAAACTCATTGCCCATAACATTCATAAACTCATAGAGCTCCCACCTATGGTCAAAAAACTGCTGATTAAACAATGGCAAAAAACCAGAAACATAAAATGACGCCACTACTGGTAATTCAATATAGTTATTCCAAAAAACACATCATCCGACACAATATTCATGTTTTGAACTTATCTGCGTCAGGGATATGAAAAATAAAAACATAAGAAATGCCATACTGGGTCAAACCAAGGACCATCAAGCCCAGTATCCTGTTTCCAAAAGTGGCCAATCCAGGTCACAAGTACCTGAGAGGTTGCCAAAAAGACACACAGGTTCCACAATGCTTGTCCTGAGATAAACAGTGGATTTCCCGGGTCCCCTTTAATAATAGTTTATGGACATTTCCTCCAGGAACTTGTCCAAATATTTTTTAAACCCGGCTACACTAACAGCTTTTACTAAATCCTCTGGTAACAAATTCCAGAGTTTGATTACGCGTTAAGTGAAAAAAATATTTTCTCTTATTAGTCTTAAATGGGTTACCCTGTAGCTTCATTGCATGTCCCCTAGTCTTTCTATATTTTGATGGCATAAACAATTGATCTATGTTTACCCGTTGCATTCCATTCATTAAGTTATAGACCTCTATCATATCTCCCCTCAGCCGTCTCTTTTCCAGGATGAGGAGCCCTATCATAAGAACATAAGAACTGCCACACTGGGTCAGACCAAGGTCCATCAAGCCCACTATCCTGTTTCCAACAGTGGCCAATCTAGGTCATACATGCCTAGCAGTTTCCCCAAAAGACACAGGTTCCACAATGCTTGTATTGGGGCAAGCAATGGATATTCTGGGTCCCCTTTAATAATGGTTTTAAGGTTTTCCTCATAGGGGTATCCTTCCATTCCTTTTACCATTTTGCTGGCTCTTCTCTATACCTTTTCTAATTTCTTTGTATCCTTTTTAAGATACGGTGACCAGAATTACACACAGTATTCAAGGTGAAGTTGTACCATGGAACAATACAGAGGCATTATAATATCCTTTGTTTTATTTTCCATTCCTTTCCTTATGATACCTAGCATTCTATTTGCTCTCTTGGCCGCCGCTGCACACTGGGCTGAGGGTTTTAACATGTTATCCACAATGACGCCTAAATCTTTTTCCTGGGTGGTGGTTCCTAATGTGGAACCTTGCATTGTATAACCATAGTTTGGGTTGTTCTTTTCTAGGTGCATAAGTTTGCACTTGTCCACGTTAAATTTCATCTGCCATTTTGATGCCCAGTCTTCCAATTTATCAAGATCCTCTTGCAATTTTCCACAATCCTCTTGGGTTTTAACAACTTTAAATAGTTTTGTGCCATCTGCAAATTTGATAACCTCACTCGTTATTCCACTTTCCAGGTCATTTATGAATATGTCAAAAAGCAGCGGACCCAGCATAGATCCCTGGGGTACTCCACTATTCACCTTCTCCATTGGGAAAATTGGCCATTTAGCCCTACCCTCTGCTTTCTATCTTTTAACCAGTTCCTGATCCATAATAGTACACTGCCTGCTATCCCATGACTTTTTAATTTCGCCAAGAGTCTCTCATGAGGGACCTTGTCAAAATCCAGATACACTATATCGACCGGCTCACCTCTGCCTTTGTAAGAAGACACAAGCTCAACGCTTACTGAGCAGGGTATTTAAAGCAGATACTAAAGTGACATCAGAGAAGCATGTGAACAAAGGAACCAATAGCATGAATGAATTCATCAGAGCAGGTCATCCAATCAATTGTTTTATTCAGGACTTTAGTATCTGCTCAGTAAGTGTTGAGCTTGTGCCTTCTTACAGCTGTTTCTGGAGTAGGACGACCCTGGGACTTTCATGAAGTATCTTGTGACCACAGATTACCTGGACAAATGTTTGCTTTGAAGGACTGCTGCTATTTTTCATATCCCTGATGCAGATAAGTTCAAAACACGAATATTGTGTCAGAAGATGTGGCTTTTGGAATTACTATATTGAATTACCAGTAGTGGCGCCTTTTTATGAGTCTGGTTTTTGCCATTGTTTAATCAGCAGTTTTTGATCATAGGTGGTACCTCTATGAGTTTATGAATGCTTTGGGCATTTTTTGAAAACAATTAAAGGATATAGTTAACTAGTGAAATTTATTTAAAAAAAGAAAAAGAAAAAATTTGTTTTGCAATTTTATGAAATAGCTGTGGATTGACCTGGTAAGGTTGCAGTTAATTCTGAGGATCGATGATGACAATCTTTGAGCATGTCTGGCTTTAAAGCCTTAAAATCTGTTTTTGACTTTCATGCGTGAATTGATTTCTTCTCAGTTTATTTTGAGGTTCTTTCTAATAAAAATTTATGTATCTAATCTGTTGTTCAGGAATTTTCTATTTTTGTTTATTAATTATCCTGGCTGATTTTGAGATTTTTTTTTTAATTTTATCATCAGACTTGAGATAACGTCTCTCAATAAATATCCTTGCCCTTGAGTAGCAAGCAGCTAGAGGCTCAACACTATTTGGCATCTTGTGACTCAGTACAATTGGTAAATTGGTTCACACGAGAATCAGCAGCTTCTTCTCATTTTAGCTCACCAGTGTTGCTTCGGGGAGCAGCAACTTAACGTCATGATGGCTTATCTACTTCCATTGTGTTCTCCTGCCCAGATGGTAGAAGAGAGGCTCCGTGATTGTAATTCTTGTCTTTCAAAAACTCTGGTAGAAGGTTAAAAGTCCAAAGAAAGCTCACAACTCCTGTTTGAGATGAAGTGAAAGAACTTTGTGAATGACTCAAGTCTTCTTCAAGTTCTTGTTCATTAATGTAACAACCCACAAACAATTTTCTGAGGTACTCCAAAAAGATGTTTCCATCTTTAAGAATATGCCCTCTTCAGCAAGATGGTGTACAGCCTCTGCTGAGATCTCAGCTAAGTCTTCTTGTGAGCCAGTAACAAAATATTGTCAAACCAAGGAAGGACTACCTTCAGAAATTGTTATCATTTAGCTCACACCTGACCAGGAGAAGATCAAGACAGGTTATGTTCAGGTATAGCATGCATTTCCCTGTCCCCAAAGGGCTCACAATCTAAGCTTGTACCTGAGACAATGGAGGGTTAGGTAGCTTTCCCAAGGTTACAAGGAGTGTCAGTGGGATTTGAACTCTGGTTGTTCTGGGCCTATCTTGCTGCCCTAACCACTAGGCCACTCCTCTACACATCTAGGAGCTGTTGGAATGCTCCAGGTATGTCTGAATTTAGCACAGAGGGTTCCTCATTGTTTTGTGCATCTGCACATTCTTCATCACCTTCCAATGGTAATAAACCTAAGCCAAATACAGCCTTAACTGGACCTTCCTGAAACAGAAGACCTCTCAATAATCAAATTCCTAGTACTTTGAAATTGTTTTTTCTGACATGGATGTACTGTGTCCCCTAATGTCCAGTAGCACCAATGAACTTCAGTTTTTTGGCATAATGGACACTCACAAGTCAAGATTTCACAATGATTTAATTTAATGTAATAGATCCATTTATATCCTGCCTATACTTCCAGGTTCTAGGGAAATTACAGCAGATAAAAAGGTACTTAAAACACAATACAACCCTTACAATTTCATTTCAAATTCTTGATTGGGATTCCTAACTAAAAAGGAAACTCCTGAATAAGTTCATTTTCAGTAACTCTTGAAAACCCATGTAATTTGAGAGTTTCCTAATCTCTACAGGCAACCCATTCCATTCCAAAGAAGCAGGATAAGCAAAGTATCCAGTGACCCCTTAAACTTAATATTTCACATTGACAGAATGGCAAAGACAGGTTCTTCCCTAATCGGGACATTCTAAGAGTTGTATTAAACAACACAATGTCTCCCATGTAGGCAGGAATATAACCATGTAATCTTTGAAATACAAAACATAACCATTTAAAAGTAATTCTGCTGGGTGGGGGCAGGGAAGCCCCAACTGGCAGGCTTTGTTAGCCGGATGGCAGAGATGTGTTCAATGCACAGATTGACGGAGTTGAGGAGGGGGAAAGGGGGGAAGAGCGCAGCAACCTGGAAGAGAGTGTGCGCGTGGCTGGAAACATGGAAGGTGGAGAGAGGGAGGAGAAAGGTTCCGGATGTTAGCCATTAGGAACATTGAAGAGTGTTGGGTAACATGGGAGGGGGAATAGATACGGGGGTGAGTGAGAGGGAGTATGAAGTATGAATGACGAGTGCGGGGGGTGGGTGGGGGGAGGGGATGGGTTAAGGAAGGGTAGTAACGAGGGGATAGAGAAACGGAAAAATGCACACACTGGTATATGAAAAAATGTTATGAACAGTGCACATAGGTGTGAATGCGGAGAACCACAAAGTTCCCTGAAATGATCAATAATAAGTAAGGATGGGGAGGGGAAATGACAGAGTTACAGGCTAACAGGTAAACGGTGGTGCGAGAACAAGAGAAAGGTGTACAGAGTATATTGAGGGCTTCTTTTGAGAGATGTACAGTGTATGATGTTGGTTTTTGAAACTGTTTGTATTGATGCTTGAAAATTTTTTTATTTATTTTATTTTTATTTATTTATAGTCTCTTCTATACCGCACTATTCAGCATCAGCGCGGTTTACAATGAACAAAGAATTTACACATTTCCGATGGTACTTTGTGTTTACAGTTGAACAGGCATAAACAGCTTGGATAACAGGGGTAACTATTTACAGTTTATAACATAATCATGAACTCTTCTTGGTTTCAGCCTTAGGGGTTTTGGGAGGTCTGTGAGGTGGTTGAAGTGTCTGCATTGGTTACTGGGTAATACAAGAGGAAGAGGTGGTGTTTCAAGGCTTTTCTGAACTGCAATAGATCCGAGATTGCTCGGATGCCTTGAGGGAGGCTGTTCCAACACCTTGGTGCACAGAACTTGAAGGCCCTGTCTGCTGTTGCTTTGGTGCATTGTGTTATTGATTTTGGGACTACTAGTGTGTTGAGTGTTGCTGACCGTCTGTCCCTGTTTTGGGGTGTCATCTGGATCAGATCCGTTAGTGATGCAGATGAGAGCCCTTTGATGGCCTTGAATGTGAGTAGTAATGACTTGTAAGTGAGTCTACTTCGTATCGGAAGCCAATGGAGTTGTTTTAGGATGGGTGAGACATGGTCTTTCCTGGATGCTCCGTGTAGGACTCTTGCTGCGGCGTTCATTGCCAGTTGCAGTGGGTGCAAGGTGGCTTGAGGGAGCCCTTGTAAGATTGAGTTTGCATAATCAAAATGTGGTATGATTAGGGCCTGATAGATGGTTCTGAAATCATCCGGCTCTAGCAGGGATCGTAGGTGTCTAAGGGAACGGATTTTATGGTATACCGCTCTTACAATGTTTCCTATGTGCGCCTTCATATCCAAGTGCTGGTCTAAAGTGACGCCGAGGTATCTGATAGTGGGCTTGGTCTGGAGGTCTGCTTCCTTCACCTTCAAGAAGGACGGAGCAATGAAGTTTCGGTCTTTTGTGATGAACAACACCTCCGTTTTCTTGTGTTGGATCCTGAGGTTTTGGGATTGCAGCCAGTTGGATACTTCATTTATGCAGTTTGTTAATGGAGTGAGGTCGGGGTTCTCTGTTGTAAAAGGCATGTATAACAGCACATCATCCGCGTATATCATGCAGTTGATACTGAAGGACCGTATCAGGTTGCAGATAGGCTGCATGTATATATTGAACATGAGAGCGGAGAGGGAGGAGCCTTGTGGGACCCCCTGCTTTTGATGGAACAGATCTGATGCAGTATCGTTGGATCGTACCTGCTGCCACCTGTCAGAAAGGTAGGATCTGCACCACTCGAGTGCTTTATCGGTAATTCCCTTACCCTCGAGTCGTTCCAGGAGGCATTCGTGGCTCACGGAGTCGAATGCCGCTGCTATGTCTAGGAAGACAAGGACGAACTCTTGGCGGATGTTGTTGATGCCTGTTAATATGTTGTTGAAGAGAGTAGTGAGCAGTGTTTCCACACCGTGGGCTTCTCTAAAGCCGTGTTGACAAGGGTCCAGTGGTGCGTTAGTTTCTATATGCTCTTCGATTTGTCTTTGTACTTCCTTTTCCATTATTTTTGCCAGCAATGGTATGCTTGATATTAGTCTATAGGATTCTGGCTTCAGAGGGTCGAGCTTGTTGTTTTTTAATAATGGCCTTATGGATGTGCGTTTGAGGGTACGTGGGAAAGTTCCTGTTGTGAATGAATGTTCCATGAGTCTGGATATGAATGGGCTCAGGTGGTTTCGTAGTTCTTTGATCCAGAACGCAGGGCATGGATCGGTTTGGGCGGTGGTCATGTTGATGCCAGCAATGGTGTCCTCGATGCGCAGTTTGGGTGGTATTGTGAAGATGGTGAGTAGAGTCTGATCGTATGGTTCAAGGATCTTGCAAGGTGTTGGGATGTTGTCAATCTGGCAGAGTTTGGATTGTAAATAGTCGGCGAATGTTTGAGGGTGGATTTCGCTAATATGCTCAGGGGTGGGTTCCTTTGTCAAACGCTTGACGATAGCAAACAAGTCATGAGGTTTGTTCAGAGATCTTTTCAGCGTGTCTGCGTGGTAGCGTCTCATTGATTCTGTCACCGCGGTGCGATGGGCTACTAGTTGTGATATATATGCAGTTCTGTCTTCCTCTGAGTGTGAGCGTCGCCATCGTCTCTCAAGTTTCCTTAGGGTTGTAAGTGAGGCCTTCAGCTCTGTTGAATACCAGGTTGCAGAGTGTCGATTCCCATGGAGTTTGTTAGTTGATGGACAAACGGCGATCGAACTGAGTTTATTATTCCAGTCGGAGATTAAATCATCTGGGTTGTGTGCCGGCGAGGTAGTTAGTGGGAGCATTGTTTTCAGTATCCGGTCTTTGTCGAAAGGTTGGAACCGTCTCAGGGGGACACTGGGATGGCTACTCACTCCTCTTTCTTCCTTTTGGCTACATCTGGGAAGGGGAACTTTGAAAAGGATTAACTTGTGATCAGACCATGGAACTGGGTTGATTGATAGCTCCAGGGTGGTTGGAGTGTTGAGGGTTGGCTCAGTTGTGAATATTAGGTCTAGGATGCCTCCTTTGTTATGGGTTGGATCCTTGATTAATTGATTACACCCTAAATCCTGTAGAGCTCCAAGAAAAGCTGTTGCATGGGAGTCTTGCACTGATGGCAGGTTGAAGTCTCCTAGCATCCAACTTGTTTTATGGGGGTTCTGAGTATTGGAGGCCAAGTCAATTATCGTTGATAGGGCGTCTGGGTCGGCTGATGGAGCACGGTATAGTAGAGTGAGGGAGCAGCACTTGTTTTTACTATCGAGATTGTGTCCAGGAGTGTTGAGCTGTTGCTTCTCTGAGGTCGAACTGGAGGTCAGATTTGGAGATGGCTAGAACACCTCCAAAATTTTAAATGGAAAAAAAAAAAGTAATTCTGGCCGATATCGGTAGCCAATGCAATTTCTTAAAGTAGGGTGTAGGCTTATCATATCTTTTCCCATTAAAAGTGAGCTTAGCTGCTATATTTTGTAACACTTGCAAACGCAGTATTTCCTAGCAATACCTAAATAAACAATATTGCCGTAATCCAATTGTGACACAACAAGCACATGCACCAAAAGCTTCAAGTAATCAGTATCAAAGTTCTATCTAATTTGACGAATCACTTTCCACATTGAAGCTGTTACCTGTTCCTCCATAGACAATGTTGAATCCAATATAATACCCAATGGACCCGATATTGAGTTTCAACGGCTATGCGTCTCTATGGCACATAGCCGTTACTGCTGAACTTTAACCCTGGATATTCAATCCAGAGCCATATCTGGGCACCGGAAATGAATATCCGGGTCTGCTGCTATGTGCTGCATGGTGCGGAAGCTACCGGGCAGCAGCGCTATTGAGTCACTGCCCGGTTAGCTCCCATGGGTAAAGATAGTCAAGGTTTTCCCATGACTATCTTTGCCCGTGGATTGCTAGCCAGGAAGCAGTTCAATATCTTTGCTGCTTGGTTAGCAAAGGGTTCCACCTCTGCTCCGCCCCAGAATGCCCATGACATACCCTGATTCTAAATGGATAGCATGAGGGCATGTAGCAGCAGAACTGGTGGATATTCATCGACACTAACCATGTTAGTGCCAATGAATATCCCTCCATAATGACATTTACATGGCTTGTTGTTGTTGTTAAGTGCCATCGAGTCAGTGTGAACTCATGGCGACCTTCTGGATAGTTGACCCAAACTGTGTTCGGTCTTCAGTCAGGCAGTTCATTGTTGATAGAGTGAAACCCATAGTTGCTGTTATTGTATCGATCCATCTCATTGTTGGCCTTCCTCTTTGGCATTGCCCTTCTACCTTGCCAAGCATGATGTCTTTCTCTAATGATCTCTGTCTTTGCATCATGTGTCCAAAGTATGAAAGTTAAAGTCAAAGTCTTGTCATCTGAACTTCTAAAGAAAGCTTAGATTTGATCTCCTCTAGTACTGACTGGTTTGTTCTTCGGGCAGTTCACGGTATACACAGTATTCTTCAACAGCACCATAATTTTCTTCCTATCTTTTTCACCGTCCAACTTTCACATCCAAATGATGTTATTGAAAGTGCCATGGCTTGTAAATGCCTTTGAATATCGGGCTCAATAATTTTACTGATTTTAACCATGGGACTTCTATATCATAGATTTTGGAAAAGGTGGTTGGAAAAAGGGCCATGATCATGTTCTTCTGCAAAAGGGCTGACACCTGTGACTTTGGAAAGTCAGGATCAGAGTGCTCAATATGTCTCTTGAGAAGTGATGTTGAAAGTAGATCCTGAGTCCACATCCACCTCATTTTGTTTTCTGTTGGGTTCAGCCATTTTCCTGCTTCTCATACTCAGCATCCTACATAATAAGCGTCAGCCACAGATAGCTGAGATAACTCAAAAAAGTCACAGAAGAGGCTAGTGATGTTCACTCACCTCATCTTTCTTTCCTGACCTCATGTGTTAGAGACACTCAATGTGACCTTCTTCCTACCCAAGCATCATTTGCTATGCTTGCAAAGGCATGCATCCAGTGTGTGATTTCCACCCCACTGGAAACAAGATAACTTGGAGCTGGTGTATCAGGATTGGCAGACAATTTCATCAGTGGTTGTTGTGAAACTGGTGTGTGCCTATTAATACAGTCAAATGGATTTCCTCTGTAAGCTGAGAGGTGGCAGCAGTTTTGTTATTTTTAACAGAGGATTCGTCTGGAGCCTTTGGCTAATATGGGTAAGATCTGATCTATGCATGGAGGATGGGCCTTTTCGGGGTGTTGTGGTTGCGTTATGGTTTATTGAGATCAATACAGAGGTTGGTTCCCTGCCATCCCAGCACACTGGGAATATCATTGTGTTATGACTGGGGCTTTCTTTTTTCAGGTGGTTAGCGGTGGTACAGACTACTGGCACCTTTCCACAAACATTGCCAAAGGAGAAGCATAGTGCATGATGGCAGATAAAGGCCATTTCAACCGGTCTACTCAGAAAGATAGTCAGGGTTAAACTTCCTGTAGAAAAAAAGCCTGTACTTCCACATCAGGATCTCCTCAGCAAAATACTCAAAGGTCTGTGTTTTGGGGGGTGGGAAAAGTTAGCAGTGTAGTGGGACAATTGTGGAGGGGTATTTCTTGGAAGTGGGGGCAGTTTGCAGAGGGTTGGGACAGTTGCAGGGGTAATTTTTGGGGGTAATTGTAGGAGATATTTTTGTAAGTGGGGCAGTTTGCAGTGTGGTGGGGCAGTTGTAGAGGGGTATATTTGGGGGTGGGGCAGTTTGCAGGGTTGCAGAGCAGTTGTGGGGAGGTATCTTTTGGGGCCAGAGGCAGTTTGTGGGGTGGTGTGCTTTTTTGGGTCTGGGGCAATTTGCAGAATGGTGGGATAGTTGGTATAACTTTTGGGGCTGAAGGCAATCTGCACAGTGTTGGGGCAGTTCTGAGGAGTAGGGGTAGTTTTCAAGGTGGTGAGGCACTTGCAGGGGATAGATTTTGGAGATGGGAGCAGTTTGAGGGATTGTGTGGGGCATTTTTGGGAGTGGAACAATTTGGGGGGTATGGGGGTAGTTGTGAGGGTAGTTTTTGGGAGTAGGGGCAAGTTTGCAGGTAAGTGAGGCATTTGCAGGGAAGTAGGTTTTGGGGTATGGTCACTTTACAGGTCATGTGTTGTGGAGGGGGGTGTATTTTTTGAGTTGAGGCAGTTTGGAGTTTGGGGAGAATTGTAAACACGAGAGAGGCATTTTGAAAGGAACAATTCACTTACTGCTATGTCTCACTGAATGTAAGTTTCTATGCTGCAGAAACTGGAACTCCTTTTCTCATGGAAATGCATCGGGCCTCTTTTATTGGGGAAGGAGGGGTTATTTCTCTGGAACCTACAATCTGATCTGGCCCATTTTCAAAGTCAATGTGTCTTTTCACTTGTTTCCCCCTCCCCCCACCCATACCAAGTTCCCTCCCATTCCATTTAATTTTTAGACTTATTTAGCCGCCAGAGGGATGAACAGACAGTCAGACAGACATTTCTTGACCTCATTTGTATAACTTTTTCTATCTCCCATCGGAGTGGAAAGAATAACAGAGAGCCAGATATAGCCGGGTTTCATGCAGTCCTTATCCTGATCAGTAGTAGGCTGGAAAAGGGGGAGATGTGCGTCAGACATAGAGAAGGGGCCTAATTGATGACACAAGACTGGAGAGGGTCATGAGGTGCATTGTAGATTGAAGAAGGTTTGGAAATGGTTCTAAACTGTATTCCAAAGCACTTTACAGACAACAGCCGCAGTTGAAACACAGTTTTCAATGCCAAACTGCTGTATGCTAACACACTGTGAAGCACTGGGGGTTTGGGGGGAGTCATGTCCGCTGTTGTATATGTCTTTTTGATGGGAGTGTCCCTAAACTCTACCAGTGACAGGCTAATTTCAGTATTGCCGTAAGACGCTGGTGCTCAGGAGCTAAGGTGGAGGGAGGCCAGGCTGGTGTGCAGTTTACATCTACAAAGCACTTAAAAAGCAATTATCCCGACATGGGAGCTCTGGCTGTTAACGCACCTCATGTATTTTAATGTGCAGCTGAATGAGATGAAAATTTGCACAGGCCAAGGCAGCTTCCAGCCCTTGCAGAAGAACCAGGCACAGGAACATGCTGGCATGAACACCGGCTCATTCAGTGCCCCAGACGGAACATACATGTGCTCTCTGCTCCAGTATGGGGGAAGGGAGAGTCTGGACACCCCCAGAAGGTCCTTCTCTCTTACTGGCAGAAAGAAAGGGATGTATGCAGAGATTTGATTGCGATGTACTAGGGTTGGGCTTCTTAATGGAAACCTCCAGACGTTCCTCTTCTGTAACACTGGTACGCACATGATCACCGAGACTCATCTTCCCCTGCCTACCGGATACCTCACCATTTAGCCTCTGAAATCAAAAGTAACTTTATCATTTGCATCGGCTGGTGTTAGAATTTAGGTTCTTCATTTTCTAGAAAAGTCAATATTTCACCAAAAAGAAATGGGAGCGATGTCCTCTCTGCAAGAAGCTTTCTTAGAGTGGAGGAGCCGTCTAATGCTTAGAGCTCTGGCTTGGGAACCAACAGACCGGTGTTTGATTCCCACTAGCACTTCTTGGGATCTTGGGCAGGTCACTTAACTCTCCATCACTTTGGGTGCAAACCTAGATCATAAACCCTCTGTGGACAAAAGACTACCTGACTGGATCTTCTGAGAAAGGCATGAGCTAAATTTAATTCCCTTTGCAGTAATCATAAGCCTAATAAAATCAGAAGATATTAAAATGTTGGGTGTGTATTCTGGTAATATTGAATTTGACTAAATAGGTGGGTTGAAAGCATCCCCAGTAGTAAACAGTGAATCCTCTTTCATGTATCTGAGACCTTTGAGACTCGTTAGCTCAGATACTAACGGACTGATTCAGCTTTATACTTATGCAGGACATTCAGATGCAGTAGATAATTCCTCATACGTTAAGGATTTGCACGCTAAGTTTGTACCTGAAGCAGTAGAGGATTAAGTGATTTGCCCAAGAGCACAAGGGGAGAAGTGAGATTGGAACCCCAGCTTCCCTGGTTGCTGTAGTTGACCAGACCAAAGAGATTTATTTTTGCACTGGGTGTGGTGGTTATCTCCTCTATGGTCAGGAATATCTTCTTCCAAATTTGCTGTGAGTGTGATAGATTTTACCTTCCCAGTCATCGCCTCACCTGAAGCCTGAACCCTCAGATAAAGTAGCTACTGTACATTAACACTGGGTGATGGTTGCAAGAGGCTAACTTATTTAGAAGCAAACATTTTGAAATAATCAAAATCCATAGTCACACCCACAGTATTAGTAACACATTATGGCAGCAAACTCCTTACTTTATAAATTCCTCTCTGGTAATGCAATAATTCTCCTCATTCAATACTTAAAGAGTGCATTGGTGGAGGGGGTTGTTGAAACCTCCCAAGAAAGTAGAGAATTCTTAGGTCGTGGAGTTCATATTCCTTCTAGGAAATGTGTTGCTGTTTGGCCATCTAAATGGGTAGCCTGCTGAAGCCCAGTGATCCCTGTTTTCTCTGTATTATCTGCAAGTGAAAGCTAGGAGCGCCCCCTGCAGATACCACAGGACATTTGCAGCTATCACCCCACGTTTATTTATTTATTTATTCTTTTATACTGCATTTTCTAGGATCAATGCGGTTTACAGAGAACCAAACTTCAATCATACATAGGACAATATTACAAGAACTGGATTACTTAAACATGTTAGGCAAAACAGAGAACAAGGTAACTATATACAAAAAGAGAAGTTGCTTGAGGTAGTAATTAGTCCAGTGCATATCTTAGATGGGGGGGGGGGGGAGAAGGGATGAGCAGGGAGAGAAATCATAGGTGGGTAAGTCAAGTGATCCCATTGAACTGTTCCATGAACAGGTGGGTCTTTATCAGCTTCCTGAAGGTTATTAGGTCGTGGGTGTGTCTGATGTGGTGTGCTAGGACATTCCAGAGTTGAGGGACATATATGGAGAATGCCCTAGCACATGTTGTCTGGTTGCTCTTGGTCAGTTCAAGAGGCAGGATTAGAAGTTTTGATGTATTGTTTCTTCTCTGGTAGCTTTCAGGGGTATTTGTTATGATAGACTGCAGGTATTGGGAGGATAACTGTTGGATTATTTTGAATGTAGTTATTAGGGTTTCAGAATATGGGTGGCAGAATGCTGTGCAAGTTGTAGTGGATGTAATGAGTTTTTCAAAATTCCATGGAGGATTTATTTATTTTCTCTTATATACCACACTATTCTGCATCAGTGCAGTTTACATTGAACAAACTGAAATTATATTGAACAGGGCATTATAACTTGGAGATAACTATTTTACAGGGAACATGGGCTATGGAGGGTTAAGTGGCTTGCCCAAGACCACAAGGAGCACCTGTGGGACTAGAAACCCCAGTCCTTCCAGCCCAAGGTTGCTGTCCTCTAGTGGGATTTGAACCCCTGACCTTCTGGCCTGAAGTACCTTGCCCCAACCACTAGGCTACTCCTCCACTCCAGGATGACATTACCGAAGTCAAAGTATGGTAGAATCATTGCCTGGAAAACTGTCCAGAAGTCATGAGGTTCTTAACTTCCTGTACATGCATTGAGACATGTTATTTATATGTGGTTGGAATGTGAGGTGCTGATCTGTGGTAATGCTGAGATATCTTACTTCTGACTTAACTTCTAGATTGGAGTTGTTCACCTTTAATGACTTTGGGGGAAAGAAGGATTGATTTTTGGCGAGGAACAGAACTTCTGTTTACTTGAGGTTGATCTTGAGATTATGTTCTGATAGCCATTGGTTTATAGTGTTGAAACAGGTTGTAATTGTTGAGTAGTCTGGGTTTATGTTGGAGGAAGGGAGCATATATCATAATATCGTCTGCATATTGATGATAGTGGACGTTGAATGTGCTTATGATATTGCAGATTGGCTGTATATAGATGTCAAATAATAATGCTGAGAGGGCAGAGCCTTGAGGGACGCCTTGTATCTGGGTGAATTGTTTGAAGGTCTTTTGTCCAATTTGAACATATCGGGAGTGATTAGTGAGGTATGACCGTAGCCATTCTAGAGCAGTGTCTAGGATTCCTATATTGAATAATCGCTGTAGGAGGATGCCATGGGATATTGTGTCAAAAGCCACTGCAATGTCTAGAAAGATGAGAATGAAGCCTTGTTTTGTGTTTTCTATGCCCTTGATAAGCCAGTCTGTTAAAGAGATGAGCAAGGTTTCTACTCCATGGTTGTTGCGGAAACCATGTTGGTGTATGTCCAAGGGAGAGTGTGAGTCGATATTTTCTTGAAGTTGGTAGAGGACAACCTTCTTGATAACTTTGGCAACAAATGGTAAGTTAGAGATAGGCCTGTATGAGCTTGGGTCATTTGGATCGAGCTTGGGGCTTTTGAAGATCGAGCAGATTGACACAGATTTCAGGTATATAGGAAAATATCCTTTGGAGAAGGAAGTTGTGATTAGCTTATATATATTGTTTATTGTTTTTTGGGAATTTAATAGACCACCCATCACAATAGCATCTGAGCGGTTTACAATATACAAAAGGCTGCTTAGAAAATTAGGAAAGGAACGGCATAGTGTGATAGGAAAGAAGAGAGAAGAGTAAAAGGTCGAGGCTAGATTATAGTAACAGAAACAAGGGAAAACAACATCATGGGGGTGGTGAAAAGGGGCGCGGGTGGGGGGGGGGGGAGAGAGGCCAAAAGCTCGACAGAAGAGATGGGTTTTTAGATTTGCCTTAAATGTTTTAAATGAGGGTTCCAAGAGAAGGTCTGTGGGGAGCGAGTTCCATAGGCGGGGACCAAGGAAGTAAAAGGCAGAGGAACAGGTGGTTTCTAGGTGGGCCTGGGATGGGGAGGATAATGTTATGCGGTCCATGTGGATGTTGCGGAGGGAACGGTAGGGAGTGTGGAGGTGGATCAGGTCGGCAAGGTAAAGGGGAGTGCCAGTATGAATAGACCTGTGAACAAAAAGAAGAAATTTGTACTGAATACGGAAGGGAATCGGAAGCCAGTGCAGGCGAATGAGAAGAGGGGTGATACGGTCGAAACGGGAAGAGCAAGTCAGGATACAGGCAGCAGTGTTGTGGACTCGTTGCAGATGTTGAAGTTGGGATTGGGGGAGACCAGCTAAAGAGACATTACAATAATCGAGGCGTGAGACAACTAGGGAGATGAGGAGGGTGGTCATAGCGGAGAAAGAGAGAAAAGGGCGTACAGATCGGAGTTGTCTTAGGGTGAGAAAGCAGCGCTGAACTACAGATGAGATATGTGCTTTGAATGATAGGGAGGAGTCGAGGGCCACACCAAGGTAGCGTAGAGAGGTGACAATGGGGATTGGAACAGAAGAGATCAGTGGAATGAGGGAAGGGGCAGGGCTACCGGCAGTGAACCAGATGGCTGAGGTTTTAGAGAGATTGATATGCAAGAAGTTGGAGGAAAGTCAGGATGCTACTGAGGAGAGACAATTGTTGAAGAGGGTAATATCGGAGGAGACAGAGTTAGTGTGATAAAGAAGAAAGATATCGTCAGCGTAATAATATGCGGAGACACCGTGTTGTTGGACTAAAAGTGCGAGAGGAGCCAAAAATACATTAAAGAGGAGGGGAGCAAGGACAGAGCCCTGGGGGACACCGCAGGGAAGGGGAGTGGAGGGTGAAGAGAGAGAACCAGTGGAAACTGAAAAGGAATGGCCAGAGAGGAAAGAATGAAACCAATGAAGAACTGTGCCGGTGATGCCGACATCTTGGAGGCGTGAAAGAAGAGTGCGATGATCAACGAGGTTGAATGCAGCAGAGAGATCCAGAGAGACAACGAGAGTGACAAGGTCATGATCGTGAGCGGTGTGTAGTTCGTTTAGAAGAGAAAGAAGAACAGACTCCGTGCTGTGACCGGGGCGTAAACCTGATTTGTCGAGGGTGAAGGGTGAGAGAAACTTCAAGGTGTGATGACAATTGAGTGAAAACAAGTTTTTCTAAAAGCTTGGAGAGGAAAGGGAGATTAGAAATGGGGCGCCAGCTAGAGGTGGAAGAGTGATCTAGTGAACCCTTTTTCAGAATGGGGCGAATGATAGCGTGTTTCCAGGGAGAGGTGAAGACACCGGTGGAGAGATTAGAATTAAAGATAGAGAGAATGTGGGGGGAGAGAGCTAGAGAGGGATCTAAGAGCCAGTGGGAGGGAATGGGATCAGAAGAGCAGAAGGTTTTTCGAATGGAGTTAAAGGTCTTGGAGAGGGCAGAGGCAGAGATGGGTTCAAAGGAGGACCATCGATGAGAGAGGGAGGGGGAAGAGGAAGGAGGAATATGAACTGGGACTGGTGGGGGAGGAGAAAGTGGGGGAGGGCAGCAAGGGAACGAGAGGCGGAGGGAGAGGACTTTAGAGGAGAAGTAGGTTGCCAGGGAGGCAGGCTCAGGAGTGACTGGAGGGGAGGGAGGGAGTAGAGAAAGAGTGAGGAGCACATAGGGAGCGAAGGGCAGAGTACAATTGGCAGGAAGAGTTGGCGGAAGTGGAAATAAGGGAGGAAAAATAATCCTTTTTGGCAGTGTGATGTGAGAGACGGTAATGACGGTGACAGATATGGAAGCGGTCCAGAAGAAGGGGAGAGGGATGTTTGCGCCAGAGTCTTTCAGCATGACGGAGATGCCTGTGAAGAAGGGAGAGACCGGGGTGGAACCAGGGGTGGCGACGAGGGTGATGGGGAGATGGGCGTGGTTGGAGAGGGGCTAGGTTATCGAGAGCGGTTGAAAGGACTGAGTTCCTGGTGTCAACCTGGGTATTTACAGGAAGGTGATGAAAGTCAGGGGAAGAAGGGTATCAGAGGAAGGGAACTGGAGAAGAGTGTTAGCAGTGATGCGATGAGAGAGCCGTGGGGGTGCAGAACTGGGTTGGGAGTCAGGAAGGGAGGAAGAGAGAGGAAGCGAGAGGGAGGAGAAGAGGCAGAAGTGATTGGTCCAAGGGACGGGTAGGGAGGAGGGGGAAGAGAGAATGAGGGAGGAGGCCTTGGAAAGGATAAGAAGGTCGAGAGTATATCCAGCTATGTGGGTAGGAAAAGGGACAAATTGAGAGAGGGAGAGATCGGACAAGAGGGAAAGGAACGCATGATCGCGGGATGAAGAGGGAGAGTTAACATGGACATTGAAATCTCCGAGAATTAAGAGCTGGGAATAGAGAAGTGAAGCCTCGGAGATGGTAGAAAAAAGAGAGTCCCAGACTGGGGTTGATATAGAAGGAGGGGCATAGATGAGGAGGAGGTGGAGTGGAGGGGAGGTTGCGAGGTGGAGAAGTAGAGATTCAGGGTAGTGGAGGGCGGAAGAAATTTGTTCTTGAAGGGGGAGGGAGGAGCGATAGAGGACAGCAAGTCCTCCACCACTCCTACCCCGATGGGAGGGCCAATAGAGCTGAAAAACCTGAGGGTAAGCAGCGATTGAGAAGGGGTTCCTCACCGTCTTTCAGCCATGTTTTGGTGAGGAAAAAGAGATCAAGGTTGTGTTGGGAGGTAATATCATGGATCAAAGTGGACTTTGAGAGTAGGGAGCGACAATTTAGGAGTGCAAACTGAAGGAGTAGGAGCGATTGGGGGGAGGATAGTGTTGAACGATGGGGAGAACAGGAGATCAAATTAGTAAGAGTTCGGGAATAGGGGCAGTGAAAGGCTGGGACAGTGGGAGGGGGACGCCAGCCCCAGTGGACTGGAATAGCAGACATGGTGAGGGAAGCAGAGCACAGCAAGAGACAGGAGAGGAATGAGAGGAGAGGAAACTTACCAAATGGCTGTGGGAAGGAGGCTGGAGAGGAACGAGCACCAGGAGGATGCGAGCAGACCTGGAGGGATGAAAAACAAACGTGGGTGGAAAGCTGAGGAGGCTCCTGGAACTCGCCCCCGACCTTGCCCAAGGAGCTCGCACAAGGAGCAGGACCTGCTCCTTGTGCGCGCCCCCGGCACACTCCTCCGCGGTGCGGAGGACCGCACCAGCAGTGTTTAAATGGGGAATGTTGACCTCGGGGGGTCAAGCTCTGTTTTTGTGATTTTGAAACAGGTGGCAGGGCATGGATCCAGAGGAGAGGTTGTGGTGTTGATGCTATGTATTATGTGCTCAAGATGCTCTGTGAAAGTGGGGCTGAAGGACCGCAGTAGTGTATCTGTGGTGTTTAGGTCTGTGGGGTTGACACAGGTGATGAAAACAGGCAGGCTGAGTGTTGGCATGGGGTGTTTTGATTGCAGGTATGCAGCAAAGTCCTGTGGGTCAAGGGTGTAAGTCTGGTGGGCTTTGCTAGTTTAGTAACTATATTGAATAGTTCTCTGGGTTTGTTTATTGCTTTCATTATTAGTTTAGTGTGGTGTTCTCATTTTGCATTGTTTGTCTCTGAACGGTTTGTTGTCTGATCATTGTGTGTGCTTCTCCATCTGTGCTCAAGTTTTCTCAGTTTCCACTTTAGTTCTTTTAGGCTTGGTGTGTACCATGGGCTGTGGATTTGGTGATGTGGTTTCACAATATTGGTGAGAGGTGAAGTGGCAAAGGTTTGTATTCTGCTATCCATTTGTTTATAGTGAGGTCCGGGTCCTGGTGTTCTTCATCAAGAGAAGGGAGCACTTCGTCAATTAAAGTAGATTTTTCAAGAGGCTTGAAATGGTAGCAGCATATATTGTGGATGGTCTGTGATATCTGGGTATAGAGGTAGGTAGCAGGTGACAGAGTGGTGGTCCAATCATGGTACTTCAGCGAGCAGCGGTTTGGGGATTGCGTGGGTTTCCAGAAGTTGGGATTGGATGAATATGTGATCCAAGGTATTTCCTTGGTGTGTGTTGGGGCTTGGACCAGTTGGGTGAATTGGAGGTGTCTCATGGCTTCCATGAAGGATTTAGATTGGCTTCGTGGAGAAGAGGATAGATTTAGGTTGCCCATTAGTATGAGTTGGGAAGAGGGACATATCTACTGGCTGTTTCTAGGATGGTCAATAGCTCATTGTGCTTTGCTGTGGGACAGCGGTAGGCAAGACATAGTATAATCTTTTTAGTTGAGATTGTTATGAGATCAAGACCATCTATGGAGATGGCCTGTATTTACTTGAACAATAAGTTATTTCTTGCCAGGATGCAAATGCCACTGCCCCTGTGGTCAGCATGAGAGCAATTGAAGCTGTCATAATCAGGTGGTTTCAGTTGGTTGATGAGAATGATGTCTGTGTAGGAGAACAAGGATTCTGTTATGAATAGTATGTCAATGTTGTTGTCAATGATGTAGACATTGAGGATATGGATCTTGTTTCTTGCAGAGCAGGCATTTATTAAGGCACATTTTAGATTGTGCATGGTTTTTCGTTGTTCGAGTGGTTGTTTCTTGAGTGAGATGTTCCTGGAGAGGGATATACAGAAGTCTGGAGTTGTTCCTTTGTATGGTTCTGTGTGGTAGGCATGTATGATGTGGTGAGCCAAGGCCAGTACCTGCTTGTAGTGACTGTAAATCACTTTGATGCCCTTCAGCCTGGGTGGTATATCAAGAAATTGCATAAACATAAACTGGGATGGTGCCATGGTTAGGGGTGTGCCATTGAGCCTTGCTGGATAGAGCAGTTAGTATGAGGATACAGATGGCTAGGAGTAGGATTCTGTGCAGGTCGGACATTATGTGATGATATAGCTTTTTGTTTTTATGTTTCCAGAGGGATTCCTGAAGCGGCAGAAAAATTCAGTCAATCTGTTCCTCAAAATCTGTTCAATAAACAGTATCCAGCTCCTTGCCTCTTAGGTACATTTCTTTCTGGTCAGGCTCAGTTCCTCAATCAGCGGATGCAGGATCCCCTTCATCAGAGTTATCCTGCTGTTCCCTGCTGTAAGATTTTTCCTTGGGTGGGCACCTCTGTGCCCGCAGCGAGTGGCCCATAAGCTGGTATAATGGAAGTTATAACAGGCTCCTTTGTGTTTAGGATACTGGACAGTTCCATATGTTTCTTCTAGCTTGCTTGTAGGAGGAAAGGATGCTTGGTGAGACTTTGGATCCAGTAGTAGCTTCTTGTTTGATGCATTGTTTTCTATCATTTAACGGTCCCTGCCTGTACACACTAGTTTAAATGTCCTGATGGTGGGTGAATTCCTCGGCCCTATTGGCCATGCTGGGGTGGAGCGGGAGGGACTTAGCCACCTGCTCTTCTCTGGTTCCGCTGATTGGGTGGAGGAAGGCAGAGGACCGGCTTCTGTGCACACCAGGTTTAAATGTCCTGATGGTGGGTGAATTCCTTGGCTAGTGGCATTTGTCGTTGGGAGAGGTCCTTGCCTAAGGGCCGTGCCAAAGAGCAAGGACCTCATGCGCGGGCACGCCCGTGCATGCCAGCAATTAAAGACATTGGCATATTTTAGCTGTCCACCCATGTTTTCAGCGACGATTGATGATAGCAATATTACGGCCTCTCCGATATGCTAACTATGTAGTTCATCATAGTGTTCCCGCAGTTGTGACATCTTCTCCACGTCAATTTATATTAGGGCACACTGCATGTGGGAGCTGTGATTTTTGTGCCTCTAAAATTGCAGGTTATGAATGGACAGACCCGTTAGATCATAAAACCTATTGAGCACGCTTTAATACAGACTGCATGTCTACTCATGTGGTCTACATGCTAACGTGTCCATGCTCATTAAAATATAATGGTAGGACTGTAAGACCAATGAAAACCCGATTACAAGAAACAGATCCCGTATTAATACGTGAGTTATGTCAGCCCCACTGGTACCCCATAGCATAGCTCTGGGTCATTCATTCCAGGATTATACCTGGCGCATAATAGATCAGATCCCCTACTCGTTTCGAGGCAGGGACAAGGTGATACAATTGCAGCAATTGGAACAGCGCCAGATATTCAATTTACAGACTGTCACACCCCGTGGGCTAAACCTTGAATTGGACTGGTGGAGTGTGATATGACTCATCGGGGAGAAGGATCTACATTAGAGACGTCATCATGAATTCTCCTATAAGAATAAGGGGGCGTCTTCGAGATGCTTTTCAGCTAAGGAAATGCCTGATGAAGGGCCAGGAGATGCACCGGGCCTGAAACATGGCGCTATGTAGCACTTTAATTCGCATGCTGAGAATCTACAGCTCGGAGACGGAAGTGTTTTTAAGCAGCCCTGATTGCTGATGCGACAGGGGTGAAGTTAAGCCTCCAATACAGCACTTTGGATTGGAAACCCGGTTTACAGATAAGTTTGTTACCTTTCCATTGTAAACTGGACAACATCTGCCACATTGCTGGTTTTAGGGGCTTGCTTTCAGCACTTCCCTTATTATAACACTATGCAGGTAGAGCTGGTAGTTGGCTCGTAAAAATGAGAAAAAAGGAACACGTTACTTCAAGAGGGTTCCTCACGGTAACAGTTCCGACAAAAATAATTTTGGTGAGGGAATAGAGTTTTGAAACAAAGGGGGGTCTTTTAGTGTGTTTAGCAATTAAAGACTACAATGTGGGTGGTCTTCGGCCCGATTGGCCTTGTCGGAGGGGAGCAAGGAGGAGCTCACCTGCCCGCTCTCCCTTGATGCTTAGTAAGCATGCCCCTAAGAGTCTCGCCTAAAGTCACAGCAGACATATGGTAACCAACATGAGCTACACAAACACAAAAGTGGACATTTAAGAGATGTGAAAAGAAGCATTAGTTAAAAAAGTTTGTCTTACCACTAATGCTTGCTATAGCGCTAGATGAAAGAGGCAAATGTGTTGGAAATGGCGACTAACTGTTTTCCTAGACCTAACTGGTTTTTCCTATATAAGAACTTCAGCAGGGATATTACCTAGCAAGGTTAACAGTCATACTTTTCTGGAGAGCATCCTTTGATTTTGTTTTCATACCCACATAGCTGGTAGGACTCCAGCAAAGTGACCTGGCTTCTAGAGAGAATTTTGGCCAGGTTTGTTTTCCAAATGTAGGTCCCAGCGTGCTGTGGGATTCGCATACCTGCTTTCTCATGTAAAATCAATACAAGTTCCATAGTTTTTTACGTATTTATTTAAGTCACTGTCTATTCTGCTTGATCTAAACTATATTAATCTCAGCAGAGAAAACCACAAATTAAAATCATTTTAACACTAAAAATAACTAGCAAAATTAAGCCACAAAATAAAATAGCAAATAAAAGTAAAAAAAACAAACAAGCTGTCGATCAGTAGATAAAATTCACAGTCACATGAAAGTACTATGCACCTGCGCAAATAGTAAACATTTCCAATGTTTCCAGAACCTTCTATAATTTGGTTGCAGTCCAAGTCGAGGGAGAAGATAATTCCACAAGGAAGGCCCAGCCACAGAGAAGCCAATTGAAGTATGAACTCTAACCTTGTCATCTGAACAGTAAATTAGTCTCCTTGGATCTGAGGTTCCAACTAATCCATTATTTAACCAATACGTTAGTTCAGTAAAGTGAACTGGGGACGATCGAAGCAGCATGGATCTGTCTACCTTTCAGGATTTTGCCTGATACTTGTGACATGGATTTGCCACTGTTGCAACCAGAATATTGGGCTTGCTGGACCATTGGTCTGATCCAGTAAACAAAGCTTATGTTCTTATGTTTAAAGTAAGCAAGACTAGCACTCTGCAAAGTACGACGCCACAGCGTTTGACCAGTAGGTGTCACTGTTCTGCAGCGGCAGAGAATCACTCCCAGCAAAGGTCGTCAGCGTTGCCTCTGCTGCATCCCAAGTTCCAATTGGCCTGAGGATCAAGGCCGGGCATTGAACCTAGTTCTTCCTCATGGCCATGAACAATGTAATTGGAAACCCAAAATGGCAGAACGAGAAATCCAGTGGCTCCCTAACAAGAGAGAACCTTAAGGACATAAACATAAGCTTTGCTCTGCTGAATGATTGCAAGGAACCACCAGGAGATGATCACATGAGCTCTTAAAGTATTTCTCTCACTCTTTTCCCTTCCCCCCTGCCATCGAGCTTGTCATCTGATAGGGATCCCTAATAAAGCATAATTACTCACCTGTAACAGGTGATCTCCAGGTACAGCAGGAATTTAGTCCTCACATATGGGTATCGTCGGTACCGACGGAGCCTATGCGGGAACGCTCCCCAGCGTCCAATTAGAATGCTTTTGGGAGCATCCCACAGCGCCTGCATGCTGCCTTCCTCCTTTCCCAACTGCCTCTCTCCAGTTGAGTTTTAGAGCTGAGACAAAGAGAGAGCGAGGGAAAGGAAAAGAGATAGATAGAGAGATACAACTCCTAGGGGAGGTGGGTGGGTGGGTTGTGAGGACTAAATTCCTGCTGTTCCCGGAGATCACCTGTTACCTGTTATGCTATCTCTAGGAACAAGCAGGAATGTAGTCATCACATATTGGGACTCCCTAGCTTTAGGTGCCAGGGAGAGACCCCAGAAGTTGTGTGTCCCTGAGAAGGGCTCCACTTCCCCCCATGGATCTCTGGCATCCTACCAGGGATGGTGGGTAGGAGTTGATTAGGTATGGAACAGGTGTTTGAGAACAGCCTGACCAAACAAGGCATCCCGGCGGGCGTCCTTGTCCAAGCAGTAATGGGCTGTGAAGGTATGAACCGAGGCCCAAGTGGCTGCTCGACAGTTGTCATCAATAGACACAGAGTTCAGATGAGCCATTGAGGCTGCCATGGCTCTCACATTGTGAGCTGTGACATGGCCCTCCAGAGAAAGGTTCTTACTCTGGTAGGCGAAAGAAATACACTGAGCAATCCAGTTAGATAGTGTTCTCTTGGAGACTGGAAGTCCCAAATGAGAAGGATCAAAAGCAACAAAGAGTTGAGAGGACTTTCTATGTTGCTGTGTTCTTTGTAAGAAAAAGCTAGAGCTCTTTTACAGTCCAAGGTATGAAGATTCCTCTCTGCATTTGATGCATGAGGTCCTGGAAAAAAGACAGGTAGGTAGATCTCTTGGTTGAGATGAAAAGGCGAGACCACCTTAGGCATAAAGTGTGGATGAGTCCTAAGGACTACCTTGTCATGATGGAACCTTGTATAAGGTGGATTAGCTACTAGCGCTTGCAATTCACTAATGCGGCGTGCTGATGTGATTGCAATAAGAAAGATAACCTTCCAAGAAAGAAATTTCAAGGAGGTGGTAGCTAAAGGTTCGAAAGGTGGCTTCATGAGCTGCCCAAGAACCAGGTTCA
This sequence comes from Ichthyophis bannanicus, assembly GCA_033557465.1. Lineage (NCBI taxonomy): Eukaryota > Metazoa > Chordata > Amphibia > Gymnophiona > Ichthyophiidae > Ichthyophis > Ichthyophis bannanicus. Next base: position 44,604,545 of record CM066042.1, on the reverse strand, counting down.
AGTCCCATGCCACCGGAGGTAGTCTAATGGGAGGCTTAGTTAGAAGGAGGCCTCTCATAAATCTTGCTATGAGAGGATGAGAGGAAATAGGTTGTCCATTTAGAGGTTTAAGAGAAGCTGCAATAGCACTCAAATGGACTCTTACTGAATTTGTCTTAAGGCCTGCATTAGATAAATGGAGGAGATACTCCAGCAAAGATTGCAGAGGTATCGCAAGGGAGTTAAGACCCTTTTCCAAACACCAAATAGTAAACATTTTCCACTTGAAAGCATAAGAGCGTCTAGTGCAGGGGTCTCAAACACGCGGCGCGGCCCGCGAGACAACTTTGTGCGGCCCGCGACGGCGGAAAACCAAAAATCCCCCAAAACCCTGGCTTCTGCTGCTGCCGTTGCCGCCGTGGCAGCAGCAGAATCAATTGTTAAATTAAAAAAAAAAACTGACTTCTGCTGCTCAAGCAGCTGTCCTGCGGCCCCTTTCCCTCTGCCCGGAGATCCGACTCTGCTCTCAGCGGCGTGCTTTTCAAGCCGCGAAGAGAGTATTCCCCTCTCGCGCGGCTTGAAAAACCGCGCGAGAGGGGAATACTCTCGTCGCGGCTTGAAAAGCACGCCGCTGAGAGCAGAGTCGGATCTCCGGGCAGAGGGAAAGGGGCCGCAGGACAGCTGCTTGAGCAGCAGAAGTCAGTTTTTTTTTAAATTTGACAATTGATTCTGCTGCTGCCACGGCGGCAACGGCAGCAGCAGAAGCCAGGGTTTTGGGGGTTTTTTTGTTGGCCGGTAATGAGCTATGGAGGGGCTGACTGAACTGGAAGTGGGCTATTGGCAGAGGGGTGAGGGGGGGGGTTATGACTGGTAATGGGCTGGGGGGGGGTTATAACTGGTAATGGGCTATGGTGGGGGCTAGGACTGGAAATGGGCAGATGGGGGTTAGGACTGGAAGTGGGCTATTGGCAGGGGGGGTTATGACTGGTAATGGGCTGGGGGGGTTATAACTAGTAATGGGCTATGGTGGGGGCTAGGACTGGAAACGGGCAGATGGGGGTTAGGACTGGAAGTGGGCTATTGGCAGGGGGGGTTATGACTGGTAATGGGCTGGGCTGGGGGGGTTATAACTAGTAATGGGCTATGGTGGGGGCTAGGACTGGAAATGGGCAGATGGGGGTTAGGACTGGAAGTGGGCTATTGGCAGGGGGGGGTTATGACTGGTAATGGGCTATGGTGGGGGCTAGGACTGAAAATGGGGTGATGGGGGATACGACTGCAAGTGGGCTATGGGGGGGACTAGGACTGGTAATGGGCTGTGGGGGGGTTAAGACTGAAAAAGTGGTGCTGGGGGGTAAGACTGGAAGTGCGCTATGGGAGGTTAGGACTGGTTATGGGCTATGGGGGGTCTAGGACTGGTAATGGGCTGGGGGGGTTGCTAGGACTGGAAATGGGCTGAGTGGAAGGGGGGCTTGAACTGCAAATGGCTGATGGGGAGGGGGGCTTGGAATGGAAATGGGCTGTGAGGGGAGGGAGCTAGGATTGGAAATGGGCTGATGGGGGGCTAGGATTGGAAATGGGCTGATGGTGAGGCTAGGATAGGACTGGAAATGGACTGATGCAGGGACTAGAAAGGAGCAGATGCTGGGTGGGGCTGGAACTAGAAGGGAGCTGATGTTGGGGGAGGATTAGAATGGGATGGAGCTGGGAAAGTGAAATGGAGAGGGGAAAAATATTTTGTCTGGAAGAGAAGACAAATCTACAATTGGCCAGGTATTGGGAGAGTAAGTGGGGATTGAGGATGGAGGGGTAAAATTTGAGTGGATGAAATAGGAATGAGGAAAGAGCAAAAGGAGAAAGATTAGTATGTTAAAGCAGATGTAGAGAGAGAGAATGGAAAAAAACTAGAAGAGAGAAGAAAGGACAAATGGACAGCAGACGATGGAGATAGCAGAAGACACGAAGAAACCAGAAGTGGCTGGAGCAATTGCAACTGAAAAAAAATGCACAAAAGGTAGAAAAATATCTCTTTATTTTGAATTTATTAACTGGAATATGTCAGCTCTGGGAAATGTGCATCATTAATGTCTGTGCTTTGGTACAAGAAATTATTTATAGTTTTATTTCTACAGTGCTGAGGTATTCTGTGTAATTCCTATTTGACATTGCTACTTGTTCTCTTTTCCCAGTAGGTCATGTATTGTTCTCTGAAATGTATTGATTTAATATTTGCAGTGTTGCCTTTTGATAGGTAGGGTCTGGTGCTTTGTGAGTCCTGGTAGTGCTGTTATGATACGGGGGGTTTGCTATGGGTTCCAAATGGGCAGTGTTAGTAGTAGTTCCTAATGTGCCTGGCGGTTGGCACTGGATTATAGTAATATAGAAATTTTCTAGTCTTTCTTTATCCATGCACTCATTATGCAACATTATGCAAATATTTATGCAAATGAGGCCTCTTATGCAAATGAGGCCCGTGTCTTATGCGGCCCCCGGGTTACTTTACAAGTCCTCATTCGGCCCTCAAAGCAATTTGAGTTTGAGACCCCTGGTCTAGTGGAAGGTTTACTGGAAGCATAAAGAACATCTTTCACTTGCTGAGAAAGATTAAAATCTTGGAGATCTAGGCCTTCAGCAACCAAGCCCTGAGATGCAGAGACTGGGGATTGGGATGCCATAACATTCCATTCTCCTGAGATAGGAGATCTGGAGCAGACCCTAACTCCAGGGAGGGAGCTTGGGAGAGATGTAGAAGCAGAGGGTACCACACTTGCCGTGGCCAATGTGGGGCTATGAGAATCATGTGGCCTCTGTCTCTCTGAAGCTTGAATAGGGTTTTGGGAATTAGGGGAATGGGTGGAAAGGCATACAGGAAGTCTTGATCCCAGTGAAGGAGGAAAGCATCCCTGGCCTGAGCCCCCTGAGCCGGAATTCTGGAACAGAACCGGGGAAGTTTGGCATTCCACGGACTTGCAAAGAGGTCTATGTCCGGGATTCCCCAAAGTTGAAATATCCTGGTCACCTGGTCTGCATGCAGAGACCACTCGTGTGGAAGCAGAACTCGACTGAGTCTGTCCGCCCAAGAGTTTTGAATGCCTGGAAGATATACTGCCAGCAGATGAATCTGATGCTCTCTGGCGAGGGGCCATAGTCGCAAAGCTTCGTTGCAAAGCGACAAAGAGCCTGTTTCCCCCTGCTTGTTCACATGGAACATGGCTACTTGATTGTCCGTATGAATGAGGACTGTCATGTGGCTGAGCAGGATGTGGAAAACTCGCAGAGCCAGGAAAATTGCTCTGAGTTCCAAGAGATTGATATGCAGACAACTCTCTTGAGGAGACCAGGTGCCCTGGGTGGAGTAGTCTTGCAGATGAGCTCCCCAACCCTTTGGAGAAGCATCTGTTTTGAGAGTTGCATGAGGTAAGGGTTGTTGAAAGGGGGACCCCAGCAACAGGTTTTGAGTGGACCTCCACCATTGGAGAGACAAAATGAGGCGACTTGTGTTTGCTATTTTGTCTGACAGACACCCTGATGCCTGGGTCCATTGGGTGGATAAAGTCCACTGAGCTGCCCTCATGTGGAGGCGAGCATATGGAACCACATGCACGGTGGATGCCATGTGGCCCAGCAACTGCAACATTTCTCGAGCAGTTAGATGAGGCTTTAACACTGCTTGGGAAGCTAACTGCACCAAGCGAAGGCAACGGGCCTGAGGAAGATAGGCCCTTGCCCTTGTGGTATCTAGAAAAGCTCCTATGAACTCTAAAGATTGAGTGGGAGTCAGACTGGATTTTGGGATGTTTATTACCAGCCCTAAATACTGAAGGATACGCATTGTGCAGGATAGAGAAGTCTTGGCCTCTGACTGTGTTGGAGCTCGAATGAGCCAGTCGTCCAAGTAAGGGAAGACTAATATTCCTAGAGTGCGGAGAAATGCTGATACCACAGCCATGCATTTCGTGAACACCCTTGGTGCAGAGGCCAGACCAAAAGGAAGCACCCTGTATTGGTAGCGCCTTCCTTGAAAAAGAATCGAAGGAACCTTCTGTGGGTTGGATGGATGAGGACATGGGTGCATGCATCCTTGAGATCTAGAGAACAAAACCAATCTTGATTCTGAAGGTATGGAAGGAGAGTTCAGAGAGAAATCATCTTGAATTTCTCCTTGACAATGAACTTGTTCAATTCTCTGAGATCTAAGATAGGTCTGTATCCCCCTGTTTTCTTTGGGATAAGAAAATAAGGGGAATAGAACCCTGTGCCCTGTTGATGAAGAGGCATTTATTCTATTGCCCCTTGGGCAAGAAGGATGGCAACTTCCTGACCTAACAGGTTGATGAGAGAGGTCAGAGAATTGAACTGCTTCACTATTGTGTGAGGGGGCATGCTTGAAAAATGAAGTTTGTACCCCTCCTTTATGATGGAGAGTGTCCAATGCTCTGCTGTTATTTGCCCCCATCTGGGGGCAAAATGACATAACCTTCCTGGAATGGTGGTCGGTTCTGGTCCTTCCAGAACCAGAAAGGCTAAGTTCTCTAGCTGAAAGTCAAAGGCCCTGAGGAGGCTGAGGCTGCTGGACCGGTGGAGGCCTAGCAGCCTTTGCTTTCTTCTGTTTGGGTGGTTGCTGACGTTTGGTTGAAAACTGACCTGCAGAAGATGCCTGCTGACCATAAACAGGATAAAATCTTTTCTTTTTAGAAAAAGATGTTTTCTTGAACAACTTCTTTCTAACTGGATCAGCAGTGGACTTGGATAGTCTATCCAAGGTGGAATTTTCAGCATCCATTTCATTGGCTTTTTCCTGCCAATCTTTACCAAACAGGTTCTCACCAGTACAAGGGATATTTCCCAATTTATCTTGTACCCAGAGCTCTAAATCAGATGCCTGGAGCCAAGCAATTCTATGTGCACCTATGGCAATAGCCGAGGTTCTGCTTATACACTCAAAGCAGTCAAAGGCTGCACGGTTGGAGAATTTAGAGACATCTTGGGCATGTTTGATCCAAGTAAGAAAGTCCTGTCTTTTATCCTCAGAAAAGAAAGGACTTAAAGTCTGTAAATTATCTGTGACCTCCTTTAGGAACATTCCCATGTAGAGACTATAGGAACTGATTCTTGCAGCAAGCATGGAAGCTTGAAAGACTCTACGTCCAAAAGCATCCAGGGTTCTGCATTCACGTCCTGGAGGATTAGAGGCATGTCTTTTTGCACTTCTAATCCTTCTCATAGCTGACTCCACCACAATAGAGTGGTGAGGAAGTTGAGTCTTATGGAACCCAGGACAAGGAGAGACACGATACATAGTGAATGAGGAGAGGTGGTAAGAGGTAAGAATCTCATGAATGGGTAAGGTAGCTGCCTCCTTAGGAGTTTTGGGATATTGTAAAATTTCCAACTCCTTGGCCCTTGGCTCTGTTTCAGGGGCCACAGTGATGGACAGGCCCCGAGCCACCTCTCTGATGAAGTCTTGGAAAGACATGTCCTCTGGAGGAGACATCCTGCATTTAGGGGAGGAGGACTCCTCTGGAAGAAGCATCGCTGCATCGACAGAACTTTCAGAATTCTCAGATTCTTCTGAGGACTCGAAGTATCGTCTGTCCAGAAGCTCCTGCAGAGCCCGACACCCGTATCGACCAAGATCGGTACCAGGAATAACCGGTACTGGAGGGCATCGGAGGACAGAGTACCGGCATAGCAGACACCAATGCCGATGTCAATGCTATTGGTACCGGTGCTAGTGCCGGTACCGGTGGAGTTGTCTGTCATGGTACCAAGGGCGTCAATGCCGCAAGGAAAGCCGCCAGACTGCGTTCCATGGTCAGAATTCTCTGGTCCATGGATGCCACCAATGCCTGGATGTTGGTACCGGTGGAAGCCACCGGTACCCCAGAGCATGGCACCAGGAGATCTGTCGAGGCCGAGCCATCTAGAACATCCTGGAACCCTAATAATGCTTTGGAAGCCGAAGCCTCCCACCGGGGTAATTTTGCCGGTGCAGAATCCTCGAGGGCAACGCCAGAGGCATCTCGATGCTTAGAAGGAGATCTGCCCTTCGAGGACTGGCTGGATTTATGTTTAGTTACCTGAGATCCACGGGAGGAAGAAGAAGCCCTGGAAGACGTCGATGCCACTGAAGCCGCATCAGAGGGAAACAGGGTACTTACTGAGCTTGGCAGCTCGGTTCTGCCGACCTCTTTTAGACATCATGGCACAGGACACACAATCCGTGATGGAGTGGTCAGGACCTAAACATTTTAAACACCATTCATGGGTATCGGTGACGGAAATGGTACCGCCACACTTGGTGCACTTTTTAAAACCTGAGGCAGGTTTTTCCATGTTAAGGAAAGTTTTTGGGCCTAAAGCCCAAAAAGGCGGGTGCACCTGAAGAAAATAGAAAAAAACAGATTTTTTTTTTTTTAGAAATAGGAAAAGAAAGACCGGCGGTACCGGTAGAGCGTCGAAGAAGGCAGACGCGACCACAAAAAGAAATAAAGAAAATTCTTCTGCGGTGACAGTAACACGACCTGCTGGCTCCGCAGAAAAAGAAGAACTGGAGAGAGGCAGTTGGGAAAGGCGGGAAGGCAGCACACAGGCGCTGTGGGATGCTCCCAAAAGCGTTCTAATTGGACGCTGGGGAGCGTTCCCGCACAGGCTCCGTCGGTACCGACGATACCCATATGTGATGACTACATTCCTGCTTGTTCCTGGAGATTGAGCTTTGCCAGAACTGAATGTGTTCAGAGGAAAATCCTCTGTCAGTCTGTAAAGAAACACAAGGTGGATCTGGTGCAGCACAGCTAAGGCTCGGACAGCATTTGCTTATAATTAGAGCTGAAGTTGTGAGGCCTGAGTGATCAGCTACAGTGACATGTCGAGGCCACTGGAAGAAGCCAGCAAATAAAGCAGCCACGAAGCAGGGCGAAGCAGCGCACATCGGGACCAGGATCTGGAGGCCACAGACCACTAGCCCAGGTGCACACTAGCTTATAGTAGAGGGGCGATACCACGTTTTAAAAGGATGGGCCATGATTTTAGGATTCAGACTTCAGAAGCATTATCAAGACATGGGAAAAGTGAAAACAAGGTGGTTTCACCCAAATCTGGGACTCCGAAAAACTCATTGACATTGGCAAATAAAAATAAACACATTCAACTTATGAAAAAGTGCAGCTCTGAGGAAACTGGATTTAATGCCCACCTTTCTCTGAAGTTCAAGGTGAATTACAATCAGGCGTGGTAGGTATTTTCCTGTCCGCAGAGGTTTACAATCTAAGAGGCCGATGCAGAAAGCTGGCGCTGAAGTCGCGCACTATTAGCTGTGCATGTATTTTCATAGCGCACCGATAGCGTGAAACTTCAGCAGCGGTAGGCAGCAAAGGGCAAATATGCAAATGAGCAAGCGCAAAACTTTGACGTAACGTTGAAAGGAAGGGCACCAACACGTGTGCGAACAATATATGCCATGTGCACATTCGCGTAAATGTCAAACACTTGCGTTATGCGCAGAGGACGTGCGGATTCTTTTGGCACTCACTCCATAATAATCAATACTATGTTGCCCAAAATCATTTTTTAATGAAATCAGAACAATGAGACCTAACAGTAAATGGAGAATGATATAAGCGAGTCCAAAGAACACATGAGGATAAAAGCAAAAACGTTTCTTCCTGAACGCTGAACTTTCGCTTATATGCTGAAAGATACATACAGGAAATTTTCACGTCTAAGGTAACTGTTCACCGGTATCTACCCTGAAACAGTCTTGCCCTGCACACACAAGATTTTTAAGTCACCCCAGACCAGGCGTAGAGATAATGGCGCTCCTGAACTTTACACCTGCTTACGTAATCCTCTATGCGTTTCTCTCCATTGCGCATAGACCTTATTAGCATTCCATTTAATATGCGCAGCTCATTTGAGTATTACTAAAATATGCTTGGCATTGCTGTGGGTGCATACTTTTTTTCTGCTGTTTCTGTGGGTGTCAATCTCTTTTCTGCATTTGGCGTAGTGGTACTTATGTGTGTGTGTTGCGTTACTTGCCTGCTAGCCTTCTGCATTGGTCTGTAAATTTGTATCCGAGGCACTGGAGGGTTATGTGACATGTATTGTATAGACTTATTTAGCTTAATAGTTAACGTAGTGGGCTAAGACTCTGGGAAACTAGGTTCAAATCCCACTGCTCCTGGTGATATCTATTTTAATTAATGATGATTTATTAACTGCCTTTTTGAAGAGATTCACACGAGGCGATGTACAACAGGTCTCCCCTGGCAGAGACAACATACGCTGTCGGAACAGCATAACAATAGCACAATAACCCCATGTCAGCAGAACAGACAAGTACAATAGCGCGAAACTTGGAGATGGGCAATAATGGATAACAATATGATACAATGTCAGTAATGTACATGTTAAAACAGAATAATAGAACATTCAAATAATAGAAGTGCGATACAATGTCAGCAGAATACAAATTATCTACCTTAACAGGCTGTTAGGAAGCTCATACTGTCAGCACAGCACAAATGATTTTGTATGTCTAGACTGCCTCTCTAATTTTAGCTCATAATGATTTATATTTTTCAGGTATGATAAGACCCGAAGAGCTTACATTCAAAGATTTAAAGTTACTGTTTAATCGTTAAGACTCTGCAAGGCACGGGTATTATATACTTAAGGATATGATTGACGCCACATAACTGAACATGGCTCCTGAGGTTTTTGCAAGGGGCACGGCTATGTGAGCCATCACTGAAAGAGACGAGCTTATTAACTAGAAGACGGAGAGCCTTCAGATATATTGCCCCTCATCTACGGTATAGCCATCAACCGAAGGGGGATGAATGATTGTATGGTGTTCAAAAAGCTACTAAAAACTGTGAAATCAGGCTCTAAAATGATATATGCAGTTAACATCAAAGTTAACCTCATAAATCACTGACAGTGAAATTTTGGCCCCATTGACCGCATAACATTTGCCCTGTATTGCAACATCAGGTTCTCTGGATACAAGAGGGAGGGCTACGAGACATGCCAGGATGGTGCTCGGTCAATGTTCAGCTGCTACCTGGTTAAGTTTGGATAACCTGCCTGTTTAAGGACCCCATATTCAGCAATCCCACGGATCAGCTGGCTGAAATCCTGCTTTAAGTGACGTAGAGAAGTAATATGGCTATGATTTTTGATTGATGCTGTACAGTATAGCAATGTTTGTTTTGATCCTTTCACCAATATTGGTTAGCAAATAAAAGAGGCCAATCTTTTCACTTGTTGTAAGGTTTTGCAATTACATGGTAACTGGTCAGAGTAAAGCATATTAACTGCAAAACCTCTGCATTAACTACTGGTGGTGTTCCCAGGATTTCCCAATTCAGTTAACACACCGAAAAATGTCTTACCTAAGGTAGAGTTAACTGCACCCGCTTACCTGTTGCAGTAACTATTAATTCATGGCATCAGATGCAGCCCCCACCAGTTCCTGTCCCCTCCCACATCAGAGAGTTAAGGTGGAAATTAGCGCATGCTAACTGGTTCATTAATAGCTAACGAGGCTTTCTAAGAGATGTAGTATCTGCTACTGGCCCTGCAGAGGTCGGCGTTTCTAAAGCCCCTGGTAGTCACAGGAGAAGTGAAATTGGATATTCAGCACTGGAGCCTAACCGGCATCTGATGCAGAATATCAGGGTTCAGTGCCAATGCAGTGACAATATTCAGCCAGTAAATGGATAAGAAAACTACGTAAAGTTAGGGCAGCCGTTGACTGTTATCGATCCGATTAGTGGGCTAAATATCGCCACTGATCAGACGGGTGCCAGGACCGCCCCTATCCCATCCACTGACCCCCTTGGCATTATCCAGTTAGTGCCAAGGCAATCTGGGAATATTCAGCAGCTCTATGCTGGTTAGTGCCGCTATCAGGCTCAGCAGCATTTATGCTGTTTGCAAGTCCTGCAAACAGCATAAACTCCTTTGACTCATATTGTCTTATTCTTTTTTTTATATTTCTTCTTGGCTATTATATTTGTTCCGTGTTCCTCTTATTTGTAAGCTTTAAGCTAATGGCCCATATTGTAACTCACCTAGAGAGCGAAGGTCTGTGAGAAAAGGGAACTTTGAACCCTAGTTTCCCGGCCACTTGCTCTAATCATGAGCCTCTGCCCTTTGACTAAATAGAATAGATCACATTTTGCCAGTTTTTCAAACGGTTCCTACTTCCAAACAGGGAATAGAGCACCAGTATTGTTACAGGTAGGCGTGGTCCATGCATTAATCATGAAACCCCAAGTGGAAATGGTACATACAAAGTTTGCATGAGCAGTTTGCCTATTGCACTTTTCATACTGCAGCAATTTTTGAAATTCACTTTTGCCCAAAATGTTACCTTCCTGGTGCAAAATCTTTAGGAGTCCATGGGTATTTTTTTGCCACTATTGCAGCAAGGATTACCTCCTTGGATCACTGCCACAGGCATAGCTAAAATAGCTACAGAGCAAGTAAGAAAGATATTCATAGCAAAAGGGACGGTGGAAAGGAGAAATAATCTCAACTTAGTTTAAAAAGTTTCAGGAAGGGAGGGGGAAGGGTCATTTTCAAGGGCATGGCCAATGCTGTTAAATGGCTGGCTATCAGCGCTTTAAAATAAATCCAAATATTCAATGCTGGGCCATATCCAGCAATCGGCACTGAAATATCCAGTGTGTCTGGATTGTTCTTTCACAATCCATTTAGCTGCAATATTCAACCACTAACTGGGTTGCAAAACCGCCTAAAGTTGGGACAGTCTTTCCGCTGGCCTAACTTTAGGAGGTTTAGCTAACCAGCTAACTGCTGGATATCACCACTGACTGGCTAGATAATGGTACCACCTTTGACACACCTCTAAAATGTCCTGTCGCTAACCGGTTAGCAGTGGGGTGTTTAACCAGGTTAGGAGGGGAATATTTAATACAGGTCTGAAACTGCATAAATCCCTTTGAATACGACCCCTCTGGTTTTAAAGAGTCAAGTTCATTGTAAAGTATTCACGATCTCCTGTGTACCTCATGGGCTCAAAGGTCACAGATAAGTGTCAGGAGGTTGCTTGTACACCTAGCACCAAGATTCTTGTCTCAGCTGAAAGGGATTTTCCCTGAAAAATGAGTTTTATATTGTATCTGAGGATTGGAAACACACATGGGACTAAGTCACTAAAAATAATTAGTCCATGAAAGCAGAGAGGGACCGTTAGTTCCATTCCCTGAATCAGAAGTATAAGATGGGGATTAAATCACGCAGCGTGTATTGGGGATACCGCGGTGAGGCAGATACATTTCCCCATGCACCAAGTGGCCAAAAAGAATTGCTGAGACATGGTAGCTGCACTGTGGTGATCACAAAAGTTCTCATTTCAGAGGTCTTCTTTTATCAAACATCATCTCACCAAGACCGAGGTTTTCTTTAAAATTGCATTTCTCACTGCTGCAAGATGCTGCATTGCAGCCCCCCCTCCCCTCCTCCGTAGTTAACCTGGTTTCATTCTACACTCTGCAGTGGAAAAGATGCATACAGAAATATTAAAACTGTATTGTGAACAGCCTACAGATGTTCAGTCAAGACACGGTCCGTGTTTGGAGATATCGACCAGTTTCGCTCAGCTGGGCAAGAGGGCAACCTTGCCTCCCGTGTGTGCCCTCCCCTCCCCTTCCCCAATAATACCAAGTCTCTGCTGATCTCAACTCATGAATTAGTTTTACCTGGTGTTTCTTGGCCACAGTATCACATACTTCACACAAAATATCAAAATACAATTTGCATATCATATATACAGCCAATGCAACTTGTACTTCCTAACTGGGTTTGTGAGGGACACACAGCCTTGGTGCGGAGCCGTTTGAAGCCCACCTCCTTTTCTTTCTATTGTTTTTGCCCATCACATAAATCATGATATGAGGGTAAAGCAGGACGTAAAAAAAATACCTTACCCTTGTCGCAGCAGGGATCGTGCCTCGCAGCTCCGATCTCACCCCATCAAAGGTCGGTTCAGAGCCGCTCATTCCTGTGTCAGCGATGTGCCCCTCCTCCCCCACACTGTGTAAGCATGGGAGGACGTGGGGATGGCATCGCCCGTTTACTGTCCCTGCTACAGCCCATTGCTCTGTCCGGGGGAGGACAATTCCCTCTGGGCCACTCCCCCTTTTGTTCCCTTGCACAGCTGTGTGCCCCGTCTTGTGACCCTAATTACACCGTTACCCCTTGCCATGCCACAACAACATGTCTCCCTGTTATGGGCAGGTGGGCGGGAAGCCATCTGCTGTCCTCTTCCGGAGGGGCAAGAGGGTGACGCTGAACCTGTGGGCCGCTAAAATAGGCCTCCTCCGGGCCCGCCCTTTCACCTCTCTGCCCCCACCAGCCTTAACCGTCAGTTGGCCAGCACCCTCTGCCTGCCTGCACCCCGCCGCCGCTATTTCCTGCTGCAGGGGACTGAACCTGCAGTTTCTTATCTGTTGTTTTTTTTTTAACCACATTCTGTGTGATTGAAATGGGGTGAAAAGTTAATTGTGTGCACAGACACCCTCAAGAACTTTCTGAACTGCATTTAAAAAAGTAAAGGTAAAAGATACTCTTTCCAGTGTGAATATTGGGACTTATGATCAAAAACTTTGAAGTGAGGGTTCTCATTGATACCCAGTTTTTACAAGTGCCCGACCCTTACATAGTTTTGAAATACCTGGTAAGTACTTTACCATGTTGTAACTGAATGGGGGCTGGCTTTCTTGTGAGTCCTTTCAGAGTTATTGTTTAACCCTTATTTTATGTATTTATTTAGCTATTTTTATAGACTGCTTTATCTCAGAGTCATAGGGGTATGTTTACTAAAACCCCGGTAATGTGCGGGCCGCGCTAGTGTGCGGGTGCCATATAAGGAGTGGGCGTGTCTGGCTGAAAAAAGCAAAACCGGGATTATTCATGCGCTAATGTGCACGGCGCCCATGTGCGCCCCGCACATTAGCGCATGAGAAAGCTGCGCGGGAGGCATAAGTGGCGCACTGATGTGCAAGCAGAGAAGCAGAGCCACAGCACAATGGTTAAGACACTGATCAATGGTGCAGGGATCAGGGGTTCAATCCCCCACAGTGCCCAATGAAGACAGCTGGCTGAGGCATTTAAATAATGGGTGGCATAAGGCAGCGTGCTATTGCTTTAGGAGGCATTTTAATATTGGGCGGCATAAGGCGGCGCACTGAAGCACAAGCACAAGAACAGAGCTACAGTACAATGGTTAAGACACTGACCAATGGTGCCGGGATCATGGGTTCAATGAAGAAGGCTGGCAGAGACATTACCTATTATGGGTAAGTTTGCTTTAGGAGGCATTTTATTTTTTATTTTAATTACTACTACTAGCAAACGCACTCTCAAAGCGTGTTAACATAAGGCGCCCCATAAGGCACATTTTAAAGTGCACTGTCCGCCAAGGCACCCTAGAATGTTGCTTATAGGGCGCTTTATAGGGTGCCGTATGAGGTACCGCAAGGTCACAGCAATGTTTTTGATGGCAGCACTCTGCAGTTTAAGGAATGAAAAGCATAAGTAGGTGCGCTGACATGCAAGGAGGAGCAGCAGTGTAGCACAATGGGTAAGGCACTGACTGCTGATACAGGGGTCATGAGTTTGCTCCCCAGTGTGCCTAATACGTAAGGCTGGCTGTGGCATCAGCTTTGCAATGTATGTATTTTTTCCTGCAGCACTTTAGTTGTATTTTATTAATTGCTGCCAGCAAACAGGCCCTCACGTGCCGTAATTGAAGGTGCCGCATAAGGCACCCTATAAGGCACTCCATAGGGCACATTATAAAGTGCACTGTCCGCCACGGCACCCTAAAATGTCCCCTATAGGGCACCCTAAAGTTGCTCCACAGGATAACGTATAGTGCACCTTATATGGATGGTAACCATAAGGTAACCTATAGGGCGCCCTATAAAGCGCCCTCTGAGGCACCTTATGGGTACAGTACGATGAGGGTGTTTTTGCTGGCAGCAATAATGTACTTTAAAAAGAGATAATGCTTTGAGCAGCTCCATCAAATAACCCCACTGTGGGTTTGAACCAATGACCTCTGGCTCCACAAGCAGTGAAATAACCATTGTGCTACAGCTCTATAGCTGCTAGCATGCCCCTGGCTGGCTGCAGAGGGAGTGCACGTCACCACACAGACAGTCTGCTGTGGTCACCAGGATAGGGTTAGCCCACCCGTACCCATGATGCACTGCACATGCAAATCAGCTGTCCACAGATAAACACAAGATGGGGTATGCACCCCCACAGCACCTCGGCCTGGTAGGGGGAAGTGACCATGTGCACCCCCACAGCACCTTGGCCTGGTAGGGGGTACTGACCGTGTGTTTTACTGGCACAGTGTAGCTACACACCATCACATTGTGCGGGTACTGTGCTCACCCTGAGGGTGCGGTGGGGCGCCCAGCACCAGGTCCACAGCACCTTCCATGGCTAAAAGAGGCCATGCTGGAGGTCCAAAGCAGTGTTAATGTGTGAGATAGAGATATCCAAGGTGTTTCTGCAGAAACTACCTGTCTGTCTCAGTCAGGTGTAGCCTCCATGGAGCATTATGTACCACCACCCTCCTCCAGGGTTGAGGGTGGCAAACAGGGTCTCCCATCAACAAATCCACATTCTACCTCCCTGCAATGGTGGCAGTAGAGGGGACCATCAACCCCAGTCCTGCTGGGGAACAGACACCCTACAGGGCAGTCAATGCAGCTCTGTACACATCCATAACACAATAGCAGACAGACATTAGGCCTGGATATGCTAAGCTGCACCCCACCACTATCTGATATTCTCCTGCAGCAAGCCTTCAGTCGCTGCAAGCCACTCCATCAAGACACATACCAGCAGGAACACAGCTGGGAACTGCACCGGAGGCATTTGGGGCCACTGTCTGGCCTCTGGGATGACTGCTGTGTGCACCGTTCCGCTCGGGCACCTGTGACTACCCCGGACCATCTGACAGGCATCAGGGAGAGAGCCCGCAGCTGCGAGAGGACCCACCCTGAGAGGATAAGAACTGCCAGCTTGAACTTACATCTGAACGCGGCTGGGAACTGCGCCGGAGGCATTTGGGGCCACTGTCTGGCCTCTGGGACGACTGCTGTGTGCACCGTTCCGCTCAGGCGCCTGTGACTACCCCGGACCATCTGACAGGCATCGGGTAGAGAGCCCGCAGCTGCGAGAGGACCCCCCCTGAGGGGCTTTACATCACTTCCTTATATTTGTCCTCTTCTTTCCGCAGAGCGTGTTTCGCGGAGCATGGTTCGAAGGGGCGTGTTTAAAGGGGCAGGTACTGCCCCTTTGACGCCCCTTGGACGTCACTGTGACATCATAGAAACAGTCTGTTGGCTACACGCTCCTGGTTAGCAGCGAAGTGGGCATTGACTACTTTGCCTTAGTGTTGTGGTCTTATTTTTGCCTATATGGGGAAACGGAAGGCCAAGGGTGGGGGTGCCTCTGGGGGTGATCCCGCCGGGGGTGCGAAACCGACGGGTCCCCTAGACAAGCACTTCTCTCTACTGCCAGTTGCTCATTCGTCTCCTGAGGGCGTGTCTCTATGCTCAGGAGGACGCTCTCCTCCACCGTGTCCTCTCCCATCTGTGCTCTCTGCTTCTACTGGGGAGACCCCTGATAAGGTAAGGAATATTAATATTCCCTTTTCTTTACCTCAACCGGTTTTCTCTGTAGAGTCGGGTAGCGTAAATTCGCTCTCGTCAATTCCTTCTGACACTGAAATTACATTGAAAGATGTTTGGGGGGTTTTGACCTCCATTGATAATAAGATTTCTGGAACGTTAAATTCCCTGTCTAAATTTTCTCAAGAGACGGTTGTCTCCTTACAGCAGTTAGATGGTAAGATAAGTTTACTTGATGCTAGTGTTTCTAGAATGGAGGGCCAGATTGGGCCTATACACGCTGCCCAGGCAGCGAGTATTAAAGACTCACTGGCTCTCCATAATAAAATTGAGGCGATGGAAAATATGGCACGTTCTTGCAATTTACGTTTCCTAAATTTCCCCTTTTCTAGACTTCTCGCTCCAAAACATTTGTTAGATAAATATTTCAAGGAGGTTGTCTTACTTACAGACTCTATAGCAGTTTCTCAGCTTTACTATATTTCTCCTAGTTCTAAGAAGGTAAATCCGGTTGAGGGAGAGTTTGATTTAATTGAGCCTACTATTTCTAATCTCACTGCCTTCTTGGAGGACTCCCAGGACAAAATCGATACTCGTTCTACTTTGATAGTGACTTTTTTGTCTAAAGATGTAAAGCAGTCTGTACTCCGTGCATTTTTTAGACATAAGGCCACTAAGTTTTGTGGCCATTTAGTTAATGTATTTCCAGATGTGTCACGAAGTACTCAGCTTAGGCGTAGGTTGTTCTTAGCCTTAAAACCCCAGGTATTGGCCTTAGGAGATGCTTCTTTCTTTCTCCATTTCCCTTGTAAGTGTCTAATTACTTGGAAAGATGTTTCTTATGTCTTTACTGAAGTCACCCATTTGGAAAGTTTTTTTGTCCGAGAAGCAGAAAGCACAGGTTGTGATACAGGGTGAAACACAGAGCGCCCTTGATTAGAGGTTGCCTCCTTATATAGATTTTGTGTCTTATTTTCTTGATAGTTATTTGCTAGTTTGTCAACTCTCAGCCAAGTTTCTTAACGTGGGCTATATCAGAGATGTTATGTCTTATTTGCTCTGTGCATCTGTTGTATTAATTTTGCTCTGGATTGACTTGTTTGTAATGTGTAAGTGCATTATTGTGAAAACTGATAAATAAAAACATTTTAAAAAAAAGACACATACCAGCTGCAAACAGTCTGCTAGCTAGTCCATAGTGCATGTTCCTGGTGGAAATGCATGCACCCAGAACTGGGATGTCAGCATACACATCAAGCAGATAAATCAGTGACTGGGCCCCAAAAGGAAACCCATAAATATCACATGAGAGAAATACTATATAGCACTATGGGAGTGCCTAGCCATGCTGTCGTCACTGCACAGTCAGGGTGAGAGTGATCTCCCAGCAGGACCTACTGAGGTCACCCTGTCTGTGTAGGTGGTGGCCGGGCACTAAAATGTCCCAGCCAGTGCCCTATGCCCTGTGCAGATGCATCCTGGCCAGGTCACCCTGTCCGGGCTATACCCATGGTACCTTGCTCCTCATTATGCACATTGGCAGGCCAATACTGGCAACAGTGCTGGCAGTGTGGGCTGTGGAAGGTGTTTGCAGCCACCACACACTGTATAGACAGACACACACTCCCACACCTATGCCAGCATTGTGCTATTATAGAGGAGTTTAGCAGCCCTGCCCACCACACCAGTCCTGGGCACAGTACAGGCATGGATATGGTACGCAATACTGTTGGGGGTCACTCCCCAGGGTGGTAAACACTGTCAGAGACCAGACCTGAAGCACACACCGCAGACATCAGAAAGATTGTTATGATGGAGCTCAATGAGCAAACTGTGCTTAACGTAGGACTTGCTATCTGCTAGTATTCATAGGAAACGTTTGATAGGTGTGTACCATATACCCAGGTGTAGGGTGGCATTGCTAAGGTATGCAAGTGCTACTATTGGGAGATGCACGCAGGGCCCAATGTCCTGCCTCTCCAGGAGGCATTAGCCAATGGGACCTGTGGGTGTGGGTGTGTCTGCCCCTGTTGGCTGCTGCTTTACGGCAGAGGTTCCCAACTCCAGTCCTGGTGTGCCAAACACTGTTCGGGTTTTCATGCTGTCCCTCATCAATATGCATGAGCTACATCTGCATACCATGGGGGTGGTGCATAGATATGCAGCACAGGCATCTTTATTAGAGGCAGCATGGAACCTGAATGGTGTTTGGCCCTCCAGGACTGCATTTGAGAGACTCTGCTCTAGGTAATACCCCTGTTTATGGTGTCTGTGCTCGGTGGGGTAAAATATAGGCGTATTAACCATGCGTATGTTCTCTGCAATAAAGGTTTGTCCTTACTATCACAGTTTAGTTGTGGGAAAAATATGTGGACTGGATTGGAAGTAGCCCCAGCTGAGCTTTGAACCTGTGACCTTTTCTTCTTGCACACACTGTCTGTGTGCACTGCACCACCGTGTTGCCACAGATATGCTGCATTCCCTGGGAAGTCCATGACTGTACATCCGACAGAGCCTGTTTGTTGCAGTGCACGGCACCCACCTGGACAGGGCTAGGCCATGGTCTGCTGTGGGCACCAGCCGCTGCCACCTCCACCATCAGTACCGCTCCATCCTTACATTGAAGACAGCATAAACCCTGATGGATTTGTGGCCCGCCAGGACTGCATTTGGGGGATTCTGCCGTAGGTAATGCACATTTCTATGGTGTTTGTGCTGTGTAGGGTAAAATAGAGGTTTGTGACCCATGCTTATGTTCTCAGCAATAATGGTTCAGTCTTTACTACCATGTTTTCTTCATGGGTAAAATAAGGGGACTGGGTTGGCAGGAGCCCCAGCTGGGATTTGAACCTGTGACCTTCTGGTCCTAAAGGCACTGGCTGTGTCCGCTGCACCACCGTCTTAGCACAAAAACAGTGCATTCCCTGGGGAGTCCATGGCTGTTTGTCAGACAGGGCCTGTCTGTTGGAGTGCACTGCACCCACGTGAAGGGGGCTATGCCACCGTCTGCTGTGGGCAGCAGCCACTGCTCTCTCCACCAACGGTACCCCTCCGCCACCATGCTGACATGGCCTTATATTGGTGACAGCATCACAGCTGAATGATATGTGGCCCTCCAGGACTGCATTGAGGGGACTGTGGTCTAGGTAATGTGCATGTTTCTGGTGTCTGTGCTCTGTAGGGTAAAATAGAGGTGTATGGACCATGCTTATGTTATCTGCAAAAAAGGTTGGTCTTTACTATCATGGTTTAGTGGTGGGTAAAATATGGGGATTGGGTTTGCAGGAGCCCCAGCTGGGACTTGAACTGGTGATCTTTGGCTCCTGAACACACTGTCTGTGCTCACTGCACCACACTGTGGCCACAGAGACAGTGCAGTCCCTGGAGATAGGAAACCTGGCCAAAGGAGACATAAATCCTGCTCTGCACAATTTCACTGTGGGATCATTCACTTTGTATGGGGACGGAGCGTAGGCCCTTCTAAAATTCATATTTCTTTTTTGGGGCTTTCTTGGGAGTGATTTTTGATGTTTTCCATGACTATCACTGTTGCCCAGCTGGATTATAATTTTTTAGAAATTTGTTGTGGTCATTTTCAATTTTTATTTGCTATTTTGTTCTGTGCACATGTATCACACTGCTCACGTTTTGTAGGTTTCCCTGGTTTTGCTGTACATTGCCGACAGAAATGGTTTCTCTTCCCTTTAAATTGGCTCTACCGCGAGGTTTTCACTCGCGGTATTTTTTAAATCGAATTTCAGCCCCGCTCCTGTGCGGGGAGCCTCTCCCCTCCCACTCTCCACCCATTGACCCCGTCTCTCCGCCCCTGGGGAGCCTTCCTCCGCCCTCCGGGAGCCTTTCCACGCCTCTATCGCTCATTTGCGTGACGCGCACATGAGCGGGCCCGTTAGTGCGGCGCGCATGTGTGCGGGGCACAAAAACGCATCATTAGCGTGCGCTAAGATACCTTAGCGCACACTCTTGTGCGCCGCGCACTTGAGCGCGGTTTAGTAAACATACCCCATAGTGGTTTATAGAGTAACTGGAACCCAATACTTTTATGTAAAAGGTTCTTAATTCTAATTTCTACATAGGGTGAAGGTAAGATGAGTAACAAGAACAGTTTATTGTTTGTTGTTTATTTCACACTTGTTATACCGCCCCCTATAACATCGGGGCGGTTTACAAAAACAAAATCAATAGCAATTATAGAAGAAGAAAAGAAGGAATTACAATAAATGATAGAGCAGGAAGAGAGTAAGAATATAAGAGTTAAGAAAATAGAGTAATAGGAGCAAAATAATTAAAACTCAGGGGGGAAAGGCTAGGGAAAACAGATGAGTTTTAAGGAGGGAGCGGAATTTAGAGTACGATTCTTCTGTACGGAGGGCAGTGGGAAGGGAGTTCCAGAGAGATAGGGCTAAGTAGAAAAATGCTGCTTTCCTGGTCGATTGCAAGTGAGCTTTGGAGGGTGCTGGGAGGTGAAGGCGATTGATGTGAATGGACCGAAGACTGCGTGAGGGAGTGTGATAAGTAAGCAGGTCTGAGAGGTAGGTAGGTGTAGACAGATAAATGGTAAAACAGTCTAACAGCTGTAACAACTTTGCTTTGCAGCGATGTACATGTGTCTCAGGATGGGATTCTCTAAGTTTCGCCAGCAAGGAAGAGATGAGTCTTACATTTTTCGGAATTCTGTTAGGTCAGTAACGGCTCGTATATTGCCCAGGAGTGCATTTCAGATACTTGGTGCATATCGGGCTATCCACAGAACTCTTCGGCCCCACCACATAACCAACCCCCACCAATGCCAAGCTCTCTACATGTAAACAGGTTATTCTTATATGTAAACAATATTTACCCTTGTTAAGTGTACACCTCTTTGACCCCGTTACCAGTTAAATAAATATAGTGAAAAGGCTCGTTTAACATGGAGATGGAGCAGGTGTTTTGGGCCTTGCTTCTTCTGGTTGTATGATTTGGTTTTCTGTGTAATAAAGATTGAAGGTAGATAGTTGTGGGATGATAGTTGTGGGATATTTTGCATATGGTCAGTATGACCTCGCAGGCTTTGTGGTCTTAGTGTGGGTGTTGTATGTTCAGTAATGGGGGAACAGTATAGAATACGACCGGTAGTGTCCTGGGTCATCTGCAATGGGTGAAGCACATATTTCAGTATTTCCCCGTACTGTGTATCTACCATGAACCTCATATCATGGCCCTTAGGTCTGCAATGTTCTTTCCACCAAAAAATATTTATTTTCTTCCTAGCACCCCCGATCCTCTGTACTTGTTTTGTACTTTATTAAATTCAAATATAATATTTCCTTACAACACTTGGGAGGATGTTTCATGCTTGCTCTCTCATCTGAACTGCTTTAAGTCACCCCTTCAATCTTATAATATGACCCCCGTTTTTTAGCAGCAGGGTTTAATCCTGCTGTGATAGTGGTTGTAGCCGAATCACGTCCCCAATGGGGCATTGGTGTTCCCTCCCTCTTGTTCTACAAGTTCTCATTCTTGCTCAAAAGGTTGTGAGGAGGTGGTCTCGTCAGCCTTTAAACAAGAAGATGGGATGGGAGCATCCACTACTGCTCATGTAATCACCCTGGCAGGGTCGGCCCAACCACCAGGCAAACTAGGCAGTTGCCAAGGGCAACAGCTTCTGGTGGTGCTGGGGAGGGGGAGCTGACAGTAGGGCATTCAAAGCTAAGCAATAGATCCTGACAGCCAGGGGGCATAAGGCTTAAGATTTGCTTAGGGTGCCAACACTCAACTCTGGGGCCAACCCTGTACCTTGAAGTATAAAAGAGAGGAGAGAGCTGGGGCGGGGGACGGGGGGCAAGGGAGGGGGGAACAGCTGCGACAGTTCTCAGTTATTTTACACATGGTGCTGCCATGCCTGGGATTCAGAACTGCTGGGCTCTGAGGGTAAGTCGCTCAGCCTGGTTTCAGAGTGCAGAAGAATGCCCTGATCCAACAACTCCTGCAAAATAATAAAAAGATGATAAAACTTCAAGCCTGGGTATAATTCTGCTCTTGTTTCTGTTCTGTGTCAATCTCCTCTCCTCTCCCCCTCCCTCCCCCACTCTCTTTCTTCTCCTTGTCAGTTCTCTACCTCTCCCTCCAGGCCGCCCATCTTCTCTCTTCCCTTCTGTATTTTCTGTTTACTCAGTTCTTGTCCTTAACTCTTTCACTTCAGAATATGAGTTTGCTAGTATTTTTCCCTTCCTCCAGTTCTCCTGGGAAGATACCGCTGTGCTTCTGTATTTGAGTGTCTGTTCTCGTACATTTTGGGCTTACTAGGGGTGAGCATTTGTTGGCATGTATTCGGTTCATTTGGGTGCCTAAAAGATTTTTGGGTATGCAAATCGCTTGTGCACCTACATACCTACAAATTAACCCAGGTACAATTGATTTGCAGATGCAAAAAGGTTTTAGTGCAAAAACATGAAACCTCCGCACATAAATTGCAACAACATCATTTAAAACAAATTATCAGCCCCTTTGCTAACATGGAAGGGATGAAGGACCCTCCTATAAATACTAGACAGCCCACATTTTAGGGATGTGCTTTCATTTGACATGAAACAATAGCCATAGTTCTTTGTGACTCATTTGAATGTAGACAGCAGCTAGTGGCAAGTGGATCACGTGGTAATTTGTCTATGTGATGCAAAGGTAACAGATCTCACACTCAGCTAACCAGCCTTTGGACACATCCCCCTGAAGACACATCACCTAGAGATAGGTCCAAGGTCAATATTTGTACCCTGGGTGAACCTTCAGCTTCATACCGCCTTCTCCTTCTCCCCCAGACAGAATTAAAAATTCTGGGGTCGGTATTCTGCAGCACACATCTGGTTAGCAGCACTTTCTAAACTATTCTAGCGTAATATTCAGTCGCAGTATACGGACAGAGTAGTCCGTGGCACTCTGGTAGTCTGGGGGTGGAGGGAGGTCAGAGCTGCACTTGATCTGTACTGTGATGATTTTCAGCACTGCTATACAGATAGTTGGCTGGATAGCTTGGGACAGCAAAAAGCTGGACTCAGGAATGAGATAATACCAAGGGTACAATTAGGTCAACTACCTTCAGAGTGGACAATAACGTATTCACCTGTAGTTTTCTAATTTGTCACACCGACAGCCTTTGATTGCTGTGACTTCCATAGGGGATGATCTGGCAGGACTCAAGGAACGGAAATTAACAAGTACGTTTAAATTTCACCTTTCTTACTATACATGTCAGACCAGTCTAGGCGAGTGGAATGTACTCAAGCTGTCTGCACATCCTTGCTAAGAAACGTGGAGAAGGGGTGCCATGGAGACAAGGGCACTGCCCTGCTATTACCCTATGGAAAGACAAATTCTACTCTGCTTACGAGGACCACTGCACTCTAATTGATTGGGCACGCCAGCTCTCTGGGGCTTGCCAACTCTTGCTGGTTTGGTCTGAGGCGATGATCTCCCTCCTGAAATTTATGCCTTAAAGACCATGTGTCAGCCAGCAAATCACTTAACTCTCCATTGCCTCAGGTACAGACTTAGATTCTGCCCTCTGGGGACTGGAAAATACCTACAGTACCTGAATGAAACTCGCCTTGATCTTCTGAGAAAGGCCTGAACTCAATCCATTTCCCTTCCTCTTCCCCTTCACAGTATTTCTCAGCATGCCTGAAGGTACTAGAAATATGATTAGCCATCCAAATTATAAACTTTAACCATAATTCTGGAATTGTTCAAACTCCACCTCCTTGTAGCTAAATTTTGTTCAGCAAGTTGCCAGACAAAATTAAACTGATCAGCTGTGGGAATTTGATTTGCCTGGGTGACTCCAAAAGTTACATGGACACATCTTTGGAATATCAACTTCATACATTAGAAATGACCAGTATTCTAGATAATACTAAAACACAAAACAAGAAAACAATCAATCAAATAAACACAAAAGAAGTATTTACACAAGCAACAAGCATACCTCTCCCCATGGGAGCCAGGCTCACTGCAGTTCACTCTACCAAAGGCTCTCTCCGTTTTGCCTCAGGCTTCTGATCGACTGCAAGAGCCCAGGAACACGGCAACCAATAAAAGCTATGGAAAACTGCTCCCCAATGAGCAAAACCCTTTAGCCAATTTGACCCTTAGTATTTCTGGGATACCCGTCACCTGATCCTTGTATTCTGTGTCCATAGACCATCTATGGCATTATTTGAAGGTTTGTGTCTGCTTCCTCTAATAGCCAGAATGTCCCGATTACTGGCCACCAGGGACATAGCTGACCCATCGTCCTCTTTCTACCAACCCCACAGGTGCCAACTAATACTCTCTAGCATGTGATGCAGCCCTGGTCAAAGCTGTTCTCACATGCTACCCCCTGGCGCTGGGTCTCCAAGACCAGAACTTCTCGTTTATGCAATGTCCTCCCCCCCCCCTTCCCTCTTCCCCCTCCTTTCCAGTGCTCGGAAGCAGGGCTGGGGATGAAGTTGTCACTTGACAGATAGAACTAGAGATGTCAGGGAAAGTGTGAAATCACCAGTGACGGCTGCAACAGTCTCGGCTGGCAAGATCAAAGCCTTGCTGCTGATACCCCCTGGGGCAGCTTCTTCTCTTGCAGGCTTGCTGCCTGATCACAGTATGCCAGCTCTTACCCAGACACAGGAGGGAAGGAAAAGAGACAGGGAGCCATTAGGAAAAGGAGATGGGAGGGGGTGAGGGGGGGGCGGGGGAGAAAGGAAGGCAAAGCCGGCTGCCTAAAGATAGAACTTGGATATTGCAATCATTGAAGGATAAGGACCGTGTCAGATATGGCCGAGGCCCATGTGCGGATATACACATCCCTTATTAAGCTGCACACCACTTTGGCTACAACGCTCGTTGGGAATGTACACACGCTAAAACATTTAGCTGATTTGCCCTTTTTCCCTGATTTTTGGACTTGTTTCTGTTCCTTTCACTCATTTATGCATTAGAACTTTTTAACATGCACAAATCAACTTAATGCACTTTAATTTGTAGGTTAATGAGCATTAAATTGACTTTGCGAACATGATACTTTTTAAGACAGGCTAACGAACCAAATGCACAGCCCTAGATGCAAACGAGTTTACATTCAAAAGATTTTCCTGTGCTTGCCTCCGAACATTATAGTCAGAAAATAAACATGAAATCAGGAAAGTTACCACTCCCGCCTTCACAAATCTACTGAACTGGTCCTTTAGTGGATCCACCAGAACCTCTCCAAATATCCTGGGAGGCATCCTGTCCATCCTCATGACTCCGTCCATTTTCAGTTTTTCTAGATCCACACAGTCTTTTCTGTAAGCAGCGTGGCATCTACCATGATATCATTCGTACCCCTCCCAGCAATCAGCGGACCCTCCCCCCTCCCTTCTTCAGCGAATATGGAATGAAAAGATTTACTTAACATTTCTGCTTTTATCTTTCCCCCTCCAAACATTTCTCTTTTTTTCTCAGTCTTACAAGCCATTCTCTGCCCTCTCATCTTCCTTTTATCTCACTTTACCTCTTTAGCTATCTTACATTCACCCTTAACCATTCCGAAAGAAGAGTGGGACCTAGGCATGTTTGTTTCTGATGATCTTAAGGTGGCTAGACAGGTAGAAAGGTGATGGCGAAAGCCAGAAGGATGCTTGGGTGCATAGGGAGAGGAATGGCCAGCAGAAGAAAGGAGGTGATAGTGCCTCTGTATAAGTCTTTGGTGCGACCTCATTCGGAGTATAGTGTGCAATTCTGGAGACCGCATCTTCAAAAGGATATAAACAGGTTGGAGTTGGTGCAGAGGATGGCTACTAAAATGGTTAGTGGTCTTTGTTATAAAGCATATGAGGACAGACTTAAAAATCTTAATATGTAAACGTTAGAGGAAAGGCGGTATTGAGGAGATATGATTGAGACATTTAAACACCTCCGTGGCTTCTATTGAAAGCAAGCTCTGCTACAAGGGGACATAGACATAGGGAGGAGTGGTCTAGTGGTTAGGACAAGGTACTTCAGGCCAGAGGGCCAGGGGTTCAAGTCCCACCTGGGGACAGCAATCTCAGGCCGGAGGGACTGGGATTTCTAGTCCTATAGGCACTCCTTGTGGTCTTGGGCAAGCCACTTAACCCTCCATTGCCCATGTTCCCTGTAAGTATTAGCGTATGTCTCATATCCCCTCATGTTAAATGTATCCCCCAATTGACTGCTTTGACCCGGTGAAAAGCGGGATATAAATACAGATAAATAAATAAATAAATAAAACATAGGATGTGGGTGAAAGGGGATAGACTCAGGAGAAGTATGCAGAAATATTTCTTTACGGAAAGAGTGGTAGATGCGTGGAATAGTTTCCCAGTGGAGGTAGCAGAGGCAAAGACAGTATCTGAATTCAAAAAAGCATGGGACAAACACAGAGGATCTCCTAAAGGAAACAAAGGGACTATAATATTTGATATGGAAGAGCAGACTAGATAGGCCATGTGGTCTTTTCTGCTGTCATTTTTTTATGTTTCTATGACTTCTTTCCCTGCTTCCTTCAGCCAGAACATAAGAATTGCCATACTGGGTCAGACCAAGGTTCCAGGTATCCTGTTTACAATAGTGGTCAATCCAGGTCACAAGTACCTATCAGGTTCCCAAAAGGTAAACAGATTCCTTGCTGCTTGTCCAATGGGTAAACAGTGGATTTCCCTGGTCCTCTTTAATAATTTATGGGTTTCTTCTCCAGAAACTTGTCCAAACCTCTTTTATATCCAATTACACTAACAGCTTTTACTACATTCTCTAGTAACGAATTCCAGAGTTTGCTTATGTGCTGAGTGAAAAAATATTTTCTCCAATTTGTCTTAAATGTGTTACATTGTAGCTTCATCATCTTTCTACTTTTTGAAGGAGTAAACAAGTGATCTACATTTACCAGTTCCACTCCACTCATTATTTTATAGACTTCTGTCATATCTCCCCTCAGCTGTCTCTTTTCCAGGTTGAAGAGCCATAACCTTTTTAAGTTATTAAATACCCTTCTATTAAATGTTAACCCTCAATTGTACTATCTAAATACTGTTACGTGTACTGTCTAAATGTTTACACGTAACCTAATGTTAAATGTAACCCTCCAATTGTGATGTGACGTGACCACCTTGATTGAAGGATAAGGTGGCATACAAATCTGTCTAAATAAAATAAATAAATAAATAAAATAAGCCTCTCCTCATATGAATATCCTTCCATACCCTTTTTCATTTTGGTCACTCTTCTCCACATCTTTTCTAACACTATATCCTTTTTAAGATTTGTGAGCAGAATTGCACACAATATTCAAGGTGTGGTCTCACCATTTATTTATTTATTTATTTAACAATCATTTATATCCCGCATCTTCCAGAGTTCAGTTGCGGTTCACAATAAAACAAAATCCACAAAGCAAGAGCTTGGTTTTACATCGAACATTTTGTAACAATAAACAATATAATGGTTAACAGCATGAGCTAATACATAACAGCATAACTGGCTTGTAAACTATGTACAATAAACTATATACAAATACAAGTTGTAGGTACTTTAGGGTTGAATCATTGAGTTTTTAGTTCAGTGCTTTTTCTGTTAAGTTGTTGGATTTAGTATTACTCAGTCAGGTGATTTTAGCCTTTATCTGAGTGTTTCGAGGGAATTATCTATGTTGCCGTAGTGCATGGAGAATAGGTAGGTTTTTAGTTTTTTACGGAGTTCCATAATTTCGTTTATAGATCGTAGGTCCTCTGGAAGGGAATTCCATGTGGAAGGGGCTGCATGAGAAAAAGCTCTGTTATTAGTTAATTTATTTGCTTTTATGAAATCATGAGGAGAATTTAGTTTATTTGAGTGTCCTTTTCTGTGCGTAGTTTTTTGAGATTCCATACTGATTAGGTTGCTTAGTGGGATTGGAGCCATGTGATTTAAGGAACGATACAGAGGCATTATGATGTCATCCTTTGTTTTATTCTCCATTCTTTTCCTTATGATATCTAGTATTCTATTTGCTCTCTTGGCTGCCGCTGCACACTGGGTGGAGGGTTTTACCAAGTTACCCACAATAATGCCTAAATTATTTTCCTGGGTAGTGGTTCCTAATGTGGAACCTTGTAACGTGTAACCATAGTTTGGGTTGTTCTTTCTTTCCTAGGTGCATAACTTTGCATGTGTCACAATAAATGTCATCTGCCATTTGGACGTCCAGTCTCCCAATTTATCAAGGTCCTCTTGCAATTTTCCACAATCCTCTTGGATTTTAACAACTTTGAATAATTTTGTGTCATCTGCAAATTTGATTACCTCACTCATTATTCCCATTTCCAGGTCATTTATGAATATGTTAAAAAGCAGCAGATCCAGCACAGATCCCTGGGGTACTCCACTATTCACCTTTCCCGGGTTTTCCTTGTGTTCCTCTTTCCCAGTTCCCTTGTATGTTTTGAATGTTACATTTTTTGCCCTTATGCTTTCCGTCAGTCCACCTCATTTGAAAACTACATCTGTCTTTTTCCTCATAATTTGATTTGTTTTCTCAAGATAAATATTTGTTGTTCCTCTGAGTTCAGTTCATTCTTCTCCTACCTCACCTATATCCTCCCAGCCAGTCAGTTCTCCATTTAGATACTTCCCTAATTTACCAAAGCTGATATTTCTGAAATCCTGGCTACCAAAATGGTCAGTGGTCTTCGTTATAAACCATATGTGGACAGACTTAAAGATCTCAATATGTATTAGAGGAAAGGCAGGATAGAGGAGATATGATAGAGACGTTTAAATACCTCCATGGCATAAATGCACAGGAGGAGAGCCTCTTCCAATTGAAAGCAAGCTCGCAATGAGGGGACATAAGATGAGGGTGAAAGGGGATAGACTCAGGAATAATATGCGGAAATATTTCTTTATGGAATGAGTGGTAGATGCGTGGCGGTAGTAGAGATGAGGAGAGTA
Source organism: Ichthyophis bannanicus (assembly GCA_033557465.1). Lineage (NCBI taxonomy): Eukaryota > Metazoa > Chordata > Amphibia > Gymnophiona > Ichthyophiidae > Ichthyophis > Ichthyophis bannanicus. Next base: position 44,575,923 of record CM066042.1, on the reverse strand, counting down.
TCTGAATTCAAGAAAACTTGGACAAACACAAAAGATCTCTAAAGGAAAAAAGTAGTTGTTATGGAAGGGCAGACTGGATAAACCACATGGCCTTTTTCTGCCATCGTGTTTCTCTGATCTTTGTGTGACTCCTCAGTGCCTTGGCCGTTGTCTCAAAGAATACTATCAGGTGATCACTGTGCTGAAATGGACACTTACCTAAATATTAGAAACACTCTTTCTGTTTGTAGGCATTAGAACTAGCCCTTCTCTTGCGGGTTCCATAACTGTTTGTCTAAGGCGATCCCTTTGAACAAGGAGCATGATCACTGTAACCCAGTCTGTTGAAAGGATGCTGCAGTCCACATCCGTCTGGCGAAAATTTGCTACCTTCTCCTTCCTTTTGGATGTCTTTGGGCTGACCTCTAGCTAGTCTGTAGTCCACAGCAGCTTAGATGGACGTGCCATCGCCCATTTGCAAGATGGTCCACGGCACTTCCTCTTTTCCCCACACCCCCTGCGTTTCAGTTGCTTTGAAAGCGACTGCCTTACCTACTGTATTGCCCCTTTCCTTCCTGAAGAGATCTTATTTATTTTCTATATTTACACATGTATTACCCACTCACCAAGATTTGAGGTAAGGTACAATAAACATATAGAGCTCTTGTGTATGGTTGTATCCAGTTTATAGGACGTATGAAACCACGATTCTGTTGTAGGACTTGCAGATCTGGGATTTTAGGGGGTAATTTCAAAACACTGGGGCATACTAGAGTGCCTTGTGCACTTAGTTCCAGTTTTAACCCATGACAAAACCCTTTGCTAAGTGCCTAATGATTGTTGGGGCAGTACTGGGGCAGGTTCTGGATGGTCGGCAATGAGAGCTATCACATAGTATATCATCACAGTGGCTGTGCTCCCGCAACCCACCCCCTTCCCTAATCCTATTCGCCAAATCCAAAAATGTCTAGCAGACACCATCCCACCCAGTATCAAGATATCCCTAATGAATGTGCATTTGCAAATCTGTCCTTCTATATTTATAAGGGATAGTCTGAAAACCTGAGTGGATTGGTGTCTGAAGGGACTGGAGGTTGCCTACTTGGTGATTAGTGCAAAGTCCCCTGCCAATCAGCTTTCAGGATAGCCACATGGAATATATTTCATGCATATTCATTGTGAATATCCTGAAAACATGCGTAGCGGGGGATTGCCAGGGCACGTTTGGGAACCTTTGGTCTGATGCCACAAAGGTGTGCTAGATGAGTCCACGTATTTTCAGGCTTCTTGACTCTGAAGCATACAGGAAATTTTCTGGGTTGTCAGAGCACCTCATATATAGTCTGGCACTTAGACCTGAATTCATTTCACATAATGCATAGGTACATACTCCCTTCAACTTAGATTATTCAAGTTATCTCCAAACACCTGGAATTTTGGAAACAGCAACCAAATTGGATTCTCAAGCTGCTCTTACCCCTCCTCCCCCCTGCCCCCACTCTTTTCCCTTTGTCAACCCTGTGGGGCTCTGCCAGGTAGACCTTCAAAGACCTCAGTTAAAGAAAGATAGGGGTGAATCTGGTGGTTTCTATTCCCCTGGTTGTCTCATCACCTCTCATTCTGGTCTTGGTCAGGTTTCTATAGCCACTGGAGGACTGGCTAATAATAGCAATTAATCGGGCTTCCTTCCCCTCCTTTCCCCAGTTGCACCAGGTGTTCCCTAGCCATGCAGAAGGTCTCCCTGGAATTTCTGACTCGATGCACCGAGTGAGGCTCATTGCAGAAGAGAAGAAATGAATCTGCCTCTTCCGTCCCTATCCTCCTTACTTCTCCTGTTTTCCATCCAGCCACTCTGTTATTATTTTCTAGAAATCTAGCTGTCCCCACCCAACCTTCCTCCTTTTTCTCCCCCTCGCCCCTTCCTGTTTCAAATCGGCAAGAAGTGGCTAGAGAGAGAGGGAGAGGGAGAGAGATGGTCCTGACAAATAGGACAAGGATATCATCCCTCCTTCCTGTCAGAAGGAGCAGTGTGCCACACACTGAAATTCAGATCAGTTTTGCTGAGACAGCTAAAACCCCTCTGATGATATCTTTGAAGTGCCCTGCAGGTTATGTGTTGCTGGTAAATTAGTGGCTGTCGGAAATGAGACTGCAGGAGGCTGCTATATCAGCATACTGGAGTGTAAGAGGAGGTTCGTTTCCAAACACAGGCTACAGTAGCATCAAACTCTCATCCTCTTAGTGCCAGTCCACAAATTCTTAGGAGTGATGGTGGTAGCTTGCTCCACGGTCCTCACACCATGCCCCCCCCCCATCAGTTCTGCCATCTTCACTCCAGGTCATCATGAGAAAACAGCCCAGCCTGGGCTTTCTAACTCCCTCCCGGGGCACCAAATCTTGTTCATCCTGCTTTTGTCTAATTCCAAGTCATTATGCCATATGAGTCCAGTTCTGGTTTTCAAACATTACCTGCTCATTCTCATCCTACCTTAGCATCTGATTTTCAAGCTCCTACACCCCCCCCCCCCATCCCACCAGATCCCTCTCACACTGCCTTGACACATCTGCTTTTCCATCCCTTCTGCTCCCCCCCTTGTACATCTGGTTTTCACGTGAAGTGCTGACGCGCTTGCACCAGTTCTGAAATTCAAGAAAGCATCGGACAAACACAGCAGATTTCTAAAGGAAAAAAAGGGACTATAGTAATTGGTATGGAAGGGCAGACTGGACAGGCAGTATAGTGTTTATCTGCGTGTTTCTATGTCTCTGTATTGGGCTGTTTACGGAGAGAGAGGACAGGCAAACATCAGTGCACTCTCTGTGAATCGTGTGGAGAGAGAGAAGATTTTGAAATACCAGGAAATGCAGTCAGAGACCAAGAAAATGTGACAGAAAGATATAGAAATAGTTCCCAAGGGCCTGATTAAGAGGAATTTCCAATCGCACCTTGACAACTTGCCTATACTGTACATGTTACATCTTATGAACTCCAGAAGGAAACTCTCTTTTGCATGATGTAAGTATCACGGCGAGTGTCAGCAGTAAATTTGAGAGACTGAGATCATTCTCCACATATCCTGGCTTAGAAGTGAGGTTCATGACTATCATGGTATGTGCAAAACTAACACTTTTGGACAAACTGCCCCAGAGAAACACCATGCTAACAGAACACTTGGTCTCAGTCAACAGGCTAAACACAGTTAGATCCTCAGCAAGTACAGAATATTATAACAAACTCAAAGAAGAAATATATAGGCAAAATGTATTTATTTAACATTTTTTATATACCGCTTTTCAATTTATCAAAGCAGTTCACAGAGAACAGAACATTATTACAAGGAACGGTAGTAGAACTAGTCACATTTAAGTTTACAACTCTATAACTATGTACAATGTATGGTACAAGCCTTTAGCTGATAAATAAATAAATAAAATAAATACAGACAAAATTAAATTGAAACCCAAGAAGCCAAACTCCGATTGCAGTGAAGCACAAGAAATTGAGGAGGTGGGCGACACTTTACCTCATCTTTGCTAAGTAGTTGCATGAGACGCAGAGGCCTCTCTGATCCCACATGCAGGCGGTACAGCCTCTCCCCACAGTCTTCCTCCTCCTTCGATCTTAGTGCCTCTTGCTCAGAGGCGGCTATGCCTGCATGTGGGATCAGAGAGAACTGTGCCTCATGTTGCTGCTCAGCAAATGAAAAGCAGCAAATAGCAAAGAGGTGCATATAGTGACATAGTAACATAGTATATTTATTTATTTATTTAATAGGATTTAATATACTGCGTTATCTTTAAATCAAAGCGGTTAGCACGTTAAATAATCAAGAGTGGGAGGGTGAATACATGCAGTGGGTACATTGACTTGTGTGATGTGGGTGAGGAGTGTCATTGATTATTTGGTGAGCTATATACATTGTGAATTATGAACAGGGGTTATATTTATTTATTTATTTATTTAGTACACACTTATATACCGCCACTTCCAGCGATCAGCAGCGGTTCGATTACATCTTTGGGGGTTGTCAAATCAAGACAGAAAAGTGGGGCAGATATATACATAGATCTGTGGGTGGGGCACAGCACACAGGATTAGTGTTTTGGGGGTTTGACTAGACGTATTTACAATTTTACATTTATACATATTTACATACATCGGTTCAACAGAGTATAATTAGTTGACTGCATTTGCTTCATTTCTATCGAACTGAGAGTCACAGCTGATTGTAGTGACTTTTGAATAGATGGGTTTTTAGTTCCTTCCGGAAAGCAGTAATTGTGAGCTACGAACAGGGGTTATATACAGGTTGCAGGGAGCTATATGCATTGTGAACTATGAACTGGTAGCTGGTTCATGTGAAGTCCTTATAGTGTTCATGGCTTGTGTACATCGGCTTGTGGGGTGATTGGTGCTTGGTGGTCTTCGTTGAATTGTTCAATGAATAGGGTGGTTTTGAGCAGCTTTCTGAAATCCTTTATATCAGTTGTTGATCTTAGCATATCTGGTAGGGCATTCCAAATAGCGGGTGCAGCAAGAGAGAAGGCTCACATGGATGTAGATTTATTTTATTTATATTCTCTTATATACCGTACTATTCTACATCAGTGCAGTTTATATTGAACAAACTGAAATTACATTGAACAGGGCATTATAACTTGGAGATAACTATTTTACAGGGAACATGGGCTATGGAGGGTTAAGTGGTTTGCCCAAGACCACAAGGAGCACCTGTGGGACTAGAAACCCCAGTCCTTCTGGCCCAAGGTTGCTGTCCTCTAGTGGGATTTGAACCCCCGACCTTCCAGCCTGAAGTACCTTGCCCCAACAACTAGGCCACTCCTCCACTCAGGGCCGGATTTACCTATACGCCATGTACGCCATGGCGTAGGGCCCACAGCCGGCAGGGGCCCACAAAAAAAGAACCAGTTAATTTTTTTTAAACACAATTAAAAAAAAAAACCTGGTGGCTGCCGCCGCGGGGCCCCCTCTGCTGCCGCGGGGGCCCCGTCTACAAGCTGAAGCCGTCGGGTCGGGTCGGGTCGGGTCTCTCTCTCCCTCCCTCCCTCGCTGCAGGCTGCGAGAGACGCAAAGATAGAGCGTCTCCTCGCGTCTGTGTTAAGCCCGCAGGGGCTGATGGGATTTCCCATCAGCCCCTGCGGGCTTAACACAGACGCGAGGAGACGCTCTTCCTTCGCGTCTCTCGCAGCCTGCAGCCTGCAGCGAGGGAGGGAGGGAGGGAGGGAGAGAGACCCGACCCGACGGCTTCAGCTTGTAGACGGGGCCCCCGCGGCAGCAGAGGGGGCCCCGTGGCGGCAGCCACCAGGTTTTTTTTTTAAATTAAATTTTACTTTAGGCCGGGGGGGGGGGGGTAGGAGTGGTAATGGGCTATGGGGGGGGTAGGACTGTTAATGGGCTATTGGGGGGGCTGGGGCTGGAAATGGACTGGGGGGGGTAGGGCTGGTAATGGGCTATGGGGGGGTAGGACTGGTAATGGCTATTGGGGGGCTGGGGCTGGAAATGGGCTGGGCTGGGCTGGGCTGGGCTGGCCGGGGGGGGGTTAAGGCTAGAGGTGGGCTGATGGGGTTAGGCCGGGTCATGGACTGTGGGCTGTTGGGGGGGCTTAGAACTGGCAATGGGCTTTGGGGGGGGGTTAAGACTGGTAATGGGCTGTGGGCTGATGGGGGCTGTCTGGTAATGGGCTATGGGGGGGGCTAGGACTGGAAATGGGCTGGGGGGTTAAGACTGGAGGTGGGCTGATGGGGTTAGGACTGGAAATGGGCTGTTGGGGGGGGGGTTAGAACAGGAAATGGGCTTAGGGGGGGTTAAGACGGGTAATGGGCTGTGGGCTGATGGGGGTTGTCTGGTAATGGGCTATGGGGGGCTAGGACTTGAAATGGGCTGGGGGTTAAAACTGGAGGTGGGATGATGGGGTTAGGACTGGTAATGGGCTGTGGGCTGATGGGGGGGGGGTGGTAGGACTGGCAATGGGCTATGGGGGGCTGACTGGAAATGGGTTGATGGGGTTAGGACTGGAAGTGGGCTGATGGGGGGTTGGGACTGGTAATGGGTTATAGGGGGGGCTTAAACTGAAAATGGGGTGATGGGGGGTTAAGGACTGAAAATGGGGTGATGGGGGGTTAAGGACTGTAAGTGGGGTGATGGGGGGGCTAGGACTGGTATTGGGTTGGGGGGTTGCTAGGACTGGAAATGGGCTGATGGATGGCTAGGACTGGAAATGGGCTGATGCAGGGACTAGAAGGGAATGGATGCTGGGTGAGGCTGGAACTAGAAGGGAGCTGATGTTGGGGGAGGATTAGAATGGGATGGGGCTGGAAGAGTAAAATGGAGAAGGGAAAAATATTTTGTGTGGGAGGGATAAAAAATCTACAATTGGCCGGGTATTGGGAGAGTAAGTGGGGATTGAGGATGGAGGGGTAAAATTTGAGTGGATGAAATAGGAATGAGGAAAGAGCAAAAGGAGAAAGATTAGTATGTTAAAGCAGATGTAGAGAGAGAATGGAAAAAAAATCTAGAAGAGAGAAGAAAGGACAAATGGACAGCAGACGATGGAGAGTTAGCAGAAGACACGAAGAAACCAGAAGAAAGTGGCTGGAGCAATTGCAGCTGAAAAAAATGCACAAAAGGTAGAAAAATATCTCTTTATTTTGAATTTATTAATTGGAATATGTCAGCTCTGGTAAATGTGCATCATTAACATCTGCGCTTTGTTTAGTACAAGAGCAAATTAATGTATAGTTTTATTTCTACAGTGTTGTACATTCCAAGTTTGGCTTTTGGGATTCCCAGTTTAATTATTGTCTTCCTATTTCTAAATTGTGATTACTTGTTTGGTGATGGTCTATGTTCTGCATGTGTAACTGAGCTGAGGTGTTCTGTTTATATAATTCCTATTTGACATTGCCACTTGTTCTCTTTCCCCAGTAGGTCATGTATTGTTGTTCTCTGAAATGTATTGGTTTAATATTTGCAGTGTTGCCTTTTGATTGGTAGAGTATGGTGCTTTGTGAGTCCTGGTAGTGCTGTTAGGATACGGCGGGTTTACTATGGGCAGTGTTTGTAGTAGTTCCTAATGTGTCTGGCAGTTGGCACTGGATTATAGTAATGTAGAAATCTTTTAGTCTTTCTTTATCCATACACTCATTAAGAGGCACGTTTACTAAAAGTTAGTATATGGTAACATTATGCAAATATTTATGCAAATGAGGCCCCTTATGCAAATGAGGTCCGCACCCCCCTTGGGCCGCCCCTGCTGGGGGCCCACAATTTTTGTTGGCGTAGGGCCTCACTCAAGGTAAATCCGGCCCTGCCTCCACTCCTGTTGGTTTGGTTCTTGTGAATAGAGTGGGTGTTGCTATGTTGTTTTTGGTGCTGTTTCTGTCTGGTCTTTTGCTTGCCTTTGTTCCAATGAGTTCCTGTAGTATTCCGGTTGACATATTGTTTTTAATTTTGAAGATGGTGAGTGCTGATTTATATTTTGCCCGTGAGGAGATTGGTAGCCAGTGCAGATCATGTAGTGTTGGGGTTATGTGGTCTTGTATTGAAGCACTGGCAATAATGCGGGCAGCGGTGTTCTGGACTATTTGTAGTGGATGGGTGGTTTGTTTAGGTAGGCCTTGGAATAGGATATTGCAGTAGTCCAGCACAGGTGTAATGATGGTCTGGCATACTGTGCGGAAATGTTTCTTATTGAGGAGGGGTTTTAGTCTCTGAAGCGTTATGAGTTTGAAGAATGCTGTTCTAGATATCTTGTTGATATGTGGTTGGAGGGTAAGCTGCTTGTCTAGAATCACTCCAAGATATCAGACTTCGTCTTTTATTGTAATTGGTGTGTTGGATATGTTGGATATATTGATAGAAGTAGGAGGGATGAATATATGACAGTATGGTCCATCTAGTCTGCCCAGTAGGTGTACCAGCTAGAGTAGGTGTACCAGCCGCTCCATACAGGTCACCTCCCTCTATGCCTTTGTTTAGGATTGTACCCGCCGCTCCATGCAGATCACCCCCTTCTATTTGTTAAGGTATAAGAAATAGCTACGTTTATTTTGATTTTATCTTCTTGCTATAAAGGGATCCACTGTGTCTGTCCCAGGCCACTTTGAATTCCGTCACTGTATTTGCTCCCACCACCTCCATCGGGAGGGCATTCCAAACATGCACCATCCTTTCAGTGACAAAGTATTTCCTGATGTTTTAAGTTTACCTCTTTGCAGTTCCATGTTATGCCCTCTAATTTTACAACTACCCCTTCTTTGAAAAAGAATGGTTTGTTCAATAATACCCTTCAAGTATTTAAATGTCTGTCCCGCCTCTCCTCTACATATTTAGGTCTTCAAGTCTCTTCTCATATGTCTTCTAGTGGAGGCTCCAAATCATTTTGGTCACTTTCCTCTGAACCATTTCAAGTCTTTTTATATCCTTTGTGAGATATGGTCTCCAAAACTGAACACGATACTTCAAGTGAGACCTCACCAATGACTTTTACAGGGGGATTAATACCTCCTCCTTTCTGCTGGTTATCCTTCACTGTATGCAGTGGCTTTATTTATTTAGCAGTGCTTATATACCACTTTTCACTGGGTCAAAGAGGCACATGTTATATATTTCCCTTGTCCCCAAAGGATTCACAATCTGTTTTGTATCTCAAGCAACAGAGGGTTAAGTGTCTTGCCCAAGGCCACAAGGAGCACTGTGGGATGAGAAACCCCAGTCCCTCTAGCCTGAGACTGTTGTCCTCCAGTGGGATTTGAGCCCCCAGCCCTCTGGCCTGAGGCAATTTGCTGCAACTACTATGCCACTTCTCTCTTCCCAATGTGACAAGACTTTAGTCACCACCTTGTCGCAATGTTTTGTCACTTTGAGATCCTCAGAAATAATCACTCCGAGTTCCCTATTGCATACAATTCCCTTGGATTTCTGCATCTCAAGTGCATGACTCCGCACTTCTTCATATTAAATCTTAACTGCCAAGCATTAGACCAGGGGTCTCAAACTCAAATTGCTTTGAGGGCCAAATGAGGACTTGTAAAGTAACCCGCGGGCCGCATAAGACGCGGGGCCTCATTTGCATAAGGGCCTAATTTGCATAAATATTTGCATAATGTTACCATATAAAGCGCAGGTGTTAATGATGCACATTTCCCAGAGCTGACATATTCCAGTTAATAAATTCAAAATAAAGAGATATTTTTCTACCTTTTGTGCATTTTTTTCAGTTGCAATTTTTCCAGCCACTTTCTTCTGGTTTCTTCGTGTCTTCTGCTAACTCTCCATCGTCTGCTGTCCATTTGTCCTTTCTTCTCTCTTCTAGATTTTTTTCCATTCTCTCTCTACATCTGCTTTAACATACGAATTTTTCTCCTTTTGCTCTTCCCTCATTCCTATTTCATCCACTCAAATTTTACCCCTCCATCCTCAATCCCCACTTACTCTCCCAATACCCGGCCAATTGTAGATTTTTCTTCCCTCCCACACAAAATATTTTTCCCCTCTCCATTTCACTCTCCCAGTCCCATCCCATTCTAATCCTCCCCCAACATCAGCTCACTTCTAGTTCCAGCCCCACCCAGCATCCGCTCCCTTCTAGTCCCCACATCAGCTCATTTCCAGTCCTAGCCCCCCATCAGCCCATTTCCAGTCCTAGCTCCCCCCCACTAAGCCCATTTCCATTCCAAGCCCCCTCCCCATCAGCTATTTGCAGTTCAAGCCCCCCTTTCTATTCAGCCCATTTCCAGTCCTAGCAACCTCCCCAGTCCATTACCCATTCTAGCCCCCCCCATAGCCCATTAACAGTCCTAAGCCCCCCAACAGCCCACTTCCAGTCCGAACCCTCCCATCACCCCATTTTCAATCTTAGCCCCCCCATAGCCCATTACCAGTCCTAACTCCCCCCATCAGCCCATTTCCAGTCCTAACCCCCTTCCCCCCATCAGCCCAGGTAAATTAAAAAATAAAAACCTGGTTTCTGCTGCTGCGGCAGCATCAGCTGTTCCACGGCCCCTTCCCGTCTGCCCGGTAAAGCCCTCAGCTCAGCTCCATCAGTGGCAGCTTTCAGGGCCGCCCATGAAGAGTGTATTTCCCTCTCGCGCAGTTCTGTTAAGCCTGCCGGGGCTGATGGGAATTCCTTCAGCCCCGGCAGGATTAACAGAGCCGTGCGAGAGAGAAATACTCTTTGCGGCTTGAAAAGCCCGCCACTGATGGAGCTGACTGAGGGTTCTGCCGGGCAGACGGGAAGGGGCCGTGGGACAGCTGATGCTGCCGCAGCAGCAGAAGCCAGGGTTTTTTTTTTTGTTTCCTCTCCGTCGCGGGCCACACAAAGTCCTCTCGCGGGCCGTGTGTTTGAGACCCCTGCATTAGACCCTTCTTCCAGCTTTTGCAGATCTTTCCTCATGTGGTCCACTCCCTCAGACGTGTCCACTCTGTTGTAAATGTTCATGTCATCTGCAAAAATATTTTTCCCTTCAATCCTTCAACAATATCACTCAAAAATACATTGAACGGTGCCAGTCCCAAGACAAATCTCTGGGGCACATCACTACTCGCTTTCCTTTCAGTTTATTGATAAGCCTCCTATAAGGAACAGTATCAAAGGCTTTGCTGAAATCTAGGTAGATCACATCCATTGCATGCCTTTGATCTAGTTTAATGGTCACCCAGTCGATCAAATTAGTTTGGCATGATTGTCCTTTGGTAAAACCAAGTTGCCTCGGATCATGCAACCTATTGGTGTCTAGAAAGTCCACTATTCTTTCTTTCAGGAGCACCTCCATTACTTTTCCTGCCACCAAGGTAAGGCTTATCAGCCTCTAGTTTGTCACCTCTTCCCTATTATCAGCCCTTCTCCAGTCCTGCGGAACTTCTCCCATCTGCAAGGATCTATTAAAAACATCATTTACTGGCCCTGCCAGAACCTCTGAGCTCTTTCAGTATCCTGGGATGTATCCCATCTGGTCTCATGGCCTTTCAGTTTTCCAAGCTGTTCAATCACATCCTCTTCTGTGAATGGTGTGATATCTACTCCATTCCTATTTGTGTATCTGTCAATCATATGTGGCCCTTCTCCAGGATTTTCTTTAGTGAATACAGAAGTATTTGTTTAGCATTTTTGCTTCTTCAATGTCGCTTTTCATGAATCTGTCCTCAGCACTTTTGAGTCTTGCAGTTCCACCTCTGATCTTCCTCTTCTCCCGAATATACCTGAGAAAAGTTTTTGTTTCCACGCTTCACATCTTTAGCCATCATTTCTTCCACCTTTGCTTTTGCTATCTGTATTTATCTCTTTGTCTCTTTTGGCTTTATCCTGTATTCTTTTCTGTTTACCTCTGTTTGTGAAAGCTGTGATTTTTGCCTTTACTTGTGCAGCCATTTCTTTGGTGAACCATATAGGTTTCCTTTCCCTCTTATTTTAATTTACTTTCCTTACAGATTATATATACATTGCCCATTTTTGCTGCCTCTTTTAGTTAAGCCCAGTGCAATTGCATTTCTCTTACCTCTTCCTACCCTGCCAACTTCTCCTTCAGGTACTTTCCCATTTTACAGGTTAGTGTTTTTGAAGTCTAGGATTTTGAGTTTGCTGTGATTGGACTCAGTCTTGGGTTTTACCTCAAACCATACTGTGTGATGATCACTGCTACTCAAATGGGCACACACCCAGACATTCAACATGCTATCTCTGTTGGTGAGCACTAAATCCAGCACCGAGCTCTCCCTGGTCAGTTCCATCACCATTTGTCTAAATAATGCATCTTGGAAGGCATCCACAATCTTTTTACTTCTTTCCAGATTTGCAGAAGAAATATTCCAGTCCACATGGGGTAGATTAAAGTCACCCAATATGATCACTGCTACCTTTGCAATATCAATGATCAGTTCTCTATCCATTTCTTCCATTTGAGTTGGAGGCCTGTAAACTACACCAGTATGGATGATAGTGCCATCTCCTCTTTCCAACAAAATCCACAGCGCTTCTGCTTTTTCTGTGTCCCCTGCACTTCAGCAGCTTTAATATTTCTTTTGATATACAGGGCTACTCCTCCTCCTTTTCTGCCTTCTCTATTTCTTCTAAATAAATTATAGCCAGGTATGGCCATATCCCATTCATGTGACTCGTTAAACCATGTTTCTGTAATGGCCACAATGTCCAAGTCCATTTCCACCATTAAGACTTCCAGGTCAGGAACCTTGTTGGCTAGGCTTCGAGCGTTTGTGCTCAGTGCTTTCTAGCCTTTGACGACTGGCTTGCCTCTATTTTGCATGGGTTTTATTCTAGACTTCTCTTCCCTCTTGCCATTGATGTGTGGGTTAATATGGTGACTATTTTCAATGTTATGATTTTGCTGGGCGTGATGTCCTGAACTTCTTCTTTTCCATCTATCGCCTCCTTTCCCTAATTTAAATGCTTGTCCACACATTGACTGAATTTTTCTCTTTTCCCTGCCATCTATTTCCTCAGTTGCCTATATATATGAATCCTTCTTGTTTTCTCCAGGTTAGGAGTCATGTATTAAAGTTGGTTATGTGATGCAACCTCTCTTCCCCCTTAGCATGACGGGACTTTATTTGTGCAGCTGTACAAGCTAAAGCCAGTGCCAAAATTCCAAATGTGATGTGCCCCTATTGCAGGCCTCAACAAAGTTTGTGTGGCTTTAGGAGCCAGTGCTTGTAGCCTCCTCATGCCACACCCCCTCTCCCTCTCCCTCTCCCCCTCCCACCCCCCGCATTGTCTCTCACACTGGTCTCATGTTCTTAAGTCTCATGAGATCAGTGCGAGTGTTCCTATACCGTGCAGCATCTTTAGACTCAAATACAGATAACAGTTATAGCCTCAGATATTAAGTGTCTGTATATGTGTATGGTGCAACAGTGATGTGCCTGTCTGTGCATGGGATGTTGTGGGGGGGGGGGGGGGGCGGGTGCAGGAGTGCAGTTCATGTGTGTGAATTTATTTATTTAGCTGTATTTATATCCCGCTTTTCACTGGGTCAAGGTGGTCAATTGGGGGATACATTTAACACGAGGGGATATGAGACACATATGCTAATACTTACAGGGAACATGGGCAATGGAGGGTTAAGTGGCTTGCCCAAGACCACAAGGAGTGCCTACAGGACTAGAAATCCCAGTCCCTCCGGGCTGAGATTGCTGTCCCCAGGTGGGACTTGAACCCCCGGCCCTCTGGCCTGAAGTACCTTGTCCTAACCACTAGGCCACTCTTCCCCCTGTGAATGTGTCAGAGCTGGATATGTATGTGTGGTGCTGAGCTGGATGTGTGTGTGTGTGTGTGTGTGTATCTGTTGTGAGGAAGTGGGGTGCCAATGGGGCTGAGATGATAGTGTGGGTGTTCTAGGCGGGAGGGGAATGCACTTTGGGCAACACCTTGCACTCTTACCTCCCCTTCCAACCTCTCTCCTGCTGGCTCCTCCCCTCTGTTACCTCCACCCTTCACCAAACCCCCTAGCACTCTCATCCCTTGACTTAAATCCCACATATCCTCCTTTTTTTTAATACACTCAAAAATGCAATGTGTGCCTTTGAGTCAGTCCTGGCTCCTGGCAACCCAGAAGCCCCTGGGTTTCTTGGCAGTGTCACCGAAAGTAGATTGCCAGGCCTTTCTTCGGAGGCAATGGAGGGTTAAGTGACTTGCCCAAGGCCACAAGAGGTGCTAGTGGGAATCGAACCCTGGTTGCTTGGTTACCAAGCCAGTGTTCTAACCACTACTAGGCTACTCATACACTCCTTAATAGACTCACTGCCCCTTTAAATTTTTCTCCCTTCTCTACCTCACTTCCTCAACCACCCCCCAACAAAACCTTTTTTTCTTGCAGGCCACCTTCACAGTTCCCCTCTTCTCTGTCTGCCCATGGAGATCCCATCCCCTACAGACAGAAAAGAAAAAGGATGGCCTCAATTGCAGAAAATACCACTTCAATCTGCCCATGGGAGACTGGATCCCTGCAGGCAGAGAGAAGGAGGAGGCTGCAATTGTGGCCTTGATGCAGCCTGTCTACCCATAGGGTCTTTTCCGCAATTGGGGCCATCCTCTTCTTTTCTGACCATGGGGGATGGGATCCCCATGGTCAGACAAGGGATTGTGGCTATCAGGATATCTCGTTTGGGGAGGGGGGCAATCCCCTCCCCTCCCCTCCCCAAGACTATGCCCATATTTTTACCATATTCTCAGCCCTGTAAGTTCTGGAAAAAGTATCATAAGAACATAAGATATGCCATACTGGGTCAGACCAAAGTCCATCAAGCCCTGTATCCTGTTTCCAACAGTGGACAATCTAGGTCATACGTACCTAGCAGTTTCCCCAAAAGACATAGGTTCCACAATGCTTGTACTGGGTCAAGCATTGATATCCTGGGTCCCTTCTTAATAATGGTTTATGGACATTTCCTCCAGGAACTTGTCCAAATCTTTTTTAAACCCAGCTACACTAACAGCCTTTACTACATCCTCCGATAACAAATTCCAGAGTTTGATTACACGTTGAATGAAAAAATATTTTCTTTTATTAGTCTTAAATAGTTTACCTGTAGCTTCATTGCATGTCCCCTAGTCTTTCTATATTCTGATAACGTAAACAATCGATCTACGTTTACCCGTTCCACTCCGTTCATTAATTTATAGACTTCTATCATATCTCCCCTCAGCCGTCTCTTTTCCAGGTTAAAGAGCCCTAACCTTTTTAGCCTTTCTTCATAGGAGTATCCTTCCATCCCCTTTACCATTTTGGTGGCTCTTCTCTGAACCTTTTCTAATAATGCTATATCCTTTTTAAGATACAGCGACCAGAATTGCACACAATATTCAAGGTGTGGTCTCACCATGGAACGGTATAGAGGCATTATAATATCTTTTGTTTTATTTTCCATTCCTTTCCTTATCATACCTAGCATTCTATTTGCTCTCTTGGCTGCCGCTGCACACTGGGCCGAGGGTTTTAACATGTTATCCACAATGACGCCTAAATCTTTTTCCTGAGTGGTGGTTTCTAATGCAGAACCTTGCGTCATGTAACCATAGTTTGTGTTGTTCTTCCCTAGGTGCATAACTTTGCACTTGTCCACATTAAATTTCATTTGCCATTTTGATGTCCAGTCTTCCAATTTATCAAGATCCTCTTGCAATTTTCCACAATCCTCTTGGGTTTTAACAACTTTAAATAGTTTTGTGTCATCTGCAAATTTGATAACCTCACTCGTTATTCCACTTTCCAGGTCATTTATGAATATGTCAAAAAGCAGCGGACCCAGCACAGATCCCTGGGGTACACCACTATTCACCTTTCTCCATTGGGAAAATTGGCCATTTAGCCCAACCCTCTGCTTTCTATCTTTTAAACCAGTTCCTGATCCACAGTAGTACACTGCCTCCTATCCCATGACTCTTTAGTTTTGCCAAAAGTCTCTGATGAGGGACCTTGTCAAAGGCTTTCTGAAAGTCCAGATACACTATATCAACTGACTCACCTTTGTCCACCTGTTTATTCACACTTTCAAAAAAACATAACAGATTAGTAAGACAAGATCTTCCTTGTCTAAAGCCATGTTGGCTGTCTCCCATTAGGCCATGACTATCTACATGCTGAGTAATTTTATTCTTTATGATGGTTTCTACCATTTTTCCCGATACTGACGTGAGGCTCACCGATCTGTAGTTTCCCGAGCACCCCTGGAACCCTTTTTAAAAATTGGCTTTACATTGGCAATCCTCCAATCTTCAGGTATTAGAGATGATTTTAATGATAGTTCACAGATTACTAATAGCAGGTCTGCAATCTCATATTTCAGTTCTTTCAACACCCTTGGATGTATACCATCCGGCCCAGGTGATTTGCTACTCTTCAGTTTATCTAATAGTTGTAATACATCTTCCCGATGTATCGATATTTCCTTCAATTCTTCCGCACCTTTAAATACCATTTCAGTCATGGGTAACATCCCTACATCTTCCTCAGTAAAGACCAAAGCAAAGAATTCATTCAGTCTCTCCGCTATCGCCTTGTCGCCTCTTAGTGCCCCTTTAACTCCTCTATCATCTAATGGACCAACTGACTCTCTCACAGGTTTTTTGCTACGAATGTACTTGAAAAAATCTTTATTTTGCGTTTTTGCTTCCGCAGCAAGCTTCTTCTCAAATTCTCCCTTTGCCTGCTTTATCAATGCCTTGCATTTGACCTGCCAGTGCTTGTGCTGTTTCCAGGTTTCGTCATTTGGCTCTTTTTTCCATTTCCTGAAAGATGCTTTTTTGGCAACAACAGCCTCTCTGACCAAACCTTTAAACTATGCTGGCAGTTTTTTGGACTTCCTTCCACTTTTCTTAAAGCGTGGAATACAGCTGGTCTGGGCTTCCAAGTTAGTATTTTTCAACAACACCCAAGCTTGATGTAAGTCTTTAACCTTTGCAACTGCTCCTTTTAGTTTTTCTTAACTATTTTCCTCATTTTATCATAGTCTCCCTTTTGAAAGTTAAAAGGTAGTACTATGGATTTCCTTACTATCCCTCCTCCACTAATTAAATCAAAGGTGATCATGTTATGATCACTGTTGCCAAGTGGCCCCAACACCCTTATCTCTTGCACTAGATCTGGAGTTCCACTAAGGACTAGGTCTAATATGGCTTCCCCTCTAGTCGGTTCATGAACTAGCTGCTCCAAGAAGCAGTCATTTATGTCATCTAGAAACTTTATCTCCCTAGCATGTCCTGCCGTGACATTGACCCAGTCGATACCGGGGTAATTGAAATCACCCATTATTATTACTGCACTGTAACTTTTGTTAGCTTCCTTGATTTCTTTGAGCATTTCATCATCCATTTGTTCATTCTGGCCAGGCGGTCGATAGTACACCCCCACTGCCATCGCCTTCCCCTTTTTACATGGAATTTTAATCCATAGAGATTCTACAGCAAATTTTGTTTCCTGCAAAACTTTAATCCTTTCTGACTCAATGCCCTCTCTAACATAGAGCGCAACCCCTCCACCAATTTGATCAGCTCTATCATTACGATTACGATCCTGAAACCCTTGTTAAAAATGTTTTTCTTTGTTGGATTCTTGGACTTACAATCCTGAAATACTGTGTGAAATTCACAGTTACTAGTACACCATCCAGGGCTGGCCTGTCCACTAGGCAAATTAAGTGGCTGCCTATGGTGGCAGACCCTGGTGGGCGGCCTAACTTAAAGCTGCAGTTTTCAAAATGGAGTCAGGTCACCACTGCCCTCGAATCCCTCTCTCATTTGCGGCATCCCGACTCCAGTTTGAAAGCGGTGGCGACTCAAACAGTCAGACCACCGCTGCTGCCACCACCACAAGATAAGATGGAAGTGACAATGGCTTCAGAGGAGCATGGCAACGGGAGGGGTGCCAGCAGCAGGGGGGCAGCATGGCGAGGGCTTCTGACTGGGGCAGCAGAAACCCTGGGACCATCCCTGACACCATCATAGACATTTACTAAGCCTACTCCAGATCCTGTTTGCTGAATTAGTGATCTAGTTCAGAAATTCTATGAAACCATGCCTAAGAAAGTAAAACCTGCAAATAGTAGGGATGTGCATTGAAATGACATGGGAAATAAAAAATCCAAAATGTTTTGTTTGTTTTTCCAGTTTTATTAGCAGTTATCAGGGGTTGGCCTCAAAATAGTAATCCTTGGTTTGGAGGAGAGCTGTTTCCAAGAAGAGTTATTCTGTGCTATCAACACCCATGTTTCACCCCTAACTCACCGAGTCCCAACTGCACTGCATGCTAAACTGGTTAATGTTACTGTGGTACCACATGGTAAACCCTGCGCCAACCGCGCGGTTTAGTCAACATGCCCTTCGTGCTGAAAATCAGTGCTTTGCTTCTAACTTTTATTTCCGCCACAAATCCACCCCATAGCT
The DNA here is from genome assembly GCA_033557465.1 of Ichthyophis bannanicus. Classification (NCBI taxonomy): domain Eukaryota; kingdom Metazoa; phylum Chordata; class Amphibia; order Gymnophiona; family Ichthyophiidae; genus Ichthyophis; species Ichthyophis bannanicus. The sequence goes on along the minus strand of CM066042.1, from coordinate 44,558,029 downwards.
AATAGACAGGAAAGGCTTCCCCAGTCAGCATTTTCCTTTTATGGCCAGCAGGAAGATAGGGGCAAGGAACCCCCTTCTGGTAGATGATATTTCATAAGTAAAGATTATCGGGCAGCCCTAAGGGTAGACTTAGGCATTGGAAGGTGCGGATAAAGGGAGGAAAGGAGTCTGGAGACCATGTAGAGCATTTTTAAAGAAGGAAAACAGTGAGGGAAGGGGGTCCTGTAGCCTTCAGTGGTGACTGATGTATTTATAGATGGGGTTGGAGTAGTTTGTACATTTAAAAGTAGGAAGGGAGTAAAGGAGGGAGTTAGCTGATGGCCCCGGGGGCATTTTTAAAGAGCGGGAGGGGGAGGAGAGTAATCCAGTGGTCTATTTAAATTTGTGAGGGTGCTGGGAGGAAGGGCAGTGTAAGTTATCTGGTCAAATTAGGATATCCATGTATGCGGTGCTACGTAAATGGATAATAAGCAGATACCACTCCATAGCGGTGCTATCCACCTCTCCTACTGTCTAGCTGGCATGCCTTGACACCCTGTCATTTTTAAACTGATAACTTTGGGCCAGACATCAAGATGTCTGGCCAAAATGAATGATTTCCCTAGACTTGAATTTTAAAATGGTATGATTATGTGATTAACTTCTGAGCACCCTGCTATGCATATTGCAATCTTTTAAAATAGAGTACAAAGAATGTGACTAAACCTAATATCTCCTTTGAAGACAAAACCCCTCATCTTCCCTACAGTAAAAACTCAACAATAACCACAAGATTCTGGAAAGTTTTGCTTTCATCCCTTAATTTGCTAGGACCATTGCTCAGATATGTAAGATAGGGGTCTACTGCTATTACTACTGCTGCTGCTGAATATTTGTATAGCGCTACAAGACATACGCAGCACTGCACAGACACATGTAAAAGATAGTCCCTGCTTATCAGAGTTTACAATTTATTTATTTATATTCTCTTATATACTGTGCTATTCTGCATCAGTGCGGTTTACATTGAACAGGGCATTATAACTTGGAGATAACTATTTTACAGGGAACATGGGCTTTGGAGGGTTAAGTGGCTTGCCCAAGACCCCAAGGAGCACCTGTTGGACTAGAAACCCCAGTCCTTCCGGCCCAAGGTTGCTGTCCTCTAGTGGGATTTGAACCCCTGACCTTCTGGCTTGAGGTACCTTGCCCCAACCACTAGGCCACTCCTCCACTCCAATCTAGTCAAGACAGACAACACAGTAGCTGTAGACACGGGATACATCTAGGGTAAATAGTAAAGAAACACAAGGAGATCAGATGAGTCAAGATACGAAAGCGGCAGCGAAGAGGTGAGTTTTCAGCCTGGGTGTGAAAAGGGTCAGAGAAGGCGCCTGACGTACAGACTCATTTGTTTCAGGCATAAGGAGCAGCAAGGTGAAAGGAGCAAAGTCTGGAGTTTGCAGTAGAAGAGAAGGGCACAGATAGAAGCGATTTGCCAGAAGAGCGAAGTTCCCGAGGAGGGCTGTAGGGAGAGATAAAAAAGAAAAGGTAGTGAGGAGCTGCAGAGTGAATGCACTTACAGATCAGCAGGAGAAGTTTGAACTGGATGCAGAAGCGGATAGGGAGCAAATGAAGTGACTTGAAAAGAGGGGTAATATGAGCATGATGAGGCTGGCGGACGATTAGCTGCACAGCATAGTGTTGAATAGATTGAAGGGGAGAAAGATGATTCAGAGGAAGACCAGCAAGAACGAGGTTACAATAGATGGAATGTGATTAAAGAGTGGATAAGTGTCTTAGTAGTGTGTTCAGAAAGGAATGGGCAAATTTTGTTGATGTTATAGAGAAAGAAACGGCAGGTTTTAGCTATCAGTTGGATGTGTGCAGAGGAGGAGAGAGAGGAGTCAAAAACGACCCCAAGGTTGCAAGCTGAGGAGAAAGGGAGGAGTAGAAAGTTACCTAAAGAGACTGAGAAACGAGGAAGGTGAGAGGAGGGTTTGGGAGAAAAATAAGAAGCTCAGTTTTGGCCATTTTCAATTTCAAGCGGCAGTGAGAAATCGAAGCAATAATGGCAGAAAGGCAGGCAGAGATCTGGACCTAGATTGCCAGAGAGATTTCAGGTGTAGAGAGGTAGATCTGGGAGTCATCAGTGTAAAGATGATACTGATAACCATGGGAGGAGATGAGTGCACCAAGGGACTGGGTCTAGAGAGAAAAAAGGAGTGGACCCAAGACAGATCCTTGGGGTACACCAACTGAGAGCGGGATAGCAGCAGAGGAGGATCCAACAGAACAAACACTGAAAGAGTGATGGGAGAGATAAGAAGAGAACCAGGATAGCACAGAGCCCTTAAAACCAAGTTAGGACAAGATATCGAGGAGAAGGTGGTAGTCAACAGTGTCAAAAGCAGCAGAAAGATCAATAACGATGAGGATTGAGTAAAGGCCCTTGGATTTAGCCAGGAACAAGTCACTGGAGACTTTGGCAAGAGCCATTTCAGTAGAATGTAAAGGATGAAAGCCAGATTGTAAAGGATCCAGGAGGGCTTGAGAGGAGAGAAAGTTGAGACAATAGTGGTGAACCGCATGTTCAAGTAGTTTATAAACGAAGAGGAGCAGGGAGATGGTTAGAAGGACAGATAGGGTCTAGTGAGGGTTTCTTGAGGAGATGTGTAACCACAGCATGCTTGAAGGCTGCAGGGACAGTTGCAGTGGAGAACGATAGGTTGATAATATGAGAGATGGAAGGGACAATAGTGGAGGCGATGGAGCTTAGAAGAAGGATGGGAATAGGATCAGAGGAGCAGGTAGTGAGTTTGGAGGAGGAAAAAAGGTGTGTGGTTTCCTCCTCAGAGATCATAGAAAAGGAAGAAAGGGTAGCAGAGGTAGGGGGAGATGTTGGGAATGAAGAGGGGGAGAAGGGGAAGTAGCTGACATCATGGGGAATTGGAGTGTGATCTTGTGTATTTTGTCATGGAAATAGTCAGCCAGGGTTTCGGCAGAAAGGGAAGGAGGGGTCGGAGGCAGAAGCACCTTGAGGAGAGAGTTGAGAATTGTAAAGAGATGGCGAGGGTCAGAGGCAAGACAGTTAGTCAGATGGACATAATAGTTTTGTTTGGTGAGTGCTAAGGCTGAATGGAAAGAGACAAGCATGAATTTGAAATGTAAAAAGTCCGCAAGGGTGCAGTATTTGAGCCAAGCACACTCAAATGAGCAGGCACAGGAACATAGATAGCAGGTAGTGGAAGACAGCCAGGGTTGAGGTACAGTACGCCTCACAGGACGTGGCATGGGCGGAGCAAGAGCATCCAGAGCAGAGGAGAGTGCATATTATAGGAAGCTACTGCCTCATCAAGAGACTCCAATGACATAGTGGAGGAAAGAGGTGATGAGACAGTGGAGGAGAGAGCCAAAGGGTCAATAGAATAAAGATTTCTAAAAAGGTTGGAGGAGACAGGGTGAGGTTGAGGCGGTGAGTGATGAAGAGTGAAGCTTAGCAAGCGATGGTCTGATAAGGAAAGAAATGAAGTACAGAAGTTTGAGGGTAAGCAATTAGAGAAGAATACAAGGTCGAGGCAGTGGCCTTGCTGGTGAGTGGGGGCAGTAGAGCAAAGCTGGAGGTTGAATGAGGAGGTAAGGGAAAGGAGCTTTAAAGCATAAGTGTCAGATGGGTTATCAACATGAATGTTAAAGATCTCGAGAATAAGGGTGGGGGAAGATGAATCCAGAAAGAAGGAAAGCCACGAGTCAAAGTCAGTGAGAAAGGTCGAGGTGGATTTGTCAGGAGGTCGATAAATAACAGCTAACCAGAAAGGTTGTGGAGCAAAAAGGTGGATAGAGTGGACTTCAAAGGAGGGAAAGGAGTGAGACTGAGGCAGAAGGAGGGGTTGAAATTAGCAGGAAAGAGAGAGTAGAAGCCCAACACCACCACCAAGGCCAGTGAGACAAGGCCTTTGGGAAAACCAATAGCTGTCATGACAGAGAACAGTGACTGACACTGAGTGTTCTGGGAGGAGCCAGATCTCAGTTAGAGCAAGACAATGGAGAGAATTAGAGATAAATTAGAGATTAGAGTGGAGGAGTAGCTTGAGAACCCAGAGACCAGGGTTTGATTCCCGCTAGCACTCCTTGTGGCTTTGGGCAAGTCACTTAACTTGGATTTTTCTGAGCAATGGAAGGTTATCAATGTCCCTGTTTAATGTACATTTACCAAGTTTAAGTTACAATGTAAACCACTTTGATTGAAATGATAAAGCAGTATAAAAAAACTGTTAAATAAATAAAAAAAAATAAAGAGATCGTGAGCAAAGGCAAGTTCATTAGAGCTGGAGTGTGTGTTCCACAAGGTACATGAGGAAGGGGAAAGGAGAGAGATATGAATAAGATTTGAGCTGTTGTGTGAAGGTCTGTTCTGGGAGTGTGACAGGTTAGGGCGTTAATCTCATTGATGTCTAGGTCGTTATGGCATAGCCAGTGATAGTGCAGCTCCTCTATTCTCACTCTTTTCCCATCACTGTTTCCTTCGTCTATGTACGATAGTTCCCTGATGAGAGCTGGGTGAAATGCTTTAAGGAGAGAAATGTAAAAGGGCAGGAACGAGCCAGTCGCTTGCAAGATGTTTGGGATCAAAATCTTCAGAGTTAATGCTGTAAGTGCTACTGTAGAGAAAAAGATGGGCAATATGTATAAGCGATGGATATTCATTAAACAAGAAGCTTGCTTTGAAAGCTGAGAAATATGCATGTTTTTCATTTCAGCTGGGAGAGTAATCTCTTAGGAAACACAGTACCAGCCACGTGCACAGCTCGTAACTGCTGATCGCAGCACATTGCCATACAGAGGGAATAAAAAGGTGTTATCCAGAGCCGGTACTTTAGGCTAGACAGCCAAACTTTGGGGTAATTGGGGAACTCTTGGCATAAGACTCCCATATGAATGAAGAGTTTGGTAGCTGGATGATGTTTGAAGATTCCAAATGCCGAGATAAAAAAGGAAAAAAAATCTATTTTTCTACGGAAGACATTGAGAAGATTCTGGAGTGATTTACCATCGAAGAACTTTTCATATTTTGGCACAGTGTGTCCTTGGAGTGCAGTTCTACAGATAAAGTCTATCCTCTTGTCTTGGGAGTATACATACTTTTGTTTTTGTCAAAGTTTGGAACGTGGCATAAAGTGCCTCCGATCTCCTGTCCCCGTGCCCAGCTGCGGCAATGACAGTACAGCAGGGAGAAGTGTGGCGTGGGGGCCTCTGAACCCCTGCCTGATGTGCTCTGAAAGTCCACCTAGTCCTGCCCCCACCCAAACAGGAAGTCTGCGTTGGAGGGGGTGGGACTGGTTAGATTTTCAGAGTGCAGTGCACTGGAGTTCACAGGTGCTGCCCGGCGCCTCTTCCAACGCTGCTACTGCCGTCGTCCTGGGCAGATGTGACGTTGGCAGCGGCAGCGGTGATGGTAAAGGTGAAAGCATGAGCAAGGGGAGGGGGTGCAAGAATGAGGGTTCCTACTAGCGTTGCATCAGCACTATGTGTTTCTGACTTCTAACATGTAAACGAAATTGTGAGACAAGACAAAGCAAGCACAAAACAACTTTACTGAATCTGGTTCAGTCACAGGAAATTTTGTATGATTCACCCTGAGCATGCAGTTGGCCCGTTTTTTTCCAGGCAAATCTGGGACACTTATCAGAAGTCGGGGGGGGGGGGGGGGAGAAGGGACACAAGGAGTCATTACCCTGCACCCTACATTCATCCCATGACAGCAACAATATCCCGTCCAAGCAGACAAATCAACAGAGAAATAGAAACAGTGATGCGTTTTCCGGTTCTGTGCAAGATATAAAGATAATGTAAAGTCTAAAAACGGACATATTCAAATCACTAAATTGAAAATTATTTTTTTCTACCCCTTCTGTCTCCAGGAGGCTGTCAAACAGGTGGTAGTTGGGGACAGAGCTCTAAAATCAGGGACAATCCCCAAAAACCAGGGACATTTGGTCACCTTACCTATAGAGAGTTCCTCAGCAGAGCTTAAGCTATGTATTTTCCATCCTTTTTTAAGTTGGAGGTCAGAAGGAGAATTTGATGACTTTCTGGCCTAAGGATAGGGCCATGATACCTCCTTTTTGAAAAGTGGTACAAGGCTGCACCTGAACTATACATGCCACTGACGGACCGATAGCAAACCGGCTCAAGTGCCTGCCCTGGGGTCAGTTCTGTACCTTGGGGAACTAACAAATGAAAGCAAGAGGCGGAGCTTTCCACTAGACACATGGGCTTACAGGAAAAGCATTAGGGTCAAAGCAAAAGTTCTCCCCTTACTTTCGTAGCTTCTAGACAACACTGCTGCATATTCCCTGAAAGGCCCAGCGTTGGACACATAAGGACCTCTCTAGGAGCAAGGAGCACCACCATATTCTCTCATGTTGATGTACCCCAGGACATTTTCTCCAAATGGGTTAGTTTTGCACATATCATGACAGTAATAGACCTCACTCCTAAGTAGGGTTGCCAACTGGCTCCAGATGCGCCCGACAGCCTTGATCCAGTCCTGGGTTTACCCCATTGCATGCAGGGAACTGTAGTTCTGATTTCTCTATTGCACTCTATAAGAAAAGAAAGACTACATGTCCATGCATGCAATAGGGTAAACAGAGGACTGGATCAAGCCTGTCGGGCGCATCTGGAGCCAGTTGGCAACCCTACTCCTAAGCCAGGGTATGTGGTGTGTGATCTCAGTCTCTCAAATGGTGTGTCCATGTAGGATCTTTAGTAATCTGGCTTGTTCAGTTTTCCGAATAGGTGGAAGGCTGTTCTAAGGCTCATTGCAATATTTATGCTGCTTCTCCTTTCTGGGTAACCTCCTTATAGTGTTAATTTTAGAAGCTGGTGTAATGGTATGGTAGATTTGCTTTATAGGTCTTCAGTGACTTTTGTAGAGTTTTGTGTTAGTTCACAATCTGCCTGGTACTGGAGAGGCTGTTAATGAGATGACACCAGAATCGGATTCTTTTTTCTTGTATGTTGGGTTCTATGGTGAAATGTCCTAGTTCAGTTCTGCATTTACTGTTAGAAGAGGGCTTTTGTTAGACGCAAAATAGATGTTCAAAAAGAAAAAAAAAAAGAGGACCATAGTGCAGTTTCTAATGTCAAAATAAAATTAGTTCTAATTTATTTTGGTGTGAAAAACTGTGCTGTGGTTCGCTTTTTCTTTTTGGCCTTTGACGTATGGGTACCTTACATCACTATTGTTTTTTGCAGACTATATATTTACAGGTGACCGCACTTTTTTAATCTTAGAGTGCCAGGCTAAATGATTAAACAGCTTGTAGTCTTGAAGGACTACAAAAGGGGACTGCTACTTCTGGAGAGAGATCTGCAATTGTAAGTATTTACTGTACTTCTAGAAATTTTTCTAAATCTTGGGGAAAAAGGAATTCTATAGATTAAAGCTGATTAATCTGTGTAAATTAGAATCCAGTGTATCTATCTGTTAAATTAGTCAGGGCCAGGGGCGGCTTAAGGCAATCTGCTGCCTGAGGCGAAGAATGAGATGGCGCTGCCACCCCCCCCCCCCCCCTTAGAGAGGGCAGGGCTTTTTCAGAAATCCAATCAGACGGAACTAAACCAAAAAGCCGATTAGATTATATGGAGGAAATGCAAGATGTTTGCATACAGGGCCGTACCGAGTTGCAATCGCGCCCTGTGAGACTTGCAGCTCAGGCACATGCCCCCCTCTCCCCCCATACCTCCGTCCAGCGCTGCCTGCTCTTTCCCTGCTGCTGCCGCCCTCTGTTTTTTTCACAGTGGTGCGGGCAGCAGGGAAAGAGCAGGCAGCGCTGGACGGAGGTATGGGGAGGAGGAGGGGGGCATGCGCCCAGTGTGAAAGGCACCGGCACTCTAAGCAGATCTGTCCCTCCCTGCTCTGACATCGCGTTGGAGGAGGGAGGGACCAGACCTGCTTAAAGTGCTGTGAAAAGGCTTTGGGGCGCATTTTGGCTGCCTGCTATTGTCCTGCCAGTGGCGGCAGGGCAACAGCAGACAGCCAAAATGCGCCCCCCAAGCCTTTGCACCCTGTGCGGCTGCACCGCTTGCACAGGGCTAGGTACGGTCCCGTTTGCCGCTCAAGGAACTAAAAGACAGCAAGAACCAACAGCACAGTTTATAAAACTAAATTATAACTCATTTTTATTTTGTTGTTATAAACTGCGTGATGGTTCTTGTTTTTTCTTTTTCAAGATATATTTTGCATCCACAGTGGGTGCAGAGCAGAACCAGGACATTCACCCCAGAACTCAATATTTAAAAAAAAAAACCCTCTGATTCTGATCATCTCACTAACAACAACAGCAACCACCACTATTCTCAAGTACCAGGCATATTGTGAACTAATACAAAACCCTACAACAAAGAACAAACCTACCATACCATACCATATCAGCACAAACTTCCAAAACTCACATAAGGAGCCCATCCAAAAAAGCATCACTTTAAATACTACAGTGGGCCCTGGAACATCCATACACCTATTTGAAAAGCTGAACAAGTCAAATTACTACAGTATAGTATAGATCTTTATGTACAAACTCCATGTTAACAGAACACCTGACCTCAGTCACACACTCACAAAATCAACCCTCACCAAGTACAGAATAAGTAACCACAATCTAAAGTAAAAATAAAAATATGTAGACAAAAGTTAAACTGAAACCCCAAGAAGCCAGAGTCCACATAATTAAATTTTTTTTTTTTTACCTTTGTTGTCTGACCATTTTATTCTCTGATCATGCTGGTCCCGATCTGAGGCTTCTGCTTTCCTGTCTTCTCTTAGCTCTTTTTCTGTGGTCTATGGTCTATGGTCCATGGTCCATCTGCCATTTCTTCTCTCTTTTTTTGTTTTCTTCACTTCCTTCCATCAGCCTATTTCCAGTTCCAGTAACCCTCCCCAGTATCAACCCCCTTTCCAGTCCTCCCCTCCCAGTACCTTCCAATGTCAACCGCCTTGCATTCCCACGACTGCCACTGGTGTCAATTCCCTTCCAGTCCCCCTCCTTCCCCACTGTCCAGCCCCTTCTAGTCCAAATACCATCCCAGGTATCAGCTCACATCCACTCTCAGTGCCACTCCCGCAGTCAGCTCTTTTCCAGTCGCCCTACCCTCTGTCCATCCCCCTTCCAGTGCCATTCGCATGTCAGCTCCCTTCCAATCTCCTCCCCATTACTGAGCCACCTACCACTCCCATCCCCAGTGTCAGCTCCCTTCCAGTCCCCCTTCAGTACATCCCAGGTGTCAGCTCCTTTCCAGCCCCTTCCTTCCCCCGTGTCAGCTCCCTTCCTACCCCGTCCTTCCCCTGGCAGACCCTCTCAGTATCCGCTCCCTTCCAGTCCTATTCTACCATCCCTCCGCATCAGCCCATTTGTAGCCCTAGCCCCTAGTTTTCTTCCAGGGTCAGCAGCACTCACTTCCCCTCCCCCATTAGCCCATTTCCAGTCCTATCCCCCTTATCAGCCCATTACCAGTCCTAGTTTATTTCCCGTCCTAACCCCCCCCAATAAGTCCATTTCCAGTCCTAGCCCCCCTAATCAGCCTATTTACTCTCCTAGCCCCCCTAATCAGCCCATTTCCAGGCCTAACCCCACCAATCAGCCCATTAACAGTTCTAGCCCCCCTCCCGATCAGCCCATTCCAGTTCTAACCCCCCCATCACCCCATTTCCAGTTCTAACCCCCTCCTGATCAGCTTATTTCCATTCTTAACCCCCCCATCAGCCCATTTCCAGTCCTAGCCCCCCCGATAGCCCATTACCAGTCCTAGCCCGCCTCTCGATCAGCCCATTTCTAGTTCTAATCCTCCCCATCAGACCTTTTCCAGTCCTAGGCCTCCCCCCATCAGCCAATTAATATTTCCTGTGCTACCCCCCCCCCCCCCCCAGTTCAGGGAAATTGAAAAAAGAACCCCCCCAAAAAACGGCTGCAAAAGCTGCTGCTGCTGCTGCAGCAGCAGCAGCGGCAAAATGAATTGCCCCACGGCCGCTGCCTACCCGGAAGAGCCCTGCCAGCGTTTCCCCTCTGCGCCAGCTCAGCTTTGCAGAGCTGCACGAAGGGAGAGTGTTTCTCTTTCCTGCAGCTCTATTAAAGCTGAGCCTGCCAGTGCTGATGGGAAACAGGTGTTTCCTGTTTCCCATCAGCGCCGGCGGGCTCAGCTTTAACAGAGCAGCGGGAAAGGGGAACACTTTCCCTTCCGCGGCTCTGCAAAGCTGAGCTGGCATATGGGGGGGGACGCTGGCACGGTTCTTCTGGGGAGGTGGCAGCTGCGGGGCACTTCATTTTGCCGCTGCTGCCACTGCAGCAGCAACTTTTGCAGCTGGGTTTTTTTGGGGGGGAGGGGTTATTTTGAAGGCCAAGTGAGGCGATCTTTTTGGGGGCAATTTTTGCCACCCCAAAACAGTTGCTGCCTGAGGCTACCACCTCATTATAGAGCCACCCCTGGTCAGGGTCTAGTATCAGCAAAGAGCTTTTAGTTAAATTAAAAACTCAACAGGTAGCTTTCAGTTTCAAACCTAGCAGACGGCTTTCAGTTTAAATTTAATACTCAGTCATGGCCTACTATCAGCAAAAAGCTTTCATTTAAATCAAATCAGAGTATAACTTAGCATAAAAGGAAAACAGGGTCAAGTATTCTTTGAGCAATAAATTGTTTCTAGAGACCTATACAAAGAGGCCTTCTAGGTAGGGGACATTAGACCTGTGAAATCATTTTAAATAGGTGTTAAAGCCAAGTGACAGATCAAAGGGGCATTTTGAAAGACTCCCTCTATCCAAGCAAGGGCTGCGTGAATCACCCAGGAAATTGGTCACAGATTACCTTAGAAGCACAGGACAGGGTACTGTGTAGCAGCCAGCTTTTAATAAGTCCTCTTTCCCTCCCTATCTCCCACCTACCTCTGGGATACTCATAGCTTTAGAGGTGCTTAAACCTCTTAAAGGAAAGGAAGTGCCATATTCACTCTCAGGTTCAGCCACTGTTCCCTCTAAGCTGTGTGCGTGTGCACGCGCACACACCTCGCCGAGTGAGCGCACATACTTTACAACAGAGCGCACAAAAATTACGGTTCTGATTCTGATAGAAAACAACACAGACTTCTTAAAATTTAAAAGTTGTTGTGTATTTATGGTTTTCACAAGTTCTACAATATTTTCTAGTGCAATCAATGTGGTGTACATACTGTATTCTGACATGTAGTCAAATTTTAAAGTATATAACTCCGAGTGTCATTATGTGGCGCACAAAAATTTAACCTTCCTTCAAAAGCTGCACAGCTGATATTTTATGCACACACAACCTACAGAAAATTAGAGGGAACATTGGGTGCAGCTGTTTATCTTCATCAGGCATACATTAAGGACCTGAGATTTATTAAGCTTGAGGTGAACAAAGTCCATTAAATGTATTAGTATAGTTTTACTTGTATAAGTATCCCTAGCAAAACATAGTAAGTAAACAACTTAAATAGCTAAATACGGCCTTAAAACTAAGATGCAGACAGCAGTCCAGCAGCAAGATAGAGGCTTTCCAATCTTTTACATTGAGTGTCACATATATGATTTTCTTCCAGTTGGTGAGGGGTCTTACGTGTGCACTAGGTGCAAGGAGCTCTTTGCTCCCAGGGAACAAGTCAGATCTCTGGAGGGTAGAGTAGCAGATTGGAGGACATAAGGAAGACAGAGAGGTACATAGATGAGACCTACAGGGATGTAGTACTGAAGTCCCACCTCAGTCTGGCAGCATCCCTGTTGCCGTGGAGGAGAGAAGTCACAGGGCAGGAGAGCATCACCCTGGTATGGCAGAAAGTGATACTGTAGCTAAGACCTGTTGAATGGGTAAACGAAGATTCATTGTTTTTTAAGCCATCAAAATATAGAAAAACTAGGGGACAAGCAATGAAGCTACAGGGTAACACATTTAAGACTAATAAGAGAAAGTATTTTTTCACTCAAAGTGTAACCAAACTCTGGAATTGGTTACCGGAGGATGTAGTAAATGTTGTTAGTGTAGCCGGGTTTAAAAAAGGTTTGGACAAATTACTGGAGGAAAGGTCCATAAACCATTATTAAGGGGGACCAGGGATATCCACTGCTTGCCCCAATACAAGCAATGTGGAAGCTGTGTCTTTTGGGGAAACTGCTAGGTACTTGTGACCTAGATTGGCCACTGTTGGAAACAGGATACTGGGCTTGATGGACCTTGGTCTGACCCAGTATGGCAGTTCTTATGTTCAGCTACAATTTGTACTGCATTTTAATTATACAGCCTGGAAATATATTGCTTTCCTTTTTTTTGGCAAATGCACTGAATGAGAACTTCTGCTCCCTCTTTGAGTAACTTGGGGGTACCAGCTCATTCCTTGCCGGTTTACTGGCTTCCTAATTATCTAGTTCTAGTGTTTTTCTTAATATAACCATAATGAATATGCAAATATGTAAGTTAATATGCAAATATTTTACACACACACCCCCCCCCCAATGAAGTACTGAAATGATGCCTATGGGTACAAAAAAAGCCTTTGGAGTAAATCTCTAGAGCAGAAGACAGTAGAGTCACAAGGTAAAAAATCCAGGAGAGGTTTTTCATGGAGTCAAGACCAGACAGGGAAGCTTTGGGCCAAGATTACCAGATATACAGAACACAACTAAGAATAGGCTGGCTAGAGACAGATCCTCAGGAAGCAGTATAACTCCTCCTCGAAGATGAGTGTCACTGGTTTGAGTCTTTTGGGGTTTTTTTCCTGTCATTGCAGATAAAGGCAGTCTAAATTCAGTGAAATTGAAAGGATGAGATCTCTTAGAAGACTATGGCCCTGATTTTATAAGGCAGATAGTAGGACTGCTCGTCCTGCTGGTATGTGCAGCTCCTCTATCCGCCTTTGTGGTATGCTGCCTCCCATCTCCCCTGCATGCACAGACGCTGTGCGTGCTGCAGGTGTTGGGACAGCATGGGGGTGGAGTGAGGGTGCAGCGTAGGCAGGACCAACCCCCGGATGTACAGGGCCGATTCCAGTGATGGCCCTGTACATCTGGGGATCGCCAGGAGAGGGGGGGACGCCCTGCTTATTCCACCTCCAAGATGAAATAAGAGCAGGGTGCCTCCTCCCCAGAGCCCAGAAGCCCCCCACTGGAGCAAAGGGTCACCGACGGTGAGTCCCTACCTCCCAATCCGGGCAACCCTGTCAGGGTTGGTTGGCAGAGACTCGGCGGGCAATGGGCACGTAATGCCATGGGGAAGACATCCCTGCGATGATGCAGGGGTATGGTGCAGAATCGGGTCCTAAGGTCCATCCTGTCCGGGGGTGCCCAGACGTGCTCCTTAGGGAAATGGACTCAATGTAATAACTGCTAGAATAAGTAGGCGACATTCACTTGAGGACAGGAACCACTTAAGTTGATTCACAAGAAATCAAGAGTCAGCCCCTCACACTATGCATAAACGACAGAGTGGTGTTCCCAGTTCTTGAGTAGAATCTTGCTGGCATGTGGGATCAGAGCAATTGTGCGATAATTTCCAGTCAGTTAGATAAACTTTCCTCAGTACTGGTGTAAGCAAAGATCTTTTCCAGTCAGTTGGCCTTGATGTTGTCTTCCAAATTTCCTGGCAGAGCCTTGTAAGTATGGTAACAGCTGCATCCAATTGCTGTAGTACTTCAGTGGGATTGCCATCAGTACCCGGTGCTTTGTTCTTTAATGCTTTCAATGCTGCTTCGACTTCTTCTTTCATCACCAATGGTTCCTGATCATAAGGTACAGGTTGAAAGGGCTGTTGGTCTACTTGATCTTTATGGTATAATGACTATATACTTTCCACCTTCTCTTGATCTTCTCAGTAACATTCAACATGGATCCTTGGTCATTTTGTAGCATTCTAATTCGAGGCTGGAATTTTCTCTTTAACTCTTGTAGCTTTAGGAAAGATAATCATGCTCTTCCTCTAATAGTTTCTGTTTCTATTTCCTTGTATGCATCATCATAGTACTTTTTGTCTCGTCTTGCTGCATGTTGGAAATCTCTGAGTTCTGTGATTGCCTCTCTTCGGCTTTAGCTTCTCTGCATTTCTGGGCAATTTTCAGAGTTTCTTCAGTCATCCATTTTTGCAGTTTTTACTTTTTCATTTTTGTAGAGACTTCTTACTTTCTTCGAGCACATGTTTCTTGATGTCATCCTATAACCCTTCTGGTGTTCTGTCATTTGTATCCAAAGCAGCAAATTGATTTCACAATCTTTAAATTCTAGTGGTATATTCTCAAGGTCATATTTTGCTACATTCATGAGTGGCTTGCTCTTATTCAACTTCAGCATAAGCTTGCATACTAGTAGTTGGTGACTTGTACCACAGTCAATTCCAGATTTTGTCTTTGTTGATGTTATTGAGCTTTTCTATCATTGCCTTGCACAGATGTAGTCGATTTTTGTACAATCCTTTGGGTGAAGTCCAATTTACAGCTAGGTAGGCTATGCACTGTTACGGCGCATAGCCATGCCTACCGACCCTTAACACCAGATATTCGATGCCACGGCGACAGCATTCAATATCCATCATTGCTGCACATGCCCCGGAGCCGCCAAGGCTAACTGGGTAGTGGCTAGAACTAGGTGAACCAAAAGCTGGCCTAGTTTTAGCTGGAGATCGCTAAACGGGTAGCGGAGCAATATCGCCGATACCTGGTTAGTGGCAGCCTCCACCTCCACTCCACCCTGGAACACCCCCAAAACGCCCCAATGATAACAAGGTGTGTAGCAGGCTCACTTGGTTTGCAGCTTGTCGTGCTGTGAGGGCTTGTGTGCATCAGTGATGCTGAGAGCTAAACTATCGGTAGTTTAACTACTGGCAGGGTCTCCCAAGATGGACAGGTCTCAGCTGAGATGCCAGACCAAGACAAACCACCCATCTGGGCAGCAGCAGAATGGGATAGTGTTGACGGCGGAGGATCACATTTCTGTGACAACGGCAACAACACCAAACTTAAACTGCACGGAAGAAAGGCCCGGCAATCTACTTCTGTATCTTGCCATGAAAACCCAATGGATAGTTACAACAAAACAAATTGTGCTGTAGTGCTGGAAGATGAGACCCCCAGGTTGGAAGGCACTCAACTAGCTACTGGGGAAGAGCTGAAGACTTTTCAGAGTAAAGCCAGCATTTATGATGTGGTTGGATCAAAGCCCTCGGGACGTCTGACTGCTGATGTAGCTGCTCATGAAATGAGAGTCAGAAGCTGTAAAGATGTCTTACACATTGGAACATGGAATGTACGAAGCATGAACCAAGGGAAGTTGGAGGTGGTCAAGAATGAAATGGAACGTGTACAACTTGATCTGTTGGGTGTCAGCGAACTGAAATGGACTGGCATCGGGCACTTTGCATCAGATGATCACATGGTCTACTATGCTGGAAATGAAAGACAAAGAAGAAATGGTGTTGCATTTATAATAAAGAAGAAACTTGCAAGAACTGTAATGAAATACAATGCAGTCAGCGAATGCTTAATCTCTATTCGTCTACGAGGAATGCCTATCAACACAACTATAATTCAAGTATATGTCCCAACAACAGCTGCAGAAGAGAATGAAATTGAAGAATTCTATGAACAAGTACAAGCTGAAATTGACAGAACATGCAAATAGGTTATCCTGATAGTCATGGGTGATTGGAACGCAAAGGTTGGCAACAAAGAAGACAAAGTAGTTGGAAAATATGGACTTGGCAACAGAAATGAAGCTGGAGAAAGACTGATAGAATTCTGCAAGACCAACGATCTATTCATCTCGAACACCTTCTTCCAGCAATACAAGCGGCGACTATACACATGGACTTCACCCAATGGATTGTATAAAAATCAAATTGACTACATCCGTGGAAGTCAACGATGGAAAAGCTCTATAACATCGACAAAGACAAAACCTGGAGCTGACTGTGGTACAGATCATCAACTACTAGTATGCAAACTCAAACTAAAGCTGAAAAAGAGCAAACCACTCATGAATGCAGAAAAATATGACCTTGAGAATATACCACTGGAATTTAAAGACTGCCTGCAAAATCGATTTGCTGCTTTAGATACAAATGATAGAGTTCCAGAAGAGTTATGGAATGACATCAAGAAGGTTGTGTTGGAAGAAAGCGAGAAGTCTCTCCCAAAGGTAAAAAAGAAAAAACGGCCAAAATGGATGACGGAAGAAACTCTGAAAATTGCCCAGAAACGCAGAGAAGCTAAAGCCAGAGGAGAAAGAAAGACAATCACAGAACTCAACAGAGATTTCCAACGTGCAGCAAGACAGGACAAGGAAAAGTACTACAATGATGCATGCAAGGAAATAGAAGCAGAAACTATTAGAGGAAGAACAAGATCAGCTTTCCTAAAGCTACGAGAGTTAAAGAAAAAGTTCCAGCCTCGAATTGGAATGTTACAAGATGCTCAAGGTTCTATGTTGAATGCTGCTGAGAAGATCAAGAAAAGATGGAAGGAATATACAGAGTTTTTATATGATAAAGATCAAGTGGACCAACAGCCGTTTCAACCTGTACCTTATGATCTGGAACCATTGGTGATGAAAGAAGAAGTTGAAGCAGCATTGAAAGCCTTATCAAAGAACAAAGCACCAGGCATTGATTGCATTCCCATAGAAGTATTACAGCAATCTGATGCAGCTGTTACCGTACTTACAAGGCTCTGCCAAGAAATATGGAAGACAGCATCATGGCCAACTGACTGGAAAAGATCTGTGTTTATACCAATACTAAAGAAAGGTGATCTTTATCTTTATCTTTATTCGAACAATTTGATGAACCGCCCAGACCGAAGCATCAGGGCGGTGTACAATACAAACGGAGGCTACTGGAAACAAAGCCAGAAAGGAACGCCAAAAACCGATAGGACAGGAGAGTGCAGAGAAAAGATAGAAAGGGGAAAGAGCCCAAGAAAGCTTTTGACAAGGTCCCCCATCAGAGACTTTTGGCGAAGCTAAAAAGTCATGGGATAGGAGGCAGTGTACTATTGTGGATCGGGAACTGGTTAAAAGATAGAAAGCAGAGGGTAGGGCTAAATGGCCAATATTCCCAATGGAAAGAGGTGAATAGTGGAGTACCCCAGGGATCTGTACTGGGTCCGCTACTTTTTGACATATTCATAAATGACCTGGAAAAGGGAATAACTAGTGAGGTAATCAAATTTGCAGATGACACAAAACTGTTTAAAGTTGTTAAAACCCAAGAGGATTGTGGAAAACTGCAGGAGGATCTGGATAAATTGGAAGACTGGGCATCCAAATGGCAGATGAAATTTAATGTGGACAAGTGCAAAGTTATGCACCTAGGAAAGAACAACCCACACTATAGTTACAAGATGCAAGGCTCCACATTAGAAACCACCACCCAGGAAAAAGATTTAGGAGTCATCGTGGATAACATGTTAAAACCCTCCGCCCAGTGTGCAGCGGCGGCCAAGAAAGCAAATAGAATGCTAGGTATCATAAGGAAAGGGATGGAGAATAAAACAAAGGATATTATAATGCCTCTGTATCGCTCCATGGTACGACCGCACCTTGAATATTGTGTGCAATTCTGGTCACCGTATCTTAAAAAGGACATAGAGTTATTAGAAAAAGTACAGAGAAGAGCCACCAAATTGGTGAAGGGGATGGAAGGCTACTCCTATGAAGAGAGGCTAAAAAGGTTAGGGCTCTTTAACCTAGAAAAGAGGCGGCTGAGGGGAGATATGATAGAGGTGTATAAATTAATGAATGGAGTGGAACGGATAAACGTGGATAAATTGTTTACGCTATCAGAATATAGAAGGACTAGGGGTCATGTAATGAAGCTACAGGGTAAACTATTTAAGACAAATAGGAGAAAATATTTCTTCTCTCAACGTGTAATCAAACTCTGGAATCTGTTACCGGAGGATGTAGTAAGGGCTGTTAGTATAGCTGGGTTTAAAAAAGGTTTGGACGAGTTCCTGGAGGAAAGGTCCATAAACCACTATTAAAAAGGGACCCAGGATATCAATGCTTGGCCTAGTACAAGCACTGCAGAACCTGT
Source organism: Ichthyophis bannanicus (assembly GCA_033557465.1). Taxonomy (NCBI): domain Eukaryota; kingdom Metazoa; phylum Chordata; class Amphibia; order Gymnophiona; family Ichthyophiidae; genus Ichthyophis; species Ichthyophis bannanicus. Next base: position 44,539,963 of record CM066042.1, on the reverse strand, counting down.
GTCTTTTGGGGAAACTGCTAGGTACGTATGACCTAGATTGGCCACTGTTGGAAACAGGATACTGGGCTTGATGGACCTCGGTCTGACCCAGTATGGCATTTCTTATGTTCTTATGTTCTTAAGAGGGGCGAGAGGGACAATAGGGCGGGAGGGGGAAAAAGAAAAAAAAAAAAAGGAAGGGAGAAGAGGAACGGACAGGCAGAGGGATAATCATGGGGGGTGGGGGGGGGGACGACCAGGGGATAAGACACCATCGTCGGGAGGAGGGAGGTCAAAGGCCTGGCAAAAGAGATGTGTTTTGAGGAGAGTTTTAAAGCGGGGGTAGGAGAGTTCCAAACGAAGACATAAAGGGAGTGAATTCCAGAGAGCCGGACCTAAGAAGAAGAAAGCAGAATGACGGGTGAGTTCTAAGTGGGCCTGAGCGGGGGAAGGGAGAAAAAGACTGACTGTGGAAATTATCGCACAATCGCTCTGATCCCACATGCCAGCAAGATTCTACTGAAGATTATTCAAAAGAGACTACAATCATACCTGGAACAAGAACTACCTGAAGTGCAAGCAGGGTTCAGAAAAGGGCGAGGAACGAGAGACATCATTGCGGATGTGAGATGGATCCTTGAAAAGACTAAAGAATACCAAAAGGATAACTATTTGTGCTTTATCGACTATAGCAAAGCTTTTGACTGTGTAAACCATGAGAAACTCTGGGCCACATTAAGAAGCATGGGTATACCAGAACACCTGATCGTTCTCTTGCACAATCTGTACATTGATCAAGAAGCAACAGTTCGAACGGAACAAGGAGAAACAGAATGGTTTAAAATAAGCAAAGGTGTAAGACAAGGCTGCATACTTTCCCCCTTCCTGTTTAATTTATATGCAGAACAAATCATCAGAGAAGCAGGATCGTATTTATGGAAAGAGTGGTGGATCCGTGGAATAGTCTCCCAGTGGAGGTGATAGAGATGAGGGCAGTATCTGAATTCAAAAAAGCATAGGACAAACACAGAGGATCTCTAAAGGAAAAAAAAGGGATTGTTGTAGTGGTTTATATGGAAGGGCAGACTAGATAGGCCATGTGTTTTTTTTATGCCATGTTTCTATTTCTCCCCTAAATCTCCTAAGGAAGCTTCACAACAAAAAGCTTCCAATTCTAGTGACAAAATAGTATCCACTACTCCAAGCTGATAAAAAGACTTATATAGCAATAAAAGCCCCCTCACCTGCCCAACCCTAGGGACATTAATAAACTTATACCCTGGAAGACATACCTCTTACAATAATGGATCATTCTCTGATTGCATCCAGGATTCAATAATAAACAAGAATCCTAGATCCTTTTTGCACAAAAGATCTTGAATCAATGATACCTTATTGCAAATTGACCGAGCATTCACACTCAAGGGACGGGAATATCTTCTAATGACGAATAATGCAAACCTGGACAAGACAAAGATGCCAGTTGTCTAACTCACGCCATCCCTCTGTCATTAAATTTATTCTTCCTAACTCTCGAAATGAGGATCTCAATAGAAGAAACCAAACTATAGCTCATAAACTGATATACACTCCATTCATCATTGACAAGCTGGACTACTCGTCCATAGTTGAATGCTTCAACACAGTCTCAGATTGGCTCATGACGCACAACCTGAAGGTCAACACCAATAAGACTGAGGTCTTATTCATATCCAAAGACCCCACATTTACCCCACCGCCCTCCCTCAAAATGAAAGACTTCGACCTCATAACCAAGCAAGAGGTCCGTTATCTGGGAGTAACAATCGACCAATGCCTATCATGGGTGACCCACACTCAAAATATCTCCAAGACAGTCTATCATAAACTAAGAACCCTCCGGCACTTACGTCCTCTCCTAGAAACCTCGGATTTCCGCTCAGTTGCTCAAGCTCTCATCCTCCCTCATTTTGACTACTCCAACATCATCCTTCATGGTATGCCGAAGCACACCCTCCAGCCACTACAACTCACCATGACCACAGCCGCACGCACAATCCTAGCTGCATCCAGATACGACCACATCACTCCCATTCTAATTCAGCTCCACTGGCTCCCCATAGCAAGTCGCCTGACCTACAAAGCAATACTACTCACTTTTAAGGCCCTGCATACAATGTCGGGAACTTCACTCTCAGAACTGATACAAAGAACACCGGAGACCAGGACCAGGAGAACATGTATGGTAAACTCTCTCATGACTCCTTCAACAGTAAGGACCTGTACCCAGTCAACCAAGAACCGCGCCTTTTCACTATTTGCGCCAACCCAATGGAATGCACTACCTCCAACGATACGTGCTATCCCAGATCTTACAACTTTTAGGAAGGCATTGAAGACTTCTCTTCCAACTAACGTACAACCACCCACCCTAGACCAGCCACAAAAACGTAAACAGCTAACAGCGCACCACTGTAAATATGTATGTATTACCAGTAATATAAATATGTAGATCAGCCGACAGCCCATCACTGCGAATATGCTCCAGTAATTTAAATATGTTCCTAGCTATAACTCCTGTAATGTAAACATGTGCCTAGTTATACCCCACCCCAGATGTAAACATGTGCCTAGTTATACCTCAGATGTAAACTCCAGCTATGTAAATATGTTCCTAATTATAACTCCTGTAATGTAAACATGTGCCTAGTTTTACCTCAGATGTAAACTCCTGTAATGTAAATATGTTCCTAGTTTTACCTCAGATGTAAACCATGTTAGATGTAAACCATATAATCTAATCACTATGTTGTCTGTAAGTGTTCTGTAACACAGTCATATTTTCATGTAAACCGCACTGATCTGTAATAGCGCGGTATATAAAAACAATTACATAAATAAATAAATAAATATATATACAGAATGTTGGTCAAAAGGGTAAACCCCCTAATAGTCTAAAATCCCAGAAGAAACCCTAGCAATATCCATATAATTTAAGATCAATAAAACCAATAATAACCGATCCATCCTGACTTTTTAATATCTCCAAACCTAAAATATCAAAAAGCCAAAGGTTACAACCGGCACACATACAATGCACACCTCCAAGCTACCGCAGATCAACCACCCACCCACCCAATCAGCCAAATCAACCCATCCCACGTCCCTACCTATTTGACAATAACGCGATCCAAGGTACAGGTTGAAACGGCTGTTGGTCCGCTTGATCTTTATGGTATGACGACTCTGTATATTCTTTCCACCTTTTCTTGATCTTCTCAGCATCATTCAACATGGATCCTTGAGCATCTTGTAGCATTCCAATTTGAGGCTGGAATTTTTTCTTTAACTCTTATAGCTTTAGAAAAGCTAATCTTGTTCTCCCTCTAATAGCTTCTGATTCTACTTCCTTGCATGTGTAATTGTAGTACTTCCCCCTTGTCTTATCTTGCTGCATGTTGGAAATCTCTGTTAAGTTCTGCAATTGCCTCTCTTTCTCCTCTGACTTCAGCTTCTCTGCTTTTCTGGACAATTTTCAGAGTTTCTTCAACCATCCATTTTGGCTGTTTTTGCTTTTTCAACTTATGTAGAAACTTCCTGCTTTCTTTCAACACAACCTTCTTGATGTCATCCCATAACTCTTCTGGAACTCTGTCATTTGTATCTATAGCAGCAAATCAATTTTTCAGGCAGTCTAAATTTCAACTGTATATTCTCAAGATCATATTTTGCTACATTCATCAATGGCTTGCTCTTTTTCAACTTTAGCTTGAATTTGCATACTAGTAGTTGGTGATCTGTACCACAGTCAGATCCAGGTTTTGTCTTTGTTGATGTTATCAAGCTTCTCTATCGTTATCTTCTACAGATGTAGTCAATTTGATTTCTGTAAAGTCCACGAGTACAGTCGGTGCTTGTGTTGCTGGAAGAAGGTGTTTGAGATGAATAGATCATTGGTTTTGCAGAATTCTATCACTTTCTCCAGCTTCGTTTCTGTTGCCAAGTCCATATGTTTCAACCACTTTGCTTTCTTCTTTGTTGCCCACTTTTGCGTTCCAGTCACCCATGACTATCAGGATATCCTGTTTGCATGCTCTGTCAGGTTCAGTTTGTACTTGTTCATAGAACTCATCAACGTCTTCCTCTTCTGCAGCTGTTGTTGGGGCATATACCTGAATTATAGTTGTGTTGATGGGCTTTCCTCATAGACAAATAGAAATTAAGTGTTCATTGACTGCACTGCATTCCATTTTAGTTCTTGCAAGTTTCTTCTTAATTATAATGCAACACCATTTCTTCTTTGTCTTTCATTTCCAGCACAGTAGACCATATGATCATCAGATGCAAAGTGGCTAAAACCAGTCCATTTCAGTTCACTGACACCCAACAGAGCAAGTTGTAAACATTCCATTTCATTCTTGACCACCTCCAACTTCCCTTGGTTCATGCTTCATACGTTCCATGTCCTCATATGTAAGACATCTTTGCAAAACTTTGACTCTCATTTCATGCGCAGCTACATCAGCAAATCCAACCACATCATAAATGCTGGCTTTACTCTGAGGAGTCTTCAGCTCTTCCCCAGTAGCCATTTGAGTGCCTTCCAAACTGGGGGTCTCATCTTCCAGCACTATAGTGCAATTTGTTTTGTGACTGTCCTTTGGGTTTTCATGGCAAGATACAGAAGTAGATTTACCAGGTCTTTCTTCCATGCAGTTAATTCCAATGTTGTTGCATTTGTCACAGAAATGTGATCCTCCGCTTACAACACCATCCCATTCTGCTTTCTGCCCAGATGGGTGGTGTGTGTCTTAGTCTGGCACCTCAGCTGAGACCTGTTTATCTTGGGAGACCCTACCAGTAGCTAAGCTACTGATAGCTCAGCTCTCAGCATCACTGATGCACACAAGGGCTCACAGCACAACAAAATTGATGCCTTTGAATTATGGTGCTGGCAACGAATACTGTGTATATCATGGACTGCCCAAAGAACAAACCAGTCAGTACTAGAGGAGGTAAAACCTAAGCTTTCCTTAGAAGCTCAGATGACATGATTTCGACTTTCATACTTTGGACACATCATGCAGAGAGATCATTGGAGAAAGATATAACATTTGGCAAGGTAGGTCACCATAAAAGAGGAAGGTCGGCAATGAGATGGATCGATAGAATAACAGCAGTTATGGATACCACTCTATCAACAATGAGCCATTTGGCTGAAGACCGAACAAAGTTTAGGTCAACTATCCAGAGGGTCACCAGGAGTCAACACCAACTCAACGGCACTTAACAAGTGCAAAGTTTGGCACCTAGGAAAGAACAACTCCAACTACAGTTACACAATGCAAGGTTCCACATTAGGAACCACCACCTAGGAAAAAGATTTAAGCGTCATTGTGGATAATACATTGAAACCCTTTGCCCAGTGTGCTGCGGCAGCCAAGACAGGAAATAACATGCTAGGAATCATAAGAAAAGGAATGGAGAATAAAAGCAAGGATATTATAATGCCTCTGTATCATGAGATTGGTCGACTGCACCTTGAACACTGTGTGCAATTTTGGTCGCCATATCTTAAAAAGGATATAGCAGAATTAGAAAAGGTACAGAAAAGAGCCACCAAAATGGTAAAGGGGATAGAAGGATATCCCTATGAGGAGAGGCTTAAAAGGTAAGAGCTCTTCAACTTGGAAAAGAGATGGCTGAGGGGAGATATGATAGAGGTCTATAAATTAATGAATGGAGTGGAATGGGTAAACGTAGATTGGTTGTTTATGCCATCAACAAGTAGAAAGACTAGGGGATACTTAATGAAGCTACAATGTAACCCATTTAAGACTAATAAGAGAAAATATTTTTTTCATTCAACGTGCAATCAAACTCTGGAATTTATTACCAAAGGATGTAGTAAAAGTTGTTAGTGTAGTGTTTAAAAAACATTTGGATAAGTTCCTTGAGGAAAGGTCCATAAACCATTTTTAAAGAGGACCCAGGAAATCCACTGCTTACCCAAGACAAGCATTGTGAAACCTGTGTACCTTTTAAAGAACCTGCCAGGTACTTGTGACCTGGATTGGCCACTGTTGGAAACAGGATTCTGGGCTTGATGGACCTTGGTCTGACCCACTATGGCAGTTCTTTTGTTATGTTCTTATGTTTATTGGGTGGGTAGGGGGATCGGCGCCTCAGGGCCACCAGGGAATTTCTTATCAGGTGGGTGAGGAGACCAGGGCTGCTGGGCCACCAGGGACTTTGTTTCTGTCAGGGGGTCGGTGTCTGGGGGGGAGCACTAGAACCCCAACAGTATGCTGATGGAATTGGGGGATTTCTTCGATGCCTAGGTCAAACTTCACCTCAAATGACCCTGTTTCTCTGGAACAGCATGCCAAACTTGCGTCGACTTCTGTGCGCCTGTGCATGGCTTGCTCTCCCTATTTAGCGCTGACATTTTGCGCACTGGGTAATTTGAATATTGCATTCCAGGGCAAAGAGTCGGCATTAAAGTTGCGCTATGAAACCTTGCACTAGAACTTTAAGCACCGAGTTCTAGCGCAGGGTTTCTGAAGCAGCCTGTTTGTCCCATGTTTTTCCCCTTGGCCAGCCTAGCTGGAATACTCAGTGTGGGATGGGGACAGCAGGTCTATTTGGGCATGGTCACAGGCTGCATTTCTGCTTCCCCTTTTTGACTTATCTGTAACTGAACTCCAAAGGCTGGGCAGATTTGAAATGGTTGTCCTCTTCAGGTTCAGCTTGGACAAATCCCCCTCAGGCCCATATGGAAATGAGAGGGTGAGGCGGTTTTGCAGAGAAGGGCTGCATTCCATGGTGAGCACAACTGGATAAAGCGACTGCACAAGGTACTTATTAGAGCATGTTGCAGAACTAAAACATTTTCTCTGCAGTTCATGAAATTCACTCTTTTGAGGTTGGAATTTACTAAAACCAATCCATTACCATCTCCCCCATTCCCTTCTAGTATGGAGAGGTCATAGAGAGATTCATGCTATACCCAGACAGCTCTGAACTTAAAAGAGAGAGCAAGGAGCCTATTTATGGGGTAGAGAGAGAAGGATAAGTCTTTTTACTTCCGCCTTAGTAACTTTTCAACTCTTGTCTCTTCCCATTAGGGAGACACACTTTAGCTGTCGCATACTCTTCTGAAACTGAGTTAGATTAACCTGCTGACTGACATTTGTCTAAAGTCTAAGCAATCAAGGAGATGTTTCATCTTTGCACATATGGAGAGGGAAAATATTTTTTTCCAACTTTTTCCAAGCTAGAACCAGAAACATTGGTTCAAACAGGTCCGAACGATGGAGTCTGCAAAGGCCACGTCATCTGAATACCAGCTACAGAGCAGAGGCCCCACAGGAGCTTCTTGTGAATTATTGAAGTTGCATAAAAGGAAAAATTCCTTTTGTTGTTTTTACTTACAGGAGTTCAGTCACCATCCGGTTTTTGAGCTGTTTTATGAACTTTAAGTGCTTTGATCAGATGCTCTGCAAGTCACCCTGTATAGAACTGCTGGTGTGTACCAACTTCAGGAGTCACCACTGAGCTGTGTCAACCCTACAGCTCTAACATGAGGAGTCCCCTCTGCAAGTTAACAACAATAAAATCTGGAGCTAGAATTAGGTTATATAAACACTATAACTGGAAGCTATTATTGAGCAGAACCAGAAGTCATTAGCTTGGCGGCAAGTAAAAAAGTTCATATGTTAAGTACAAGACTTGAGGCTTTTAGAGAAGAAGGAAAGATATTCAATTTAGAACCTCAATGGCCATAGCCCTGGCGTCCACATGTTGACTGACCAGAACCTAATGTACCTCAAAAGCCTTAACATGAAGGAGATGTCAAGTCTCTCACCTTTGAGTCTTCCTACCAAGGCACTGGCTTCCCAGTCAGTGCAACATAAGGGGTCTGAGCCAAACAACACCATCCAGTTGAAAGACTACAGACACTTCTAGACAGAAAGAAAAGAGTTTCTTCTTTTTCTTGCAGATTGCTGAGTACAGCCATACGGGACTGACATATTTTGAGTGGCTCACCATCATTACACCACCGCCGCACTCTTTTCTATCTTATGCATGTGCGCAATGCAGGATAGTCTCTGCAAATGTACGTAGGACGTATCACTGAGACCATTGGAAACTCGGTTCTTTTTCATTTCTGTGAAGGGGATGGGGAAACAGATTTAGAAGATCTTCACCATTTAAATTTAGAAGAGGATCTCTGCTTCATTTTTGATGCACTCCTACATAAATTCAGATGGTAAGGCTCATTCGGGGGACTGTAAGACTTAGAAGTAGACATAGGTCTCATGGAAAGGATAGTGTAGATGAAATCCAGAGTGGGTTTTGGACCTTATTTATTTAAGTGTTTTTATACCGCCTAATCTAAAAGTCTAGGCAGTTTACAGAGAACTAGCACTTATAGGGAACTTGTAATGCTCATATATACAACATTTATTTATTTATTTATTTATTTAGCTGCATTTATATCCCACTTTTCACCGGGTCAAAGCGGTTGGGGGATACATTTAACACAAGGGGATATGAGACACATACACTAATACTTACAGGGAACATGGGCAATGGAGGGTTAAGTGGCTTGCCCAAGACCACAAGGAGCACCTGTTGGACTAAAAACCCCAGTCCTTCCGGCCCAAGGTTGCTGTCCTCTAGTGGGATTTGAACCACTGACCTTCCGGCCTGTAGCACCTTGCCCCAACCACTAGGACACTCCTCCCGAACATGAGTGAAGTTGAACTGAATATTCAGTACAAAGAGCATAACATGTATGAACTAAAGAGTAACAAGTTACAAAATTACTTATTTACATATATACAGGCTTGTGCACAATACTAATGGGGTGGATACCAGTAGGGGAGAGGTAGTAAGGAGAGAGTGTGGTTAGAGGAAGGGCAAAATGGAGAAGACCTGCATCTCAGGTAGATTGGGAGGGGTATAGAAAGTGAGTTAGACTTCATTACCAAGGAATTTGTGGAATAGAAGAGTTTTTAATTTCTTCTTGAAATCTGCGAGGTCAGATACGGTACGAATATGTGCTGGTAGTGAATTCCACATGATCGGGGCATACATGGATTTGTGGTGGGTACTGTTAGCAAATTTTGGTGTAGTGATCTCCTGGATCTTTTTTTTTTTGGGGGGGGGGGTTCCTATAGATGTGATTTGAGGTAAGTGGATGAGAGACCTTGGAATATTATGAATGTTATGAGTATTGCTTTGTATTTTGTCCTTGCTTTTACAGGTAGCCAATGTAGCTCTTAGAGGATAGGAGTAATGTGGCTGGATGGTGTGGCACTTAGCAGGACACGAGCCCCGGTGTTTTGAGCCAGTTCTAGAGGATGAAGTATATAGGTTAGTAAGCCCTGCAAGATGATGTTGCAGTAGTCAAAGTGAGGTGTAATGAGGGTTTGGAATACTGTGTGATAATTGTGGTGGTCGAGTAGCGGCTTGAGGTGTTGGATGGTTTTCAGTTTGTGATACAATATATGGCTTTGATAGTGCTGTTAATGTGAGGTTGAAAGGTAAGGTGCTGGTTGAGGGTTATGCCAAGATATTGTACTTGGGACTGTACATTCAGTCAGTTCCTGCAATTGAGAAGGTGGATAGAGGGATGTAATTAGGGTCTCTCGAGATGAGTGCTTCTGTTTTGTTGTGGTTTACGAGGAAATTGTGCTTAGAAAGCCATTGTGTGACAGCTTTGAAGCATCATGATAGGGATGTGCAGTTAGATTTGGTGGTGGAGATATAGTAGATACGGTATAAGACATTGAAGGATTGAATTACTGCACAGAAGGGTTGTAGGAATATATGTTGAACAGGAGAGCCAAGAGGGATGAGCCTTGTGGAACTCCTTGTTGCTGGGTTAATGACGTTGATTGTTGTACTCCCGAGATGACTTGCTGCTTGCAGATGTTGAGGTAAGATGTAAAACATTTTAGGGCTGTGCCTGTAAGGCCTAGTGAATGGAGGCATTGTAGTAAAATATTATGCGGTACTGAGCCGAAAGCAGACTTGATGTCCAGGAATAGCAGTAAAAAGGCTTGTTTTGATGCGTTAGTGCCTTTGATGAGATTGTCCATTAATGTTGTGAGAAGTGTTTCCACACTGTGATTATGTCTGAATACATATTGGTGGGGGTCGAATGGGGCCTTTGTATCTATGTGATAAGAACATAAGATATGCCATACTGGGTCAGACTAAGGTCCATCAAGCCCAATATCCTGTTTCCAACAGTGGCCAATCTAATTCACAAGTACCTAGCAGTTTCCTTAAAAGATACAGATTCCACAATGCTTGTATTGAGGCAAGCAGTGCATATCCTGGGTCCCCTTTAATAATGGTTTATGGATCCTTCCTCCAGGAACATGTCCAAACCTTTTTTAAACCTGGCTACACTAACAGCTTTTACTACACCCTCCAGTAGTAAATTCCAGAGTTTGATTACATGTTGAGTGAAAAAATATTTTCTCTTATTAGTCTTAAATAGGCTTACCCTGTAGCTTCATTGCATGTCCCCTAGTCTTTCTATATTTTGATGGCATAAACCATCGATCTATATTTACCCGTTCCACTCCATTCATTAATTTATAGACCTCTATCTTATCTCCCCTCGGCTGTCTCCAGATTGAAGAGCCCTAACCTTTTTAGCCTCTCCTCATAGGGGTATCTTTCCATCTCCTTTACCATTTTGGTGTCTCTTCTCTGTACCTTTTCAAATAGCAATATATCCTTTTTAAGATACGGCGACCAGAATTGCACACAATATTCAAGGTGCGGTCGCACCATGGAACGAAACAGAGGCTTTATAATTTCCTTTGATTTATTCTCCATTCCTTTCCTTATGATACCTAGCATTCTATTTGCTCTCTTGGTTGCCGCTGCACACTGGGCGAAGGGTTTCAACATGTTATACACAATGAATCTAAATCTTTTTCCTGGGTGGTGGTTCCTAATGTGGAACCTTGCATCGTGTAACCATAGTTTGGGTTGTTCTTTCCTAGGTGCATAACTTTGCACTTGTCCACATTAAATTTCATCTGCCATTTGGATGCCCAGTCTTCCAATTTATCAAGGTCTTCTTGCAATTTTCCACAATCCTCATGGGTTTTAACAACTTTGAATAGTTTTGTGTCATCTGCAAATTTGATTACCTCACTTGTTGTTCCCATTTCGAGGTCATTTACGAATGTGTTAAAAAGCAGCAGACCCAGCACATTTCCCTGGGGTACTCCACTTCACCTTTCTCCATTGGGAAAATTGGCCATTTAGCCCTATCCTCTGCTTTCTATCTTTTAACCAGTTCCTGATCCACAATAGTACACTGCCTCCTATCCCATGACTCTTTAATTTCACCAAAAGTCTCTCATAGAAACATAATGACAGAAAAAGACCACATGGCCTATCTAGTTTGTCCTCCCATATCACCACTACAACATTCCCCTTTTTTCCTTTAGAGATCCTCTGTGTTTGTCCCATGCTTCTTTGAATTCAGATAGATACTGTCCTCATCTCTACCATCTCCACTGGAAGACTATTCCACAGATCCACCACTCTTTCCGTAAAGAAATATTTCCACATATCACTCCTGAATCTATTCCTTTTCACACTCATCCCATGTCCCCTCATAGCAGAGCTTACTTTCAATCAAAAGAGGCTCTCCCCCTGTGAAATTATGCCAGAGAGCTATTTAAACATCTCAATCATATCATCTCTATCCCGCCTTTCCTCTAAGGTGTACATATTAAGATCCTTAAGTCTGTCCACATATGCTTTATAATGAAGACCACTAACCATGTATGGACTCCAGCCTGTTTATATTCCTTTGAAGGTGCGGTCTCCAGAATTGCACGCCATACTCCAAATGAGGTCGCACCAAAGACTTATACAGAGGTACTATAACCTCCTTTCTTCTGCTGGCCATTCCTCTCCCTATGCACCCAAGCATTCTTCTAGCTTTTGCTGTCGCCTTTTCTACCTGTTTAGCTACTTTAAAATCATCAGTCACAATCACGCTTAGATTCTGCTATTCTTTAGTGGACAAAAGTACTTCACCCATTATACTACATTGGTCCCTTGGATTGCTGCAGCCCAAATGAATGACCTTGCATTTTTTAACATTAAATTCCAGCTGCCAAATTCTTGACCATTCTTCAAACTTAGCTAGATCCCCCTCATGTTTTCTACTCCTTCCTGGGTGTCTACTGCATTGCAGATTTTGGAATCATCCGCAAAGAGGCAAACTTACCCAACAGCCCTTTCGCTATATCACTAACAAAGATTTTAAAAAGAATCGGACCAAGGACAGATCCCAGGGGCACACCAATGGTAACTTCCTTCTCCTCGGAATGAGCTCCATCTACCTGTACCCTTTGTCTCCTCCCACTCAACCAATTTCCAACCCAAGCAATAACTTTATGGTCCATCTCTAGGATGCTCAGTTTGTTTATAAGTTGCCTGTGAGGAACGGTGTCAAAGGCTTTACTGAAATCTAAATACACTGCATCTAGGGCTCTCCCTCAGTACAACTCCCTGGTCACCCAGTCAAAGAAATCAATCAGATTTGTCTGACAAGATCTGCCTCTGGTGAATCCATGCTGCCTCAGATCCTGTAATCTGCTGGACTCCAGAAACCTCATTATTTTCTCTTTCAGCAGCGCTTTCAATAATTCACTCACCACCGAAGTTAAACTAACCAGCCTGTAGTTTTCAACGACATCCTTACTTCCACTTTTGTGTAAAGGGACCATATATGCCTCTCTCCAGTCCTTTGGCACCACTCCCAACTCCAACGAGGCATTGAAAAGGTCAGTCAGTGGAGTTGCTAGAACGTCCCCAAGTTCCCTCAGTATTCTAGGGTGTATCCCATCCGGTCCCATCGCTTTGTCTACTTTAAGTTGAGCTAGTTTCTCACAAACAGTCTTCTGAAAATTGTTCAAGATGTCCCTCGCTTCTGTTCCTGTTTGTGGGTGTTTTCTGAGGTCCTGCTGCTGGTTCTTCATCTGTGATTACAGAACAGAAATATTTGTTAAGCAATTCCGCTTTATCCTCATCAGCTTCAACATATTCCTCCCCTTCACCCTTGAGTCTGACAATACCACTTTTGTCCTTTCACTTCTCACTAACATATCTAAAAATGTCTTATCCCCTCATTTAACTACATTGGCTATTTCCTCCTCTTTTTGAATTTTTCCTCCCTAAGTACTTTGCTAGCTTCTCTAAGTTTTTCCAAATATAGATGCCTGTCTTCCTCGTTCTGTGATCTCTTGTATTTTAGGAAGGCCTCCCTCTTTTTCTTCACTTTTTCAGCTATTTCTTTAAAAAAACAGAGAGGTCTCCTTTTCCTTTTATTTACCATATTAACAAAAAGGTTGGTTGCCCTTAAAATATCCCCTTTCAGTTTTGCCCACTTTTTCTACATTCCCCAGCTGTTCCCATCCCGCTAAGGACTCCCTGAGGTATTTTCCCATCTTGGCAAAGTTAGTTTTCCTAAAGTCTAAGACCCTTGCTTTTGAATGGATTTTAAACAGCCCTAGTCCTAATACTGAACCACACCATCTGGTGATCACTGGATGCAAAATGATCTCCCACTATAACATCAGAAACACTTTCATCATTGGTAAGCACCAAGTCCAATATGGCCCCTTCACGTGTGGGTTCTGTTACCAGTTGCCTGAATAGTTCTCCCTGTACAGAGTCCAGGCTCTCATTACTTCTAGATGACACTGCAGTAGGAATGTGCCAATCAACATCTAGCATATCGAAATCCCCTATCAGTAGCACTTCCCCTTTCCTAGCAATGATGCACATATCTTCAATTAACTCTCCATCCACCTCTTCCTCCTGTGGTCTGTATATCACACCAATGTAAATAGATTTCTCTTTCCCTCTTTCTAATTTAACCCATAGTGCCTCCTCTCTCCCTTCTAAGATCTGTAGTTCCAAAGCTTTAATATTATTTTTTACATATAGTTCCACTCCTCCTCCCCTTCTTCCTACCCTGTTCTTTCTGAAAAAAGTATAGCCTGGTATAGTTACATCCCAGTCATGGTTTTCTGTGAACCATGTTTCTGTAACTGCCACTAAACCCAAGTCAGCCTCTCCCATTAAAGCTTCAACATCTGAGATCTTATTTCCCATGATACGGGCATTTATACACACCGCTTTCCATATGTTCTTCCTTTTCCCCATTTCCATAAAGGTATTTAATGTTTCACTTACCTGGGGGCTTTCTTTACCGATCCCCAATGAATCTAGTTTAAAGCCCTCTTCATTAGATTAGCCAGTCTGCTACTGAAGACATTTTGACCTTTCTTGGACAGATGGATGCCATCTCTGCTCTGCAACCTTTGGAACAGCATCCCAAGGTCCAGGAAACCAAAACCCTCTCAATGACACCATCTATGCAGCCATGCATTCATCTCCAGGATGTGAGCTTCTCTGCCTTGGCCTTTACCCTCAACAGTGAGGATTGAAGAGAACACCATCTGTGCCCCTATCTGCTTCACCCTCTGTCCCAGACCCATGAAGTCACTTTTGATATGCTCAGAGGGATACCTAGCAGTATCATTTGTGCCAACATGGATTAGCAACATTGGGTAATAGTCAGTGGGCTTGATGAGACTTGGCAAACTCTCCGTAACATCTCGGATTTTGGCACCTGGTAGACAGCATACCTCTCTAGACATCAAGTCTGGTCGGCAAATGGACACCTCAGTACCCCTCAGAAGAGAGTCACCAACCATCACTACCCTTCGCTTCCTTATGCTCACTGATTCTGCAACTTTGGGGTGTTCGAGCTCTGGTTCTTCCCTTTCCAGGAATGCTTTCACCTCATCCACTTCCAGGGCTGCATAATGGTTCTTTAGTTCAAGGCTGGAGAAGTTGGATTGGTGATTCTGCAGGCCCTGATGATTTGTGTCCAACCTTCATCATTCTATAGGCTCCCATCTTCTCCTGTGCTGGAGAGCTTGGATGTTGCAAGAAGCATCTCATCAATGTACTTCTCACTCACTTGAATGCTCCTCAGCCTCACTACCTCCTCTCTGAGTTCCTCAAATTGTTTCCTGAGAGCTTCTGCCTGCAGGCATCCTGCACATGGAACTGGTCCTTCAACTTGCATTGGGACCACTGTTTGGACAGATGCAGAAACTGTAACGGGGGCAACAGCTTTGGTGATACGATTTTTCCCAGCCATTGTTCAGTCGATGAAGCTTAGGTATCTGTTAAAGCAAAAGAGAGAGACCTACCAAAGTATCAGCTGGTTTCCCAGCTGTCCTTTCAGAGAAAGAGCAGTTAAATCTCTTTAAGTGTGTTCAAAATGTGCTGTTCCAAGTCCCTGTGTGTAGTTAATTGGGGAGTTGCCCTATAAGGCAAGACTGCTCACTAGGGGTGGGTGGGAGTTGGGGGGGAGGGAGGGAACTAACATCTGATGAGGTGTCAGTAGCTTCAAAGAGCTGAGAAAGATACTAAAGCAGAGTTTTAAACCTACCCCACTAAAGAAAATATTTCTCCTTTTAAAACTAAAGAACCAAAAAGAATGTAAATTGTTTTAAAAATGTACTAAAACCCTTTTAAGAACTCCCAGGCAGAGAGCTGTAATTTAAAAAGCCACAAACTCTTACCTTTGCTTGAAATGTATAGCCCCCGTTAGGAATGCCTATCAGATAACAGTTAGATAAACATAGATTTACTTAAGTATATGTTGCTGAAACTATAAGAAACACAATGAATATGCTGCTTATTATGTCATCTAAACCTCAGATCTCGGCACAGCACTTCATCCTCCACCCAACAGTCCCACATAGGGTAGGCCCCCAGGCCAAAACCCACTAGTCGCCCACCCTTAGTCAGGCATCCAAACCTACTATACTCTGACTCATCCCAGTCACACCACTCATCACACCACACACTATTAGTATGTATCATAACCAACTGTGAAATACTTATAAGTGATATGTTTATGCAGCTGGAACAAATGGTCCTGTACAATGTGAAACAATGTCCATACTTAGTCTGTAATGCAAGAGGCAGCAGGCACAATATCAGTGCAGGCACCTCCTTGTCAAAAAAGAACAACCTCATGGTCCCAGCCTGCTGCTCAGATGAAAAAGAAAAGAACCCCCCCCCCCCACCACACACACACACACACACACACACACACAAAGAATGGGAGGGTGATCCCTTCACAGTCTGCACACTCAAACTGAAACTTCATCAGCGATTTCACGGTCTCAAGGTCCAAGTCAAAGTCCCTTTCATTCGCTGGATTGCCAGATAAGCACTAATCAACTGTTACCATTATGGCGCAGTGTTGGTGACAGTCCAGGTCACCACAAAGCTTCAGGGCATCACTTCTGTTTGCCTCAGTGTCTGATCCAAGCCATCTCAAAACGACACCATGATGTGCTCTCCCAACACAGAGAGAGAGAGAGTGGTGAATCAAAACACAAGCAGAAAAACAGCAGGCCCAGAACCCTTAGGAACTGACACAGTACCCTCCTATCATGCAAAGTGGAATTAAGAGCCTTCTGTAGGAGCCAAGTCCTTATTCACAAATTGCATGGCAACCTCAGCTGCAGTAAAAAAAAATGTTGCTTCTATCATGAAGAATCCGCAGCATGGGAGGGTACAACAAGGCAAAGCGGGCTTCCTTCTGCACTAACTTCCCTACGAGGAAAGGCTTAAAAAGGTTAGGACTCCAACTTGAAAAAGAGACAGCTGAGGGGAAATAGGATAGAGGTCTATAAAATAATGAGTAGAGTGGACGGGTAAACGTAGATTGGTTGTTTACTCCTTCAAAAAGTAAAAAGACTAGGGGACACACATTGAAGCTACAATGTAGCACATTTAAGACAAATCAGAGAAAATGTATTTTTTTCACTCAATGTGTAATCAAACTCTAGAATTTGCTACCAGAGAATGTAGTAAAAGCTGATAGTGTAGCTGGATTTAAAGGAGGTTTGGAGAGTTCCTGGAGGAAAAGTCCATAAACCATTATTAAAGAGGACCAGGGAAATCCACTGCTTACCCCTGAGATAAGCATCATGGAATCTGTCTACCTTTTGGGAACCCGACAGGTACTTGTGACCTGGACTGGCCATTGGGACCTAAGATACTGGGCTTGATGGACCCTTGGTCTGACCCAGTATGGCATCTCTGATGTTATTATCTTCTTATGTGTGTTATATTGGGGACACTGAGCCCCTGTGGGAGGTGCATTGAAGCCAATGAGTCCCATGATTCTTTTCTGTGGGAGTGTTATGTAGGGGCCACCGAGTTCCTGTGATCATGTGGGGGGGAGGGAGGGCAGAGGGGAAAGGTGTGTTGTGTTAAGAGCCACCAAAATCCTTGGCATCATCCTTTTGGAGGGGGAACTGTGTTGGGGCTGCTGATCTCCCCATCATTGCCATTGACATGGCCCTATAAAGGCTTCATTTTGATGATCTATAAGCAAGTCTGGTGAAGTTTATTTAAATTTTGGTTTGCCATAGGCACGAAACTGGAATGACATTTGTAATGTGGATCTTTTTAAATATTCTTTGGGGGAATTATCTTGAATAATGATCTTAAAACTCACCTATTTATAGAGTACTTTGGAGACTCATTCCCAATAGATGAAATATTTCCCACTTAAACTCATGTATACTCATATTCATTAATTCACAACTTACTTTTTCCTTTTTCTTATTCTATCTTACAATACCCAATTCTTCACATTATCACATTTACTCTTTACACTAATAATTCTAGTGAACTACAATACATTTTTCCTTGCTCAGATAAGATTTTTGAAATTTGTAAATATTTAAATCTGTATATATGTTTAAACTATCTATATCCCTAATCAGCATTTACTCAGCATTGTAACCCTCAAATTACCATTTTTATTATATACAATTTAATGTTCACTGTAATTTCAATTGTTTGAATAAGTTTCAATGTAATGTTCAAGTTTTGTTCTATGTAAACCGCTTTGATTTTTATGAAAGGCGGTATATAAAACCGTTCAATAAATAAATAAAAAATAAATTAGACAAATAGTCAAGTATTAAAATGCAAATAGAGCCATTTCCTTGCAAAACTTTATCCCCCGAAAAGTTAGTTCCATGGTGCGACCCCACCTTGAATATTATATGCAATTCTGGTCACCGTTTCTTAAAAAGGATATAGCATTATTAGAAAAGGTACAGAGAAGAGTCACCAAAATGGTAAAGGAGATGGAAGGATACTCCTATGAAGAAAGGCTAAAAAGGTTAGGGCTCTTCAACCTGGAAAAGAGATGGCTGAGGGGAGATATGATAGAGATCTATAAATTAATGAATGGAGTGGAACGGGTAAACATAGATCAATTGTTTTACGCCATCAAAATATAGAAAGACTAGGGGACATACAATGAAGCTACAGGGTAACCTATTTAAGACTAATTAGAGAAAATATTTTTTCACCCAACAATGTGTAATCAAACCCTGGAATTTTGTTACTGGAGGATGTAGTAAAAGCTGTTAATGTAGCTGGGTTTAAAAAAGGTTTGGACAAGTTCCTGGAGGAAAGGTCCATAAACCATTATTATAAAGGGACCAAGGATATCAATGCTTGACCCAATACAAGCATTGTGGAACCTGTGTCCCTTGGGGAAACTGCTAGGTACGTATGACCTAGATTGGCCACTGTTGGAAACAGAATACTGGGCTTGATGGACCTTGGTCTGACCCAGTATGGCATCTCTTATGTTCTTATTATTCATTCACTTTCAGCACTCCCTATATCATCTTGCCCACATTCAGCCATTCATCCCCTCTCCCCAATTCATGCTTATTCTTTCCATATCATCTCCCAGGTTCATCCCTTTTCTCATCACCGATACAAATCCCTCCTGACTATCTTCTCCCCACAGATTCATTCATCCACCTTCTTACTTCTCTGGGCTCGCCCTATTGACTACCCAAACCCTTTTCAAGCAGGGCTCTCAGTAACAACTAGAGAAGGCCCTGTCCAATCTGCAGGATCAGGTGCTGCCATTTTTTTTAAGATGGCTGCATTGGGGCAGGAACATGCGGGCATCACTCCTGCCCCTCAACGATTAAAGTACCAGAAAGGGGGATCAGAGCAGCTTTTTTTTTTGAGGTTAGGGGTTTGGGGTATGGGCCATTAAATCACCAGGAAGAGGCCACCAGGACACCTCTTTGGAGGTTCAGGAGAGGGTAACGGCTGGAGCCATCAGGCCACTAATGACATTTAAGTGATGTCATGATTGGGGGGCTAGGAACCCACGATCAGGGAGTCTGCCTTCACCTCAGATGATCCACTGTGCTCCCCGTTCCATTATTACACTTGCCCGGAGCTGGTGTAAAGATCCAGGATTAAAAGAAGACTGAAAAACCGTGCTACGTGTCAACACAGTTTTTTACATCAGGAACAATTACAAAGTCATTCTTTTGCAAGCCTTGATGCAGTGCTTTCACTCATGCATTCTGCATTGGGGATCAAGACTAGGGCAGTAAAATCTTGAGCAAAACGCTGCTACCCGGATCTTGATGAGGCGGTTTATAAGGATTTACAGCAGCACTATCTGTATAGTTACGCTGAAAATCCACAGATAGTGCCCAGCTGCCATCATCTGGCTAATTTCCTGCGAATATCAACCTGCTACGTTTCCTTGAGACCTGGGGTGAAGTTTAATAAAAGGTCTGATAATAAAGTGGCAACAGGAGACATACATTACATTACTGCATACAAAGGAAAGAATCAAAAACTAGAAAAATCGAAGCCATGAATGATCTGAGCAAGCAGAAAGTGAAAGTTCATCACACAGGCCCTTTGAGGCTATTAGATAGCTCATTTCTTCAGTAGCCCCCGGAGCATGAGCCAAGAGAGTGGGAACGCACCTGTCAGTCTAACTGCTCAGGACCCTGGGGGTCAGGTGCAACTGAAAAACAGCTTGTAAAGTTTGCAGATTCTCACTTCCCTGTTCCCACAGGTCTGGAAGATCATTTTTCAAAGTGAAACTCCCAGTGGAGATTCCCTTTGAAAATTTGGCCTGATGGGGAAAGCGGGTTTATTGTACCTGCATTCTTTAAAACAGCTTTGAAATGCAATCTCTGAATATACTTTCATTCTCCAACCTAACCCCACTCCTTTTCGCTCAGGGCAAAATTACCAGTTTTTGTTGGAGTGGAGGAGGGGACAGTTTTCAGCTGTACATTTCACGCAGGCTGGCATTAGGGGGTGGCAAACATGGCAGTTACCTGGGCCACCATGCCACAGGAGTCCGCAAATCTGCCTCAAGCTTAAGGAGGCAAACTTTGGGGCCCCCCTCCCCGGTTTCCACCCAGGGCCTCTGCATGTCTAACACCGTCCCCAGCAGGTAAAGCATTGTAGGAACTGTGAATAAGGGACAGGAACTGGTGCAGTTCATCATTTCTCAGCCACTGCGTCAAACCTGGCTCCGGCTGGTAGCATGTGAGTCATTGACATCCAAAATCTGTTTGGTAATCTCAGTCTGGGATCCCAGTAGCAGTCCTGACACAGAGTTCAGAGGCGGCACAGGAATGAATGACTCTCCTGCCTTCTGAGGTTGTGCTGGGGAATATCAGAAGGGTGGCTGAGAACTAAGGGTTCCAAAGCTATGAATCCACTGCCTTTCACAGCTATTGCACTGTCATGTTTTATATATGTGAAGTGGCATTTTAGAAAGGACGTTTAGGAAGAAGCAGGAATGCCCAGATCAAAACATCCAAAATACAGTGGGAGCAGTGGCAGTGAAGGGAGACACATGTACAGGCTTTATGAAATCTCTCGGTCTCCACCCTGAAAGACGCACATCTCTGCAACCGATTCAGGAGATGGGCCTGCGCATCAGTAAGGCCAGGTATGTACATGTTTGCAGCCCATTTTAGAAGTGTGGATGTCCCCGAAATGCATAGCTGAAAACATGGGTACATAGACATGCCGGCTGAGGTATTTCAGAATGGAGGCGTCTATGCTATGACGTATGCATGTCCCAGCCTGACGTTTTAGAACTACAGACATGTGGTGGTGGGGCAGTAAAATTAAAACTCTGATTATTAGCACACATGTTCCACTGACCCAGAGAACATTTCTGTAGTGGTGATAGCACATTTCTTTCTTTCCCCTTTAAGTGTTGCTGCAACAAAACTTTTCTGACACTTATTCATAATCAGGAGGAGGTATAAGCATGGGCAAGTCAGCAGCCAGAGCCAAATGTGTGCAGCAACATACATCCCCATAGGACCATCCAGGTCAGCCTCCACCACGCCCTTGTGCAACATGCATCCCCATAGGACCGTCCAGGCCAACCTCCACCACGCCCTTGTGCAACATGCATCCCCATAGGACCGTCCAGGCCAGCCTTCACCACGCCCTTGTGCAACATGGATCCCAATAGGACCGTCCAGGCCAGCCTCCACCACGCCCTTGTGCAACATGCATCCCCATAGGACCGTCCAGGCCAGCCTTCACCACGCCCTTGTGCAACATGGATCCCAATAGGACCGTCCAGGCCAGCCTCCACCACAGCCTTGTGCAACATGCATCCCCATAGGACCACCCAGGCCAGCCTCCACCACGCCCTTGTGCAACATGCATCCCCATAGGACCACCCAGGCCAGCCTCCACCACGCCCTTGTGCAACATGGATCCTCATAGGACCGTCCAGGCCAGCCTCCACCACGCCCTTGTGCAACATACATCTCCATAGGACCGCCCAGGCCAGCCTCCACCACGCCCTTGTGCAACATGCATCCCCATAGGACCGTCCAGGCCAGCCTCCACCACGCCCTTGTGCAACATGGATCCCCAGAGGACCATCCAGGCCAGCCTCCACCACGCCCTTGTGCAACATGCATCCCCATAGGACCGTCCAGGCCAGCCTCCACCACGCCCTTGTGCAACATGGATCCCTGAAGGACCGCCCAGGGCAGCCTCCACCACGCCCTTATGCAACATGCATCCCCATAGGACCATCCAGGCCAGCCTCCACCACGCCCTTGTGCAACATGCATCCCCATAGGACCATCCAGGCCAGCCTCCACCACGCCCTTGTGCAACATGCATCCCCATAGGACCGTCCAGGCCAGCCTCCACCACGCCCTTGTGCAACATGCATCCCCATAGGACCGTCCAGGTCAGCCTCCACCACGCCCTTGTGCAACATGCATCCCCATAGGACCGTCCAGGCCAGCCGCCACTACACCCTTGTGCAACATGCATCCCCATAGGACCGTCCAGGTCAGCCTCCACCACGCCCTTGTGCAACATGCATCCCCATAGGACCGTCCAGGCCAGCCGCCACTACACCCTTGTGCAACATGCATCCCCATAGGACCGTCCAGGCCAGCCTCCACCACGCCCTTTCTAAAAGGGCTCCAGGGACATCTCTAGGATTTGCATATCTGAATGGCCGATTTCAGACATGCAAATCATAAATAGAACTTCTAAAATGACCCCCAATCTGTCTAGTTACTTTATAAATTCCCCCAAGCCATTATCTGTTCCTAACCCCCAGTGGCATATTAATGCAGTTTGTCCCTCGTATAGGACTTGCTCCAACTCCGGTGGACCTGCTGGAAACAGAGAGGAAGGGTCCCATCTAATTCATAGAACTGCTTCTCCTTTGAACCTGAATTTTGGTTAACACTTAGAAGCAAAGAAGCTCCCTCTCCTTATTATTCATCTGTTGCTATGAACTGCAAGCTGAACTTGAATTGCATGGCAAGGAGTTGTTGAGTGGACAGAATGAGAGGACCGGGGATCCCTTTTATCCCAGTACCCTGACACCTCATCATCTGGACTGGGCAGCACGGGGTCCCTATACCCTATCAGCACTTTAGTGCTTGCATCTGGAGGAAGCGCAAGCTCTTCGTTGAAGATGATAGTACCCAAAAAGTCATTGATGCTGAAAAAAAGCTATTATGAAGAGACAGCGAGTCCTCATGAGAATTCGGATCCTCTCTCACCCAGAAAAGGTGGTCTTTCTGTGCAGACTGGGGAGGGGAAGATTTCACTGTGCTGAAACCACTTTTCTCAGGAGGATCGGTCTTGCAGCAGGTCACACGGACTAGCTTTCACAAGCTGACCTGCCTCTGAAAAGAGGTGACCTCTGGGAAGCAGGTCACATCCTATATGGGTCTAAACCTGATAACTGCAGTGCTGAGATAGACCTCCCCCACGTCAAACTGAAAACGCTCTGCCCAAGACTGTTTGACGGTGCGACCATTCTCGCCCAATTCCTCTTGCATATCACCCTGGATTTTCAGCATCTTGTATGCACTTGCGTATCCATCCAAATTTGCTTTTCTGCCTTATATTTTGCAATATCTAGGTTACAATAAACATTCATAGTCATGCAATTATTTTCCACCATCACCCACATCGCCATCTTAGTCCGTTCCACTCACAATAAAACAACCTAAACTTCAGCGAAAAGATTGCTGAAAAGGCCAGGGCTTTACCAACTTGTGATAACGCCATAATTTTCTTCCAGTCTTAGTTGTAAAGGTGACTAGTTCCACAGTTTTGGTTCATAATAACTAAATGATATTCTCTGTGTATCTGACAGCCCAGCAACTTAAGCAAAAGCTCTTCTGAAGATCTTAATACCCTTGATGGCTTGTAGGGTTCCAATACTGATGTCAAATAACTCGGCAAAACAGTCCTCAAGCATTTAAAAATGAACATCAAAAACTTTAAATCAGTTCTCACTGCCACCCCAATTATAATTGGAGTGAAATGATTATATTTTTCAGAGGGGTCACGGAAGGGCAGGTCCTCACTTCTGTTAACAAATGGTCTTTTGTTTTCCTTTGTACGAAGTATCCATTCGGGCTGTGCATAGAATGAAATGTGCTATGTCCAGGGCTGGTGCAAGGGTATTAACATAGGACATGTGGTCTCTTTGTGCCTTCATATTTCTATCTAGCCTGCCCTTCCATATTGACTACTACAATAGTCCCCTCTTTTCTCTTAGAGATCCTCTTTTGAATTCAGATACTGTCCTCATCTCTACCACCTCTACTGGGAGACTATACCACGCATCTACCACTCTTTCCATAGAGAAATATTTCCTCATATTACTCCTGAGTCTATCCCCTTTCCCTCTCATCCAAGTCCCCCTGTAGCAGAGCTTGATTTCAATCGAAAGAGACACTTCTGTGCATTTATGCCACGGAGGTATTTAAACATCTCAGTCATATCACCTCTATCCCGCCTTAGCTCTAAGTGTACATATTACGATTTTTAAGTCTGTTCTCATATACTTTATAACGATGACCACTAACCATTTTAGTAGCCACCCTCTGTACTGACTCCAACCATATGTCCATCCACCCCTCCAATAAGATTTTGATAATTAAACCCAACAATCATGATCACCTCAACACCACCCCTCCCACAACAATCGTGCAAAAATGAATAACTGGACGTAAGACTTTTAAATATTCAGCTGTACTTTGTGTGCCCATGTTCTCTGCGGGTAAAAGAATGTGCTGAGGGCTCCGTGTTCATGGGGCTGTCAGGATCTGGTGTTTTGCTTTGACCACTGTTGCTCTTTGCCGCCGCCCTATTTGCTCCTAGGTCCTGCCTAATGGTTGCTGCAGTCCTGGTTACGTCATCACTTCACTTCAGTTCGGATTTATGATGTTTCTATATTTTCATTTTCCCATATATGTCATTTTGCTTCTTTCCTTTCAGCAGCCCCTATAGTTATATTTACAAGGTTCACAGTACTTTACAAAGAGCACACTCTAGAATACTTTACCGTGTGTTAGAACAGCAAATATGAGGGTTTTTTACATCACTTCATCTTGAAAACAAACCACGATACATCTAACATCATTGAATGTTTCATGACACTTGAAAAGACAACATATTCCTAATATTTAACTGGTTTTAATATATTGTTTTTCTACCAATCAAAACGGTTTGCATTTCAGAGGGGTTTTACACTTCATATCATCTTCTATCTGTGTTGTTTCTCAACAAAAAGACACAAAGACCTAATATTAAGTTGCGTTAGCACAGCCGCCCGGAATGAGAAGTCTCTGCAGTCAGTCACCACTTATCACCTTGTAAATCAATGGTTTATTTTTTTTCTATTTCTCAGTCATAAGTTGATTTAAGGGTGCGACATAAGAGGGTGATGATAGAACGATGCCAAACAGGGTTTCTGATGAAGGCAGGACAACTAGGTGAGGTCTAACCAGTAATCAGTTCCTAGCAAAAGGCCTTCGAGAGAACTCGTGAACAGAGGATCGGGGCAACAGGTGAGAGGAGAAACGACTGGACTGGTACAGAAAAGGACAGTGATCTGGCTGGAAAACCAGATAGCAAGGAAAAGTTGCAAATTAAATAT
The DNA here is from genome assembly GCA_033557465.1 of Ichthyophis bannanicus. Classification (NCBI taxonomy): domain Eukaryota; kingdom Metazoa; phylum Chordata; class Amphibia; order Gymnophiona; family Ichthyophiidae; genus Ichthyophis; species Ichthyophis bannanicus. The sequence goes on along the minus strand of CM066042.1, from coordinate 44,514,609 downwards.
GGGGAACATTTAACAGAAGCAGCTTTTTCTATGGTCTCTGACAGCAGATGAAACAAATAGGCCAGGCTGTGCTTAGAAAGCAAAGCGAAGGCTCCTCTGAGAGCTTTTCAACACTAAGATCGATAATAACTTTGTTTGAAGTTAGAGGGCAATATCAGAGATGTGAGCGAGCAGGTGAAATAGAAGTGGAAGGAGAACTGAGGGTGGGGCGGGGGTGGAGGTAGTGGTGGGAGGGGGCCACCGGTGCAGAGATTAAGCAGTGTCAGGGTTTTTTTTTTTATAGCCATGATGAGAGAAAAGCAAAAGCAAAAGAAAAGATTGAGAGATCTGAAGAAGGGGGGGGGGGGGCACAAAAGGTCACACAAGGAAAGAACAGTATTAGCAGCCCAAATGGGTGAGGAGGCAGAGGGAAGAGATGGAATAATGGATGCTGTAAAGAAGTTAACGGATGGGAGTGGAACAGATCAAAGAAAGAAGAGAGGCTTCTTTTAAGGAAAGTTGGTCCTAGAAAATGAAATGAGTATGTTAGCCGATGAAAGTGCAGGATAGGATTATTTAAGTGCTAAATGGCCCATTCTTCTTCCTCTTCCCCTTTCTGGTTTTATTTGCTGGTATTTAAATAAACCGCAGGCCTCACACAGTTCTCACTGGAAGATGTTCCTTCTAGGCCTCGGCGATGGCTGGTGCAATTTTGTGTGGCGGACTTTAAATGTAGCAGCAGAGCGCAGACAAACCAATGATACCAGGAGTCTGTTCAGAAGGTCCAAATCATTTATTTGTGCACAAGTCTCAAGCAGAAACAAATTCAAAATGGCTGAGCAATGGTTTCTAGCAAAACAACAACTTTTATAGACTTCTTCTCCATTCTAGACATAGGAAAACATTTCATTGGTCCCGGTACCCTCCCGTACACCTTCTATTGGTTCCGGTACCGATATGGCCAGCCAATGATGTTCTTTGACTGGGCTTAGCACCTGCTTACCCCCCTTATACTCCCAATTACAATGGTCAGTTCACCAACTTAGATACTTTTCTCCTCCAAGGCCATTTAACTAGTTAGCAGATGTGGGAAAGTAGGGCACTGTAACCTTTCTTTCAGCAGATTTAATTAATTCTATAGCAGCTGTATTTTCTTATCAGTAGCAATTAAACTTATTTTTCTATATTTTTCTAAGTTTCGATTCTGCTCAGCTAAGCTGATTATGCTTTGCTAAGTTTCAGTTCCAGAATAGCAGCCTATTGGGGGATGTGCAATTCCTATGGGCCTCTCCACAGGCTTCATTTACAGGTCAAGCTAGTTAGGCCTGTCTGCTTATTTCAGAAACCATGGATCATAGGCCTTCGCCTACCACATTCCCCCCTTTGATTAATCTCACCCTATTACTTAATAAGGTGTGAGAGTTAAATCACTCAATTTGATTATACTAGGGTCGGGTTACGACCATATATAGTGGGCCGAGGATGCCATAAGGCCATAATCTTAGTTGCGGTTTTCCGCTCTACAGTGTTTTCAATAATACTGTTTACAGAACGCATACAACATGGAATTATACATGGTAATAATAAAAACACAGCAATTATTATCAATATAAGCATAAGGAAAGTAGTAAGTCCTCCTAAACCTGAGAAAATAGAGGCGAACCAATTAGGGATCTTAAGACCATGCCAAGTCTGTACTGGCACGAAAGCTTGTTTTCGCATATTTTCAGCAATCTCTTCAACGACTTGACCTTTATCATCTATCTTCAAACAACAATTGGTTAAATTCAGTTTACCACATACTCCTCCTTCAGCTGCTAACAAATAGTCTAGTGCTAAGCGATTCTGATATATGGCAGTGCGCATTTGTGTGCTCTGTCTAGCTAAAAGTGTGAGTGCTTGGCTAGTCTCATTGGTTATTAATTCAACTACTGCTTGTAAGCGGATAATACGATTAATCATATATACAGAGGTCCGATAGCCCCATATACCATCATCATTCCATGTGGCCGGTCCATAATAGGCAATGATTCGCCTGGGTGGCCAATCATCACCCTCCCATTTCTCCCATTTGCCTATCTGTAAAGCTGCTCTCTTCTGTCTCTTAGTGTATACTGGGTACCCTAATTGCTCTCCATGTTCTGTGGGTAACAAAAAGAAAGAAGGTCTAATGGTCCCCAAAACACATGCCCCTCCCCAGTTTATAGGGAGTCTGGCATATGCTCGAGTTCCACAAATCCAGTACAAGCCGGGTGGGGCTTGCCAAGCATGGGGTAGGGCAAGATTTGTCCATAGATCAGCAAGTTCGGGAAATTTTGCTAATGGATTGGTGGGTTCAGGTTCATTAACTCCTGACCACCAAGACGTCTGTTTCGTAGTATCATTATAGAACTTTTGGCTGAGGCAGACCAGCTGTCCCACCTGCAGAGTGAACTGAGGTCCAGTTCGGGCATAACATAGACGTCCAACTATCGAGTGTGCTAAGACCCATTCGCTTGTAGTCTTATGTAATTCAGTATGATTGTAAGTCATAGAATAATTCAATTATTTTGCTTCCCATGGCCACTGATCACCCATCTTAGTTCCACCACAAAAGTAGCAATCTGAGATGTGTAAGCTGGAGACTACTGCTCCCACTAATTCTAGAAACAAATTCTGGGAAGGGTGAGGGATATCAAACTTGTTTATATGCATAGTCTCGTAAAAAGTGTTATGTATATGGTATCGTGATGATCTATGAGCCTGGGTGTTTAATCTAATATATACAATGGTTCCGGGATCTGACCCAGAGCCCGCAATTCTGAGTCCAAATTTATATCCTTGTTTCCAAGCACTAGGATTTATTACAAGAAACTCTAACGGGTTACAAGCTCCCTTCTTGCAATTCTTTTCTATATCCTTCACATATGGCCTTTGCAAAACCGCCATTCGATTGTCTCTGGTATTTTCTACCATTTTTCCAGTTTTCCATGTGGCATAGAAAACACATTCCCATTTTGGACAATAGTAGTCTGCTACCGGGGCTGTACTATATTCATTGGCTAGAACTCGTTTACCTGTACACTCTCCCCATCCAGTGGTTCCTTCTGGACACATGTATTTATCATTAAGAGCATAGGTTTTCTCCCAATCAGCACATTTTAAACGACTATCCCTATTGATAACATCACAGGCATCAAAGTATAATACAGCAATCTTAGTAGGGTTGGTGAGTGGGGGTGTGGCATTGAGTAAGGCTCCATCTGCATCATTCCATCGTATCTCCAAAGTATAATAGGATGGATTCTGATGCGGGTTAAAGCACACTTTAGTATTACCTTTGGTACAAACATTCAGTTCAGTGGTGTTATAAATACACCGGGTTACTTTACCAGTACAGGTATAGTATGAATGATAAAGCAAAGTCTGCGTTACTTTCATTCCAGTCCGAGTGGAAGTAATGCAAGCAGTACATGGAGGCAAGGCACAAGTCAGTTCAAAGCCCCCTAGACAAGCAACCAGGACGAGGTAAAAACAAAGATGCATGTTGATTGGAGTTCTTCTGAATCCTCACTTGAAGATCTTGACCTCGTCGTCTTCTTCTTGGCACAACGCCGTCCCGTTTGCTAATGAAGCAATTCAACAGGTGTTGGATGTTGATTGAAGATCCTCAAATGTCCGTCGTATGCCAACTTATCAGTTACAGTTGGCACTAGATATTGTTAATCAATATAGTATCAATCAGTGTACAAAACCGCACACAAGATTTGTCTGAGCAAATCTTGCTGTATTGGAAACAGCAATCCTCTTCGAAAGACTTGTCTAGCGTAAAGCACTGTAGTTGTTGGGGTGATCCCAAAAAGAATCTAGGTCGCTGGTTGCCGTCTCAGGGTGAGTCGCAAAGGTATATCAGGATGTTGTACCGCTGTCCACTGTTCGGAATCTGTAACGGCTGCTGGCTTGACTCTGCTGTGATGGATCCAGGAATCGATCTCTGCTACCTTTACTGCAGTTGGGGTAGACAGGATGACGATGTATGGTCCCTTCCAATGAGGTTCCAACGGTGTCTTCTTCCAATCTTTGATCCACACCGAGGTACCAGGCTTGTAGGGATGTAGGGGTTCCGTCAGACTGATGGGCAACTGGTCTTGGATCCACTCATGAAGAGTCTGTAGAACAAAACTAAGAGCTAGAAGTTCTTGTCTGGTTATCTCTGAACCAATCTGGGCTAAACTTCCTTTAATTCCCTGTACTATTGGTGGGGGTCTGCCATACACTACCTCAAAAGGGGAAAATCCTGTTGATTTCACAGGAGCTGAGCGTATTCTGAGCAAAGCTATTGGGAGAACTTGGGGCCACTTTAGGCGAGTCTCCTGACAAAGCTTGGACATTTGGGCTTTCAAGGTACGATTCATTCGCTCAACTTTCCCTGAACTCTGAGGTCTATATGCAGTGTGTAACTTCCATTGTATCTGCAGGGCATTTGCTAACTGCTGAGTAATCTGAGAAACAAATGAGGGCCCATTGTCTGACCCTATTACTGCTGGAATTCCAAATCTGGGAATAATTTCTCTCAGCAAAACTTTGGTAACTTCTCTGACTTTTTCAGTCCTGGTGGGGTAAGCCTCTACCCACCCAGAGAAGGTACAAACTAACACTAACAAGTAGCGGTATCCACTGGCTTTTGGAATCTCAGTAAAGTCAATTTGCAAGTGGTGCATGGGGGTTACACCTCTTGACTGAACTCGGGGTGGTGGCGTGGGACCCTGTTTGGCATTGTTCTTGGCACAAATTAGACACTGGCGTGCTACTGAGGCTGATATGGCTCCCAACAAGGCGATGCAAAAATGTGGCTTGAGTGCTTTTTCCATAGCACTTTTTCCATAATGTGTGGCTTGGTGGAATGCCTTGACAAAGGCTGGTCCCAATAGTTCAGGAATTACTATTCGTCCTGGGGGTTGGCTGCCCTCGGCAGGCGGCAGCTCAATCCACCCATCTTTCAGCACTCCCTCTTCCTTATTACAGTAGTAATCCAATTCGTTGGTGGTATATCGTGGTGTCCATGAATTAAGGGGTACTGGAAATAATGCTGCCTGCATAGGCATAGCTTGCGATGAAATTTGGCCTGTCATGGCTGCTTTTCGCGCTGAGGCATCAGCGAATCTATTTCCTTGGGCAACATTCTCCTTTACCTGCTTGGTGTCCTCGGCAGTGCATGACGGCTACACGTGTTGGGACCCATACTGCATCTAGTAGCATCAATATTTCTGGGCCATATTTGATCGATTTTCCTCCTGACGTGATTAGTCCTCGTTCTTTGTATAGGGCTCCATGTGCATGCAAAGTGGTGAAGGCATATTTAGAGTCCGTGTACACATTTAACAAGAGTTTTGCACCTAACACTAATGCTCGGGTGAGTGCAATCAATTCTGCCTTCTGGGCTGATGTGCCTGATGCCAGGGCTGATGATTCAATGACTTCATCCCGGGTGATACTGCATACCCGGCACAACGTTGTCCATCAATGATGAGACTACTTCCATCTACAAAATAGGTCTGATCAGGATTCTCTAGGGGCACATCTGTCAGATCAGGTCGACTTGAGAATACAGTCTCCATGACTTCCATACAGTCATGCTCTGGGGGTTCTTCGCTGACAGGTATCAATGTGGCTGGGTTCAAGGCATGGCTCACTTCCAATTGTATTTGTGGGTTTTCACATAGCATACTCTGATATTTCAACATCCGGAATTGGTGAGCCAATGATTCGCTTTCTGTTCCATGAGGGCAAGTACTGCATGTGGCACAGTGACTCGTAGATTCTGTCCTAAGGTGAGCTTATCTGCTTCACTCACTAACAATGCTGTAGCTGCAACTGCTCTCGAGCAAGGTGGCCATCCTTTGGCTACAGTGTCCAATTGTTTCGATAGGTATGCTACAGGCCACTCCCAATTTCCTAATTTCTGAGTCAACATGCCTAAGGCGTTTCCTTGCACCTCATGCACGAATAGATGAAAGGGCTTGTGAACATCTGGTAATCCAAGTGCTGGTGATGACATCAATTCTTCCTTTAACGTCTTGAAGTCTGCATCCTGCTCAGGTCCCCAATCTAATGGCGACTTTTCTTCTCCTTTGGTGGCTTCATATAGTGGTTTGGCAATTTGAGCAAAGTTGGGAATCCAGATTCGGCAATATCCTGCTGCTCCCAGAAAGGCTCTGACTTACTTTCTGGTAGTTGGGGTTGGGATTCTGTACACAGCTTCTTTTCTTTCTCTCCCTAATTGTCGGCTTCCTTTAGTCAAGCGGAAGCCCAAGTATTTCACTTCTTTTTGACATAGCTGTGCTTTTGCTCTGGAAACTTTGTATCCAGCTTCATCCAGTAGCTGCAAGAGGTCTTTGGTGGCTTGTATACATTCACTTTCTGATACAGCAGCTATCAGCAGATCGTCCACATATTGGAGAAGTACTCTCTTCCCCGGGGCCACTGGATAGCTTGAAAGGTCTTGGTTTAGTGCAGCACTGAAGATGGTAGGTGAATTCTTGAATCCTTGGGGTAATCGTGTCCAAGTGAGTTGGCCCCGTCTTCCAGAGACAGGGTCCTGCCATTCAAAGGCAAACAGCAATTGACTAATTGGGGCTAATCTTATGCAAAAGAATGCATCTTTTAAGTCCAAAACAGTAAAATGGGCAGCTTCAGCAGGAATCAATCCTAAGAGTGTGTAAGGATTTGGTACAACTGGATGTATAGTCTCAACTGCTTCATTCACTCTCCTTAGGTCCTGCACTGGACGGTAGTCACCTGTTCCAGGCTTCTTTACTGGCAGGAGTGGAGTGTTCCATGGTGACTGACATACTTTCAGTAGGCCATACTCTAGTAGTCTTAACAAGTGGCGATGAATGCCTTCAATTGCTGCTCTTGGGAGGGGTTATTGCTTGACATGTACTGGTGCAGCACTAGGCTTGAGATTCACAATTATTGGAGCTATATGTTTGGCTAGGCCGGGGGGGTTGCCTTCTGCCCATACCCCAGGCGGGGCATCAATGCTTTTCAGAGTATGTTCAAAATAGGTGTCCTGGGCAGATTCATTACTATAATATCTCCATTCTTCTTCTCGAGGAACAGTAAGCAGCATTAATCCAGCAGGTTTCGTCTGGGAATTCACTGTCATTTGCATCTCTCCTTTCTCAGTAAAGGATATTTGGGCCTGCAATTTGGCTAGCATATCTCGTCCCAGTAATGGCACTGGGCACTCGGGCATATAGAGAAATTGATGTGTTATTTGCTGTCCCCCTAGGGTGCATATACGGTTCTGAAGAAAAGACTTTGTGGCTTTGGCACCAGTTGCTCCCACAATGGTGACTGCTCTTGAGGAAAATGGGGCAATCTGTTTGTCCACTACAGAATGTTCTGCTCCAGTATCAACCATAAAGTCCATAACTTGGTCTCCTATTTGTATGCTGACCATAGGTTCCTGGAGACCTAAAGCGAATTCAGAGCCCGGTCTGTCCTAATCTGCTTCGTCTACGTCGTAGGTTGCTGTGGCCACTGCCTGTATGGCCTCTCCTCTTTCCCATTGAAACTGTTCTCGGTTGGCCCCTCCACGGTTCCGGGGTCGGCCCCTTCCTCTTTCACTCCATTGAGCATTATTTTTGTCATCCTGAGGGGCGTTTCCGAGTTCCGGGCATGTATCTCTCCAATGTCCTTCCTCTTTGCAATAAGCGCATTGGTTCACGCCTAGTTGGGGCCGGCTATCTCCTCGGCCCCGCCCTCTTCCTCTGCTCCTTCGACTGGGGAAACCTCCCCTTTTCTGTTCAACTATGGCCGCAGCCAAAAAATCAGCTTTCTTCATCTTTCGATCACATTCTTTCTGTCTTTCATTATCACGATTCACATACACTTTATGAGCGACTTCCAGTAACTGAGTTGCATTCATGCCCGCAAACCCTTCTAGTTTCTGTAGCTTACGTCTAATGTCTGGTTGAGACTGATTTACAAAAGCAGAATTCACCATGCATAAGCTTCCTGGTGCATCTGGATCATAGGGAGTATACATTCTATACGCTTCAGTCAATCTTTCATAAAACACTGCTGGGCTTTCATCTATGCCCTGGTTAACTTCGGTCACTTTAGAGAGATTCATAGCTTTCTGGCCCCCCCTTTTCAGACCTTGCATAAGGCCTTGGTGAAACCGTGATAGAGATCTGGATCCTCTATCTGTATTTGGATCCCACCGGGGGTCTTCATTTGGGAATTCTCTTTGAGCTGCTTCTCGATTATCTATCCTTATGCCTTCCCCCGGTGCTACAGGGTTATCTGCCAGCCAGTCAACAGCTGCTCGCTTAATTCGGGTCCGCTCCTCAGTAGTGAATAAGGTAGACAGGAGCTGACGGAAATCTGCCCAAGTGGGTTGGTGGGTTTCCATAATAGTATGCATTAATTCTGTTAGTTCCTGGGGCTTATTGGTATAGGAAGCGTAATGTGACTTCCAGTTTAGCAAATCAGTAGTGGAGAAGGGCACATATACTAAACTTAAGGGTCCTGCCACCACCTGATTATCTTCATCTCTCACGGGCACTCCCGGGACTTGCCGTAAAGGCATCATTTTTGCTGTTGTAGTCTTTCTGGATCTGAGGGAGATTTTAGAAACTCTCCTAGCAGGGGCTTTCTTCTTGCTGTCCGTGCGCTTAGTCTGGGACGCTTTACTTTTAACTGATGAGCTCACACTGACGGTCGTCTTTATACTGTCAGTATCACTCTGGGAAGACCCTTCCTCTTGCTCTTCTGCCTCTGACTCAACTTTCTCCTCAGTCTCAGTTGATTCATCTTCCTCATCTGAAGTAAGCTTGTCTGCCTGCTCTTCAGGAGATGGTTCTGGGGTTGGGTCCCGTTCCCACTGTCTCTGTGGCTCTGGGGCGGGATGCGGTGGCACCCTTACTGGACGCTGGGCTCGGGGCTGTCGAGTTATCACTTCTGGGGACTCAGGATCTGCAAGGACGGGTTTCCGTCTGGATTTCTCACCTGTCCCTGTCTCTTTAGTCTGATCTTCTTTCTGTGTTTGATCTGTTCATGCTAACATTATTCTGCACTGTTCTTCATAACAGCGCTTCGCCCAGGGGGGCGGGTTCTCACAAATACTCAACCAGGAATCTATATAGGGGTACTGATCGGGGTGCGCTATTCGCACTTTCTGGTGAACTGACTGAATAATTCCTATGGTAAAAGTTCCCTCTCGAGGCCATGTAGGGTCTAGGTCGGGCCACTCCCTAGCACACAAAATCTGTAATCGTGTCGCAGTCATTTTAATTCCATAATCTCCAGAATATCCTTCCTTAAAATGTGTGATCATACATTCTAATGGAGTGTTCCTAGTAGACCCCGCCCCTCTCATATCGATGTGTGCGCGCAACAACAAACAGAAGGGAAAAGGAGGGCGGACCGTGGGTAAGGGTCCTCACGGCCCTAGAAACATATAAGGGAAACAAATAACAAGACAAGACGACGGTCGCTTCCTCCTTTTTATGACCTGGACGTGGTCGCCCGGCCAGGAAATGTGTTACTCAGGAGTCCGCCTTCGCTTGGTCTGTGCTGCCAGACCTCTCATTCACACTTCATTCACACAATCATGCTAGCAACGTATCCCAAAAAACACAGCCCAATCCTGTCTATTCTGACTAGGCCATGTTCAAGTTCCAAAATACAAGAAGACGGTAGTTTCGCCCCGCGAATACTCATGCAGGGGTAGTCGGACCGTCTTGAGAGGTGATCAAGCTCTCTTACCAAGTTCCAAGTTCAAGATTCAAGATTCAAGTGGCAGTACTGCTCTGACTCATCTGTCTAGACATACCAAATCAAAACTCTACTCACCGGATCCAGTCCTCAAAGTTCCCATGCAAGCGCATGAGTTGGACCTCGGACTCCCCTCACTCGGGTTCGAGGTGTTGGCTCCAGCCGAGCCCGGCACCCGCCGAGGTCTGGCCAGCTCCCTCCGATGCAAGGGACCGGTGGCGCCAGGGAGCGAGCCCCCGTCGGAAGGGCACGATCCCGGCAGGACCAAACCTGTAGAGGCGGAAAGTTGTGGTATATTGCCCTATATACCCTCTATTACCACACCTTCCCGGCCAACGCACCAAGAATATGTAGCAGCAGAGCGCAGACAAACCAATGATACCAGGAGTCTGTTCAGAAGGTCCAAATCATTTATTTGTGCACAAGTCTCAAGCAGAATCAAATTCAAAATGGCTGAGCAATGGTTTCTAGCAAAACAACAACTTTTATAGACTTCTTCTCCATTCTAGACATAGGAAAACATTTCATTGGTCCCGGTACCCTCCCGTACACCTTCTATTGGTTCCGGTACCGATATGGCCAGCCAGCACCAGCCTGGGTCCCGGTGGAGACCACGAGATCACTCCTACACCCTGACGAAGGTACCACCACCGATGAGGTAAGTGTGTCTGGTGGGGAGAAGACTAGGAGAGCGATAGGTGGCCTTTGGTTTTTGTTTTAACTTTTTGACAATTCCAACTATAACCTCTCATGTAGCCATTACAGAGATGAGAGAAATATCTAAGCCGATCCATGCAAGTTAAGTGGTAAATTCAAAAGGAAATTAAACAAAAGCAATAGGTCTTTTAGGCCACAATGAAAAAGGAGGAATCTAACACAGTAAACTGAAAGGGAAATTTACAAAAAGGAGAAAAGAAAACTCTAATATAGGACTAAACAGCAAACATACTGTACAAGGTGCAATCAAAAAGTATTGAGACCTGTACAATAGCACAAGAAGATCAACACTAACAATTATTGCACTCGGCCTCCTTCAAAATCCCCTTCCGATAAAACACACTTCCTCCAGCATTCCTGACACAGCTGGAAACAATTTTGAAATGCCTCTTTCGTTATATTTTGAAGCTGCTATGTCAAAGTTTGCTTAATGGTCTCCAAATTGCCGAATCTCCTTCCTTTCAGTGGTAATTTCAGTTTTGGAAACAAGCAAAAAGTCACAGGGTGCGAGGTCAGGTGAGTACAGAGGCAGACAGACTTGCTTAATTTAGTATTTGGCCAAGAAACCACTGGGCAAAATGTGATATGTGAGCTGGGGCATTATCGTGATGAAGCAACCATTCACCATTCCTGTGCAGCTCTGGCCTCTTACGACGAACTGCATCTCTCAAACAAGTAAGAACTTGGACATAGTACTTCATATTGAAGGTTTGGTCTTTTGGAGCATACTCATGATGAACAATAACCTGGTAATCAAAGAAAACTGGGGGCATGACCTTGACATTGTTCCTCACCTGACGGACTTTCTTGGGTCTGGGAGAGTTTGGAGTCTTCCATTATCAGGACCGAGCCTTAGTTTCCAGGTCATAACCATAAACCCATGATTCATCAGCAGTAATAATCTTTTTAATAAAAACAGAGTCATTTTCAATGCATTCCAACTCCCTGGCTGCAGACAGTCGATCTTCGTTTTGGTCAGGGGACAGGAGTTTCAGCACGAATTTTGCACACATACATCTCATCCCCAAATCAACAGTAAGAATGCACTATACCGATCTGAAACTGATGTCCATATCCTCAGCAAGCTCCTTGAAAGCCAATCGACAATTTGAGGGTATTGCGGCACACACTGCTTCAACTTTTTTTTTATTCCTGCTCATGGATGGCCTTCCAGAATGTTCGTCACTGTCAACACTTTGACAGCACTCTTGGAAATGTTTGTACCTGTTATAAACTCGAGCATGCCTCATGTATTCATCGCCATACACTTGCTGTTACTTGCCATAAGTCTCTTTGCACGAATCTCCAAGTTTCGGGCACAATTTATTGCAAATTCACTGTTCAATTTTTTCACTCATTATAAATCTGACAAGCTGCTTTTATACGATACCAAACATCATGTGATCTAAAAAAGTACAGGTGTGTTGCAGCCATGCTACACTCTGCACATACAGAGCACATAACTAAATCACTGCATGCTTAATATTATCATGGTGCAATGTACTGTTATATAGCTACACAACAAGTCTTTTTGAGCACACCTCATAACTGAGCGGCAATCCCCGTTGTACTAACTTTCTTAGAAGGTGTACGGCAGAAACACTCCATAGGGGCAAGTGCTTCTATAGTGTATCCCAAAATCCCAATCAGATATTTGCTAAACATATGTCTAGGTGGAATCAAGAGATTCTTAGGGAAGTTCAAAATCTGAAAATGATACATCCTCTCGGCATTTTCTAAGATATCTATCTTAGATTTTAAATAAGAATTCCGATTAACCACAGAAATAGTTGCAATTTGCTATTTTAGAGTCTCCAATTCACCAGCATGCTCAGCCTATGTACCTGAATGTAACTTGCCTTGAACTAACCATTGAAAAGATGTAAGCTAAATACTAATATATAAACCAAGGTGTTATCAAATACAAAACATTTAGCCTGAATATGCTTATTAGCTGCAAATATCTAATTAACACATTTAAAGACTCCAGTGATACCGCCTGTGGTGGTCCATTCTGCAGCAAGTGAAGGATTTCTCTCTCTCCTACCACTGATGTCGAGGGCCTGCTGGGCAGTAAGAAAACTGAAGCCCATATCCACTCCATTTATAGCACTCGATACCAGTACCAGTGTCTCTTCTGGGGACCGATGACACATAAAAAGTCTTCAGCAAGCCCAAGCACAGTCTTGCTCTCAGCTCTGATCTTGGAAGGAAACCCCAGTGGTCCACCTCTGCCAGATGCACCACCGATATTGGGGCCAGGTCTTATTTAAGGCCTCTGCAGCTCCAGACTCAAAGGTATTCTGTGCTCAGGACAGATTTCGCCTTCACCTACTAGTGAATGATCTACTCTTCTAAGCCACAGATAAATCCATTGGACCAACTGGGAAGATAGAGGATTCCAATGGCTAAGGCCACAGCTTGGCTTTCCTCTTGCCGCAGCTCAGAATGCATCAGACATGGGTGCCGCCATCTTGGATCTCCTTGTGACTTTTTGTCCTAATGGGAGGGACCTAATATTTTTTGCTTGTTTTGTTTTTCTTTTAATTTAAAAAGTGCAAACAAAGGTCAACAAGCAAGTGATACCTTTTTGTTGGACTAACGATATATTTTTGACAAACGTTTGAGAGCTATACTCACTTGAACATATTACTACTTATCATTTGTGTAGAGCTACATGACATACGTAGCACTGTTCAGAGACATGTAAGAGATATTCCCTGCTCATCAGAGCTTACAGTCTAGCAAGACAGACAACACAACAACGGGGGACTAGGATATATCTAGGGGAGTGATAAGAAACAGGTCCGGCCCGTCCATTGAGCAAGAATGTTGTTTGCACAGGGCCCCATGTTTCAGGGGGCCCCGCGCAAACAACATTCTGCCCATCAGTCACTTTAAAAGAAAAAAGAAACTTGCTACTGCTGCTGCCGCCGCCGCCGTGGCAGCGGCAGAATGAAGTGTCTCCCGTGGGGGCCCCCCCACCTCCGGCTGCCCGGCAGAGCCCGCCTCAATCACTCTCCTCAGCGCGGCTTTCAGAGCCACAAAGGGAGAGTTTCCCTCTCCTCGCGGCTCTATTTATTAAGCTCGCTGGGGCTGATGGGAATTTTCCCATCAGCCCCGGCAGGCTTAACAGAACCGCGAGAGGAAAACTCTCCCTTCGTGGCTCTGAAAGCCGTGCCGAGGAGAGTGATTGAGGCAGGCTCTGCTGGGCAGCCAGAGGTGGGGGGGCCCCACGGGAGACACTTGATTGCGGGAGACACTTCATTCTGCCGCTGCCGCTGCCACGGCGGCGGTGGCAGCAGCAAGTTTCTTTTTTCTTTTAAGGTTTCCCTGGGCTGATGGGGGGGAGTTAGGACTGGTAATTGGCTATGGGGGGGGGGGGGTTAGGACTGGAAATAGGGTAATGGGGGGGTTAGGACTGGACTGGTAATGGGCTATGGGGGGCTAGGACTGGTAATGGGCTGGGGGGTTGCTAGTATAGGAAATGGGCTGAGTGGAAGGGGGACTTAAACTGCAAATAGCTGATGGGGACGGGGGCTTGGAATGGAAAAGGGCTATGGGGGGGCAAGGACTGGAAATATGGTGATGGTGGGTTAGGGCTGGTAATGGGCTGATGGGGGGGAGTTAGGACTGGTAATGGGCTATGAGGGGGGCTAAGACTGAAAATGGGGTGATGGGAGGCTTAGGACTGGTAATGGGTTATGGGGGGCTAGGACTGTTAATGGGCTGGGGAGTTTGCTAGTACTGGAAATGGGCTGAGTGGAAGGGGGGCTTGGACTGCAAATAGTTGATGGGGAGGGGGGCTTGGAATGGAAATGGGCTGAGTGGAAGGGGGGCTTGAACTGCAAATAGCTGATGGGGAGGGGAGCTTTGAATGGAAATGGGCTGTGAGGGGAGGGAGCTAGGACTGGAAATGGGCTGAGTGGAAGGGGGGGCTTGAACTGCAATTAGCTGATGGGGAGGGGGGGCTTGGAATGGAAATGGGCTGTGAGGGGAGGGAGCTAGAACTGGAAATGGGCTGAGTGGTGGGGGAGAGCTAGGACAGGAAATGGTCTGATGGAGGGGCTAGGATAGGACTGGAAATGGGCTGTTGGGGGTGCTAAGATTGGAAATGGGCTGTGGTGGGGGCTTGGATTGAAATATCATGGAGGGGCTAGAACTGGAAGTAGGCTCATGGGGGGCTTGGATTGGAAATGGGCTGAGTGGAGGGGAGCTAGGATTTGACATGGACTGATGGTGAGGCTAGGAAAGGACTAGAAATGGGCTGATGGGGGACTTGGATTGGAAATGAGCTGATGGAGGGACTCGGATAGGACTGGAAATGGATGGGGGAGCTAGGACTGGAAATGGGCTGATGATGGGGCTAGGATAGGATTGGAAATGGGCTGATGGGGGGGCTAGGACTGGAAATGGGCTGATGCGGGGACTAGAAGGGAGTGGATGCTGGGTGGGGCTGGAACTAGAATGGAGCTGATGTTGGGGGAGGATTAGAATGGGATGGGGCTGGGAGAGTGAAATGGAGAGGGGAAAAACATTTGTGTGGGAGGGAAGAAAAATCTACAATTGGCCGGGTATTGGGAGAGTAAGTGGGGATTGAAGATGGAGGGGTAAAATTTGAGTGGATGAAAAAGGAATGAGGAAAGAGAAAAAGGAGAAAGATTAGTATGTTAAAGCAGATGTAGAGAGAGAATGGAAAAAAACTAGGAGAGAAGAAAGGACAAACGGACAGCAGACGATGGAGAGTTAGCAGAAGACATGAAGAAACCCGCAGAAAGTGGCTGGAGCAATTGCAACTGAAAAAGAAATGCACAAAAGGTAGAAAAATCTCTTTATTTTGAATTTATTAACTGGAATATGTCAGCTCTGGGAAATGTGCATCATTGACGTCTGCGCTTTGTTTAGTACAAGAGGAAATTAATTTATAGTTTTATTTCTACAGTGTTGTACATTCCAAGTTTGGCTTTTGGGGTTCCCAGTTTAATTATTGTCTTCCTGTTTCTAAATTGTGATTCCTTGTTTGGTGATGGTCTATGTTATGCATGTGTAACTGAGCTGAGGTATTCTGTTTATGTAATTCCTATTTGACATTGCCACTTGTTCTTTCCCCAGTAGGTCATGTATTGTTCTCTGAAATGTATTGGTTTAATATTTGCAATGTTGTCTTTTGATAGTTAGGGTATGGTGCTTTGTGAGTCCTGGTAGTGCTGTTAGGATACGGTGGGTTTGCTATGGGTTCTAAATGGGCAGTGTTTGTAGTAGTTCCTAATGTGCCTGGCGGTTGGCACTGGATTATAGTAATGTAGAAATCTTTTAGTCTTTCTTTATCCATACACTCATTAAGAGGCATGTTTACTAAAGGTTAGTGTATGGTAACATTATGCAAATATTTATGCAAATGAGACCCCTTATGCAAAAGAGGCCCCACGCCGAGTCTCCGCACATGGCCCCGCACCCCCCTTGGGCCGCCCCTGATAAGAAAACACATAGGAGGTGAACAGGAGACTAGGGGATTAGGATCTGAAAGTTGAGGAGACAGGATAGCTTTCATAAGCTTGGCAAAAATATATTTGTTTATTTGCATATTCAGGCTTTTGGTTTGGCCTGTCTTTGCGGATACCTTCTTCTCCTGTGTGTTACCTATTTGCATATTCAGTCCAATAAAAAGGAATCACCTACAACTTGCTTGTTGACCTTTACTTGCACTTTCCAAGTGGACTAATACAGCAACTGCAATTTTCGTTTTTTTAATTTGAAATAAACCAAATGAAAAACAAAAAAAAGGAAAATAGAATAAAGCAAAAGACAAATTCTGTACACACCCTTAGTTCCTTCTGAGTAAAAGCCCCATAAAGCATCTTCACTTTCCAAACTCATTACACCAGTAAAAATCTTTGTCCACACATGGAGGGCAATTTCGTAAGGAGCCGCACTGGCCACAAGCGTTTATAACAAAGCCCACATGTGCTGGAATCTACGAGTATCCTCTCAAGCCTCTTCTAGAGCAGGCATAACCTGGGGCATCGAGATCGGCGCACACCATATTCTATAACTTGCGCACATCAGAAGAGGCCACACCTGTGCTCCACCCACGCACATGGCCCATCAGAAGTTAGCTCGTACAGAATAGCGACTAGTTGATGCACACGTGGATGTGCTCTTTTATGCACCTACATCCATGAAAATAGGGAGTTATGCACTTAAAGAGTGTATAATGTTCGGCATGCCTCTTATAAAATCAGTCCCATAAAGCACATGCGTCAATCTCTGAAAACAGAGTGAGAGCAACTCGGGGAAAGAAGGTATGTGCGGATTTTATTCTGAAATCCCTCTAGATACTTCAGTGTTGGTGGTGCTTTGTAAATGCTTTAAGGCAAGTGTAACTTCAGTGTCTAATTTGTACACGTGATGTATGTGCCAGCCCAAGGAGCCACCCCATGGAAATGCTTTTTCGGTTGCATTTTTACAGCTACTACTTATCATTTGTACAGTCCGGTACAGAGACATGTAAGAGACAGTCCCTGCGCATAAGAGCTTACAGCCTAATCAAAACAGGCAACACAACAACTGGGGCCTAGGGTGAATCTAGGTGAAAGTTAAAGATACACATAGGCGGTGCTGGCTGGCCCAAAGATTAGGCAAACTAGGCAGACACCTGAGGCTGGGGTGGTAGGTGGGCAGGTGGCAAAAAGCAGGACATTCAAAGTTAAACAATAGATTCTGACAGCAGGGGGAACATAAGGCTTAAGGTTGCCTCCTGTGCTAACACCTTGAACCAACTCTGGGGTCGACCCTGCACGTAGAAAGTGAACAGGAGAGTAAGTGCGTCAAGATCCAAAAGCAGCCTCAAAGAGGTGGGTTTTAGCTTGGATTTGAATAGGGCCCCTTTCCGAATAATGCTGAAGGTAACGCACAACCTTTATCAATATCCACATAAGTCCCTTTCCTGAAGAGCTTACAATCTAAACAGGTACCTGAAGCACCAGACGATACAACAACTTCCACAAGGTCCAAAGAAGTGCAGGCTGGGGACATGAAACTGGAGTTTCTGTTTCTCAGCCCAGAGCTGAAACCACCGTTGCTGCTCCTTCCATGGGGAGTATCAACATTACCCCCCTCCCCCCACCAAGAAGTTGTTTCCAGTGATGTGCTACCAGTATTTTTTAATCATGAGCCTCCTCCCCACCACTACATGTTCAGCAGCAAGGGGTTGTCTCTTTTTTCATAAAGTAATTTAACAAAGCGCCCCCCCACCCCTGCTTAGCAGTCAACTTTTCAAAAAAGATTTGAGGTACCAAACTCAAGGTGAGTTCACCTTCTGACAAAGAAGAAATTTAAATAATGATTTTCATAACATCAAGGCGCCATTGCAAGCCTTCCTGAATTCTGTTACTCATTTTGCCTGCATTATCCCCTCCCCCCTGGGAAGCTATTCCATAAATTAGACCTCCCCCCCTCACATTCCAAATGGGTGGTCCAAGTGCTATCTGGGACATCAAAGCCAGAACGTCTGAAAAGAAAGACAGGCACAATTCCAGAAACATGGACATACCCAATATGCACGTGTATCAAATGTCTATATAGATGTCCCCAGTATGGTATTTCTTATGATTTTATAATTTCTTTTCTTAACTCTTGAAAAATTACAACAAAGCGGTTGACATCACAATTCAATGCAGAAAAAAAGTAAAATTAAAGACTTCGGGCCCAATATTCAAAGTTGTTAAGACACAAGAGGATTGTGAAAAATTGCAAGAGGATCTTGATAAATTGGAAGACTTTACGTCCAAATGGCAGGTGAAATTTAATGTGGACAAGTGCAAAGTTACACACCTAGGAAAGAACAACCCCAACTTCAGTTACACAATGCAAGGTTCCACATTAGGAACCACCACCCAGGAAAAAGATTTTGTTGTTATTGTGAATATGTTGAAACCCTCTGCTCAGTGTGCAGTAGGAATCATAAGGAAAGGAGTGGAGAATAAAACAAAGAATATTATAATGCCTCTGTATCATTCCATGGTGTGACTGCACCTTACAGTAAGTATTGTGTGCAATTCTGGTCGCCATATTTTAAAAAGGATATAGAGGAATTAGAAAAGGTACAGAGAAGAGCCACTAAAATGGTAAAGGGAGTCGAAGGATGCCCCTATGATGAAAGGCTTAAAAGGTTAGGGCTCTTCAACTTGGAAAAGAGACAGCTGAAGGGAGAAATGACAGAGGTCTATAAATTAATGAATGGAGTGGAACGGGTAAACATAGATCAGTTGTTTATGCCATCAACAAGTAGAAAGTCTAGGGGGCACGCAATGAAGCTACAACGTAACCCATTTAAGAGTAATAAGAGAAATTATTTTTCCACTCAATGCATAATCAAACTCTGTAACTGGAGGATGTACGTAGTAAAAGCTGTTAGTATAGCTGGGTTTAAAAAAAGGTTTGGACAAGTTCCTGGAGGAAAGGTCCATAAACCTTTATTAAAGAGGACCCAGGAAATCCACTGCTTACCCCGGGACAAGCACTGTGGAACCTGTGTACTGTGACAAGGCAGAGGGTTTAAAACCTAGAAATAAGGCTTTAAAGCAGTTCTTTTCAGTAGAAGCTGTCAGTAAAGCAGGTCAAGAAAGGGTTAAAGTTGTAGCCCAGAAAGATTCTCTGCACAAGAGAACACAAAGAGAGCCACGCTCCAGCTCCAGGATAACCCAGGGAGCTGACGTGGGAGAGAGAGGGGCGGAATCAAAGCTGATAGGGCAGCCCCGTCCTCTTAATCAGGAAGGAGCAGTTAGTAGGGGAGCAGCTGCTGAGAAGGAAACTGAAAGTGAGACTGAGACTGGAAAGACGAGGGGAGTTCAAGGTTCAGCTTCTGGAGGAGACTCAGATATTGAGTGGGATCAAGACAGAAAGCTGAAGACCGGAGGAAGCAGGAAAAGAGGCAGCCATTACCAGGATAGCCTAAGGGGCTTGGAGAGGTGCCAGCCAGATTGCAGAGAGTCAGAGAGAACTCTGGAGAGGCGTCTGGAAAAGCTTCCAGGTAGGAACTACCCCAAGTCAAGCAAAGAGGAGAAACAGATTAGAAGTCACTTTAAACCTGGGGAGAAGAGTTTTAAAACTTTGCCCAGAAGAGATAGAAGTACCTCTCTAGAATCTTCCTTGGAAGCTACAGTCACACGTGGGAGGTTGGGCAGAAGGAAATTGCCATTTGTTAAACTGCAAAGATATTCCCAAGGCAGACAGCGTGTCAGAAGCTCCAGTTCTGAGTACAGCCCAGCTGATTCTAAACAAACAGCTAATTGCAGGCTACAGAGCAGAACGTGGGGGTCAGACCTTGCGGAGCAACTTGCTACACAGGAGCCAGGGAGGCAGTACCAAGACAAATGTTTACCTCCTAAGCAAAGAGAGAATCTTAGTCATGCCAGGAGAAAGATGAGCCCTTTTAATACGGTGTTTAAAAGTGCTGGTAATGCTAAATCCTTGCATGTACCCAGAAGGTTGAATGAAACTAAGTGGAAACAGCTTAATGCACTTATAGAGCAGTGGAAGTCTGTGGACTTACCAAAACCTAAATATAAGGACATATCAGATGCTGAAGTGGAGCCGATGCAAACTGAAGCACCTTTATCAGAGGATAGTTATTCTGATATGGACTGTGGTTTTTGCCAGAAAGAGTGAAAGCTGTAAAAGTAATTCCAGTAATAAGTAGCTGAGAAAGCCTAACTGTTTTACTTGAGTTTTATATGAAGAAAGGCAGCGTTCTGCCTGACTGGAAACTCAACACTCTTTGTGCAGCGGTGAAACTAAACGCAATGCTGTGAAGTTGCTTATGTTTGGACCTAGTACCAGAAGCAGTGCTTAGTCTGAGGAAAAGCACTTGTATTTAAAACCTGGAAAGAAGTTTGAGAAGATATGTTTGTTTGAAGTAATTGCCTGAGAAGCATCAGGAGGACTTTGTTATCATTCTTTCTTTATTTGGCACAACAAGTTCCAACATCTTATGTCTGTGTTTGGGGAAGTAGGTGTATGAAAATTCCTGTGCGACAATAAACTTATTGTTAACCCCTTTAACCTTGGCTGTGATTCACTTGGCCTCACAACTACACGGATACCAGGTTACAGCGTTTCAAGGTCCATATAAATACTGTGGTCCCACCTGCCAACCCTTCTAGGCAACTACCTATATTACCCTAGAGGGGGAAGCTGGGTGTGTGACAGTACCTTTTTGGGAACCTGCCAGGTACTTGTGACTGGATTGGCCACTGTTGGAAACAGGATACTTGGCTTGATGGACCTTAGTCTGACCCAGTATGGAATTTCTTAGTTCTTATGTTACGAGTGATAACACACCGCCACCCATACCCACAATGGTCAGTCTTCTGCTCTCATGAGACCTCTGCAATTGACAACTGTTCCTCCCTCATTTTGTATTGAAACCCCTCCACATTGCAAGTGAGGTCTGTAGGGATTATTAGTAGCACAAAAAATAAGTTAGGCTCTCAGTTATGTCCAGGGGTAATTAGCCACTAATACCAAGCCCGAAGTTCTATGAATTATGCTGGTAATGAGCCAAGAAAGAAGTCTGGAATAGATAGATAGATAGAGATATAGATATATAATATTATATTTATTATGGACAGCAAGGTAGAAAAATATACAGACATATAGCTAAAGATATATAATTAGAAACATGAGGTAGCAGTTTGTTGCGACACAGAATTACAGTTAGACAAAGTGATAAATCACTGATTAGAAACCAGAAGTCACTGATTCGCTATGCACTGAGAAAAATTATGGAATACGTTTCTAGCTAACCATGGCCCACCTGGAGAAGAAGAGATAGGACGGTACCTTAGCTCCAGCTAGCACTCTGGTGGCTGTGGTCTGATGAGACTCTGGAGCAGAACAGGTCCAAGGAAGCAGCTAGGCTAGATAACGCAGGCTACAGCCCTTTCGGAGGCGAGCCGCGGGAGAACACAGAACCAAAGGTATCTGTGAAAGTCTTATCTCAGTCCTTAGGAGAACGGCCTGGCATCACGCAGTGTGGTGTCTTGCAGACTGATCAGGTAGCAGACACAAGGTAAACGGCACAAACGGCAAAAAGGCACCAAAGTTCTTCTGCACAGACTATTATTCTTTGTGATGATTCTCCGTCATAGCTCTGGCGATTCATCCTGCAGACCTAGGAGCCATAATGAGGGAAGATAACAGTATGCAGTTCCAGACATCCCAAGGCCAGTAGCATCGTTAGTGGATGATGAAGATCAGAGAAGCAGGTGTTCTTGCATGTAGACAACTAATTGGCCTGGGAAACTAATTGGACAGAAACAATAGTCTTCTGTATGCTCAGGTATGATCGCTTGGCAAGCATTTGTGTGAAGGTCAGGTCTGAGACTGTAAGCACAGCAAAAGTCCTTTGTAGCAGGAAACCATCTTGTTTGGTCAGCTTTGGTTCAGGCTTCAGCTGCTGAGCAGGCCGGAGATCTGCAGGTGCAGAATTGCAGGGGTACCAGTCCTACAGGTCCAACAGGTATGAAAAGCCCACCCATCTGGATAAGCTCGACTGACACTGCTCCCTACACTGTACCATGGTCCTCCTGAGAGTTCTATTATAATTCAGCGGCGCTTCCTCTTATGACTGGTTCGGATTTCTGCCTCCAGGTCTGTGAATACGAAAATACAAACCACAACAGTTTTGCATGACGCAATGCACCGAGAGAGTGATCGGGCTGAGCAGGGGCACGTAGAAGGTGGCACAAGCAGGGCTGCGTCAAGACTGTTAAATGCCCTAGGCAAACATACAGCCTTGCGCACCATCAAAATTTAGCTTAGACCCATAGCATCCCTCGTCCCCAAGATTTTAATAATGAAACTCAATCATAATCATCTCAACACCGTCCCTCTCAGTAAATGCTATGCAAATGTATATTTGAACACCACATTTATTTAAGAGTTTTCTATACCACCATATCCGAAAATCAAAGCGGTTTACAATGAAACGAAAAGCATTACATTAACATTGACACTCATTACAAAAAACATTTTAGAAGAAGGATGGTTAACATTAGCAATAATATAGAACCCATTCTATAAAACATATTGGGAGATGGAAGAGAAACATTCTCAACAGGATGACTTATATACAGAGGAAGATATAAGAAGAGGAATTAATTAGCATAATTTGGTTTCAAGTTGTTTAGATTCATAAGATGCAGTTATCAAGAGATTAATTTTTTCCAAGGATAATAATATAGTACAGATATGAATTGGGAAGAATGGATTAAAATGTTAGGTTGGGTGGAGATTTTCAGGTTCCATGGTCTTGCCAAAGTGCTCAGTGAATAAGTGGGCCTTAAAATCTCTTTGAAATTTGTCCAAGTTTGTGGTGGATCTTAAGTTTTCTGGGATAGTGTTTCTTTGTATTGAGGTACTGAGGGAGAAAGCTCTATTACTTGTGACATGATTTGTAGATATTAAACTTTGTTTTCTAGATATAAACATAAGAGAAATTTCCTAAAACCATTTACAAGGATAAATAGACTTTTTGCAAACTGCCCATTTTTCCAGCGGGTAAACGTACACACTGATGAGTTTGAGTTTGTGGAGTTCTTAGGACCCATCCTTTTGCTCTGACCATTTTTGCTCTTTGCTGCCTGCTAGAAGCTCCTGCACTATGCAACCACCTAGTTTGCCTAGTGGTAGGGCCAGCCCTGGGCATGAGAGCTTCTGTGAGCTGAATTCTGACCAGCCCAACATGAATAGCCACCCCCTCCCTCAGGCACACATCAATGCCAGCCCAATCACCAGTTGCAGAATTCAAAGTTCTGCTCCCCACGCCTCTGTGGTATAGGTGTGCAAGCGAAGGGCCGTGACTCAAGGATCCACAGCCAATTGGAGGTTGATAGGGAAACAGAAAAACTTTATTATGTATTTGTGCAGGATCAGGCAGGCTGCTTGGCCCCTTCTTGGGCCTTAGTGCAGTTACAAACAGTAGTTCAAAAGGCACAAAACAAAAATTAGTGCTTCACAGTTTCCTCACTCTGGCCAGCACAACTCGGTTCATACACTTGTTAGTTTCTCAGCAACAAGTCAACATACATAAACCAGAAAAACAGCAGCTTTAAGCAGGTACTGTTCCTACCTTCTCACTGATAATTCGTCTGCTTGTAACCCATAGAATCCTGGGCTTCTCCCTTCCCCTCCTGCTTCCTGGTTTAAACCCTGGGGCCGGGCCACACCCTCCCCAGGCATTTTCCAGCCTAGTTTCTTAAAGGCGCAGGGATTTGGACTCTTACAGAGAAAATGCCTCACCAGTTCTGAGCTTGGCTGGGGGGTGTCTCTGCGGGGCATAGGGAGTTTCCTATACACTCCATCACATACCTTCCCCTCAGCTCAACCCTAGGAAATTGAGCATCCGGTATGGTGCAATATTGTGTGCAATATTCCACATGAGACAAGTAGTCAGCATTTTGGTATGCAGTACCAGCCTGATGTCGGACCTCATGCAGAAAAGGTTGGAGGCTGAGGAGCCAGCACATGATCCTTCCATTGGTCTTCCTATTCTGTGCCAACCACTTGAGTGGCTGATGATCCGTAACCAACGTAAAAGGGCGGCCAAGCAGGTAATACTGGAAAGTCTCCAGAGCCCACTTGACCCCCAGGGCCTCCTTTTCAATCGTGGAATAATGCTGTTCCTGCGGCAGTAATTTTCAGCTAATAAAAGCCACTGGATGCTCTTGGCCCTCCATGTCCTAGGCTAAGAAGGCCCCAAGACTGGCAGCTGAGGCATCCATCTGAACGATGAATGGCCGTGTCAAGTCCAGACTGACCAAGACCAGTTCAGAACACAAGTCTTTCTTTAATTTCCTAATCACCAACACCACAGGCTCTTTCCAACTCCCAGAGCCCCGATCAGCATCGGGACAGAGAGCAGGAGGTAGGAAACCCCTCCTGCTCTCCACCACAAGACCAATCAGGGCCCGACAAGGGATTTAAAATTCAGCGCCTCCCGGCGTGCCCGCACCTGGTGGGCCCATGCCTGAGGGCCCTTTGGCGTGGCCCTTAGGCAAGGTCCCAGGGCACAGCAACACCTTTTATAAACTCTGCCCAGTTACACAGCATTCAGTTGCAGAAAGGATCTCCTGCAGCGCCCCCGATGTCAAACAAGCCATCAAAAATACCAAGCCAGCACGTAGGAACCAAAAACTAGAGACCTCCAAAAATGTATGTATAATTGGTAACCTACTGCCACCAATAGTCACCCTAAGCATAACGCCAGATTACCTTCTGAAGCTCGTCTCCCCTCCCCACAAGCAGACAGCAGCGATAGGTGGCTCAAGTTCCAGCAATAAGGACTCACTCCAATTCTATTAATATCATGCATTGCTCTAATACAAAACCAAAACCCTATCTACTACACTCAAAGGTGACCTAACAACCAAGTCCTCCTCATAAGATATGCTAACCAAACACATATAACAAACGGAGCCTTCCTCCTGCATAAACAACACTTCTGCCTTAATAACTCCTCTAATCATAACTGATTCCACCAAGTGGGATTACAGCCTGGAATAGCAGACATGAAGTGGATCCAAGTCACCCTACTCCTTTCCTTCACAGCAGCTCTCCTATTAATACCAACAAAGGCCACGTACAGCTGGAACAACTCGATTCCAATCCTCTACAGGCCCAGACAACTTCTAACGACTCAACCCCTCTTCTCCAACCCCCACAAAAGTCCGCCCCACCTCATCCGCATACACGCAAATGAACAAACTCCGACCAGCACAACAACCAAGCAACAGGCCCAAACAATTAAGTGCTCCCTAATAAATGCCTGTTCCATTCGCAACAAGATTCACACCATAGCCAATTACATACAAGACCAAGATATAGAGATCATGTGTATAACCGAATCTTGGCTCACAGATACGGACACCATCCTGTTAAACCAACTCACCGCAACTCACATGGATGCACACCAATCTACCAGACCGGGATGCAGAGGAGGGAGCTCTCTCATTCTGGCAAACAAACAACTAAACCTCAAGCCTGTTAGCAGTCTTTCCACTCCCACCCTCAACTCCATAACCCTGGAAAGCAAAGAACTGATAATATGTTTAATATACAGAGCTCCTTCACCTAACACTGATGACATCTGAACCATAATTTAGATGGCCACCAGCCAGTCTAACAAGGGCAAACTACCAATGATCTTAGGCGACTTCAATCTGAATTCCCTAATCTCAGCTCAAGCCTCAGCATTCCTTGAAGCCTTATCCTCACTGGATCTCTCACAGATCATCTCAACACAGACCAACATTGGAGGAAACACACTGGACCTGATCTTTGTACCCACCATCCTCCAATCACCTGACTCCTACATATCATATCAAGTAAGCCCTGTGCCATGGTCGGATCACTACCTGATATCATTTAACCTCCCCCTCAACCCCCCCCCCCCCGCACCCTAGACACTACAACCTAAACTTCTACAGGCGCTTCAATCAATTTGATAAAGATGCACTAATAAATCAAGCAATCCCCAAGCTGGAAACTACCTCAACAGACCTCCCCTCACTGATAGAACTGGAAGAACACCTTTACATTAGCTGCCTCCGTGCCATCAAACTCGAGAACCTCCAAACGGAAAAATAAAGCCCCATGGTACTCTCTGGAAATCAAACAGGCAAAGACCACCTTGAGAAGACTTGAAAGAAGATGGAGGAGAACCAAAGCACAACCAGATCAACAAGAATACATGTCAAAACAGCGAGAGTACAATGACTTAATCCTTAACCGCAAGAAGGAACACAACACTAACATTATCATGAAATCTCTAAACCGTCCTAAAGAGCTCTTCTCCATAGTCAAGGACCTATCAAGAGCCCTGCAAAGCCAAGACACAGATGCTTTAACTCCAGAGACCTTTGCCTCCTATCTCTGGAACATGCTATCTTGCCCACAGACGTCAACAAGTCAACCTATCACCTCTCCAACTGATCCAAACCAACAAAACATCTGGACATCGTTTTACTATGTCTCCGAAGACCTCTGTACCAATCTCCTGAAATCCTTGAACACGTCCACTTCCCCCCTTGATCTATGCCAACCCTTTGGATAAAAGCAATGGCTCAATAATTAGCTCCTTCACTCTGCAAAATAATAAACTTATCCCTCTCACAAAGGATCCTGCCATCGCCACTGAAAATCGCTTCCATAAGACCACTCCTGAAGAGCAACACCTTGGACCCAAATTTCCTGCCTCGTATCGCCCCATATCCAGCATACCACTCTTATCCAAATTAATTGAAAAGATGGTCCATTGCCAGCTACAAGACTACTTTGATGCTACCTTCCCACTCAACCCGCAATAACATGGTTTCCGAGAGCATCATGGGGTAGAAACTTTATTAACATCCCTTCTGAACACTGTACTCAAAGGAATTGAAGACATCAGGAAAGGCTTCATCCTAATCTTCATAGACATAACATTTGTCTTTGATTCTATAATTCACACCACACTGCTAGAAAGACTAAACGAAACAGGAGTAAGTGACACACCGCTTGCTTGGTTTCATTTATACTTATACAATAGAAGATCACAAGTCAAGATAAAATCCAATACATCCAGACCTTTCCCATTAAAACAAGGTCTTCCACAAGGCTCTGCACTCTCGGTTCTCCTCTTCAACCTGTACATACAGCCAGTATGCAAAATATTACAGCAACATAACATCCACTACCACCTATATGCAGACGATTTAATGATATACTCCACTCTAGACATAAAGAATCCAGACTGCTCTGCAATCTCAGCCTGCATGACAGCAGCCACCGAATGGCTATCACAATGCAATCTGGAAATCAACTACAAGAAATCAGAGGCCCTCATAATCATGAGAGACACAACATTTAACCCACCCGACACCTTATCATTAGGAAACAGATCAGCGAAGTAAAATACTTAGGAATATACCTTGATCAGAGACTCACCTTCCAATCCCACATCAGCAAACAACCGCAAAAATATATTACAAAATGAAGTTCCTGCAAAACCTCTGACCTCTACTGGAGCACAACCACTTCCGATCCGTATGTCAGGTGCTAAATGCTCTACACCTCGACTATTGCAATCTAATTCTACACGGCTTACACAAATGCTCAATCCATGCCTTACAACTGGCACAAAACACAGCAGCATGCTAATCACCAGAACTAATAAACACGCACACATCACCCCCATACTCGAATCTCTCCATTGGCTCCCCATAAGTTCACGCATACAATATAAGGCAATAATGATGGCATTCAAAATTCTGCACAATCAATCTGCCAGCTGCTTAGAAAATCTAATCAGAAGAGTCCCAGACAACAGATCAAGGAGGACACAGCATCAAAACTCCCTTGCAACCTTGACGATACCTACGGGCACCTCCCAGAATGCACTACACAGAATGTTTGAATTCTACTTACCATCCCTATAGAACTCCCTTCCACACCAGCTCAGAGCAAACAATGACATTGCAGACTTCAGGAAATACTTAAAAACACATCTGTTTACTGAGCACTTCAATACCATACTACTCAAGTAACTGCACCGGGCTATTGCAGCATAAAGACAATTGGTAAACTCCTATGCCCCTGTTGAGCTTAAGCTCCCGTGTAAATAGTTAAAATGTTACCAGTTAACTGTATACACTGTTGATAATGGACATTGTAAATAGTTCTGAAAAGTTCCATGTAAGCAAAGTTATGTTCTCTGTAAACCACCTTGAGAATCTGAAAGGCGGTATATAAAAAATGTTAAATAAATAAATAAAATAAAAGGCCTCCAACTCAGCTGTCCAGAGGATCTTGTCTGGGGCTTTCTTCTGGAAGACGCGGGTCAAGGGTTTGGCTATTACTACCAGATGTGGAATGAATTGGCAATAATAGCCAATCATTCCCAAAAACGCCTGTACCCGTTTCTTATTTTTAGGAACTGGTACCTGGGAAATGGCCTCTACCTTCTTAAGTTGAGGTCACACTTGACCAATCCCAACCAAATATCCCAGGTATTGGGCCTCTTGGCCTCCCAGGAAACATTTTCATGGGTTGGCTGTCAGACCGGCCTTCCTCAAACTCATCAACACAGCTTGTAGATGCAATAGGTGGGTTTTCCAGTTGTGAGATAGACTGCCACATACCTCCCATGGGGTCTCAGTAGGTGGTCGACTAGGTGCTGAAGTGGCAGCACCGTGAAGTAGAATAGTCCTTGGGGTGTAGAAAATGCAGTCTTCTCCCTGGCCGCAGGGGTTAGATGGATCTGCCAATATCCCTTCCTCAAGTCCAACGATGAAATGAACCAGGCTCCCCTGAGGCATTCAATAATGTCATCCACTCTGGGCATGGGATAGGCATCGCACTTGGAAACTGCATTCACCTTCCTAAAGTCAATGCAAAACCGGATGCTCCCGTCTGGCTTAGGCACCAGTATAATGGGGGATGACCAGTTGCTTTGGGACTCTTCTATTACTCGCAATTTAAGCATATCATCTACTTCCTTCACCAATGCCTGCCTTCGTGCTTCTGGAAGTCAGTAGGACCGTTGGCACACCATCACCCCAGGATCTGTGACAATGCCATGACAGGCTAGATGGGTATGCTCTGGAACATTGGAGAACACATCCCTATTCCGCTGAACTAGATGTTCTAGTTCCACTTTCTCGGCATTTGACAAGTGTTCCCTGAATGGAACCTGGTCCAGTTCAGAAGGCGACTGCACCTCAAGCCCTAAACTCCTCTCCTTAGACCATCGCAGCCAGGGCAGGAATCCACTTCTTTAGCAGATTCACATAGTAGATTGAGTTTTTTTCCTTTTATCCGGCTGCACAATCTTGTAGGTGACAGGTCCCATCTATTCTACCACCTCATAGAGACCCTGCCATTTACAGAAACGTTTACTCTGAGATAGGGAGCAAAACTAAGACCCGGTCCCCAGGCTAGAAAGTCCACTGCATTGCCTTCCAATTATCGGCACAGGCCTGGCCCTCCTGAGCTTTCTCCAGGTACTGTCTCGCTGTTGTCCCAGCTTTCCTTAAGCTCTCCTGCATATGAAGTATGTAGTCTACCACATTCCGGCAGGGGCTGGCTTCCTCTTCCCAGTCTCTCAAAGTATTTGTATGATTCCCCAGAGTTTCCACCCTACAGCAACTCAAAAAATGAAAGGCCGGTTGAACTTTGGGGTACTTCCCTGATGGCAAACAAAAGATAGGGGAGTAAAAGATCCCAGTCCTTCCCCTCTTTGTTCACACATTTCTTTTAGCATCTGTTTCAATGTTTTCTTAAAACATTCAACCAGCCGGTTTGTGGATGATACACTGTCTGCAAGGTCTTGATCTTCAGCAAGGTGCATATTTGTTTCATTATGCAGGAGACAAATGGTGTTCCCTTTTTTCCATGAGGATTTCAGCAGGTATCTCCAACAGGGAGAAGAGTTCCAATAGTGCATTAGCCAATGTGGTCTTAGTATGCTGCACTGCTATCACTTCCAGATACCATGTGGCATAGTCCATTACCACCAGAATGAATTTGTTGCCACGGAGAGTGTGTTCCAAGGCTCCCACCAAATTCATCTCAACCCTTTCAAATGGGGTTTTGACAACAGGCATTGGCACTAGAGGGGCTGGTCTAACTTTTGCAGGACTATGCAGCTGGCAGGTGGGGCAGGTTCGGAGCTGTACATGTTTATAAAGTCCCGGCCAGTAAAACTGGGCTAAAATGCGCTCCTGAGTTTTCTCCACCCCCAGGTGTCCACCCAAGGGATGATTATGAGCAAACGCCATTACCTGCCATTGATAGGCTGGGAAACTACCAACTGCTCCATCTCTTCTCCCTCTATTGCCCCCCTGGTAACCCTATACAGTAGGTCTTGTCACACCAAAAAGTAGGGAAAGCCCCTCTGGGAAGGGTCCAAGTTACCCATAGGGACCCCTTCTAGCTCTTGAACCTGGTCTCAGGCATTCCTAAGAGTGTTATCACCCTTTGGACTCTTTTAAACTGGCCTGGACTCTTTATGCCCCCCACTCAGGTGGGTTGTTCCTGGTTATCCTGGTTGTGGGGCTGGGTTTTCTCAAGAATCATCTGCGGTTCTTTCCAGTGATTCCTTCCCCTCAGAACCCTCCTCTACAGTTGCCCCCACATTTGAGTTGTGACAGGCCCTCTCCAACCAGCACTGCCTGTGGGACTAGGGGAGTTTGGGGTCCTTCACAAACAAGTCCAGGTCTCTCAAATGGAAAAGTTCTGGAAAATCTCCCCCAGTCCCCTTGTCTGGGTTGCTCTTTTCCCGGTTCCAGATATCCTTAAAATTGGGAAATCTCAGCCTATAATCACTGAATAAGTCAGTGAGGGTACGACCACAACCTCAAGAGTCTCCGTTCCCATGGGGGGTTTTAATTCAACTTGTGCCGTTGGATATGGCCTTTGATCTCCATGGACGCAAACTAAGGTCATGAGTTTCTCATAGTTGATCTGATGCCCTGATGTACTGCCTGATAAGAGTCCTCATGCATCTCGAATCTACCAGGGCTTGCAGACAAGTGCCTTCCAGCTCTACGGGTATCACAAACATCCCCCCCCCCCTCCATTATGGATGCTTCCACAATACCACACTCATGGGGGGTCATAACATTTGTATCCCTTGGTTCTCCCATCACCATGGGGCACTCGCAGGCATAGTGGCCCCTGCTCCCACACTTGAAGCAAGTCAAATAGCCAGGATCATCGGGAGGTTGGAGACCACAGGGACCTTCAAAGGCTCAGGTTTTCTTCCCCGGACCCCTTGGGGTATGGCTGGCCTTGCTCCTTCGCCTTGGATGCCTCAGTTACAGGCTGAGCTTCATAAAATCCTTCTGCTATTTCCACAGCACTTTCCAGGGTCCGTTTAGGTTACTGGCATACCCACTGTCTCATGGGGGAGGTCAAGCCCTCTAGAAACTATTCCAACAGAACAATCTCTGCTCCAGTCTTCTCCTCTGGTTGTAACCATTTCCAGGCAATCTCTTTCAGTCTATAGAAGAAATTCCAGGGGTTTTCTTTATGGTTATGGTTATGGTTATAGTTATGGTTAGGCATTCGATATACTGCCCTTTATGTATGCATCAGAGCAGTTTACATGTATATACTAACAGGTACTTTTTATTCCCTTGTCCCTGAAGGGCTCACAATCTAAGTGTACCTGAGGCAATGGAGGGTTAAGTGGCTTGCCCAAGGCCACAAGGAGCAGCCATGGGACTAGAGACCTCAGTCCCTCCGGCCTGAGTTTACTTGTCCCCATGCGGGAATTGAACCCCCAGCCCTCCGGCCTGAGGTAACCTGTCCCAACCACTGAGCCACTCCTCCCTCCAAGGTCCCAAGGTTCCTTTTCTGAACCATTGCTGGTAAGCCACTGGTATACACCCAGCTCGCTTCAGTGTGGCGGTCTTTACTGCTGCATAGGGGCTCAACCATCAGGGTTAGCTTCCTGGAAGGCAGCTTGACTACTTCCAGTCATTAAGTTTCCCAGATAGGTTGGGGGTTCAAATCCCACTAGAGGACAGCAACCTTGGGCCGGAAGGACTGGGGTTTCTAGTCCCACAGGTGCTCCTTGTGGTCTTGGGCAAGCCACTTAACCCTCCATAGCCCATGTTCCCTGTAAAATAGTTATCTCCAAGTTATAATGCCCTGTTCAATGTAATTTCAGTTTGTTCAATGTAAACCGCACTGATGCAGAATAGTGCGGTATATAAGAGAATGTAAATAAATAAATAAATAAATATGTGGTCCACATCGTCTCCAGCCAGCCAGGCTGTCCGCTCAAAATTTACTAGGAAGTGGTCCAGGTCCTCGCCCTCCATTAATTTAGGCAGGGTTGGTACCAGGGGATGGGGCTGCCACCCTTGGATCGCCTGGGAGACTTGCACTAGCAAACCCTGATGTATTTCCAATGATTTCTGTAGTATTTGTTGTTGCTGCACCCCTTGTGTTTACAAAATGTCATGTAGCAGCTGCTACTGTTGTCCTTCCACTAGGGGCACGTTGTAATTGTTGCTGTCCTTCCACTAAGGCCTGGAGTAACCTCTCCATTTTGGTTTAATTATTCTTTCCAACCCACCCAGGGTAGGAAAAAGAAAACAAAATGCCTGCCTGTCCAGCTTTTAACAAAACTGAGGTTCCTTTTCTAACTGCGGTAGGGCTAACCCCTTTAGCCGTGTACCCCAAAACAAAAAAAAAAACCTTCCTCTCTTCTTCTTCCCTGTACTGTGGGGAGGTCAGAGTCCAGGAGGTGTGTGGTTTTCTTCTGTCACTGGGTTAAGAAGAAACATCCCATCTCTGACACCATATGTGGTATAGGCTTGCAAGCAAAGGTCAGCGACTCAAGGATCCACAGCCAATTGGAGGTTGATAGGGAAACACAAAAACTTTATTATGCATTTGTGCAGGATCAGTCAGGCTGCCTGGCTTCTTCTTGGGCCTTAGTGCAGTTACAAACGGTACTGAGCTCTGTGGGGGATGGGGAGTTTCCTATTATCCTATACACGCCATCGCAGCCTCCCTTATCTCCTCTACCCCCTGGCCCTATACCCAAGTATGTTAAGGAGGGGGATATCCACGAGAATATCTTAAATCCATCCGGCCATACAGATCAGCAAGCCTCCTATCTTTTTGATGGCACTCCTTATTTAATTAATTGATTGATTCATTAATTGATTGATTGATTGATTCATTCATTCTATCCTCTTGGAGTTTCATATGATCTTCTCTTTTTCGGAAAATTCCATTTCATTGAAAAGTATTTGCTTTCATTAGCCCAGGGATTAATCAGCTTTTCTGTAAGATATATCAGGCGTGTGACTAAATCCAGGATGTAGCCGACTCCTTCAGTCCCACATTTTTACTCTAAGGAGGAAAATCCTAACTTTTCCCATCTTGTCCCACTTGCTGCCTACCACCACCTACTGTCATCCATAGTGGGAGGATTCGCAGACCGCACCCTCATGCATTTCTCTGGAAGGAAACGGTGACGGAACACAAGCGCTTCACAGAAGTGAATTTTCCTCCCATGGGACATTAATCGAAATGACAAATATGTCTTGACATCAATTATGTTGCTTTGTTGTTCAAGCAAAAAGTAATTAACTTAAGTGAAGCAATTAAGTAAACCTATTATGTGAGGTTTGCGAGAGGTTAAGCGAAAAACTGCCTGGTCCTGAGGGAGTATGAGTCTGTCTGTGTAAAGAGGTGGGGGGGGGAGGGGTTGTTGTTTTCTGGATAGAAGTGGAGAGGAGACTTTTTGTTCCGAGCAGATTTAGTGTTATTTTCACTTACACACTAATGATACAGCATATGAGTTGTGCAGGTAATAACAGTGGCAACCGTGGACTCTAGCAACATATACTATGGGGTCCTTTAACCTCTTTTGTTCTTACACGCCCTGAATTGTTCATGCTTTTCTCTTTTGAAGCAGGGAACTTCAGACGTTGAATGACTGATTTTGTGTCCGGCTCCCTTGGGGTGGCCACTTGATTCTTGGGAGGCTACTTCTTAGGTTACCAGATTTTTTGCAGGCTAATCTGGCCTACTTATCCGAAGTGTGTGCATTGGGAGGGGAGAAAGGGACAAGTCTAAGCAACAAGGCATGGAGGAGGGAAGTCGTCAGGACTGGTGCAAGGACTAGAGGCTCCCTAGGCAGGCCCTCCCATGCCCATTGCCATTGCTGCTGCCCCTCACTAGGGCTGGCGGCAGCAGCAGCAATGGCCCCCAAACCATGATGCAGCACTTACCCACCATCTCCGGGACTGCGTTGTGGTTCCACTCTTGCCCGATTTGCCAGAAGTCTGCGGTGGAGGGGGTAAAAGCGGCAGATCGGGGAAGAATGAAATTTCAACACAGAAAGGGGAGGCAGCCATGGGCACCCCCAGAGGGCCAGCGCTCTAGGTGACCACCTAGTTCACCTAATGGTAGCACTGGCAGCCCTGGACCCCTCCACATCCATCCCATGACATCAATACCACCACTTCCAAGCAGATAAAGCAATAGAGAAATAGAAACAGTGATGTGTTTCCCCTGTACTGTGCAAAATATAAAGATAACGGATGTAAATTCTAAAAACTAACATATTCAAACTACTAAATTGAAAATATATTTTTTTCTATCCCATCTGTTCCAATTGCTGGAATCAGGGACATAGCTTTAAAATTGGAGACAATCCCCAAAGATCAGGGACATTGGATAACTTTAGCTAATTCACTTCTGTGTTTGTCCCTATCACATACATGGGACTTGAAATTCTGATTTTCTTAGAGACTATGGGACTACATTTCCATATATGTAAAGGAGCAAAACCAGAACTGGGTCAAAGGTGGCAGCCCTCGTCTTCTCTAAACACACAGGGCCTGATATATTCAAAGGCATTTACACGGTTTACAGACCTGCAAACCTTGGAAATGCCTCTAAGCGGGGTACTCAGCAACACTAACACAGTTCTTGCCGCTGATATACCCCCATCACTAACCACTCAGCAGCGATGCTGAGTCACTGTCCGTTAGTGACCCTTGGGTAAAGAAAAACGCGGGAAAAGCTGGCCTATCTTTACCTACGGGAATTAACCAGGCAGCGGCTCAATATCGTCACTGTCCGGTTAACAACAGGCTGTGCAGCAGACCTGCATATTCAATGCTGGTGGCCAGATATTGCCTGGCATTGAATATCCGGGTTTTATGTTCAGCAAGGACGGGTAGTTGCTGTAATTGCTCTAGTCGCCTCCTCTGAATATCAGGTCGCCATTGTCCATGTTATTGGTCGTAGGCTGAACTAATCACATCTCTATAACAAAAAATTGCTCCTTTCCGTTTTCTTTTCAAAATAATCATTAAAAATTGTTAAAATCATGTTTTTCATCCTCCTTGGGCCTAGGATTGATTTTCAATTTTATGGTCTGAGTGAGGGCTTATGACGGTCTTGCTATATTAGAAGAAATTGTGCGGGTCTTTGGGTGGGTAGAGATGGTCTCAAAAGCTCCCTTATACCCTTTCTTTTCAGTTTAAATGATTAGAAATTAATGTGATACTTTTCTTTGGAATAAATGAAAATATTTCTTGGCTAGCCTTCTGGAGGTCCTCGCCCTGGGCCATATTACTTTATAGAAGGTCCAACCCATAATTAACAGCAGTGAATCCTCAGGGGGCTCTGGGGATCAAAGGGTTACTTCCTTAGAGCTCATCAAGATTCTACTGAACTTCTTGTGGATTAGGGCAAATCACTCAACCCTCCATTGCCTCAGGTAGAAAGTTATTTCTCTGTTCCCAGAGGGCTCACAGTCTATCTATTGCACTTGATTATAACTTCCTCTTAAACTACTAGTGGAAAAGCATAAAATAAATAAATAATTGAATTTAAGTTGGTCTAGTTAAAATGCTATAGAATGAAGGAGTAGCCTAGTGGTCAGTACAGCAGCCAGAGAGCTCTGCCATACTGGGTCAGACCAACGTCCATCAAGCCCAGTATCCTGTTTCCAACAGTGGCCAATGTAGGTCACAAGTACCTAGCAGTTTCCCCAAAAGACACAGGTTCTATAATGCTTGTATTGGGTCAAGCAGTGGATATTCTAGATCCCCTTTAATAATGGTTTATGGACCTTTCCTCCAGGAACTTGTCCAAATCTTTTTTAAACCCAGCTACACTAATAGCTTTTACTATATCCTCCAGTAACAAATTCCAGAGTTTGATTACACACTGAGTGAAAAAAAATATTTTCTCTTATTCGTATTAAATAGGTTACCCTGTAGCTTCATTGCATGCCCCCTACACTTTCTATATTTTGATGGCATAAACAATCGATCTATGTTCATCCGTTCCACTCCATTCATTAATTTAGACCTCTATCATATCTCCCCTCAGCCGTCTCTTTTCAAGGTTGAAGAGACCTAACCTTTCTTCACACCATCCCCCGCATTCAACCAACCCCCTCTCTTTAAGGCAACTCCACCCTCGCTTCCGCTGTACTATCTCCACTCTACCTCACTCTCTAATACTCCTGCTCCTTCTCTCATCAGGTAATATCAATCCCAACCCTGACCCCCCCCCCCCAATTTCCTTCTCACACTAAAGAAAGTTCCTCACGTACCCCATCTAACCTCATCCACATCCCGCTCCTCCCTCCTTCCGCCCTCCCTCATTCATCCCTCATTCACTCATCCATAGATATCAACTCCAACCCTACCCCCAAAAATAATCCCTCACATAACCTACCCGATACCATCGTTTTTCCCCTCATTTCCCCTCCCTCATGTCCCTGTTGGAGAACACACTCACCCAGTCACACACCCACCCACACCCTGCTCCCTCTAAACCTAAACCTTGGAATTACCCTAGAACCCCAGCCACTAAGCATGTCCAATACCCAATAACTCCCTCTGACATGTATATAGTTACCCATTCATGGTTATGCATATGTATATAGTTTACCCTGTTTTCCAAGTTACTTGTTCCTGTTCAATGTAATGACCTGACTTTTGTTCATTGTCGGTTACCTTTTTGTTTTTGTTTTATGTAAACCGCGCTGATCGCAAATAGTGCGGTATATAAGAAATGTAAATAAAATAAAAATAAAATAAATAAATAAATAAATAGACCCCCACACAACTCTGATAAGAAATCTACACGTAACTTATCCAACCTTATCCATATCCCTCCCCTACCCCCTCCGCTCTCCCATTTTCATGCGCCCTATGGAACGCATGCTCAGTCATTAAAAAAAACCCACTTTCATTCATGACCTTTTCATCTCCAATGCCCTACACCTTCTTGCCTTGACCGAGACCTGGCTCCCCCCAGATGACACTGCTTCCATTGCCTCTCTCTGCTATGGGGGCTACCAGTTCTCCCATACACCTCGATCTACTAGTCGCAGTGGTGGCGTTGGCCTCCTACTCTCCCCCTCCTGCCAATTCCAAACCCTCCTGCCACCCCAATCACACTCCCCCTTCTCCTTCGAAGTCCACTCCATTCGCCTCCTCTCACCACTTCCCCTCCGAATAGCTGTTATTTATCGCCCACTGGACAAATCCAAATTAACCTTCCTCTCCGACTTTGACTCCTGGCTTTCTGCCTTCATGGATCCCTCCTCCCCCACTCTTATTCTTGGCGATTTCAACATTCACATCGAGAACTCCTCTGACCCCCATGCCTCAAAGTTCCTCGCTCTTACCTCCTCATTTGACCTCCAACTTTGCTCCACTGCCCCCACACATCTACACGGTCACTGCCTTGACATAATACTCTTCTCCAACTCCTCTCCTTCAAACTTCCGCAAATCAATCCTTCCCTCATCTGACCATCACCTCTTAACATTTACTCTTCAGCTTCCGCTATCCCAACCTCGTCCTGTCTCTTCCGACCTATTTAGAAACCTTCATAATATTGATCCCCTGACTCTCGCCTCCACCATCTCTGCATCTCTTTCCTCCATTTTATCCTCCAAGTCCGTCAACGAAGCATTATCTTCATACAATGTTACATCATCCTCAGCCCTTAACACTCTTGCCCCTCCCACCCCATGTCCTGTCAAACGATCTACTCCCCCAACCTTGGCTTTCTCCCACAATCCGTCACCTACGCATCTGCGCCCGTTCTGCCGAATGTACTTGGTCCAAATCCTGTTCCCTGGAAGACCACCTACACTTCAAATTCATGCTTGGCTCCTTTCAGTCAGTCTTAGCACTTGCCAAACAAGATTACTATATCCATCTGACCAAATCCCTGGCCTCTGATCCTCGCTGTCTCTTTAATACCCTCAATTCTCTCCTCAAAGTCCCCCCACCCCTGATCCCGCCCTCCCTTTCTGCCCAAACCCTAGCCGACTACCTCCATGACAAAATCCACAAGATTACCCTCCAATTCCCTACCCCCCATCTACCTCCCCTCCCCCCAATTCTCCTCCCCATCCCTACTCTCTCTGCCACCCTCTCCTCCTTCCCTCTGATCTCTGAGGAAGAAACCACACTCCTTCTGTCCTCCTCCAAACCTACCACCAATTCATCAGACCCTATCCCCACCCATCTCCTACGTTCCATCCCCCTCACCATTGTCCCCTCCATCACTCATATCCTCAACCTTTCACTCTCCATTGCAACTGTCCCCGTTGACTTCAAACATGCTGTTGTCACACCACTCCTCAAGAAACCCTCACTTGATCCCACATCTCCTTCTAACTATCGACCCATCTCCCTCCTTCCCTTCATATCCAAACTATTAGAATGAGCAGTCCACCGTCGCTGCCTCGACTTCCTCACCTCCCAGGCCCTCCTGGACCCACTTCAATCCGGCTTCCATCCCCTACACTCCACTGAAATGGCACTCACAAAAGTAACAAATGACCTGTTCCTGGCTAAATCCAAGGGCCTCTATTCTGTCCTCATCCTTCTTGACCTTTCTGCTGCGTTTGACACCGTTGACCACGACCTCCTCCTCATCACCCTCTCCTCGCTTGGCTTCAAGGACTCCATACTATCCTGGTTCTCCTCCTACCTCTCCCATCGCTCATTCAGTGTATGCTCTGATGGCTCCTCCTCCTCCTCCCCTACCCCGCTCCATGTAGGTGTACCCCAGGGATCCATCTTGGGCCCCCTCCTCTTCTCTCTTTATACCCAAGGTCTTGGTGCGCTTATCTCTTCCCATGGCTTTTTGTACCATCTACCTCTCCACACCTAATATCCCTCCAGCAACCCAGTCCAAGATCTCTGCCTGTCTTTCGGACATCGCTGCCTGGATGTCTCATCGCTGATTGAAACTGAACATGGCTAAGACTGAACTCCTTGTCTTCCCACCTGACTCCTCCCCCCCCCCCCACTTCCCCCTCTCTCAATCCATGTGGATGGATCTACTATCCTTCCTGTTCCCTCAGCCCGCAATCTAGGGGTTATCTTTGGCACTTCTCTCTCCTTCTCCGCTCATATCCAGCTTGTAGCTGAGACCTGACGCTTCTTTCTCTACAACATCAGCAAAACCCGCCCCCTCCTTTCTGAACACACTACCAAAATGCTTATCCACTCCTTAATCTCCTCTCTCCTTGATTACTGCAACCTACTCCTCGCTGGTCTTCCCGTGAGCCACCCCCTTCCCCTCCAATTTATACAAAATTACGCTGCTCGACTAATCTTCTGCCAGCCTCGCCATGCCCACATTACTCCTCTTAAGTCGCTTCACTGACTCCCTGTCCAACTCCGTATCCAAGTCAAGCTTCTCCTGCTGACCTATAAATGCATTCACTCTATGGCCCCTCAATACCTCTTATCTCTTATCTCTCCCTATGTCCCCTCTCGTAATTTGCGCTCCGCTAACAAACTACTTCTATCAATGCCTTTCACCTGCACCGCGAACTCCCGACTGCGCTCCTTTCACCTTGCTGCACCTTACGCCTGGAACAGCCTACCTGCGTCTGTGTGCCAAGCATCCTCCCTGGCGCTCTTCAAATCCAAGTTAAAGACCCACCTCTTCACCGTCGCATTCAGATCTTGACTCCTTCCTCATCTTATCCTAATCCCCGTCAACGTTTATGACCAAACTGACTAATGCTCTGTACTGTTCTAATTAATATACTGTTCTTACTAGATTGTAAACTCCGATGAGAATGACTGACAGGCAGGGACTGTCTCTTGTATGTTGGCTACCTCTTATAGGTTAGCTGTGCAGCGCTGCGTGCGTGGCGCTTTATAAGTGCTGAAGAGTAGTAGTAGTAGTACTTTTTAGCCTCTCTTCATAGGAGTATCCTTCCATCCCCTTTACCATTTTGGTTGCTCTTCTCTGTACCTTGTCTAAAAACGCTATATCCTTTTTAAGATACGGTGAACAGAATTGCACACAATATTCAAGGTGCAGTCACACCATGGAACGATAGAGACATTATAATATCCTTTGTTTTATTTTCCATTCCTTTCCTTATGATTCATAGCATTCTATTTGCTCTTTTGGCCGCCCGCTGCACACTGGGCGAAGGGTTTTAACATGTCATCCATGATGAGACAAATCTTTTTCCTGGGTGGTGGTTCCTAATGTGGAACCTTGCATCGTGTAACCATAGTTTGGTTTATTCTTTCCTAAGTGCATAATTTTGCACTTGTCCACATTAAATTTCATCTGCCATTTGGATGCCCAGTCTTCCAATTTATCAAAATTCTCTTGCAATTTTCCACAATTCTCATGGGTTTTAACAACTTTGAATAGTTTTGTGTCATCTTCAAATTTGATTACCTCACTTGTTGTTCCCATTTCAAGGTAATTTACGAATATGTTAAAAAGCAGCAGACCCAGCACAGATCCTTGGGGTACACCACTATTCACATTTCTCCACTGAGAAAATTGGCCATTTAGCCCAACCCTCTGCTTTCTATCTTTTAACCAGTTCCTGATCCACAATAGTACACTGCCTCCTATCCCATGACTTTTTAGTTTTGCCAAAAGTCTCGGATGAAGGACCTTATCAAAGACTTTCTGAAAGTCCAGATACACTATATCAACCAACTCATCTTTGTCTACCTGTTTATTCACACCTTCAAAAAAACATAACAGATTATTAAGACAAGATCTTCCTTGTCTAAAGCCATGTTAGCTGTCTCCCATTAAGCCATGACTATCTACATATTCAGTAATTTTGTTCTTTATGATGGTTTCTACCATTTTTCCTGGTACTGATGTCAGGCTCACCAGTCTGTAGTTTCCTGGATCCCCCCTTGAGCCCTTTATAAAAATTGGCGTTATATTGGCCATCCTCTAATTTGCAAGTATCACAGATGATTCTAATAATAGTTTACTAATACTAGGTCTGCAATATCATATTTCAGTTCTTTCAATACCCTCGGATGTATACCATCTGGTCCAGATGATTTGCTACTCTTCAGTTTATCGATTAGTTGTAATACATCTTCTTGGTGTATCGATATTTCTTTCAATTCTTCTGCGGCATCACCTTTAAATACCATTTCAGTCATGGGTAACATCGCTATATCTTCCTTAGTAAAGACTGAAGCAAAGAATTCATTGAGTCTCTCTGTTATGGCCTTGTCCCCTTTTAGTGCCTCTTTTACCCCTCTATTATCTAATGGTCCAACTGACTCTGTCACAGATTTTTTGCTATGAACGAACTTGAAAAAATCTTTATTATGTATTTTTGCTTCCACAGCAAGCTTCTATAATTCTCTCTTTTCCTGCCTTATCAATGCCTTGCATCTAACTTGCCAATGCTTGTTTCCACTTTTTGTCATTTGGCTCCTTTTTCTATTTCCTGAAAGATGATTTTTTGGCAACAGCCTCTCTGACTTTGCCTTTAAACCATGCTGGCAGTTTTTTGGACTTCCTTCCACTTTTCTTGAAGTATGGAATACAGCTGGTCTGGGCTTCCATGATAGTATTTTTAAACAACACCCATGCTTGATGTAAATCTTTAACTGTTGCAACTGCTGAACTATTTTCCTCATTTTATCATAATCTCCCTTTTGGAAGTTAAAAGGTAGTACTGTGAATTTCCTTACCATCCCTCCTCCATTTATTAAATCAAACACGATCATGCTATGATTGCCAAGTGGCCCCAACACCCTTATCTCTTGCACCAGATCTTGTGTTCCAGTAAGGACTAGGTCTAATATGGCTTCCCCTCTGGTCAGTTTATGAACCAGCTGCTCCAAGAAGCAGTCATTTATTTCATCTAGAAACTTTATCTCCCTAGCATGTCCTGCCATGCCACTGACCCAGTCAATACCAGGGTAATTGAAATCACCCATTATTATTACTGCGCTGTAACTTTTGTTACCTTCCCTGATTTCTTTGAGCATTTCATCATCCATTTGTTCATTCTAGCCAGGCGGTCGATAGTACACCCCCACTGCCATTGCCTTCCCCTTCTTACACGGAATTTCAATTCGTAGAGATTCTACAGTGAATTTTGTTTCCTGCAAAACTTCAATCCTTTGTGACTCATGCCCTCTCTAACATAGAGTGCAGTCCCTCCACCAATTTGATCTGCTCTATCATTACAAAATAGTTTGTACTCAGGAATCAGTGTCCCACTGGTCCTTCCACCATGTCTCTGAGATACTAATCATATCTAATCTCTCATTTAGTGCTATATAGTCTAACTCCCATTTCTTATTTTTTTAGACTTATAGCATTTGCATACAAGCATTTTAGAGGCTGTATTTTATTGATACTAATCTGGCTATCGGTATGCAGGGGTAATTTAGAATTTTTAAGCTCTGTCTTCTCTGTACTCAAGGGCATTTGGGCTACTTATGTTGTCCATGCCAATCATCAATCCTCGCCGTCTGTTCCGCTGTTATGCGGAGTCCCCCAGGGATCAGTATTATCCCCTCTGCTCTTCAATATTTGTCTTGCCCCGCTTCCCCTTTTGGCCCAACAATTTCCTGTTTCCACCTACATTTACGCCGACGATATTGTCTTTCTCTTTCACACTTCTCCAGCCATGATTGATATCACTCCCCTCAATGACTGCCTCTCTCATATTGCCACCTGGCTCTCATCTAATTTCCTACATTTGAATCCTTCCAAATCCTCAGCCATGTGGGTGTCTCTGAGCTCTCCTTGCCCGGTCATTGCGCCTCAAATAAATTCTGTTTCTATTCCTCTCACTTCTTCTCTCCGGTACTTAGGGGTAATTCTAGATTCGTCACTGTCTTTTCGCGAACACGTGTCTAACTTATCCCGTCGTTCCTTTTTTACATTACGCCAAATAAGCTCAGTCCGCTCAATTCTGTCCCCTGATTCCCTTACCACTTTGGTACTAGCTTTAGTGATGTCCAGACTGGATTATTGTAACGTGGTCTATGCTAATCTCCCCGCCTACCAACTTAAACACCTTCAACGTCTGCAGAATACAGCCGCCAGTCTTGTCAC
Organism: Ichthyophis bannanicus; assembly: GCA_033557465.1. Lineage (NCBI taxonomy): Eukaryota > Metazoa > Chordata > Amphibia > Gymnophiona > Ichthyophiidae > Ichthyophis > Ichthyophis bannanicus. Next base: position 44,471,235 of record CM066042.1, on the reverse strand, counting down.
TTTTGCCCGGAAATCAGATCATGTAACTCCTCTTCTGTTTCGCCTCCACTGGCTTCTGCTGCACTTTCGGTTTAAATACAAGGTTCTTATATTATTACATAGAGTCATCCACACTTCCAACCCGCAGTACCTAGCAAATCTAGTCTCTCTTCACACTCCTTACCGTCAGCTCCGGGCATTGCATGCTAACCGCCTGTTTCTTCCCCCGCCTTCACGAGCTCACCTTGAACAGACATGCCATGCCGCTTTCTTTTTCTTGGGTCCCTCACTTTGGAATTCTCTACCTTCCTCTCTCCATTTAGAATCTTCCTACCAACACTTCAAAAGCCTACTAAAAACTCATTTGTTTCAGCAGGCATATGATCTCCCCTCCCAGTAGTCCTGTCTAATTGTTTTGTTTGTCTTTGCTTACTTATGGTTTGTTTGGTCTGTCAATTGTTTGTTTTGTGACCTCTTTGGTCCATCTTTTCTCTATTTTAATGGATTTCTTTTCTTGTCGATGCTTTTATTTATATTATTTTATTGTAAACCGCTCTCACGTTTCGACAAGGGCGGTATACTAAATGTAAATAAAGATAAAGATACTTTTGTCTTTATTGGAACATCTCTGCTGATGTGCCCTAACATTAGTCTTTTGCTAGTATCCTTCAAGGATACATTGCTCCGAACGATGTGCTCTTGGGCGACTGTTTGCTCTCCCCTATTATCTAGTTTAAAAGCTGTTTTATCTCCTTTTTAAAGGTTAATGCCAGCAGCCTGGTTCTATCCCAGTTAAGGTGGAGCCCCTCCTTTCCCCAGTTCCTAACAAATGCAAACCCCTTTTCTTTACACCATCATCTCATCCATGCATTGAGACTCTGGAGCTCTGCTTTCCTTTTGGGTCCTGTGCGTGGAACGTAAGCATTTCGGAGAACGCTACCCTGGAAGTTCTGAATTTCAAATCCTACTTCTCCCACTTCTTCCTGTGAACTCGGTGCATCAGTTCACTCTGGATTGCCTCTCGCAGAAATTATATTGTACCTGAAATATAAGTTGCCTTGAGTTACCAGGTAAGCTGGTTTGCTTGGCTATAGATGCAAAGAGAAGAAATCGGGCAGAGCTTATCAGAACATTGAGAAATGAGAGCAGAACAGTGAAAATAATTCAAACTCCGGATATGATTGAAAAGAGTGCTGTCTACAACACCCCTGAAGAAACCGGATGGCGGTGAAACGCGAACATAGCGCTGAAGGTGGCGTTGGGGATAAAGCTATGACAAGCTAAGCACTGATTTTTTGATTGTTCTACATAATAATTATTTCTAAGGAGATTTCAAACTATAGTACTTTCTGGCAATGCTGTTTATTAAGGTCATTGATGCAATTTGGGTGGTTATCAGATTCTATTTGATAAAACTGAAAAGCCTGTTAGTCTGAGACCTTGTTGCTGAAAGTGGTTCTATAGTATTTGAGTCCTATGTTTCAAAGACGGTATTTTTGCGGTATTTGATATAGCAAGACTTTCATTAGGTTGACATCAGAGTAATAATTCTTAAGTTTGACAATTAGTGGCTCTGGAAAAGTGACCTCTATTAGATTTGAGTTAACTTTTGACAAGATGAATAATAAAATTAAAAACATAACATAAGAAATGCCATACTGGGTCAGACCAAGGCCTATCTAGCCCAGTATCCTGTTTCCAACAGTGGCCAGTCCAGCTCAGAAGTATTTGGCATGTTTCTAAAAAAGCACAGGTTCCACAATGCTCATCCTGGGGCAAGCAGTGGATTTTCCGGGTCCTCTTTAATAATGGTTTATGGACCTTTCCTCCAGGAACTTGTTCAAACCTTTTTTAAACCCATTTACACTAACAGCTTTTACTACATCATCCGGTAAAAATTCCAGCGTTTGATTATGTGTTGAGTAAGGAAATATTTTCTCGTATTACTCTTAAATGGGTTACTCTATAGCTTCATTGTGTGTCCCCAAGTCTTTCTACTTTTTGAGAGTAAACAACTGATCTACCTTTACACAACACAGTACCACCTTGAATGCCCTCTATTTTAATGCATTGTAATGGATTAACACGGTAACCACACCAATTTATCCAATTTTAGCTGAAAAACTCCCAGGGTCTTACAAGTTTAGTTTTGTTTTAGGGATTTGAACTCATGTTCAGGCTATATTTACACTTGAATTACACCAATCTCTATATTTTCCCCCTCCCCACTATTTAGGTTCTCTCTCTCCTTTCTGGTCTATTTGCCTTTCTTTCCTCCCCACCTGCAGGCTTCCAATTCCCCTCATCTCTTCCTGCATTTTTTGCTTCTGGACCTTTCTATGCACGCCTTCCTCTCCCCTCCCTCTTCTTTCCATCTCCCTCACTCCCTCCTGTCATTCTTTTTTATTCCCCATCTCCTCCTATTGTCCCAGTTGGACAAATTTACCCTTTACTTCAGGAAACTGCAGCTTACTTTCATAAAGTATACTTTTTATTTGGGGGTGGGGTGTCTCGATTTGATCTTTCCAGTGTTACATAGAGCTCTGTTTGATCTCTTGGGAAATCATCCCTTTGCTACTGGAATTTCCAGGGAAATTCCCTGCTGAGTGAGCCAGACACGAGTTTCTAGTTTAGAAAGAATGTATGTATGTTGTCTGTCATCCTTAGGAGGGTGTTGAAGGGCACTTTGGTTGAGGCACAGAGATAGTTCTAAAGAGAAATTTCTCAGCTTGTGAAACTCCAAACTCTCTGCGTAGGGACATCAGTCAGAATTTAAGCTTTGCCCTGCTTTTTTCTTTCACAGAAGACACAACCTATAGTTAACGGTGAAACCTCAGGGGTCTTCTAAGAGCAGAGGCAAGAAACAGCATAAAACAAAAATCGATAAATCCCCCCCCCCTCCCTCCCTTTATGTGCAGAAACACAGAGCAGAGCATATCTCAGGGTCTCGAAGTATTTGCTGGTAAGCGACCACTCAATCCCTCCCCCATCACCTGCCCAGATAAGAGCTGTTTGGAATCAAGACCAATGGAGGGTGAAAAGTGAGCCTCTTGCTTTTTTTTTTGTGCTACCTACAGAAGAGGAATTAGCAGGTTCAACTTGCTGAATGAGTCAAGTAGTGTGATTGCTGTGTTAGTCCACTTTAACGGTAGTTAGATAAAAGGAGAAACAAAATAGAAAAATAAGGTGATACCTTTTTATTGGACTGACTTAATACATTCTTGGACTAGCTTTCAAAGGTTAAAATCTTCTTCAGATCAGGACAGGACAGAGAAACGGTCTGCTCTGAGCCATAGTGAAGCTTTGACTCTGGTCTCATCCCGATACCCATTGCTGCCTCGATGTTCCATCGTCGCTTGAAATTGAACATGGCCAAGACTGAACATCTCGTTTTTTCTCCTAAAATTTCCCTTTCTCCTTCTTTTTCAGTCTCTGTTGATGGCTCTGTTCTCCAACCTGTTTCATCTGCTCACAATTTGGGTGTTATTTTTGACTCTTCGCTCTCTTTCTCCTCTCATATCCAACTCATCGCTAAGACCTGTCGCTTCTTTCTCTTCAACATTGGCAAAATCCACCCTTTCTCTCTGAGCTCACTACTAAAACCCTCATCCATTCCCTAATCACCTCCCGCCTTGATTATTGTAACCTCCTTCTTGCTGGTCTCCCTCAGTCTCATCTCTTCCCTCTTCAGTCTATTCAGCACTCCGCAGCCCGTTTGATTTTCTGGCAGCCTCATTTTGCCCCATCACTCCTCTCCTCAGATCTCTTCACTGGCTCCCTATCCGTTTCCGTATTCACTTTAAGCTTCTCCTTCTGATCTATAAGTGCATTCACTCTGTAGCCCCTCAGTACCTTTCTTCTCTCATTTCTCCCTATTTCCCTCCTTGTGTACTCCGTTCTTCTTCCCAGTTGCTTCTTGCTATGCCCTTCTCTGCCAACTCCAGATTCCGCTCTTTTCACCTTGCTGCTCCCTACTCTTGGAATAAACTTCCTTTGTCTATACGTCAGGCATCTTCTTTGCCCCTCTTCAAACTCAAATTAAAAGCTCATCTTTTCACCTCTGCCTTTGGCTCTTTTTTGCTGTTCTCCTTCCTTCCCCTCTTTTATTTCACCTTTCTTTCTTCCTCTTACACTTGTTCTTACCTCTTTCCTTTGTCCTGTCTCTCCTGCTCTTGTCTCTTTGCCCTTGTTCTTATCTTTTTTTCTACTCCTTTTCTTGCTTTGTCTTTTTAGATTGTAAGCGTTTTTGAGCAGGGACTGTCTTTTTGTGTTTTCATTGTACAGAGCTGTATATGCCTGGTAGCGCTTTATAAATGCTTAGTAGTAGTAGTAGTAGTAGAGCCAAGACTGGGTGTCAAAGCTGACGGCGAGATGGAGCTCGTTTAGTTTACTTTAGTAACATTTATTGTTCTCATCTCAACACATGTTTTGCTCCAGGGAGTTACATAACACAAAACAGCTATGACAAACATATATTACAATAGATAAATAAGACACATCAACATACAAAGTGTTTTGCAGCTTCATCGAAGCATAAGTTCCACTTTCTTCAGGAATTAAACAAAAATTACGTTTCTTTCGAAGACTGTTGTCCTATGAATCCATCGTGTAGCCCTGGACTTCAGTGAAGAGGTGCTAATGGTGCACAGCACTGATAACATCAAAAAAGCTCCAATTTATCGAAGGCATGTGCTCTACATGGAAAGCATCCTATGAAGTAGAACCAACATAAAGAGCAGGAGGAGTAAACCTATAAATATACAAATGAAACGTCTTTAAAAAGACAGTTGGTGTAAACAATAAAGCTGGCTAAATGATCACAACAAATAATAACAGGACCCAATTAGACAAGCCAAGACTACCAGAAATCACCCAAGAACTGAGGCAGAGAAGAGCAAAACCGGCAGCCAACATCTACCCCTCAACCAGACCAGCCACCAAGATTACATCAAGATGATCAGTGTCGGGGAGGTAAGGGCAAGGAGGAGCCCCTCCATGATCGACTCCCCCACTCACTCGACACTATGAAGGACTGTTAAATTTCCACTGTTTACTGGTACATGTATGCCTTGTCCTTTAGACACACATAGTTATCCACATTGACCTACCACACCTCTTCCTTGGCTACCAGTCTATCACTCCCAAAGTACCACAGCACCTCTTGCTACCACCACCATCCACCTCAGTTCAGGCACAACAACATAGACACGCTAACTAAATCTCAGGAACAGAGACCAGTACACAACTGATTACCACCCTACCAACAATCATGTTTGCAGCCTCTAGTTTCTAGCCTAATCCTTCTACTTCTTCTATTGCTACTAGTTTATCGCTCTGCAACTTTGACTTACAATGGACAGCCAATTGCAATTATTCGGTGTAGCTCCTCAAATGTCTTCACAATCGCACCACAATACCTCAGACATAGAAACTCAAAATCTCTAATCTGGATCAAATCTAATGATCTCTTTACCTTATAACCCAATACATCATATACCATACCTACCCACTTGAGGTGTGCCCTCATCAATGCTTGCTCCGTGAGGAATAAAATCCCAATCATATAAGAGTACTTCCTGGATAATGCCTTAGATCTCATGTGCATCACTGAGATGTGTCTCTCAAATACAGATTCTGCACTAATGAACCAACTACTGCCACCAGACGGTGACCTTTTCCACTCACAAAGAATGGACCGTAAAGGAGGGGGGGAGTCCTGATCCTAGCTAAACAACACTTATGACTCCATCAGAATGCCACAGACACTTCACATGACTTGGATCTACTTACTGTCTCTAATAAGCTCCTACTATGTGCCTAACATACCGATCACCCACCCCTATGGGTGCCAACTCCCCACCCCACTTCAGTCAGCCTGTGATATATCCACCCTTAGCAAACATGCTAGCCTACTCAGGGATTCTAATCTACCATCAACTCAGTGTGGAATGGAAAATGTTTTCCAGGAGGCAAAGAAAGCCCTTGATTGCCACCAAATTGTGAAAGATCCCAAACATGAAAAAGGAGGGAAGCTGGACTCATCTTCACCAGCAAGCAATATGATCCCTCCCACCAGCTTCCTCCATCCACCATACATAGAGCCCCCTGGTCAGACCACATGATCCTCAACTTTACCTTAAATACATCCCATGACCAAACACAATCTCTCAACCCTCCATCTCCGCCAAGACAATTCAAGAGCTCGAACAAAGAAACATCCCTTAATTCTATCCTTCCTAAGCTGACCATGACTTACAATGACTTGGGCACATTAGTGGAGAATTGGCATAACACCCTCTCTTTTGCTGTTTTAGCCCCTCCTTCCCATAATACCACCACATGACATAGTCGGGCTGCGTGGTACATAACAGATCTGAGGTGCTTAAAGCGTAAGCTTCAAAAGACTGAAAGAAAATGGCAACATTCAAAATCCTCATCAGATTGAGAGGCATGCATGATTATGATGCAAGAATACCAGGATACCATCAACAGAACCAGAAAAGAATACCACACAAAACTAATATTTAAATCAATTAATCGGCCACAGGAACTCTTCAACATAGTAAGTGCAACACTGAAGAATCCTACAACAGGGACCAAACCCCGACTCCCCCCTCACCACAGGCATTCGCAAATCACTTTCAGTGCCCTCTACACTCCTAACTACATGTGAGCGCCCTTTGCCTTGCCTCTGGAGCGAGTTTAGTCCCATTTCAGAAAGCCAGCTCAAAAATATTATTACAGGCTTTAATACAACAACCTCCCAGCTTGACCCATGCCCTGTACAATGGATCAAATCAACCTCCACAGAGCTAGCCCCAATAATTCCACTGATCATAAACAGCTCCTTCTCCCAAGGTTACCTACCAAAATGCCTTAAACATTAATCCATATGTCCAATCCTTAAAAACTCAAGAGTGGACCCAACTCTTCCAAGCTCATCTCCAGCTTACCCTTCCTGGCCAAGATAATTGAAAAGGCAGTCCAGATTCAGCTGCAAGACCATGTCGACACACATGCCCCTCTCGACCAATAACAGCACAGTTTTAGGACTAACCATGGGGTCGAATATCTTATCACCATACTCATGGACAAGCTCATCCTGGGCACTGGGAAACCCAACAAGGATTTACCCTCATTTTCCTTGATGTAAAATCTGCTTTTGACTCTGTACCCCACAAAGCTCTACTACTTCAACTTCAAGCATTTAGCCTATACAACATCACCCTCAAATGGTTCTCTTCCTACCTCACCTCAAGACAACAACAAGTATGTATAAATGGGATAGCCGCCATTCCTTCCAACATAACCCAAGGGGTACCTCAAGGATCTGCATTGTCTGCACTCCTGTTTAACCTATTCATCCAACCAATCTGTAATATCATCCACTCTCATAATGTCTTGTATCACTTATATGCAGATGACATTATGGTGTATATCCTTATCTCCACCCTTGCTCCAGTATACACCCCTCTGATAGACTGCTTCAACGCCATCTTGCAATGGCTTAAAACACATAACCTGAACTTAAATTACCAAAAGACGGAGCTACTTCATGTCACCAGAGATCCCTCCTTCTCACCTCCACCATACATAGATATGGGAGGAGAAAAGATCCACACTAAGTCTAATGTGAGCTACCTCGGGATCACACTGGATCAGGGTCTTACTCTACAACACAAACTTCACTACAAGCCTCCTCTACCAGAAAATCAGAACAGTCAAAGCACTCAAACCACTCCTAGACCAAACCCACTTTTAGATAATTTTCCAAGCCTCAACTCTGCCTCATCTTGATTTCTGTAACATCCTGCTACGGGGATTAGCAGCCTCATCAATCCACCTGCTGCAGATGGCCATGAACACTAAAGAGTATTAACCGGCACCCCTAAACGTGAGCACATTGCCCTGATACTCAGTAACCTCCACTGGCTCCCAATAAGAACTCGTGTTAAGTACAAAGCATTGATCATTAACTTCAGAGCGCTACACCATCTATCACCAGATCATCTAGAAACACTTATAGAAAGAGCATCCAACAACCGACCCAGAAGGGCCAGTATCCAAACTACCCTTATTATCCCTTCATACAACCAGAAACACAATGCTCAAACATCAAATAGAGCATTCTCCCAGTTCATCCCGAGGCTCTGGAATGCTCTAGCAGATGACATTCACTCACTACAAGATCTCAAAGATTTCCGAAAGAAAATAAAAATGTACCTGTTATATGAGCATTTCCCCAAGGCACCAGACTAACCATGTCCTACCATGCGCCCCCCAGCCTAATCTCCACCTGAGTCCCAAGCCCGTTCCTCATCTCATATTTACATAATTGTACATTTTACCGTATATAGTCACTTTTGTTCTTGTTGCCTTGAAGGTTACTATTACAACCATGACCTAATGTACTACATGTTCTCTACTGTTTGCTGTGTTCACAGTTGTTGGTTTTATGTATGCACTCTTCTGTTCAATGTAAACCAAGTTACTGTTCAATGTAAACTGCCTTGATGTGTTGAAAGGAGGTATATAAAACTGCATAAATTCCTCCCAGAAAATCCTATAAAATCACATATTTGGATATCATACTTTTACATATTAAACTTCGGGGCAGATGCAGAAACCTGGCTCTGAAGTCGCATGCTATCAACTCTGTACGTCTCTATAGAGCGCACCAATAGTGCACAAATTCAGCATCACCATGCAGAAAGGGCCACATATGCAAATTAGCCACACATTAAACTGTGGCACAAATGGCAGCGTTAAACTGGGAGAACAAACCAAACACATGCGCACAGACGTATATGCCTAATTTGCATATATGCCCTGACAGTATTTTGATGGCATCGGGGGCTTTCTCCGATGCCTGGATCTTCTGAGGTGAAGTGTCAAATTTCCCCTCAGATGACCCAGGCATTGGGGAAAACCCCCGATGCCATCAAAATACTGTCAGGGGCCAGTGCTGCTGACAGAAAGGAAATCCCTGGTGGTCCAGCGACTCCTATCCCCCACCCGCCCAACGACAAATAACCTTGGTGGCCCAGTGTCCCCATCCCCACACCCACCCAATTAAAAATAACTCTGGTGGCCCAGCAGCCCCGAACCCCCACCCATACCTTTACAAAGGAGCAGGAGTACTGCCCATGTGCTCCCGATACTGTGCCGTCATCTTGAAAAATGGCAGCACCTGGCCCCACATGGTGCATCCTGGGATGCACTGCGCAGGGTCAGACATACCTTATATGGCATGTCTGACCGCATGGGGCCAGGTGCCTTCATTTTTCAAGATGGTGGCACAGGAGTTGGAGCACATGGGCAACATTCCCACTCCTTTATAAAGGTACCAGGAGGGGTGTGGGGGTTCAGGGCTGCTGGGCCACAAGGGTTAATTTTAATTGGTGGGTGAGGGGGATTGAGGCCGCTGGGCAACCAGGGCTAGTTTGGTTGGGCATGTGGGAGGAATCGGGACTGCTGGGCCCCCAGGGATTTGCTTTCTGTTGGGAGCACCGGGAAAGTATTTTCACATCAGATTATCTAGGCATTGGAGAAAGCCCCCAATACTATCAAAATATTGTCAGGGGCACACGCAAGTCATTTAAGCCACTTCAGATCAGGCATGGAGATATTGGTGCTAAGGCTGGTTACAAAATCCTCTAGGCGTTTCTCTGGATCGGGTGCAGACAAGCCATTTTATTACACACAGCTCAGTTGCCTATAATTTAAATACTCTTGGTGTTACTCTATGTGCTTGCTTTTCCTTTGCTATTTACACGTGTCTATCTCTTTTCTGCATTTGGCGTGGTGGTAATTGTGTCTAAAAGTTGTGTTATGTGCACGTAAAGGCCACAATATTTTCTGCATTGGTGCCTTTGTTTTGTGAATCTGTATGTCAAGAGAGAAAATTCCAACAGCAACTTCCAAGGGTAAATGGACTATCTGTGCGTTGCCCATCCTTGCGTTTCTCTGGTTTTAAGACCCATTGTTTTGGTTTGATTGTAGCTGCTCTTGCCTGCCCTGCATATGATGTTTCTATATATAAATGTTCCGATCAGAAGCATGTTTGAAGGGTATTATATAGGAGATAGTCTTGTAACAAGGCATGCAGAGCCACAACTGCCCATGTGGGTCTGCTTTCCACTGTGATACAAGATGCTATGGTAAGCAATCCATCTGTTTGGAAGCATGTGGTCTAATGGCACGTAAAGACTGAGAGATGATTTATTCCTACTCCACTGCAAACATCACAGACCTGGTTGATCTGTGCCTTGACCCCTCACCCCCACTACTGATACTACTAGACTTATGCAGAACTACACTAGTCATGGACAATCCTCCCTGCTTTCCAAGGCTTACTTAAACTGTTCAGAAAATCCAGTCTTCATTGGGGAATTGACCAAGTGGAAAAATCCAGTCTCTTTTGAAATATTATTCAAGCAAAGTTGTCAGATGTCTCTGATTTTCAGGGATTCTCCTCCATTTTGAAATAGTGTCCCTGACTCCATGGACTATAACCACCTCCTGTCCCCAAATTCCATGGGGACAGAGGCAAAGGATATTGCTTCCCCTGCCTTCCCCCCTAGTCTTTCTACATTTTGATGGTGTAAACAATCGATCTATGTTTACCCATTCCACTCCATTCGTTAACTTATAGACCTCTATCATCTCTCCCCTCAGCCGTCTCTTTTCCAGGTTAAAGAGACCTAACCTTTGTAGCCTCTCTTCATAGGAGTAGCTTTCTATCCCGTTTACAATTTTGGTGGCTCTTCTCTGTACCTTTTCTAATAACGCTATATCCTTTTTAAGATACGGTGACCAGAATTGCATATAATATTCAAGGTGCGGTTGCAGCATGGAACGATACAGAGGCATTATAATATCCTTTGTTTTATTCTCCATTCTTTTCCTTATGATACCTAGCATTCTATTTGCTTTCTTGGCTGCTGCTGCAGCACTAGGCGGAAGGTTTCAACGTATTATCCACGATGACACCTAAATCTTTTTCCTGGGTGGTGGTTCCCAATGTGGAACCTTGCATCGTGTAACCATAGCTTGGGTTGTTCTTTCCTAGGTGCATAGCTTTGCACTAGTCCACATTAAATTTCATCTGCCATTTGAACGTCCAGCCTTCCAATTTATCGAGGTCCTCTTGCAATTTTTCAAAATACTCTTGTGTTTTAACAACTCGGAATAATTTTGTGTCATCTGCAAATTTGATCAACATACTCGTTATTCCCTTTTCCGGGTCACTTATGAATATGTTAAAGAGCTGCGGACATAGCACAGATCCCTGGCAGGAAGGGCTCAGCTTATTTCTCAGGACATGGCGTTCTCTCAGCATCTTAACCTGTGCATCAGCGTGCCCCAGCTAGCAGAAATGACAGCGCTGAAATCATTGCTCCCTTTCTTTAAAGCTTTTATTATGAGGTGGGAGGTTTCCAAATTCAGAAACCTGGAAATCATTTGGCTTGCCGACTTGAAGAGTTCACTGAAACTGAGCAGAGAAGATGAGAGCATCTCACGAGCTGATATTTGCAACATCTTACCCAGGAGATCGGCTCTTAAAGAGAAGGCAAGCGGGTGGAAAAGGGAGTTGTACAAATCTAGCTCTGAAATGCTTGGGAAGGAGTGAAGAACGTGAAGGAGTGGGGATCCGCCTTAGGCAGCACAATCCTCTGAAGAAATCACCTTGTGCTCTGTTTAAGCACGGACAGGACACAAAATTGCCCCGTTTTTTTTATTTGCATTTTCAAAACCAAATTTATTTATTTATTTATTATTTATTTAAAGTCTCTTTTATACCGCGCTATTCAGCATCAGCGCGGTTTACAATAAACAGTGAACATACACATTTCCAATAGTACTTTGTGTTTACATATGAACAGGATAATCAACTTGGCTAACAGGGTAACTATGTACAACCATAAAATATACAATATATACAATTTGTAGGCTGATCATGTGTTTGTGTGGTTTTAGACAGTAGTGATTTGGGTGGATTCGGCAAATGGTGCTGAGTTTCTATTAGGTTCAGGGTAATGTATGAGGAAGAGGTAGTGTTTCACGGCCTTCCTGAATTGGAATATGTCTGGGATTGATCTAATGTTGTGAGGGAGGTTATTCCAGATCACTGGTGCATAAAGATTGAAAGTCCTGCTGGATGTTGACTTGGAGCATTTAGTTATAGATCTTGGGACTATCAAGGTGTTTTGAGCTACTGACCTTCTGTCTCTGTTGTGGGGTGTCATCTGGATTAGCTCAGTTAGTGAAGTTGACGAGAGACCTTTGGTGGCTTTAAAGGTGAGCAGCAAGGTCTTGAATGTAATTCTACCTTGAATCGGGAGCCAGTGGAGTTGTTTCATTATAGGTGTGACATGGTCTTTCCTGGATGCTCCGTGCAGTACTCTTGCTGCGGTGTTCATTGCCATTTGCAGTGGGTTTAGGGTGGTTTGGGGGAGACCTTGAAGTATTGCATTTGCATAATCGAAATGCGGGATAATTAGTGCTTGATAGATAGTCCTGAAATCATCTGGCTCCAGCAGAGATCTTAGGTATCTAAGGGATCTAATTTTATGATATACTGCCCTTACAGTGTTACTTATATGAGCTTGCATATTTAGGTTCTGGTCTAGTGTGATGCCGAGGTATCTGATCGCGGATTTGGTCTGGAGGTCTGCTTCCTTCACTTTCAGTACTGTTGGGGCATTGAAGTTACGGTTTCTTGTAATGAACATCACCTCCGTCTTCTTGTGTTGAATCCGGAGGTTTTGGGATTGTAGCCAATTGGATATTTCGTTTATGCAGCATGTTATTGGTTCGAGGTCTGGGTTATCTGTTGCAAAAGGCGTGTATAATAGCACATCATCTGCGTATATCATACAGTTAATGTTGAAAGACCGGATCAGGTTGCAGAGAGGTTGCATGTATATATTGAATAGTAAGGCGGAGAGGGAGGATCCTTGTGGGACACCTTGGCTTTGGTGGAATGGTTCTGATGATGTGTTTCTGGATCTCACCTGCTGCCATCTGTCCGAGAGGTAGGACCTGCACCACTCGAGTGCTTTACCGGAGATTCCTTTTTCTTTGAGGCGTTCTAGGAGGCACTCATGGCTAACGGAATCAAATGCTGCCGCGATGTCAAGGAAGACAAGGACAAAGCCTTGGCGGGTATTGTCGATGCCTGATATTATGTTGCTGAAGAGTGTGGTGAGAAGGGTCTCGACCCCGTGAGATTCTCTAAATCCATGCTGGCATGGATCCAGTGGTGCATTGGAATCAATGTGATCTTGTATTTGTCTCTGAACTATCTTTTCCATTATTTTTGCAAGCAATGGTATGCTTGCTATGGGTCTGTAGGATTCTGGTTTCTGTTGGTCGAGTTTGTTGTTTTTTAGTAGAGGTCTTATTGAAGTTTGTTTGAGGGTGCGTGGGAAATCACCTGTTGTGAACGATTGTTGAATAAGTCTGGATATGATTGGACTGAGGTCAGTCCGGAGTTCCTTGACCCAGAAAGCTGGGCATGGATCAGATTGCGCTGTGGACGTATTGATGGCTGCTATGGTGTCTTCGATGCATCGTTTGGATGGAGTTGAGAAGGTAGTGAGTGGTGTTTGATTGTAGGGCTGAAGGATGATGCTGGACGCTGGGTTGTTGTTTATCTGACAAAGTTTCGTTTGTAGATAATCCGCATATGTTTGAGGATGGATTCCATTTGTTTGTTCTGATGCAGGTTCTGTTGTAAGTTGCTTAACGAGGGCAAACAGGTCACGAGGTTTGTTGAGGGATCTTTTTAAAGTGTCGGCGTGGTAACGTCTCATGGTTTCAGTCACTGCGGTATGGTGCGCTGTGAGTTGTAAATTGTATGCCTTTTGGTCTGCTTCTGAGCGTGAGCGGCGCCAGCGTCTCTCAAGTTTTCTTAGTGTCGCAAGTGAGGCTTTCAACTCAGTAGAGTACCATGCTGCTGTGTGTCGTTTCGCTTGAGGTTTGTTTTTTGCTGGGCGAACAGCTATTGAACTGAATATTTCGTTCCAGTTGGAGACTAGTTCATCAGGGTTGTGTGCTGGTGAGTTCATTAGTGGGAATGCTGATTTCAGGATTAGGTCTTTGTTGAATGGTTGGAATCTTCTCGGCGGATTGTTGGACTGACCGATTGCTGTGCTTTCATCTTTTTGGACATGGCTTGGCTGAGGAATTTGGAATAGGATTAATGAGTGATCTGACCATGGGACAGCGGTGATTGATATATCAGGGATGGTTGTTTCTCTGGAGGTTGGGTCTGTTGTGAATATTAGATCTAGCATGCCTCCTTTTATATGGGTAGGTTCCTTGATTAATTGGCTATATCCTAGATCTTTCATGGCTTCGAGGAACGCCTTTGAGTGAGAGTCTTGCAGGGAGGGGAGGTTGAAGTCTCCTAGTACCCAGCTTGTTGTATGTGGGCTCTGGGAGTTTGCGGCTGCATCTATTATTGTTGTTAGTGCATCTGCATCAGATGATGGTGCTCTGTAGAGTAGATAGATGGAGGAACACTTGTTCTCTATCGAGATTGTGTCTAGGAGCGGTGAGCTGGTTGCATCTTTTATGTTGAATTGAAGATCAGATCTGGTGATGGCGAGGACGCCGCCTCCTCTTTTGGCTGCTCTATGACATGTATGGATAGAGAAGTTAGCAGGCAGGAGCTGATTGAGTATCACGTTGTCATCACAGGAAAGCCATGTCTCGGTGATCAGTAGTAGGTCAAGGTTATGTAGTGATATCATATCTGAGATTACCGGCCATTTTTTACGTACAGATCTTGCATTTACAAGGGCACATTTCATGATTCGAGGGATGGGGTTCTCTTCTTGTTTCTTCTTCTTGTTGTGCTGTAATGATACCTGCAGGAGGTGGTGGTGGTGAATTTGGGAGGTTTCCTGTGATTGATAGAATGGGGTATCTGGCCATCTCTTTCTATAACTGTGGATAGTTGGTATGTGGTTGTTGTTAGTGTATAGGCAAGTGACATTGCTTAAGCCTGTAGCAAGGAGGTAGAGGGCAATCGAGATGATGCAGGGTAGGGCCATTTTGTGTGCTTTGTTGTGGTGTAGATCTGGGCTGGGAGGTTGGTTGGTGGTGGTGGGTAGGTATGTTGTCTGGTTGTGATAGGTTGCTCTATCTTTGGTTCAGTCGTAGGAGGGCTGCAGTTTGTGGTGGGCTCTCGATCTATCGGGAAATACTGGAGCTTACATATTACATTTTAAATCATAGGATTTTAAGTTGCTTGTACACAGTCTGTTAGTGATGGTTACCGTGGTTGCTGATGGCAGATAAAGGCTGGTAAACTTAGATAACTGCAAATTACACAGGTATATTGAGCCAAAGTTAACTGGGACTGGCTGGTTACATAGATTAAACAACCTACCTTAGAGGTAATTGTAAATAGGAGGTTAAACTGGTAAAATCTGTAAGAATAAGACTAGTAGCAGGTTACACAAGTATCAATTATCTGAGCTAACTAGGTCTAGTAGGTTATATAGATATGCTACATACATCATAGGACAAGTATAGATGATATGTTAATCTGGCAGTATCAGGATATATGTATGAGCAATATATTCTTGGGGTTTACAGTAAATGGTACTTCTGTTTGGGTTGTCCAGTCCGCTGTTTCTAAGACAGCTACAGTGTAGGGTAGGTACTATGCTTAGAGTGCATTGATTTTACTTGCGTTTTCGCTGTCTGGTGTTCTGGGTTCGTTCCTTGCTGGTCTTCGGGTCTGGTGGTTGGAGAATGGCCTCCGTCACTGGCCTCCGCCTAAGGGCCACGCCAAAGGGCCCTCTGGCGAGGCCCTCAGGCGCGGGCCCTGCAGGCGCGGGCGCGCCCGATGGCGCGAAGATTTAAACTGTTGCACAGCCCCGACTGGGCTGTGTGCAGCGGTTGGCCCCTCCTGCCGCTGGTGGCTCGATCCCCGGGAAGGGGAGAGTTGCTGGTGGTGGTGGGGGCCGAAGAGGAGCAGCGCCCGATGGCGCGAAGATTTAAACTGTTGCACAGCCCCGACTGGGCTGTGTGCAAATACCTACAAAGCAAGTATACAAAGAACATAAAGTAATAAATCAAAAGTATTATTACAATTACAGCTATGATATTCTTAGCCCTAAGGGAATTCTCAAACATTTCTAATTTCCTATGAACAATCAGACTATCTTTAACAGTCAAGGAACCAATAGCTTGTAAAGAAGAAACTTGCTGCTGACATTTAGACATCTGTTGTTCAAAAGAATCCATCTGACTCTCACCCTTACACATCCCAGCAACAGTCTCATGCGAAAATGAGCATAGCTGGGTTACAGTGGAGACCAGAATCTGTTCCATACGGGTCACCGCCCTCCATATATCTCCCAAGGAGACCTGAGATTCGGAAATCACCCTGGAATCAGGTGGAGGTGAGGACCAAGTAACAGGCTTATAGGAGCTAGCCAAAATAGGAGCACTCTTTTGCAATGGCTCCTCAGTTGCATCAGAGTCAGATGGTAACATACTAATAGGGGGAAGTGGTGGAGTGCACTCTGGAGAGCTCAGAGAGGCCCCTGGGTCCTGCAAAGTAAGGAAATCAGTACCTGTAAGAGGAATGGAACCTTCAATCCTTAGGCTTCAGGTGCTTGTTCATCGGACCGATTATAGTTTCCGAGGGCACCAACTTCTTCTTATGCTATTCCATATGGGAACTCACCAAGAACGCCTATCAGCTGCTCCTTGTTGCTCCTAAGGGCTCACAAGAGGCCAAACATGCTCTGGTCCAACCCTACTTAAGAAACCCACCCTTGACCCCACTGTTCCGGCTAACTGGCGCCCCGTCTCCAACCTTCCTTTCTTTTCTAAAGTACTAGAGAAATTCATTTTTGCACAGCTGTTCACACACCTCAACTCAACCCACTTCCTACAAGTCTGCCAGTCTGGTTTTAGGCCAGGACACAGCACAGAACCTATTCTTCTCTCCCTCCTAAATGAGTTTCACACCACCCATGTGTGGCGATATCACTTTGGCAGTTTCTTTGGATCTTTCTGAAGCCTTTGATTTGGTTGATCATCCCATTCTTCTTTCTAGGCTTCACGACTTTGGAATTAGGGGCACTGTTCTCTCCTGGTTTCGGTCTTTTCACTCTGCATGCTCCTTCTCTGTCCAAGTCAGCTCCATGACCTCCCCCACCCACCTCTCTCTCCTGTGGTGTTCCTCAGGGTTTAGTCCTTGCCCCCCCTTTTGTTTAACATCTTTCTGGCTCCCCTTGCACTCATCATCCAGCAATCTGACTTTTCTGCTTACTTTTATGCCGACGATGATATTCTACTTCAACACACCAACCCGTCTGACCTTGCCCCGATAAACTCCTGTCTACTCCAAGTATCCTCCTGGCTATCATCAAACTTCCTCCACCTCAATACTGCTAAATCCACCGCCATCTGGTTCACTTTTGGGTCTACTCCCCCAACCCTGGCCTCCTCTCTTGCCAATCTTACCATTCCCCTCACCACTTCAATTCGCTATCTTGGTGTAACCCTGGACTCTTCTCTCTCCTTTCTTGAGCACATCTCCACCAATGTCCGCCATTCCTTTGCTTCCCTTCGGCACATTCTTGCAGTACGCCCCTTTCTTTCCTTACCTTCACTTACAACCCTCATACTGTCCCTAGTTACCTCTCATTTGTATTACTGCAATGTTGCCCTGGCTGGTCTTCCCCTTTTTCAGCTTTGATGCCTCCAACTTCTTCAGAACACGGCGGCTCAAATTCTCACACACTCCACCTGTTCAGACCACATTACCCCCCTGCTTATACGACTACACTGGTTGCTACTCAAATACCGCACTGATTAATACAAAATACTCATCCTCATTCATCCGCACTCCACACTGCCACTCCCCAATACCTCACAGACCTTCTACAATATCACACCCTGCCTCGTCTCCTCAGGTCTATCGATTCCAACCGTTTGGTTCTTCCTTCTCCCTCCTGTGCCCACCTTGAACTTATTCGCCACTCTGCTTTCCTTTTCCTGGGTCCTGCCCTTTGGAACTCCTTACCTGCCCCCCTTCATTCAGAACCTTCTTTTGTAAAGTACAAATCTCTGCTCAAGACTCGCCTCTTTCAGAAAGCTTTTATCTTTCACCTACTGCCTCCTAGTTTCCCTCCCGACCCCTGCCCCTAGTCTTACTTTGTACTGTCCTCTTCCTGTCTTCCCGCTTCTGCTATCTGTTAATTTCTTGTGCTTTCCTGTCGATAATGGCGTTCTTTTCCTTTTCTCTCATTTAGCTGTTATGTTATGTACACCGCTCTGATGCTCTGCCTGAGTGGTATATCAAAAACTCAATAAAGATAAAGATGCCCCTTAGGTTACACCTCGGCCACATGCCCAAAGACCAGCTGAGTTAAATTGGCCCCCGATGATATTGAGGCCATTCAAGGACCTGCCTGCGTCCTCCACACTGCTCGACTGAGCACAAACACCTCCCCAATTGCCCTGTTTTTCAATTCAGCTATATATGGAAAAAGAAATTGTCACTGTATTTCATATATAACACACAAGGGCAGAGCTAGGATTTTAAATGAAGAGGGCACAGGGATGTGGACTGCACTGCTTATCTTCATCCCCTTTTTCCTCCCTCCTCATCTTCCTTTCTGCTTTCCTCCCTCTTTTTCTGTATCTTCCAGATTATTCCCTGTATACCCCCCCCCCCCCCCCCATAAACACAGGTTCTTCTCCATATGTCCTTTCCCTCGGATACCGTTCCATTGCTCTGTTGCACTCCTCTGTCCTGGCCCTCTTCAGGTTTATCTCCCTCCCTATCACTCCACCCCTCAGCTCCTCTCACTAGTATGGATAGGAGGCGGCAGTATGTGCTCCATATCCTCTCAGCTGTTTTTCCCCCATGGAGGGCTCTTTCTTTTTGTAATCAGTGGTGTGATTACAATGTACAAAGGGAGGAGTAGCCTAGTGGTTGGGGCAAGGTACTTCAGGCCGGAAGGTCAGGGGTTCAAATCCCACTAGAGGACAGCAACCTTGGGCCGGAAGGACTGGGGTTCAAATCCCACTAGAGGACAGCAACCTTGGGCCGGAAGGACTGGGGTTCAAATCCCACTTGTGGTCTTGGGCAAGCCACTTAACCCTCCATTGCCCATGTTCCCTATAAGTATTAGTGTATGTGTCTCATATCCCCGCATGTTAAATATATCCCCCAATTGTGTTGTGACCACTTTGATTGAGGGATAAGGCGGTATACAAAACTGTCTAAATAAATAAATAAATGTTCAGTTCACTTTAATGGTAGTTAGATAAAAGGAGAAACATAAAAGGAAAATAAGGTGACACCTTTTTATTGGACTAACTTAATACATTCTAGGAGTAGCTTTCAAAGGTTAAAAACCTAATCTTCAAGTCAGGACAGTACTGCCACCCTCCCATCCTGATCTGAAGAACATAGTAACATAGTATATGACAGCAGATAAAGACCAGCATGGTCCATTTAGTCTGCCCAGCAAGGAGGCAAGAGTAGGTGCACCTGCCGTTCCATGCAGGTCACCCTTCCCTATGCCTTTGTTTAGGGGTGTACCTACCGCTCCATGCAAGTCACCCCTATTTGTTGAGATATAAGAGAGTTAAGTTTATTTTGATTTTATCCTCTTGCTATAAAGGGATCCACTTTGTCCCATGCCATTTTGAATTCTGTCACTGTATTTGCCCCCACCACTTCCATCAGGAGGACATTCCAAGCATCCACCACCCTTTCAGTGAAAAAGTATTTCCTGACGTTGCCTTTCAGTTTACCCCCTTGCAGCTTCATTTTATGCCCTCTAGTATTACAACTTCCCCATCTTTGAAAAAGGTTGGATTGTTCATTAATACTTCTTAAGTATTTAAAGGTCTGTATCATATCTCTCCTGTCTCTTCTCTCCTCCAGAGTGTACATATTTAGGTCTTGGAGTCTCTTTTTATACGTCTTCTGGCGCAGGCTCCAAATCATTTTGGTCGCCTTCCTCTGAACCGTTTCCAGTCTTTTTATATCCTTTGTGAGATACGATCTCCAAAACTGAACACAATGAGCCCTATTCAGATATGGGCATGTCCAGGCCATCCAGACAGCCCTAACAAGATGGGCCCATTTGGACCTGATTCTGGACCACGGGAACAAAACATTCCTGTGGTAACCAGAATCGGGCAGAGGATGGCCCAGTGTGCCCTCACCGCCTGCGGGGACATCCTCCCTGCAGGCACCCCAACTCCCGCGTTTGCCCCCCTTTTCCCCACCACCCTACCCAAGGCTGGCCTTCCATGGATGGTATCAGGCAGCAGGAAGACCCCCCACACCCGGCCCTGGCAGAGGATCCTCAGACCATATTTCCAGGTTTTTGCTGTTTATTCCACCTTTGAGATGGACTAAGCAACGTGTCCCCATGTGCCCAGCAGGACGCACAGGGACATGACCTGAATCAGCCCTGTATGTCCTGCTGGGCTGGCCTACCCCCTCCTGCCTCTCCCTGTCCTGATGCTCAGGACATACGGGGGAGAGCCAAAGGGGAAATCAGGCCCGGACGGCTTGCGGGGCAGCATGTCCCACCAGGACATGCAGCCCAGCAACCTGCATCCCAGAATTGGGTCTATTATGCCAATGAGACTTGTACAGTGGCATTAGTACATCCTCCTTTCTGCTAGTTATTCCTCTCTGTATGCAACCCAGCATCCTTCTGGCTTTGGCCATCACCTTGTCACACTGTTTCGCCACTTTGAGATCCTCAGAACCAATCACTCTGAAGTCCTTCTCCTGGTCCGTTAACAGCAACCTATTGTTCCTTATCTTATCTGGAGTGGAGGAGTGGCCTAGTGGTTGGGGCAAGGTACTTCAGACCGGAAGGTCGGGGGTTCAAATCCCACTAGAGGACAGCAATCTTGGGCCAAAAGGACTGGGGTTTCTAATCCCACAGGTGCTCCTTGTGGTCTTGGGCAAGCCACTTAACCCTCCATAGCCCATGTTCCCTGTAAAATAGTTATCTCCAAGTTATAATGCCCTGTTCAATGTAATTTCAGTTTGTTCAATGTAAACCACACTGATGCAGAATAGCGTGGTATATAAGAGAATGTAATAAATAATACAATTCCCTTGGATTTCTGCATCTCAAGTACATGACACTGCACTTCTTCGCATTACATCTTAACTACCAGGCCTTAGATCATTCTTCCAGCTTTTGCAGATCTTTCCTCATGTTATCCACTCCATCAATGGAAGTCCACTCTGTTGCAAATTTTCATGTCATCTGCAAAAAGACAGACATTTCCATTCAGTCCTTCAGCAATATCACTCACAAATACATTGAACAGTACTAGTCCCAGGACCGATCCCTGGGGCACACCACTAATCACCTTCCCCTTCATCCGAGTGAGTTCATTTCACCATTACCTTCTGTCGTCTGTCAGTCAATCAATCAATTTCTGATCCAGTTCACCATCTTGGCATCCATCCCCAGACTATTCAGTTTCTTGATAAGCCTTCTATGAGGAACAGTTTCAAAGGCTTTGCTGAAATCTAGGTCCTGACTTGAAGTTTAGGTTTTTCACCTTTGAAAGCTAGTCCTAGAATGTATTAAGTTAGTCCAATAAAAAGGTGTCGCCTTATTTTCCTTTTATGTTTCTCCTTTTATCTAACTACCATTAAAGTGAACTAAACATTGTAATCCATCGCATGCCCTTGATATAGTTTTTTCGTCACCAAGTCAAAGAACTCAATCAGATTTGTTTGGCAAGATCGCCCTTTAGTAAAACCATATTGCCTCGGATCAAGCAACCTATTGGTTTTGAGAAAGTCCACTATTCGCTCTTTCAGGAGCGACTCCATTACTTTTCCCGCCACCGAGGTAAGGCTTGCTGGCCAGTAGTTTGCCACTTCTTCCTTATTACCATTTTTGTGGAGAGGTACCACATTGGCCCTTTTCAAGTCCTGCGGAACATCTCCTATCTCCAAGGATCTATTAAAAACATTCTTTAAAGTCCCTGCAAGAACCTCTCTGAGCTCTTTCGGTATTCTGGGATGTATCCCATCCATTCCCATGGCTTTGTCCACTTTCAGTTTTGCAAGCTGTTCAAATACATCATCTTCTGTGAATGGTGTAGTATCTACTCCATTTCCATTTGTATATTTGTCAATTACAGGTGGTCCTTCTCCAGGACTTTCTTTAGTAAAAACAGAACAGAAGTATGTGTTTAGCATTTTCACTTTTTCAATGGCACTTTCCACAAATCTGTTTCCGGCACTTATGAGTCTTACAATGTCACCTCTGATCTTCCTCTTCTCCAAAATATACCCGAAGAAAGTTTTTATCATTACATTTCAGATCTTTAGCCATCTTTTCTTCTGTCTTTGATTTTGCTATATTTCTCTTTTTGTCTCTTTTAGCTTTATCCTGTATTCTTTTCTGTATTCCTGTTTGAGAGCTTCTGAATTTTGTGAAAGCTGTGTTTTTTGCCTTTATCTGAGCAACCACTTCTTTGGAGAACCAAGTAGGTTTCCTCTTATTCTTGTTTTTATTTGCTTTCCTTACATATGTATCTGTTGCCCGTTTTATTGCCTCCTTTAGTTTAGCCCATTGCAATTCCACTTCCCTTATCCCCTCCCACCCTGCAAACTCCTCCCTTCAGGTACCTGGCCATTTTACTGAAGTCTAGGACTTTGAGATAAAAGCCAAGGCAGAGTCCCCTCACAGCAAGCTCAAACCACACCTTGTGATGATCGCTGCTGCTCACATAGGCGCCCACCCAGACGTTTGACACATTTTCTCTGTTGGCGAGTACTAAATCCAGCATCAAACTTTCCCTGGTCTGTTCCATCACCATTTGTCTATGTCTAAGCAGGGCATCTTGGAAGGCATCCACAGGTGTTTTTTACTTCTTTCCAGATTTGCACCAGGAATACTCCAATCCACATCGGGTAAATTAAAGTTGCCCAATATGATCACTTCCCCCTTCATGGCTACCTTGGCAATATCACTAATCAAGTCTTTATCCAGTTCTTCAGTTTGAGTTGGAGGCCTGTAGACTACACCAGTATGGATGATAGTGCCATCTCCTCTTTTAAGCACAATTCACAGCACTTCTTTTCCACCCGTCTCCTGCATTTCAGCAACTTTAATATTGCTTTTGACATATAGGGCACTCCTCCTCCTTTTCTGCCTTCTCTATTTCTCCTAAATAAATTATAGCTAGCTATGGCTATATCCCATTCATGCGACTCAACTATGTTTCTGTAATAGCCACAATGTCCAAGTCCATTTCCACCATTAGGGCTTCCAGGTCAGGAACTTTTTTGACTAGGCTTCAAACATTTGTACTCATTGCCTTCCAGCATTTATTGACCGTCTTGCCTGTATTTTGCATGGATTTTGTTCTACATGCCTCTTTTCACTTGCCATTGATGTGTGGTTTAAAAGTGTGGCTGTTTCCAATGCTTTTGCTGGGAGTGACGTCCTGAACTTGTCCTTCTCCATCAGTTTAAATTCCCTTTCCCTAGTTTAAATTCCTGTCCACATGCTGAATTTCTTACTTAGGATCCTTTGCCCTGCGAAAGTGAGATGTAGTCCATCAGCACAGTATAGTCTCTTGTTAATCCATCTGTTTCCCCAGCCGCCTATATATCTAAATCCTTCTTGTTTGCCCCAGGTCTTGAGCCATGTATTAAAGTTGTTTATGCGATGCAGCCTTTCTGCCCCCTTACCAAGAACAGGTAGAACTTCTGAAAATGCTATAGTGTTAACAATGGGCTTGAGTTTCTCTCCCAGAGTCTGGAAGTCCTTTTGAACTGCAGAGGCACTGTTTCTAGCCAGGTCATTTGTACCCAACTGGATGACAATGTCAATTTTTGAGTGCTCACTTTCTGCACTAACGATACCAAACAACTTGGTTTGTATTCCTGCTGGCTGAAGAGCCTGGGAGGCATTTGACCATCTTCTCTCCTTTGAACTGTGTTCCCAAGTTGGTGCCTCTGATGATGGAATCTCCAAGTAGTAGTAATTTTCAGTTTTGTGGTTTTTTTTCTTCATATTTGGTGCATTATCAGTAGATTGGGCATTAACTTTCTCATTTAAGGGCACTTCAATTTCCACAGATTGAGCATCCTCCTTTTCCAAGGCAGAGAAGGCATTATGCAGGGATATCTCTTGATGTAGAGGGAGTCTCCATGTTACAGGTCGCAATCTACCAGAGCCCACTGTGACCCATTTGTTCCTGGGCTGTTTGATTCTTTGTGGGAGTGGTGGTGGATTTTTTTTTAGTTTGTACCCTACAGGAGGTGTGTTTAATTGCAGCTAATTCTTCTCTTAGTAGAATCAATTCTTTATACATAGCAGATAACTTGAGGAATATAGGGCAAGCTCTTAGGCTCCAAATGATTCCTTCTTAAAATGAAGGCATCACAGTTATTGCATAGAGTACACAACATGCTGATTAAGACTGCTATAAAGCAGTCCTAGGAGAAGGAGAAAAAAGAGAAAAATTGGGTGTAACACCTAATTAAAGGACAGATATCAATGTATATGACTACTATATAGGCAATGCAACCCTAGGGCAGGTGGGTTGAGGGATAGGGTGGGTGGGAAGTTAAGTGTCCCTGGCTAGTAGATCTTATATGAGCTGAGGACACACTCAGATATCTGATTTAAAGGTTATGCAAGGAATGTAGGCAATCTAAATATTCCTAAACTTATAGCCTGTTAGGCTGTTTGTCACTAGACTGTAGATTAAGGTGGCTGTGAACAGAGAGAAATGGGATAGAAACAGAAAGATAGGAAGAGCAAGGTCTTTATTTGGGGGAGGGGGGTTTTGGTGTTTGTCCCACTCCATTGGTACAGTTACCCTAACACACCGCAGTGCCTAAGTAGTCTTCTAAGAGAATAAAACAGGTAATAAATTGGCAAGGAAAATTTATATTAAAAAACAGGCAATTGTAAAGTCTGAAAGCTGAGCTTTGTAGAGTCTCTTGGAGCTGTAATGACCAGATCTGGATCAGGTAGCTTGCTCAGGCTGCAGAGCTGATTGAATTAACCACACCCTGTGAAGCAGGCTTGTAATAGAACAATGGAAACTGAAAAGTTCAAAATGAAATCTTATGCAAAGGACCCTATAAACTTAAAATGTATACCTTTGCCTTATTTTCCTTTTATTAACTACCTGTTGCAATCGTGAAGCATAGGGGGAGGAGCAGATGCAGAGACCATGACCACATACTTACTGTGACCCCTTGCTGCCAGGAAAGAGGAAGGCTGACCTTTTAAACCTTTTAAAGGGCTGTCCTAAGCTACTGTTAAAATGTGTCACTGGCCGCAGCAGGAGACAGGGAAATAAGAGGGCTTCTAGCTGCAGGAGAAGTGCCTAGCAGCCCTGTATGCGGTCTAGTCAAGTCTAAACCACTTTGATTGAAGGATAAGATGGTATATAAAACTGGTTAAAGAAATAAATTAAAATAAATATTTAAATAGCTCCTTCAAAGTTGGGAGGGGCATGCTTGTTGCTCAGCCACTCAGAAAATCAAGTGCTCTGCATTTAGCAGGACAGCCCCTTGCCTTAGTTAAAACCTGCCTCCGTGCCTGCCCCCTCCCCCTGCCCACCATCATCTTTCAGAAAGATACAAAACATCTTTGTGCTCTTGCAGGGCACTGGAGCTCTGTGGTCCAAAATGTCCCAGAAAAATGGATTTGAAGATTGACGACCCTCCTTGTTTTTACCCCTGCCTAGCATTAGCAGAAGACAGAGAGCTGTGGCACACTCACACAAATTCCAGCCTGAAAAACGTGATTTTGTGATGGTGTGAGAGCAGAACTCTTACAAACATGGAAGACTTTGCTCGCCATCTACTGGTTAGTCTCCCACCCTACAGGCATCACATAGTCTCTGCAGGACCCTGCTCTCTGTGTAACAGACAATATTTTAGAGTTGCATACATAGTAACATAGTAAATGATGGCAGATAAAGACCAGTATGGTCCATCTAGTCTGCCCAGTAAGATGGCAAGAGTAGGTGCACCTGCCGCTCCGTGCAGGCTACCCCTCTTCATGTCTGTTTTAGGGGGTAAAGCCACCGCTCCGTGTGGGACACCCCTGTATGTTGTAAAATTAGATAAGTTTAGTGTGATTTTATCCTGTTGCTGTAAAGGGAAGAACTAAATTGTAACAACAACGTCAGTGTTAAGCGTAGCATTCGTTTTAAAACGATTTACTATACTCATTTATAAACTTATTCTGTAATACCCCTGACCACCATCTCTTTTAGAAGAAAACCATGCTTGCAACACTGTAAGTACTCTGCACACAAGCCCAGGCTTTATTTATCAATGTTTGATTACTCACTATAAGTGTTTGAGGAGAGTTACAATTTATAATCATGACATGCATATCTACAATTCAATCACACCCCACCTCCCCGCCTTCACAAAGGAAAAAAACATTAGATGCTTTAATCTCTGAATAAATCCAAAACAACAAAAATCCATAAAAGATCTTATTCAAAATTATCTTGCAACTGGGAGAACCACCCTAAACAAAACCAATT
This sequence comes from Ichthyophis bannanicus, assembly GCA_033557465.1. NCBI lineage: Eukaryota > Metazoa > Chordata > Amphibia > Gymnophiona > Ichthyophiidae > Ichthyophis > Ichthyophis bannanicus. The sequence goes on along the minus strand of CM066042.1, from coordinate 44,444,697 downwards.
TCTAGCCATCTTCCAACAATTTTATTCTAACCTAAAAATCAAGGGTAAAATAATCCCCTCTGAAAAGGATACCACATATTCATCTACAAGTTGGAGCAGATGTCAAGATCACAAAGTACATTACATGTGGCCTGGAGCTCTGATGGGTCTAGATTGGTTGTGAGATTAAAAATGACAACAAATCACACAGTATGGACCAGATGGGGGGGGGGGGGAGGTGTGACATCATATGTGACACTGTTCCGAGGGCCACCAAAAGCCTCCGAGGGATTCTCATAGAGGCTGGTACCCTCAGACTCGCAGCAAAAGCAGCGTCTGGAAGACACGCCTAGGTCCTATTGCATAGTAACTGAATGTCTGATGACAGTGCCCCATTTCACTAAGGAAAGTGGTGGATATGGAGCTGTAGGACATAAAGCAGCCTTACATGGGTACAAAGAGCTCACATTTCCACACTGACTCAAAGTACAACTTAAGAGAAATGTCGACAGGGAGAAACGTGTAGGATACAACAGAAGCCGCCACATCACAAAACATGACAATAGACTAAGCAGCATACAGCTTCCAAACCCAAATGCCTTGTTTACAGAAGAAAGCTGGAGAATAGCAGAATGATTTGCTAGTTTGCTGACATTGTTTCACCTTACACAAAAATATTTAACTATGTCCAATCCTGAACCCTAAAGTTATGTTGCAAGTTGTAAATAGTTTCTATGCTTATACTGTTTTTTGTAAATAGTTGCAATTTTGCATAATCTTCTATGTATGTTTCCTTTGTTCCATGTAAACCATCCCTGATCTTGGGAAGGGGCAGTATATAAAAGTTTCCAAATAAATAAATAAATAAATAAATAAAAAGATGACACCCTTTCCAGCTAAGAGAGCTAAGTGTGTCTGGGGCAGCAACAAGTACTGCCTACTGCCACATAAAGAACATTTGGTTGATCTTCTGGTCCCTGAACAGGGAATGCTACAAAAACAGTGGTCACGGACCCTGAGCAGAAGGGAAATGGAAGGAGGGACTCCCAATCATCAAGCAACAGTGACATCTAGTGGCTGGATTTAGAGCCCACAGGTGTAAATTTCTGTTACGAGCCCTTGACCCAGGAATAGCACTGCCATGACTGGGTTAGGTAAGTTGGTAAGAGGAAGAGGGAGTGGGAGGAATCCTAATTTAATTACAAATTGAAGACTCATGGTGCTGGTTACCAACACTTGTTTCAACTGAGCTTGAAGGCCATAGAAGCAAGAGGAAACTGGTATGCCATCCCTTTTCTTCCCATCCGCAAAATTGTCAACGATGAGTTAGTCCTATTTTTGTTCACTGCCTTGTTACAAATCCTACGAAAGGCAAAAATTACAAATGGGATAAAATGAGGCCTGGCACAGTCTGTTCAGATAGTCTGGATTCAGGAGAAGATCCTACATGAAAGCCTCTCACTAGACAACTGCTGGTTTTGCACAAACAGAGGATGAAGGTAGGGAGAATGTAGTTCAGGGCTTCCCAAACCTGTCCTGGGGACCCCACAACCAATCAGATGTTCAGGATATTCACAAATATGCATGAGGAATTTTGCATATGACTTTGTACAAGGTGTGATCAAAATGTATTGAGACTTGTTGTGTAGTTATATAACAATGCGTCACATCACGATGCTATTATGCATGCAGTGACCTAGTTATGTGCTCTGCGTGAGTAGAGTGTAGCATGGCTGCAGCACACCTGCACTTTTTTTAATCATGATGTTTGATATCGTGTAAAAGCAGCTTGTTAGATTTATGATGAGTGAAAAAAATGGATCAGCAAATTTGCATTCAATTCTGCCTGAAACTTGGAGATTCATGCAGAGAGACTTATGACAAGTTCCAGCAAGTGCATGGCGATGAACGCATGAGTCGTACTCGAGTTTATGACTGGTACAAACTTTTCTAAGAGAGCCGCCAAAGTGTTGACAATGGCAAATGTTCTGGAAGGCCATCCACAAACAGGAATGAAGACAAAGTTGAAGCAGTGCATGCCGCAATACGCTCAAATCACTGGTTGACTATTAGGGAGCTTGCTGAGGACATGGACATCAGTTTTGGGTCAATACAGTCCATTCTTACTGTTGATTTGGGAATGAGATATGTGTCTGCAAAATTTGTGCCAAAGCGCCCATCCCCTATCCAAAAAGGGGATGGGCGCTACGTAGCATCCTCGATCATACTGACTTCAGATCTGTCGCTCAAGCCCTCATCATTCCACACCTAGACTATTGCAATGCCATACTGCAAGGCCTGCCAAGAAAAACTATAAATATTCTACAAATGGCACAAAATGTAGCGGCCCGAATCATTATGCAAAAAGGACTCTCTGACCACATTACACCTGCGCTAATTGAGCTTCATTGGCTCCCCATCACGGCCCTCATTCAATACAAAATCCTAGTCACTACCTTCAAACTCATCCATGACGTAGCATCCTCACACCTCAACAGCTTAATATCCAATCTACCCAAAAACAGAAGTAGAAGAACACCGAACCGCAATACCCTCTGTATCCCGAAGTGCTTCACAAAGGTTAATGCATGCACCAGCAACAGAGAGTTATAGCTCCGGCACTCTGGAACCGGTTGCCAAGTGAACTACGTGAAGTCTGTGATCTGAAAGACTTCCGAAAACAACTTAAGACACAGCTCTTCCAATCACATTACAACTTAACCTCATGAAAAACACTAACCTCATGAGATACACTCAGTCATGTGTAAATATGTATATCAGGATCCTTTGTAAAGTCCTAACAGTCATTCAATTGTAAATATGTATTTAAGTACCCTGTATGTAGCTGCAACTTGCAATCAACTGTAAATCCTGTAACCATGCTTGCTGTGCACTATCTCCCCTCCCTAATCGCAATTGGGCCGGAAGGGCTGGAGTTTCTAGTCCCACAGGTGCTCCTTGTGGTCTTGGGTAAGCCACTTAACCCTCCATAGCCCATGTTCCCTGTAAAATAGTTATCTCCAAGTTATAATGCCCTGTTCAATGTAATTTCAGTTTGTTCAATGTAAACCGCACTGATGCAGAATAGTGCGGTATATAAGAGAATGTAAATAAATAAATAATCGCAATGTATATACTCTAATTACTGGCCGGTACAGCCAACTCCACCATGTATAGCAATCACTGCTGATCACTGGAAGCAGCGGGATACAAATGTACGCTAAATAAAAAAGAAGATCAACTGTTGCAGCCAGGAAGTTGTTGGAATGCGTTGAAAATGACTCAGATATCATCAAAAAGATTATTATTGGTGATGAATCATGGGTTTATGGTTATGACCTGGAAACTAAGGCTCAATCCTCACAGTGGAAGACTCCAAACTCTCTCAGACCCAAGAAAGCTCGTCAGGTGAGGAGCAATGTCAACGTCATGCTCACAGTTTTCTTTCATTACCAGGGTATTGTTCATCATGAGTATGCTCCAAAATGCCAAACTATCAATAAGGAATATTATGCCCAAGTTCTGACTCATTGGAGAGATGCAGTTCATTGTAAGAGGCCAGAGTTGCACAGGAATGGTGAATGATTGCTTCATCACGATAATACCCCAAGTTCATGCATTACACCTTGTCCAGCAGTTCTTGGCCAAACACCAAATCGAGCAAGTCTGTCAGCCTCAGTGCTCACTTGATCTCGCACCTTGTGACTTTTTCTTGTTTCCAAAACTGAAATTACCACTGAAAGGAAGGAGATTCAACGACTTGATGACCATTAAGCAAAATTCAACACAGCAGCTTCACAGCATAACAAAAGAGGCATTTCAAAATTGTTTCAAGCAGTGGCAGGAACGCTGGAGGAAGTGGGTTTTATCGGACGGGACTGAGTGCAATAACTGTCAGTGTTACTGTACAAGTCTCGATACTTTTTGATCGCACCTCATATATGTAAATTTATGCCATGTATATTCATTATGGATATCCTGAACACTCAGCTGGCTTTGGGGTTCCCAGGATAGGTATGGGAAGCCCTGCTATATGGCCAAGACTTCCTTGGACTGACTTGAACCTTCTCTCCCACACGATGTCTCTGAATCAAGCCCTACCCTCAAGTGAGATACACCAGTCAGGGACAAATATTCCTATTAACAAAAAAAAAAAGTCCTGCTTTCAAGAACAGAAGATGGACCCATTTGTCAGCTGTCTGCCTCTCCTTCCCTTCCTGGGCTTCTCTCCACCCACCCCAGGTTGGCAACTGTGCAACACAGTGGAGGGGGGGGGGGCACTATTAGATATGTAAATATTTCTCGCCCTTTCTGTATCACTGGGCAGAAGATAAATTTGCCACTTACCTAAAAACGGCAGGTGTCCGGAAAATTATAATTACACTTCCTAATGCATTCTGGAAACCATTAATTATAAGATTATTTTTAGGGAAGAGCAGAAAAAGAGCTGTGAAATTTAAAATGACAGAGGTAGTGTCCTAGGGCCAAGACCTTCCAGAGGTGTTTCAATGCAGCACCATAGTGACCTTTCCAGAATCCCTAAAGCACTTTCACCAAGAAACGACTTGAAATGGCACAAGCCTAAAAGGAAAATTTGACGTTTTGCAAGTGATCTAACAAAACAGGTATTCCTGAAAGAACAGAGAGATATAAGAAGTGAGTTTGGGGAACGGTCAAACACTTGTATCTAGGTTTCAACTCAAAAACATCTAGGGGGCAACGATCCAAGAGAGCAGCCAGTTCAAAACAAGGAGTCCTACTCAGCCTCCTAGATACCTTGGGCAGGTCACTTTGCTCTTCATTGCCCCAGGTGCCAATTTAGTTTGAAAACCCTCTAGACTTAGCCTGAATTATAAATTGCCCTGAACATGGGTTTGGAAAGGTGAGCACTTAAATCCAAAATGACACTTCAGTATGGCCATATCTGATGATCTAACATAGTATATGATGGCAGATAAAGACTAGTATAGTCCATCTAGTCTGCCTAGTAAGATGGCTAGAGTAGTTGTAACTGCAGCCCCATGCAGGTTATCCCTCTCTGTGCCTGTGTTTAGGGTTGTACCTGCCACTCCTCCATACAGGTCACCCCCTCTTTTTGCCTGTGTTTAGGGTTGTAGCCCACCACTCCGTAGAGGTCGCTCCCCTCTATTGGTTGAAGTATAAAACATATTTAAGTCTGTTTTGATTTCATCCTCTTGCTATAAATGGGTTTGCTGCCTCTTTCCCATGGCATAGGGCAAGAGAGAGAAGGGAAGAGCAGGAAGAAGTGAAAGAATGATTGAGTCTGTGGGTGGGGGAACCTGCAGGGAATGAAAATCTGAGGGGGGGGGGTGAGCCTGGGGAATGGATCAGTGATAGAGTCTGAGGGTACACAGAAAGTAGAGAATGGGGTAAGCCTGGTGCAGAACAGAAAGATGATCTGTGGGAGTGAACGAATGATTAAGCCTGGAGTGGGAGAAAGGGTGTGAAAGGGGGACCCTGGAAGGACAGAGAAAAGGGAGAGGCAGAGGCTAGATAGGATGGGTAACTGAGCTAAGCGAGAACGAATGAGTGGTTGAATCTGGGAGAAGTGATGTTTGGTGGATGAACTAAATGGTTGAGTCTGAAGCGGGGTTTTAAGCTGTGGCTGATTCTATCCTGTCTGACAAGGAGAGAAAGTGAGGGAGTGAGCCTGGGTGAGACACGAAAGAGGAGGTGAGCCAGAAGGTGGTAGGCGAAAGGCTGAAAGAAGCAGAAGAAAAGCAGCTGTGAGAGAGGGGAGGGGAGAGCAGGCAGGAGCAAAGAGCTGAGGAGGAAAGGGGAGGACTGCAAAACTGCACCCACTCACTTACTATCCATTCTACTCTTATATACCCATATATACTTCAACTATACACTAGTAGAACCCCTCCCCCCAACCTAAAAAGAGGTAAGCTGAGCAGATAGCTGAGTGGCATTTGAGAATGTGCAAGCCCATGTTCCCCAGGCACACAAACACATCAAACGATGGCTTTAAGAAGCATAGATTTGCATATGTGAAAAACACAATCAATATGCAGCATGCTGCTTACTACATGGTGTGTGTTATAATTTGCTTTCATTACCATTTGGGAGTCATATGAAATTTTCAGTTGTTAAAATGGGGTCACATTGGAGAAATGTTTGGGAAGCACTGCTCTATCATAAGCCTTTCTCAATGGTCTCGTCTAACCCTAACCTTCAATCTTTTCTTGAAGCCACAGCAGGAAATCCTCAAGGAGTAGACTCAGTCACAACAGCAGAAAATAATTGTTCATGAAGAGGAGGCGAACGCATTGAAAGTCTTTGTATTTTTACTAAACTCCTTTAATTCTAAGATTTCTATTATAGATGACTCAAACAAAATTACCTCAATAGGCCTGCCAATTTATTGTTTTATTGAGTGTCTCAGGTAAAATGAGGAGGAAAAATAAGCTACGTTAGATTTAGCCAGATTGTAAGCTCCGATAAGCAGGGACCATCTTTTATATGTATCTGTACAGTGCTGTGGACACCTTGTAGCACTAGATAAATAATAGTAGCAGGTATTAGGGGGTAATTTCAGGGTAATTTCCCAAGAGGGTCCTAAGTCTGCCACAAACTGAAAGAGACATCTACTACTACCATTGATCATTCCTATAGTGCTATAAGACATGTGCAGTGCTCTATGTACAAGTAAGAGAGAGTTCCTGCTCATCAGAGCTTACAATCTAATCAAGACAGACCACACAACTGGGGACCAGGGTAATTCAAGGGGAATGGCAAGATACAGATAGGTGATAAGCAGGGGAATAAGGTGATCAGGATCCAAATGCAGCCTCGAAGAGGAGGGTTTTTAGCCTGGATTTGAACAGGGCCAGAGAAGGAACCCGGAATACTAACTCGCATAGTTTGTTCCAAGCATATAGAGCAGCAAGATGAAATGAAGGAAGTCTGGAGTTGGCAGTGAAAGAGAAGGGCGCAGATAGAAGGGATCTGCCAGAAGAGTTCCCGAGGAGGGATGTAGGGAGAAAGAAGAGAGGAAAGGCAGTGAGGAACTGCAGAATGAATAATATTATAAGTCACTAGAAGACTTTGAATTGAATGCAGAAATGGATAGGGAACCAGTGAAGTGACTTGAGAAGAGGGGTTACATGAGCATAGTGAGACGGCCAGAAGATTAACAGTGCGGCTGAGTTTTGGACAGACAGAAGGGGAGAGGGAGGCCGGAAAGCAGCAGGTTGTAATAGTCAATATGGGAGATGACTAGAGAGCGGATAAGGGTTTTAGTAGTGTGTTCAGAAAGGAAGGGACGAATGTTACTGATGTTGTAGAAATAGCTAAAATCTGCCATTTCTATCTGTTGGTAGGCTGGCTTTGCCCTCCACCCCCCCGCCCCTGCCAGTTTCTGCTCTGGGCCCCTGCATGTCTAACACCAGCCCTGGATTTAGCCCAAACCTTTTCAGTGGTATCTCAAGGTGAGTAGCATTCAGGTATGGTAGTATTTCCTTGCTCCACCTGAGGTAGTGGTAGGTGAAGTGACTTGTCCAAGGTCACCAGAAGCATCAATGGGAGCAGAGGGATGACAACCTTGGCTTCCCTTGTTCTTAAGCCCACTGCTCACACAATTAGGCTGCTCCTCCATGGTAGTTCACTTGAATATGCATATGGTGAAATTTGGTCTTAGCTGCTAATTTCGTATCTTATGTCCCTCCAGACCAGCTCAGAAATTAAATCCAGCTCTTGAATGATTATCTGAGAAACATGTGAACCTGAATGACTTAAGGCAGGGTTAGCTTCCAAAAGCTACTCAGCTTAGTCTGATAAAGTTATCACCTTATGCAACGCATCATGAGTTAATCGGGTCTTGTGACGCTCATGGTGTCAGGCCCAGAAGACTGTAGTACAGCAACCTTATGAGACTTGAGTGAAGCCGCCTTTGCATCTACAGGAAGTGGACAAGCTTCTCGTTCAAGAAACAGTGCAGATGGAGAATCTGGATCAGTTCTTGCTTATGGCCTGGCTCTTGAGAGAGTACAAATCCTGAGGAGGGGATACATTGGGGGAGTTATTTCCACTCTGTTGCAGGTAAAGAAGAAGTCCATTTCTTTGGCTTATGCCTGGGTATGGCATATTTTTTAGACCCGGTTTGAGACTTGCAGAGTGAATGAAATCAGAGCTGCATTGTTGGAGGTTTTGACCTTTTTGCAGGGGGCTTGTTGTTCAATTCCTTGTGGATGCAGATGGTGACCATTGGCTGCTACAAGGGCTTAGTCTGCTGGCAACTCACCCAGATGTAGGCCATTTATGGAGAGGGGTGAAGAAGCATGCTTGGTCTCTGATGAGGCTGGTAGTTCTCCCTTGGGATTTGAACCTGGTACTTTTGGCACTAGTGCAGGCTCCTTTTGAACCACTACCGATGGCATTGCTAAAGAATTTGACCCTGAAGCCGGTGTTCCTTGTGGCAATCTATTCTGCATGGTGGGTGTCAGAGTTGCAGGGTGTGTCTTGTTGGGGGCTCTTTTTGATTATTTCCAAGGAAAAGTAGTGATTAGGCCAGTCCCCTTCATTCTCACCAAAGGTCATTTCTAGTTTTCATGTGAACTAGTCTATGGTGCTAGTGGTATTGGCTCAGTTCTGAGGGTGACAGTGGTCAGGTGGGAGGTTTGTGTCTCCTGGACATCTGAAGAGCTCTGAAGTATTATCTCTGAAGAACTCAAGAGTTTTGGAGGTCAGACCATCTTTTTGAGTTGTTTGCAGCAGCTCACAGAGCGGAAGCAGATGAAGGTGGTGATTAGTTCCACGTATATGTTGTGGGGATGACAGGCACCAGTGGGGTTCCAGGTACATTCAGCTAGGCCTCGGGTCTCTTTACGGGCCAAACATGATTTGGTTCATCCATAGGACATTTTCAGGGCAGCCACTTGGGGATCCATACATTCATTTGTGCACCATTATTCACTTAGATGTTCAGGTTAGGTAGGATTGCAGATTTAGGCATCATCATGGATAATAGGTTAAAACCTTCCACTCAATGTGCAGCAGCAGCCAAGAAAGCAAATAGAATGCTAGGATTCATAAGGAAAGGAATGGAGAATAAAACCAAGGATATTATAATGACTCTGTATCGTTCCATGGTGCAACCGCACCTTGACTATTGTGTACAATTCTGGTCGCCACATCCTACAAAGGATATAGGTAAATTAGAAAAGGTACAGAGGAGAGACACCAAAATGGTAAAGGAGACGGAAGGATACCCCTATGAGGAAAGGCTTAAAAGGTTAGGACTCTTCAATTTGGAAAAGAGACAGCTGAGGGGAGATATGATAGAGGTCTATAATCTAATGAATGGAGTAGAACAGGTAAATGCAGATCGGTTGTTTACTCCATCAAAAAGTAGAAAGACTAGGGGACACACAATGAAATTACAATGTAACCCAATTAAGACTAAAAAGAGAAAATATTTTTTCACTTAACGCATAATCCAACTCTAGAATTTGTTACTGGAGGTTGTAGTAAGAACTGTTAGTGTAGCTGTGTTTAAAAAAAGGTTTGGACGAGTTCCTGGAGGAAACTCCATAAACCATTATTAAAGGTGAACTGGGAAATCCACTGCTTACCCTGGGACAAGCATTGTGGAACCTGTGTATCTTTTTGGGAACCTGTGAGGTACTTGTGACCTGGATTGGCCACTGTTGGAAACAGGAAACTGGGCTTGATGGTCTGACCCAGTATGGCATTTTTAATGTTCTTGGGCTAGAGTATTAGAAGCAAGTGTGACGCAGTCCCTCCCCATGTGATTAGTTCTTGGGTACTTCCCATGCATTTGAGGTCATGCTAAAGAATGATTTTGATTCGAGAGGGGGGGGGGATGTGCTTTGAGCTCATAGCTTCTGGGTTATCTTCTGTTTTGGCTGAGGCTTTCTTTGGCTGTCATTGATTGGCCACTCGCCCTCATGCTTAGGGAGAGGGGGGGTAGTTCAGTGTTTTCTGCTTTATTATATAAATATTGGCGGGCTTTCAGCTACAAAGTACCTTACAGAGGGTGACATCATCAAACCAGTAGTTCTCAGTCTCCATCTGCTGGTAGGATAGCATAAACCCATGGGTCTGGACTGGTCTGGAGGGATTTTAAGAAAACAAAGATCAATAAATATAAAGAAATTACATAGAGTGATAATTTTATTGAATTAAGCTGAGTAGCTTTTGGAATATAACACAGTTTCACAAGCTCTTCAGTTAATCATGGAAGAGCTGGGTTCAATCTCTGGGCTCAGCTTCTGCTGACTGGGCCGGCAATGATGCAGTGGCAGTGTTTATGACACTACAGCCAAGGTTAAAGACGATTCTGTTTGTATTGGAAGCCTGGGATGGGTCTGAGGAAGATACTGGGACAAAAAATGAAAATTCCAACCCCAGGTGTTGTATTCATGTGATAGCGACCACTGAGCACCACAATCACCTCAGCAGTCATTCTCCCCGCCACCCACCCAACCCTCCATCAAAACAAGTTATCTCTGAGGTCACAGAGAAGCAGGATTATGGGGAAAGGAAGAGCAGGGATTAAGTAGCACAGAGTTTCCATTGGTACATACAACATAATCAGCAGATTGCTCAATGTACGTAGTTTAAAGAGCTTCATATTGAACCTTTCGGGACAGGGAAAGTAGGATACTCGGCACTTAAAAAGAGATAAAAACAAAGTAACTTCAAGGAATGCATTCTTGATTGAATAAAGGATTTGTACCCCGCTCACCATCGGCAGAAGGGAACGAGACAGCAAAATTCCTCCCACTCCCCACCGCAGAGGCCAATTAGGGCCTGGACTGCACAGCTTGGACTGCACAGCTTGAACTACAGAAGCGTAAATGGACGCCAGAACATACCAGAACCCCAATTGCCATCAAATGAAGGCAGCGGGACAGCAAACCTTCTCCCACTCCCCACCGCAGAGGCCAATAAGGGCCCTTTGGCATGATCCTTAGGTGACGGCTCTTTGGCAAGGACCTCTGCAGCTGCTGATCAGTTCCACCACAGACAACACACGACAGCCATCAAAACTACAGTGGCACCTAAGAAACAGAAATTTACATGGATAACACCTGACCCACTGCTCAAGCAAAGCAACAATCCCATAAAACTGCCAGAAGACAAGAAATGCCATACGCCAATGAACCACCACAACAGTCAGCAAATATTTCTTGGGATGAGGACACCACAAAACACCAAGTTCTATCTCTAGTAACGACAATCTATAGACTACTACAGCTACCCTGACTCAGGCTCTGCTGCTAACAGCAATCCCAACACCCTCATCCAGCTACCTCAACAAGCCCCCAGACCACCCGAGAGCGTTTTACGACAGAAAGGACCAGCAGCAACTCTACTCAGCAGGGCACTCACTGGACAGAGAGCCCCAAACAAGGCAGAAACCAGAAGGTAACCCCTCCCCTTCCAACATGACTTGGCCCTTGACCCTGGAGCACCACACCTGCACTGCCAAAATGGAGCTATTGGCAAACCCACTGCTAACCATACTAACAATATACCCACCACTCTACATGTTCCTAGCAATCCTTCTGCTCTCAACAGCACACACATTTCAAGCGGACTCCACGTCCCAGCCTGGCACAACACCCACCCTTGCATTCCAACGTATATACCACACTCACACAATGAATACAAGATCCCCCGATGCTTAATACAAAGAAAAAACACCCCCACACAAATTGCTATGACCCCACTCAAATCTCCCCCACACACACTGCACTACACACTCATCAAATCATGATTGATTCGGAATAAAATCCAAATCATAAGGGACTTCTTATCAACCCAAAATATAGACATACTAGAGCCAATTCATTTGTAGACGTCCTGCCTCTGTATGGATGGTCAAAATCGGGGCGTGCAGCGGTAGCACCTGATTCTGACCCTGCAGGGGATAGAAGTGCCTGTGGAATCAGAATCTAGTCTACTGGCCTGGATATGCAGGCCAGGCCCCGATTCTGATTGGCCGCATGTCTGGCACCTACCTGCAACCCAACCCCCGATCCGGCACTTTCGTGGCCAGGGTCGGGCTATGGGGAACCCCCTGCATCCCTCATCATTCCATCTCTGCTGGCCTCCGCTATCCACCCGCTTCCAGGGGGACTTATTCCACCTCCAAAGTGGAATAAGTCCCACATCTAACTGTGACTCCAGACGTACAGGGCTGACCTCAGAATTAGCCCTGTATATCCAGGGTCGCAGCCCCACCTGCCATTCATCCTTGCTCCTCCCCTAACCCACTCCGTCTTGTCAATGAATAGAGCTCCCTGCACAAGTGGCCTATACATGCGGGGAGCTCTGCTGCTGCTGCTGCTGGAGGGCTCCAGCCATTTAGCAGGTCTGGATGTCCGGATCAGATGTCCAAACGTACTAAACAGAGACCAGAATGACCCCCACTATGTTTATGTTTATTATGTTTATTTAAATTTGACATACCGCTCAGGCCAAAAAGGCATTAGAGCGGTTTACAATACTAAATCATTCAAGGAAATAAGAAAAGAACGCCATTTATTTGATAGGACAGAATAGGGGAAAGAGACAGTCAAACAGATAAGAGAGAGAAGAACACAGAACAGCAAGTTACCATGATATATAGACACGACAACCCAGACCATGCCATCAGCGAAACTCCAGAAACAGACGCCACGGACCAACGCCTAACTGAAACATGGATAGCAGAAACGGACAATGTACTACCGAACAAACTCACACCAGATGGATACATCATCTACCAATGCCCAAGATCATAACATAAAGAAGGTGGAGTGATGATCGTAGCCAGAAACAACCTCAACTTCCGTAGTCATGCAACTGAAAGTACATATGAAGCCGACTCCATCACTATCATCAACAAACAGGCAACCATCTCCCTCATTTACAGGAAACCATCTGCCAACGCCAATGACCTGTCAGTTATTCTAGACAGAGTGATAACTGCATCAAAAACCAGTAAGGACCACCTAATTTTAGGAGACTTTACCCTCCCCTCGCTACAAAAGAACCTCGCTCACATCTTCATCCAATTAATGCCAGCGATGGACCTAACACAACTCTTGAACACCTCCACACACACTAAAGGCAACACCCTGGACCTAATTTTCTTCAATAACCATACAACTCAGATGGATCCCCGCACTCCATCCAGGTCTACCCAATCCTATGGTCAGATCATAAACTAATCAGCTTCTCTCTCCCACATAACCCTATCAACAAAAATCACAACCACAATCCATCAATGAGGAGATTTAAACAGTTCAACAAAGACAATTTCATTCAAGACACCCTCGCATAACTTCATAATTACTCCACTGATCCCAATACCCTCCTTAGAACTGGAACACCATCACTAAGAAAGCAGCCATTGCTCCCAAAACTACCATGCCCACACACACGAAAAAGCCCAAAACTGAGTGGTATACCGCAGCACTTCACAACCAGAAACTACAATTCTGCAAACATGAACGAAGATGGTGAAAAACTAAAAATAATGAAGACAAACTACAATATCTATGGCTTCTAAATGACCACCACACCGCAGCAGACACAGCGAGAAGTGAGCACCACACTAAACTACTCAGCTCTGCAATCAACCAGCCAAGAAAGCTCTTCAGCATCGTAAAACAACTGACAAAAACACCAACCAACAAAAACCCAGAAATCATGCTCGTCCCACAACTGGCTCAACATTATAAGCAACTGCACCCCCAACTGGAAGTGCAACAACAACCAGAAGCCCCTTACTCACCCCCTGTCAAAGACAATCATACAGACACCTGACTCTCCTTCACCAATGTCATTAGATGATAGAGGGGTTCCGGGATGGAACCAGGCTGCTGGCATTAACCTTTAAAAAGGAGATAGAGCAGCTTTTAAACTAGATAATAGGGGAAAGCCGACAGTCGCTAAAGAGTGGATGGTTCGGAAGAATGTATCCTTGAAGGATACTACCAAAAGCAGAGAGGTTCCAAAAAAGAGTAAAGTAGCACAAATGCCCTCGAGTATGGAGCAGACAGAGCTTAAAGATCCCAAATTACCCATGTCTACCAATAGCCAAATTAATATGAAAAAATACAGTCTCTAAAATGCTTGTATGCAAATGCTAGAAGTCTAAAAAATAAGATGGGAGAGTTAGAATATATAGCACTAAATGAGAGGTTAGATATGATTTGAATATCAGAGACATGGTGGAAGGAGGACAACCAGTGGGACACTGTGACACCTGGGTACAAACTATATCATAATGATAGAGCTGATCAAATTGGTGGAGGGGTTGCGCTCTATGTTAGAGAGGGCATTGAGTCAGAAAGGATTAAAGTTTTGCAGGAAACAAAATTTGCTGTAGAATCTCTATGAATTGAAATTCCATGTAAAAAGGGGAAGGCGATGGCAGTGGTGGTGTACTATCGACCACCTGGCCAGAATGAACTAATGGATGAGGAAATGCTCAAAGAAATCAAGGAAGCTAACAAAAGTTACAACGTAGTAATAATAATAGGTGATTTTAATTACCCCGGTATCGACTGGGTCAGTGTCACGGCAGGACATGCGAGGGAGATAAAGTTCCTAGATGAAATAAATGACTGCTTCTTGGAGCAGCTGGTTCATGAACCGACCAGAGGGGAAGCCATATTAGACCTAGTCCTTAGTGGAACACCAGATCTAGTGCAAGAGATAAGGGTGTTGGGGCCACTTGGCAATAGTGATAATAGCATGATCGCCTTTGATTTAATTAGTGGAGGAGGGATAGCAAGGAAATCCACAGTACTACCTTTTAACTTTCGAAAGGGAGACTATGATAAAATGAGGAAAATAGTTAAGAAAAAACAAAAAGGAGCAGTTGCAAAGGTTAAAGACTTACATCAAGCTTGGGTGTTGTTGAAAAATACTATCTTGGAAGCCCAGACCAGCTGTATTCCACGCTTTAAGAAAAGTGGAAGGAAGTCCAAAAAACTGCCAGCATGGTTTAAAGGTGAGGTCAGAGAGGCTGTTGTTGCCAAGAAAGCATCTTTCAGGAAATGGAAAAAAGAGCCAAACGACGAAACCTGGAAACAGCACAAGCACTGGCAAGTCAAATGCAAGGCATTGATAAAGCGGGCAAAGGGAGAATTTGAGATGAAGCTTGCTGCGGAAGCAAAAACACGAAATAAAGATTTTTTCAAGTACATTTGTAGCAAAAAACCTGTGAGTGTGTCATTTGGTCCATTAGATGATAGAGGGGTTAAAGGGGCACTAAGAGGCAACAAGGCGATAGCGGAGAGACTGAATGAATTCTTTGCTTCGGTCTTTACTTAGGAAGATGTAGGGATGTTACCCATGACTGAAGTGGTATTTAAAGGTGTGGAAGAATTGAAGGAAATATCGATACATCGGGAAGATGTATTACAACTATTAGATAAACTGAAGAGTAGCAAATCACCTGGGCCGGATGGTATACATCCAAGGGTGTTGAAAGAACTGAAATATGAGATTGCAGACCTGCTATTAGTAATCTGTGAACTATCACTAAAATCATCTCTAATACCTGAAGATTGGAGGATCGCCAATGTAACACCAGTTTTTAAAAAGGGTTCCAGGAGTGATCCGGGAAACTACAGACCGGTGAGCCTCACGTCAGTACTGGGAAAAATGGTAGAAACCATCATAAAGAATAAAATTACTCAGCATGTAGATAGTCATGGCCTAAAGGGACTATAAGAAATAAATAATTTTTAAGCCCAACTATAAACTTGGAATTCTGTATATAATTCCTTAATGCTAAACTATTATTGGAATAATTATTTTTATTTTGTATTTTTTGCCATTCACACTAGGATGCCACAAGGTCTCAGACTTTTTTTAAGGCTTAAATCAGCCAGACTTGCTGGGTTGAAAATAGCCTTTTTTTTGCATCAACGACCTTAATTATTCATGCATCCATAGGAATATTTTCTCTTTTTCTTCTTTTAATCTATTTTTTGGGTATTAATTTCTTTCTAACCGTTTTCCTATAAATAAAATTCTTTCTTTCCGGTGTTGTTTTGTAACGATTTCTCACATTTCTTCCCAAAGAGGTGATAACCTTCTATGAAAAAATAGTTTCTTAGTCCATTTCAAATCTTCAACCAACTTCAATATTAGTGTGAAAAAATCCTTAAATTACTCTCAAATGAAACAACTTTTCAGAAAAACAGGCTTATCTGTGAACATTGGTAGAATCTGCATTTCATGTCATATCACCATAGAAGAAAGGTTTCCCAACGTCTAGCAAAAGCGCTTGCACGTTTCACTTTTCGTTTCTTCAGGGGAACTGTGATACAGATGTCAAACCTCGTTCTTCTACCTGCACGGACTTGTTTCTTCCAGCTCACGCTTCAATCCTTTTACTGACACCAAAAAACGCCGCGTGAGCTGGAAGAAACAAGTCCATGCAGGTAGAAGAACGAGGTTTGACATCTGTATCACAGTTCCCCTGAAGAAACGAAAAGTGAAACGTGCAAGCGCTTTTGCTAGACGTTGGGAAACCTTTCTTCTATGGCGATATGACATGAAATGCAGATTCTACCAATGTTCACAGATAAGCCTGTTTTTCTGAAAAGTTGTTTCATTTGAGAGTAATTTAAGGATTTTTTCACACTAATATTGAAGTTGGTTGAAGATTTGAAATGGACTAAGAAACTATTTTTTCATAGAAGGTTATCACCTCTTTGGGAAGAAATGTGAGAAATCGTTACAAAACAACACCGGAAAGAAAGAATTTTATTTATAGGAAAACGGTTAGAAAGAAATTAATACCCAAAAAATAGATAAAAAGAAGAAAAAGAGAAAATATTCCTATGGATGCATGAATAATTAAGGTCGTTGATGCAAAAAAAAGGCTATTTTCAACCCAGCAAGTCTGGCTGATTTAAGCCTTAAAAAAAGTCTGAGACCTTGTGGCATCCTAGTGTGAATGGCAAAAAATACAAAATAAAAATAATTATTCCAATATTAGTTTAGCATTAAGGAATTATATATAGAACTCCAAGTTTATAGTTGGGCTTAAAAATTATTTATTTCTTATAATGTTATATGAGCTCAAGGAAGTGACTACTTACATAGGTTGTTGATGGCCTAAAGGGAGACAGCCAACATGGCTTTAGACAAGGAAGATCTTGTCTTACTAATCTGTTATGTTTTTTTGAAAGTCTGAATAAACAGGTGGACAAAGGTGAGTCGGATGATATAGTGTATCTGGACTTTCAGAAAGCCTTTGACAAGGTCCCTCATCAGAGACTTTTGGCAAAACTAAAGAGTATTGGGATAGGAGGCAGTGTACTACTGTGGATCAAGAACTGGTTGAAAGATAGAAAGCAGAGGGTTGGGCTAAATGGCCAATTTTCCCAATGGAGAAAGGTGAGTAGTGGTGTACCCCAGGGATCTGTGCTGGGTCAGTTGCTTTTTGACATATTCATAAATGACCTGGAAAGTGGAATAACGAGTGAGGTTATCAAATTTGCAGATGAGACAAAACTATTTAAAGTTGTTAAAAACCCAAGAGGATTGTGGAAAATTGCAAGAGGATCTTGATAAATTGGGAGACTGGGCATCAAAATGGCAGATGAAATTTAATGTGGACAAGTGCAAAGTTATGCACCTAGGGAAGAACAACCCAAACTATGGTTACACAATGCAAGGTTCCACATTAGAAACCACCACCCAGGAAAATGATTTAGGCATCATTGTGGATAACATGCTAAAACCCTTGGCCCAGTGTGCAGCGGCAGCCAAGAGAGCAAATAGAATGCTAGGTATAATAAGGAAAGGAATGGAAAATAAAACAAAAGATATTATAATGCCTCTATATTGTTCCATGGTGAGACTGCACCTTGAATATTGTGTGCAATTCTGGTCGCCGTATCTTTAAAAGGATATAGCGTTATTAGAAAAGGTTCAAAGAAAAGCCACCAAAATGGTAAAGGGGATGGAAGGATACTACTATGAAGAAAGGCTAAAAAGGTTAGGGCTCTTTAACCTGGAAAAGAGACGGCTGAGAGGAGATATGATAGAAGTCTATAAATTAATGAATGGAGTGGAACGGGTAAACGTAGATCGATTGTTTACGTTATCAGAATATAGAAAGACTAGGGGACATGCAATGAAGCTACAGGGTAAACTATTTAAGACTAATAAAAGAAAATATTTTTTCACTCAACGTGTAATCAAACTCTGGAATTTGTTACCGGAGGATGTAGTAAAGGCTGTTAGTGTAGCTGGGCTTAAAAAAGGTTTGGACAAGTTCCTGGAGGAAAGGTCCATAAACCATTATTAAGAAGGGACCCAGGATATCAATGCTTGACCCAGTACAAGCATTGCGGAACCTGTGTCTTTTGGGGAAACTGCTAGGTACGTATGACCTAGATTGGCTACTGTTGGAAACAGGATACTGGGCTTGATGGACCTTGGTCTGACCCAGTATGGCATATCTTATGTTCTTATGTTCTTAATGTCACTAAAGGTCAAATAGAAAACACCATAGCATCTTCAAACACAACAAACTTCCTTCTGGATCCTTGCCCCGTCTCATGGATTAAGGCAGCCAAGAAAGAACTCTGCGGAGCTCTCACCAAAATCACATGTTCAATGCTACAATAAGGCACTATGCCCACATACCTGAAAACTTCCTCCATATGTCCAGCACTGAAATAACCTAACCTGGACTCATCTGACCCTTCATCATACAGACCCATCGCCATCCAAGATAGTTGAGAAAACCATCCAACAACTGCTTCAAGACCATATCGACCGACACAACCTCCTAGACCCTCAACAGCCCGGAACGGGGTGGAAACACTGCTAACCACTCTGGTAAACACTCTAGTTCAAGGAATGCAGCACATCAATCAAGGCTTCCTTCTAATCTTCTTGGACATCTCGTCGGCCTTTGATACTGTAAACCACAGTATCCTGCATTGTCTCTGCATCTATAGAATTGAAGGCATGGTACTCAAATGGTTCACTTCCTACCTCACAAATCGACACCAACAAATAAAGAATGGACAAAACACCTCCACCTCATACAAGCCAACCCAAGGAGTTCCCCAGGGATTCACCCTCTCTGCTCTCCTTTTCAACCTCTACCTTCACCTGCTCTGCCCAATCATAAGAACACATAACCTTAATGTCCATGTCTATGCTGACGATATCATGATCTATGGACCAATCAACATACACCAACCCACACTATCCGTCCACCAAGAATGTTTCACCGAAGTAACCAACTGGCTGAAAGACAACCACCTTCAAATCAATTATAAGAAAATGGAGGCCCTCTACAATAATTAGAGATACCACCTTTGTCCCGTCCCGTCCCCCCAATAACACTGAACACAACAACAATTAAAACCCAGGCTGAAGTCCGGTACCTTGGAATCACCCATGATCAACACCTCACATTCAAAGCCCACATCAACAAAACCACGCAGTCAATCTACATTAAAAAAAAAAAAAAAAAAAAGACACTGCTGTGCCTCAGACCACTCCTTGAACCAACAGACTTCTGTACTGTCCTACAAGCTTCCATAATATCGCACCTGGATTACTGCAATGCTATCTATCAAGGTCTTCCACAATCCACTGATGTCCTTGCCAATGGCTCTCCACACAACAGCAAGGACCCTACAAGCAGCACCAAGGCATGATCATATCATCCCTATACTCAAACAGTTCCACAGGCTCCCACTACAGAGCTGAATAAAATTAAAAACTCTCATCCTAACCCACAAAGCAGTCCACTGTGACCCCTCCCTCCCCACAAACACCTCCATACGCTACTTCAGACCTCCAAACAACTTAGATCTAGAAGGACCACCACGATGAACACCCTCATCATCCCTCACCTTAGAACCAAATCCAACCAGCAAGCATGCAAACAAGCCTTCCATCTATAAATACTATCTATATGGACACTCTCCCAGATCAGCTCAGGAACATCACAGACCTCAAAACTTTCAGAAAGCATCTGAAGACACATCTATTCACCTCCATCACATCCATGGTTTCTGTCTTTGGAACACCTACCCCAACACAATTTAGGAAGTCCTTGTCACCCATCTCTCCTTCCTCCAACACCTCCATTTGGATTCCTTGGACAGGGAAGCACACATTTATTTGTATGCTCTTATCCCATATATCCCTCTCACAGGGTAACTCCTGTCTCTCATTCTTCTGTGATAAATCCAACTTCTCCTGTATTTCTCTCCTCTGGGATAAGGCCCCACCTGCCGAGTCTCTTTTATGGCCACCGTCGTCACCTCTGCTGAGATATTTCACGCTTCTATAGTAACTTATGTATTCCACCAATCTCAGTGCTGTGCTATCAGTATCAGTGCTGAGGACTTTATCTGTTACAGACACCTATGTATCCTCCAGTTTCAATGCTGCTTTATTCCTGAAGGTACCATCAACCAAGCCTTAAAAACCCCAACAGTAGTAGTATTCATAATAAATAAATAAATTAGTTTAAATGCAGAGAAAGCTGTGATTAGATCACCATACTGAGAACCAGAGAAAGTGGGAAGCATATCCCTTTTTTTTTTAAATTCATTGGACATCAGTTTATATAGCATAGCAGGACCCTCTTTTAGCTTAATGCTGTTTGCTGCAAGGGTTTGTTGACACACTTGAAATCCAGAATGGGCCGAAATTATCTGTCTTTTTTTGGCATCACAAAATATAAATAGAATACCTGCCCTTGCCCCGATTGTCTGGGGGAACATGCACCATGGCCTGCAACAGCAGCAACTTGTCCAATGTGATCCACACAGTGGCCCTTTTGTCTGGGATCGGCTCTTTGCATTCCAGGACATTTATTTATTTATTTATCATTTCTTATATACTGCCTTTCATGATATCAAGGTGGTTTACATCAAACAAACTGAAATTACATTGAACAGGGCATTATAACTTAGAGATAACTATTTTACAGGGAACATGGGCAAAGGAGGGTTAAGTGGCTTGCCCAAGACCACAAGGAGCACCTGTGGGACTAGAAGCCCCAGTCCTTCTGGTCCAAGGTTGCTGTCCTCTAGTGGGATTTGAACCCCCAACCTTCCGGCCTGAGGTAACTTGCCCCAACCACTAGGCCACTCCTCCCTCCATGCTGTACTGAATGGTGTCTAGCACTCGGCTATCCTTGGTGACCTGATTAATTCTGTAAAGAAAAGGTGAAGACTGCCTACAATCAGAGGTACCAGGGAATGGGCCCCCAAACCTTCATTGTGCAGCTCGGAAGGAACTCCCTTCTGGAGGGGGCTGAATCACTGGGTCTAAGAGGTCCTTGAAAGGATTGAGAACGAGTCTGAAATCCAGAAGAGAGGCTTTATAGATTGGTAGTGACGGGAATCCCGAGACCTCCAAGGATCCGACCAGCGTGCCTGCACGGCATGGATAAAGGCTGATGGAAAAGGGGCTCCTGCCTGCTTCACAGGCCACCTGGATCCGTCCCCTGGAAGCCGGTAAGATTTTTCCTCGCCCAGATACCTCACCAGCTGCTCTAAATCGGCCCCAAACAGAAGCTTCCCTTTAAAGGTCAATCGGGACAATGAGGCTTTGGAAGAGGTCCTCTGCCCGGTGTCTGAGTCAAATCCAATGTTGCATCACTGATGACAGGACACTGTCCCTGGCCGCTAGGCAGACAAGGTCATAAATAGCATCGGAAAGGAAGGTCATAGCAGACTCCAAAAGAAGGGTAGTATCATCCGGCGGAAGAGATTGAATCTACTGTGGCAGGGCTTGAAATATCAGGCCCACACATACTGACAACTGAATAATAGCAGCCGCTGTAGCAAACTGGTTCTTCAATAAGGAATCCACCGTACAGCCCAGAACATCCTTTAAGGCCAATCCGACTTCCACAAGAATGGTGGTCCATTTGGTATCTGCCGTGCCATGGGCATCCAACTTGGGAAAATCATACCAAACAATGCACTCCTTTCTCTGGGAGAGCATACATCTTCTATACCCTTAATCCCTTAGGTGGGGAGTCACACTCCGATTGGATTATGTCCTTGATCCCTTCTGGGAACGGAAAGACAGTAGTGGATTTCTGCACCCCTTGCAGGATTGGATGCACCTTTGGCTCCTGCTCAGTGGCTGAAGCATCTGCCAAACTCAAGGTGGTTGAGACCCGGGCAATCAAAGCTGCCAGTTCCTCCTTCTGCAACAGGAAGATAACACTGGTTTCCTTCACAATCCTCCAAAGGCGAAAGTACTTCTTCGACAATATCAAAGCCCAGAACCAAGTCATTGGAATACAAGTCATAGTCCAAATCCCATACAGATTCCAGGTGATACCCATCTCCAGGGGGCTCCCTTTGCTGGGGACATTTAGCCAAAAGCAATCTAACAGAGCTCCATGCTTAGCCTGGTCCTTACAAGACTGCGCTCGAAAAAGGGAACCCAGAGGCCACAGGGTCCGAATTTCCACATCAGAAAGACCAGGCCTTTTGCAAAAAGGAAAAGCATTCTGGGGAAGACAATCTGGACTCCAGAAGCTCTCCTCACAGAAATGACTCACCTACACATGAGGACATAGCTGCCGCAGAGCCCCTAGAGGATGAGGGGCAGCCCACAGCACGCTTGCTGGAAACCCCGGCCGGTTGGACATCCTTATCCACAGCGTCATTCACCACCTCCTTCCCTGAGGCAGGCAAGACCAGACTAACTGCATCTGTCGCGGCTGGGAGAGGGGAAGCAAACCCTCCAGGAACAACTCGGAAGTTGCCCTGTTAGAAGAGCGGAGTCCAGAAACCAGAGATGAAGTGCCTCGCTGGTCACAGGCCAAACAACCTTTCCTGGAAGAAAACAGAGTTAAGGCAAGTATCACAACAGCACAGGCTAAGACCGCAGCAGCTCGCTTAAACAGCAATACATGTTATGGGCACTTGGTTAGAAATGCGTGTTGGTGCTGCTCGGGTGGAACGCGTGCACAGACCATGCGACCACCAGGCACACAACAGTGAAAAACGCTACTAACACATGCAGAAAACAGCAGGAAACCCCCACACTGCACCAGCAGTCCACCCCCAATTGCACCCTAGATGGACGGAAACAAGAGCCCCCAACAAGAACAATGAGGATGACAAGCTTTGGTACTCATCCCAAGAGGCCTAGGCAGAAATCTGTGCTGGGCTCTCTACTCACCTGAAACTATTTCTCTGCTTTGCAAGCACTGTGTTTAAGGTGGCTGGCAGGCAGATTCCTCTGACAGCCTTCTGCAATCTTTGGGAGAGCAGGGGGGATAGGAGGGAGGGGGTGTTGAGGTTGTGTGATCCTTCCAATTTTGAGGCTATACAACAGGCCCTTAACAGGCTAACCCAATTTCCCTCCTCCTATGACTACCAAAAAGACCGCAATCTAGTGCAGCCTCCCACGTTGTGCTCAAATGAAAGAGTCACCCTCAAGGTGGTCATTCACGAGCTTTTAAATCACTCTTTTCCTCTCAATTATTCAGATGTTCTTCCGAGTACAGAAAATCCATCCACCATCTGCTGGAGACAAAGAAATACTGAAAAGATTTCTGGTGGCTGAGGTGGAAAGATGCATGGGAGTGATGTCATTGAAATCTGGGTATTTTATTGGTTCTTTGTCTCCACCAATCTGCTGGTAAGGGAACACAACCCACTTGTCTGGACTGGTCTAGCAGGACGATATGGAACCCATTTTTTTTTAAATTCATTAGACATCAGTTTATATAGAACAGCAGGCACCTCTTTTAGCTTAATGCTGTTTGCTGCTATTTCCAAGTCCATCTACTACTATTGATCTTTTATATAGTGCTACAAGGCATATGTAATACTGTACAGGCACATGTAAAAGACAGTTCCTGCTCATCAGAGCTTACAATCTAGTTAAAACATAAAACACAACAGCTGAGAACAAGGATACACGTAGGGGTAAGGTAACACATCTAGACTTCCTTCTAATCAGGAACCCCCAATTTATAGTGGTTGAGCCATACCAAGCTGCCCACTAATTGTGCCTTCACTCTTAGTTTGAGAAGCCATCTCTCACTTCTTTGCATGTCTGCTGTCCTCAATGACACTGTAGTGACTCCTTTATAGCTACACACCCAGACCTTTTGTGGCGGCACTGGACGATTTCTCCACATCACACATCTAAAACGCTGAGCAGTGGTCTATTCTCTCACAGTATGATTCCTGGGTAACTCTCAAACTTATCCTTGTTGGATTAGCAACAAATGAAAAATCTTATCAACAAGCAGAAAAGGACAGGCTCCTCCTGCTTATATAAGCAGAATTTCATACATACAGTACAGACAGGAAGTTTCAAAACCCTGGTGCTTATGCACTGTGGCAGAAGCTCCTGCACAAACCTGAACCCATATCTTGATTTCACATGGTTATACCTTTCATCCCGAGTGATCTACTTATACGTGGAAGGTATCTTGCTCTTTTGATCTGCCATGGATATAGCGTAGTTACTCACCTGTAACAGGTGTTCTCCAGGAGCAGCAGGAATCAATCCTCACATATGGGTGACGTCGGCGCCGACGGAGCCCTCGCGGAGCAATTTTCCCCAACTTTCAAAGAAAGCCTTTGGGAATTGCAGCGCGCATGCGCGGTCCCCTTCCCGCCCAAAGGTGCCATCTTGGCCAGTCTGATGACATAGCGAAAAGACAGCAAAAAATTTGCAAAACCTAAATCATATGACTGCAACTCCACGGGGAGGAGGGAGGGTTGTGAGGACTGATTCCTGCTGCTCCTGGAGAACACCTGTTACAGGTGAGTAACTACGCTTTCTCCAGGACCAAGCAGGAAGTCAGTCCTCACATATGGGACTCCCAAGCTTAAGGCTACCGGAGACCCTAAGCACAAAAATGAGCTCCCTCTAGCTCAGCCGCACAGAAGGAAGGAATCTTCTCTGACTAATCTCCAACCGGTAGCCCAACATCCGGGATGGAGGGTAGGAGTTGCCTAAACCTCGAAGAGATTACGGAGGACTGCCTGTCCGAAAGCACTGTCCCTGCGGGACTCCCTCTCGAGGCAGTAATGGGTTGCAAAAGTCTGGCTCGAAGACCAAGTAGCGGCCCGGCAGATGTCTGCCAATGGAACAGAGCGGAGGTAAGCCACTGACGCAGCCTTCGCCCTAACCCGATGAGCCGTGACTCGACTTTCCAATGAGAGGCCTGCCGCCCCATAAGTCCAAGCGATACAGTCAGCTACCCAGATGGACAGAGTACGCTTGGAGACAGGGAGCCCTAATTTATTAGGGTCGTAAGACAGGAAGAGCTGAACAGTCTTACGGTGCTCCCGCGTATGATCAAGGTAGAAGTTCAGCACCCTTCTACAGTCCAGGGTATGCAAGACCATCTCAGCTCGGCTGGAGTGCGGCCTAGGAAAGAAGGTCAGAAGCACCACCTCCTGATTGATGTGAAAAGGGGAGACCACTTTTGGAAGAAACTTAGGGTGAGTCCGCAGGACTACCCTGTTCTTGTAGAACCTAGTGTAAGGGGGATCAGACACTAGGGCCTGCAGTTCACTAACGCGTCTAGCGGAAGTGAGGGCTACCAGGAATAAGGTTTTCCAAGAAAGAAAACGGAGAGGACAGGTAGCCATGGGTTCAAAGGGCGGACAGGTGATCCGCTGTAAAACCACGTTAAGGTCCCAGTCTGGGGCTGGGGGGCGCAAAGGTGGTTTAAGGAGAAGGAGACCTCGGGAGAACCGGGCCACGAGAGGGTGGCCGGAAAGAGGCCTGCCTTCCACCGGCACATGATGTGCAGAAATAGCACTGAGGTGAACCTTGACCGAGTTGGACTTTAGTCCAAGATTGGAGAGGGAAAGCAAGTACTGCAAGACCACCGACACCGAGCAGGAGAAGGGGTCTTGAGACTGTTGAGTACACCATGTGGAGAAGCGACGCCATTTAAGGGCGTAGGATTTCCGGGTAGAGGGTCGCCTGGAAGCTAGCACGACCTCTTCTACCTCTGGAGGCAGCAGGAGGGGAGCAAGGACTACCCTTTCAGCAGCCAGGCCATCAGATGAAGAGATCTGAGGTTGGGGTGTAGGAGAGACCCCTGATCCTGGGTCAGGAGATCGGGCTGAAACCCCAGAGGCAACGGAGTATCTACCGCCAGTTGCATCAGAAGCGGGAACCACGGTTGTCTGGGCCACCGGGGAGCTATCAGGATCAGCGAAGCCTTGTCCTGGAGAACCTTGAAAAGTGTTCGAGACACCAGCGGCATGGGAGGAAAGGCATACAGAAGGCCCGTGGACCATGAGAGCAGAAAAGCATCCGCCGCTACTCGGAGGGGATGCGGTTCCCGAGAGCAGAACCGAGGAAGTTGCCTGTTCAGAGGACTGGCAAAGAGATCCAGTGTGGGGAGGCCCCATTGGAGAAAGATCCTTTGAACCACCAACGGGTCCAATCTCCACTCGTGTGGTTGGAGGATTCTGCTCAGTTTGTCTGCCAGGCAGTTTTCTTGACCTGGGAGATAGACAGCTTTGAGGAGGATTCCTCGGCTGACGGCCCAAGCGCAGAGCTTTTGTGCTTCCCGACAGAGAAGGAAGGAGCCCGTGCCCCCCTGTTTGTTCACGTAGAACATGGCCACTTGATTGTCCATCTGGACGAGGACGGACTGGCGAGCGGTAAGGTGGGAGAAGGCCCGGAGAGCCAGGCGGATCGCTCTGAGCTCCAGGAAGTTGATCTGCTGGGCAGATTCCCACGGGGTCCAGAGACCCTGAGTACATGTCCCTTGGCAATGTGCTCCCCAACCCAGGAGAGAAGCGTCGGTCGTCAGTACCTGAACAGGCGGAGGAGACTGAAAAGGCATTCCGAGCACTAGGTTGGGCAGATGAAGCCACCACCGTAGAGAAGAGACCAGCGGGCTGGAGATTCGTACGGAGTCCGCCAGTCTCCCCGAGGCCTGACGCCATTGGGAGCGAAGGCACCATTGAGCAGGCCGCATATTCAGGCGGGCATTGGGGGTCACATGGACCGTGGAAGCCATATGGCCGAGCAGTTTCAGAAAGTGCCTGGCCGAGACCCGGGAATGGCTGCGGAAGCGGCTGGCTAGAGCCATGAGCCGTTGTGCCCTGTCGAGCGGCAGAAAGGCGCGCGCTTGAAGCGTGTTTAACCTGGCGCCGATGAACTCGAGATCCTGAGAGGGGAGCAAAGTGGACTTTGCGAAGTTTATGACAAAGCCCAGGTACTGGAGCAGAGTCACAGTACGTTGCGTGGCGTGAGTGGCCTCCGTGGAGGACGGAGCTCTGATGAGCCAGTCGTCTAGGTAAGGGAAGACAAAGAGGCCTTGAAGCCGGAGATAAGCCGCCACCACTGCGAGACATTTTGTGAAGACTCGTGGTGCGGAGGATAGGCCAAAGGGCAGTACTCTGTACTGGTAATGATTGCCTGCCACCACCACAAACCTTAGGTATTGTCGGTGGCTTGGGTGGATGAGGATGTGAGTATAGGCATCCTTTAGATCCAAGGAGCATAGCCAATCTCCCTGCTGGAGGTAGGGCAGCAGGATTCCAAGGATAAGCATCTTGAACTTTTCCCTTTCCAGGAACTTGTTGAGGTTCCGCAAGTCCAGGATGGGTCTGAGGCCTCCAGTACGCTTTGGTATCAGGAAGTACCTGGAATAGAAGCCTTGACCTCTCAGGTGGTGGGGGACCGGCTCCATCGCCTGTTCCTGAAGAAGACTTGCCAACTCTCGAAGGAGTAAGTCCCGGTGAAGAGGGGGTCGCAGAGGCTCCCCTGGAAAGTAGGGGGGAGGTACCTGGTGGAAGTGTAGAAGATAGCCCTCTCGGACTATGTGGAGCACCCAGGTATCTGACGTGATGTTGGACCACCTGTGGGCAAAGTGGACCAGCCGGCCTCCCGTGCTGAGAGACACCAGCGGAGGGGGAGAGGCTATGCTGAAAGAGTCAAAAACCCCCACCCTGCGGAGCAGGGGCCGGTGGCGCAGGCTTGGGGGCTTGCTGCCTACGGGACCCGTTACCCCGTCCCTTGGCCTGCTGACCCTGTTGGGGAGCTGCTGAGGCCTGATAATGAGGGTAGTGTTTATAGGCAGCCGCCTTCCTCGGGTAAAAGGGCTTTTTCCCCGAGCCCTTCTTCTTCTGGGAAGGGGCAGAGGTTTTCCTGGAGAGCCGAGTCCTGGTGAGAGTCTCAGTCTCGAGTTGTGCAGCCTTCTCGTCCATAGGTTTGCCAAAGAGGTTTTCACCTCTGCAGGGGACATCGACCAACTTGTCCTGCACCCAGGGCTCGAGGTCGGAGGACTGAAGCCAAGCCTGTCGGCGGGCCCCGATGCCGGCTGCGGCTACCCGAGCCGAAGCCTCAAAGCCATCGTAGGCTGCTCGAGAGATAAACTTTGAGCACTCCCGAATACGGTGGACAGGGCCAGGAACCTCCGCAAAGGTTCCTCGGAGAGACCAGCAGAGAATCCGGCTATTTCTTTAGCCAGGTCCCTGAGATACATGCCCATGTAGAGCTGGTAAGTCTGGACCCGACAAGCAAGCATAGAGCCCTGGAAACACTTCTTACCGATGCCATCCAGGCTGCGGGCTTCCCTGCCGGGAGGCACCGAGGAGTGCATCTTCTGGCTCTTGAGCCTATGCATGGCCGATGCCACCACCATGGAATGGTGCGGCAGCTGTGCTTTTTGGAAGCCAGGGCTCTTGCGTACTCGATATATGGCATCGACCCGCTTGCTTAATACCGGCGATGACGCCGGGCTCTCCCACATGCGGAAGAGAAGTCGTTCCAGCATCGGAGGAACCGGTACAGTAAAATGCTCCTTTGCAGGAGAGTCATACTGGAGGGCATCGAGCTCTTCGGCTCGAGGCTCCTCCTCGGGATCCGCAGGGAAGGCCAAGGCCTTGGCCATATCCCTCACGATGCATCCTCCGGGGGGGACTGTCTCCGAGGTTCGGACTCGGGGGAGTCCGAAGGGATACACCGAGTCCGAAAAGAATCAGGTGACTCTTCCACCTCGGATTCCCAGGCGGACTCCTCGGAGGAGTCGTCGAGCGGCTCTGGCCGGGCGGGCACAGACCCCGACGCCGAGGGAGTCGGCGTCGACGACCTCGGCCCCGAACGGGAGGCCGAAGGGGACCTCGACCGAGGATCGACTCGAGCCCGCATGGACTCGAGGATCGGCTCGGTCTCCGGGGTCGACTTAGACGTCGACGTCCCGGCGGTCAGGGCAGAAGCGCCAGCGAGGCCAGCGACCAATGCCCGCTGCTGGTCCATGAAGGCAGCCAGGCTGCTCTCCAAGGCCGTCAACCTGAGTCCGAACTCAGGAGACCCAGCAGCCCCCGACTCGGGCCCCGACGGCGTAGGGCCCGACGTCGGACCCCTTGGAGGTGAGTCCACGAGGACAACAGGACTTACGTGAGCAGACGAGTCCATCTCCAGACGAGGCTGTTTGGACGGCCGCTCCAGCTCCAAAGACCCGGGACGGCTATCGGGGCTATGCGACCTGGCCCTCGCGGAGCCAGGAGCGTCCACCGACGCCGTCCTCGCGGGTTTCTTCCTCCGATGATGCTCCCGGGTAGGAGACCCCCTATCAGAGGAGCTCCGACGGTGTTCAGAGCCAGATTCCCTGGACACCGAAGCTTCTGACGAGGTCCGGGTACGGCTGGGGTCAGAGAAGATTCTCTCCCTCTGATGCTGCCGACTCCGCAAGGATTTGGCGGACATCTTGCCACAGGCTCCACAGATCATTTCTTCATGATCTGGGCCCAGGCAACGGAGGCAGCAATCATGTGTGTCAGTAAGAGACATAAGTTTCTTACACTTAACACACTTTTTAAAGCCACTGGCGGCCATCGGGGGAAAAAGGGCCCCTGCGAGGTCGAACGTTCGTGCCGCCAGGGAAAAGTGAAAAAAGCGCGAATTTGTCACTAAGGACAGAAAAAACCGAAAAGAAGTGGAGGCCTCGCAACCGGTGTCGCGAGGCCGGACGGAAAAGGGACCGGCGTCGAACCGAGAAAATACTAAAATAATAAAGAAAATCAACTTTTCAGCGGTGACTTGTAGACAGCGTCTGTAGGGCTCCGCGGAAAAAAGAAGACTGGCCAAGATGGCACCTTTGGGCGGGAAGGGGACCGCGCATGCGCGCTGCAATTCCCAAAGGCTTTCTTTGAAAGCTGGGGAAAATTGCTCCGCGAGGGCTCCGTCGGCGCCGTCACCCATATGTGAGGACTGACTTCCTGCTTGGTCCTGGAGAACATTTGTCACCCTCTGGAAGGGTCATGATCTACAGCAGTTAACTAACTGGAGTAAATCCAGGGCCAGCACTACCATTAGGTGAACTAGGCAGTTACCTGGAGCGCCTGCTGCCCCTCTTCAGAGCCTGCAGTGGTGGCAATGGCTCAAAAACTGCAACACAGAGCTTACCTAAAGGAATCGGTGCTGCACTGTGGTTTCCATGTCCTCCTACCTACTGCATCTTCCCTCTCTGACGCAGACTTCTGGTTAATGCAAAATCAGTGTTGCAGTTTTTGAGCCATTGCAGGCCCTGGAGAGGGGAGGCAGCAAGATGGAGGTGTCACCTAGGGTGCCTCCATTCCTTGCACCGGCCCTGGATAAATCACTTGATTCAGTTCAAGGGGTCCTAGTGAAAACATTGTAGCTCAAACCAAGGGGGCTCCATAGGTCTCTTCCCATACGCCTTTCATTAGTCTTTCCCTTTAAACCATTCATTGTTTGGGTGATAGAACAATGCATAGGATGTGCTAACATGCACCAGGATGAGCTTTCTAATGTCTTCCCAGATTTATCCTCTATACTTCCAATCCAGGTGACATATAAAATGAAAGGAAAGCATCTGATTTCCCTTTATCAGCTGCAGGTTTAATTGCACCCTCTATCCTTAGGGATACAGGACTCTCTAAACCAGTCCAGACATCATTTCTTTCCTTTAGCGCTACACAGGGAACAGTAGCAAACAATACCTGCACTGAACGCCATATTTTTCAAATTCAAAAAAACAAACCCTAATGCTTCCTAATCTGTAAGACCTCAACGGTGTGATTGCGCAATCATAATCACTTCTCAAGCTTTGCCCACAATAACCACCTATCAAGCTTTGGCCAAACCTTCCCTTGGGTACTTATCCTGGAAAAGGTCAATCGATCTGCAGTACTCTCCTGTTCTCCCAGTGTGGAAGACAGGAGCAGTTACACCTCTCGGCTGCACCCCACACTAACATAACATAGTATATGATGGCAGATAAAGACCAGTATGGTCCATCTAGTCTGCCCAGCAAGGTGGCAAGAGTAGGTGCACCTGCCGCTCCGTGGTCACCCCTCCCCATGCCTTTGTTTAGAGGTGTACCCACTGCTCTGTATGGGTCACCTTTATTTGTTGAGATCTAAGAGTCATGTTTATTTTGATTTTATCCTGTTGCTCTAAAGGGATCCAGTGTCTGTCCTACTATGCTAATGGGAAAGGATATAGCTTTTCAAGAAAGCATTATGGCCATTCCTGTTTTACGAGTACCTTAGGTCATTCTTGCCTCATGAGTCTCTTAGGACTAGCATATAGTGTAGTTACTCACATGTAACAGGTGTTCTCTGGGAACAGCAGGAATCAATCCTCACATATGGGTGATATCGGCGCTTACAGAGCCTGTGCGAAACATTTCCCTAGCTTTAAAAAAAAAAAAAGCCTTTGGGACATGCTACCATGCATACGTGGTCCCCTTCCCACTCATGTGAGCCATCTTGCTCAGTCAGATGACATAGCTAAGATGGCAGTAAAAACATTAAAGCAAGGTAGGGAGGCATCTCCTAGGGGAGGAGGGAGGGTTGTGAGGACTGATTCCTGCTGTTCCGGGAAAACACCTTTTACAGGTGAGTAACTATGCTTTCTCCAGGAACAAGCAGGAAGTCACTCTTCACATATGGGACTCCCAAGCTCCAGGCTGCTGAGGACCGAGCGACAGCACCGACGATGACCAACCAGGTAGCCGTGAGTTGCAGAAGGCGAGTCCCCACTGAGAGACTCTGCAGACCCTAGCATCCAGGAACACTATCACTCCAGTAGCCTGAACACAATAGGGTCAGAGGGCAGGAGTTGCCTACACCCTGAGAATATTATGGAGTACTGCCTAACCAAAGGCACTATCCCTGCGGGACTCGTTCTCCAGGCAGTAGTGAGCTGTGAACGTATGAATTGAAGACCATGTGGCAGCCTTGCAGATTTCCGTCACCGGCACTGAGCAGGGGTTGGCCACCAACATGGCCATTGCCCTCACGCAATGCACTGTGATCCGGTTGCTCAAGGGAGAGGCCCGCTCGCTCATAAGCTAGGACAATGCAGTCCACCACCCAAGTGGACAGATTTCACTTAGTCATGGGGAGCCCAGTCTGCTGGGGTCACAAGACTCGAAGAGCTGAGGAGCTTTGATGGGCCCGAGTCCATTGTAAGCTGAGGGTGCCAGCGTAAGGTTGTAGAAAGAAGGTGGGAAGGACCTCCTCTTGATTTAGGTAGAAAAGAGACACCACCTTCGGGAGGAATTTGGGGTGTGTGCGGAGCACTACCTTGTTCTTAAAGAACCTTGTATACCATGGATCTGCCACCAGGGCCTGGAGTTCGCTCACTCTTCGAGCCAACGTGTCAGCAGGAAGGCCACTTTCCAAGACAGGTACCGCAGGTGACAAGTGGCCAGGGGCTCAAATGGTGGTCTGGTAAGCTGAGAGAGCACAGCATTGAGGTCCCATTCTACCACAGGAGAGTGGAGAGGGGGCTTGGATAACAGGAGGCTCCAAAGGAACCTGGAGACTTGGGGCTGACTTGAGAATTTACCCCCAATGGGGTGGTGGTGAGTGGCTATGGCACTCAGATGCACTCTCACTGAGTTAGATTTCAACCCGGTGTGAGACAGGTGCAGAAGGTACTGGAGTACCACCTGCACTTGACAGGAGAAGGGATTCTGATCCCTTTCCGCACACCAGGTGGTGAACCTTCTCCACTTAAAGGCATAGGCCCGTCTGGTGGACATTTTTCGGGAGGCCAGGAGGATCTCCTATACTTCCCCCGAGAGGTTGAAAGGGGTCGACGGTATCTTTCAGCAGCTATACTGTTAGTGTCAGCAGGACCGTACCTAGCCCTGTGCGAGTGGTGCGGCCACACAGGCTTAAGGGGTGCATTTCAGCTGTCTGCCGTTGCCCGCCGCCGCCACTTTTTCTTCTCTCAGTGGCGGCAGGCAACAGCAGACAGCTGAAATGCACCCCCTTAAGCCTTCTCGTGGCATGTTAAACAGGTCTGGTCTCTCCTTCCTCTTACATGGCATCCAGAGGAGGGAGGGCTAGATCTGCTTAGCCTGCCGGCGACTTGCACATCGGGCACGCCTCTTCTCTCTTGCCACCATCCAGAAAGTGGCTAGACAGAGGGGGGGGGGGGGAACACGCACCCAATGTGCAAGCCGCACAGGGCACGAGTCACGCTCAGTACTGCCCTGAGTGTCAGCAACCCCAAGTTGGGGTGCAGGAGGGAGCCCCCCACCTGGGACAAGATATTTGGGGCTCAGCCCAGAGGGACTGGAAGTGCCACCAACAGGGAAAGCAGTAGAGGGAACCAAGGTTGCCTGGATCACCTGGAGGCAATCAGTATGACTGATGCCCTCTTGCTCTGGACCTTGAAGAGGTTCCTGGTGATCAGGCATAGAGTAGGCCCTCAGAACATGAAATCAGGAAGGCATCTGCCGCCACTCTCTCCGGGTGCGGCAGACAGGAGCAGAAGTGAGACAGCTGCGCATTGTCCAGAGAGGCAAAGAGATCTATCCCGGGCCTGCCCCAAAGATGGAAGAGTTGTTACGCTACTCGAGAGTTCAAGCACCACTCATGTGGTTGGAGGACCCTACTCAGCCTGTTGGCTAGGCAACTGTCCTGGTCTGGGATGTATACCGCATGCAGAAGCATGTGGTTGCATGCTGCAAAGGAGAGGAGAGCTACTGCCTCCTGGCAGAGGGAGTACGAGCCCGTGCCCCCCTGCTTGTTGATATAAAACATGGTGACCTGGTTGTCTGTCTGGATCAGGACAGGTCTGTGCTGCAGATGGTTGTGGAATTCTCGTAGGGCCAGGAAAATCGCCTGGAGCTCCAGGAGGTTGATCTGTAGGAGTGACTCCTCTTGAGACCAGCAGTCCTGTGTGCGCTGATCTCCGTAGTGTGCTCCCAACCTAGGAAGGAGGCGTCTGTGGTCAGGGTCCTCTGAGGCGTGGGTGCTTGGAAGGGCATTCCCGCCAGGAGGTGGCATGAATTTTGCCATTAGTTGAGGGACTCCGCCAGCTGGCATGTGATGCTGATCCTGTCCCGTAGCTTGGGTCCACTGCAAGTGCAGACAACACTGGGTCGTCCACATGTGCAAGTGGGCTAAGAGTGTGACATGAACAATCGAGGCCATGTGGCTCAGCAGGCGGAGGAGGAGCCATGCCAACACGGACTGGCGGTGCTGCAACTCTCCTGCTAGCTGCCTGAGGCGTTCTGCCCTTTCTCTTGGGAGGACAGCCTTGGTTTGTACCGTGTCCAGCTGAGCACCTATGAGCTCCAGGTTTTGGGCTGGAGAGAGATGAGATTTGGGATAGTTGATGACAAACCCCAGGTGCTGCAGAAGGATGGTTGCACGCTCTGTGGCCCGACTAACCTCTGAGGCTGTACCCCACCTGATGAGCCAGTCGTCCAGGTAGGGGAAGACAAAAGCCCCTTGTAGGCGCAGGTAGGCAGCTACCACCACCAGGCATTTGGTAAAGACCCTTGGTGAAGGGTAGCACCCTGTACTAGTAATGTCCTCCTCCTACCACAAACCATAGGTACCTCCTGTGGGAGGGGTGGCTCAGGAAGTGAGTATACGCATCCTTTAGGTCCAAGGAGCACAGCCAATCTCCCTGGTGGAGGTAAGGCAGCAGTGTTCCAAGGGAGAACATCTTGAACTTCTCACTCACCAGAAATTTGTTTAAGTTTCTCAGGTCTAGTATGGGCCTGAGGCCCCCAGTTCTTTTTGGGACAAGGAAGTATCTGGAGTAGAAGCCTTTTCCCCAAAGATGTTTGGATAGAGACTCCACTGCATTGTCCCTGAGTAGACCTGCGAGCTCTGAGAGCAATAGAGTCTGGTGAAGGAGAGGTAGTACTGGCTCTCCTGGGAAGAACCTGGGTGGTATCTGCTGCAGGTGGAGGCTGTACCCCTCCTCCACTACCTGTAGTACCCACTGATCTGAGGTGACTCCAGCCCACCTGTGGGCTGGGTGGGGTCTCCTGGAGGAGGGGAGGCCCTGCCACGGGAGTCAAAAGCTCCCTCCAGGCTGGGCAGGAGCCAAGGTTTGAGGCTTCAGAATTTGGCTTTCTAGGTCCACAGCCCTGGCCCTTAGGCTAAGGGCCTTGTTGCTGTTGGCTTGAGAAGGGCTGGTGACTTTGAAAAAGGGGTCCTTCCATCATCGGGAAAATGAGTCTTTTCCTCGATGATTTCTTGCAGGGGAGGGCTGAGCTCTATCTTGGCCAACTTGTCGGCCATGGATTTGCCGAACAAGTTCTCCTCAGTACAAGGGATGTTGAGCAGTTTTTTCTGGACCCATTGCTTGAGGTCTGTAACCAGGCCTGGCGCTGGTGCCTGCTGCTGCCACTCAGGCTGCTGACTCGAAGCCATCGTAGGCTGCCCAGGAAAGGAACTTAGAATAGTCCCTGATCCCAACTGCAAGGGATTGGAACTGCTGGAGAGGTTCCCCGGCGAGCCCTGCTGAGAAGCTGGAGAGCTCTTAGATTAGGGCCTTGAGGTACATGCCTATGTACAGTTCATAGGCCTGAATCTGACACCCAAGCATGGAGTCTTGGTAGCATTTGCCCCCGAGGGCATCGAGGGCTCTAGTCTCCCTGCCCATGAGGGGGTGGGACAGAAGAATAGTTCTTCTGGCTTTTGAGTTTCTGCATGGTTGACTCGACAACCCTGGAATTATGTGGGAGCTGGGGTTTGTGGAACCCCATGCCCTTCTTGACACGGTAAATGGCATTGAGGCATCGGCTGACCAAGGGCACCGAGGCCAGGGTTTCCCATTCTAAGCAGCAGCCGCTCGAGGATCAGCTGCACCAGCACTGAGAGGGTCTTCTTGAGCAGGGACTCGTACTGGAGGATTTCCAGTTCTTCAGTGTGCGGGACCTCCTCAGACTCAGTTGGGACTGGGCCATATCTCGGACAAAGTCATGGAAGGCCACTCCTCTGGAGGAGAATGGCATCGGGGCGCCAGGGGAGATGGCTCCGAGGGAACGTCTCTGTGCCGACTGGTTTCCGAGGAGGCTTTGATGTAGGTGTCCCACTCAGAGTCGGAGGGTGTCGACGATTCCGAGGCTCTGCAGCCCCGTGCCTCGAGGCCTGCCCTGAGAAGTCAGGGCTCTCTGGAGGACCTCGGGTCCAATTCCCGGAAACTGGCCGAAGAGGACCAGATACCCGAGGAACAGAACCGAGACCTCGACTTCTGGCAAAGGCTTACCTGAGGCCAGTAGCGCTCGGAGTCTGGCTCGATGCCCGAGGACTCCCCTGAAGTTGGGGGCCCAGTTGTTGGGGCAGATGATGAAGACGAACCAGCAATCATTGCCTGCTACAGGGCCAGGATAGCAGAAATATTCTGTTCCAGGGCTGCCATTCTGGTTTCGAGGCCAGAAAGCTCCTCAGCTTTCGGCATGGGAACAAAGGACCTCAGGCCCGATGCTGGCACTCTCGTGAGTGCGTCCTCAATGAGGACTACGGCTTGGGGAGCCTCGCACGGTCTCTGCTGGCCAAGGAATCCTTCTTAGAGACCTCAGTGGGGTGCTGCTCGAAGTCGTCAGAGTCTCTCCATGGGACTTGACCAGGTTTCACCGGTGGAACCTTGATGGGCTTCGAGGATTTTTTCTTTTTTCTCAGGGTCCGGGGTCTTTCTAGGAGGAGCCAATGCCAAGTGACTCCAAGGATGCCCGGGCCTCACAGGACGTGCTGGGCTTGGAGCTCAGCATCGGGAAAGCTGGTGCAGTCGAACCTCGGGAACAGTTTCTCCTGCAACTCCGACCTCTTCTTGTTGGTTTTCGGAGTCATGGCCTGACACAGGTTGCATGAGGTGCTATCGTGGTCCGGTCCCAGGCAGCAATCGTGAGTGTCAGTAACTGACATCATTTGACTGCAGCAGTCACATTTTTTGAACCCAATGGGAGACATGGTGTGAGACACCCGGCTGGGGTTGATGACCCCCGAGCGAAAAAGGGCACAAACGCCGGTCGAGGCAAGCCTCGCTCAAAAAATAAGGAAGGAACCAAGAACAGCACCAGCTTGAAGCAGGAAGAGGAACAGTTATGACTGGGAAAACTCAACTTTTAAGGATATTTAGGAAGGATTTTTTCCAGGGAAACAGGACAGACTTTTGTTGGGCTCTGAGGAAGAAAGGAGACAGCAAGATGGCACCCTTGGGCGAGAAGGGGACCACAAATGTGTGGTAGCATGTCCCAAAGGCTTTCTTTGAAAGCTGGGGAAATGCTCCACGCAGGCTCTGTCGGCGCTGACTTCACCCATGCGTGAGGACGGACTTCCTGCTTGCTCTTGGAGAATTGCTATTATTACCTTTAACAATACATTTCTCTATTAGTAGCTCCTTGGTCCAGATGGTCCTCCATATCCTAATTTTTAAACTGGCTTCAACCTATCACAGCAATGTGAGTTGGGTTGCAAGGGTTATCCATTATCATTTGGTACCCCAGTTGCCTTTGCACCCTTAGCTTGGGAGTCAACCATGTGTGGCTGATTATGTCCTGCTCATCCAAGGAGAAAGTGAAGTAACTTACCTGTAACAAGGGTTCGCTGTAAACAACAGGATAAATCGGCCACACAATTCTTCCCATCTCCCCTTACGGTTGAAGGCTTTTTCTTCCCAAGCTGTAATATAGACTGAGGAGGAGGAGCACCAGTCACACAAGAGGGAGCACTCACGCATATCCAAAGAGGCTTTTCACTCTTCTGGGCTCTGGGAGAACAGGTTCAGCCTGGCACTATCAAGGATGTTGCCACACATCCATGTGGCTGATTTATCCTATTGTCCACAGAGAACCCCTTAGAGTTAAGTAACTTTACTCTATGTACCTTTTACATCCTCAGCTTCAGAACCATTTATATGTGTCCGATTCTATCCTTGTCCAAGGAGAAAGTGAAGTTACTTCCTTGTAACAGAAGTTCTCTGTGGACAGCAGGACAAATCAGCTACACTTTCCCGCCCGCCTCTTCCTTATGATTGAGGCCGTTTGTAGCTATGTAACAGAAAGAATAGGGGGAGCGAGGATGCATAGGTGGTGATGTATTCACACATGCTGAGAAAGACCTTTTAGGTTTTTCTGGGCTCTGAGAGACCATGTCTGAGTTGGCACCATCAGAGATGACATCATTCATGTGTGGCTCATTTGTCCTGCTGTCCACGGAGAACCAGTTACAAGTAAATACTTTGCTTTCTCTGAGGAAAAAAAAACCATTGTAAGTGGCATTTTAGAAGGGATGTCTAGGAAAAATCTGGGATGTCCAGAGCAGAACGTCCAAAAACCAGGGGGGGGGGGGGGGTGTCAGCTGTGCCTTCTGAAATCACTCTGTCTCCACCCCAAAAAATGAACATCCCAGTAACTAATTCTGGAGATGAGCCCTACACAAATAACAAGGCCAGGTGGGTGCATGGGTGTAGGCCATTATACAAATGGCGACATCACCAAAGTGCATGTCTTCAGAACCAGGTACTTGGATACCTGGCCTGGGAAGGTCAGAAGGGACGCATTTGTGTTACGAGACTAGCACTCAGACGTATGGTGGTGGGCCAGTAATGTATATGGGTATACGCATTTACAGGCAGATTTCTTCAGCTAGGAAATATTCATCGCTGTGATGTAAGCACATTTTGCTCTTCCCCCTGGAAGCTTTGCAGCCATGATATGAGCACTTTTTTGCACCTTATTTGTGATCAGGAGCAGGTATAGGCATGGATGCCTCAATAACCAGGGCCTGGACATGCTTGTGCTCTTCTGAAATTGCATGCAACTCTCTTGCTCTGCCCAGGGCAACCTGGGAGTTCTTGTGCCAGGGACATCTATATACCAAGCTTTCTAAAATGGCTCTGGGGATGTCTCCACAGGGCTGGTCCCAAGGGTTTCTACTAGCGAACACAAGAGACGAGGGTCAGGTGAAGTCACTGGTGCTATTGTTTATTTGAAACAAACCCCAATGTGTTCTCCGTGAAATCTCCGCATCCCTGATGTTACACTTCAGACTGGTTGCCGATTTGGGATTTTAGCTTTCCAGCACTGACTGGTAGAAGTCTTTTTAAAGACTACACATACACACGGTGCCTTTATGCATATCCCCTGAAGAAGGCACACTGCCAAAACGCGTTGGGGTTTGTTTCAAATAAACAATAGCACCAGTGACCTCACCTGACCCTCGCCTCTTGTGTTCGCTTGTACTTCTGTCCGAGGGCTTAGCTCCCTCTGTGTTTGCTGTCCCCAAGGGTTTCTACTGCCTCAGGCAGAAGCCCTGGCCTTGCTTCCCATTTCTGAGCCACGCTGCTCCCCCCTCCATGCTGCTGATTCCGTTGACAAGGTCAGTGGGATGGGTTGGCAGTGGGATGGGGTGGCAGAGGCCCACAGCAGGCCATGTGCTTCTGCAACATGGCCTGCCACTTCTAATCCCCACCCTCCAACATAACTTCCTGTCGGAGGGGGTCAGAAGTGGCAGGCCATGTGTGCCGAAGCACATGGCCTGCTGCCTAGCTCGCATAGAGGACGGGCTAGCCCTGCATCTCCATGATTTGCACGTCTACATGTCTGTTTTCAGACATCCAACTTGTGAATAGAGCTTCTAAAATACCCCCCCCCCCTTGTGTATGAAAGCGTCCCAAAATGCTCACAGAACAGCCACAGAAACAATCTCAACAAAACCAGTTTAATGAAAATTGTCCCCACAGAGATATCCACTGTGCAAAATATCACACCTCTGGGATGGCTGTGCACAGCTGCTTACCACACCCTTCTGACCTCAGCTCAGTTATATGCTTAAACTCTCTTCCTGGTACATTCAGGGGCCAGTTTTCAGACTGTCTGCCTTAGGACAAAGTTGGAGAACTTTCTTCCCTCAGAACTTGCACTAAGTTTTAAAGAGATAGAATGCCCTCCGCTCCCCTTTGAAACATTGTGGGTTAGATAAGTTTGCAGGAATCTTGCATCTGTTTTTGTGTGGGTCAAATTTTTTTTAATGAAAAAACAGCGCAGACCTGGATAACCTACATATGCTATTTTCCGACCCCAGCTTTAACACCCTCGGGAAAGCCTCCCTTAAGTGCAGCTAAATGAGGTGCACTGTGCAAACTGTGCACTTTCCGCCTATTGACAAAGAGCAATTTTCCCAAGCCTGTCTGCATGTGCAATTGGCTTTGAGTGTCATCCACTTAATGCAGTGATATATTTGGAAAGCTCAGGCTCCATCATTTCCAGAATGGACATTAGATAATAGCCATAGCACTATCTGCTACTGTCATGGCTCTGCAGAGATTCTAACTAAGGCAAACCAACAAGCTCCATTTGAATAGGACAGACTGATTCACGCCTAGTTTTGCTCCACTGCATGCTGGGACTTGTAGTCCTGGTTTTCTGACACACACGGAAACTAAAACCCCATGGAAAAGGGCTAAATTAAGATTAGATTTGCTTGTTCCTGATTAAGATGATCAGATCATTCCATGTCAGAGGAATACTAGTGAGTTGGGGGAATCAGGACTTTAATTTGTTTAATGGATGCTGGAGGGCAAAGCCACTCCTGTCCAGGGCTCATGACCTGGAACCTTGTGAGGTTTCAGCAGTGTCAATGTGGATGCTTGTACTTTCTTTGGAGGAACAGGTGAATCTGCTAGGAATCCCACCTTACTCTTCTGAAACATGCTCTACTCCATTCTGCTGCCCTGCAATCTATAAGGAGCAACGGCATTGGAGACTTCCAACTACAACAATGAGGTCCTGAGATAAGTTAAATTCCCATCATGAGCTAACAAGTGGCTGCGGTAATATCTTATAATATATCACATCATATTATTATTCCATCCAATGCATATAGCATGATACAGAAGCTTGTAAATCACTGGGGACTCCAGCTGTTCCTCTTGGTTGGGTATCTCTCACTCTCTCTCAATTAAATTGGAGGAGAGTCTCTGAGAATAAAAATGTTCCGAGATACTGAAGGTATCTGGACTGTGCCCTCTTATGAGCTCTGGTATTCCCCTCAGGACCCAAGCAGGAGTTCCGGTTCATTCCCCCGACGTGAGTCGCAGATCCTTCCTGACGTGCTACCATGGAGTCCTCTCACTTTGTCTCTCCACAGATGAGGGTGACTGTGCCTCCTAGCAAGTCTTCCACACTGACTGCTACCAACTCCGAGCTGGCCTGGCTAGCCTGAGAATCTGGAAGCGCCACGATCACCTGAGAGCCAGTTAGATGAGTCTCTGCCAGGGTAATGACCTGCTCGGTGGATGCTACGTGCCCCGCTGTTTGTATCACCTACAAAGGAGACAGACGTGAGAATTAATGTAAGGCAGTGGTTCTCGGGCTTGCCCAGTAGTGACAGTCAGCATGGGGGCTGCGAGCCGATGAATGTTCACAGGCCCTACATCCTCTCCTCTGTGGGCTTCCTGATAGACTGGGAATACAAGCAGGGTCCAGGGGTCTGTAAGCGCACACTAAGACACAGAGCCCTGTGCTGACTGCTGCTGCTGTTACCACCGCTGCTGCCTTCAATAAGCAAAGGAGGAAGGATGGAATGCAGCTTTGCTATTTTTGCACCGATCTAAGGAAATACCTATTGGATTAAAAAGTAGACAAATGTATTTTGGAGGTAAATGTTAACAGTGAACTCAGAAGAACTGACATTACCTTACCAACTTATATTCCTTGCAACCAATTTTTGTCCATAACAGAGTGCCTGAATATGGATGTTAACGGGCTCTGCGAGCAATGTTCCTTGTAAAATGGACTGGAGGAGTAGCTCAATGATTAGAGCAGTGAGCTATAAACCAGGGGAAGCCCACTTCTCTCAGACATGCTTTGTGACATTGAGCACATCACTTAAGAGTCCACTGCCTTAGGTACAAACATAGGGGCATGTTTAGCTAAGTGCAGTAAGATTTGGCACTTACCATGCATTAGCATAAGAATCCCCCCCCCCCCGCATGGTTAAGCGTAAGGCCTATGCAGTAAATGCATCTGATACCGCACAGGGCAGACACTTACTGCGTAGACCCACATTAAATAGCGCGGTATATAAGAATTTGCCAAATAGCGCGGTATATAAGAATTTGTAATAAATAATAAAATAAATAAATAATTAAACGCATCAGCAGATGGCGGAAGTGCACCCGCACTATTTGCTGATACACAACATGGGCCCTATGGCTCCCATATCAAAGGTTTAAAAACAACAACATTGTGGCCATCATAAATCCCTCCCCTCCCCTTTCTGAACCCTGATACCCTAAGCCAGGCCCCCACCCTCTCCCAGTTAAGACCCCCCTCAAGAATAAGATCCTCCCGATCTGACAACCCTCAGATAAAAGCACCCCATAGCTCAAGACTCAACCCGGTAGTCTAGTATCCAGGGCAGGAGTGGTCCCCCTCTGCTCCTGCCCCGTTGCCGCTGGGCTTCAAAATGGTGGCTCTGACCCCTAGCGGTAGTCTCCTGGTGGTACCATTAACATAGTATACGATGGCAGATAAAGCGTAGTTACTCACCTGTAACAGGTGTTCTCCAGGAGCAGCAGGAATCAGTCCTCACTTATGGGTGACGTCGGCGCCGACGGAGCCCTCGCGGAGCAATTTTCCCCAGCTTTCAAAGAAAGCCTTTGGGAATTGCAGCGCGCATGCGCGGTCGTCTTCCCGCCCGAAGGTGCCATCTTAGCCAGTCAGATGACATAGCTAAAAAAGACAGCATAAAAATTTGCAAAAAGAACATAAGCAGACGATTGCAACTCCAAGGGGAGGAGGGAGGGTAGTGAGGACTGATTCCTGCTGCTCCTGGAGAACACCTGTTACAGGTGAGTAACTACGCTTTCTCCAGGACCAAGCAGGAAGTCAGTCCTCACTTATGGGACTCCCAAGCTCAAGGCTACCGGAGACCCTAAGCACAAAAATGAGCTCCCTCTAGCTCAGCAGCACAGAAGGAAAGAATCTTCGCTGAATTATCACCCACCGGTAGCCCACATCCGGGATGGAGGGTAGGAGTTGCTCAGACCTCAAAGAGATTACGGAGGACTGCCTGTCCGAAAGCACTGTCCCTACGGGACTCCCTCTCGAGACAGTAATGGACCGCAAAAGTCTGGCTCGAAGACCAAGTAGCGGCCCGGCAGATGTCTGCCAGCGGAACAGAGCGGAGGTAAGCCACTGACGTGGCCTTTGCCCGAACACAATGAGCCGTGACTCGACTTTCTAAGGCGAGTCCGGCTGCCCCATAAGCCCAAGAGATACAGTCCGCAACCCAGATGGACAGAGTACGCTTGGAGACCGGGAGTCCCAATTTATTGGGGTCAAAAGACACAAAAAGCTGAGCAGTTTCACGGTGCTCCCGCGTACGGTCAAGGTAGAAGTTCAATGCCCTTCTACAGTCCAGGGTATGGAGGACCGTCCCAGCTCGGCTGGAGTGTGGTCTGGGAAAGAAGGTTGGAAGTACCACCTCCTGATTGATGTGAAAAGGGGAGACCACTTTAGGCAGAAACTTAGGGTGAGTCCGTAGGACTACCCTATTCTTGTAGAACCTAGTGTAGGGGGGATCAGACACGAGGGCCTGCAACTCACTTACGCGCCTAGCGGAAGTGAGGGCTACCAAGAACAGTGTTTTCCAAGACAGAAAACGGAGAGAACATGTAGCCATGGGTTCAAAAGGCGGACAGGTGATCCGCTGCAAAACCACATTCAGGTCCCAGTTCGGCGCTGGCGGGCGCAGAGGTGGTTTAAGTAGAAGGAGACCTCGGAGAAACC
Source organism: Ichthyophis bannanicus (assembly GCA_033557465.1). NCBI lineage: Eukaryota > Metazoa > Chordata > Amphibia > Gymnophiona > Ichthyophiidae > Ichthyophis > Ichthyophis bannanicus. Next base: position 44,400,707 of record CM066042.1, on the reverse strand, counting down.
TCGCTACGAGAGGGTCGCTGGAGAGAGGTCTACCGTCCACCGGCACATGATGTGCCGAAAGAGCACTGAGGTGAACTTTGACGGAGTTGGACTTAAGTCCTAGATTAGAGAGGTGTAGCAAGTACTGTAAGATCACCGACACCGGGCAGGAGAAGGGATCCTGAGACTGTTCGGTACACCAGACTGCAAAGCGACGCCATTTAAGGGCGTAGCATTTGCGGGTAGAAGGCCGTCGCGAAGCCAAGACGACCTCCTCCACCTCCGCCGGCAGGAGAAGGGGAGCAAGGACTACCCTCTCAGCAGCCAGGCCATGAGGTTGAGAGACCTGAGGTTGGGGTGCAGTAGGGACCCCTGATCCTGGGTGAGGAGATCCGGTTGCGCCCCCAGAGGGATTGGATCCTCCACCGCCAGTTGCAGCAGGAGCGGAAACCACGGCTGCCTGGGCCAGCGAGGGGCCACCAGGATCATGAAGGCTTTGTCTCGGAGAACCTTGAAAAGAGTCCGAGAGACTAACGGAATGGGAGGGAAAGCGTACAGAAGGCTCCCCGACCATGAGATCAGAAAGGCGTCCGCCGCAACCCGAAGGGGATGAGGCTGACGAGAGCAGAAGCGAGGAAGTTGCCGGTTGCGAGGACTGGCAAAGAGATCCACCGTGGGGAGGCCCCACCTGAGGAAGAGCTTCTGGACGATCAAGGGATCCAGACGCCACTCGTGCGGCTGGAGGACCCTGCTGAGTTTGTCCGCCAGGCAATTTTCTGGGCCCGGGAGATAAACTGCCTTGAGGAGAATGCCGTGACTGACGGCCCAAGAGCAGAGCTTCTGTGCCTCCCGGCAGAGGAGGAAGGAGCCCGTGCCCCCCTGCTTGTTCACGTAGAACATGGCAACTTGATTGTCCGTCTGGACAAGGACGGACTGTTGGGAGGTCAGGTGGGAGAAGGCCTTGAGAGCTAGGCGGATCGCCCTGAGCTCCAGGAAGTTGATCTGCTGAGCAGACTCCCACTTGGTCCAGAGGCCCTGAGTACGTGCCTCTTGGCAATGGGCTCCCCAGCCCAGGAGGGATGCATCGGTGGTCAGCACCCGGGTCGGCTGAGGTGACTGGAAAGGCATTCCTAATACCAGGTTCGGCTGCCGGAGCCACCACCGGATAGACGAGACCAGCGGCTCGGAGACGCGCACCAGGTCTGCTAGGCCGCCTGTGGCTTGTCGCCACTGCCGGCGGAGACACCATTGAGCAGACCGCATATTCAGGCGGGCATTGGGGGTCACATGGACGGTGGAAGCCATATGGCCGAGCAGTCTCAGGAAGCGCCTGGCGGAGACCAGGGGCTGGCTGCGAAAGCGGTCGGCTAGGTCCATGAGCCGCTGAGCCCTGTCGAGCGGTAGGTACGCTCGCGCCTGAGGGGTGTGCAGCCTTGCGCCGATGAACTCGAGATCCTGTGAGGGGAGCAAAGTGGACTTTGCGAAGTTTATGACAAAGCCCAAGTGCTGCAGCAGAGTCACCGTGCGGCACGTGGCGTGGGTGACCTCCTGAGCGGACGCTGTTCTGATGAGCCAGTCATCGAGGTACGGAAAGACAAAGAGGCCGCGAAGCCGGAGATGGGCCGCCACGACCGCGAGGCATTTTGTGAAGACTCGCGGTGCGGAGGACAGGCCAAAGGGCAGTACTCTGTACTGGTAATGATTTCCTGCCACCACAAACCTTAGGTATTGGCGGTGGCTTGGGTGGATGAGGATGTGCGTGTAGGCATCCTTTAGATCCAAGGAGCATAGCCAATCTCCCTGCTGGAGGTAGGGCAGAAGGATTCCAAGGGTAAGCATTTTGAACTTCTCCCGCACAAGGAACTTGTTGAGGTTGCGCAAGTCCAGGATGGGTCTGAGGCCCCCTGTTCTCTTTGGTATCAGAAAATACCTTGAATAGAAGCCTTGACCTCTCAGGTGGTGTGGCACCGGTTCCACCGCCTGTTCCTGCAGAAGACCTGCTAACTCCTGAAGGAGCAACTCCCTGTGCAGAGGGGGGCGCGGAGGCTCTCCCGGAAAATAGGAGGGAGGGACCTGGTGGAAGTGGAGAAGGTAGCCCTCTCGCACGACCTGAAGCACCCAGGCATCTGCGGTGATGCTGGACCACCTGTGGGCGAAGTGAACCAGCCGGCCTCCGGTGCTGGGGGGAACCAGCGGGGGGGGAGAGGCTATGCTGAGCGAGTCAAAAACCCCCACCCTGCTGAGCAGGGGCTGGTGGTGCAGGCTTGGGGGCTTGCTGCCTACGGGACCCGTTACCCCGTCCCTTGGCCTGCTGGCCCTGTTGGGGAGCTGCAGGGGCCTGATAATGGGGGTATTGTTTGTAGGCAGCTGCCTTCCTCGGGTAAAAGGACTTTTTTCCCGAGCCCTTCTTTTTCTGGGAAGGGGCGGAGGTCTTCCTAGAAAGCCTGGTCCTGGTGAGAGTCTCAGTCTCAATTTGTGCAGCCTTTTCCGCCATGGGCTTGCCAAAGAGGTTTTCGCCTCGGCAGGGGACATCGACCAACTTGTCCTGTACCCAGGGCTCAAGGTCGGACGACTGAAGCCAAGCCTGTCGGCGGGCACCGATGCCGGCTGCGGCCACTCGAGCCGAGGCTTCAAAGCCATCATAGGCTGCTCGGGACATGAACTTTGAGCATTCCCGAATACCCGTGGACAAGGCTAGGAACCTCCGCAAGGGCTCCTCGGAGAGACCAGCGGAGAATCCGGCTAGCTCTTTAGCCAGATCCCGGAGATACATGCCCATGTATAGCTGGTAAGTCTGGACACGACAGGCGAGCATAGAGCCCTGGAAGCACTTCTTGCCAAGGCCATCCAGGTTACGGGCCTCCCTTCCAGGAGGCACCGAGGAGTGCATCTTCTGGCTCTTAAGACGATGCATGGCCGATTCCACTACCATGGAATGGTGTGGCAGCTGTGCCTTTTGAAAGCCAGGGCTCTTGCGGACTCGATAGATAGAATCGACCCGCTTGCTCAGGACCGGCGAGGAGGCCGGACTCTCCCACATGCGGAAGAGTAGTCGTTCCAGCATAGGAGGAACCGGCACAGTAAAGTGTTCCCTCGCGGGAGAGTCATACTGGAGGGCGTCGAGCTCTTCGGCTCGAGGCTCCTCCTCGGGATCCGCAGGGAAGGCCAAAGCCTTGGCCATATCCCTAACGAAGTCCGAGAACCGGGCATCCTCCGGGGGGGACTGCTTCCGAGGCTCGGACTCCGGAGAGTCCGATGGGACACACCGAGTCCGGAAAGAATCAGGTGACTCTTCCTCCTCAGACTCCCAGACCGACTCCGACGAGGACTCGGTGGGGTCGGCCCGGGCAGGGTGCGGCGCCAGCCGCCCCGACGCCGAGGGAGTCGGCGTCGGCGACCTCGGTCCCGAACGGGAGGCCGAGGGCGACCTCGACCGAGGATCGACTCGAGTTCTCATCGACTCGAGGATCGGCTCGGTCTCCGGGGTCGACTTGGACGTCGACGTCCCGGCGGTCGGGGCAGCGACGCCAGCGAAGCCAGCGAGCAGTGCCCGCTGCTGGTCCATGAAGGCAGACAGTCTGCTCTCCAAGGCCGTCAACCTGAGTCCGAGCTCAGGTGACCCAGCAGCCCCCGACTCGGGCCCCGACGTCGGCTGTCGCGGAGGCGAGTCCAGAAGGACTACAGGACTTACCCGGGCAGGCATCTCCGACTCCAGGCGAGGTCGCTTCGGGAGGTGCTCCTTCTCCAAGGACCCGGGGCGGCTGTCGGGGCTATGCGACCTGGCCCTCGCGGAGCCAGGAGCGTCCACCGACGCCGCCCTCGCGGGTTTTTCCTTCCGACGATGGTCCCCGGAGGGAGAACCCCGGTCGGAGGAGCTCCGGCGACGGTCCGAGCTGGAGCCTTTCGACACGGAGGCCTCCGACGAGGTCCGGGTACGGCTGGGGTCAGCGAAGATTCTCTCGCGCTGATGCCGCCGACTTCTCAACGCCTTCGAGGACAGTTTGCTGCAGGGCCCACAGATCAGTTCCTCATGATCCGGGCCCAGGCAGCGGAGGCAAAAGTCGTGTGTGTCGGTTAGTGACATATTTCGGTCACACCGACCACACCGCTTAAAGCCACTGGCAGCCATCGGGGGAAAAAGGGCCCCTGCGAGGTCAAAGGACCGGGCTGCCAGGGAAAACTAAAACGAAAGCTGACTAAGTCAGAAAAACCGAAAAAACGGAAGAGGACTCGAGACCGGCGTCGCGAGTCCGGGCGGGAAAACGATCGGCGTCGAACCGAAAGAAAAAAGTATAAAATAAAGAGGAAAATCAACTTTTTCGCGGGGACAAGACGGGGACGTCTGTAGGGCTCCGCGGAAAAAAGAAGACTGGCTAAGATGGCACCTTCGGGCGGGAAGACGACCGCGCATGCGCGCTGCAATTCCCAAAGGCTTTCTTTGAAAGCTGGGGAAAATTGCTCCGCGAGGGCTCCGTCGGCGCCGACGTCACCCATAAGTGAGGACTGACTTCCTGCTTGGTCCTGGAGAAAGACTCGTATGGTCCATCTAGTCTGCCCAGTATGTTGGCTAGAGGGGCTGTAATCGCCGCTCCGTGCAAGTCACCCCCCACCCATGCCTTTGTTTAGGGCTGTACCCGCTGCTCCGTGCAGGTCAGTCCCCCTCTATTTATTTAAGTATAAATAGTAATTACACTTACCTGGTAATTGTAGTTCCTTGAGAGACGACAGCTTAGTCCTCTACGTATGGGTTGTGCACCTCCTCCTGCAGCATGAAGACTGGACCAATCAAATTTCAGCATCACTGGAAACAGCATCCTGGCCATCTCATCCACCCCAGTGAACTACTGTCAAAGCAAACTCAAAGAAATAGCTAACCTTTAAGCAGAGAAACCATTAGTAGAATTAGAACCCTTGGTTTAGTTTAGTTTTTGTTTTTTTTGAACATAGTAGTCCATTGAAACAGACCCAAATAGAAGGTCTCGCCTCTGCCGCAGCATAAGCAGCCAGAGAAAGAAAAAAAGGAAACAAGGAAGACACTCACCTGTGAATAGCGACATCCGAACCAAAGGCGTGCCGAGCCAAAACAACAAAGGGAGGGCAGGAGGACTAAGCTGTCGTCTCTCAAAGAACTACAATTACCAGGTAAGTGTAATTACTATTTCCTTATCGTTCCTCCAGCTTAGTCCTCTACGTATGGGATGTAACAAAGCAGACTAACGGGCGGGATTATTCCAGCCGGCACGCAACACCGCGGAACCAAAACCGGCATCGCCCGCCGCCAAAACATCAAGACGATAGTGCTTACTGAAAGTGTGCAGAGAAGACCACGTGGCCGCCTTACAGATCTCCACCGGCGAAACCAAGCTAAACTCCGCCCAAGATGCCACATGCGCTCTGGTAGAGTGAGCCCGCAGACCGACAGGCAGTACCCGACCTCGCAACAGATAGGCCGAGCCAATCGCTTCTTTAATCCACCGGGCAATGGAAGCTTTTGCCGCCGCCTCACCTTTCCGAGGCCCTCCAAAGAGAACAAACAAACGATCCGATTTGCGGAAAGCGCTAGTGACTTTCAAATATCGACGCAAAACTCTCTTAAGGTCCAACCGACTGAGACCCCGATCGGAACCCTGCTCCTCCGACGCGGGAAACACTGGAAGCGACACCACCTGATTCAAATGAAAGGCAGAAGACACCTTAGGCAAAAAGGAAGGCACTGGGCGGAGTACCACCTTCTGATCGGAGAACGAAAGGAAGGGCTCCCTGCAAGAAAGAGCCTGAAGCTCCGAAATGCGTCGAGCCGAGCAAATTGCCACTAAGAACACCATCTTAAGGGTCAGATCCTTCACCGAACTCCGCGAGAGAGGCTCAAAGGGAGCCGCACTGAGAGCATGCAAGACTAAGTTGAGATCCCACGCAGGGACAGAAATCCGGCGAGCCGGACGCAGCCTAGAAACAGCCCTCAAGAAGCGTACCACATCAGCATGAGCACCCAGCGTTATGCCCTGAATTTTACCTCTGTAGCAGGAAAGCGCCACTAACTGTACCCGTAAGGAACTGGCGGCCAATCCTTTGGCAAACCCGTCTTGCAGAAAATCCAACAGCACAGGAAGAGAAGCCGTAGCCGCTCGAACCTGACGCCGGGAACACCAATCCTCAAAAATACGCCAGACGCGGACATAGGCTAGCGAAGTGGACCTCTTGCGAGCTTGAAGCAAAGTCGCTACGACCGCTTTCGAATAACCCTTTTTCCTTAGCCGCGCCCTTTCAATAGCCAGGCCGTAAGAGAGAATCTCCCCACTTGCGGCATGCGAAGAGGACCCTGACACAACAGATCCAGGTCCAGGGGAAGACGCCAGGGGGATCCGTCCACCAACCGCATGAGATCGGCATACCAAGGACGACGGGGCCAATCCGGTGCTATCAACAGCACTCGACCCCGGTGAGACTCGATACGCTGAATCACGCGCCCGAGAAGCAGCCACGGTGGAAAGACGTAAAGAAGGCCCTTCGAGGGCCAGACCTGCAACAGAGCATCGATGCCCTCCGACATCGGCTCTCGTCGACGGCTGAAGAACCGAGCCGCCTTCGCAGACCGGAATGTGGCCATCAAATCCATAACCGGCTGACCCCAACGCAGAACCACCTGCTCGAACACCTTGGGATTGAGCTCCCACTCTCCGGCATCCACGTGAACTCTGCTGAGAAAATCCGCTGTCACGTTGTCCTTCCCGGCAATATGCGCTGCTGATATGGACAGTAGCCTGGGCTCTACCCATTCGAACAGCTTCCGGGCTTCCATTTCCATGCCCAAGCTTCCGGTGCCGCCTTGCCAATTTATGTACGCCACGGTCGCAGCGTTGTCGGAGAGAACCCGCACCGCCCTGTGCGATAACAGGGTCTCAAAGCTTTGCAACGCCAACCGGACTGCCCGAAGTTCCAAGCGGTTGATCGACCAACCGCTTTCCTCCGGAGACCAGAGGCCCTGCGTCACTTGATCGCCGCAGTGCGCACCCCAGCCCGTCAGACAAACATCAGTCAACAGCGGAATCCAGTCCGGCTGCTCCAAGGGCATCCCTGCGCGGAGCGAGGCCGGCTGAAGCCACCATTTCAAGTCCCGACGTACTCCCGTCGGGCAGCGAAGATGTCTGTTCAGGGAATCGGTCTGATTGGACCAGCAACGTAGCAAGGCCCTCTGGAGCGACCGCATGTGAAACCGAGCCCAAGGTACTACCTCTAATGATGCCGCCATCGTTCCCAGCAACTGAAGGTAGTGCCAAGCCGACGGAGCTGGAACTTGACGAAACCGGTGTACGAGAGTCCGAAGACCCACTACCCTGCGGTCGGGAAGAAAAACGGAGCCCCTGTGAGTATCGAAGAGCACCCCCAAATATTCGAGAGACTGCGTCGGAACCAACTGTCTCTTCTGCGGGTTGATTACCCAGCCGAGGGACTGCAGTAGGCCTACCACTTGCGCTGTCGCCGACAAGCTCTCCGAACGAGATTTTCCTCGAATCAACCAATCGTCCAGATAGGGATGCACCAGCACCCCTTCCTTGCGCAACGCCGCTGCCACGACCACCATGATTTTGGTGAACACTCGAGGAGCGGTTGCTAGGCCGAAGGGCAAAGCCTGGAACTGGAAGTGACCCCACGGTAGAGCGAACCGGAGATAGCGCTGATGCGCTTCCCGAATAGGAATATGTAGATAAGCCTCCGTGAGGTCGAGCGAGGTGAGAAACTCGCCCCTGCGAACGGCCACAAGTACGGAACGTAAGATTTCCATCCGAAAGTGCGGCACCCGCAGGTAGCGATTCACCCCTTTGAGATCTAAAATGGGACGAAGAGCCCCATCCTTCTTTGGCACCACGAAATAAATGGAATACCTTCCGAGACCATATTCTTCTGGAGGCACGGGAACCACTGCTCCCAGCCGAAGCAGACGATCGAGGGTTTGTCGGACTTGAGCAGTCTTCCGAGCTCCTCGGCAAGGAGACGCCACAAAGGAATCGAGCACGGGTCTGGCCAAATCCAGGGCATACCCGTCTCGAACTATCTCCAAGACCCATTGATCGGAAGTTATCTGGGCCCAAGCAGAGAGAAAACGTCGAAGACGCCCTCCGATCGCTGGAATCTCCGCCTGGACCCGCTGCCCTTCATTGGGACTTGCGGGCGGTTGCAGGGGCAGCGGCTGCGAATCCTCTACTGGCTCCTCGAAAGCCGCGAAAGCTCGAAGTCCTCGAGACATACCTACCTCGCTGAAACCCCCCATAGCGGGGAGAGCGAAACCTACGAAAGTCCCGAGACTGACCCCGAGGGGCAGAAAGGAACTTTCCTCTTTTGGGCCGATCCTCCGGCAGACGACTGCCCTTGGATTCCCCCAAATCCTTGACCAACCGGTCAAGATCCTCACCGAACAGCAGCTTACCCTTAAAAGGCAGCTTGCCTAGCCGCGATTTGGAAGAACTATCCGCTGCCCAATTCTTTAACCAAAGGGCTCTGCGTGTTGCTACCAAGGAAGCCATGCTATTGGATAGTGCCCTGATAAGGTCATAGTGTACATCCGCCAAATACGCCGAACCTGATTCCAAGCGCTGGAGCTCACCTAAGTCTTCGGCTTCCAAGGCCGGCGCCTGTCGAAGCCGCTGAACCCAGCGAAGACAGGCCCGAGCGACCCATGCTCCACAAACTGAGGCCTGCAACGCAACCGCGTCCGCCTCAAAGGACTGCTTCAAAAGACCATCCATTTTCCTGTCCTGCGGCTCCCTCAATGCCGTACTACCTTCCACAGGGATCGTGGTCTTCTTAGTCACAGCCGAAACCGCTGCATCTACTTTAGGAGAGCGAAACCGCTCGAGGTCCGTGTCTGCCATAGGATACAGCTTGCGCATAACTTTCACCCCCTTGAGGCCAGATTCAGGGGTATCCCACTCTGCTTGAATCATCTGATCGATGACCTTGTGAATAGGAAAAACCACCTGATTTTGCCGCACCGCTTGAATGATGGGGTCGGCACCGTCAGATTCCTCGGCCGGCGGCGCAGGGGCCAAACCGAGAGTTTGAAGCGCTTCAGCGACGAGCGCGGGCAACTCCTCCCGGCAAAACACACGAATAATCTTAGCCTGATCCTCTGGCTCCGGGAGTTCGCCTTCCTCTAAGGCCTCCCCATCCGCTTCCAGGTCCAAATCCTGGATCTTCGCCTTCCGGCCAATCCGCTTCAGACTGAAAGGGTTCGTGCAAACGCTGACGTTTGGGCGCTTTGGCACCGGAGGACGCACTCACCGGTGCAGGAGACTGCGCGGCCGCCCCTGGAACAGGAAGGGAACCAACGCCCATGCTCTGGCGCCTACGACAGAACGCCTGATGCATCTTTTTCTCGGTGCCGGGAAACAAACCGCCTGGCCGAAGAACGAACGCCTCAGGCGGCCTCCCCCACACCCGCAGCTCAAGTAACGCGGGTGCAGCACGAAGCAGATAACAATAAAAAAATACTGACGAGCAGAGGTGAGGAAGCTCCCACAGACACCGCGTTTGCACTGCACTCTGCCGCCCGAACACACCGGCACTTCCCCAGCGCACTCCTTACCTCTCCCGGTGGTGTGCTGCTGTACAGCCGCCGCCGGAGCTCTGCCCCGAATAGCCCTGGGGCAGAGATCCTAAAATGGAACTAGGACAGAGCAATAAAAATAAGCGGCTTAGGCAGAGCAGGAGAGAGACCTCCCTCGGGCCCCCCCCCCCACGGAGTGCCGATTAGAACTTTAAATTTAAAGAAACAAGCACCCCCCTAATTTAATAAATCAAAATAAGCCCTAATAGAGCTAAAAAAATAACCAACAAAAAGGTTAGCTACAGCCTAAAGACCTAACTGACCAACTAGTGAGCCCAGCCCGGCTCACTAACGTCTTCCTGCTGCATGAAGACTGGACACACTGGGGTGGATGAGATGGCCAGGATGCTGTTTCCAGTGATGCTGAAATTTGATTGGTCCAGTCTTCATGCTGCAGGAGGAGGTGCACAACCCATACGTAGAGGACTAAGCTGGAGGAACGATAAGGAAAATAGATTTAAGTTTGCTTTGATGTCATCTTCTTGCTATAAAAGGGATCCACTGTGTTTGTCCCATGCCACTAGGGATCAATCTAACAAGTAAACACAATAGTGAGACTATGGCTAGGGTTCAGAGCTGCCATTTTGAAGCCTGGAGACAATGGGGCAGGAATGGAGGGGAGACTGCTTCTGCCCCATACAGTGGACTACCAGGGAGAGCTTGGGTAAGTATGGGGAGGATCTTCAGCTATGGCAAAGGGTCAGATCAGGGGGTGTCATTCTTGGGGTGAAGGCTTGAATGGGGCAGCAGAAGGGGAGGGCAGAGTAGTGGGGGTGGGATGGGGCTTCATTGGCCACAATTCCTTTTTTTCCACTTTTGGAATATGCAGCAGTCATGCTACTTGACTACTGGTAGCAAGATGGCACTTAATGCCACCTCTTGAGTTGGTGTTAGGACTTCAGTAGCGTGGGTGCAAACAGTTAGAGCTTGGTAACGTGCCATGCACTAGCTGTCAGAGCTGACCAAGCCCTACCTCTGCCCATAATCCACCCAGTTCCCGCCCCAACCTCTGCTAAGCAGTTAGCGCAGGAGTTTTACTGCCTGGCCGTTCTTTGCACACACTAATGATTAGCAAGGACTGAAAAACACGCTACCTGCTTAACATACATTACTAAACATCCCCCTAAGATAGTAAGCTCTCTAGGGAAGAGAACCACACGTACTTCACTATAACTTAGATTACATGTCTCTCCAAACCCGTCCTCAATGGTACAATATACCATGTCAGACTGCAGACCTCTAGCCACATCCCCAGAGATATCGACTGCTGTGCGAACAGTTTCCTGTAGCGTACGTGCCAAAAAACTGTGTATATGAGTTACAAAATTATTCTCCCATGGCATATACTAGCTTTGGAATAGTGGATAGGGACTGAAAAAAAGGGATAATCTGGACCAATAAGCTATAAATATTATTTACTGAAAAATATCCACTAATCCACTGCTCCGACCGCCTGGCACAATCATGTTTCGGGGGACTGCCTGCACCAGGAGTCCATAATTGATTGTTTGTTTGTTTTTTTAGTGCCATTGAGTCAGTGTTGACTCATAGCGACCCAGCTACCTCTGGGTTTTCTTGGCAATGTATCACCGGAGGTAGATTGCCAGCCTTTTCTTCCGAGGCAATGGAGGGTAAAGTGACTTGCCCAAAGTCACAAGGAGTGCCAGTGGGAATCGAACCCTTGATCTTCTGGGTACTAGGCAGTTGCTCTAACCACTAGGCTACTCCTCCACTCCATAACTGTATAATCATAAATTTTATAATGTCCCATTAGAAAAACAATTAAACATAACAATTAAAAAAACCAACACACTCTAAAAAAAAAACTGCCAGTCTAATTCTCTCTTTTGAATAGTTTTAAAAAAATAAATCAAACAAAGATTGGAAAACCACGACGCTCCTTGTGGTCTTGGGCAAGCCACTTAAGCCTCCACTGCCTCAGGTACAAACTTAGATTGTAAGCCCTCCGGGGACAAGGAAATAACTACTGTACCTGATTGTAACTCGCTCTGAACTGCTACTGGAAAGGCCTAATAAATAATAATAATTTGTAAAAATTGAGGCACCTATCAATTGGTAAAACAAACACTAAAGATGACAATACTACATAAAAATAAGATGAGATTAGACCATACCTGCTATTTTCTTTCCTGGAGTCACTCTAGTCCAGACGAGAGAGTCATGCTCATTTACCAGCAGATGAAGACTGAAACACAGACCTGAAGATCCCGTAAGTAGCCTGTGCCACCTGACTACAGCCAATACGAACCTCATAAAGCAAAGAACGGAGCCTCAACCCCTTATTCTCTGCCAACAAGACCCTCTTCATGAAACGATAAAGGCAACACAACACACTTGCTTGCCCTCAGGTTTTTGGTTTTTTTGCAAAACGTCAACAAGAAACATGAAGACCCCTAACACAGGGGAAACGGAAGGAACACAACAGGATCCCAATCAAGAGATAACACTCGAAGCCCCAACAGCATCGTCTGTCCGGACTTCACCTGCTCAAACCTTTTATTCTTCAAGAGCAAATGCGAGACAGCACTTCGTACAGCAAAAACATCCCGGGTGGGTCCACTCCAAATAGCCCAGAATACGGTAGCAAGGCTCATATCCAACAAACCCAGACGAGCTCATATCACACCTGTCCTACACGACCTTCACTGGCTACCTATACATCACAGAGTTAAATTTAAGGTCCTCACCCTAATCCACAAAATAATCTTAAACGAATCAGCACCATGCCTCACCTCACTCCTCGCTTTCCCCAGTAACACAAGAACACACCGTACCTCCACCAAAAACTTGCTATCCATTCCTACAATCAATAGGCACTGCAAACAAGCTACAAGTAATAGAACCTTCTCCCTTTACGCCCCATCTCTATGGAACACCCTCCCCCCCGAACTACGCAACTGTGAGAGCCACACTGAATTTCGCAAAAAACTAAAAACATACCTCTTTATAGAACATTTTTCCTCCCCACCCTAACTCTTCTTTTCATAATCCACCTCTACCCTACTCCTTTATTTCTACCCAAAACTATATGCAACCAAGTTCTCAAATTTAGCCAATGTAAATAGTTATCCTAACCAGTTAGCTCTCCTTTACCTCTCTCCATTACATTATTAACTTGTTCTTGTTACTTTTAATTTATTATACAGTTCACTTGTAACCCTATTAGCCTATATTGTTAATTGTTCCTTGTAAACAGTTGTAATACACTGTACCAATGTTTCATGTAAACCGTCTTGACTAGTAGAAAGACGGTATATAAAAACTGTTAAATAAATAAATAAATAAAATATAACATTAGCATAAAAGGCATAGTTACTCACCTGTAGTAGGTGTTCTCCGTGGACAGCAGGAATAAGTCCTCACATATGGGTGAAGTCACTGATGGAGCCCCACGTGAAAACGCTCCCCAGTTTTTACAAGAAGCTTTTGAGAGGTTTCACTTATATGCACCGGCTTTCCCACCTGCGGCGGCACCATCTTCTCCAGTAGAATATCAAAGCTGTAGCCAAAAAAAAAACCTCCTCAGGGAGGTGGGAGGGCTGTGAGGACTTATTCCTGCTGTCCACAGAGAACGCCTGCTACAGGTTAGTAATTCCACTTTCTCCATGGACAAGCAGGAAGTAAGTCCTCGCGTATGGGACTCACAAGCTACAGGCTACTGAAAACCGAGGAGGCCAAAGCCCAAAAGGGCAACCAAACTGGAGAAACAAGAACCATGTGGGTAGTCCCTCTAGGGGACTCAACTGATTCCGCATCTTCAGATCTTCAACGTACAGTATCACTGAGGAAACACTTTCTGGTAGTCTGGGACAGAAGGGCCAGTGGGAAGGAGTTGGAACCTAATCCCCAAAGAGATGCCGAAACACAGCTTGGCCGAAGTTGCTGTCACATCGGGAATTCCCATCCAGACAGTAATGAGCTGTGAATGTGTGGACTGAAGACCACACTGCAGCCCTACAGATCTCCTCCATGGAGACAGAGTGCAAGTTGGTCACCGATGCGGCCATGGCTCTGACATTGTGAGCTGTGACATAAGCGAAAAAAATGCATTCTGCTAGCCAAATCAACAGAGTGCGTTTGGAGACAGCAGTCAACAGTTTACTAAGGTCAAAGGAGACAAACAACTTGGAGGATTTACAGTGTGCCTTTCTCTGCTCAAGGTAGAAGGCCAGAGTATGTTTGAGCCCAGAATGAGCAGCGCCGCCTCCCCCCTATTGGCGTGAGGCCTGGGGAAGAAAGTTGACAGAACAACCGACTGGTTGAGGTGGAATGCAGACACCACCTTCGACAGGAAACAGATTCTCGGGGAGGTGGTCAGAATGTTCAGAAGGTTCTTCTGGCCTCCCGCAGGACTCCTACACAAGGTCCTATGCATACAGGTGGCAGAGGTTCTCCTCATGGTGCACGGACTGGGCTCTGGATCCATTCTCCTGCACTGTGGACAGGTTACTGAAGTACCTCCTGCACCTCTGACTCTGACCTCAAGTCCAATTTGGTCAGAATCCACCTGAGTGCGACTGGAGCCTACCATCGCGACTCTGAGGGGAAGCTCATCTCAACTCAGCCCTGGTGACTTGCTTCATGTGGGAATTTCTCCTTTCTAAACCTCCGGTCAAGCCCCTGCCAGTGGCGTGGGACCTTAATGTGGATCTAGCACAGCTCTTGTTGGCGCCTTTTGTGCTGCTCGCTTCCTGCTCTCTGAAATTCCTGATCCGGAAAGTCTTGTTCTTGGTAGCAGTCATTTCGGCATGCCGTGTGAGTGAGATACAAGCATTTGTGGCTCACCCACCGTACACCAGGTTCCACCATCATAGGGTGGAGTTCTGAGGAGGGTTTTTCTGGCTATGGCTTTGATATTCTACTGGAGAAGATGGTGCTGCAGCAGGTGGGAAGGCAAGCGCATGCACAGTGGAACCTCCCAAAAGCATCTAGTAGAAACTGGGGAGCGTTCCCATGTGGGGCTCCGTCGGTGACATCATCCATATGTGAGGACATTCCTGCTGTCCACGGAGAACACCTGCTACAGGTGAGTATCTGCCTTTTCTGCTAATGTTCTTTCCTGGAGCCCCTCCAGTCCAGTCCAGGACCCACCCGGGATGTTTTTGCTGGAGCAGAACAGATCCACTTGGGCATTGCATGGGTTGGCGAAGAGATCTATTGCGGGAGTATCCCACTCCCAAAAGAGTCACGCCACAACTCCCCTGTTGAGGGTCTACTTGTGTGGCTGAAGGACGCAGCTCAGCTGGTCTGCCAGAGAGTCGAGTTCTCCAGGCAGATAGGTTGCCCTCAGCTCCATTCCATGAGCAATAGCAAGCGGACCATTTCCCAGCACAGGAATAGACAATCAGGTGGCAATGTGTCTGGATAGGCATAGACTGGTTGGCCAAATGAACTTGGAACACATGGAGGAGTATTGCTATGACCCGGAGTTCCAAGAAATTGATCTGGTGCAAGCTCTCCTGCTCAGACCACAGGCCCTGCATGCAAAGGCTATCCAGATTGAGGCCCCCAGACGCGCTTGGATGCATCCATCTTCAGCATCTGCTGGTGGGGGGAGGGGGGTGGGCAATGCCCAGAACAGGAGACCTCTGAGCAAGTTCTGCGACTCCAGCCACTAGTGCAGGGACTGCACAAGACGTCTGGTAACCACCTCTCCATCTCAGAGGCGGCCCGTATGGCCATGCATTTTCAGCATCCCCTGGGCCGTCACCTGTCACTTCTGTTGGGTATCACGGACCAAGGCTGTCAGCCTCTGCAGATGGTCCTCCGGGAGAGTGGCTCAGGCTCAGGCCCAGGCCCAGGCCCGAGTGGTGTCAAGGAGGGCCCCAATGAGCTCCAACTACTGCGAGGACTGGAGGTGAGATGGAGTAGTTGACCATGAATCCCAACCGCTCGAGCACCTGGATAGTGAGGTTGAGCCGACTGACGGACACCGTCCGGAGTGGAGCTTTTTATGAGCCAGTCGTCCAAGTTCGGGAAGACAAACACCCCCAGAGTTCGCAGGTAAGTGGCCACCACCGCCAGGCTCTTCGTGAAGATGTGGGGTGCTGATGCAAACCTGAAGGCCAGAACCCAGTATTGGAAGTGCCGGTCCTCCAAGATGAACCTGAAGTATTTCCTGTGAGCTGGATCGGTATGTGCATATAAGCATCCTTGAGATCCAGGGAGCATAGCCAATCATCCTGTAGGAAATATGGGAGCAGGGACCCCCAGTGAAACTATTTTGAATTTTTCTCACACCAGGTAGATGTTAAGGTCTTGGGAGGTCCAGGATGGGCCTAAATCCTCCCATTTTCTTGGGGACCAGGACGTAACTGGAGAAGAATACCCACCCAACTTGAGCTGGAGGCATTGGCTCAATGGCGAGATCTGCGAGGAGGGTGGAGACCTCTCCCTGCAGCAGGTTGAAATGCAGGGGTCCAGGGGGAACTCACTCGGGAGGGAAAGGGGACAATAGCTCAGCGAAGTGCAGCATGTAGCTGCTTTTGACTATCTGCAGCAACCACGCGTCTGAAGTGATGAGAGGCCATCCATGGGCGAACTGAATGAGTTGCCCCCTAAGAACACAAGTAAATTGGCTACGCTCTAGAGGAATCAGAAAAAACACCGCCCCTGGTTTGGGTTGAAGGGCCAGCTGGGCTTTCTGTGGCTTCTCATGACGCTACTGACAAGGAGCCTGTGCTCTTGGCTGGGAACCCTGTGGGCTTGGAAGGTACCGATACATACAATGGAAGCAAGTCTTCTTGACCTGGTACTTCTTACGAGATGGATTGGCCGTCTTCCTCTAAAGCTTAGTGAGGACGACATGCAGCTTCTCAATCTTGCCAGTTTAGCTTCCACCTGCTTCTCTTAGAGGTTCTTGCCCCGGCATGTTGGCCAGCTTATCCTGGATCCACTGCTTCAGGTCCATGGACTGATGCCAGATAAGGCAGTAGGACCCGATGCCCACTGTCGTGGTTCTGCAGGTCGACTTGAAGGCGTCATAAGTCACTTGGACCTTGAACTTGGAACAGTTTTTGCCGTGGCTCACTAGGGTGCAGAAGGCACCTAGGGGAAAGGAGCTGCTCAAACTCGGTCAGATCTCACATGATATCTTTGAGGAATATGCTCATGTACAGTTGGTACAAAAAGACCCAGCTACTAGCATGGTGCTCTGAAAGACCCACATGCCAAAGGAGTTCAAGGTCCTCACCTCCCTTCCCAGGGGCATAGAGGAGTGCGCCTTGCTGCTCTTTATTCTTTTCATGGACGACTCCACCACCAGAGAGTGGTGTGGGAGTTGAGGCTTCTCAAACCCTGGGGCCTTCTGGATCCTTCTCAAACCATGGGGCATGCTGACTGCTGACACCATGAGGGGGGTTCTCCCTCATCCTTATTTGCAGTCTCTGCAGGATCTGGTGCCCCAGCATGACCTCCTTGGGAGATGAAAGATACTGGAGTATCTCCAGTTCTTCCATTCTGGGCTCGTCCTCCGACTCCAGGAAGAAGGGGATGGCCTTGACCATATCCCACACAAAGTCCTGGAAGGACATATCCTCTGGGGGCACTATATGCTGCTCGTAAGGAGGAGAGGGGTCCGAGGGGAGATCTGCTCCTGGACACCTCCAATTCTGCCTCGGTCTCCCAGCCATTGGAGTCCGATTCCGAGAGAAAGTTGAAGTAGCGTCAGGCCTCATCTTGGCTCCAACTTCGTAAAGTACTTCCATGGCCCTGCCAAGGCCTCTGACCCCGAAATGAGAGGGAGATGGCTGGCATCAATTCTGATCACTGGCCTGATATGCCTGCATCGACAAGCAGCGCATAGATCTTGAGAATTGGCTGCACTGCCTGCGGTGGCGATGTCCGATGCTCCAAAGGGCCTGCTGATTGCATGACCAACACCACTGTTGTGAGCTTCGAGGGCCTGAAGGCGTTCCTCCAAGACTGCCATCTCCAAGGCATTGGTGCTGGCATTACAACTTCGGCCATCGGCTCCAGTGCCTCTGAGGGGAATCCACCAAGGCAGTAACAAAACGCATAATAAAAACTTTTTCAAGTATATTCATAGCAAAAAACCTGTGAGAGAGTCTATTGGACCATTAAATGATAGAAGAGTAAAAGGTGTACTAAAGGAGGACAATGCCATAGTGGAGAGACTGAATGAATTATTTGCTTCATTCTTTACTGAAGATGATGTAGGGAAGTTAAATCACCTTGAAATACCATTTTAGGCATGGGTACTGGAGGAAGTGAAACAAATCCCGATAAACAGGTATGATGTAATGGAGCTATCTGATAAACTAAAAAAAAAACAGCAAATCACCTGGACTGGATGGTAGACATCCGAGGGTGCTGTGAACTATCAACTTCAGCATTTCTTCAACCTCTTTTTCCACTTTCTGTCTTTTTGCCTGAGGCAACTGTTAGGGCCTTTACCTTATTACTTCCCTGTCTCAGCGATAACCCAGGGAGTTACCAGATGTATACGTCTAGGATGTGGAGAGAACACATCTGGAAACAGGGAGACTAGGCTATGTACCTGAGCCCCCTGGCTCGGTGTTAGGGCCTCCCCTATGGACACAGTAGGCTCTCCCCCTTTGTCTAATAAAGTATCAGGCCCCAAATACTCA
The DNA here is from genome assembly GCA_033557465.1 of Ichthyophis bannanicus. Taxonomy (NCBI): domain Eukaryota; kingdom Metazoa; phylum Chordata; class Amphibia; order Gymnophiona; family Ichthyophiidae; genus Ichthyophis; species Ichthyophis bannanicus. Next base: position 44,382,494 of record CM066042.1, on the reverse strand, counting down.
TCTTGCTCTAAGAACTAAGATCTAAAACCCATCATGGCATACCCAGGGCTTCAACATGTTGGCATGAAAAGTTTGAAACCGTCTCCTGCCTTGGGACACTTCGTAATCTACAGGACCTAGTTTCCTACGAATCACAAATGGGCCTTTCCATTGTGCCAGTAACTTGTTACTGGAGGCAGGTGGTAAGACTAGCACTTTGTCCCCAGTTTCAAAAATCCTTTCCTGAGCTTTCCTATCATAATAATGGAATGGAGGAGTAGTCTAATACCCAAGAGATCTGGGCTTGATTTCCAGTAGTGCTCCTTAACCCTCCAATGCCTCAGGTACAAACTTAGACTGTAAGCCCTCTGGGCAGAGGGAAATACCTATGTACCTGAATGTAACTTGCCTTGAACTACCATTGGAAGCTAAATACTAATAAATAAATAAATAGGTGAAATTCCTGGCGCCCCTCCAGTACCCTGGATGACAAAATCCTCTCATCGGGGTACCTTAGCGGGCCACTCCCAGCCATCGCTCTCCACATCGTATTGGGAAGGGCTCCGATGTCGGTGCACATGGACCTTGGTTTGTTGCTTGGCTGCCCCCTTCGATGACAACTGAGTCTATTCCTGGCAAAGGTCGACAGAGAGCCTTTGCTCTGGGGCTCCGCAGCCCCTTGGCTTCGCTCAGGCCTCCCTCGATGTCAACGCCTCCACAGTACCCGAGGACACAGAGGTCAATGCTGGGCTTGAAGATGCAGAATCTGTGAGCCCAAGAAGGGACTTGCTGCTTCTCCCGACCCTTCAGGGTCACCTGTAAGCACAGGTTGCATGAGATGGGCTGGTGGTCAGGGACCAGGCATTGTGGGCACCAGTTGTGCCGGTCCATGACAGAGATGGTCTGGGCACACTTGGTGCATTTTTTAAACCTGCTGGCTGGCTTCTGGGACATGTCTGGGAACACAGCCATGGCCAAGTCAAACAGCTCAAAGGTGTCCGTCGCGGGAAAGAAAAACACAGAAACATGACAGAAAAAGACCACATAGCCTATCTAGTCTGTCCTTCCATATCAACCACTACAAAAGTCCCTTTTTTTCCTTTACAGATCCTCTGTGTTTGTCCCATGCTTCTTTGAATTCAGATACTGTCCTCATCTCTACCACCTCCACCGAGAGACTATTCCACGGATCCATCACTCTTTCTGTAAAGAAATATTTCCGCATATCACTCCTGAATCTATCCCCTTTCACCCTTATCCCATGTCACCTCGAAGCAGAGCTTACTTGCAATCGAAAGAGGCTCTCCTCCTGTGAATTTATGCCACAGAGGTATTTAAATGCCTCAGTCATATCACCTCTATACCGCCTTTCCTCTAAGGTTTACATATTAAGATCCTTAAGTCTGTTCTCATATGCTTTATAATGAAGACCACTAACCATTTTAGTAGCCACCCTCTGTACGGACTCCAGCCTGTTTATATCCTTTTGAAGGTGCGGTCTCCAGAATTGCACACAATACTCCAAATGAGGTCGCACCAAAGACTTATACAGAGGCTCTATCACCTCCTTTCTTCTGCTGGCCATTCCTCTCCCTATGCCCTCAAGCATCCTTCTAGCTTTTGCCATCACCTTTTCTACCAATTTAGCTACTTTAAGATCATCAGACACAATCACGCCTAGGTCCCACTCTTCTTTAGTGGATAAAGCGTAGTTACTCACCTGTAACAGGTGATCTCCAGGAACAGCAGGAATTTAGTCTTCACATATGGGTATCATCGGTACCGACGGAGTCTGCGTGGGAACGCTCCCCAGCATACAATAGGAAAGCTTTTGGGAGCATCCCACAGTGCCTGCATGCTGCCTTCCCGCCTTTCTACCTCTCTCACTTCAGTTGAGTTTATAGCTGAGACCAAAGGAGAGGAGTAGAGAAAGCACAGTTACTTACCTGTAACAGGTGATCTCTGGGAACAGCAGGAATTAGTCTTCACATATGGGTACGTCGGCACCGACGGAGCCTGCACGGGAATGCTGCCCAGCCTTCAATCAGAAAGCCTTTGGCAGCATCCCTCGCGCCTGCGCAGTGACTTCCCGCCTTCTCCACAGCCTCTCTTCAGTTGAGTTTCAGAGCTGAGACAAAGGCGAGGAGAGAAAAGGAAAGAATTAGAAGATGCAACTCCTAGGGGAGGGTTGTGAAGACTAATTCCTGCTGTTCCCAGAGATCACCTGTTACAGGTAAGTAACTGTGCTATCTCCAGGAACAAGCAGGAATGAGTCTTCACATATGGGGACTCCCTAGCTGGAGATGCCAGGGGGAGATCCCATAAAAATGCAAGTGCCTGGATCAGGGGTGCATTTTGTCTCCAGGAATCCCCGGCATCCAATGTGGGATGGAGGGTAGGAGTTGACAATAAAGGAGCTGTGAGGAAAGAAACAGCACAGCCAAGGACTAGAGGGTCCTACAGACTACAGGAGTCCTTGGTATATATGATGAGTAGCATTAAACACATTTAATGTACACTTAAAATATGCAGCTTACCTACTGTATTGTAGGAAGTAGGAAGCAGGATGGAGTCTACTGAATAAGCAGTGGCTGAATCTTCAAGGTGACCTCCCAGTAGTGAGGATGAAGGTCCAGACCTGGAGGTAGTAGACGATCCAGGTGTCAACTGGGTAGGATTAGACGTCAGGTCTTCAATGGAAAGCTTTATGGAAAAAAGCTGAAAACTCCTTTAGGCATAAGGTTATTAACATTGAGGACTAAAGGAAGAAGACTGACGGAGTTGGAGAACTAGCCCAGTCCTGGCAGGAAGAGTGGAACTGGAAAAAAACCCCTATTCCTAAGTAGAACAGCTGTGTACTCAAAGATAAAGATGTACACCGTTTTTCCTAGCTGGCGAGAGATAGGAAAAAATATTGAAGCTGGATGCTTCAAGGTCAAAGAAAAAATGGGAAATGTTAGCACCAAGTGCGTCCTGTATCATAATTTGGAATGGGACGTAGGGCAATAGACTGTCTAAAACCTCTAAGAGGTAAAACATGTAGAATAGACAGTAAGGGTGATAGTGAAGGCGATTGACCAACCCTTGAGAAGCCCCCCATGCAACACATATATATGGGGAGATATATATGTGGCTTGAATAGATATATATATATTAATATATATATACATACATAATATATAAATATACATATGGAAATTTGTGGGGCATGGTTTAGCACCACCAGAGTAATGATATAAGTATGTAGACATATAAGGAGATGCTACATACAAGACAACAGATTGAGATACATGTCTACCATGCAGCCCCATAATTGTACATGGGGAATAGAAAAGAAAAAGATTCTGCATCCTACAAGAGGGTGAGCCTACTTGGGATATGTATAGAGAATCTATTTTCATGGAGCGAGGGATGCCGGAAGGCAATCCAACTAGTTATCCTGTGATGTTCTGGTAAGAACAGATGAAGATAGGAATCTGTAAGGAACAATGCGGGATTTCCACAGAACACTGACATGGTGGATGTCTTGGATCTTCACGTAGAAGAGCTGAGATTACGTGGTAACACCCCAATTTAAAAAGGGGGGGGGGAGGTGCGGGGAACCCTCTCAGGTATAGGAAGGGTTTATAAGTTCTTCTCTAATAAAAGAGGAACTTCAGAGACAAGGCCAATGCTCTGTAGCAAGGCCCCCATAGTAGAAAGCTCCTCTGAAGATTGCAGAGAGCATTGTGCAGGAGAGCTATGAGATAAACTGACTGAAAGTCAGGTAGGTTGCCATATCCTAGAAAAGGGGATGGGTAGAATGATGTGAGAAAGTCTAAACAAGTAGGAGGATCCAAGACAGCTTGGAATCACTACTGAGGGTAGACAAAGGTTTGAACAAGGGACTGGAACTTGGATAAAGTTTCAGCAAGAGAATTACTGTAACTCCTGCAGGCAGAGCTGCTGACGGAAACAGCAAAGAGACCATCGTGTTGAAAAAGAAAAAACAGACAAGAAAAAGGAGGGGATATCTGCTATCCTTGTCTGGGAAACGAGCTTGCCAGAGAAGTAGTTCGGTATGGCAGTGCTCAAGTAGTTGTAGGGTGACGTACCCATGGGGAAGTCAACTGAAGGAAAAAATGTTCAGTTGGGATAGAGACTATCAGGTGATAGTTACAACTGCTCTTCTAGAGAGTAAGCAGAGGAGAAGTGTGTAGTCCCTGAACAAAATAATTTTTTTTTTTTTTTGACAGTGTAGTACACTGAAAAAACTTCTGAGATGTAGAAGGAAAGTGTAAGTTACAATTCCCGGTCCCTATGGTTGCTGGGAATGCGGAGACTGGCCAGAACTGGAGGACTGCAGACTAGGTTGAGGCGTCTCTTGTTTAGGTACAGCCGAATAATGGGCAGGAGAGGAATGAAACTTTCTTTTCTTAGGGAAAGAAGGTTTGGCAGGACATTTCCTACTCTTTGAAGAAGGAGGCGGCTTAGAATGGTTTCTAGTGGAAAAAGAGTCAGTGGAGCATTGAGCAACCTGACGTAAAGCCTCCTTATTGAAAAGACTTTCCCCTGTACAAGGAGAATGAGCTAGTATAGTTTGTGCCCGTTTGTTCAAGTCTGAAGCCTCAAGCCAGGCTCTGCGACGTGCTGCAATGGCAGTAGCAGAGGATCTGCTAACGGACTCAAAAGAGTCTATAGAAGCACGAGACAGGAACCAGGATATATTCCGACTGTGATTAATGAGCAAGGAATAATCAGCAGCTTTGGGCTGTGGTAAAAAAGGGGTCAAGAGAGACAATTTCTTTGTGACTTCCTGGAGTGTTAGACTCATGTGAAAAATATATGAGAGAACTCTGGAAGCCAGCATAGAGTTTTGGAAGGCCTGACGGCCAAAAGCATCAAGTGCAGTAATGGGCTGCAAAAGTCTGGCTTGAAGCCCAAGTAGCGGCCTGGCAGATGTCTGCCAACGGAACAGAGCGGAGATGAGCTACTGACGCAGCTTTCGCCCTGACATGGTGGGCCATGACTCGACCCTGCAAGGGGAGATCAGCTGCCTTGTACGCCCAGGCGATACAATCTGCTACCCAAGTGGACAACGTACGCTTGGAGACAGGTAACCCCAGTTTATTAGGGTCAAAGGAGACAAAGAGCTGAGTAGCCCTTTGATGCCCCCGCGTATGTTCTATGTAAAAAGACAACACCCTCTTACAGTCCAGGGTATGCAAGACTGTTTCAGCCCGGCTGGTATGCAGCCTGGGAAAGAAGGTCGGAAGAACCACCTCCTGGTTGAGGTGGAAAGAGGAGACGACTTTTGGAAGGAACTTCAGGTGGGTCCGAAGAGCGCTTTCCAAGAAATGAAGCACAAATGGCAAGTAACCATCGGCTCAAACGGTGGGCGAGTAAGTTGCTGCAAGACCACATTCAAATCCCACTCAGTCGCCAGTGGATGAACCGGAGGCTTGAGAAGAAGCAGACCTCTGAGGAAGCGGGACACCATGGGGTGACCCGACAGAGACTGTCCTTCCACCGGTGAGTGGTGCGCTGACAGAGCACTGAGGTGGACCCAAACAGAGTTAGACTTCAGGCCTAAGTCTGACAGGTGAAGTAGATACTGCAGTACCACTGGCGCAAGGCAGGAGAAAGGATCTTCATTGCGCTGAGCACACCATATTGTGAACCTACGCCACTTGAGGGCATAGGACTTTCTGGTGGACTGCCTCCTAGAGGCCAAAACCACCATCCTCCTTATGTAGAAGCAAGGGAGCTAGCACTATCCTTTCAGCAGCCAAGCCATCAGATTGAGGGACCTGAGATTGGGGAGTAGAAGGGAACCATGATCTTGAGACAGGCGATCGTGTTGCAACCCCAGAGGGAAAGGAGTCATGGGCTTATCAAAAAGGTTTTCACCTCGACAGGGGACATCGACCAACTTGTCCTGCACCCATGACTCCAGGTCCGATGACTGTAGCCAGGCCTGACAGCGTGCACCGATGCCAGCCGCTGCTACCCGAGCCGAAGCCTCGAAACTATCATAGGCTGCTTGAGAGATAAACTTGAATCCCTTTTGACAAAGCCTTGAACTTCTGCAAAGGTTCCTCGGAGAGGCCAGCTGAGAACCCGGCAATCTCCTTTGCCAGGTCTCGTAGGTACATGCCCATGTACAGCTGGTAAGTCTGGACACGGCAAGATAGCACAGCGCCCTGGAAGCACTTTCTACCGAGGGCATCCAGGTTCCGGGCCTCCTGCCTGGGGGGCACCGAGGAGTGCATCTTCTGACTCTTCAGGCGGTGCATGGCTGATTCCACAACCATGGAGTTGTGTGGTAGCTGCGCCTTTTGGCACCCAGGGCTCTTACGGACTCCTTCTGTGCTCCCGGGTGGGAGACTCCCTCTCAGAGGAACCCCGATTGCGCTCGGGGTCAGACTCCCGAGATGTCGAGGCCTCTGATGAAGTCTGGGCCCAGCCGGATGCGGAGTCAGAGAAAATTCTCTCACGTTGATGCTGACGGCTCCGAAGCGCCTTCAACGACATCTTGCCGCATGGGCCACAGGCCAGCAGGTCATGGTCGGGCCCGAGGCAACGGAGGCAGCAGTCATGTGTGTCGGTGAGAGACATAGGTTTCTTGCACCGATCACACTTTTTGAACCCGCTGGCAGCCATCGGGGGAAAGAGGGCCCCTGCAAGGTCAAAAGACCGGGTTGCCAGTTAAATGACAAAAAGAGTGCGAATGCTAGTCACAAAGGACAAAAAACGAAAATCAAAACTCCAGACCCGATACCGGCATACTGAGCCCAGGCGGGAAGGGGAACCGGCGTTGAACCAGATAAGACAAAGCGAAAGTCGCAAAAAAAAAAAAATCAACTTTTTCCGGGTGACACGAACTCATGTCCGTTGGGCTCCGCAGAATAAAAGAATGAGCAAGATGGCAACCTTGGGCGGGAAGGGGACCGCGCATGTGCTCTGCATTCCCAAAGGCTTTCTTTGAAAGCTGGGGAAATGCTCTGCACGGGGGCGCCGTCTGCGCCTACGTTACCCATATGTGAGGACTGACTTCCTGCTTGGTCCTGGAGTATGCAGCTCTATTCTGCAGGAGACACACTCCAATGGACAATGTTCAGGACCTAAACATTTAAGACACCAATCATGGGTGTCGGTGACGGATATAGTACTGCCACAGTTAGAACATTTCTTGAAACCACTAGCTGGCTTCTCCATGTTTGAAGAAAAGTGGGCCTAGTGCCCAAAATTGCGCCTAGCACTGAAAGGGGAGAGGCCCCTGAAAGAAAAAAATCTTTTAGAAAGCTACTTTTTTTTTGTTGTTGAAAAAGAAGAAAAGAGAACCGGCGGTACCGGTAGGCGTCGAAGGAAGGCAAATGCGACCACAAAAGAATAAGAATAAATTTTCTGCGGTGACAGGATACACGTCCCTACGGCTCCACGGAAAACGAAGAACTGAAGTGAGAGAGGTAGAAAGGCGGAAAGGCAGCATGCAGGCGCTGTGGGATGCTCCGAAAAGCTTTCCTATTGGATGCTGGGGAGCATTCCCACGCAGGCTCCGTCGGTACCGACAATACCCATATGTGAAGACTACATTCCTGCTTGTTCCTGGAGATAAGTACTTCACACCCTATACTATATTGCTCCTTTGAATTGCTGCAGCCCAAATGCATGACCTTGCATTTTTTTAATATTAAATCTCAGCTGCCAAATTCTAGACCATTCTTCAAGCTTAGCTAGATCCCTCTTCATGTTATCTACACCTTCCTGGATGTCTACTCTATTGCTGATTTTGGTATCATTGGCAAAGAGGCAAACCTTACCAGACAGCCCTTCCGCTATATCACTAAGATGTTAAAAAGAATCGGACCAAGAACAGATCACTGGGGCACACCACTGGTAACCTCCTCCTCAGAGTGAGCTCCATTTAAGCGTACCCTTTATCGCCTCCCACTTAACCAATTTCTGACCCAGGCAGTAACTTTAGGGTCCATCCAAAAGGTGCTCAGTTTGTTTATAAGTCGACTGTGAGGAATGGTGTCAAAGGCTTTACTGAAACCTAAATACACCACATCTAGGGCTCTTCCTCTGTCCAACTTCCTGGTCACCCAGTCAAAGAAATCAATCAGATTTGTTCGATAAGACCTGCCTCTGGTGAATCCATGCTGCCTCGGATCCTGTAATCCGCTGGACTCCAGAAACCTCACTATTTTCTCTTTCAGCAGCGCTTTCAATAATTTATTCACCATCGAAGTTAAACTAACTCGCCTGCAGTTTTCAACCACATCCTTACTTCCGCTTTTGTGTAAAAGGACCACATGTGCCTCTCTCCAGTCCTTTGGCACCACATCCGACTCCAATGAGGCATTGAAAAGATCAGTCAGTGGAGCTGCTAGAACGTCCCCAAGTTCCCTCATTATTCTAGGGTGTAGTCCATCCGGTCCCATCGCTTTGTCTACTTTAAGTTTAGCTAGTTTCTCACGAACACAGTCTTCTGAAAATTGTTCAAGATGCCTCTCACTTCTGTTTCTCTTTGTGGGTGTTTTCTGAGGTCCTGCTCCTGGTTCTTCATCTGTGAACACAGAACAGAAATATTTGTTAAGCAATTCCACTTTATCCTCATCAGCTTCTACATATTCCTTCCCTTAACATATCTGAAAAATGTCTTATCCCTCCTTTTTACTGCAATGGCTATTTCCTCCTCTTTTTGAATCTTTGCTTTCCTTACCTACTTTGCTAGCTTCTTTAAGTTTTTCCAAATATAGATGCCTGTCTTCCACTCTCTCTGATCGCTTGTATTTCATGAAGGCCTCCCTCTTTTTCTTCACCTTTTCAGCTACTTCTTTCGAAAACCACAGCGGTCTCCTTTTCCTTTTACCTTTATTTACCATTTTAATAAAAAGGTTGGTTGCCTTAAAAATATCTCCTTTCAGTTTTGCCCACTGGTTTTCTACATCCCCCAGCTGTTCCCATCCTGCTAAAGACTCCCTGAGGTATTAGTCCATCTTGGCAAAGTTAGTTTTCCTAAAGTTTAAGATCTTGCTTCTGAATAGATTTTAACAGCCCTAGTCGTAATACTGAAGCACACCATCTGGTGATCACTGGATGCAAAATGATCTCCCACTATAACATCAGAAACACTTTCATCATTGGTAAGCACCAAGTCCAGTATGGGTTCTGTTACCAGTTGCATGAATAGTTTTCCCTGTAGAGAATCCAGGATCTCCTTACTTCAGATGATACTGCAGCAGGAATGTGCCAATCAACATCTGGCATATTTAAATCCCCTATCAGTAGCACTATCCCATTCCTAGCAATGCTGCGCATGTCTTCAATTAACTCTTCGTCCACCTCTTCCTCCTGTGAGGGAGGTCTGTATACCACGCCAATGCAAATAGATTTCTCTTTCTCTCTTTCTAGTTTAACCAACAATGCCTCCTGTCTCCCTTTTAAGCTCTGTAATTCCAAAGCTTTAATATATTTTTTTTTACATATAATGCTACTCCTCCCCCCCTTCTTCCTACCCTGTCCTTTCTGAATAAAGTATAGCCTGGTATAGTTACATCCCAGTCATGGTTTTCTGTGAACCATGTTTCTTTTACTGCCACTAAATCCAAGTCATCCTCTCCCATTAAAGCTTCAACATCTGGGATCTTATTTCCCCATGCTACGGGCATTTATACACACTGCTTTCCATATATTGTTCCTTTTACCCATTTCCATAAAGGTATTTAATGTTTCACTTACCTGGGTGCTTTCACTTACCTGGGGGCTTTCTTCACCCATCCCCAATGAATCAGGAACAAAACAGAGGTTGTGCAATGCACAAAAGAAGCAACAGCTTAAGGACCGGTGCTATCGACAACAGGTGGTGAAAAAAAACAGATAAGAGAGGGCCTGAATGGGCAAAAGGAAGAAGGGGCTCTGCCGAAAAATAAGACTGGAGAAGATGGCATTGTGGCAGGCGGGAAGGCAGATGTGCATGCGCGATGGTACCTCCCACAAGCTTCTAGTTTAAGCTGGGAAGTGTTCCGCGCAGTGCTCAGCCAACGTCACCATACATGAGGACTTATTTCTTTCTTGTCCATGAAGAAAGAGGGAGCTTCCTGAGGGGCGGCAAAGGGGGAAGGGGGGTTCTGCACCCTGGGCTTACTACAAAATGCTTGAGACCCCCAACTCCAGACTGCACAGGCTATGCTCATCACCTGCTGTAGACTGAGAAATACTGGCTGTAGTCAAGCGGCATAGGCTACTTATGGGATCTTCAGGTTTATGTTTCTCAGTCTCCACCTGCTGGTAGATGAACATAACCCACTCGTCTCGAATGGACTGGCGGGACAATTAGGAAATTATTACCACTGTAAACATCATTTTTACAAATAATGTGTGGTTTTAATATATTTTAAAAATATAATCACTCCTCAGATTCAATTACAGTAGACTACGATTGGTATTTTTGATTTTACTCGAAGCATGGCCCTTAGCTGGCAACCTATGTGGAAAATTGAACATTTAAGAGGCATGCATTGCGTCACTTTGACAGATTGAATCTACAAGCGAGTTCAGAGGTCTTTGTGTCTGTTTAAGATGTATGCTGAACGTAACCACAGCAATTAAGGTATAATCTTTAAACTCTGTTGTTTTTTTTAATATTTAAAAGACATTTCTGATCTAAGTCATGTTATGTTCTAACAGGGCAAAGAGTGAACCCTCCTGATATTCGGTACGTATATTCCCTGTTTATTAATAATGCAGTTTTGCATTCACTGTAAATCTCATCGTTCCTCACTGTCCCCCAAGTCCAGTCCAGACCTGTGTGGTTTATGTTCCACCACCAGCAGATGGAGATCGAGAACACTGGTTTGATGTTTTCAGGCTACAAGGGATCTGTGCATCTCTCCCCACATTTCTCGGTCTCCAGTAGATGGAGGTGAACTTCTGTGCAGTCTGGACTCCACTATAGAAAAATAAAAATTAGTGGAAGAAATTGATTCAGCTCTGCAAAGGACCTAGCACTGAGAAACTCAGTAGCTGTTAGGCTTTGGGGTGCAGAGCCTGGTGTGCCGGGTCCCTCCCCCTAAATTCCCCCTCACCTTTATTTTTGTTATGTTAACTTCCTGGGATCCTCCCTTCCTTCTCCCCAACATTTGGTAGGGGGCCCAGGGGGCTTCAGCAGGACAATGGTCCTTTAATTGAAAGAAAAGAAAAAGGCAGAAGAAAGGAAGAAACAGCCCCAGCTGTGGAGTTTTGTGCAGGAGCTCTTACGGCACAGTGCTAGTGAATCGGCTTCTGGGGTGCATTGTCTGAGGTGAGAGGGGTAGACCTGAATTAGGGTGGAGCAGCTCCGGAGCCATGCTGGCGAGCACTGTGCAGCCTATGGCTGCCGCTGGAGCCTGCTGAAGCTGCAAGCAGGAAGGCCGCACAGCAGAAGAGGAGCTTAGGGGTTCATCCATGGCAGCTCCGCATGTCCCAGGGGAGCGAGAGACTGAAGCTGCCTGTGTCTCCTCAGCGGCAGCAATCTACAAATTTGGCAGAACTACCACCATTTTGGACAAGCCTGCCTTTTTTTATCAGGGGCGCCTTCGGGTGACCCGATGGCTGTTTTGGATGGCCCAGAGTCACAGCGAACAGGTTTGGTGATTCCAGGAAGTGTTTCTGGGGGATCGGGATGCCTCCTTTTCCTCCCCGAGTTCATGTTACTTCTGCACCAGGCCTTTTGCTGAAAGCAAGGCTGTATGCAGGGGGCTTCTCAACTCTCTTCTTCAGTAAGGAGGCTGGAAGAATCACACACACAGACCGGAGAGCTGGTTGAGCTGCTAGCCAAGCGGTGGCGGTGTGACCGTGTGGATAATTGGGATGATCATGCTTTGGCTCTTTAGGGGGGTTTGGAGGATTCCCTGGAGGGGTCATTTGGTTCTCTAGGATAACCTCTCAAGGAGGAGCTTGACGAGGGTGCGATCCCAGCAGGTGAGGATCCATCAGTTATTAGAGTTTTTCGCAGGGAGGAGCTGGCAGTCTTTATGTTGCAGTCCTTGGCAGCCCTTAATATTTTGGAGGCTGCTCCTGCAGATCTAGAGACGGCTGAGGATCTCTTGTTGGAGGTTATTTGGAAGCCTTCTGAATCTTTTCCTCTGCATAGGGCTATTAAAGATATAATTTCAGCAGAGTTGGAGCTTCCGGAGGCTGGTTTAAGGGTCAGTTGCTCCATGTGTGCCTATATCCCATTACTCCAGAGGAAGAGGAAGAGGTGGACAGAGAGTTAATTGAAGACATACGCAGCATTGCTAAAAAAGGGGACGTGCTACTGATAAGGGATTTTAATATGCCAGATGTTGATTGGCACATTCCTGCTGCAGTATCATCTAGAAGTAAAGAGATCCTGGATTCTCTACAGGGAGAACTATTCAGGCAATTGGCAACAGACCCAACACGTGAAGGGGCCATACTGGACTTGGTGCTTTCCAATGCTGAAAATGTTTCTGATGTTATAGTGGGAGATCATTTTGCATCCAGTGATCACCAGATGGTGTGGGGTTCAGTATTAGGACTACATAACATAAGAACATAAGATATGCCATACTGGGTCAGACCAAGGTCCATCAAGCCCAGTATTCTGTTTCCAACAGTGGCCAATCTAGGTCATATGTACCTAGCAGTTTCCCCAAGGGACACAGGTTCCACAATGCTTGTATTGGTTCAAGCATTGATATCCTGGGTCCCTTCTTAATATTGGTTTATGGACCTTTCCTCCAGGAACTTGTCCAAACCTTTTTTAAACCCAGCTACATTAACAGCCTTTACTACATCCTCCGGTAATAAATTCCAGAGTTTGATTACACGTTGAGTGAAAAAATATTTTCTTTTATTAGTCTTAAATAGTTTACACTGTAGCTTCATTGCATGTCCCCTAGTCTTTCTATATTCTGATAAGGTAAACAATCGATCTACGTTTACCCGTTCCACTCCGTTCATTAATTTATAGACTTCTATCATATCTCCCCTCAGCCGTCTCTTTTCCAGGTTAAAGAGCCCTAACCTTTTTAGCCTTTATTCATAGGAGTATCCTTCCATCCCATTTACCATTTTGGTGGCTCTTCTCTGAACCTTTTCTAAAATCGCTATATCCTTTTTAAGATACGGCGACCAGAACTGCACACAATATTCAAGGTGCGGTCTCACCATGGAACAATATAGAGGCATTATAATATCTTTTGTTTTATTTTCCATTCCTTTCCTTATCATACCTAGCATTCTATTTGCTCTCTTGGCCGCCGCTGCACACTGGGCCGAGGGTTTTAACATGGTATCCACAATGATGCCTAAATCTTTTTCCTGGGTGGTGGTTCCTAATGTGGAACCTTGCATCGTGTAACCATAGTTTGGGTTGTTCTTCCCTAGGTGCATAACCTTGCACTTGTCCACATTAAATTTCATCTGCCATTTTGATGCCCAGTCTTCCAATTTATCAAGATCCTCTTGCAATTTTCCACAATCCTCTTGGGTTTCAACAACTTTAAATAGTTTTGTGTCATCTGCAAATTTGATAACCTCACTCGTTATTCCACTTTCCAGGTCATTTATGAATATGTCAAAAAGCAGCGGACCCAGCACAGATCCCTGGGGTACACCACTATTCACCTTTCTCCATTGGGAAAATTGGCCATTTAGCCCTACCCTCTGCTTTCTATCTTTTAACCAGTTCCTGATCCACAATAGTACACTGCCTCCTATCCCATGACTTTTTAGATTTGCCAAAAGTCTCTGATGAGGGACCTTGTCAAAGGCTTTCTGAAAGTCCAGATACACAATATCAACCGACTCACCTTTGTCCACCTGATTATTCACTCCTTCAAAAAAACATAACAGATTAGTAAGACAACATCTTCCTTGTCTAAAGCCATGTTGGCTGTCTCCCATTAGGTCATGACTATCTACATGCCGAGTAATTTTATTCTTTATGATGGTTTCTACCATTTTTTCCGGTACTGATGTCAGGCTCACCGGTCTGTAGTTTCCCGGATCACCCCTGGAACCCTTTTTAAAAATTGGTGTTACATTGGCGATCCTCCAATCTTCAGCTATTAGAGATGATTTTAATGATAGTTCACAGATTACTAATAGCAGGTCTGCAATCTCATATTTCAGTTCTTTCAACAGCCTTGGATGTATACCATCTGGCCCAGGTGATTTGCTACTCTTCAGCTTATCTAATAGTTGTAATACATCTTCCCGATGTATCGATATTTCCTTCAATTCTTCCGCACCTTTAAATACCACTTCAGTCATGGGTAACATCCCTACATCTTCCTCAGTAAAGACCGAAGCAAAGAATTCATTCAGTCTCTCCGCTATCGCCTTGTCGCCTCTTAGTGCTCCTTTAACCCCTTTATCATCTAATGGACCAACTGACTCTCTCACAGGTTTTTTGCTACGAATGTACTTGAAAAGGTCTTTACTTCGCGTTTTTGCTTCCGCAGCAAGCTTCTTCTCAAATTCTCCCTTTGCCTGCCTTATCAATGCCTTGCATTTGACTTGCCAGTGCTTGTGCTGTTTCCAGGTTTCATTGTTTGGCTCTTTTTCTATTTCCTGAAAGATGCTTTTTTGGCAACAACAGCCTCTCTGACCTCACCTTTAAACCATGCTGGCAGTTTTTTGGACTTCCTTCCACTTTTCTTAAAGCGTGGAATACAGCTGGTCTGGGCTTCCAAGATAGTATTTTTCAACAACAGCCAAGCCTCATGTACGTCTTTAACCTTTGCAACTGCTCCTTTTAGTTTTTTCTTAACTGTTTTCCTCATTTTATCATAGTCTCCCTTTCGAAAGTTAAAAGGTAGTACTGTGGATTTCCTTACTATCCCTCCTCCACTAATTAAATCAAAGGCAATCATGCTATGATCACTATGCCAAGTGGCCCCAACAACCTTATCTCTTGCACTAGATCTGGTGTTCCACTAAGGATTAAGTCTAATATGGCTTCCCCTCTGGTTGGTTCATGAACCAGCTGCTCCAAGAAGCAGTCATTTATTTCATCTAGGAACTTTATCTCCCTAGCATGTCCTGACGTGACACTGACCCAGTCGATACCGGGGTAGTTGAAATCATCCATTATTATTACTGTGCTGTAACTTTTGTTAGCTTCCTTGATTTCTTTGAGCATTTCATCATCCATTTGGTCATTCTGGCCAGGCGCTCGATAGTATACCCCCACTGCCATTGCCTTCCCCCTTTTACATGGAATTTCAATCCATATAGATTCTACAGCAGATTTTGTTTCCTGCAAAACTTTAATCCTTTCTGACTCAATGCCCTCTCTAACATAGAGAGCAACCCCTCCACCAATTTGATCAGCTCTATCATTACGATATAGTTTGTACCCAGGTATCACAGTGTCCCACTGGTTGTCCTCCTTCCACCATGTCTCTGATATTCCAATCATATCTAACCTTTCATTTAGTGCTATATATTCTAACTCTCCCATCTTATTTTTTAGACTTCTAGCATTTGCATACAAGCATTTTAGAGAATGTATTTTATTCATATTAATTTGGCTATTGTTAGACATGCGTAAGTTGGGTTCTTTAAGCTCTGTCTCTGCTCCATACTTGAGGGCATTTGGGCTACTTTACTATTTTGTGGAACCTCTCTGCTTTTGGTAGTATCCTTCAAAGATACATTCTTCCGAACCATCCGCTCTTGGGCAACTGTCGGCTTTCCCCTAATATCTAGTTTAAAAGCTGCTCTATCTGCTTTTTAAAGGTTAATGCCAGCAGCCTGGTTCCATCCCGGTTAAGGTGAAGCCCATCCCTGCGGAAGAGCCCCTCCTTTCCCCAGAATGTTCCCCAGTTCCTAATAAATCCAAAACCCTCATCTCTGCACCATTGTCTCATCCACGCATTGAGACTCCGGAGCTCTGCCTGCCTTTTGGGTCCTGCGCGTGGAACAGGAAGCATTTCGGAGAATGCTACCCTGGAAGTTCTGGATTTCAACTTCCTACCTAAAAGCCTAAATTTAGCCTCCAGAACCTCCCTACCACATTTTCCTATGTCATTCGTACCGACATATACCAAGTCAGCAGACTCCTCCCCAGCACTATCTAAGACCTTACCTAGGTGGCGCGTGAGGTCCGCTACCTTAGCACCAGACAGGCATGTTACCAGGCGATCCTCACGTCCACCAGCCACCCAGCTATCTACATGCCTAATGATCGAATCACCAACTATAACGGCTGTCCTAACCCTTCCCTCATGGGCACATGGCCCTGGAGAAACCTCCTCGGTGCGAGAGGGTTTTACATCACCTGGAGGACAGGTCCTAGTTACAGGATCACTTCCTGCCACACCAGGGTGATGCTTTCCTGTCACGTGACCTCTCTCCTCCATGGCAACAGGGATGCTGCCAGACTGGAGGTGGGACTTCAGGACTATATCCCTGTAGGTCTCGTCTATGTACGTCTCTGTCTTATGCTTTCCAAGTCTGCTACTTTAGCCTCTAGAGAACGGACTCGTTCCCTGAGAGCAAAGAGCTCCTTGCACCTAGTGCACACGTAAGACCTCTCACCAACTGGGAGAAAATCATACATGTGACACTCAGTGCAAAAGACTGGAAAGCCCCCATCCCGCTGCTGGACTGCTGTCTGCATCTTAGTTTTAAGTTTGTGTTTAGATCTAAGTTCTTTACTTACTAAGGGTTGCTATGGACATTTATACTAATAAAACTGTACCTATTACGTGTAATATACCTTGTTCACCTGAAGCTTAACTAATCTCAGGTCCTTAGTGTATGACTGATTTGGGTAATGAGCTTCACCTGAGAGCACCTCCTGTCTTTTAAGATGTGTAAGTACCTATAAAGCTACGATTATCCCAGGGGAGGGAGGGAAATAACACTTATTAAAAGAGGGCTGCTATACAGTACCCTGCCTTGTGCTGCTGAGGTAAGCTATATTCTGATTTGATTTAAATTATAGCTCTTAGCTGCTGCTAGGCTCTAACTTCTTATGAAATTTAAACTACAAGCTCTCTGCTGGGTTCTAAATTTAACCAGAAAGCTCTTTTCTGCGTTTTAAATTTAAGCTAAAAGTACTTTGCCGATGCTAGGCCCTGAGTGACTATTACATTTAGACTACAAGCTCTCTGCTGGGTTGCAAATGTAACCAGAAAGTTCTCCTCTGTGTTTTAAAACTAAAAGTAATTTTCTGATGCTAGGCCCTGAGTGACTATTAAATTTAAACTACAAGCTCTCTGCTGGGTAGGAAATGTAGGGCTGTTAGAATCCATTCAAAGGGGAGGGTCTTAAACTTTAGGAAGACTAACTTTGCCAAGATGGGCCAATTCCTCAGGGAGTCGTTAGCAGGATGGGAACAGCTGGAGGATGTAGAAAAACAGTGGGCAAAACTGAAAGGAGTTATTTTAAGGGCAACCAACATTTTTGTTAAAATGGTAAATAAAGGTAAAAGGAAAAGGAGACCACTATGGATTTCGAAAGAAGTAGCTGAAAAGGTGAAGAAAACGAGGGAGGCCTTCATGAAACAAAAGAGATCACAGAGAAAAATAGACAGGCATCTGTATTTGGAAAAACTTAGAGAAGCTAGCAAAGTAGTCAGGAAAGCAAAGATTCAAAAAAAGAGGAAATAGCCAATGCAATAAAATGGGGGGATAAGACATTTTTCAGATATGTTAGTGAGAAGTGGAAGGGCAAAAGTGGTATTGTCCGACTCAAGGGTGAAGGAGAGGAATATGTAGAAGCTGATGAGGATAAAGCGGAATTGCTTAACAAATATTTCTGTTCTGTGTTCACAGATGAAGAACCAGGAACAGGACCTCAGAAAACACCCACAAACAGGAACAGAAGCGAGGGACATCTTGAACAATTTTCAGAAGACTGTGTTCGTGAGAAACTAGCTAAACTTAAAGTAGACAAAGCGATGGGACCGGATGGGATACACCCTAGAATACTGAGGGAACTTGGGGACGTTCTAGCAGCTCCACTGACTGCCCTTTTCAATGCCTCGGAGTTGGGAGTGGTGCCAAAGGACTGGAGAGAGGCTCATGTGGTGCCTTTACACAAAAGTGGAAGTAAGGATGTGTTTGAAAACTACAGGCCGGTTAGTTTAACTTCGGTGGTGAGTAAATTATTGGAAACGCTGCTGAAAGAGAAAATAGTGAGGTTTCTGCAGTCCAGCGGATTACAGGATCCGAGGCAGCATGGATTCACCAGAGGCAGGTTTTGTCAGACAAATCTGATTGATTTCTTTGATTGGGTGACCAGGGAGTTGGACCGAGGGTGAGACCTAGATGTGGTGTATTTAGATTTCAGTAAAGCCTTTGACACTGTTCCTCATAGGCGACTTATAAACAAACTGAGCACCCTAGGGATGGACCCTAAAGTTACTGCTTGGGTTAGAAATTGGTTGGGTGGGAGGCAACAAAGAGTACAGGTAAATGGAGCTCACTATGAGGAGAAGGATGTTACCAGTGATGTGCCCCAGGGATCTGTCCTTGGTCCGATTCTTTTTAACATCTTTGTTAGTGATATAGCGGAAGGGCTGTCGGGTAAAGTTTGCCTCTTTGCGGATGATACCAAAATCTGCAGTAGAGTAGAGTAGGAAGGTGTAGATAACATGAGAAGGGATCTAGCTAAGCTTGAAGAATGGTCTAGAATTTGGCAGCTTGGATTTAATGTTAAAAATTTAAGGTCATGCATTGGAGCTGCAGCAATCCAAGGGAGCAATATAGTATAGGGGGTGAAGTACTTTTGTCCACTAAAGAAGAGCGGGACCTAGGCGTGGTTGTGTCTGATGATTTTAAAGTAGCTAAACAGGTAGAAATGGCGATGGCAAAAGCTAGAAGGATGCTTGGGTGCATACGGAGAGGAATGGCTAGCAGAAAAAAGGAGGTGATAGTGCCTCTGTGTAAGTGTTTGGTGCAACCTCATTTGGCGTATAGTGTGCAATTCTGGAGACTGCACCTTCAAAAGGATGTGAACAGGATGGAGTCGGTGCAGAAGGTGGCTACTAAAATGGTTAGTGGACTTCATTATAAAGCATATGAGGACAGACCTAAGGATCTTAATATGTACACCTTAGAGGAAAGGCGGGATAGAGGTGATATGATTGAGATGTTTAAGTACCTCCATGGCATAAATGTTCAAGGGGACAGCCTCTTTCAATTGAAAGCAAGTTCTGCTATGAGGGGACATGGGATGAGGGTGAAGGGGGATAGAATTCAGGAGTGATATGCGGAAATATTTCTTTACGGAAAGAGTGGTGGATCCGTGGAATAGTCTTCCAGTGGAGGTGGTGGAGATGAGGACAGTAACTGAATTCAAAAAAGCATGGGACAAACACAGAGGATCTCTACAGGGAAAAAGGGGACTATTGTAGTTGTTGATATGGAAGGACAGACTAGATAGGCCATGTGGTCTTTTTCTGTCGTCATATTTCTATGTTTCTACACCTTCCTAAGGTGGATGCCTAAGGTGGTATCAGCAGTGATCGAGAAAACAACCATTCCAGTGGAAGTTGGGGTGGCGCTAAAAGATGCGCAGGACCACAAGCTAGAAACGGTGCTTTAACAAGTCTTTTGAAGTCCAAGGCATTGGACCTGTAGGTGTCTATTTGCAGTGCACCTATGTTGTTTAGGCATGCTTGACGTGGGCTCAGGTGGTACCTGATGTGGCTCCAGGGGCCTCCACTTCCTTGTGGATGCAGCTAAGCTGGAGTTGGAATCGGCCTATTTGGGAGATGCCTTTTATGATTTAGTCAGGGCTTTAGCCAAGAATATGTTCTTAGTGGTGATGGCACAGCATTTGTCGTGACTGCGTAATTGGTTAGCGGATGAGGCATCCAAGACACATCTGAGTAAGCTACCCTTGAAGGATAAGCTTCTCTTTGGCAAAGCTTTGGTGAAATTGGTGAAGGACCTAGGAGAGTCAAAGGTTCCAAGTCTGCTAGAGGACAAACCCTGAGGCGCCAAGACATCTTCTTCAGCTCCTTCCCGGGGTCGATTTTATAATTTCAGATGCTTTCGCCCAACATGCTATGGCTCTTACCAGCAGTTGCGATATCTTCCTAGAGGCCATTCCTTTCGGGGGAGGTCAAGGTGGAGGTAAAGGTGGTTTCTCCGGAGCTCCAGAAGGGTCTATAAAGTCCCAATGAAGGTTTATGGATCCTGGCAGGAGGTCAGCTGGAAGCCTTTTACTCCGCTTGGACCCAGATTACTTCAACCAGTGGGATTAGAACTCATTCAAGACGGTTATGCCCTCGAGTTGGCTCAACGCCTCTCCGACACCTTTATGATGTCGCCCTGTGGGGCTCCAGGCAAGACAAGGGCGGTAGCAGAGACGCTCGAGAGGTTGCAGCAGCTCGATGCCATGGTCAAGGTTCCTCTGAAGAGAGGGCATAAGGTTGCTATTCCATCTATTTTATAGTTCCCAAAAAAGAGAGACGTTTTGGCCCATCTTGGACTTCAAGCATGTGAATCGGGTGTTGAAGATGCCACATTTTTACATGGAAACCTTGTGCTCAATAATAGTGGCAGTTTGTCAGGGAGAATTCTTAATGTTCCTAGATTGTTCAGAAGCATATTTACACATTCTGATATGGCCGAATCATCAGCAGAATTTGTGTTTCACAGTACCCATGGGCCATTTTCAGTTCCATGCTCTTCACTTCGGCCTCGCCATGGGTCCACAGATGTTTACCAAGGAAATGGTGGTGACTACAGCCTTATGTCAGCAGGGAGTGTTGGTTCATCCCTTCCTGGATGACTGGCTTATCAGAGCACAATCGGGGCAGGACAGCCAAGTGGCAACGCAGCAAGTGGCTACATTTTTCCAGAGGCTAGGCTGGGTTGTCAACTCTGCCAAGGGCAAGTTGGATCCGACTCAGTCCCTGGATTACCTAGGGGCACATTTCGATACCAGGATGGGTCTAGTTTCTCTGCCGCAGGATCGGATTTGGAAGCTGCTGATTCAACTTCAAGAATTTCTAGGGCAAAAGTACCCTTGAGCATGACACTATCTACAACTTCTGGGATCCATGGTGGCCACATTGAAAGTAGTGACCTGGGTAAGGGCCCATATGCATGCTCTGAGGAGGGTGTTATTGCACAGACATAAATAGGTCAATCAGAGCTCTGTGATTCTCAGTCTTGAAGGACTACCAAAAGGGACTGCTACTGCTGGAAAGAAATCTGCACTTGTAAGTATTTACTTATGGGAAATTCACTAAATCTTCGGGAAAAGGGAATTATTTGGATTAAAGCTAATAAATCTGTGTATTTTAGAATCTAGTGTATTTGTTAACTTAGTCAGGGCCTAGCATCACAGAGAGCTTTAAGTTTAAATTTAAAACCCAGCAGAGCTTTTAGTTTATTTATTATTTATTTGAAAGGCTTATATACCGCATTTCCAATGATCAAGGCGGTTTACAAATAACGTAATGTAACGTAATATTACAGAGAACCGGTTAACAAGGGAACATTAACAGTAAATCATAAGTGTAACTTAGGGTAGGGGAAGAGGATAGGTATCATCTTATATGATGGCCATGTAATTAAATTCAAAACCTGGTAGAGAACTTTTAGTTTAAATTTAGAACAGCAGAAAGCTTTTAATTTAATTTTAAAAAACAGTCAGGACCTAGTATCAGCAAAGAGCTTTTAATTTAAATCAAATCAGAGTACAGCTTAGCATAGAAGAAAGAACAGGGTAAATATTATTGGAGTTGAAAGAAATAAATTGTTTCTACAGACCTTTACAAAGAGACCGTCCAGTAAGGAAGCAAGGGATCTGGGAATTTGTTTAAATAGGTGTTAAAGCCAAGTGACAGATCAAAGGGGCAATTTGAAAGGTTCCCTCTATCAAACCAAGGACTGCGTGAATCACCCAGGAAATTGTTAACAGGTTACCTTAGAGGCACATGTCTGGGACCTGTGTAGCTAGCCAACTTTTACTAACTGTTAATTCCCTCCCACCCAAACAAGGCATAATCTTAGCTTTATAGGTTCTTAAACCTATTAAAAGGGGAGAGAGGTGGTCAAATTAACTTTCAAGTTCAGCTAGTTATCCTCACCAGAAATAGATTGTTCATCTTAATTAATTTCAGGGCCCCAAAGTCTCTTAAACTTAATTGGTATAGTGGTATCAGTACAAGTATCCTTAGCAACTTTAAGTAAACAACTTAAATAGCTAAACAAAACCTTAAAGCTAAGATGCAGACAGCAGTCCAGCAGAGAGATGGGAGCTTTCTAGTCTTTTGTACAGTGTCACTTGTAGGATTTTCTCTCGTTTAGTGAGGGGTCTTACGTGTTCACTAGGTGCAAGGAGCTCTTTGCCCTCAGCAAACAAGTCCAATCCCTGGAGGCTAGAGTAGCAGACTTAGAGGACATAAGGAAGACAGAGTGGTACACAGATGAGACCTATAGGGACATAGTACTGAAGTTCCAC
Organism: Ichthyophis bannanicus; assembly: GCA_033557465.1. Taxonomy (NCBI): domain Eukaryota; kingdom Metazoa; phylum Chordata; class Amphibia; order Gymnophiona; family Ichthyophiidae; genus Ichthyophis; species Ichthyophis bannanicus. Next base: position 44,360,090 of record CM066042.1, on the reverse strand, counting down.
CTCCAGTCTGGCAGCTTCTCTTTTGCCATGAAGGAGAGAAGTCATGTGAAGGAGAGCATCACCTTGGTGTTGCAGGAAGTGATTATTATGTAAAACCCTCTTGCACTGAGGAGTTTCTCCAGGGCCATGTGCCCCTGAGGGAAGGGTTAGGACGGCTGTTATAGTTGGTGATTTGATCATTAGGCACCTAGATAGCTAGGTGGTTGGCAGACATGAGGATCATGTGGTAACAATGTCTGCTTGGTGTGAAGGTAGTGGACCTCACTCCCCACCCTAGACAAGGTTTTAGGTAGTGCTGGGGAGGAGTCTGATGTCTTGGTACACATTGGCACCAATGACACAGAAAAATGTGGGAGGGAGGTTCTGGAGGCCAAATTTAGGTAGAAGTCAAAGTCCAGAACGTCCAAGGTGGCATTCTCTGAAATGCTTCCCGTTCCATATGCAGAACCCAAAATGCAGGCAGAGCTCCGGAATCTCAATGCATGGATGAGACTATTATGCAAGGAAGAGGGTTTTGGATTTGTCAGGAACTGGGCAACATTCTGGGGAAGGGAGGGGATTTTCCGAAAGGATGGGTTCCACCTTAACCGGGATGGAACAGGATGCTGGCATTAACTTTTAAAAAGGAGTTAAGGCAGCTTTTAAACTAAATAATAGGGGAAAACTGACAGTCTTCCAGGCACGTATGGTTCGGAAGGATGTATCCTTGAAGGATACTAGCAAAAGAGGTAAGTGAGAAGGGCACCCCGACAGAGAGGTTCCAATAAAGATAAACGTAACCCAGATGCCCTTAAGTAGAGAGCTGACAGATTCCAAATTCCCCCTATCAACGGATAACCCGATTAATATAAATAAAATACAATCTAGCATTTGCATACAGGCATTTTAGAGAAGTCTAAAAAATAAGAAGGGAGAGCTAGAAAATATTGCACTAAATGAAAGGCTAAATATGATTGGCATTCTCAAAGCCCTGGTGGAAGGTGGACAGTCAATAGAACACTATGATACCTGTGTACAAACTATATTGCAATGAGAGGGTAGCTCAAATTGGTGGAGGGGTTGCGCTTTATGTTAGAGAGGGCATTGAGTCACATAGGATTAAATTTTTGCAGGAAACAAAATACACTGTAGAATCTCTATGGTCAGAAATTTCATGTAAAAAGGGGAAGGTGATGGCGGGGGAGGGGGGGGTGTACTACCGACCACCTAGCCAGAATGAACAGATGGATGATGAAATGCTAAAATAAATCAGGGAAGCTAACAATAGTTACAACACAGTTACAACATAATGGGCGATTTCAATTACCCCACTATCTACTGGGTCAATGTCACAGCAGGACATGCTAGAGAAATAAAGTTTCTAGATGAAATAAATGACTCCTTCTTGGAGCAACTGGTTCATGAACCGACAAGAGGAAAAGCTATTTTGGATCTAGTCTTTAGTGGAACACAGGATCTGATGCAAGAGATAAAGATTTTGGAGCCACTTGGTAATAGTGATGATAGCATGATTGCATTTGATTTAATAAATGGAGAAAGGATGGCAAGGAAATCCACAGTACTACCTTTTAACTTTCAAAAGGGAGACTATGATAAAATGAGAAAAATAGTTAAGAAAAACTAAAAGGAGCAGCTGCAAAGGTTAAAGATTTACAGCAAGCATGGACGTTGTTTAAAAGTACTATCTTGGAAGTCCATACCAGATGTATTTGACACTTTAAGAAAATGGATGGAAGGCCAAAAAAACTGCCAGCATGGTTTAAAGGCGAGATCAGAGAGCCTGTTGCCAAAAAAGCATCCTTCAGGAAATGGAAAAAGGAGCCAAATGACGAACACGGGAAACAACATAAGCATTGGCAAGTTAGATGCAAGGCAATGAAAAAGCAGGCAAACAGAGAATTTGAAAAGAAGCTTGCCATGGAAGCAAAAACACATAAAAACATTTTCAAGGACATTCATAGCAAAAAACCTGTGAAAGAGACAGTTGGATCATTAGATGATAGAGGGGTAAAAGGTGTGTTAACGGAGGACAAGGTTATAGCTGAGACTGAGAGACTGAATGAATTCTTTGCTTCATCTTTACTGAAGAAGATATAGGGAAGTTACCCAAGCCTGAAATAGTATACAAAGGTGATGGATCTGAAGAATTTAAAGAAATATTGATAAATCGGGAAGATGTATTACAACTATTTGATAAACTGAAGAGTAGTAAATCGCCTGAGCTAGATGGTATGCAACCAAGAGTGTTGAAAGAACTGAAATAATTAGTAATTTGTGAACTATCATTAAAATCATCTGTAGTACCGGAAGACTGGAGACTGTTCTTATGTTCTTAATGTATGCTCTTAAGTTCTTAATGTAACGCCACGTTTTAAAAAGGGTTCCAGGGGTGATCTGGGAAACTACAGACTGGTGAGCCTGACATCAGTACCAGGCAAAATGGTAGAAATCATTATAAAGAATAAAATTATTGAACATGTAGATAGTCATGGTTTAATGGGAGAAAAACATGGATTTAGCCAAGGAAAGTCTTGTCTTACTAATTGGTTATATTTTTTGAAGGTGTGAATAAACAAGCAGACAAAGTAGAAATGGTTGATATACTACATCTGGATTATCAGAAAGTCTTTGACAAGGTCCCTCATGAGAGACTCTTGACGAAATTAAAAAGCCATAGGATTGGAGGCAGTGTAGTATTGTGGACCAGGAACTGGTTAAAAGATAGCAAGCAGTCAGGCTAAATGGCCAATTTTCTCAATGGAGAAAGGTGAATGGTGGAGTACCCCAGGGATCTGTACTGGGTCCGCTGCTTTGTAACATATTCATAAATTACCTGGAAATAGCAATAACGAGTGAGGTGATCAAATGCAGATGACACAAAACTATTCAAAGTTGTTAAAACACAAGAGGATTGTGAAGAATTGCAAGAGAACCTTGATAAACTGGAAGACTGGACGTCCAAATGGCAGATGAAATTTAATGTGGACAAGAACAAAGTTATGCACCTAGGAAAGAACAACCCAAACTATGGTTATAGATGCAAGGTACCACCTTCAAAACCACCACCCAGAAAAAAAATTTAGGAGTCATCATGACTAATAGATTGAAATCCTCCACCCAGTCTACAGTGGCGGCCAAGAAAGCAAATAAAATGCTAGGAATCATAAGGAAAGGAATGGAAAATAAAATCAAGGATATTATAATGCCTCTGTATTGTTCCATGGTGCAACTGCACCTTGAATACTGTGTGCAATTCTGGTTGCCATATCTTAAAAAGGTTATAGCAGATTTAGAAAAGGTACAGAGACAAGTGACAAAAATGGTAAAGAGGATGGAAGGATACTTCTATGAGGAGAGGCTTAAAAGGTTGGGGCTCTTCAACTTGGAAAAGAGATGGCTGAGGGGAGATATAAGTCTATAAATTAATGAATGGAGTGGAACGGGTAAGCGGAGATCAGTTGTTTACGCCATCAAAAAATAGAAAGACTAGAGGTCACGCAATGAAGCTACAATGTAACCCATTTAAGACTAATAAGAGAAAATATTTTTTTACTCAACACGTAATCAAACTCTGGAATTCATTGCCAGAGGATGTAGTAAAAGCTGTTAGTGTAGCTGGATTTAAAAAAGGTTTGGATGAGTTCCTGGAGGAAAGGTCCATAAACCATTATTAAAGAGGACCTGAGAAATCCACTGTTTACCCCGGGACAAGCAATGTGGAACCTGTGTGCCTTTATGGGAACCTGCCAGGTACTTGTGACCTGGATTGGCCATTGTTGGAAACAGGATACTGGGCTTGATGGACCTTGATCTGACCCAGTATGGCATTTCTTATGCTCTCCTCAGAAGCATTCTTTGTGGAGGAGGTTGCTGTTACCTCAAGTGACAAGGAGGAGTCTCAGGTGGTGGATGAACCCCTCCATGATGGTGGCTGGGGTTACCTTGGAATCGCCCGATTGGGTGATTTTAACCACAGATGCCAGTCTGAAGGGCTGGGGAGCGCACTGTCTGTTTTAGGTGGTGTAGGATCATTGGTCTCCGGAGGAGAAGACCTGGCTCATCAACTGTCTGGAGATGTGGGTGGTCTATCTGGTGCTGCAGCACTTTGCTCCGATGGTGCAGCACAAGGCGGTAAGAGTCTTCTTGGACAATGCAACCATGGTGGCTTACTTCAATTGTCAAGGAGGAACTGGAAGTGTAATGGTGGTACAGGAAGTAGCACACCTGATTCAGCCTTGACAGAGGCTCATGTAGCTAGAAAAGAAAATCTTCAAGCAGATTATCTCAGTCAAAATACTTGTACCCAGGGGACTGGTCTCAGCTGGATTCTGTATTTCAACAAATTGTGAGCCTTTGGGGGATGCCTGTCATGGACTTGATGGTGTAGGCGGACAATGCCAAGGCCTCCAGTTTCTTCAGCAGCAGGAGAGGATGTTGGAGGGTCTTAATGCTCTGGTGCAAAGATGGCCAAGAAGCAGCATTATCTGTGTTTCCTCCGTGGCCGTTGATCAGCCTGGTGCTTCAGAGGATAGAGGCTCATTAAGGCATGGTGATCCTGGTAGTCCCGGACTGGCCCCCAAAGGCCAAAGTATGCAGATCTGATGTGGTTGATCGTAGCGAGTTCTTGGTGATTCTCATTGCGGGATGATCTCCTCTCTCAGGGTCAGATTCTCACTTACGGCTTGGCTCTTTAAAGGGCTAGGTTGAGAAAGTGGAGTTATTCTTCTCAAGTGAAAGCCACTTTGCTCCAGACAAGAAAGCATTCTACCTCACTGGCCTAATTATGTGTATGGTGTGTATTTGAGAATTGGTGTGAGGATTAAAGTTTTAATTCCCTAGCGGTGACACTGTCCCATGTATTGGCCTTTTTACAGGCAAGATTGGATAAGGGTCTTCCTCTAAATTCTCTGTGTGTCCACCTAGCGGCATTGGCTTGCTTTCAAGGCATCCAGAGAGAGTGTCCTTAGCTTCCCATCCAGATGTGATGCATTTTTTGAGGCGGATCAAACATGTCCGTCCTCCACGTCGGCAGCAGATTCTGACTTGGGACTTTAATCTGATTTTGTAGGTCCTCACTGAAGCCCTGTCTGAACTGATTTGGTGGTGTTCCTTGAAGGATCTTATGCTGAAAGTGACCTTTTTGGTAGCAATTTACTCGGTGCGTTGGATTTTGGAACTTTAAGCCTTGTCATGCTGGGAACCATTTCCAAACAGAAGTTGGTCCTTCGTCCGGTGCTATCTTTTCCATCTAAGGTAATTTGTATGTATCACATAAATCAACCATTAACTCTTCCCATGTTTTCCAATCAAAGTGAGAGCTCAGATTCTCAGGCACTGCACAAATTGGACATTCGCCGAGTGCTCCAGATACTTGAAAAAAAACAATGGTTTTCCGGTGTTCCCATCATTTCAACGTCCTTTTTTGGAGGCCTGTGAAAGGGAAAGGCATTTTCTAAGGGCTCAATTGCTCGTTGGCTGAAGCAGGAGATTGCTTCTGTATATTTGCTCAGAGGTTGCCAGTACCAGCAGGTATTTGGGCCCACTCAACCAGAGCACAAGCAATTTCTTCGGCAGAGTGCTGGTCTGTCCCACTGGTGGACATTTGCAAAGCAGTAACGTGGTCTTCTCTGCATTCTTTTGTGCGTCACTACCGGCTGGATGTTCAAGCGATGAGCTATTTGGTATGCAAGTATTACAGGCTCTGATATATCCCATGCGTCTGAACTGGACTGGACTGGAGGGACGATGAGGAAGATGAAATTAGATCTTACCTGTTAATTGTCTTTTCCTGAGTCCTTCCAGAACCTGACCTGTCTCTATTCTTAACTTTGGGACAGGCAACTTGCAGATTTCTTTCTGGGTACTGTTGTGCCCATGCACCATGCTGTACCTGTTTTCATGTACTGTTCTTGGATTCTTTTGATATTGGATGGGAGGGACCCCAAAATGGGTTGTTTCCATAGTTCCGGACCCTTTCCGGAGCAAGAGCAGCCAGTTCTTTGGTTGTGCCATGTATATAGTTATTAATTTTAAAATAAATTTGCTAATGGCAATTTTTCATGGAACCGGCTTTGTTACAGAAATACTGGTGTGAACAGAGAAACACAGGACCCTTATAGCGTGACATCATGAAAACAGTGTTCTCAGTCACTATCTGTTGGTGGTGGAATATAAAACCATGTGTCTGGACTGGAGGGACTCAAGGAAAGAAAATTAGCAGGTAAGGTCTAATTTCACCTTAGGATTTATTATTTCTAAATGGCACCAATCAGTGCAGTGCAGTGCTTTGCCTTGCCTTAAAATATGACACATTAGATGGATTTTTTGAAAAGTAGAGTGTACTTAAATATAGGAGAAATAAAAATTACACTTACCTGGTAATTGTAGTTCCTGGAGGGTCCAGTTTAGTCCTCCACATCAGGGTAGTGCACCTCCTCCTGCAGAAAGGAGACAGGACCAATCAAATCCTTTCCCTATGGGGATGTATACTACTGGAGCTCCCATCAGCCCCCCAGTGAACTGTTAACAAGCAAACTTAAAACGAATAATATGTATGGAGAACAGCAATGATACCCCTCCCCCAATAACTCGACTCCTTCCCCAAACGAGGGAGCCGAAACTGTGCACATCGCGTCCACCTGGACCACTGAGCGAAAAGAAGGCACTGCCACACCATCACAGAAAAAGAAATGACCAAAGGGAACGGAAACCCCCGGACTCGAGTGACCCCAGGCAAAACGCTTAAACAGCGCTCTCTCATACCGTATCAGCGCGCCGAACGTAAAGGAAGAATTCCTCGGGAGGGAATGAGGACTAAACTGGACCCTCCAGGAACTACAATTACCAGGTAAGTGTAATTTCTATTTCCTGAGCGGTCCTCCAGTTTAGTCCTCCACATCAGGGATGTAACAGAGCAGTATTTAACGGGAGGGACCAACCCAACCGGCGCGCAGAACCGCCGAACCAAAGCAAGAATTCCGGGATGCCAGAACATCCAGCCGGTAATGCTTACTAAAGGCATGGAGCGTCGACCACGTAGCCGCCCTGCAAATGTCCACTGGCTGGACCAAACTGTGCTCTGCCCACGATGTCGCCTGCACCCGAGTAGAATGGGCCCGCAAGCCCACCGGAATCGCCCGGCCATGCAAGATATATGCTGACGCAATAGCTTCCTTGATCCATCTAGCAATGGACGACTTCGACGCCGGCTCTCCCTTTTGTTTACCACCAAACAAAACAAACAGGCGGTCCGTCTTACGAACCGACTCGGTAGCTCTGAGGTATCGACGGAGCACCCGCCGAACGTTCAGACGATGCAACCTGCCAGACTCATCCGTCTCCGTGGAGTCAAAGACCGGAAGAAAAATGGCTTCAAATGAAAAGGAGACACCACCTTAGGAAGAAAAGGAGGAACAGGTCGCAAGACTACTCTGTCCCGAGAAAATGATAAGAAGGGTTCTCGACACGAAAGCGCCTGCAACTCCGAGATACGTCGAGCCGAACAGATGGCCACCAAGAACACAACTTTCAACGTGAGATCCTTGAGAGACGCAAGACGAAGAGGCTCTAAAGGCTTCCGAACCAAAGCTTGTAACACCAAATTCAAATCCCATGGAGGAATGGTTACCCTGCGCAAAGGATGCAGCCGAAAGACAGCCCTCAGAAAACGTTACACATCCGCGTGAGCCCCCAGGGGAACCCCCATGACCGTACCCCTGTAACATGCTAGGGCCGCCAATTGCACCTTTAGAGAGCTCGCAGCAAGACCTTTGTCAAAACCGTCCTGCAAGAAATTGAGAATGGCGGGAATGGAAGCCGTCGCGGCCCGGAGATTGTGCCTCGAACACCAATCTTCAAAAACTCGCCATACGCGCACATAAGTGAGCGACGTAGAAGCTTTTCGCGCCCGAAGAAGAGTCGTAATAACTGCTGAAGAATAACCTTTCCGCCTCAACCTAGCCCTTTCAATGGCCAGACCTTAAGCGAGAATCGATCCACTTGCAGCATCTGCAGCAGCCCCTGAATCAAGAGGTCCCGCAAGAGCGGCAACCGCCACGGAACCCTGTCGAGGAGTCGAATTAGATCCGCATACCACGGACGTCTGGGCCAATCTGGAGCCACTAGAAGGACCTTCCCCTGATGCGCCTCTATGCGTTGAATCACCCGACCGATCAACGCCCACGGAGGAAAGATGTAAAGGAGCTCGGGAATCGGCCACGGGCGAATGAGAGCGTCTATGCCCTCGGACATGGGTTCCCTCCGTCTGCTGAAGAACCGAGAGGTTTTGGCCGACTGAAAGGTCGCCATGAGATCCATGATTGGTGGCCCCCATCTGCGGACTGAGCGTACACTTGCGGGTGAAGTTCCCACTCCACGGCATTCACGTGCACTCTGCTGAGGAAATCCGCCATCACATTCTCTTTCCCGGCGATATGCCCCGCCGAAATGGCTAGCAGTCGCGGTTCCATCCACTGGAACAACATGTCGGCCTCTTCTTCCATCGCTCTGCTTCCCGTGCCGCCCTGACGGTTGAGGTATGCAACGGTCGCCGAGTTGTCTGATAGGATCCTCACCGCCCGGCCTGTCACCGAAGGTTCAAATGCCTGTAGAGCCCGCAGCACCCCTCGCAGCTCAAGGCGGTTGATCGACCAAGAAGCTTCCAGAGCTGACCACGCTCCCTGCGCGAACCGACTGTCGCAATGAGCCCCCCAGCCCGTCAGGCTCGCATCCGTTATTACTGGCATCCAGACCGGCTGCTCTAGAGGAACTCCCGCCTGCAACGTCCTCGAGCTCAGCCACCATCGTAACGACTGCCGCACTCTCCTCGGACAAGGTAACCGCTTGCTCAGCGAATCCGCCTGATTCGACCAACGCCGTAAAAAGGCTCGTTGCAGCGGACGCATATGAAACCTGGCCCAGGGGAGCACATCTAGGGTCGCCGCCATCGTTCCAAGAACCCGAAGGTACCACCAAGCTGACGGAGCCGGGAACGCTAAAAACTTGCGAACCAGAAGGCGCAAGGCTCGTGCTTGACGATCCAGCAGAAACACTAACCCTTTCGCCGTATCGAAGTGAACCCCGAGATATTCGAGGGACTGGGTCGGTACTAACTGGCTCTTTTTCTGGTTCACCACCCAACCTAGACTCTGCAGAAGAGCTATCACTCTGCCTGTGGCTTGCAAGCTCTCCCTCTCGGTCTTTGCTCGAATCAACCAATCGTCGAGGTAAGGGTGAACTAAAACCCCTTCCTTTCGCAACGCCGCGGCGACTACCACCATGACCTTGGTGAAAACACGGGGCGCCGTGGCTAGGCCGAATGGCAGCGCTTGAAACTGGTAATGGCCCCACGGAAGAGCGAACCGGAGGAACTTTTGATGAGCCGCCCTGATCGGAATATGCAGGTAGGCCTCTGAAAGATCGAGAGACGTTAGGAACTCTCCCTGATGCACTGCAACTAAGACGGATCTCAGAGTTTCCATATGAAAATGAGGCACCCGAAGGCAACGATTCACTCCCTTGAGATCCAGGATAGGACGGAGGGACCCGTCCTTTTTTGGCACCACGAAATAAATAGAGTACCGACCCGCACCGAGATCAGCATCTGGAACAGGCACCACCGCCCCCAAGGCCAGCAGATGGTCCAACGTTACGCGAATGGCTAACACTTTTTGAGGACTCTTGCAGGGCGACAGAATGAAGGCATCCCGGAGAGGACAGGCGAGTTCTAGAGCGTACCCCTCCCGGACGATCTCGAGGACCCACTGGTCCGAAGTTATCTGGACCCAGGAAGAAAGAAAATGACGAAGCCGACCCCCGATCACCGGACTTCCTTCCGGGGTCCGCCTCGCCTCATTGCGGCTTGCGACTAAAGGAAGAGGAGGACGAAGAGGAGGCAGTCGAGAACCCTCTACCCGCTCCTCGAAACCCCGAGGATCTATTTGCCAGTCGTCCACGCTGGAACCCCCCAAGCCTGGACAACCGGAACCGGCGAAAGTCCCGAAACGGACCTCTAGCTGAGGACACACTCCTATTCTGTCGGGGCTTATCCTCCGGCAGCCTCCCGCCTTTAGATTCACCGAGGTCCTTGACCAACTTATCCAGGTCGTCACCGAACAACAGCTTGCCTTTAAAGGGGAGCTTGCTGAGGCGCGCTTTAGAGGAGCCATCAGCAGCCCAATTGCGAAGCCAAATAGATCTGTGCGCCGCCACGACAGACGCCATGCTGTTGGCCAAAGTCTGGATCAAGTCATAGCGAACATCCGCCAAATATGCGGACCCCGATTCTAAGCGGGCAACTTCCAACAACCCTTGTTGGTCCAGACGGGAGTCCTGTCGCAAATGTTGAGCCCATCTCAAACATACCCTAGAAACCCAGGCCCCACAAATAGAGGTCTGTAAGGCCAAGGCATTAGTCTCAAAGGCCTGCTTCAACAAACCATCCACCTTTCTATCTTGGATATCCTTCAAGGCCGCGCTGCTCTCAACCGGAATCGTAGTCTTCTTGGTTACCGCCGAAACCGCTGCGTCAATCCGTGGTGAACGAAAATTTCTCCTTATCCTTGTCCGCCAGAGGGTAGAGACGATTCATCGTTCTGATACCCTTCAAGCCTGAATCAGGGTGATCCCACTCAGCTTGAATCATCTGATCAACCACGCTGTGAACCGGAAACACTGTTTGAGAATCTCGGACCGCTTGAATGAGAGGATCTTCCAAAACCTCTTCCTCCCCGGGTCGCCCGACAGTCAAATTCAGGGCTTGCAAAGATTCGGTAATTAAAGGAATCAGTTCTTCTTTTCGAAAAACGCGGATGATCCGAGCCTGTTCCTCAGGTTCTGGAATCTCCCCTTCCTCCAAATCCTCGAGTCTGTCTTCGGGTTCCGCATCAGACCATTCCGGCTCTTGCCATGGCACATCAGGGAGTTCCATTTCAGAAACACGAGGCCGCTTGGCTGCCTTAGGGATGTCCACTCTCGCCCCCTCCGCCCTGAGAGACGGCGGAGCCGATGGAGCCGCGCATGGCTCAGATCCTTTTCCCAAGCGGCCCCTCTGGAAAGCTTGGTGCATAAGAAGCACGAACTCAGGAGAGAAATCCCCCCAGGCAACCTCGCTAGGCCCCAAGGCCTGCGCACTCCCTGGCGCAGACGGAGTAGATGGAAGGGAAGGCAGGAGAGTCCCTGTAGCCAGTTCCTCCCCACTTGAAACTGGAGGGACCACGGAATCCAAAGGAACGCTGGACTCCATTTGCTGCTGTAGCTCTGGCGGATTGCAGGCACAGCCCTTGCAAACTCCCGCGTCAGAGACAGAGCCTTTGCGGGACCCACAAATCATGCACTGCGGCCGCTGGGACATGGGAAAAGAACCGCAATAGTGCAGAGCTGTCACGAGAAGAAAACAGCCCCAAACTAGCAACAGGACTGCAGAGCCCAGCTCGTGCTGCAAAGGACTCGTTTGTCTTTTTTTTTTTTTTTACACAACCCCGACTCACTGCTACACAATAATCAAATGAAGCAGAGCCTTCTGAGTCAGGACGCTCCGTTCCAAACACGCCACAGCACAGCCCCCGAAGAAAAAAGCGGGAGCCGAAAAGAAAATGGCCGCCGGCACTCCGAAGAGCCGAAAAAAAGGGCGCGAAAACTAAAGAAAAATAAAATCAATGAAAACAAAACAAATCGCAGTGATCCAGCCGACCCGAAGTCCGGTGACACTTTAAAACTGGCTGAGATAACACTTACCCCGAAGCCAGGACATTGAAAAGCAACGGAGCTGAGCCCAATAAAGAGCAAGCTGCAATGGCCCCGTGGTGTGAGAGAACACCGACCGGGGCGCTAAGCGACCTGGGGTCCTCCGAGTTGTGGCATCACCCCCAAGCCAGGAGAAGGTGATTGTGGCCAGATTCCTCCTCCGAACTTTCCTGGAGGGGAGATCAGCAGCTACTGAAGTGCAGCCAACGTGCCGTTGCCTAGCAGAAGGCCGACGGCCCGTACAAGCTCGGCTCCCTCCTTTACAGGAATTTAAAGACACAGACCCCTAAACTAGCAAGAAAACAAAAGGTACTACAAGGAGCAAATAAAAGGAAAACAAGCAAAAACTATGAAGTCCTAAAGCCCAAGTGAGCTCACAAAAGGCTCACACCGCCTCCTGCTGCAAGGAGACTGGACACACTGGGGGCTGATGGGAGCTCCAGTAGTATACATCCCCATAGGGAAAGGATTTGATTGGTCCAGTCTCCTTGCTGCAGGAGGAGGTGCACTAGTCCTGATGTGGAGGACTAAACTGGAGGACCGCTCAGGAACTGCAATTAATTCTATATTTGATCAAAGAAGTATCAAGATAAAAAAATATGGATATTTTTAAAACTAATATTTACAACTGTAATCTTATCTTTATTAATGTCTATGTTTTATGAAGTAATGTCTCTTAACATTTATACTTTATTAATGGATGTCAGTTTTATAAATACAGTTTTTTAAATTGAATAGTTTTTATTAATTGATGCAGTTTACAAATGTATTGTTCATTTATGTCTGCTAATGGTTGAAAAAGCTTTTTTAAAATAGCTCATTTATGGAACAATTCATTTATTTAATTTTCACGTGTGTTGCACTGTAGATGGCTTTCCAATTGTTAATCTATTTTTTAAAAAACATTCAAAAGACAGAACTGCACTCACAGTTGTTTTATGTTATTGTTTGATATATCTTTAGTTATTTTCCTAATGGCTCAGGCAATTTGCTGAACCATGGCCATGTCGGGTTGCTGAAGCCGTGGGTAGTGGATATTGTTCAACAGTTAATATATATTTATAACGTCTTGGTCCAGACTCTCTCTTTCTTCAGTCATCCCTTTATTTCCTTGTTTCTGCTCCCTAATATAATAGCTGCAAAGAGGTGCTGGGTGCCTGATTTTCCCCAGAATAGCACAGCAGATAATTTTGATCCTTGCTGTGAAACTTTCTTCTTTTGATGCTGTGGTCGTGCCCCAAATAATTTCTTATTTTTAAATTATTCTTGATGAATCCTCTTTTTATGATAAGTATTATATTTATGCCTGGTACGGCTGTATAAATCCACAAATAGCTCCCATAAATGGCTATTTATAACATCTCTCAGCACATTTCTAATCCTGTCTAATCACCAGAAAAATCTCCTTGCCTGGGTAGATGGAACAAAAATCCAAGAAGCAATAGCTCTGAACAGTAGTTCCCGACTGTGGTCCAGGAGATCAATACAGGGGAGGTCCACAGGGCGCAGAAAAAAAGAGAGAGGGGCTGGGAGAGAAAGAATACAGACTGGTGGGGACTAACTAGAGGGAGAAAGAGAAACATGGGGAGATAGGAAGGGGAAGGAGGAGATAAAGAGGCTAGTGGGGACAGGTTTGGTGCTGAAGTGGGGGTCTGGGAAGAGTGGTAGGGATGAACTAGGGGTCCCTGATTTTTCTGGATATTAATAAGGGGGGGGGGGGAGTCCACATAACCAAAAACATTTGGAACCTCTGCTCCAGAACATTTATCCAGGCCAGAAATAAAATGATACACATTGAAATAAGCCTCAGAAGACAACCTAAAAAACCCTCTAACCTTTGCCAAAGAATATTACTGTGCAAAGTCAGTGTCTCTGAAAAATACCTTTTCAGCTTCTTTCATTAAGAATATGACTAGAATAAATTTCATCAGATCTACATATTTTGATCTCAAGGACACATCTGGCAAACAGAAGGAATCTTAGCCTGCTGGCACTTAGCACTTACAATGTACCAAGAAGGAGAAATTTCACTTACCGCTAATTTCCTTTCCTGGAATCCTGCTAGACCAGTCCAGACAATCGGATTATGCCCCCCTGCCAGCAGATGTTGGAGACAGAGAAAAAAACTACACCAGAAGCTGAGTGGCTAGGATCCAGTGCTCATATAGGTCTACCCCTAGGGGACACCCTCAGTAAACTCTGACAAGCAACAAGAACAGTAAGAAAAGTAAACAAAAACTATGTACAGAGTAATGAAAGCCTATAAAGCAGTGGAGAACCCCTGCTTGAGATACAAATCTGCGTAAAGACTTTCGCAAAGACTGACTTAATTCAATCCTGGGCGGGTCCTGGACTGGCCTAGCAGGATTCCAGGAAAGGAAATTAACGGTAAGTGAAATTTCTCCTTCCAATTCATCCTGCTAGACCAGTCCAGACAATCGGGAAGTACCCAAGCTGACCGCCCTCCGGGTGGGAAGACAGAGCTGCTGTGACTATGTTGGTCCCAAAACTGGCGTCCTCCTGTGCCTGGAGATCTAGCCGATAATGACAGCTAAAGGTGGACAGGGAGGACCATGTGGCCGCTCTACAAATATCAAGAGAAGTAGCTTGAGCACGCTCCGCCCACGACGTCGCTTGAGCACGCGTAGAATGCGCTCGCAGACCTGAAGGTACCGCTTTCCCGCTGAGGATATAAGCGGACTCAATAGCGAGCCGTAGCCAACTGGAGATGGTCGCCTTAGACGCCGCGAGACCCTTACGAGGGCCCGCGAACAGGATGAAAAGGCGGTCTGACTTACAGAAGGGATTAGCAGCCTTCAAATTTATTTATTTATTTATTTAACATTTGTTTCTATACCGCGCTATTAAAATCAGCGCGGTGTACATCAAACAAGCATACTACAATGTATACAAACAACATTGAGTTTTACAGAGAACAGGAAATTGAACATGGGAAGGAAACCAGGGGAACTAAATACATATTAACTCAAACTATGTACAATACTTTAATGTAAATGGGTGTTGCATTAGTTTTGTGAAGCTAACCATTATCTGAGGAGATGATGTGCAGGGGCGGCAGGTATATGGGGGAAGTTTGCAGGTTGTTGGATGTGCTTCTATCACTGGAGGTTTCTGAGTAATATTTTGTGAATAGGTGGAGTTTTAAAGCTTTTCTGAATAGTATGATGCTTTTTATTCCACGGATTTCATGGGGGAGTGCATTCCAGTTTAAAGGGGCAAATAAGGAGAAGGCTCTGTTGGAGGTAGCTTTTGTGCATTTAGTCATTAGGTTGGGGACTGCTAACGTGTTCCGTGCAGTAGATCTTCTGCTTCTATTTTCTAGGGTGCCATGGATTAGCGTGCTGATTGGCGTAGGGGGGTAGTTATTTAGGGCTTTGAAGGTAAGAACCAGTGATTTGTATTGGATCCTGGCGTGAAGAGGTAGCCAATGTAAATCCTTCATGATGGGTGTTATGTGGTCGGATCTTGATGATCCGGAGAGGACTCTTGCGGCTGCATTCAAGGCTAAGCGGAGCGGGTTTAAGGTCGACTGTGGAAGGCCATGAAGAATAATATTCGCGAAATCAACATGTGGAAGGACTAGAGCCTGAAAGGTTGTTCGGTAGTCTGTGAAGTCCAGTAAGTGTCGGAGGTGACGTAGAGTTCTGATCTTATGGTATATTGCCTTTGTGATGTTTTTTATATGCGTTGTCATGTTCAGGTGCTGGTCCAGGGTGATGCCGAGGTAACGAATTGTGGATTTGGATTTCAACTCTACATTGTTGACTCGTAGAGATGAAGGGGGTGTGAATTTGAGGTTCCTCGTGACAAATAGGACATCCGTTTTGCTGTGATTGATCCGTAAATTCTGGGATAATAGCCAATCTGTTACTGCTTCGAAGCAATTAATTATTGGGGAGAGCACTGGTTGGTCTATCAAGAATGGCATGTAAAGGAGGATGTCATCAGCGTATGCAAGGCATTTTACGTTGAAGGATCGAATTAAGTCGCATATCGGCTGCATATAAATGTTAAACATCAATGAAGATAAGGACGATCCTTGGGGAACTCCCTGTGTTTGTAGAAATGGTTCGGAGGATGAGTGGCCAGCCTTGACTTGCTGCCATCTATTGGATAGGTAGGATTCACACCATTTTAGAGCTGTATTTTGGATCCCCTTTTCTTTCAGGCGTTGTAGAAGAATGTCATGACTCACTGAGTCGAAGGCGGCAGATATGTCCAGGAAAATAAGGACAAAGCCTTGTTGTATGTTGTTGATTCCTGTGATCAGATCGTTAAACAGGGTTGTGAGGACAGTGTCTATTCCGTGTGCTACTCTGAATCCGTGTTGGGCTGGATCCAATGGTGCTTCGGTGTCGATATGTTGCTGGATTTGTTGTTGGGCGGCTTTCTCAATGATCTTGGCAAGGTGGGGGATGCTCGATATTGGTCTGAAGGATTCTACTTTGGCTGGATCTAGTTTGCTATTTTTTAGTAATGGTTTGATAGAGGTGTTTTTGAGGCGCTGCGGGAATGATCCTGTGGTGAAGGACTGGTTCAGAATTTTGGCCAGGATGTTGCTTATGTCATGACGAAGCTCTTTGATCCAGCTGGCTGGGCAGGGGTCATTAGGTGCTGTGCTGGGATTAACAGAAGCAACGATGTCGGCGACCTCTTTAGTGGATACTGTGGTGAAGTTGCATAGTGGCGTTGCTTGAAAAGTTTCAGATGGTGTGGAGGGATTATTAGTGCCTATGTTTGCGTTTGTCTTAACCATCTTCGATTGTAAATAGTCTGCATAGTCCTGTGGTTGAGGCATTGGGGGGTGGACTGATATCGGTACAGGACCCTTTTGAGATCAAGCGCCTGCAAATGCCTTTGCTTCACGGAAGACTGATCTGTGGGAAAAGGCAGCAGGAAAATAGGTTGGTTCGCGTGAAAAGGAGTGAGGACTTTTGGCAAAAAGGAAGGAATGGTATGCAAGGTAACCCCTGCCTCCGAAAAAGAGAGATAAGGATCATGGCAAAAAAGAGCTTGCAACTCCGACACCCTCCGAGCCGAGGTGATTGCTACCAGAAAAGTTGTCTTCAAAGAAAGATCGTGAAGCACCGCTCTGTGCAGCGGCTCAAAAGGTGCTGCTGTAAGTCCCTTTAGGATTAAGAAGAGATCCCAAGGAGGTACCACAGGGCGGAAGGGCGGGCGGACCACCTTCGCCCCCTTGAGAAAACATGCCACGTCGGAGTGGGATACGAGAGAAGAGCCATGGATTGGGCCTCTAAAACAGGTAAGGGCCGAAATGTGGACCTGTAGAGACCCAAGCGCCAAGCCTTTATCAAGAGTCTCCTGAAGAAAGGCTAGGACCTGAGGAATTTGTACGTTCCATGGAGAGAGCTCACAGTCGGAACACCATGCCTCAAATCTACGCCACACTCGGGCATAAGCTCGGGACATAGACGGACGACGCACTTTGAGCAAGGTGGCAACCACCTTGGGAGAATAACCCTTGTCCTTTAGGTGGCGGCGTTCAAGAGCCAAGCCGTAAGCGAGTAAGGAGTGGGGTTGTCTATTAGGACGGCCCCTGCTTGAGAAGTCCGCGGCGAGACCTGAGCCGCAGCGGGTGTGCTTGGGCTAGACAGATGAGGTCTGCATACCACGGCCACCGAGGCCAATCCGGAGCTATAAGGACCACAGCGCCGGAGTGCATCCTGATTCGCTGGAGAACCCTGCCTATCAGTGGCCACGGAGGAAAAATGTATAGCAGTGGCGATGCTGGCCATGGTTGTGCTAGGGCATCCATGCCCTGTGCACCATGTTCCCTCCTGCGGCTGAAGAAGGCCCTGGCCTTGGCATTGGCCGAGGACACCATGAGATCCATCATGGGTTGACCCCACTCATGTACTATCCGTTGGAATGCCCAGGGTGCAAGCTCCCATTCTCCTGGATCGAGCGCATGCCGGCTGAGGAAATCCGCCATCACATTGGATGTTCCCGCGATATGCTATGCTGAGAGAGCTTGGAGATTCTTTTCTGCCCAATGGAAGGAGGAGGAGCATTTCCTTGGCTACTCCGAGACTCTTCGTCCCGCCCTGGTGGTTGAGGTAGGACACTGTCGTCGCATTGTCGGAGAGTACTCGAACCTCTTGACAACGGAGTAGTGGCAGAAAGCGTATCAAGGCTAGGCGAACCGCTCGAGCTTCTAGTCGGTTGATGGACCAACGCGCTTCGCAAGGGGACCAAACGCCTTGAGACATGCGATCGAGACAATGCGCTCCCCAAGCAGAAAGGCTTGCATCGGTTGTCAACAAAACCCAGTGGGGTGGCTCTAGAGAAACGCCCTTGAACAGGTGAGATGGCAGGAGCCACCATCAGAGGTCAGCTCTGGTAGCGGGTGGAATCAGTAGCAGAACATTGTAGTCTTCCGACACCGGAGACCATCATGCAAGCAAGGCTCGTTGCAGGCCGCGTATGTGCGCTCGGGCCCACGGCACCACCTCTATGGTGGCCGCCATGGACCCCAGCACCTGGAGGTAGTCCCATGCACACGGCCAGGGCCGAGACAGAAAGGTGCGAATCTGGACAGACAGCTTGCAGAATCGTTCTTGAGTCAGGAACACTTTGCCTTGAGCAGTATCGAAACGAGCTCCAAGGAACTCTATGCATTGAGTATTTATTTATTTATTTAATTGGATTTTTATACCGCCTTATCATACAATCAAAGCGGTTTAACAAAAGAGAAAATTAGTAATAGTGAAAAAATCTGTGATAATATATACATAGTTTGTAAATATATGATTAAATGTCTTGGGAAAAGGTGCACTATATATATTGTGAGCTATACTATAAAGTGAGCTATTGTACAATGTATATATAAATAATTGCAAGGTTGCAAGGAGCTTTTGGCTTGATTGACAATCCAGCCAAGGCTTTCCAAGAAAGTCACCACCTGGCGTACCGTTTGGCGGGCGCCGGAGAAAGAATCCGCTCGCATAAGCCAATCGTCCAGGTACGGATGTACTCAGATTCCTTGCTTGCGCAAGGCTGCCGCCGCCGCCACCACCATGACCTTGGAGAAGATGCGTGGTGCTGTGGCTAGGCCGAACGGCATGGCACAGAACTGGAAATGACGCTCCAGAATGGCAAAGCGCAGGAAGCGTTGATGGTCGCCGCGAATAGGAATGTGGAAATATGCCTCTGCTAGATCCAATGAAGCCAGGAACTCCCCCTTGCGAACTGCTTGGATAACTGATCGTAAGGTTTCCATGCGGAAGCGAGGAACGCGGAGAGAGCGGTTGACGCCCTTGAGATCGAGGATTGGCCGGAAAGAACCATCCTTCTTGGGAACCACGAAATAAATGGAATAACGGCCTGTCCCACGCTCGGTGGAAGGGACGGGACAAATTGCCCGCAGGAGAAGAAGGCATTGAAGCATGGGGAGGATGATTTCTCGCTTTCGAGGCGCTCCTGCCGGCAAGACAAGAAAGGCTTCCTGAATGGGCCGACAAGTCTCTAGGGCGTAACCATGAGTGACCACTTGAAGGACCCAATGATCTGATGTGATGAGTGCCCACTGCCGAGAAAAAAAGAGAAAGACGGCCACCGACCGGGGGTGGTATCTCGGGTGGGCGACATGTCCCGTCAGCGAGATGGGCGCATGGCTCCTGAGAACTTGTTTGAGGCAGAGTAGGCGTCATTGTTCTTTCAGGCTCCCCAAAAGGACTGCGTCCTCTGGCCAAACTGGTTGGAAGAGGCGGAAGGTGCTTGCCGATTTGACCGATAGTGTCGATTATCTCTGAATTGAGATGTCCGTCGAAAGTTAGCCGTATAAGGATGGGAAGATAGGCGAATGGAGGACCTCGGTTTGTCTTCCGAAAGACGCTGGGGCTTCACTTCCCCCAGGTCCTTAACCAACTTGTCGAGGTCGTCCCCAAAGAGTAGCCTACCCTTAAAGGGCAGCTTAGAAAGCCGTGTCTTGGAGGCGACATCTGCGGACTACTGGCATAGCCAGAGCCATCGCTGGGCCACAGTGACCGATGCTATAGACCAGGGGGGGTCTCAACCCTGTCCTCGGGACCCACCTAGCCAGTCGGGTTTTCAGGATAACCACAATGAATATGCATGGGAGAGATTTGCATACACTGCCTCCATTATATGCAAATCTCTCCCATGCATATTCATTGTGGTTATCCTGAAAACCCGACTGGCTAGGTGGGTCCCGAGGACAGGGTTGAGAACCCCTGCTATAGACCGAGCTGAGAGTCTGAGCAAATCATAGAAGGCATCGGCTAAGTAAGCCATGACAGACTCGAGGCGAACCAGGGCCGGGTCTTCTGGCAAACTTTGAGGACCACGCAGCAAGGCTCTAGCTCCAAGACCACCACAGGACCGTGGCCTGGAGCGCTAACATTGAAGTGGAAAAGGCCGTCTTGAGAAGACGTTCGACTTTCCTATCTTGCTGGTCTCGCAGAGTTGCACCTCCCTCTACCGGGATGGTTGTATGCTTGGTGACACCGGTCACCAGAGCATCCACCTTGGGATAGGCGAGCCATTTATCTCGATCTGAGGGAGACCAAAGCTAAAACTGGCTGAGACGGTGTGCCGTG
Organism: Ichthyophis bannanicus; assembly: GCA_033557465.1. Taxonomy (NCBI): domain Eukaryota; kingdom Metazoa; phylum Chordata; class Amphibia; order Gymnophiona; family Ichthyophiidae; genus Ichthyophis; species Ichthyophis bannanicus. Next base: position 44,339,748 of record CM066042.1, on the reverse strand, counting down.
CGCAAGGAGGTATCTGGCGTCTCCCATTCTTGCGATACCATCTGTTGCAGCTCTGCTGGAAAAGGAAAAGCTTTTGCGGGCTTTCGGATACCCTGTAAAATGGGGTCTGACTGAGGTTGACTCTCTTGAGACGCCGAAACATCCGACAGGCATAAAACTTCCCCAATGTAGGAAATCAGCACCGGTAACTCGTCCTTATGGAAAAGACGGATATCCTGGGGATCTCCCTGGCTGTCAGCCGAGACAACTGAGGGGGAGTATTCACCATCCTCACAATCCGATGCCTCCGAAGATATATCATCTTGTGGTCCAGCTTGCAATGCCTCTGAACCCCACCAGATGTCCTTGGGGGGCGCAGGCATTAGACTTTGCAAATAACTCTCCACGGGAGCGCTTACGGGAAGGCAAGTGCATGCTAGCAACGCTGGGAGGCAAAACTTGTGTTGCTGCCCCTGACGTAGTAGGCTCCGAGCACCAGAGGGACCACGCCTTCTTAAACAGTGATAAAAATTGCGCATCTGAAGATGGCAAAGGCTCTTCCCCCGCTAGAGCTGCTGCATTAGTAGTCTGAAGAAGCAACAGGGGAGGATCAGTAAGTCCCTCCGCTGCGTTTGTTGAAGGTGGACTGGCAGCTGAAACTGACAAGGCAGGAGGAGCAGATGCAGCTGAAGACTCGCCTGTGTGTGTAGAACAGGATCCACAGAGTCTATTCTTGAGATCTTTAGCTTTTTTGCTGCAACTGATGCAGCGTTGAGGATGGCATTGTGAAGCTTCTGGCAAGGAAAAAACTGTAGCCGAAGATGGCCGACGAAGTCAGCCACAAGGATGGAAAAACAAAATGGCCCCCGTTGAAAAAGCCCGCGAAAACAAAACCGGCACGTTGAAAAACGTGAAGAGAACCGCCGAAAATAGCCACGATCTGGAGACAGGCGGGCGAAATATGGCCGGTAGAAGTGCTTTGGAATCAGAGGAGGCAGCTGCACTTGAAAAGACAGGCTTGTTGAGATACGGCGATTGTGAGGTATTGCGCAATCGCGGCAAAAACGGCTGCGTGGTAATGGACGTCCCGACGGTGGATTTGGTGCTAAAAATGAGCCCGTGGTGGTCGGAACGCTCTCACTATGCTCCCGGTCCTCCAGAGCCGAGAAGTCCGCAGCTCAAATATTGCCCCAAGCCCAATCACAACTATAGTTAGGAGGGGGGGGGGGGGGGGAAGAGTACAGTCAGCTAACTGAAGCACTCACTGTTTGACGATCCGACGAAGCAAGTCGAGCAGGGGAGCCACAATAAAAACACAAAGCTTGTAGAGCTGGTGAGGGCAACCCAGTGCGTCTGGCAGATCAGGCCCTCCTGGCCTGGAGCCAGTAAAGAGATCCCCGGGGGGGGGGGGGGGTGGTAGGAGCGCGACTGATTGCACCACCAGGAGCTCCTACAATTGAGGATCAGTGAGGCTGGGTAATGCAGGGGAACACCTCTTGTGTGCCCTGCAACTTCCAGGCAATAAGGTGAAAAGACTATAAAAAAACAATTAAACAAGAATTATAAAAAGCACCATCATCTGCTGAGACAGAGAAAATACTGAGGGTGTCCCCTAGGGGTAGACCTATATGAGCACCGGATCCTAGCCAATCATCTTCTGGTGTAGTTTTTTCTCTGTCTCCAACATCTGCTGGCAGGGGGGCATAACCCGATTGTCTGGACTGGTCTAGCAGGATGAATTGGAATGAGGCCTGTAAAATGAATGGGGGATACAACCCAACTAGTACGCTTCTTGATTTCAGGACAAACAAGAGTCACATATTCAAAATGAGTAGGTGGTTCTCTACAAAACCTGCTGCATGCTGAACAAAGCCATCTGGCACAGAGCTCATAAGGCAAAGCTTTGGGATTCCATTTGTCCAGTTGTCAAGTGAAGGCCTTTCTTATATCAGTCATTCACCATCTCTTGCACCTTCCCAGAGAACCCAGCATACCTGTCCCGGTTGAGCTGCAACACCCTGGGTTTCTGTGAAGACCACCTCAGGATGGTCTCCTTCATAGTGTTTTTCCAAATGTGTCTGTGTGGTGAAGAGCTCCCCACAAATCTGGCACCCAAAGGTATTCTCCGTCTGACTAAAGTGCTCCGTGGCTACGTGGTGCTGCAGAGCTCCTGGGAAGCGGAAGGAGTCCGTGCAGTACAGACAGCGGAACGGCTGGGAGCCTGTGGGCAGAGCACAGGAAGACTCAGCAATGGAAGCTCCAGAAACAGGAGAGAAAATAAAAGGATATAAAAGGCAATCCATTTGATTTTGTTTTTTGGAACTGGTTACTCTTTTTCTCTGTTTTCTTCCAGCTCAGTCAAACTAGTGATAGGGTTCTGGTGCCATGACGAGTCTTCAGTCACAACTACCAAGGGAATTCTTACCTTTTATTAAACAGGCCCACCCTCCCACTTTTCCTAGTATGATCACTGCAGCAAAGACCTTGAAACCAAGAGCCATGTAGCAGAGCCCCTTCCCCTGGCTAATAGGTATTGCTCTTTCTCTCCACCCAGGGTCTATTAACCCTACCTCTGCGGCACTCCCTAGACCCAACCAATCTGGGCTATGGAAGACTCAAACTAGGGATCTTCCAGATGGCAATGAACAAAACTTGCACCAAACCACTGAAAGGTGGCCCCAGGGCTGGCTCAGCCATCAGGCAAGACTAAATGGTCACCTAGCAGCTTCTGAGGGGAGCAAAGAGCAGCAGAAGGCAAAGCAAAACAGTAGATCTAGACAACCACCCAAACTGAAAGAGTCATCAGCACATTCTTTATCTACAGTCAGAGCAGACACAGAGATGCATAGAAGACACAGTGTAATGAAAAGTCTTATGTCTAATTATGCATTTTTGCAGAATTGTTGTGGGAGAGGTGGTGTCGGGATGATCATGACTGTTGAGTTTAATTGTAAGAATCTGGAAGGGAGGCATATGTTTGCAGGTTCTTCTAGGGCACTCAATACCCTTGCACTAGCCCTGGATAGTCGTCTTTTTTTTTAAACTCAAGTTAGTCTGGAGCTGAGACACATAGCAGGTGTCATATCTCTAGATGCTGCTTGGAATGCTAAGATCTACATGCACCCAGCACTGGTGTTCGGACATTGTCTGCAGTGCCACCATTTACACACCCAGTGTGTTGGCACATAGATGGACACAGATCAGATGCAACGGGTCTCACCTGAGTGTTTGCATTTCACGTGCATCTGCAGAGCGGTCGACGATGAGAAGAACTGATTGCACTTTTCACACTCATGGAGCTTCACGTCTGTCATTGAGAAGATAAGAACAGAGCAAAGTACTAGGCAGGTACCATTAAAAAGGGATGCCAGGCAGAGCTGTCACTGGTAATTTCAATACACCCTCCTCGGTCTATATCTGTTCACCCAGGCCCCTCTCATTTGCATCTGCTGTTCTTCTGTGTGATATTTAACTGCTTTTCTTAGCGTCAAACTTTACAAGGAACACGTTACATTCAACGTTTAGGCATATATGAAATGGAGCTGTAACTGGGGTGAGGGAGAGCTTTCAGCAGGGTGGGGGGATGAAATTATAACATGAACATGACAACCTTGAATGGATTTATATGTGTTTTCTGTAAGTGCTATGTGTTATATGGTCCTTCATTTCTACACTCCCTTCTAACAAATTCTTCCCTCCCCAAAGCATCGCTCTGCTGTGCAACACCTCCCTGTATGCTCCGGTCACCTGTACATTCTTTTCTGTTACAGACTCCTCTCCTCTCTACCACCATATCACTGATCCTATATCACCTCTGGCCCTTTCCCTTGTTCTGCCACTGTCAAGTATTTTATGCTCCTATTCCAAATGGTCTTGAATTCTACTAGTTTACCCTCAGCTTTTCAGCTGTAAGGCTACATCATGGTTCCCCCACCCTTTGTGTACCCACCTCCTGCTCCTACCTGCGTGCTCTGCCTTGACATGTTTCTGAAGGGTAGTCGTGTTGGAGAAGACCTGCTCGCAAGAGCTGCACTGCAGGGAGAACTTGGAGGAGCGATGATTCTGAGCTGCGAAGACATCAGGATGGTGGGTGCGATTATGATACCATAAACCCGACAATTGCTGCAAAGAAGCAGGTACATTTTCAGTTGGGAGAGAGAGAGAGAGAGGACAACCTCAGAGTAAGATGGATATTTCAGACTACTCCCCAGGCTAGAACCCACTCTTCCTCTTCGGGTGTCCTGTCTTCCCATACAGCTAGCTAGGTAGAAAGCGTTATCCATAAACCCAAAAATATACAGTTCATTCTACTTAAGAATTTTTCACCTGGCTAAAATATATATAAGTTGGAGCTGACAAAATGGCTATAAAAATTGAGTGCAGTTACCTGGTTCTCTTTAGCTATATATAAGCAGCACATATCCATTTAAAAACGTTAAATAAAACTTAAGATATGCCATACTGGGTAAGAGCAAAGATCCATCAAGCACAGTATCCTGTTTCCATAAGTGGCCAATCCAGAACACAAGTACCTGTTAGGTTCCCAAAAGGTAGCCTCTCTCTGTACCTTTTCCAATTCCCTATATCTTACTTTAATGGTGACCAGTACTGCATGCAATACTCAAGGTGCGATCGCACCATGGAGCGATACAGAGGCATTATGATATCTTTTGTTTTATTCTCCATTCCTTTCCTTATAATTCCTAGGATTCTATCAGCTTTCTTGGCTGACGCTGTACACTGAACAGAGGATTTCAACAAATTATCCACAAGGATGCCTAGATCTTTTTCTTGAATAGTGACTCCTAATTTGGAACCTTGCATTGTATAGCTATAGTTTGGGTTGTTCTTCCATAACTGCATAACTTTGCACTTGTCCACATTAAATTTCATCTTTCATTTGAACATAAGGTTAGACTAAGGTCCATCAAGCCCAGTATCCTGATTCCAACAGTGGCCAATCCAGGTCACAAGGACCTGGCAGGGACTCAAAGTCCACAGCTTCCACAATGCTCGTCCTGGGGTAAGCAGTGGATTTCCCGGGTCTTCTTTAATAATGGTTTATGGACCTTTCCTCCTTGGCTAGCGGGCATGTGAATTCCAATGCGTACCCTTCATGAATCATCTCCAGGATTCACTGGTCGGAGGTGATCTGAGCCCAGGCGGGCAGGAACGGCTGAAGACGTTCCGCCACCAATATGACCTGACTCTGGGCCCCCTCACATCATTCTACCTTTTTGTAGGCTGAGAAGGCTGCAAAGAAATAGCCTCTGCCCACCCCTCTTCCTCCTCGAAAGTGGGTACCTCTACTCGGGTACCATACTCTCTGAAAGGCCGTAAACTGAGCAGCCTAGAATTGATGAAAATCCTTCGGCTGCCTCTGGCCAGCGCTGAACCTTTATTTATTTATCTGCATTTATATCCCGCTTTTCACCGGGTCAAAGCGGTTGGGGGATACATTTAACACGAGGGGATATGAGACACATACACTAATACTTATAGGGAACATGGGCAATGGAGGGTTAAGTGGCTTGCCCAAGACCACAAGGAGCACCTGTGGGACTAGAAACCCCAGTCCTTCCGGCCCAAGGTTGCTGTCCTCTAGTGGGATTTGAACCACCGACCTTCCGGCCTGTAGTACCTTGCCCCAACCACTAGGCCACTCCTCCTTCCTACTTTAGCCTGCTTTGGCTTGTCCTCTGGAAGCTTACCATCTTTAGAGTTCCACAGTTCCTTAACCAACTTCTCAAGAGCCTCCCCAAAGTGTAGTTTACCCTTAAAGGGGAGGCAGCGCAGGCACGTCTTGGAGAAAACATCTGCCACTCAATTGCGGAGCCATGACAAACGCCTAGCCACAATCACAGAGGCCATACCTTTGGCGGTGGACTGGATCAGATCATAAAAGATGTCCGCCAAGAAGGCCGTACCCGACTCCAGACGCGCTGCGACCAGTGCCCCCTGAGGAACCTGCCCCTCGGACCCCTGCAGTGCCTGAGCCCAGTAGAAGCATGTCTGGAAGACATAAGCCCCACAAATGGACACCTGGTGTGCATGGCTTTAATGTCAAAGGCTTGTTTAAGCAGGGCTTCCATCTTCTTATCGTGGGGGTTCTTCATGGCGGTTCCGCCTCCAACCAGAATGGTGATCTTCTTAGTGACTGCGGACATGACTTCATCCACCCTAAGTGACCTAAACCTCTTGTTGTCCTGGTCAGGCAGCGGATACAACCATGTCATGGCCCTGCTACCCCTGAGCCCCGCCTCTGGCGCTTCCCATTCAACATCAATCATCTGTTGAATGACCCTATGCAACAGAAAGAAGGTCTGCTTCTTCTTACAGCACCGAAGAACTGGGTCCTCCAGAGGTTCCTCATCCACTGTAGTCCCCCCTGCACTATATTCAAAGCCATTAGGGCGTGGACGATCAGAGCCGGCAGCTCCTCCCTACGAAAGACTCTCACCAAAGTTGGGTCCTCCCCAGGGACCCTCCTCTAACATGTCAGAGATCCACTCTAGAGGATTTTCCGACGCCTCTGACAACTCTGCCAGTGGGTCATCCCAGGACTCTATGTCAAGGCGAGAGTGTTTCACAGCAGGCTCTCCCAGCTGTGCACTAATGCCCCCTGCCCCTCTGTACTAAACTCAGTGTGTAGCCCAGTAGGCTCCTGCCCAGCTTTATTCTGCCTCAGGCAGTAAGCCTGATGCAGGAGTAAAATAAAATCTGGAGAGAAGGGAGCCAGAAGGGAAGAGCTCCCCTGCCCTGCCCTGCCCCTGCAAGACCTGATGGCTGAGAACCGTCTCTGGAGCCTGGTTCCTCTCCCAACAGGTTCTCTGCCACCAAAATAGCCTCCCTTCCTGCCAAAACCCTGTGTGCGGGAGAACTAGAGGGGCCCGAATCTGTCCGCGTATGATCATCGCATCCTGCAGCTGAACTGAGTCGCTCACTACTTAACTCTCCTAGCGCCTCTTCTGCCGACAGATTCTCCTTCTTACAGGGACGTCAGATCCCAGCCGCAGAAAGGCTGTTGTGTCGCATCCCACAAGCCGTGCAAGAATTTTTCCCCGACGGCTTTGGCACATTTTTGACCCCGTAGTGCCCAGGAGAAACCAAAACCAAACCCCACGCTCCAAACAGCCTGCTTGTGATGCGCAACTGAGTTGGATCGCCGACCACATTGCTGCTTTGGAGAGGCTCTCCTTCACCCCTCGAAGCTCCTTACTCACCAACCCGAAGTCTCACACAAAAGCAGAGGCACTCACCGTCAGGCCAAAAAGGAAACAGCAGTCAAATGGGCAGTGCTGGATACCAAATGACATAACACTTGCAACAAGGGATTCCACCCACATCTGGCAAGATCCCCCAAAAGCAGGGCCTGACCGATTCAACTGTCCCGGCCCCTCAGGAAGCCTGCCCGGCCTTCCAGGTATGCTCTCAACACTGCCCGATCCACTAGCATGGATCTGCCTGCCCACTTAACTTGCAAGTGCTTCAGATCATAAGTATATTTTCTGTTTGATTACCCTTAGTCTGTTTGGCTGAAACCACATCTCCTGATGGTCCCAGTCTGCTACCGAAGGCCTATGAGAGCCAGCCCTCAAGGGGTGGTTGTTCCTCACCAGCTGCTGAAGGCAGAGATACTGGCCTTGGTGGGTGGTACCTGTGGGTAATATGGGTGACATCACCAAGGTTTTGAGCATGCTCAGCCTCCAGCTGCTGATAGGAGACAACCCACTTGTCGGGACTGGACTGGAGGAATGAAGAGGAATGGCCATTTAGCCCTACTCTCTGCTTTCTATCTTTTAACCAGTTCCTGATCCACAATAGTATACTGTCTCCTATCCTATGATTAATTTCCCCAAGAGTCTCTCAGGGGGGTCCTTGTCAAAAGCTTTCTGCAAATCCAGACAGACTATATCCACTGGCTCACCTTTATCTACCTGTTTATTCACACCTTCAAACAAAATGTAGCAGATTGGTGAGGCAAGACTTCCCTTGGCTAAATCCATGTTGGCTTTGCGCCATTAAACTATGCATATCATAATGCCTCTGTATCGCTCCATGATGCTACCGCACCTCGAATATTGCATGCAGTTCTGGTCACCACTAAGCAAAGATACAGTGGAACTGGAAAAGGTACAGAGAAGGGCTACCTTTTGGGATCCTGCCAGGTATCTGTGACCTGGATTGGCCACTGTTGGAAACAGGATACTAGGCTTGATGGACTTTTGGTCTGATCCAGTATCACATATCTTATGTTCTAATAGATTTGATAATTTTATTCTTTATAATGGTTTCTACCATTTTGCCCAGCACTGATGTCAGGCTCACCGGTCTGTAGTTTCCCAGATCAACCCTTAGAACACTTTTTAAAAACTGCTGTTACACTGGCAACTCACCAATCTTCAGGATGTTTTGGGGAGGGTTGGACACTAATACATGCAAACTGGAATGCAGAAACTACATATGTTATTTTCCTTGCAACTTATACCCACGCAAAAAGCAGGCGCTGAAGTCTTGCAGCAAAGGATATTATACGTATAATTTCTCTTTGAACCTTGGTGTAAAGATTGTGGCTAAAAAATGATCCCCCTTAGTGCTAAATGTGGGGTCAGCCGCAAAGTGTTTTTATTTGTTCTCTAATTGTTCACAGGCCAGAAAGAGGAGCTCTAACTTCCCATCAGGCAGCGTTGTAGTTTTAGGTATAGAATGTACACATTTCTTCCTAAGTCTGTGCAGTTTTGAGACTCACCTTCACCGTAGTCCCAGACGGATGGATATTACCTCCTAGGTTTTCACATTTCCCAATATTCCTGCATCTCCCTTGCCTCCAAAAACAGGCTACCCTAAGCTAGCATGATCTTGCAATTACCTGATAGGCCTTATCACAGATCTCACAATTGTATGGCTTGCCTCCCACATGAGTGACCATGTGACGCTCCAGCAGGGAAGGTGCACTAAAGATCTTGGCGCAGGTGGGACAGGGATGGTATTCTCGGGAGTGCACTTCCTGAATATGCTGGCGATGCTCATCCAGGGTAGGAAAGCTCATACGGCACTTCTGGCAATCATAGGGGTCTTCAATGTCTGATGAGAGGAGGAGGGAGGGAGGGAAGGAAGGAATAGAGACTGTCAGAAATGGGCAGATTCAAAAAAGGAGAAGTGACACAAATAAACCCACAGATACAAACAGATTGACAAAGACACACCATAGAAATAGAAAAAAAAGGGAGAAAGACAATGCCACAAAATTTTATACACAGGAAGGAGGGTGTGTGTGATGAGCACAAAGAGCAGGAGGGCATCCAGTCACTCCTTGGGGGAAGGCACATAAGCAGCTGGGGAGCATCCAACTGGTATTTCTGCAAAGGCACAAGAGTTCCTGGAGAGCATGCAGTCACTCACTCCCTGCAGAAGGTCTACAGTACTCACTGTGGAAAGTACGTAGATGTATGGAGAGCCCATTGGCTTGGCTGAATCCCTTCCCACACTCCCGGCAGACATAGGGCTTGTCTCCTGTGTGAGTTCTCACATGCCGAGTAAGTTCAATGGACTGAGCAAACACTGCATCACAGTACTGGCACACGTACATCTTCCCTGGACAGAGAATTACAGAAGATTTATGTACAGCAGGCTTCCTGTTCTTGGTGAAGTCTTGTGGATTACAAAGGCGATACCTACTCATACAGAATGTCTAAGGATTTTGAACTTCTTTAAACGATCAAGGTCAGAAACTCTGCTATGTTCCTTTGTGAGAAACCCAAAATATTCCTATCCACTAGCAATATCTGGCCATAATAATCAGTCAGCACGTCCCTTAGTGGGATGGGGAAACTTGATATCAATTCCCTTAATTTTTCATAGAACGGAATAAAGTGTGTTGGTTTAACAGTAGTATTATTCTCTGATAGCAGCAGAACAAGCCACCAGACCCGCCACACTTTACTTCACTGTAAACCTCAGCTTAACATGTGACCAGCTTAACTGAAGTTAAAGTAGCAAACCGTTGCCAGTAGATTAAACTATAAAGTAATATTGACTGTGTTCAAAATTTCCCAAAATTATCTGTGGATTGTCTCTCATCTATGTTAAGACTTTCCCTCAAAATGTTCCAGTAACAAGAGCGGAGAGTACTCAGGTTTCATGTGCTAGGGAATTCTCCGTCTATGCCCTGGGGCTCTGGAATGTCCTCCTGGATACGATCCGTGCCATAGTTGATCTTCAGGATTTCCGTAGGGAGATCAAGACCCATTGGTTTAGGGCAGGGGCACTCAAATCCAGTCCTGGAGGGCCATGAACCAGTCAGGTTTTCGGGATATCCCTAATCAATATGCATGAGATAGAGTCAAATACAATGGAGGCAGTGCATGCAAATATATCTCATGCATATTCATTAGAGATAACCCGAAAACCTGACTGGTTTGTGGCCCTCCAGGACTGGATTTGAGTAACCCTGGTTTAGGGAATACTATGGAATCAATGTATGAACTGGTCAACCCCTTGGTATCCCACAGTGGACTACCGCCAACCCTATGACTCATCTGTTATTGTCATGTTGCTTGTTTCATTATCAGACCTCTCTCTATAACACACACCTATTTCAATCGACTCCCAACCATAACTGGCCTAACTTCCACATAGTAACCCTTAAAGAACTCGACAGAGTGATTTCCAACATTAATACTACCATCCGGCCTCGACTCATGCCCTGTTAGCTGGATGAAAATAACCCACACCGAACTAGCCCAATACATCCTTAACATAGTCAATTTCTCGCTCACAAGAGGAATCATGCCCAAACCCCTTAAACAGGCTTCAATCAGACCAATATTGAAAAACAAGTCCTTGGACAACCTATGCCCTTCATCATACAGGCCTATATCCAGCCTTCCATTTCTGGCTAAAATCACTGAAATAAAATCGTACACGCCCAACTCCAAGATCACATTGATCTACACACGCCCCTTGACACACACCATTATGGCTTCAGGCCACACCACAGTGTGCTGACCCTTCTTACTGCGCTCTTTGATAATCTGATAAAGTCCATTGATAACCCAAAAGAAGCAGTCCTGCTAATATTCCTTGATATTACAGCAGCTTGATGAGCAACCATGCAATCCTTATAGAAAGGCTAAAGCAAGTTGGGATACATGGCACCACATTAATATAGTTCCAATCCTATCTTGACATTGGTCGCAGCAGGTTAGAATAGAACACCAAGCTTCAGAATCCTTCCCACAGAAACAAGGGATTCCAAAGGGTTCTGCCCTATCGGCACTCCTATTCAATATATACCTGCAGCCAATCTGCCACATCATACAGGAATACAACATCAGTTATGCAATATATGCAGACGATGTAATGTTATTCTTCCCAATGGATACAGCAGTTCTCAATTTCACCAGCATCGCAGCATGTTTTAAGAAAATATCACATTGGCTGAATGATCATAACCTAAAAATCAACTACAAAAAACAGAGGCCCTATTCGTGACAAGGAATCAAAATTTTACTCCCCCAACAGAATTAAAAATTGAGGGTACATCAATCGCCATAAAGAATGAAGTCAGGTACCTTGGCGTCTTGAAAGATAGCACACTAAGCTTAACGACCTACCTCAAGAACACAACAGCAAACATCTATAGCATACTAAAACGCCTAAAGAACCTAAGGCCACTGCTACAAAAAAAGGGCTTTACAGAAGTCAATGTGGGGGAGTATGAGTGCTTGGAGGACTGATCTAAAGCGTACTCACTCACCTTTAACAGGTGTTCTCCAGGGACAGCAGGAATCAGTCCTCACATATGGGTGATGTCGGCGCCGATGGAGCCCTCGTGCGGAGCAATTCCCCAGCTTTCAAAAAAAAGCCTTTGGGATTGCATCGAGCATGCGCGGACCCCTTCCCGCCCAAGGGTGCCATCTTGCTCAGTCTAATGACATAGCTAAAAAGACGGCAAAAAGAATAAAATCAATAATAGGACTGCAACTCCAGGGGAAGAGGGAGGGTCGTGAGGACTGATTCCTGCTGTCCCTGGAGAACACCTGTTACAGGTGAGTAACTACGCTTTCTCCAGGAACAAGCAGCAAGTCAGTCCTCACATATGGAACTCCCTAGCTATAGGCTACCGAGAACCCATAGCTGAAAAATGGCTTTCTCTAGAAGAGCCGCAGCAGCTGTGATAGGAATCCAGCGGAGACACAACACCCCCAGTAGCCTGACACCAGAGGCCCGGAGAGTAGGAGTAGCCTAAACCTCAAATAAGTTGCGGAGTACCGCTGGGCCGAAAGCACTGTCTCGTCGGGACTCCCAATCCAAGCAGTAATGGGCTGCAAAAGTCTAGCTTGAAAACCAGGTGGCAGCCTGGCAGATGTCTGTCAGCGGAACAGAGCGGAAGTGAGCCACTGATGCGGCCTTAGCCCTGACACGGTGGGCCGTGACTCGGCCCTGACACGGTGGGCCGTGACTCGACCCTGCAACGGGAGGTCGGCCGTCCTGTACGCCCAGGCAATACAGTCTGCCACCCAGGTGGACAACGTGCGCTTGGAGACAGGTAGCCATAGTTTACTGGGGTCAAAAGAGACAAAGAGCTGAGGAGCCCTTTGATGCCCCCGCGTATGCTCCAAGTAGAAGGCTAATGCCCTCTTATAATCAAGGGTATGCAGAACCGCCTCTGCCCGGCTAGCATGTGGTCTGGGAAAGAATGTCGGAAGAACCACCTCTTGATTGAGGTGGAACGGAGAGACCACTTTTGGGAGAAACTTGGGGTGGGTGCGTAGGACCACCCTGTTCCTATAAAACCGTGTGTACGGTCTTTCTGAAACCAGAGCTTGTAGCTCACTCACTCGCCTGGCAGATGTGAGTGCCACCAGGAAGAGTACCTTCCAGGAAAGGAAGCGCAGATGGCAAGCGGACATCGGCTCAAAAGGTGGACGAGTAAGCTGTTGCAAGACCACATTCAGATCCCACTTGGTCACCGGAGGACGAACAGGGGGTTTTAGTAGAAGCAGACCTCTGAGGAATCTGGACACCAAGGGGTGAACCGAAAGAGGTTGTCCTTCCACTGGTGAGTGGTGTGCTGACAGAGCACTCAGGTGGACCTTGACAGAGTTAGACTTGAGGCCTAAGTCAGAGAGGTGAAGCAGGTACTGCAACACCACTGGTACAAGGCAAGAGAAAGGGTTTTCATTGTGTTGGTTACACCACACCTCAAACCTCTGCCACTTGAAGGCATAGGTTTTCCTAGTGGACTGCCTCCTTGAGGCCAGCAACACTTCTTCTACGTTCTTAGGTAGAAGGAGAGGAGCCAGCACTACCCTTTCAGCAGTCATGCCATCAGGTTGAGAGACCTGAGGTAGGGATGTAAGATAGAGCCCTGCTCCTGGGACAGGAGGTTGGGCCTCGTCCCCAGAGGGAGTGGGGTCTCCACTGCCAGCTGGAGGAGAAGCGGGAACCAAGGTTATCTTGGTCATCTGGGGGCTACCAGGATGACCGAGGCCTTGTTCCGAAGGATTTTGAACAGAGTTCGGGCCACCAGAGGCATGGGAGGAAACGCATACAGGAGGCCCACAGACCAGGAGATCAGAAAAGCATCCGCAGCCATCCTTTGGGGATGTGGCTGTCTGGAGCAAAAGTTGGGCAACTGATGATTTTGCGGGCTGGCGAAGAGATCTATGGACAGATGTCCCCAGCAGAGGAAGATCTGCTGTGCCACTTCCGGATTCAGTTGCCATTCATGAGGATGAAGAATTCTGCTCAGTTTGTCTGCTAGGCAGTTCTCTTGACCTGGCAGGTAAACCACCTTGAGACATATACCCTGTCTGATGGCAAAGGAGCAGAGGTCCAGTGTCTCCTGGCACAGGATACAGAACCCTGTCTCTCCCTGCTTGTTTATGTAGAACATAGCCACCTGATTGTCTGTCTGCACCAAGACAGACTGATGTGAGAGAACATGGCAGAAGGCTCAAAGAGCTAGGCGTATCACTTAGAGCTCTAAGAGGTTGATTTGTTGTGTCCTCTCTTGAGGAGAACACAACCCCCTGAGTGCATGAGTCCTGGCAATGGGCTCCCCAGCCCAGCAGGGATGCATCTGTCGTCAGGACTCTTGAGTACGATGAAGGCTGGAAAGGCACTCCTCCTAGCCACCAGGCCAACGACTTCAGCAGTCGTTTGGACACCCTTATCCTGTCTCGGAGTCGCCCTGTGGCTTGCGTCCACTGATCCCGGAGGCACCATTGAGCTATTCTCATGATGAGACGGGCGTTTGGGGTCACATGCACTGTGGAGGCCATGTGTCCTAGAAGGTGCAGAAAATGCCTTGCTGATATCTGAGACTTGTGGCTGATATGGAGTACTAGCTCCAGAAACCTCTGTGCCCTGTCCTCTGGCAGGTAAGCCTCTGCTTGAATGGTGTCATAAGAACATAAGATATGCCATACTGGGTCAGACCAAGGTCCATCAAGCCCAGTATCCTGTTTCCAACAGTGGCCAATCTAGGTCATATGTACCTAGCAGTTTCCCCAAAAGACACAGGTCCCACAATGCTTGTACTGGGTCAAGCATTGATATCCTGGGTCCCTTCTTAATAATGGTTTATGGACCTTTCCTCCAGGAACTTGTCCAAACCTTTTTTAAACCCAGCTACACTAACAGCCTTTACTACATCCTCCGGTAACAAATTCCAGAGTTTGATTACACGCTGAGTGAAAAAATATTTTCTTTTATTAGTCTTAAATAGTTTACCCTGTAGCTTCATTGCATGTCCCCTAGTCTTTCTATATTCTGATAACAATCGATCTACGTTTACCCGTTCCACTCCTTTCATTAATTTACAGACTTCTATCATATCCCCCCTCAGCCGTCTCTTTTCCAGGTTAAAGAGCCCTAACCTTTTTAGCCTTTCTTCATAGGAGTATCCTTCCATCCCCTTTACCATTTTGGTGGCTCTTCTCTGAACCTTTTCTAATAACGCTATATCCCTTTTAAGATACGGCGACCAGAATTGCACACAATATTCAAGGTGTGGTCTCACCATGAAACGATATAGAGGCATTATAATATCTTTTGTTTTATTTTCCATTCCTTTCCTTATGATACCTAGCATTCTATTTGCTCTCTTGGCCACCGCTGCACACTGGGCCGAGGGTTTTAATATGTTATCCACAATGACGCCTAAATCTTTCTCCTGGGTGGTGGTTCCTAATGTGGAACCTTGCATCGTGTAACCATAGTTTGGGTTGTTCTTCCCTAGGTGCATAACTTTGCACTTGTCCACATTAAATTTCATCTGCCATTTTGATGTCCAGTCTTCCAATTTATCAAGATCCTCTTGCAATTTTCCACAATCTTCTTGGGTTTTAACAACTTTAAATAGTTTTGTGTCATCTGCAAATTTGATAACCTCACTCGTTATTCCACTTTCTAGGTCATTTATGAATATGTCAAAAAGCAGCAGACCCAATACAGATTCCTGGGGTACACCACTATTCACCTTTCTCCATTGGGAAAATTGGCCATTTAGCCCTACCCTCTGCTTTCTATCTCTTAACCATTTCCTGATCCAGCACAGTTACTTACCTGTAACAGGTGATCTCTGGGACAGCAGGAAAGCACAGTTACTTACCTGTAACAGGTGATCTCTGGGAACAGCAGGAATAAGTCTTCACATATGGGTACGTCGGTACCGACGGAGCCTGCGTGGGAACGCTCCCCAGCGTCCAATAAGAAAGCTTTTGGGAGCATCCCACAGCGCCTGCGTGCTGCCTTCCCGCCTTTCCCAACTGCCTCTCCTCAGTTGAGTTTCAAAGCTGAGACAAAGAGAGAGAGAGAGAGAGAAGGGAAAGAAGAGATATATAGATACAACTCCTAGGGGAGGTGGGTGGGTTGTGAAGACTTATTCCTGCTGTTCCCAGAGACCACCTGTTACAGGTAAGTAATTGTGCTATCTCCAGGAACAAGCAGGAATGAGTCTTCACATATGGGGACTCCCAAGCTAAGATGCCTGGAGTCCCAGCATGTCATAGATTGGAACATGCTATACCTAATAACACCAGGCATCCTAAGGATGGAGGGTAGGAGTTGAAAAGAGAAAGGTGCTGTGGAATACAGCTTAACCTAGCATAGGACTGCAGGCAAGGAGTCCATGTATGGATGATAATTGTCATCAATGATATTGAAATGAAATATTGCAATATGGACCTCCCCTAACAGGATTTCACAGAAGTATGGAGGTTCATGGGATCTACTGGGGAACCCAGTAGAGGAACCTCGAAGAGGACCTCACTGTAAAGTGGAGGTAATAAACCTGTAGGAAAAACAGTGGAGGTCAGAATCCTGAAAGGTAACAGGTAACCCCAGTAGAAAACTGGGGTAGTACAAAAACGGTGGGCCTTCAGCGGACGGCTTTATGACAAAAGCCAAACTCTTTTGGCGGCAGAGTGGCTCACTCTTAGGAGCAAAAAGAGAAAGGCTAACCGATTTGGACAAACAGGCACAGTCCTTGAGGGGAGAAAGGGTATGGGAACCCCTTGTATCCCAGAAAGAGAGGACAAATGCCTGAAGCGTTAAAGCCTGTGATTGCGGATCTTCAGTTAATGTCTCTCCTAACTGGGGTAAGCTAGGAGAGATATTGGAGCATGGAGAGCTTCAGAGGTACCTAAACCCTAAGGTTATGGTATAAAAGTTGTTGACTACCACAGGAGTGGTTGTGTGTGTAGAACCCCAAACCTGCTGGATAGCATAGGTATGGGTAAAGCCCATCTGTCAGAATCATATAGCTATATGAGGAGAGACAGTCAGATAGATAAGTATGTGGATACATATCTATAATAAAATATCTCGACAGATACACACATATATATATATATATATACACACACACACACACACATATAGTTATATAGATAGACATATAAGAATATATCTATAGTGAGATATGGAAGGGCATAAAATACACACAAAATATAGATATGAATATGTAGGCCTATATAGAGGTGTCTGCAATTAAGCAGACAGAGATATGCCTACAGCAGGATATTCACATAGGATATGTGGAGAGGAAAGATTCATCTAATAACAAGGGGGTGGAACCTACTTGAGAAGATATATAGAGAATCTATTCCTCCTGGTTATGATCTGCCAGGATGCTAGCTAGTGAAATAACCAGGACGGTTACATGAAAAACAGAGGATAATATCAGTCTGCAGCCAACAAGTCCTGAGTCTTCCAGAACTCTAGCATGGTAAGTGGACAGAAGACGCATAGAGATGAGATACCCTGTTGACCTGCTTAAGGGCAAAAGGTATCATGCGTTCTTACCATGAGGACGAGCTGCAAGGAGAAAGAGCATATCCCCGATTGGGAA
Source organism: Ichthyophis bannanicus (assembly GCA_033557465.1). NCBI lineage: Eukaryota > Metazoa > Chordata > Amphibia > Gymnophiona > Ichthyophiidae > Ichthyophis > Ichthyophis bannanicus. The sequence continues at coordinate 44,322,410 of CM066042.1, read as the reverse complement.
TACTATGGACCAAAGCAGGGAATTGGCAACTCCTTAAGCTTTCACGTAAGAGAAGGCCTATGTCCTTTATGTCAAAAAGGAGATAGTAAAAGAAGGGAGAACCCTTCTAGTCATGGGATACATGACTGAAAAGCCTTTTCCAACCATCTAGGATAGCTGTTGGAGAAAAAAAAAACCATGCTCTCTAGCAAGGGCCCATAGTGGAAAGCTTCTCTGTAGGATTGCAGAGAACATGATGCAGGAGAATGAGGAGATAGAACTGGCTGCTGGAGAGTCAGTATCTCTGCCAACTATACTGCCAAACCCAGGAGAATGGAGATGGCAGAAATAGAAGAGAATTTAGAAAGCCTGTAGTGAGATAATCTCCAAGATAGATGAAAGCACTAACTTGGAGCCACTACTAAGACTAGACAGAATGTTAGTGGAGGACAAATCTGGTTGTTTGTGGACAAGAACCAGTGGTCCAAACATTAAGGCTCCTGCATAGGCAGCTGCTAGCAAGACAGCAGAAAGAATCATACTGTTCAAAAACAGAAAGGACAGAACAGGAGTAGAAAAGCCTGGACATGTCTGATAAGCTGCCCCAAGCCGAATGGAAAAAGAGGAGTTAACTCAGAGAGGAAAACGCCGCACTGGAAAGTGACAAAACTAGAGAGGCTGAAGAAAAAGCCTTCTAGTGAAGTAATACCCCTCTTACAGAGGAAAGACCTGATAAGAGGGTGAAGAGAATGGAGCTGAAAAATACTTACCAAGTAATAAGTCTATAGGAAGGAAAAAGTACATGCTGGCCCAGGAACTATCATTTGATAGTGGTTAGACCTCTTTCCCTAGAGGAAGAAGAGGAGAAACCTGTGACCTATAGGCATGAACATCCTGACAGCTCATAGAAATATAGAAAAAATGGATGTCTTCTGGAAAGAGATCCATGTCTAGGGGTTAGAATGAAGTAGTGGATTGCCTCTATTGGGAAGAAGCAAGCTGCAGATTCTAAACCCCAAGAGTCACAAGCATCTGATGATGATTGATCAGAAACCCTGCAGTTGCTGGGTTTGCTGAGCCTGGTGAGAGGTTGGGTTCTTCAGACCAGGATGATGCTTCCCTTGTTTGGGAACATCTGTATATGATGGGCAGGTGATGAATAAAACCTTCTTCTCCTATGGGAAGAAAGTTTGGTAGGACATTTCCTACCTACTGGGACAGAAGAAGGGGTAGAACAACCCCTAGGAACAGGTAAATCAGTGGACCACTGAGTAACCTGACGTAAAGACTCCTTGTTGAAGAGATTTTCTCCAGTGCAAGGAGTATGTCCCAGTCTTTGCTGTGCCCATTTGTCCAAGTCTGAAGCTTGGAGCCAGGCTCTACGTCGTGCCCCTATGGCTATAGCAGACGTCCTGCTAACAGACTCAAAAGAGTCTAGGGAAGCACGAGTAAGAAACCAAGAGATATTCTGGATATGCTTAAGCAGTGAGGAATAGTCTGCGCTCTTGGAATCTGGAAGGAAAGGAGTCAAAAGATGTAATTTCTTTGTGACCTCCTCAAGAGATAGACTCATATAAAAAATATATGAGAGAATTCTTGCAGAAAGCATAGATGTCTGGAAGGTTTGACAACCAAAGGCATCTAGTGTCCTAGACTCACGACCTGGCGGATAAGAAGAGTGCTTTTTCTTACTCTTTACTCGCCTCATTGCTGATTCCACTACTATGGAATGATGAGGGAGTTGAGTCTTTTGAAACCCTGGAGAGGGGGGCACCTGATATAGGAGATCAGTTGCTCTGGAAAGTGGGGGCACCCTTAAGGGTGCTTCCCACAGACCTAGAAGGAGATCCTGCAAGGAATGATGCAAAGGAAGCATTATGTTCTCCTTTGCTTTGGTAGGAACAGAGCCTTGTGCAGGGTCCTGTCCAGGGATAGGAATAGCAAGTGATCTTGCTATTTCCAGGAGAAAACTCTGAAAAGAGGGATATCCAACGGGAATCTCCCTTGGACAGGTTAGATCAGAAGAACTAGCCTGAGCACCGAAGGATCTATCCAAATATATAGGAATAGAGGATCCTGCATGGTGCAGGATGGTATCCCTAAAGGATGGTCGCTGGTACTGGCTATCAGGAGCAGCATCCGTCAGTACTTCATCGTCCATGCCAGGTATAGACTCCAAGTCTGGTATAGAAGGGAGCGATCCTGTTGAAAGAAGCATGGCAGGAGCTGGCCACGATGCTACCGTGGATACCGGTGCCGATGCCGACACCGGTACCGATGTCGGAGCCAAAGCGGATACCGACATCGGAGTAGCCATCGGTGACAGCTCAATCGGTACCAAGGTAACTGAAAACCTCCGGCAGCCATCCTTGATACCAGGCCTGCGGTACCGATCGGTGTCGGTACCAAGGCGTGCCGGTACCCAGTCTTCCAGACTAGCAGCAGGCACCGACCGTAAAGGTAATGTGGACATCGGTACCGACTTCGGTACCGTGTCTGATACCGGTGGAAGAAGGCCAACCGGTGCCAACTCAAACGGCATCAGAGGAACCGAGAGTTGTGGATCCGAATCATCGGAACCGAGCCTTTGGTACCGAGGGGAACCGGTACCAAGGCGAGTCAGTACCCAATCCTCCAGACTGGAAATCGATTCCAGACTCGGCATCAAAGGAAGCGAGTCTATCGCTGCACGTCTGGAGGGTACCGACGTCGGTGGTCGTATCGGTGTCGGTACCGATACCAGAAAGTCAGTCTGGGAAATATCCCCCGGACCCAAAGGTATCGAGGATGCCAGATGACGATCCCTGGTGAGGAGTGTTTCATCCAACACCAGTGCCGGAACCGGGGTATCGGTACTGCTCGAAGCGGATGCCACCACCGGACACGGCTCAGGTATGTTCTGTGGGAGGTGAACCCCAGGAACAACCTGAAATCCCTCATACGCTTTGGAAACCGAAGACTCCCGCCGGGGTTTTGAAGCCAGTGGGCCCTCGAGGGCAAGGCCGGAGCCGTCTGCATGCTGTGCATGAGACCTACCACTCGAGGACTGGCTAGTCTTAACAGACTGTTTGTGGGCTACCTGATCCTGTGTAGAAGAAGAATGGGACGGTGCCCTGAAGTTGGAGGGGAACCGGGTATCGAGACCTCGATGTTGAACTCCTCTTCTCACCACACTGTTGCCGAAAGGCTCCGGAGGAAAAAGGTCAGGCCCCAAACAGGTTAGACACCGACTTTGAGGGTCTAAGAATAAAGTTGTACCGCCACAGTCTGAACATTTCCTGGAGGAAGTGGCTGGCGGTTCCATGAGGAAACAGGAAAGGCCTAAAGGCCTGAGAAACCGTGAAGAAAAAATAGTCTTTGGAAAAGGAAAATCTCACAGAAAAGAAAAGACCGGCGGTACCGGTGGCGTCGGGGAAGACAGCCGCGACCACAAGAAAAATAAGAAATAAAACAAAATTTTCTGCGGTGACAGGACGTCCTGCCGGCTCCGCGGAAAAATGAAAACTGAGGAGAGGCAGTTGGGAAAGGCGGGAAGGCAGCACGCAGGCACTGTGGGACGCTCCCAAAAGCTTTCTTATTGGACGCTGGGGAGCGTTCCCGCACAGACTCCGTCGGTACCGACGTACCCATATGTGAAGACTCATTCCTGCTTGTTCCTGGAGATTAAGTCTTCACATATGGGTACGTCGGTACCGACGGAATCCGCGCGGGAACCACTTCCCAGCGTCCAATCAGAAAGTTTTTGGAAGCATCCCAACATGCCTGCGTGCTGCCTTCCCGCCTTCCCAACTGCCTCTCCTCAGCTAAGTTTTAAAGCTGAGACAAAGAAAGAGAGAGAGCAAGGAAGGGAAAGATAGAAATAGAGAAATGCAACTCCTAGGGGAGGTGGGTGGGTTGTGAAGACTTATTCCTGCTGTTCCCAGAGATCACCTGTTACAGGTAAGTAACTGTGCTATCTCCAGGAAAAAGCAGGAATGAGTCTTCACATATGGGGACTCCCAAGCTCAGATGCCCGGAGGGAGTCCTAGCATGTAGCAAGTCTAGAACGAGCCATGCTATTCCTCAGGACCTCAGGCATCCTGGAGGATGGAGGGTAGGAGTTGAATACAGAAAAGGAGCTGTGGAACAGCTGGCTAGAACAGGGCTTCAGAAGGGGAAGACCCTGTATCGAGGGCATTTAGTAATAAAATATTGTAATCTGGGCCTCCCTTGTTGGCACTGCACAAGTGCACTGAGCTACATATGGATCTGATAGAAGAGCCAGTGAATGTGCTCAAGGGGTACCTCACTGAGAAGTAGAGGTAATAAAGTAGAACAAAAACAAGTGGAGGTCAGAATCCTTTAGGGTGAGAAATAGCCCCAGGGGAAAACTGGTGTAGTATAAGAAGTAGAGCTTCAGCGGAGACGCAGAAGGTACTATTAAAGAAAGCTTAAGCTGCTTTGGTCCAAAACAGTACAAATTTAGGACCAAGAGAAAAAATTTTGAGTCTGACCCCACTGGACTGGGGTTGGAATCAGTCCATGTAGGGGAGAAAGGGTATGGAAACCCTTGTATCCGATAAGAAGGTAAGGACAGACTCAGGAGCGCTAAGCTTTAGAGCAACGGAAGCTCCGCAATGTCTTTCCTAAATGGGGTCAATTAGGAAAGAAAGGTACCTGGAGAGCTTCAGGAGTACCTAACCTGAAAAGGTTAATTACCACAGAAGTGGTTATAGGTGTAGTCCTCTAGGTATGCTGATACAGCATTGATAGGGTTAGTGCCCATCTGTCAGGATCATGAGGGAATGTCAGGATATCTGAACCTAACAGACAGATAGATAAGTAGATGGATACAGATCTATCTAAAGATATATCTCATATCTATTAAGATATATATATATATATATTTAAATATATACACATATAGGGTATATATATGCATATATCTATAAAGAGATATGTATGGGCAGAAGACACACAGATAGATATAAATAAGTATATATATATATATATATATACCTATATGTATACCTAGATGAATAGGCAGGCATATAGAGACATGTCTCCAGGGATATGGATGGAGAGATGTCCAGAGAACCCCATCCCCCCTTATAGGGAGAGAGAAAGATTTATCTAACAGCAAGAAGGTTGATACCTGCTTGAAAAGATAAAGAGAGAAAAATCCTCTTCTCCTGGTTATGACCGGCACAGTCAGAGGAAAGGTGTCCCTGACAAGAAGGCGGCTTAATTCTTTGCAGAATTTGAGCTCTTGAGTAACCAGGATGGCCTACGTGAAAATGGCAGAGGATAACGGCATTCTGCAGACAGGAAGTCCAGATATCTCCAGAATTGTAGTATGGAGATTGGATAGAGGAGGCCTCTGGAGGAAGATACCCTAGTGATCTGCCTATGAGGGCAAGATGGGTATTAGGTGTCCTCTAGCCGCCAGCAAAGAATTTATCTCTGACGGGAGACCCAAGGAGATATGGGCCAAGCCAGGGAATTGGCCCTTCTTTAGGCTTTCATGTAATGAAAGGCCTGAGGCTTATGCCTCAAAAGAGATTTAAGATTAGATGGAAAGGGTAGAGAATACCTGCCAGGCATGAAACATGACTGGGGGAACCCCCTTTTAACCATCTGGGGCTATCTGCTAGACAAGATACTAAGGCTCTCTAGCAAGGGCCCATAGTGCAAAGCTACTCTGTAGAGTTGCAGAGAGCATGCTGCAGGTTGGTTAGAAGAAAAAACTGGCTGTGGACGATCCTTGGTGAGGAATGTGGAAAGCCAGCAGGTAACCAACTATTCTGCCAAGGACAAGGGGGCGAAGAATAGAAGTTAACCAACCAAACTGTGATAATATGATTTCCCAAACAAGGTTGATAACCTGTCTGGGACTTAGCACTGAGGCTAGGGGAATTGCTAGTGGAGGGGAAGCCCTGGTTGTATAGTGACAAAACCAGTGGCTTAACCACTAGGAATTTCCGCATCTGCAGCAACTATCAGGGCAGCATGGAGAATTTCTTTTCCCCCCTCTTTTTTTTAGATTGGGAAAAAGAAACAACAGACATGGTAGGACTTCCTATTGTCTGAGGAGCTGCCCTAAGGTAATAAGGGGGAGACAACTCCAGAAGGGAGAATCCCCCGGTAGAACAGGTAGAGGACCATAGGGGCTTACCCGTGTAAAAAGTCACTCTTACAAACCAAATGTTGTAGTAAGAGGGAGGTAAGACAGAGTTGCAAGAGACCAACTGTGGAGGAAGTCTCTGACAGGTGAGATGGTACATGCCAGTACAAGGAAACAACTGTCTATTGATAGTTGTTACCTCTCTTTCCTGCAAGAGGAAGAGGAAAAACTGTTAAGTATGGGCATGATCATCAGAAAGACTCTTAGAGAAAAGATGTCTCATGAAGAGATATCTAGGTAGGTTAGGATAATGCTAGTGCAGATACTGCAAGTGAAAGCAGCAGACTGCCACCCTAACCACCAACCAAGAGGGACAATGATCTATTTGAAACCCTGCGACTGCTGGGTTTGTTGACCCTGTTGAGTTTGTAGATTCTTCAGACCAGGGTAATGTTTCCCCTGTTTGGGAACATCTGTATGATGGGCAGATGACGGACAAAACCTTCTCCCCCTAGCGGAAGAAAGTTTGGTAGGACATTTCCTACCTACTGGGAAAGAAGGCAGCATAGAACAGCCTCTGGAAACAGGAAAGTCAGTGGATAACTGAGTAACCTGGAGTAAAGACTCCTTGTTGAAGAGATTTTCTCCAGTGCAAGGAGTATTTCCCAGTCTTTCTTGTGCCCATTTGTCCAAGCCTGAAGCTTGGAGCCAGGCTCTACGTCGTGCCCCTATAGCTATAGCAGAAGTCCTGCTAACAGACTCAAAGGAGTCTAGGGAAGCACGAGTAAGAAACCTAGAGATATTATGAGCATGACTAACCAGTAAGGAATAGTCTGCTTGTTTGGGCTCTTGAAGAAAATGAGTCAAAAGATGTAATTTCCTTGTGACCTCCTCAAGAGATAGACCCATATAAAAAATATATGAGAGAATTCTTGCTGAAAGCATGGATGCCTGGAAGGTTTGACATCCAAAGGCATCTAGTGTCTTAGACTCACGACCTGGCGGACAAGAAGAGTGCTTTTTATTACTCTTCACTCGCCTCAATGCTGATTCCACTACAATGGAATGATGAGGAAGTTGAGTCCTTTGAAACCCTGGAGAGGGGGGCACCTTATATAGGAGATCAGTTGCTCTGGAAAGTGGGGGTACCCTTAAAGGGGCTTCCCACATTCGTAGAAGGAGATCCTGCAAAGAATGATGCAAAGGAAGCATTATGTTCTCCTTTGCTTTGCTAGGAACAGAGAGGTATTCTGTATTCCCTTGTGTAGGATCTTGTCCAGGAATAGGAATGGCAAGTGATTTTGCCATATCCAGAAGGAAAATCTGGATAGGAGGATCCCCAGAGGGAACTTCCCTTGGATAGGCTAGATCTGATGAAGAACTAGCGTTGGCACCGAGGGGTCTATTCCAGTATATAGGAATAGAAGATCCTGAACGGTGCAGTATGGGATCCTTAGATGGTGGTCGCTGGTACTGCAGGTCAGAACCAGTGACAGTCGGTAACAGATCGTCCATGCTAGGAATCGACTCCAGACTCGGCATCGAGGGAAGCGAGCCTGAGGAGAGAAGCATGGAAGGTACCGACAGCAATGGTACTGTGGATGTCGGTACCGAACTCGGTACCGTATCTGATACTGGTGGAAGAAGACCAGCCGGTGGCAACTCTAACGGTGTCGAAGGAACCGAGAGTTGCGGATCCGACTCATCCGAACCGAGCCTTCGGTACCGACGGGAGTCGGTACCCAGTCCTCCAGACTGGAGATCGATTCGAGACTCGGCATCGAAGGAAGCGAGTCTATCGATGCATGTCTGGAGGGTACCGACGTCGGTACTAGTATCGGTGTCGATACCGATACTGGAAAGTCGATCTGAAGCGTATCCACCGGCCCCACAGGTACCGAGGACGCCAGACGACGATCCTTGGTGAGGAATGTTTCATCCAACACCAGTGCCGATGCTGGGGTATCGGTACCGCTCAGAGCGGATGCCACCACCGGGCATGGCTCAGGTATGTTCTGTGAGGGGTGAACCTCAGGAACAACCTGAAACCCCACACAGGCTTTGGAGGCCGAAGACTCCCACCGGGGTTTTGAAACCAGTGGATTCTCGAGGACAAGGCCATAGGCATCTCTATGCAGTGCATGAGAGAAGTGCCGCTCGAGGACTGGCTAGTCTTAACAGACTGTTTTTGGGTTACCTGAACCTGTGTAGAAGATATGGTCGGTGCCCTGAAGTTGGAAGGGGACCGCGTGTCGAGGGAAACTCGATGTTGAAAACTTCTTCTCACAATACTGGTGCCCGAGGGCTCCGGAGGAAAATGGTCAGGACCCAAGCAGGTTAGACACCAATTGTGAGTGTCTAAAAATAAAGTTGTACCGTCACAGTTTGTACATTTCTTGGGGAAAGTGGCTGGCAGTTCCTTGAGGAAAAATGGAGAGGCCTAGAAGGCCTGAGAACCGTGAGACACTAAGAAATAAATATATTCCTTAAAGGAAAAAATTTTACAAGAAAAGAAAAAACAAACACCGGTGGTACCGGTGGCGTCGGGTAAGGCAGCCGCGACCACAAGAAAACTAAAAAATAATAGAAGAATTTTCTACGGGGACAGGAGGACGTCCTGCCGGCTCCGCGGAAAAATGGAAACTGAGGAGAGGCAGTTGGGAAGGCGGGAAGGCAGCACGCAGGCGTGTTGGGATGCTTCCAAAAGCTTTCTGATTGGACGCTGGGAAGCGTTCCCGCGCGGACTCCGTCGGTACCGACGTACCCATATGTGAAGATTCATTCCTGCTTGTTCCTGGAGATACAGTAGTACACTTCCTCCTATCCCATGACTCTTTAGTTTTGCCAAAAGTCTCTGATGAGGGACCTTGCCAAAGACTTTCTGAAAGTCCAGATACACTATATCAACCGACTCACCTTTGTCCACCTGTTTATTCACACCTTCAAAAAAACATAACAGATTAGTAAGACAAGATCTTCCTTGTCTAAAACCATGTTGGCCGTCTCCCATTAGGCCATGACTATCTACATGCTGAGTAACTTTATTCTTTATGATGGTTTCTACCATTTTTCCCGGTACTGATGTCAGGCTCACTGGTCTGTAGTTTTCCCGGATCACCCCTGGAACCCTTTTTAAAAATTGGCGTTACATTGGTGATCCTCCAATCTTCAGGTATTACAGATGATTTTAATGATAGTTCACAGTTTCCCTAATAGCAGGTCTGCAATCTCATATTTCAGTTCTTTCAACACCCTTGGATGTATACCATCTGGCCCAGGTGTCCAGTCTCGCCCCTATGAACTCTAAGTTCTGTGTGGTGAGCAAGGTGGACCTTTGCCTGATTTATGACAAAGCCTAGATGCTGCAGTATGTTGATAGCGCGAGCTGCGGCCTGTTGGGCCTCTTGAGGCGACGGGGCCCTGATGAGCCAGTCGTCCAGGTATGGGAAGACGAAGTTTCCCTGGTTCCTGAGAAAGGCCACCACCACCACCAGACACTTGGTAAACACTCTGGGGGCAGAGGCTAGGCCAAATGAAGTACTCTGTACTGAAAATGGTTTCCTCCCACTACAAATCTGAGATATTGTCTGTGGTCTGGATGTATAAGGATGTGAGTGTAGGTATCCTTCAGGTCTAAGGAGCATAGCCAATCTCCCTGTTGGAGGTAAGGCAGCAATATTCCAAGGGAAAGCATCTTGAACTTTTCCCTCACCAGGAACTTATTTGAGTTTCGCAGGTCGAGGAGGAGCCTGAGGCCTCCTGTTCTCTTTGGTATCAGAAAATACCTGGAGTAGAAGCCTTGCCCTTGTAGGCTGTGGGGCACCGGCTCCACCGCCTGATCCTCTAGAAGACCGGCCAACTCCTGTAAGAGGAGTTTCCTGTGTAGAGGGGGTCTGAGAGGCTCTCCTGGGAAGTAGGAGGGAGGTACCTTGTTGAAGTGGAGTAAATAGCCCTTCTGGACTATTTTTAGGACCCAGGTATCTGTAGTGATTGCTGGTCACCTGTTGGCGTGCAGGGCCAGTCTTCCTCCTGTGCCAAGTCTTACCCCTGGTTGGAGAGAGACTATGCTGTGGCTGTCAAAAACCCCCTACCGGCTGGGAAGGAGCTGGTGCCTGGGGCTTGGGGGTCTTCTGCTTACGCGGGCCATGCCCCTGTCCCTTGGCGGGGAGCCGGGGAGGCCTGGTGAGTGGTGTAGTTGCGGTAAGCAGCACCCTTCCTCGGGGAAAAAGGGCTTTTTACCCAAGCCCTTCTTTTTAGAAGGGGCAGAAGTCTTTTTGGCGAGTCTTGTCCGGGTCAAGTACTCGGACTCGATTTCGGCAGCCTTTTCAGTCATGGGTTTGCCAAAATGGATGTCACCTCGGCATGGGACATCGACCAACTTGTCTTGTACCCATGGCTCTAGGTCCGACGACATTAGCCATGCCTGGCGTCAGGCCCCGATGCCGGCTGCGGCTACTCGGGCCGAAGCCTGGAAGCCATCATAGGCTGCTCGAGATATAAACCGAGCACTCTCGAATCCCCGTGGATAAGGTCTTGAATCGCTGCAAGGGTTCCTCAGAGAGGCCAACTGAGAACCCGGCAATCTCCTTTGCCAGGTCCTGCAAGTACATGCCCATGTACAGCTAGTACACGGCAGGACAGCATCGAGCCCTGGTAGCACTTTCTGCCAAGGGCGTCCAGGTTCCGGGCTTCCCTGCCACGAGGCACCAAGTAGGGCGTTTATTGGCTCTTTAGCCTGTGCATGGCCGATTCCACAACCATGGAGTTGTGTGGCAGCTGTGTATTCTGGAACCCAGGGCTCTTGCGGACTTGATAGATGGAATAAACAATAAACAATCAACCCACCTGCTAAGAACAGGCATTGAGGCTGGTGACTTCCACACATACGGAACATCAGCCGTTCCAACATCGGAGGAACTGGTACCGTAAGGGCTTCCCGAGGGGGAAAATCATACTGGAGGGACTCGAGCTCCTTGGCTCGGAGCTCCTCCTCGGTGTCCGCCGGGAATGCAAAAGCCTTGGCCATGTCCCTGACAAACTGTGAGATCCAGGTATCCTCCGGGTGGGGGGGGGGGGGGGGGGACGGGACCTTCTCCGAGGCTCGGACCCCGGCAAGTCCGGTGGGTGTCTGGGGACTCTTCATCCTCCATTTCCCATGCCGAGTCCTCCGAGGAGGAATCGATGGACTCCGGCTGTGAGGGTTTCGGTCTTGACTGCCCCGACGTCTATGGCACCGGCGTTGACGACCTTGGTCCCGAACGGGAGGTCGAGGGAGACCTCGGCTGAGAATTGACTCGAGTCCGAAGAGTCTCGAAGATCGGCTCGGCTTCCAGGGTCGACCTGGACATCGTGGTCCCAGTGGTCGGGGCGGAAGGACCCATGAGACCGGCCATCAGCGCCCGCTGCTGCATGAAGGCAAACATGCTGCACTCCAAGGCCGCCATTCTGAGAGCGAGCTCAGAAGGTTCTGTAGCCTCCGGCTCGGGTCCCGATGCCATCGGGCCCGATGCCGGTTCTCCTGGAGGAGAGTCAACGAGGACAAAAGCAGTTACCTTCCTCAGCGTCTCCGGCTCCGTGCGAGGTACCTTTGCAGGCCACTCCGACGACCCGGGGCGGCGGTCGGGACTCCGAGGATCCAGGGCGGCGGTCGGGACTCCGAGGATCCAGGGCGGCGGTCGGGACTCCGAGGATCCAGGGCGGCGGTCGGGACTCCGAGGATCCAGGGCGGCGGTCGGGACTCCGAGGATCCAGGGCGGCGGTCGGGACTCCGAGATTCCTTTCACGCTGCTGCTGCCTACTTCTGAGTGCCTTAGAAGACATCTTGCCACACGGGCCACAGGTCATCGGGCCATGGTCGGCCCCGAGGCAGCGGAGACAGCAGTCATGTGTGTCGGTGAGGGACATTAACTTTTTACACTGATCACACTTCTTAAACACGCTGGCAGCCATCGGGGGAAAAAGGGCCCCTGCAAGGTCAAATCACCGGGCTACAAGTGAAAAAGAAAAAAAAAGGCGCGAACGCTAGTCACTAAGGACAAACCCCGAAAAATACTGACCGGACTCGATAAGGTGTACCGAACCGAGGCGGGGAGGGGAACCGGCGTGGAACCGGGCCAAAGAAAAGAATCTTCAGGAGATTTGATGCACTTTTTCCGCGAGGGAATTTGGACAACATCCGTTGGGCTCCGCGTAAAAAGAGAAACTGAGGAAGTTGGCACCCTTGGGCAGGAAGGGGACCACGCATGCGTGATGCAATCCCAAAGGCTTTCTTTGAAAGCTGGGGAATTGCTCTGCAAGAGGGTTCCGTCGGTGCCGACATCACCCATATGTGAGGACTGACTTTCTGCTTGTTCCTGGAGAACACCATCCTCCAAGGACTCCTGAAGCAAACAATACACCACCTCAAGATAGCACAACATATAGCTGCTAGGATGGTGATAAAAACAAACACATCAGAACTCATTACCCCAATCTTATTCAAACTACTCTGGCTACCAATACACAGTAGGATCAAGTATAAAATACTCATGATCACGTTTAAACTAATAAGGAAATAGCCGCATCACACCTATCTGAACTCATAAACAGCCCTGCTAAGGACAGACCCAGAAGGGAGCAGAGCAAAAACACCTTACTCGTACCTAATACCTTAAGAAAACTCACAAAGGCAACAACCGACAGGGTTTTTAGCTTCTCCGCACCCTCTTTATGGAATTCCCTAGCAGACAAGCTGGGAGCCACTACCGACCGAGCAACTTTCAGAAAGGACCTGAAAATACACCTCTTTATGGAGCACTTTGGTACAACAGAACCAACCAACACTGTTCCCTCTAAGCTGTGCGCGTGTGCGCGCGCACACACCTCACCGAGTGAGCGCACATACTTTACAACAGAGCGCACAAAAATTACGGTTCTGATTCTAATAGAAAACAACACAGACATCTTAAAATTTAAAAGTTGTTGTGTATTTATGGTTTTCACAAGTTCTACAATATTTTCTAGTGCAATCAATGTGGTGTACATACTGTATTCTGACATGTAGTCAAATTTTAAAGTATATAACTCCGAGTGTCATTATGTGGCGCACAAAAATTTAACCTTCCTTCAAAAGCTGCACAGCTGATATTTTATGCGCACACAGCCTACAGAAAATTAGAGGGAACATTGCCAACCAAAGATCTTTTCCCCACACAGCACCCGACACATAACCCTAGGCATCTAGTCCAACAGCTAAGGCATTCATGCCAACTACAATGACTATTTACACATGACATAAGATAGTACACCAAAGTAAATAACCCTTCTCACGAATAAACCCACATTTACATATATCTACCACTTTATATACCACTGTAACTATCTGTAAAGATAGTTCCCACCTGCAAAGATCGATCCACATATAAATATGTTTTCGTTAATACAGTAATATAACTTAATGACCATCCACCTGTAAATATGTTACATCTAACTGCAATAGGCCTCAAATAGTCAACCACCTGTAAACAGGTTAGCCGATAATTCAGTAGTAGGCAGTTCCATACCTACTGTCCTACAACCTATGTTGTTGTTCTCTAAATTTGTTCTATGTAATTTCTGTTCTTGTTCCTTGTAAATCACACTGAATGCGAAATAGCGCAGTACATAAAACCAAATAAATAAATAATAAATACTTAAAGTTATCTGTTAGATCATGTTATGATGTAACTGTTCTATTTTGTTAAATGTAAACCGCTTTGATTTCCATGAAAGGCGGTATATAAAACCGTTCAATAATGTATTTGATTTTAATGATCAAGCGAGATATAAATAGGCTAAAATAAATATATAAGTGAAATGCTAGCTACAAAACTGACTAGCCACGAGAAGAGGGTGGCAACAATAGCTAAACGTGGCAAGAAATTAACTTACTAAACAATATTTGATTTTAATGATCAAGCGAGATATAAATAGGCTAAAATAAATATATAAGTGAAATGCTAGCTACAAAACTGACTAGCCACGAGAAGAGGGTGGCAACAATAGCTAAACGTGGCAAGAAATTAACTTACTAAACAACTAAGAGTTAAGTAACAATTTAGAAAATAAGAGTGGAGGAGTGGCCTAGTGGTTGGGGCAAGGTACTTCAGGCTGGAAGGTCGGGGGTTCAAATCCCACTAGAGGACAGCAACCTTGGGCCGGAAGGACTGGGTTTCTAGTCCATGTTCCCTGTAAAATAGTTATCTCCAAGTTATAATGCCCTGTTCAATGTAATTTCAGTTTGTTCAATGTAAACCGTACTGATGCAAAATAGAGCGGTATATAAGAGAATGTAAATAAAATAAATAAAGACAATCCAATAATAAAATCCAATAAAAACGGTTAAAGTAACTCCCAAAGGAGAAGATGGGTGGATTGTGAGACTCCTTTTTCTGCTGCTTTCAGAAAATAACAGTTACAGGTAAGCTATTAAACTACCTTCCTGGTGAACACTATATGGGGGGCAGGGAAGAACATAAAAGCACGTGTCTCAGAAATCAAACCATGAAACCCTGAGACCGACTCCTTCTTGGGGGATGCTGCAGAGGCAAAAAATGTGCTTTTTCTGGATCCAGATTGGGTAACAATTCATGTCTCTCAGCCAAGGGCTGTTGCTGCAGTAATTCAGCTAGACTGGGGGGAAGGGGAGGACAAGGGGGAGAGGAGAATTTCAACACATAGGTATTAGGAATGGTGTGGCTAGGGGCACCCTCCAGAAGTTTAGATAGCAAGCCCCAAAATACAGCCAAGCCAGTTGCAGTCAAACAAACAGAAAAACAACTAAGGACCCCAGAAGGACAATCCCAGGAATAATCAAGGTGTCTGCATGACAAATAACCAAGCAATATTCAGTGCTGCCCAGTTAGCTTCAGTAGCGAAAGTTAAGCCAGCCTTTGCTGTGCCTGACTTTCAGTGCTTTGAGATAACTGGGCAGCAGCTGAATATCGCCACTCCCTGGTTACCATCGGGGGCTCCCCCAGAATTCCCAAATGCTAACTAGTTAGCACTGAGGTGTGCCATGGCATCCCCTGCGGATATTCAGCACCACTAACCGTGTTAGTGCCACTGATCATCCTGGCCATGGGGATTAACACGATTAGCAAGTCTGCTAACCTGTTAATCCCTTTGAAGACTGGGCCCGAAATGCTTTACTACTGCATTTTCCATATGACTTCTGAGCCATCTGTGTAACACTCTTCACCTGTGCTGGCCTAAAAGGCAGGAAACAGGTCATGATGGAGTTTACCTCAAGCAGCAATTAGGCAATGTTAACTTTCACGAAAATTTCAAAACCTGCAGGACACAGCTAAGTCATTCTATACATTATTCGGTGCAAACCTCTGAAGCAAACCTGTGTTTGTTAGTGAGATGGGGAGGCAGCAGGCCCCTTTTTTTGCATCTTGCATCCCACGCACCTTCAGAGTGTTTCTTCTTGGTGTGGTAGGCGAGCGCCGCAGCCTGTGTGAAGGTCATGTGACAGTGCTTGCAGACATAAGGCCTCTCCCCCGTATGCAGGCGCTGGTGGTTCTTCAGCGTGGAGTTGGCAGCAAACTTGGCACCACACTCGGAACAGGAGAAGGGCTTCTCATCAAAGTGTTCCGTCCGCTTGTGATATTGCATCCCTGGCAGGGGGATCAGTCGCAGGTATATCCCCCTCCCCCCAAGAGAAAAAGAGAGGGGGAGGGGAAATATCTCAAAGTAAAACATTTGCATTTGTTTAACGTTACACTTCCCATCAATAAAACAATCATGTTTCATACCATGTATCTACAAGGCGGAGGAGGGAGAGAGAGAGAGACTCTAATGAAATAAAACTGAGTGAGTGAGGTGGCAAGCGAAAGAGCAGGAGAAATGGAGTGGGGGGAAGAGATGGAGAAAAAATTAACATCCCACCCCTCCCAAACTCAAACACTCTGGCAACGTCCCCTTTCCAGGTGATGCAGTGTTACCTGATGGGTGGGCAAACTCCTTGCCACAGATGTCACAAGTGACCAGCAGCCTGCGTTTCTTCCCTCTGGCGCTGCTGGCTGAGTAACCGTGGACTTGCTGCTGGTGTTTCTCCAACTCCTTCTTGGATGGCTTCAGCTGATTGCAGTCCACACACTCCAGGGGAGTCTCTCGAGCCATCCTGCAGCGCTTCACATGCACCTCCAGTCGGCAGCGGAAGTGGAAGCTCTTGCTGCAGGACTTACAAACGTAGCTCTTTCTGGAGGACACGGAAGTAACCTTTTCTTGTTTTTGCTGAGGTATCTTCTTTTTTTTCTCACTTGATGCTTCTGCTTCTGCCACTTCCTCCTTGTCCTTTGCTGGCGGCTCTGGTTTACATCTCTCTCCTTTATCCAGAGATTCGATCTGCAACCTGTTGTTCACTTTCCACTTCTTAATATCTTTCGTTTCCCCGTTTCCCTCAGTAACAATTCCTGGGAAGGAAAAGAAAAAACACCTGAGAAACAGAGGTCAAAGTATAGTAAAACAGATAAGAGACAAACCTTTAGCAATGCCCACAAAACTTGATACGGAGGAAGCAATATATTTACACAAAGCAGTAAAGCATAGTTATTTACCTGTAACAGGTGATCTCCGGGAACAGCAGGAATTTAGTCTTCACATATGGGTGTCATCAGTACCGACAGAGCCTGCACGGGAACGCTCCCCAGCGTCCAATACGAAAGCTTTTGGGAGCAGACCATACCGCCTGCGTGCTGCCTTCCCGCCTTTCCCAACTGTCCCTCTCCAGTTGAGTTTAAAGCTGAGACAAAAGAGAGAGGGAGAGAGAGAAAGAGAGAGAGATAGAAAGATACAACTCCTAGGGGAGGTGGGTGGATTGTGAAGACTAAATTCCTGTTGTTCCCGGAGATCACCTGTTACAGGTGAGTAACTATGCTATCTCCAGGAACAAGCAGGAATGTAGTCTTCACATATGGGGACTCCCTAGCTGCAGATGCCAGGGAGATGGCCCCAGAAAGTTGTGTGCCCTTGTGAAAGGGCTCCACTTCCCCCCCATGGATCTCTGGCATCCTACCAGGGATGGTGGGTAGGAGTTGATTAAGTCTGGAACAGGTGTTGAAGAACAGCCTGACCAAACAAGGCATCCCGGCGGGAGTCCTTGTCTAAGCAGCAATGGGCTGTGAAGGTACGTACCGAAGCCCAAGTAGCTGCTCGACAGATGTCGTCGATAGACACAGAGTGAAGATGAGCCATTGAGGCTGCCATGGCTCTCACATTGTGAGCTGTGACATGGCCTTCAAGAAGGATGTTCTTACTCTCATAGGCAAAAGATATACACTGTGCAATCCAGTTGGACAGTGTACTTTTGGAGACTGGAAGTCCCAAAAGACTAGGATCAAAAGCAACAGAGTTGAGAGGATTTTCTATGTTGCTGTGTCCTTTGCAAGTAAAAGGCCAAAGCTCTTTTACAATCCAAAGTATGAAGGTTCCTTTCTGCATTTGAGGCGTGAGGCCTTGGAAAGAATACAGAAAGGTAAACCGCTTGGTTTAAATGAAAAGGCGAAACCACCTTTGGTATAAAGTGTGGATGAGTCCTAAGGACTATCTTAGCATGATGGAACCTTGTATAAGGAGGATCAGCCACCAAAGCTTGCAATTCACTGATGCAACGTGCTGATGTGATTGCAATGAGAAAGATAACCTTCCAGGAAAGGAATTTCAAAGAGGTAGTGGCTAATGGTTCAAAGGGCGATTTCATGAGCTGCCCAAGTACCAGATTCAAGTCCCATGCCAACGGTAGTGGCTTAATGGGAGGCTTCGTTAAAAGAAGGCCTCTCATAAATCTCGCTATGAGAGGACGAGAGGAAATAGGTTGTCCATTTAGAGGCTTGAAAGAAGCTGCAATAGCACTCAAATGGACTCTCACTGAATTGGTCTTAAGCCCTGCAGTTGATAAACGAAGGAGGTACTCCAGTAATGATTCCAGAGGTATCGCAAGAGGGTTAAGACCCTTCTGCGAGCACCATATGGTAAACCTTTTCCACTTAAATGCATAAGAGCGTCTTGTGGAAGGTTTCCTGGAAGCATGAAGGATATCCTTTACCTGCTGGGATTAGTTAAGACCGTGAAGTTCTAGGCTTTCAGCAACCAGGCCCTGAGATGCAGAGACTGGGGATTGGGATGCCACAGCATCCCGTCCTCTTGAGAAAGAAGATCTGGAGCAGATCCTAACTCCAGAGGCAGAGCTTGAAGAGATGTAGGAGAAGAGGGTACCACATTTGCCGTGGCCAACGTGGAGCTATGAGGATTATATAACCTCTGTCTCTCTGAAGCTTGAACAGGGTTTTGGGAATTAGGGGAATGGGTGGAAATGCATACAGGAAGTCCTGACCCCAATGAAGGAGGAAAGCATCCCTGGCCTGACAGCCTCGAGCCGGAATTCTGGAACAGAACTGGGGAAGTTTGACATTCAGTGGACTTGCAAGGAGGTCTATGTCCGGGATTCCCCAAATTTGAAAGATTTGGGCCACCTGGTCTGCATGAACAGACCATTCGTGTGGAAGCAGAACTCGACCGAGTCTGTCTGCTCAAGAGTTTTGAATGCCTGGAAGATACACCGCAAGGAGATGAATCTGATGCTCTCTGGCGAGGGCCCATAGTCGCAAAGCTTTGTTGCACAGCGACAGAGAGCCTGTTCCACCCTGCTTGTTCACATAGTACATGGCTACCTGATTGTCCGTTTGAATTAGGACTGTCTTGTAGTTGAGCTGGGTGTGAAATACTCAAAGAGCAAGGAAGATTGCTCTGAGCTCCAGGAGGTTGATATGAAGATAGGTCTCCTGTGGTGTCCAGGTACCCTCGGTAGAGAGGCCGTGCAGGTGGGCTCCCCAACTCACCTGTGAAGCATCTGTTAGAGTGGCTTGGGGTGGGGGTTGCTGAAAAGGAGACCCCACCAGAAGGTTTTTGGGTGACTGCCACCATTGGAGGGACAAAACAAGGCGATCTGAGTTTGCTATTTTGTCTGACAGGCAACCTGACGCCAGAGTCCACTGAGTGGATAAGGTCCACTGGGCTGCCCTCATATGGAGGCGAGCATAAGGAACCACATGCACGGTGGATGCCATGTGGCCTAGCAACTGTAACATTTCCCGAGCAGTGAGGTGAGGTTTTAGCACTGCTTGGGAAGCTAACTGTACAATGAGAAGGCAGTGGGGCTGTGGAAGGTAGGCCCTTGTCTGTCTGGTATCCAGAAGAGCTCCTATAAACTCTAGGGATTGAGTGGGAGCAAGGTTGGACTTTGGGAAGTTTATGACAAGTCCCAAATACTGAAGGATGCGCATTGTGCGAGACAGAGCAACCCTGGCCTCTGGCTCTGAAGGGGCTCAAATAAGCCAGTCATCTAAGTAAAGGAAGACGAATATTCCCAGGGTGCGGAGAAATTCTGCTACCACAACCATGCATTTTGTGAACACTCTTGGTGCAGAAGCCAGGCCAAAAGGAAGAACCCTGTATTGGTAGTGCTTCCCTTGAAACAGGAATCAAAGGAACTTTCGGTGAGTTGGATGGATGAGAACATGAGTGTACGCATCCTTGAGATCTAGAGAACAAAGCCAATCCTGACTCCGAAGGTATGGCAGCAGAGTTCCTAGAGAAATCATTTTGAACTTCTCTCTGAATAGGAATTTGTTCAATTCTCTGAGGTCTAGAATGGGCCTGTGTCCTCCTGTTTTCTTTGGAATAAGGAAATATGGGGAGTAAAACCCTGTACCCTGTTGGGGAATGGGTACCTCTTCTATTGCCCCTTGAGCAAGGAGCATAGTGACTTCTTGACCTAACCGGTCGTTGAAAGAGGCCTGAGAACTGAACTGTCTTACTACTGTAGGAGGGGGCATGCTGAGGAAATGAGGGCTTGTACCCCTCTTGTACAATTGACAGAGTCCAATTTTCTGTTGTTATCTGACACCATCTGGGGGCAAAATGACATAACCTTCCTGGGATGGAGGAGGGTTCTGGGCGTTCAGGGCCAGGAAGGCAAAGTTCTCTAGACAGGAGTCAAAGCCCCTGTGGAGGCTGAGTCTGCTGAGCCGGTTGAGGCTTAGCTGCTTTTGGCTTCCTTTGTTGCCTAGGTTGTTGCTGCTGTCCCTTTTGGGCAGACTGACCTGAACGATGTCCCTGCTGGGTATAGGAGGGATAAAACTTTTTCTTCTTGCTGAAGAATTGTTTCTTAGAGGATCTTTTCCTTGCAGGATCAGCTGTAGATTTGGACAATCTATCCAAAGTGATATTGTCAGCATCTATCTCATTAGCTTTTTCCTGCCAATTCTTGCCAAAGAGATTCTCTCCTGTGCAAGGTATATTCCCCAGTTTGTCCTGTACCCAGATTTCCAAGTCAGATGCCTGGAGCCAGGCAATTCTACGTGCACCTATGGCAATAGCAGAGGTTCTGCTTATGCATTCAAAGCAGTCAAAGGCTGCACGATTCACAAACTTGGAAACATCCTGAGCATGTTTAACAAGAGCAAGATAATCTTGCCTTTTATCATCAGGAAGGAGAGGGCTCATAAGCTCTAAATCTCCTGTGACTTCCTTAGGAACATTCCCATATACAAGATATAGGAACTGATCCTAGCAGAAAGCATGGAAGCCTGGAAGGATCGACGTCCAAAGGCGTCAAGAGTCCTACACTCACCTTCTGGAGGATTAGATGCATGCCTTTTTGCACTCTTCATCCGTCTCATGGCTGATTCCACCACCATGGAATGGTGTGCTAATTGAGTCTTCTGAAACCCAGGACAAGGAGGAACTCGATACATGGTGTCGAGTCTTCGAGAATGAGGAGATGCGGTTAGAGGTGTTTCCCACATCCTTAACATAAGATCATGCAAGATCTCATGAATAGGTAAGGTAGCTGCCTCCTTGGGAGCTTTAGGGTATTGTAGAATTTCTAATTCTTTTGCCCTAGGCTCTTTTTCAGGAGCCACTGTGATGGAAAGACCTCAGGCCATATCTCGGATAAAATCCTGAAAGGACATATCCTCTGGTGGAGACATCCTACGCTGAGGAGAAGAGGAATCCTCGGGAAGAAGTACTCTGGTATCGGCAGAGCTTTCGGAGTCTTCAGACTCATCCGAGGATTCGAAGTATCTCCAATCCGGGTGATCGTGCAAGGCACGGTACCAGTACTGATCGAAGTCAGCATTGGAGTGGTCCGGTACCGACTTGTCGATGCCGGATACAGACGCATGACTCTGTCCCAGTAGAATACCTGCTGATGTCGATGCAGTCAGTGCCGGTACCAGTTGAATTGTCTGAAGCGGTTTCAGGGACATCGAGGCCGTGAGAAGAGCTGCCAGACTGCATTCAATAGTCAAGAATCTCTGGTCTATCGACGCTGCCGATGTTTGGTGTCGGTGCCGGTTAAAGCGTCTGGAACCCCAGAGCATGGCACTAGTAATTCTGCCGAGAACATCCTGGAGCCCCGTTAGTGCTTTGGAAGCCGAAGCCTCCCGCTGGGGAAATTTTGCTGGTGAAAGTCCCTCAAGGGCAACGCCAGAGGCATATCGATGTTTAGAAGGAGATCTACCCTTTGAGGACCGGCTAGATTTATGTTTAGTTAGCTGAGATCCATGGAGGAAGATGAAGGCCTGGAGGACGTCGATGCCACGGAGGCTGCATCGGAGGGAAAAAGGGTGCTAAGCTTAGCAGCTCAGTTTTGCGGGCCCCTTTTTGACATCATTCCACAGGCAACACACTCTGAAATAGAGTGGTCAGGACCAATGTTCCCTCTAATTTTCTGTAGGCTGTGTGCGTATAAAATATCAGCTGTGCAGCTTTTGAAGGAAGGTTAAATTTTTGTGCGCCACATAACGACACTCGGAGTTATATACTTTAAAATTTGACTACACATCAGAATACAGTATGTACACCACATTGATTGCACTAGAAAATATTGTAGAACTTATGAAAACCGTAAATGCACAACAACTTTTAAATTTTAAAGACATCTGTGTCGTTTTCTATCAGAATCAGAACCGTAATTTTTGTGCGCTCTGTTGTAAAGTATGTGCGCTCGCTCGGTGAGGTGTGTGCGCGCGCACACGCGCACAGCTTAGAGGGAACAGTGGTCAGGACCTAAACATTTGAGGCACCACTCATGGGTGTCGGTGACGGAGATGGTACCGCCACACTTAGAACACTTTTAAAAACTCGAAGCGGGTTTTTCCATTTTGAGGGAAAAAATTGGGCCTAGTGCCCAAAATGGCGTGTGGCACCCGAGAAGAAAATTACTGGAGAAAGACTCCAGAAACAAAGGTTTTGTTTTTTGTTTTTTTTAGAAAAAAGAAAAGAACCACCACGGTACCGGTATAGCGTCGAGGGAAGGCAGACGCGACCACAAAAAAGAAATATAAGGAGGGAATTTTCTGCGGTGACAGGATGTGCGACCTGTCGGCTCCACGGAAAATGAAGAACTGGAGAGGGACAGTTGGGAAAGGCGGGAAGGCAGCACGCAGGTGCTGTGGGATGCTCCCCAAAGCTTTCCTATTGGACGCTGGGGAGCGTTCCCGTGCAGGCTCCGTCGGTACCAACGATACCCATATGTGAAGACTACATTCCTGCTTGTTCCTGGAGATAGCAATATTTACTTTGGAAAAAAACTATCATGACTACAACTCTGAATGTGCAGGTGGGGAGAGCTCTTGGAGGAAAGATTTAGTGAGTGTTACGGTTTACACACATTGTAGATGCTGACACAAAGCTAGGGAAAATTTGGTTTTGCGTGCTAATTGTCTTTCTTTGAGTCTACTAGGCCAGTCCAGAACAAATAGGTAATGCCCATCAGCCAACAAATGAAGACAGAGAACAAAGGCTTGTGAACTCTGCCCTATATAGAGCACCATGCAGCCACTTGCTCCTCAGTATTCCCTGTAACAAAGCAAATGGAAACAATCCCTCCAATAGCAAGCTACAGCCAGGGAGAGGATTCAAACACCCATATTTTGCTACTTGCCAGAGGCTTGTAGATGGGAAAGCTATAAAAATAATTGATTTGATATATACATTTTTTTTTACTGTATTCTCATTTAAGTACAGCCTCTGCCTTTTTATTTTTTTAAAGGGGGGAGGAGGTTGGCAGTACTGCTGTGAGATATATTTTTCTTTGTAATTCTATTGTATCTTGATAAAAGTTATATAAAATTGGGAAAAAAAACATATACATTCATGAAAGCCCGTGGAAACACTAAGCTGTACCCCAAAAAAGCACCCACAGCGGTAGAATAGAAATACAACAAAACCACCACAAATTAAAAAAAATAGTGCAGGACTCTGAACTACTCTGGTAAACTTAAGGAAAGAAAGTTAGCAGATAAAGTGTAGTTACTTACCTGTAACAGGTGTTCTCCGGGAACAGCAGGAAATCAGTCCTCGCATATGGGTGACGTTGGCGCCAACAGAGCCCGTGTGCAGCATTTCCCCAGCTTTCAAAGAAAGCCTTTGGGACATGCTACCATGCATGCGTAGTTCCCTCCCCGCCAAAAGCTGCCATCTTGCTCAGTCAGATGACATAGCTATGGCAGTAAACTAAAACAATGTAGAAAGGCAACTCCCAGGAGAGGAGGGAGGGTTGTGAGGGCTGATTCCTGCAGTTCCTGGAGAACACCTGTTACAGGTGATTAACTACGCCTTCTCCAGGAACAAGTAGGAAGTCAGTCCTCACATCGCTTGTCCTTACCCTCTCCATCTCAGGCACATTTAGAACAAACCCGTCACTCGGCCTTCTTTTTTCTCAGCCCCGCACTCTGGAACGCCTTGCCACCCTCCCTCCCTCTGGAATCCTCATATCCTAAGTTCAAAGAATTATTGAAAACTCATTTATTCCAACAAGCCTTTGACCTCCCTCCTAACGTCCCTCCCTGAGTATTTGTCAGTTTGTGTCTGGTGTAGTTATTGTGTTTCTTGCACTATCCTTTCCCTCTTTCCTATTTTACCATGGCGTTCCTTTTCCATAGTTTAGTAGCGTGGACCATTTTTATTATTGTAAACTGCTTTAATGTTCCGGCCAAAGCGGTATATAAAATGGAGAAATAAAGATAAAGATACGGGACTCCCTAGCTCCGGGCTGCTGAGGACCAAAACACAACAGCACCAACGGCGACCCATCAAGTAGCCGTGAGTTGCAGGAGATGAGACTCCCAACTGAGAGACTCTGCAAGACCCTAGAGAGCAGCGACAATACCACTCCGGTAGCCTGAACACAGAAGGGTCAGAAGGCAGGAGTTGCCTACACCCTGAGAACATTGCGGAGTACTGTCTGTCTGAAGGCACTATCCCTGCGGGACTCACTCTCTGGGCAGTAGTGAACTGTGAACGTATGAATTGAAGACCATGTGGCAGCCTTACAAATCTCCATCACTGGCAAAGAGTGGAGGATGGTCACTAATGTGGCCATCACCCTCAAATGGTGTGCTGTGATCCGGTGCTTAAAGGAGAGGCCCGCTCGCTCATAAGCTAGGGCAATACAGTCTGCCACCCAAGCAAACAGGGTTCGCTTATATACGGGGAGCCCCAGTCTGCTGGGATCGTATGACACGAACAGCTGAGGAGCTTTTCGATGGGCCTGGGTCAACTGCAAATAGAAGGACAAGGCCCACATGCAATCCAGTGTATGAAGGATTAGTTCCTTCCTGCCAACATAAGGCTGTGGAAAGAAGGTGGGGAGGACTATCTCTTGGTTGAGATGAAAAGGAGATTACACCTTTGAGAGGAATTTGGGGTGTGTGCGGAGCACCACCCTGTTCTTATAGAACCTCGTATACGGTGGATCCGCCACCAGGGCTTGGAGTTCACTCACTCTTCGAGCGGATGCAAGGGTCACCAAGGTGGTCACTTTCCATGAAAAGTACTGCAGGTGGTAGGTGGCTAGGGGCTTGAACAGCAGTCTGGTGAGCTGGGAGAGCACCACATTGAGGTCCCATTCAGTCTCCGGAGAGCAGAGAGAGGGCTTGGACAGCAGAAGGCCCTGGAGAAACCCGGAGATCAGGGGCTGGTTGGAGAGGGGTTTTCCCCTCAATGGGGTGGTGTTGGGTGGTTGTGGTGCTCAGGTGCACCTGTACTGAGTTATGGTGCGTGATAAGTGCAGCAGGTATTGAAGGACGAACTGCACATGGCAGGAGAAGGGATTTTTGCATGCACCAGACGGAGAACCTCCTCAACTTAAAGGCGTAAGCCCTTCTGGTGGAGGGCTTCCGGGAGGCCAGCAGGATCTCCTCGACATCCCTTGGGAGATTGAAAGGGGCCAAGGCTACCTTTACAGCAGCCACGTTGTTAGTGTCAGGGAACCCACACTGGGGTGCAAGAGTGAGCCCCCCTCCAGGGACAGGAGGTCCGAGGCTCGTCCCAATGGGACTGGGAATGCTGCCAACAGGAAAAGCAGCAGGGAAAATCAGGGTTACCTGGACAACCTTGGGGCAATCAGTATTACTGTTGACCTTTTACTCTGAACCTTGAAGAGAATCCTGGAAACCAGGGGGGGGGGGGGAAGGGGGGGGAGGTCGGTGGGAACGTGTAGAGTAGGCTCTTGGCCCACGAAAGTAGGAATGCATTCACTGCCACTCTCTCCGGGTGTGGTTGGCGAGAGCAGAAGCGAAGTAGTGGTGTGTTGTCAGGAGAGGCAAATAGGTCCATCCTGGGCCTGCCCCAGAGCAGAGGTGGAAGAGCTGTCTCGTTACCCTGGGGTGCAAGTGCCACTCATGTGGGCGCAGGACTCTGCTCAGTCTGTCTGCTAGATAGCTGTCCTGGCCCAGGAGGTACACCACACTCAGGAGTATGCTGTGGCATGCTACAAAGGAGAGGAGGGCCACTGCCTCCCGGCAGAGGGAGTACAAGCCCGTGCCCTCTCTGCTTGTTGAAGTAGAATATGGCAACCTGGTTGTCTGTCTGGATTAACACTGGTTGCTGCCGCAGGCGGTGGCGGAACACTGATAGAGCCAGAAAAATCACCGGGATCTCCAAGAAGAATCTACTGAATATAATCTTTGGAGAGCATAGATAGTCTCCAATGGCTGGTATGGCTTGCAGTCCAACATCTACACCAAGAATTGCCATAACCTAAGTCCAAAGCCACCACCTCACTGAGGAACGATAAGTTTGCCACAAGAGCCATGTGAGCCTGACCTGTGAATCTCTGAGAAACAACCAAAGAGAGTTGGGCTGCAGAATACAGCCAGTGAAAAAGGATTTTCTGAACGAATCTGAAACAGCCTTGGCCGCTAAACTGGAGGAAATATGTCACAATGATATGAATGCTGTGGATACCCAAACTAATTTGCCTGGGAAACAGATGTGGTAGCAAGGAGAGTACCAATCCAGCATAGAACTTTCACATAGTTAATTCCAGGCCTCGTAGAATAATGGCACCATGCAATGCAACTGGAAGATCTGCGCAGGACAGAAAGAGGTTGGCTTGGATGCCCACTCTCAAAAAATTGACTCAGTTCAGACATAACATTTCACCACGGAACCAATAAGAATGATCTCAAACATTCCTCTCAGAAGAAAAATATGTCTGGCATGAAAGAACTGTAAAGACTTTGAATCACAGGCAGACAGCAAGGGCAGCTTAGCTCCGGCTAACTGAAACGTATGTACAGATCTCCCAACCAGAGAGAAGTAGGGGAGAGGCAAACTTGTGCTAACCAGACCCCGGACTTGTCTTGCTCCACTTGCAGTACAGAATGGAGAGCACTGCCCCCAAATGTAATGGCTCGCCCAGGACTATTCTGCTTGAGCCCAACAGAGAGACACTTTAAATAAAGACAGGAGAGGATGGAAACCCTACACCTGCTCCCACAGCACCCAACCAGGATCAACCAGTATGGTGCTTCAGGCCTTTACTGGAAACAGTCCATAGAAAGAAAGACCCTCTAACCAAACAGAAGTACTGATCTAGTAGCCCAACAAGGTGAAGACCAGCCCACATACCTGGGGCTGCTGACAGAAAAATATACCTGGCCATCCTCTGTGTCCCCTGACACCTGGGAGGTTCTGTGCTGGTTGGTAGCTCATACATGTGCCTGCATTCAGGGAACTACGAAACACAAACTTTCCATGAGACCATATACTAGGACCGGCATGGAGAGATTCTTGACAGGCAGGAACAGCCTGTATTCATCAACCAGCTGCACTCAGGTCAGCAGCATCGGAAGAGCCAGCAGAAAAGACATGAAACAAGCACCAGCATGTTAGGTCAAGCAATTTCTGAAACTGCAAACTCAGATCCCTAGTAGTCAATGACAAACTAGATCCAAATGCAACACTGAACCTACACAACTTCTCTATCCTTACAATTCCCAAAGGATAATAGCTGGCTCATGATTGATTTTGGGATCAGAGTCTGAAGTGGTTCACTCCACCTTAATCAGAGTACAATCTCGCCTAAGGAACCCAACTACTATCTTTACGTAGCGACACCTCTAGTGCCCTAGGAAACCAAAACACAACGCAGACAAGGCACTAATCTCCCCTCAGAAAGAACGATCCACCTAACTGGTAACCCAGCTACGTTACCTTGCATGCAAGGCAAAGCTCCCTTCAGGCCAAGAACTAGAGACTTGCAACCAAATCATGGAAGACGCCTTAATTCTCTCCATTCTCAGAACAGTTCATGTGTGCCAAAGGGGCCTAGAGTAAAAGACTTGAGAATGCAAAACCTACCAGGCATTAGCTCCCAAGGAAAGGCATACTGCAAACAATGGAAAAGTGAACTTTAAGGGGCCGATGCATCACGGCATTTTCTGGCGCTTTTCCCACATAGGCTTGTTCTCTGATGCAAAAAGCAAGTTAGCACTGGAAAAATGCCAAAAAAACCACCACACAAAACCGCAGCACACTTGACATGCAAACTGCTGAAGTAATTGTGCCTGATGCAAAAATCTGCACTGAAACTTAGTGCAGTTTTTTACATTGTTTTTTTTTAACTCATGACCTTCACACCAGCTTCAGGCAGAGGTAAAGATCCAGCCGGGAGAAAAAGTATCATCTGAGGTGAAGGAGTCTCCCACGTCACACTACGTGAGAGTCACCCTCAAGGTGGTCGTTCGCAAGCCTTTAATCAGCCTTTCCTCTCAAATCTTCAGATTTTCTTCAGAGGAGAAAATCCACTTACCATCTGCTGGAGACAAAGAAATACTGAGGAGACCTCTGGTGGCTAAGGCGGACAGAGGCAAGGGAACATAGGCAGCAAAAACGAACGGTTTGTTTGGCCCCACCAACTAAAAATTTATTTATTTATTTATTTATTTTATTTTTATTTAACTGTATTTATATCCCGCTTTTCACCGGGTCAAAGCGGTGTAACATATAAGGGGGGGGGGGGAGGTAGAATCAGGTATAAGGATGGGGCCGTCACCAGGTGGTCAACATTGATGATTTCGATATAAGACGGACTTTAGGCATGGACAGCAAAGTACAGTTGTCGATCATAGTTCATGATGGGTGGGTTCCGGGGTTGGTGCATTTTTTGGTGGGAGTTGTTTTGAGATATTCTTGGAATAGGATGGTTTTCAGTTGTTTTCTGAATGACAGGAGATCGCCATTGTTTCTGACGTGGCTCGGTAGAGAATTCCATAGGGACGGAGCATAAAGTTCAAAGGCTCTATTGCATGTCCGTTGAGAGCATTAGGTTCTCTTGTGAGGGATGGTGAGGTAGTTGCTGGAGGCCTGTCTGGTTGTTTTTCCGTGGGCTGGAGGAGTCAGTAAGGTGCGAAGCTGGGTGCTCTGTGTTTGGTGGAGGGCTTTGTGGGTGAGTAGTATGGATTTGTATTTAGTTCTTGCTTCGAAGGGAAGTATGTGTAGGTCTCTTAGAATTGGGGTGATGTGGTCTCGTTTCTTTGCTCTCTGAATAATTCTTGCCGTGGTGTTCAAGGCAGTTCGGAGGGGGTTGGTCTGTGTGGCTGGCAGTCCAAGATAGATTATGTTGCAGTAATCCAGATGTGGGAGTGTCATAGCTTGCATTACCACCCTGAAGTCTTGAGGAGGGGTCTGAGACATTGCACTGTTTTAGCTTTGTGGAATATATTTCTGGTGGTTTTAGTAATTTGTTGTTTGAGGGTTAGAGCTTGGTCAATGATAATGCCTAGATATCTTATTTGTGGCTGTATTTGAATGTGTGTGGATCCTATGGTGAGGTGAGTAGGTGAGTGAAGTCTGGGTCTTTTGTCACTATGAGAGCTTCGGTTTTCTTTATGTTTATGGGTAGGTTGTTTTCTTGTAGCCAGTTGGACACTTCGGAGAAGCGTGCTGATAGATGTATATTTGTTGGGTTTGCGGTTGTAATTGGGGCGTAGAGCATGATGTCATCAGCATATATGTGGAAGTTGATGTTGTGGGTACGTATGACTGAACAGAGTGGTTGGAGGTAGATGTTGAAGAGCATGGCTGACAGCGTGGATCCTTGGGGTACTCCTTGGTGTTGCTGGAAGGGGGGCGAGGTTGAGGTGCTGGTACGGATCAGTTGTTGTCTATTAGTTAGGTAGGATTGAAACCATTGAAGTACGGTGTCTTTGATCCCAATTGCTTGCAGTCTGCGTATGAGGATGTTGTGGGAGATGGTGTCGAAAGCTGCCGATATATCAAGGAAGATCATGGCATATCCGGAGTGCTTTGCTTGGGTTCCTATGATGAGGGTGTTCATCAGTGTGGTCATGAGGGTCTCAACTCCATGTAGTGGGCGGAAGCCGTGTTGTTGTGGATCTAGTATGTTGTTGGTGTCGAGGTGTTCTTGAAGCTGCTGTTGGACTATTTACTCGATTATCTTGGCGGTGAAAGGAAGGCTTGCTATCGGTCTGTAGGATGCGGGGTCTAGGGGATCCAGGTTTTGTTTTTTTAGGGATGGTCGAATGATTGTGGTTTTGAGGATGTCTGGCATACGCCCTTGGGAGAAGGATTCGTTGACAATATGGGTTAGTGGTGTGCTCAGGTCTTCTTTGGATTTCTTTATCCAGTCAGTGGGACAGGAGTCCAGTGGGGAGGTGGTGGTGTTTAGGCGGGAGATGGTGGATGATATCTCTTCTGCAGTGGTTTCTTTGAAGGTAGTCCAGTCACTGTTCATGTTGGGGTGGTGGTTAGTTGTGGTGGCCTCGGTGATCACATGTGGGTTTTGTGGTTGTTGGAGCTGTTTGTATTGTCGGGCTAATAACTCTGGTGGAATCTTCGGTAGCTGGTCAGAGTTGTTAGGTGCTTTTGTGAGTTTTTTGACAATCTGAAAGAGTTCACGAGGTTTGTTTATGGATGTGTTTATGATTTTTGAGTGGTAGGTTTTTTTTGCTTTGTCGGTCTCGGAGTGGTATGTGTTGAGTTCATCTAGGTATTTTGTTTTGTCGCTGTCATTTTTGGTTTTTTCTCCATTTTCTTTCTGTTCTTCTGAGTTTTGTTTTTAGCTTTCGGAGACTGGGAGTGAACCATCTGGCTTTTGTGGAAGCAGGTCTGGTGGTGGTTTTGTTTGTTGTTGCGTTGGACGCTGTGGAGATTGTGTTGTTCCAGTTGTGAATTAGGTCATCGATGTTATTGGAGTCTGTCTGTAGTTTAGGGAGAGTCTGCGCCAAGGTGTTCTGTTGCCCCTGTAAGGAAGTGACGTCATTGAAACTTGGGTTTTTCATTGGTGCTTTGTCTCCACCAATCTACTGGTAGGGGAACACAACCCACTTGTCTGGACTGGTCAAGCAGGACAATATAAATTAAGAATTTTAAAATGAATACCAAACTACTGGAAGAATGTGAATCTCAAAGCAGAGGGGTCACTTGACCTCAGGATGCCTACTAATCTCACAACTGTATTCTGAATATAGAAACATGAAATCAGATAAAGGCTATATGGCCTATCCATTCCGTCCTTCTATAAGAACCACTAAGTTCTACAGTCCCTTTTTTACTTTAGAGATCTTCTGTGTTTGTCCCATGCTTTCTTGAATTCAGATACAGTTTTTGTCTCTATTACCTGCAGTCTTCTCTGAACCCATAAGAACATAAGATATGCCATACTGCGTCAGAACAAAGTCCATCAAGCCCAGTATCCTGTTTCCAACAGTGGCCAATCTAGGTCATACGTACCTAGCAGTTTCCCCAAAAGACACAGGTTCCACAATGCTTCTACTGGGTCAAGCATCGATATCCTGGGTCCCTTCTTAATAATGGTTTATGGACCTTTCCTCCAGGAACTTGTCCAAACCTTTTTTAAACCCAGCTACACTAACAGCCTTTACTACATCCTCCGGTAACAAATCCCAGAGTTTGATTACACGTTGAGTGAAAAAATATTTTCTTTTATTAGTCTTACATAGTTTACCCTGTAGCTTCATTGCATGTCCCCTAGTCTTTCTATATTCTGATAACGTAAACAATTGATCTACGTTTACCCGTTCTACTCCGTTCATTAATTTATAGACTTCTATCATATCTCCCCTCAGCCGTCTCTTTTCCAGGTTAAAGAGCCCTAACCTTTTTAGCCTTTCTTCATAGGAGTATCCTTCCATCCCCTTTACCATTTTGGTGGCTCTTCTCTGTACCTTTTCTAAAATCGCTATATCCTTTTAAGATACGGCGACCAGAATTGCACACAATATTCAAGGTGCGGTCTCACCATGGAACGATATAGAGGCATTATAATATCTTTTGTTTTATTTTCCATTCCTTTCCTTATGATACCTAGCATTCTATTTGCTCTCTTGGCCGCCGCTGCACACTGGGCCGAGGGTTTTAACATGTTATCCACAATGACGCCTAAATCTTTTTCCTGGGTGGTGATTTCTAATGTGGAACCTTGCATCGTGTAACCATAGTTCGGGTTGTTCTTCCCTAGGTACATAACTTTGTACTTGTCCACATTAAATTTCATCTGCCATTTTGATGCCCAGTCTTCCAATTTATCCAGATCCTCTTGCAATTTTCCACAATCCTCTTGGGTTTTAACAACTTTAAATAGTTTTGTGTCATCTGCAAATCTGATAACCTCACTCGTTATTCCACTTTCTAGGTCATTTATGAATATCTCAAAAAGCAGCGGACCCAGCACAGATCTCTGGGGTACACCACTATTCACCTTTCTCCATTGGGAAAATTGGCCATTTAGCCCTACCCTCTGCTTTCTATCTTTTAACCAGTTCTTGATCCACAATAGTACACTGCCTCCTATCCCATGACTCTTTAGTTTTGCCAAACGTCTCTGATGAGGGATCTTGTCAAATGCTTTCTGAAAGTCCAGATACACTATATCAACCGACTCACCTTTGTTCACCTGTTTATTCACACCGTCAAAAAAACATAGATTAGTAAGACAAGATCTTCCTTGTCTAATGCCATGTTGGCTGTCTCCCATTAGGCCATGACTATCTACATGCTGAGTAATTTTATTCTTTATGATGGTTTCTACCATTTTTCCCAGTACTGATGTCAGGCTCACTGGTCTGTAGTTTCCCGGATCACCCCTGGAACCCTTTTTAAAAATTGGTGTTACATTGGCAATCCTCCAATCTTCAGGTATTAGAGATGATTTTAATGATAGTTCACAGATAACTAATGGCAGTTTTGCAATCTCATATTTCAGTTCTTTCAACACCCTTCGATGTATACCATCCGGCCCAGGTGATTTGCTACTCTTCAGTTTATCTAATAGTTGTGATACATCTTCCCGATGTATCGATATTTCCTTCAATTCTACAGCACCTTTAAATACCACTTCAGTCATGGGTAACATCCCTACATCTTCCTCAGTAAAGACCGAAGCAAAGAATTTATTCAGTCTCTCCGCTATCGCCTTGTCACCTCTTAGTGCCCCTTTAACTCCTCTATCATCTAATGGACCAACTGACTCTCACACAGGTTTTTTGCTACGAATGTACTTGAAAAAGTATTTATTTATCTATGATTCATTTAAGGAGCAGTTTTCAGTCTGGCTCTGTACCTTGCACAACGTTTCCCTTAGAAAATTTCTTCCCAGGAGTACTTTACTGAGATAGGAGTGCACCAGCCAGAACTATCTCCCACAATGGGGCAAAGCTCATTTCCATGGATAAGCACCCATTTCCCATGGGAGAAATTCTTCTGGAAGCTGTCCTTTTAGTGTTGTAGCCATAACTATGCCTGTGACAAAATGTTCCTTGGTTTCAGAATTATTTGATTCAAAGGAGGGACACCAAAGGTGTGCATGACCTATACTATAAGCAATGGCTAGAAAGACTGGAGGTGTCAAAGATGTATCTTCTAGAAGAAATGAGGGAAAGGGAGATATGATAAAACATTCAAACATCTAGTATAGTATTTTCCATAAAATGAGTACTTCAGGAACAAGTGGTCATCATATCAAGCTGAAGGAGACCTTAGTAACAGGACAAGGGATTAAAGAGACACTATACAGGAGGGTCTGTTAACAGCACATCAAGCAGGTGGACTAAGTGGTCCTGATCTTCCCACATCTGCTGAGTTTCTAGGAAAGTACAGACCAATCCTAAGATCAGGAACTTAGATGCAACATATCTTACCCATTTGCTCCAGCTCTTGCATCACTGGCCGCAGACCAGGGAAGGAGTCGTGGACATAGCACAACAGCTGACAGAACGTCAGAGCAGGGACAGACCTCTCCAGGAAAGTACTCAGAACCTTCTCTGCAGACGTTCCGCCGTCAGCCTTCTGAGAAGATGCATGTATGAGCTAAAAGGAAAAAACAAAAGAAGAAACCAGTCAGAGTTACAACAGTAGCAGAATTCAAACATGGTTGGGACAGACACAAGGATAAAGGGCCTCTTATAAAATTAGGCTACATTTAAAAGTATGTGCACTGCACTTACAAGTCTCCTTGTAACCTAGGCTCGCTCAGAGGAGCAGTTTGGGCAGAACATGTGTGAACTCATAGTTCCTGTGTGTACTTTATGTACTAACATTTACACCTGTCCCGAGCAAGCATAAATGTCAGCATCCACAATCTAGACACTATCTTTGCAGGATTTCTGCTAGCATTTCATAAAGACACAAAGGCGCCCATATGTCTTTATAAAATAGGATTAAAAAAGCATCTTTTCGACCTGCAAACTTAGGTACACTGTTATAAAATTACTCTCAAAAAGGACCTTAGTGGCAGCCGTAGGATCAAATAAAATCTGGCAGCAGATACAGGCACATATAGGTAGACTAAATATCCTCTATCTGCTAACGCTGCCTGTGCTTCTTTGGAAGTTCAGACCTCAGCCAGTAAGGGCTCCATTGCTAGAAAGGAACAGCAGATGTCTGTTGTCTTGCAGTGAAGTGTGGTTACCTGAACTGGTTGCTGGGAATACCAGCTGACCATAGCACATAATACAGCGCTGATGATAGATGAGACAAATTTGTTGACTCATGTTCAGTTTAATACTTGTTGGTATACTCTAAGAAAAATACCACAGGGAAAAAATCCATCCCATGGTGAGCCAAGGCAGTGTGCAAGAAAGAAACATTACTGGGAGTTTTTACTGGTCATTATTTGCGACTGGCTAAAGGTTTCTGCATGCAGCTCCCCTTACCCCTGCGCTCCAGGAGAGCTCTCATTCCATACAGTACCTCTTTTACAATCTGCGCCAGTCCTTCCTCTTCCTGTAACACATATTCCAATGAAGGGCTCCCACTTATGGCCTTTCCAATGAGCTCGCTATGTCGCAGCAGGATTTCTCTGGCAACACAGTCTCTGTTAGTTGCTGACAATGAAAGACAAAGAAATCAGAACTGCCAGGTACTGGGGACTTGAACTGGTCATTGTTGGAGAGATGATGCTGGGCTTGATGGACCTTGGATTATCTTATGTTCCCAGGTTCTTATATTAAGAATGAGGACCTCCCTAAAACCTCAATTCCCCTGAGTAACGTGAGAAGAAAGAAGATCCCCTAAACTCTTAGTGCTGAAGGTGTACTGCAGGAGCACAGGGTACTCCAGGGAGGAGGAAAGGTTTTCTAAAATCCGTACTGTAGGTGTTC
This sequence comes from Ichthyophis bannanicus, assembly GCA_033557465.1. Lineage (NCBI taxonomy): Eukaryota > Metazoa > Chordata > Amphibia > Gymnophiona > Ichthyophiidae > Ichthyophis > Ichthyophis bannanicus. The sequence goes on along the minus strand of CM066042.1, from coordinate 44,287,373 downwards.
ATGGTGCCTTTGAGGAGAGAGAGAACTCCCTAAGCGTAGCAGAAGCGTGCAGACTGGCACAGAGGTCAGAGCCGGACTTAACGTGTACATGTGCAGCAGTGTTACCTGACTGAAAGAAGCGGTCAGCACCCGGCTCCTTACGGATTTCTTCCAGGAGCAGGTTAAGGTGAAATTCATCTTTCTGTAGAGCCAGTAGCAGCTGCCAGACGGCCACAGCTGGCAGAAGCAGCTCATCCAGCACTGCTGACACCAGGGAACTGAAGGTAGCCGCACTGCCATCCTTCTGCACAATCCCTTCCATCACCTGTACAGAACAGAGCCCCAAGACAGAGACCGATGAGAGGGAGGGGCAGCCGACAGAGGGACTGCTAAGGAGAGCGACTCCTACAATGCCAAATGCACTCATCAAGCAAAGCACTCTTATCTCTTCTACTGCCAACTCCAGACTCCGCTCCTTCCACCTGTCCCCCTTAATTCTCCTGTCTACACCCATATGTATTTCCATCATTTCCCTTAAGAACTCCCTAGTCTCCTGTTGTCCTGTTGTCTGTCTGTGGAGCAAGGACTATCTTTTATGTATATTTGTGAGACGCTGCCTATGTCTAGCAGCAGCAATAATACACCTTTTATAATGAGGTGCAGATTAGAAAACAGACGATGTACTGTTAACAGATTTCTAAAAATTATCTACTAGCAGAATAACTCATCGCAGTCAAATATGCAGTACACAGACCTCCACTGAAAACAGAATAAGTGACCAAAAACTAGAAACAGAAACAGGCAGACAAAAATGGAGCCGGCAACACTAAGAAAGTAGACTCTACATATAGTGCAACGTTGGACAAATAGAAGCAAAAACACATTTCCTCTTGTTCTGTGCAAAGTATCAGTCTCTCGGAGATGTGTGCTTCTCAGAAAGGCAAGGGAAAATCAAACATGTCCCACAAAAGAATGGGCAGGGAAAACAGCATAATCTTAAGGGAAACAGGAACTAGGGCAGCAAAAGGTTAAATTAGACTTACCTGCTAATTGTAGTTCCTGGAGTAACTCCAGTCTAGTCTCGGAATCTCTGGGTTGTCAACCTACACCAGCAGCTTTGGAGACTGAGAAACTTCACTCCTGTGATGTCACTGGTATATAAGGACTGGAACCGCCTCCTCTCACCAGTTTACCTATTGACAAAGCAGACTCACCGGAGCAACAAGTAAGTAGGCAACATAGTAAAATCAAAAAACAACTGCCCCACTGAGCCTTACAGGACCCTAAGCCCCAACTATATACAAGCCCTCTGCTACACGGGCCATGCCTTGAGATCCCCCTGTTTCTTACTGCAAAGAAGGATCCCCGGACCAAAACCGCCCCAAGGCATAAGCCGTCCCACCGTGAACCACACCAAACCCCATCAGAAAAAAGGGGCACTTACCAGTAATTCCTCATATGCTTCAGGCAACGATCCACCAGTGAGACAGGGCGGGATATGGGACTAGACTGGAGTTATTCCAGGAACTACAATTAGCAGGTACGTCTAATTTAACCTTCCTGATCGTCCCTCCAGTCTAGTCCCGGAATCTCTGGGTAAGTACCAGAGTAGTGCAGATACTCAACGGGAGGGAACTGTCACACCCACCTGAAGCACTGCCGCTCCAAAACAGGCATCCCTCCCCGCCTGAACATCCAGACGGTAATGCTTCACAAAGGAATGCAGCGAAGACCATGTCGCCGCCTTACAGATCTCCACTGGCGGAACTAAGCCCCATTCTGCCCACGACGCCGCTTGCGCCCTGGTGGAATGAGCCCGCAGCCCATCCGGCACCTTGCGGCCTCGCAGGAGATATGCTGAAGCAATCGCCTCTTTCAACCATCGAGCAATAGAGCCTTTAGAGGCCGCCTCCCCTTGCCGCGGCCCGGCAAACAGCACAAACAACCGATCAGACTTACAGAAACTAGCCGTGCGAGCCACATACTGTTTTAAAGCTCGGCTCACATTGAGACAATGAAGCTGATCCGCTACCTGTCCTTTCTTTCTTTTTATTTAATTTATTTATTTATTTGCACACAATTTTTATACCGCTCCTTCCGGTGATCAGCAGCGGTTTACATTTTAACAATTTGTTCTGCAATGATAGCAGTTACATAAAACATCAGTAACATATAACAGTAGTAACGGTAGTAACAGTAGACAAACTATGTACAAATAACAGCAGTAATAATAGAATAAATGATGTACAACCCATGGATATCTGTTAAATAAATCAATATTAACAGTAGTCAGCCTATGTAGAAGGTAATGTTAGTATAGGGATTCGTAGGACTCAAAATATTTACATGAGATAAGGGGATGTGTATTTTAGGTTATCTAAATATTGATTTCTATATTGACGAACATCGAGAGATGTCACGCATCTAGTGTGTTTATAGTTTAATATGACTATAAAGCCAATATCGAGGCCTCCAAATGATACTTCAAAAAATTAAATGAGAGACCTCACTCAATCTAACCAAACTGCACAGCACTTTAAACATAACCCACAAGTGAAAGCCTCAGAATTAACTCACTAAACAGACCACGTTTAGGAGTTAAAATAACATCAATGGCTCTCACTCGCCTACAACCACCATCCAAGATACATGATATCCACACATTTACAAGCAATTCCAGTTAACAGAAATTTGCACAATTATCAACAAATATCAACAGATACGTTAATCATGTAACAGGATGGAATGTGAATGCCCCAACGCCTTTTCTAGACATCTCATGTGAGCGTTTCGCTACAGCTGTTTCAAGGGGGTCCAACACAAAAATCACATCGACTAAAGACAAAACCGCTTCATATTAGTCAGAACTGACTTCCAGGTCTTGATCACCCGCCATGCTTGACTGGAAGCATGGCGGGTGATCAAGACCTGGAAGTCAGTTCTGACTAATATGAAGCGGTTTTGTCTTTAGTCGATGTGATTTTTGTGTTGGACCCCCTTGAAACAGCTGTAGCGAAACGCTCACATGAGATGTCTAGAAAAGGCGTTGGGGCATTCACATTCCATCCTGTTACATGATTAACGTATCTGTTGATATTTGTTGATAATTGTGCAAATTTCTGTTAACTGGAATTGCTTGTAAATGTGTGGATATCATGTATCTTGGATGGTGGTTGTAGGCGAGTGAGAGCCATTGATGTTATTTTAACTCCTAAACGTGGTCTGTTTAGTGAGTTAATTCTGAGGCTTTCACTTGTGGGTTATGTTTAAAGTGCTGTGCAGTTTGGTTAGATTGAGTGAGGTCTCTCATTTAATTTTTTTATAGTTTAATATGGTCAGGTGTGCTTGGCGTGTATTATGAAGGAGTTGCTAGGCGTCTATCAAGTTGAGTTTTGTATTGGGTATGATTTTTGGTTTAAGTTATTTCGGACAAATTGTAGAATTCTTGGAAAAGATGTGTTTTGAGTTTTTTTCAGAATGATTGGAGGTCTTTGTTGGCTCTTAGGGATTCTGGGAGTTTGTTCCATAGTGTGGGGGCTATGTAAGTGAAAGCTCTGTTGCTGGTATTCTTTTTCACCTTGCGTATTGAGTTTGGAATTTGCAACATATTTAGATTGTGGCTTCGTCTGTTGCTGTTAGGGGGTTGTGTATTAATGAGTGTGTTAAGGAAGGATGGGGCGATATTATGTATTAGTTTAAATATTGTGATTATTATTTTGTATCTGATGCGTGCTTGTATAGGTAGCCAGTGGAATTCTCGTAGAATAGGTGTGATGTGGTCTGAAATCTGTACATTCATTAAGATCCGAGCTGTGACATTCTGGGCCATTTGCAGTATGTTTGTTGTTTTTTTTAGGTAAACCAACAAGAATACTGTTACAATAGTCCAGATGTGGAGTTATGAGTGCTTGCACTATTGTTCTAAAATCTGAGTGTTCAATGATGTTGCGTAATGGTTGTAATACTCTTAGTTTGTGGAAAATAGTTCTATTTAGAAGTCTTAGGTGGGTTTCCATGCCTAGTGTCTTGTCAAGAGTTACACCTAAGTACTTTAATTCCTGTTTGATGTTATATGGTGTATTATTTAGTATGATTGTGGGAGGATGTTTAAGTTCAGGGTTCTTAGAGATAAACATTACTTCTGTTTTTTTATGATTGATGCTCATGTTTTGTTGAAGCCATAGCTGTGTTTCTTTGAGGCAAGTTTCTAAGTGGGTATAGTCTGGGTTATGTATATCTAGTTGTGTATAGAGCATTATATCGTCCGCATATAAATGATAGTTTATTTTGTGTTTCTGAAATATTGAGCAAACGGGTCTTAAGTATAGGTTGAATAATATGGCAGATAATGCCGAACCTTGAGGAATACCTTGTGTTTGTGGGAAAGTGTTGGATAGTTTTTGGTCAAAGCTTACTTGTTGTATTCTATTGGTTATATATGAATTGAACCATTTTAAGTGTGTCCCTGTAATTCCAATTGATTCCAATCTGTTTATGAGGATATTATGGTTTACTGAATCGAAAGCCGCTGTAATGTCTATGAATATTAGAATGAACATTTTCTTGCAATTTTCAATACCTTTATATAGTTTATCGAATAGCACGAGTAGGAGTGTTTCAACTCCATGGGATTGGTGAAAACCATATTGATGATCATCAAGTGCATTTGTGGCATTGAGATGGTCTTGTAGTTGAAATTGGACTGTCTTTTCGATGATTTTTGCCATGAATGGTATACTTGATATGGGTCTGTATGCTGATGGGTCTGCTTTGTTGAGTGTTTTGTTTTTTAATATAGGTCTTATGAGTGATCTTTTTAGTTCTGCTGGCATGTTTCCTTGGATTAGAGATTGGTTAACTATGTTTAGAATTATGGGTGCCATTTCAGTTTTTATGGTTTTAACCCAGGCTACAGGGCAGGTATCCAGTGGAGATGTGGTGGTGTTTATGATTGTGATTGTGTTTAGTATTTGTCTAAGATTGATTTTATGAAAGGTTTCCCATAGTTCTGGAGGGTTAATGATCTGTGTTGTCTTTCGTGTTGAAATGTTTTCAATTACTATATTGATGCAGTTTTCCTCTACAGGGTTGAGCTTATTAGAATAGTGGTCAGCAAGTTTTTGTGCATTTATAGGATATTCGGTATTGTTGTCTTTAGGAGGTTTTATGAAGGATTTTACCAGCTCGAACAGTTCCCTAGGCCTATTTATAGCATTATTTAGTTTCTTAGTATGGTAACTCTTTTTTGTTGAGTTTATTAATTCCTTATAGGTTGTGAGTAATAGTAGGTATTGTGCTTTGGTTTTTGAAGTCTTTTTGGTTCTCCATTTTTTTTCCATTCTTCTGAGGTCTTTCTTTGCTCTAACCAATTCTGATGTGTACCATTGTTCAGTTTTATTTCTTAATTTAGAAATTACATTAGGAGGGATTCTTGATGTGTGTTTTGAGACCGTTTCTATTCCATTGTTTTACTAGGTCATCTAGATTTGTTGTTTCTGTGTTTGTGTGGGAGAAGAAAGATTTTATTAATACATCTTTATCGAATTTTTAAAATGTGCTTTTGTATGTATTGGTTTTGGGTTCTGTGGCGGGGGAGTGTATTGGCATGGCAAGTGAGAATTGGATAAGGTGATGGTCAGACCAAGGAACTTGTGTTACTTTTGGTGGTGAGCTTGTTACTATGTTGTTATTTGAGTGTTTTTTGGGTATGAAAACCATTTCAAGGATGTTGCCCATGTTGTGGGTGGGTACTTGGATTATTTGCTGGAATCCCAGTTGGTCCAAGGCTTCTAGGAACGTATTTGTGTGTGTTGTGGGAAGTGATGCAAGGTTTATGTCCCCTAAAATCATTTGATATTTTTTAATTGGTGTTTCACATATTGTTTCAAGGGCTGTAGCTAGAGCTTCATGGTCAGCAGAGGAGGGTCTGTATATGAGGGAAATAGCGGAAGTTCTGTTTTCCACCTTGAGGATGTCTATTCCTTCCAATGACTTTTGAGAGCTGATAGAGAGGTTTAGATTGTCTCTAGCGAATATTAACACTCCACCACCTCTTTTATTGATACGTGGGCAGTTATATAAGTTGTACCCAGGTGTTTTTAGTATGTTGAGGAGGACTGTGTCTTTATCTGTCAGTCAGGTCTCTGTTATACACAGTAAATCTGGTTTTTCTTCTACTATTAGGTCCTGTATAATATGTGTTTTATTTCTAATGGACCTGGCGTTTATTAGCAGGCAATTTTGTGTGATTGGTATATCTCTGTTAGTGTGCGGGATAAAGGGGGTTGTTTCAATTCTTATTAATCTTGGGTAAGGTTTCATAGTTTTTGAGTTAGGTTGTGTTATGTTGGGTAATTTGAGCTTGCTTGGTGCCCTATGGAAGTATTGTGTTGTGTGAAATATGGGTATTAGACTTGGGAGCGTGTGTATCGAATAATGTTGAGGGTATGAAGATGTAGTTTTTGCGTATAAGATAATACATAGCAAAACGATTATCATCATTTTCAGGAATTCCATTTTTGATTTATGTGGGTTGAGTCGTAACAGTATTTACAATGCAAGTATGCTTGTCTGATATTTTGTTATACAATGTAACTTTGCAGTTAAGGTTTAACTGTTATTTTGTTGCAGCATGTAACTTTACAGTAAAAGAGTAGTTGGTTTAATCATACATCTAGTTGTTTGAAATACAGCAATATTTTCCGTGTTCCTATTCCGGGACAGTAATTCTTTGAAACGTACCGTGCTGAGAAGTGATATTACAGTTGTCACATGTATGCTGGTTTCAGTAAGTAGTCTAAATTATATTTAAACAAGGTGGGTACCTGTATGTGATGAACTGTTTATAGTTGCATACAGTCACGTAGCTGCTTTGTTGGGGTTCTGGATGAGGTAGGTCATGAACATAGTTTTTCATGCTGTTTTTGAGTGTTAGTCTTGCAAATCTCAACGTTGTTATGAGTTGGTTTCTTTGGCTCTTGGCAATATTTTCTTCTTAGCGTTCTTCTTAAGGTTGCATAGTTTACTGTATCTGCGCTGGAGCTTTTCTTGTCGGTCCTCGCCTAAGGGCCACGCCAAAGGGCCCTCTGGCTAGGCCCTCAGGCGCGGGCCTGCCAGGCGCGGTCACGCCTGGAGCGTGCTCCTTTTAAAGTAGGGGAGCTGAGTCCCGATTGGCTGCTGGGGGGGCAGGAGGAGAGATGCTGGTCTGCCACGGGAGTCCCAATGGTGTGCAGGGGTCCGGACAAAGAGAGCTTCCTTCTCGCAGCGTGCTCCTTTTAAAGTAGGGGAGCTGAGTCCCGATTGGCTGCTGGGGGGGCAGGAGGAGAGATGCTGGTCTGCCGCGTGAGTCCCGATGATGTGCAGGGGTCCGGACAAAGAGAGCTTCCTTCTCGCAGCATGCTCCTTTTAAAGTAGGGGAGCTGAGTCCCGACTGGCTGCTGGGGGTGCAGGAGGAGAGATGCTGGTCTGCCGCGGGAGTCCCGATGGTGTGCAGGGGTCCGGACAAAAACCGGCAAAGCCACTACCTGGTTCATATGAAAAACCGAGACCACCTTAGGCAGAAAAGATGGCACCGGCCGCAACAAACTGTTACCAAATCTTCTATTTCCAAGAAAAAGAACGCGCCATGGTTCTCCTCCGAGTTACGAACCTCCTTACAGCAACTGAGGAGACTAGAGAAGAAATGGAGACATTCCCTAAATCCTTTTGACCAATCAATTTACTTAGCTCACTTGAAATCCCATCGTCAGCTAACCTGGGATAAGAGAAAAGAACATCATGCAATGCTCCTTAGCCGTTCTCTTAACAAACCAAAAGATCTCTTCCAACTAGTAAAATCCCTAACCAATGAACCCCCTTCACCACAACAGGAACATATACATCCACAACTGTATGCTGACTACATCCAATCCAAGGCGATCAAGATCACAACTTCAACCACAAATGTATCCTCACAACCCTCCAACGTCCAATTCATACTCAATAATTTCTCATCCCCAACTCCGAAGACAATCAAAGAAATTATAACATCCATCAATGCCACCACCGCGCCTAACGATCCATGTCCTGCCCACTGGATCAAATCACTGAGATCAGAGCTCAGCCCATACATATCAGCCTTAGCCGACCAGTCCCTTAGCATCGGGATATTTCCAACAGCCCTCAAACAAACCTCCATCCGCCCCCTTCTGAAAAACAATAAACTCGATCCAAAAAAGGAAGACTCCTACCGCCCAATTTCAAGTATTCCTTTATTAGCCAAGATCCTAGAAAAAGTTATACTGAGACAAATCCAACAACATATTGATTCTGAAGCCCCACTAGATCCAAACCAGCAAGGCTTCAGAGAAGCCCACGGAGTCGATACTCTTCTAACATCCCTAATGAACACGCTTATCAATACAACAGACAACATTAGGAATGGAGTTGCAATGATCTTCCTAGACATAGCAGCAGCATTTGACTCTGTTGATCATGACCAACTGCTTGCCCGTCTCTACGAAAAAGGGATTCAAGGAATGGCATGGAATTGGTGCAAATCTTACCTGGCAGACCGCTGGCAACAGGTACAGATTGGTAATACTACATCTCAGCCATTCCATCAGAAGCAAGGAGTACCGCAGGGATCCTCCCTTTCTGCTCTGCTATTTAACATTTATATGCAGCCTATTTGCAACATCTCCCGCTCATTCGGAGTATCATGTCTCATCTATGCTGATGATGTGCTTCTATTCACTCCAATCAACGTGCTAAAACCCGACTACACTACATTAATCACCTGCTTCAATTCAATCTCAGACTGGCTGCTCACACAAAATCTCCGAATTAATTTCAAAAAAACAGAAGTCCTGATCGTCACAAGGAACAAAGACTTCTCTCCTCCACCAACTCTAAGAACAAGAGATGCCGATCTACCACTTAAAACCTCAATACGTTACCTGGGCGTCATACTTGACCAGCGTCTCGAATTCAAAGAACATATAAAAAATACTGTAAAAGCCATCTACCATAAGATCAGGACACTCCGACACCTCAAACCTATGCTTTAACCATGCTACTTCCGTACAACTTTCCAGGCATTAGTCACTCCCCACTTCGACTATGCAAATATTGTACTACACGGCCTACCCAAGTGCACTCTGAATCCACTTCAACTAGCTATGAATACAGCGGCCAGAGTCCTATTTGGAGCATCAAAGAGTCAACATATTATTCCCATCCTATTTGAACTCCACTGGCTTCCAATATCATACAGGATTCTATACAAAGCCCTAGTTTTGACCTTCAAAGCTTTCCATCAAATCTCACCACCCGCGTTGTCTGACCTCCTGCATCACACACAGAACACCAGATCTAGACGATCCACAATCGATAACACGCTAACAGTCCCAAAAGACCTCACAAAACTCTCCCAGACAACTACTTCAAGAGCATTCTCATCCTTCGCCCCCAGATGCTGGAACGCGCTGCCACCTAGCATCAGATCACGAGACCTTTCTCAATTCAGAAAATCTCTAAAAACACACCTCTTCATACAACACTTCTCACAATATACTGGCTCTCCTACCCCTCTAACACAATCCAATGACCATGGCTAGCCGAATAAGTTCCTGAATTTACTACCTGTTCCAGATCAAAACCTCACAGACCCCCACCTTTAGAATGCAAAACATTTGAGAATCTATTGTAAATAGTTTTTAATATCTTATTTATTTTAACCCCAGTTATCCATGTTTTCATATCCTGTTATCTGTAAACTTGACATATGTTTCATGCTTAAGTACAAAGTTGTTAAAATGTAAACCGCGCTGATGATAAAAGTGCGGTATATAAAAGTTGTTAATAAATAATAAATAAATAAATAAATAAAACACCACCTTAGAATCAAAGGAGGACAAAAACGGCTTTCGACAAGAAAACGCCTGTAGCTCGGAAACTCTCCTCGCCGAAGCAATGGCTACCAAAAACACCACCTTAAGGGTAAGATCCTTCAATGAGGCTTCCACTAATGGCTCAAAAGGCGCTCTTCCTAACGCCTCTAAGACCAAGGGCTGGTCCCACGCCGGGACAGTTCGCTTATGCGGCGGCCGTAGGAGCACTACCGCCCTCAGGAACCATTTCACATCTGGGTGACTTCCCAAAGGACTGCCCCGCACCTTACCTCTGTAACAGGACAGAGCCGCTAACTGCACCTTCAATGAAGCTGCCACCAAGCCTTTCTGAAAACCGTCCTGCAAAAACGCTAGAACCTGCGGGACTGACGCCCTTAAGGGGACGAAGTCCCTCTCCGCACACCAGGCCTCAAAAACACACCACACTAACATATGCCAACGAAGTAGACCGACGGTTTTGATTTCAGTAAGGTAGCAATCACTGCCGCCGAATAGCCCTTCGCCCTCAACCTAGCCCGCTCAATAGCCAGGCCGTAAGGGAGAATCGATCCACCTGCGGCATGCAAAGGGGCCCCTGAGTCAGAAGATCTCTGTGAACTGGAAGCCGCCATGGCTCCCTCACCAGGAGCCTGACCAAGTCGGCATACCACGGTCTCCTCGGCCAATCTGGCGCAATTAGAATTACTCGGCCCCTGTGAAGCTCTATGCGCTGCAACACGCAGCCGATCAAAACCCACGGAGGAAAAACATACAGCAGCTGTCCCTCCAGCCAAACCTGAATCAGGACATCCAGGCCTTCCGCCATCCTTTCTTTTCTTCTGCTGAAGAAGCGGCTGACTTGCGCGGAACGGAAGGTCACCATCAGATCCATCACCGGCGTCCCCCAATGCTGCACCAACATTGCGAAGACCTCCGGATGCAGAACCCACTCCCTTGGGTCTACCCATATGCGGCTCAGAAAATCGGCCTCCACATTGTCCACTCCTGCGACATGCGCCGCCGACAGGGCCACCAGATTCTCCTCGGCTCACTCGAACAAACTCTCTGCTTCGGCCTCCAGCGCCACGCTGCTTGTGCCTCCCTGACGATTTACGTAGGCCACTACTGTCGCGTTGTCGGAGAACACCTGAATAGCTTTTCCCTGAAGATAAGGACGTAACTCCTGTAGCGCCCGCGCTACCGCTCTCAACTCCAACCTGTTGATGGACCACGTCCTCTCCACTGAGGACCACTGACCCTGAACCAGCCGACCCTGACAATGGGTCACCCAGTCCTGCAGACTGGCATCTGTTGTTAGGGATATCCATGGAGGCGCCTCCAATGACATTCCTCTCTCTAAGCACTCTGGACGTAACCACCACTGCAGGGCCCGGCAGGTCCGCGCTGGACAGGCCAATCTCTGGGACAGTGGATCTCGCTGATGTGACCACCTTCTTAACAATGCGCTCTGCAGTGATCTCATGTGGGCACGCGCCCATGGCACCAACTCCAAGGTCGCCGCCATTGTCCCCAACACCCTCAAGTACTCCCAGGCTGTGGGACACTGCTTGCTGAGAAACTGCCACACCAGCTGTCTGAGGCCGAGCACCCTCTGCTGAGGCAGAAACACGCGACCTATGCTTGTGTCGAAACGAGCTCCCAGGTACTCCAAGACTTGCGATGGCTCCAAGTGACTCTTCGCCACATTTACCACCCAACCGAGGCTCTGCAGGAGCTCGATTACCTTGGCCGTCGCTGACACACTCTCCTCCCGGGACTTTGCCCTTATCAACCAATCGTCCAGATACGGATGAACCAACACTCCCTCCTTTCGCAAGGCCACCGCCACCACCACCACCATCACCTTCGTGAACGTCCATGGCGCGGTTGCGAGGCCAAAGGGAAGAGCCTGAAATTGAAAATGTCCCATGGGAACCGCAAAGCGGAGGAATTTTTGATGCTCGCGGCGAATCGGAATGTGAAGATATGCCTCCGACAGGTCCCAGGATGTCAAAAACTCTCCTTTCCTTACCGCTACAATGAGGGACCGAAGGGTTTCCATCCAAAAATGAGACACCTGGAGGCAGCAATTCACCTTTTTCAGGTCCAGGATGGGCTGCCACGTCCCCTCCTTCTTTGGGACTACAAAATATATGGAGTATCGACCGCACCCTAACTGGTCTGAAGGAACCGGGACAATGGCTTTGAGATCTAGCAATCTTTGGACTGTTTCCTGCACTGCCGCACGTTTTGTGTTGGCCTTGCATGGTGATAGGATGAACGAGTCGGCCACTGGGCGTTGGAATTCCAACGCATAACTCTCTCGTACGACTTCTAACACCCACTGATCTGACGTGAGTCGGGTCCAGGCTGGATAAAACTCCCACAGTTGACCCCCTACGGGAATCAGATTCCCCTGGACCCGCCTGGCATCATTGTGATTTCCTAAAGGTGGAGGACGAGAAGGCGGTTGCAAAACCCCTATTCGCTTCTCAAAACCCCCGAAACCCCTGGGACCGACCAGGAAAACGCCCCCGCTGACCCTGACCATATCTTGGGGCACGAAACCTGCGAAAGTCCCGCTGCTGACCCCTAGGGCTGCACTGGGGCACCCCTGCTTCTGCTTATCTTCTGGCAGCCTACCGCCTTTGGACTCCCCTAAATCACCAACTTCTCCAAATCCTCTCCAAACAGAAGCTTTCCACGGAAGGGGAGCTTACTCAATCTTGCTTTGGAAGAACCGTCTGCTGCCCAGTTCTGCAGCCAAAGACATCGTCGCCCAGCCACTACGGACACCATACTCTTCGCTAGACCTCGGATAAGGTCATACTGAAGATCGGCCAAATACGCCGCCCCGGACTCTAACCTGGACACCGCCTCGGCTTCCTCCCCCGCGGGGTCCCCCTGAAGCCGTTGCGCCCACCGTAAGCAGGCTCTCGCCACCCAGGCCCCACAAATAGACGCCTGTAAAGATAGTGCATTTGCTTCAAATACCTGCTTCAGGACCGTCTCCAGCTTCCGGTCTTGGGCATCCTTGAGGGCCGCGGAACCCTCTACCGGGATCGTAGTTTTCTTGGTCACCGCGGACACGGCTGCATCCACTCTAGGAGCCTTAAACAACTCCTGGTCCTGGTCTAGCATAGGGTAAAGCCTCGCCATAACCCTAGATCCCTTAAGAGCGGCATCCGGCATATCCCATTCCTCCTAAATCATCTCCTTAAACACTCTATGCACCGGGAATGCTCTCTGCATCTTACGAACAGCCTGCAGCAACGGATCCTCCAGGGTAGAGTCCTCTGCAGCGCTATCGATCGGAATATTGAGAGCCTTAAGGGACTCCGCAATGAGTGCTGAAAGCTCCTCCCTGCGGAACACCCGCACCACTCGTGCCTGATCCTCCTGCTCTTTAATTTCGCCTTCCTCAAGTTCCTCTTCTTCCAGCCCTGCTAAGTCCGCCTGCTCGGAATGGATATCCTCCGAAATAAGGGACTGCTCAAGTGGATCCATATCCACCCTAGAACGCTTTGCACTGGAGGCAGCCTCCGTAGCCCTCACAGGCAAACACGGTCTCTTCCGCCCGGGCTCAGCCCCTAAGGACCCAGCTGCAGGCGTCCCCTGGGAGCTGGTCAATGCCTTTTGCAGGACAGCCATGAAATCAGGTGAAAAAATAGCCGCCAAACTCCCCGATACAGATGGCTGTGGCGGGGGTTTCCGGGCTCAAAGCTGGACTGGGCCCCAGATCTGATCTGGACAGGGGCTCAGAGATGTGCTCGGGCCCCGCCCCCGAGCCCTCTGGATCTCCCACTTCTGCCCCCGACAAGAGTTCTTTAGTCTCCTGACTGCAACCCCTACATACACCGTCCAGCGAGACCGAACTCCTCTTGGCCCCACACAATAAACAACTGCCGAGAAGGCATGATGTACCCCCCAAAAAAAGAAAGGTGAAAGGAAGCCTTTAAATTCAACAACCAACTCCGGTTTGGGGATCCTTTTTTTTTTTTTACTATTCACATTAACGGCTCGCAGACTCGCTGCCCCAGTCAAATCCAAGCGAGTTTTTGAAAAACGAGGCTCCCCCAATACAAAAAAAGCCACAGCGTTTTGCCGTGCTTTGCACACGCGGTCTGGCTGGGCCTACCAATCTTGCAGTTCCCGCTCAAAAAACCGCTGTCTTACCTCGCCGTTGCTGCGAACAGTCTGCTGGCCTCTCCTCCGTGCTCACCTGCTGCGCACAAGCCGCTGGGAAGGAATTTCAATCTCGGGCTGAAAACCCGTGTCGGCACCTTCTGGAACTGCAACCGACTGCTCAAGCGCTGGCAGGCAAGTCCTCTGCATGCGCTGAGCTTAAGACAGCTATAGCTCCTGCTCCTCTCTCACCCGGAGCGGTAACTAGCTGCCGGTCCTCTCCCTGTAACTGCCCAACCCGATGACCTCCTCGGGGGGGGGGGGGGGGGGGAAGGGGGTTGCTACTGCCAGAAACCCAGAGGACCTCAGGGCAAATACAGCCCGGCCACCTGAAAAAAAAAAAAAAAAAAAACCTCCACAGGTAGAGGAAGTCAGGAATCACCTCAGTGGCTTCTAATCTCTAAATCTCTTTTTTTTTAAACCCCAAACAAAAAAACCCCAATAACTCTTCTTAATCGTTCCTCAAGTGAGCCCTGCAATCCCTGGGCTCACAACCCCACTAGCTGCTTTGGAGACTGTAGAAACTGGTGAGAGGAGGCGGTTCCAGTCCTTATATACCGGTGACATCACAGTAGTGAAGTTTCTCAGTCTCCAAAGCTGCTGGTGTAGGTTGACAACCCAGAGATTCCGGGACTAGACTGGAGGGACGAACAGGAATGTGTGTTATCCGGATACCAGCCAGCAGCAAAAGCCAGAAATTGTCCTAGTCACGGCCCTGTCTGTACCCCCTACATCCATTTTACTCTTTATTGGTGTTAAGGATCTTTTCTTCTCTTTTAACAACTTTAAGAGTAATTTTCAAACTCTCATGTGATACAATATCCAGAATCAAACAAAAGTTTGTTAATGATTGAAAACTGATCGTAAACTGCCCAGAAGGGTAATGATGGGCAAGTACAAATTTGCTAAATGACCTGTGGTTACTACTAATCACTTCTATGGCGCTAATTGGTATATGCAGTGTTTAGAATTGCATATAAGAGACAGTTGCTTCTCAAAAGAGTTTACAGTCTAATCGAGACCCACACCCAGGACATGGGAGATTCTCTGGAACCCATGGAAGCAGCTGCTTAGACAAATGGAGTCATATTAAATAGGATACAATTTGCTCTGGCCATATGGTTAATATTACATTGATAAGGAAACCAATTTAACGGGTATGAGATATTTGGCAACTTTCATGATAACGCCGTTTCTAATGTCTTACCTTGTGGATTGAAAGGAAGATAGTTAATCATTTACCGGCAGACGATGAACATATAAGTTTCCATCTGTTTATTTTCAGCCATTATTTGGATACTATTGAGTGGAGAAGACGTCTAACTGCCCCCATGCTATCCATATACTGGAGAGGTGGAGTGAAGGTGGCACCAAGAGATTATCTGTTCAGCGGCAAAATTCAGCCATTATAGGGATAATTTATATTTTAGTTTAGGCTTAATGGCAGAGCCTAAACTAAAACAGACAACAGGCAGCTGCACCAACTGCATTCTATGTATCAGTGCTGCTGACTGAATACATGGTGGTGCTGCTGTTTAAATTAAGTCGCTCGGTACTGTTGCTGAAAATCTAGCCCTATGTTTTTAGTGTGTTACTTTAATGCTATTGCATGTGTTTTGGATTTATTACTTGTTCTCTGCCATGTCAGCTGTTTTTAGAAAGGCAGATTATAAATGCGAAATAAATAACAAAAAACTGGTCTTGTACGAATCAATGTTGAAGATGTCAAGGACAGCAAAGACCATCACCACTCCGATCGATGGTTGGGAGGGTGAGTTGTCTACATGGTTTTATTATACAGTGCTTATGCTGTTGCATGATTTTGTGTTTTAACCTGCATACCATGACAAACAGATTTTGAAGTCTTTATAAAGAAATTGAGAGAAATAATGGGTTCTGGGCATGCCTGGTTTAGATATGGAAGACAGCGGTAGGCAAAAGACATAGGAAGTAGAGAGAAGACATTCAGTTATGTATGTGCATCTAACCAGAGTAGGCCAGTCTTGACTGAATGGACCATTTTTGGTCATTACCTGCTATCATCTACTACATTAAACAGGTGCCACAGACCAGGAAAATAAAGATTTTTCGAACAGCATGAACACAGATAAATAGTTGGATATTCCAGAAAGGAAATAAGTCGAGAAGTACAAGGTTACTATTCTGCATGGCAGGTTTTTAGAACACATATGGGCCTCTAGCCTTTACAACTACGTATCGCCAGGGATACTTTTGCTCTTTATACAGTCACATGCTTATTGAAGTTACCAGCAGCTAAAAAGATCTCCAGATTCTTTTTAAATCATTTTATACTACTACTACTGAGCATTTGTTTAGTACTACAAAACACATACAGCGCTGCACAGACACACGTAAAAGACAGTTTCATCAGAGCTTACAATCAAGACAGACAACCCAGTAGCTGTAGACATGGGATACATCTAGGGGGAATGGTATGGAAACACAAAGTAGACCAGGTGAAGCAATGTCAATCAAAAGTCTACCCCAGAACTGCCTGTGCTAATAAAGCACAGTTACTTACCTGTAACAAGTGATCTCTGGGAACAGCAGGAATTAGTCCTCACATATGGGTACGTCGGTACCGACGGAGCCTGCGCGGGAATGCTCCCCAGCTTCCCAGAATGAAAGCTTTTGGGGCATCCCACAGCGCATGCGCGCTGCCTTCCCGCCTTTCCCACCAACTCTCCTCAGTTCAAGTTTAAAGCTGAGACAATAGAGAGAGAGAGAGTAAAGGAAAGACAAAGAGAGAGATACAACTCCTAGGGGAGGTGGGTGGGTTGTGAGGACTAATTCCTGCTGTTCCCAGAGATCACCTGTTACAGGTAAGTAACTGTGCTATCTCCAGGAACAAGCAGGAATAAGTCCTCACATATGGGGACTCCCTAGCTAAGATGCCTGGGAGATCCCCAAGGGTATGAGACCCTGGAGGGTTCCTCGTCTTCCTATGGATCTCAGGCATCCATTCAGGGAAGGAGGGCAGGAGTTGTTTAAGAATGGAACAGGTGTCTGAGGACAGCCTGACCAAACAAGGCATCCCGGCGGGAGTCCTTGTCCAAACAGTAATGGGCTGTGAAGGTATGAACCGAGGCCCAAGTGGCTGCTCGACAGATCTGATCGATGGACACAGAATGAAGATGAGCCATAGAGGTGGCCATGGCCCTCACATTGTGAGCTGTGACATGGCCCTCCAGAGAAAGGTTCTTACTCTGGTAAGCAAAAGAAATACACTGAGCAATCCAATTGGACAGTGTTCTTTTAGAGACTGGAAGTCCTAAATGAGAAGGATTAAAAGCAACAAAAAGCTGGGAAGACTTTCTGTGTTGCTGTGTCCTGTGTAAGTAAAAAGCAAGAGCTCTTTTACAATCTAGAGTATGAAGGTTCCTCTCTGCAGTGGATGCATGAGGAGCTGGAAAAAAGACAGGTAAATATACCTCTTGATTAAGATGAAAAGGTGAGACCACTTTAGGCATAAAGTGAGGATTTGTCCTAAGGACTACCTTATCATGATGGAACCTTGTATAAGGTGGATTAGCCACTAAGGCCTGCAGTTCACTGATGCGGCGAGCAGAAGTGATTGCAATAAGGAAAATAACCTTCCAGGAAAGGAATTTCAAGGAGGTAGTGGCTAAGGGTTAAAAAGGTGGCTTCATAAGCTGACCAAGAACCAAATTTAAATCCCATGCCACCGGGGGAGGTCGAATGGGAGGTTTAGTTAAAGTTAGGCCTCTCATGAATCTTGCAATAAGAGGATGAGAGGAAACAGGTTGTCCATTGATAGGCTTAAGGGATGCTGCAATAGCACTTAAATGGACCCTTACTGAATTCGTCTTAAGGCCTGCATTGGAAAGATGCAGGAGATATTCTAATAGAGAATTCAGAGGAAGTGCCAGAGGGTCAAGACCCTTTTGAGCACACCAAATGGAAAATCTCTTCCATTTAAAAGCATAGGAACGCCTAGTGGAAGGTTTCCTGGAAGCATGAAGGATATCCTTCACTTGCTGCGAAAGATTGAAGTCTTGAAGGTCTAGGCCTTCAGTAACCAAGCTCTGAGGTGAAGGGACTTGGGGTTTGGATGCCACAAAGTCCCCTCCTCCTGAGACAGAAGGTCTGGAGCAGCTCCCAAGTCCAGGGAGGGGGCTTGGGAGAGATGCAGAGGTAGAGGGTACCACACTTGGCGTGGCCAGCGTGGAGCTATGAGGATCATAGATCCTTGATCCCTCTGAAGTTTGAACAGAGTCTTGGGAATCAAAGGAATGGGTGGAAAGGCATACAGGAAATCTTGACTCCAATGAAGGAGGAAGGCGTCCTTGGCCTGAACACCCTGACACGGAATTCTGGAACAGAACCGAGGAAGTTTGGCATTCCACGGACTTGCAAATAGGTCTATGTCCGGGGTACCCCATTCCTGAAAGATTCTGAGTACCTGATCCATGTGCAGGGACCATTCGTGTGGAAGCAGAACGCAACTGAGTCTGTCTGCCCAAGAGTTTTGAATTCCTGGGAAGTATACTGCCAGGAGATGGATTTGATGCTCTCTGGCAAAGGCCCATAATCTTAGAGCTTCGTTGCAAAGCGACAGAGAGCCAGCTCCTCCTTGCTTGTTTATGTAAAACATGGCTACCTGATTGTCTGTTTGAATGAGGACTGTCTGGTAGCTGAGGAGGGTATGAAAGACCTTGAGAGCTAGGAACACTGCTCGAAGTTCCAAGAGGTTGATATGAAGGGAGGTCTCCTGTGGGGACCAAGTGCCTTGGGTGGATAGGTCCTGTAGATGAGCTCCCCAACCTGTTTGGGAGGCACCAGCAACAGATTTTGAGTGGACATCCACCATTGGAGAGACCAAAAGAGACGTTTGGAGTTTGCTATTTGGTCTGAGAGAGCTCCTGAAGCTTGATTCCACTGGGTGGACAAAGTCCACTGAGCTGCTCTCATGTGTAGGCGAGCATAGGGCACCACATGTACTGTGGAAGCCATGTGGCCTAGTAGTTGTAGCATCTCCCGGGCAGTTAAGTGGTTCTTTGACTGAATCTGGGAGGCTAACTGCACTAGACGTTGGCAACGAGCCTGGGGAAGATAGGCTCTTGCAGTAGTGGTGTCCAACCAGGCCCCTATGAATTCTAGGGACTGAGTAGGGGTGAGCTGAGACTTTGGGAGGTTTACCACAAGTCCCAGATACTGCAGAATGTGCCTGGTGCTGTCCAGGGAAATTTGGGCTTCTGACTGAGATGGAGCTCGGATGAGCCAGTCGTCCAGATATGGGAAGACTAAGATTCCCAGAGTGCGTAGAAATGCAGCAACTATTGCCATGCATTTGGTGAACACTCTTGGAGCAGAGGCCAGACCGAAAGGAAGGACTCTGTATTGGTAATGTTTTCCCTGGAACAGAAAACGTAGGAATTTTCTGTGGGATGGATGGATGAGTATATGAGTGTACGCATCCTTGAGATCTAGAGAACAAAGCCAATCCTGACTCTGTAGGTATGGAAGGAGAGTGCCTAAAGAAAGCATCTTGAACTTCTCCTTGTATAGAAATTTGTTCAATTCTCTGAGATCTAGAATGGGTCTGTATCCCCCTGTTTTCTTTGGAATGAGAAAGTAGGGGGAGTAAAACCCTGACCCCTGTTGAAGAAGAGGAACTTCTTCTATGGCCCTCTGGCCAGAAGGGAGGTTACCGCTTGATTCAGAAGGTCGAGGAGAGATGTGGGAGAATTGAAATGTCTCACCATAGTGTAGGGAGGAAGGTCTGAGAAATAAAGTTTGTAGCCCTCTCTGATGATGGAGAGGGTCCACTGCTCTGATGTGATTTGCTCCCATCTGGGAGCAAAATGAGCTAACCTTCCTGGAATGGTGAGAGGTTCTGGCTGTTGTAGAGCCAGAAAGGTTAAGTTCTCTAGTATCAAGTCAAAAACCCTGAGGTGCTTGGGACTGCTGGGTTGCAGCAGCCCCTGCAGGTTTAGGCCTAGCCTGTTTAGGTTGCTGACGCTTAGTAGCAAAGCGACCTGTAGAAGATTGTTGACCAGAAGTGGAAGGAAATCTGCCCTTCTTGTAAAAAGACTTTTTAAAAGATTTTTTCTTGGCCGGAGTGGAGGTACTTAGAAAGTCTATCCAGAGCAGCATTTTCTGCATCCATTTGAGTGGCCTTAATTTGCCACTCCTTGCCAAATAGGTTTTCACCTGTACAGGGCAGATTTCCTAAACCATCCTGAACCCAGGGTTCTAGATCAGAAGCCTGGAGCCAAGCAATTCTACGAGCAGCTATAGCAATGCCTGAGGCTCTGCTGGCACCCTCAAAAGAATCAAAGGCTGCCCTGTTGGAAAACTTTGAAATGTCTTGAGTATGCTTAAGCCAAAGAAGGAATTCATCCCTTTTATCTTCTGGAATAAAAGGGAGAAAGTTGTGCAGTTTTTCTGCAACCTCCTTCAGAAACATACCCATATAAAGGCTGTATGAATTGATTCTGGCAATAAGCATGCTAGCTTGGAAGATTTTCCTACCAAAAGCATCCAAGGTCCTGCATTCTCTTCCTGGAGGAGTAGAAGAGTGTCTTTTGGTACTCTTTATCCTCTTCATAGCTGCCTGCACCACAATGGAGTGGTGAGGAAACTGAGTTTTTTGAAATCCAGGAGAAGGAGGGACACGGTACATAGTGTCCAATCTACGAGAATGAGGAGAAAGGGTGAGAGGAGTCTCCCACAAGTCAATCAAATGTTCTTGAAGAATTTCATGAATTGGCAAGGTGACTGCCTCTCTGGGAACCTTAGAGTATCCCAAAATATCTAATTTTTTTGCTCTAGGTTCCTTTTCAGAGGTTACTGAAATAGAGAGTCCTTTAGCTACTTCTATTATTAAGTCTTGAAAGGACAAATCCTCTGGAGGAGACATTCTCCTTTTTGGAGAAGAAGGCTCCTCAGGAAGGGTGACAGATACTTCAGGAGACTCATCCGATGAATCAGAATCATCAGAAGAATTGAAGTATCGTCTGCCCGATTCCAAAGATCGATAGGCGTATCGATCGGTACCGACATCGGGTGTCCCCGGTACCAGGTCGGTACCGAGAAAGAGCCCAGGACAGGGAGCCGAAATCGGCATCCTGGCCAATGTCGATGCAGCCGGTACCGGTATCGAGGTTGGTACCGGTACCGGTACCGACAACATGGCTTGTTGCAGTACCGACGGCGTCGCAGCCTTGATGAAAGCCAGTATGGCCTGCTGCATGGATTGCACAGTGTGATCCATGAACGCCACGACTGCCTGGATGTCGGTACCGGGAGATTGTGCCGGTACCCCAGAGCAGTCTAACAGGTGATCGGTCGAGGCCGTGCCATCGATGTCAACCTGTAACCCCATAGGAGGAGCTTTGGAAGCCGGAGCTTCCCGCTGGGGTTGTTTGGCTGGGGCAGGATCCTCAAGGGCAAGCCCGGAAGCATCTCGATACTTAGAGGGAGATTTGCCCTTCGAGGACCTGCTAAAAGTATGTTTGGTTACCTGAGATCCATCAGGAGAGGAAGACCTGGAAGATGCCGATGCCACCGCCGGTGCATCCGTGGGAAACAGCACATGGAGCTTGGCTGCTCGGTTCTGTAACCCTCGTTTAGACATTAGAGAACAGGACTGGCAATCCGGGACGGAGTGTTCAGGCCCCAAACATTTAAGACACCATTCATGGGTGTCTGTCACAGAAATTGTACCGCTACACTTAGTGCATTTTTTGAAGCCAGAGGCTGTTTTTTCCATGAGGGAAAGTTTCTTGTGGGCCTGGAGGCCTAAGAAGAAAAATACACCAAGTGAGGAAAAAGTATTATTATTTTTTTTTTTTTTTTAGAAGAAAAGAAAAGAAAAGACCGGCGGTACCAGTCCGGCGTCGGGGAAGGCAGACACGCGACCAAAGAAATAAATTAAAATAAAGAACTTCTTCAGCGGTGACAGGAAAACGACCTGCTGGCTCCGCGGAAAAGAAGAACTAAGGAGAGTTGGTGGGAAAGGCGGGAAGGCAGCGCGCATGCGCTGTGGGATGCCCCAAAAGCTTTCATTCTGGGAAGCTGGGGAGCATTCCCGCGCAGGCTCCGTCGGTACCGACGTACCCATATGTGAGGACTCATTCCTGCTTGTTCCTGGAGATACAGAGCTCCTTTGGGTTTAATGGGAATTTACAGTTAATTTGTGTTATTTCTAGGAAATGAACATATGCCGCTCAGTCTAACCATGGCTGATAACTCACTACAATGATTTCCAGCCTGTGGACCCCTACGAGTCCATGAGACTAAGGAAAGCACAGTTACTTACCTGTAACAGGTGATCTCTGGGAACAGCAGGAATAAGTCTTCACATATGGGTTTCGTTGGTACCGACGGAGCCTGCGCGGGAACGCTCCCCAGCATCCAATCAGAAAGCTTTTGGGACCATCCCACAGCGCCTGCGTGCTGCCTTCCCGCCTTTCCCAACTGTCTCTCCTCAGTTGAGTTTTTAAGCTGAGACAAAGAGAGAGAGAGAGAGGGAAGGAAAGATAGATAGAGAGATACAACTCCTAGGGGAGGTGGGTGGGTTGTGAAGACTTATTCTTGCTGTTCCCAGAGATCACCTGTTACAGGTAAATAACTGTGCTATCTCCAGGAACAAGCAGGAATGAGTCTTCACATATGGGGACTCCCTAGCTTTAGATGCCAGGGAGAGATCCCAGAAGTTGTGTGTCCCTGGAACAGGGCTGCACTTCCCCACATGGATCTCTGGCATCCCATGAGGGATGGTGGGTAGGAGTTGATTAAGTATGGAACAGGTGTTTAAGAACAGCCTGACCAAACAAGAAAAGCAGCTACCACTGCCATGCATTTCGTGAACACCCTTGGTGCAGAGGCCAGACCAAAAGGGAGCACTCTGTATTGATAGTGCTTCTCCTGAAAAAGGAACCGAAGGAACCTTCTGTGAGTTGGATGGATGAGAACATGAGTGTACGCATCCTTGAGATCTAGAGAACAAAGTCAATCCTGACTCTGAAGGTATGGCAGCAGAGTTCCTAGAGAAACCATCTTGAATTTTTCCTTGACTAGGAATCTGTTCAATTCTCTGAGATCTAAGATGGGTCTGAAGCCCCCTGTTTTCTTTGGAATAAGAAAATAGGGGGAGTAGAACCCTGTGCCCTGTTGTTGAAAAGGCACTTCCTCTATTGCCCCTTGGGCGAGAAGAGTGGCAACCTCGGGGCAAGCTTAAGAAATGAAGTTTGTACCCCTCTCTTATGATGGAGAGTGTCCAATGCTCTGCTGTAATTTGCCCCCACCTGGGAGCAAAGTGGCATAACCTTCCTGGAATGGTGGAGGGTTCTGGTCCTTCTAGAGCCAGGAAGGCTAAGTTCTCTACCGGAAAGTCAAAGGCCCTGAGGGGGCTGAGGCTGCTGGGCTGGAGCAGGCCTCGCCGCCTTTGCTTTGCTCTGTCTGGAGGATTGCTGACGTTTGGAAGGAAACTGAGCTGCAGAAGATGCCCACTGACCATAAGCAGGATAGAATCTTCCCTTTTTAGAAAAAGGTGTTTTCTTGAACAACTTTTTCTTAGCAGGAGCAGCTGTGGATTTGGATAATCTATCCAAAGCAGAATTTTCAGCATCCATCTGATTGGCCTTTGCTTGCCAATCCTTACCAAACAGGTTCTCACCTGTACAAGGGATATTTCCCAATTCATCTTGAACCCAGATCTCCAAATCTGATGCTTGAAGCCACGCAATCCTACGTGCACCTATGGCAATAGCTGAGGCTCTGCTTACGCATTCAAAGGAGTCGAAAGCTGCACGGTTGGAGAATTTGGAGATATCCTGGGCATGTTTGAGCCCAGTGAGAAATTCTTGCCTTTTATCTTCAGACATAAAAGGACTTAAAGTCTGCAAATGGTCAGTGACTTCTTTTAAGAACATTCCCATGTAGAGACTATAAGAATTAATTCTCGCAGCAAGCATGGAAGCTTGGAAAACTTCTTCCAAAAGCATCCAGGGTTCTAAATTCACGTCCTAGAGGATTAGAGGCATGTCTTTTGGCACTTCTAATCTTTCTCATTACAGACTCAACCACAATAGAGTGGTGAGAAAGTTGAGTTTTATGGAAACCAGGACAAGGAGGAACACGATACATGGTATCCAACCTGCGAGAATGAGGAGAGGTGGTTAGAGGTGCTTCCCACATCCTCAAAATGAGATCATACAGAATCTCATGAATAGGTAAGGTAGCTGCCTCCTTAGGAGTTTTAGGATATTGTAAAATATCTAACTCCTTGGCTCTGGGCTCTGTCTCAGGGGCCACTGTGATAGAGAGGCCCCGAGCCACCTCCCTGATAAAGTCTTGAAAAGACAAGTCCTCTGGAGGAGACATCCTTCGTTTAGGAGAGGACTCCTCCTGTGGAAGAAGCATCACTGCATCGACCGACTCTTCAGAATCCTCAGAGTCTTCAGAGGAATCGAAGTATCGTCTGTCCGGATGCTCTTGCAAAGCCCGATACCCGTACCGACCGGGATCGGTATCGGGAATAACCGGTACCGGGGTATCGGTACCGGAGGGCTTCAGAGGACAGAGTACCGGCATAGCGGACACCGATGCCACCGGTACCGGGATCGGTACTGATGGTGATGCTAGAGCCGGTACCGGCGGAGTAGTCTGTTGCGGTACCACGGGCGTCGATTCCACAAGGAAAGCCGCCAGACTGCGTTCTATGGACAGAATCCTCTGATCCATCGACGCCGCCAATGCCTGGAAGTCGGTACCAGTGGAAGCCACCGGTACCCCCGAGCATGACACCAGGAGATCTGTCGAGGCCACGCCATCGAGATCATCCTGGAACCCCGATGATGGTGCTTTAGAGGCCGAAGCCTCCCACCGGGGTAATTTTGCCGGTGCAGAATCCTCGAGGGCAAGGCCAGAGGCATCTTGATGCTTAGAAGGAGATCTACCCTTCGAGGACCGGCTGGATTTATGTTTAGTTACCTGAGATCCATGTGAGGAAGAAGAAGCCCTGGAAGACGTCGATGCCACCAAAGCTGCATCAGAGGGAAACAGGGTACTGAGCTTGGCAGCTCGGTTCTGCCAACCTCTTTTAGACATCATGGAACAGGACACACAATCTGTTATGGAATGGTCAGGACCTAAACATTTTAGACACCAGTCATGGGTGTCGGTGACGGAAATAGTACCGCCACATTTTGTGTACTTTTTAAATCCTGAGGCAGGCTTTTCCATATTTAAGGAAAAAAGGTTTTGGGCCTAAGGCCCAAAACTGAAGTGCACCTGAAGACCTGAAGAAAAAGAACGGAAAAAAGGTTTTTGTTTTTTTTTACAGGAAGAAAAGAACAAAGACCGGCGGTACCGGTACAGCGTCGAAGAAGGCAGACGCGACACAAAAGAAATAAAGAAAAAATAAGGAAATTCTTCTGCGGTGACAGGAACACGACCTGCTGGCTCCACGGAAAAAGAAGAACTGAGGAGAGACAGTTGGGAAAGGCGGGAAGGCAGCACACAGGCACTGTGGGATGCTCCCAAAAGCTTTCTGATTGGACGCTGGGAAGCGTTCCCGCGCAGGCTCCGTCGGTACTGACGAAACCCATATGTGAACTCATTCCTGCTTGTTCCTGGAGATGAGACTATTACAAGGGTCTGCAGGGCACAGAAAAGAAAAAAAAGGGAGAAGTTGGAGAGGAAGAGAGTGATTGGCAGAGAACAGCTGCGGATAGAGAGAGACAGGAAGGAAATGGTTGGAGAGAAAGAAACTGGTGAAGACAGGAAGGGGACGGGAGATAAAGGACTAGTGGGGACAGGCTCCAGGAAGAGTGGCGAGGATGAAATGGGGGCCTTGAACTTGCTGGTTAGTAAGGTGTCCACACAACTCACAAGTTTGAGAATCTCTCTGCCTTATTGGTCTGCTGCTTCTCTTTGTGCTCCGGTATACACTGCCCTCACACCCTCCACCATTGCACTACATCTGACAACTGCATCTTAGTGCCTGGTCAGACAGTATCCTGCACCACATCCCACAGCCTGAGTTTACATCCTTATCCAGCACTTCAAAACTAGCCTGCTCTAGCAGCCTGGATCTTACAGCTACATGGCATACTCCAAACCCCATAATACTGTGTCTCACCTGCACGCCAGATAATCACCTCCCCCAGCACATCTCAGAACTGCACTTAACACAAATACCTCATCATGACGACTCCCCCTTCCGATATCCTACGGTACCATATCTCACACTCTTATGCGTCACTACATATCACACTCCCCTACATCCTATTACATAAAGCTCTCTCCCCTTCTAGGGACAAAAATATATTGATAATTGTATCATTTTAACCACTTGCCTTCCAGAGATCATCCTTATTTCATTTATTCATTTATTTAACAGGTCTTTTATACCACTTTATCATTTTAATCAAAGCGGTTACATTGTAACTTAAACTTGGTAATGTACATTAAACAGGGACATTGAGAACTTGGAATCTTCTGAGGTAATGGAGGGTTAAGTGACTTGCCTAAGGACACAAGGAGTGCTGGTGGGATTGGAACCCTGGTCTCTGGGTTCCCAAGCCAGAACCATTAGGCTACTCCTCCACTATTTCAATGGCAAAATTAGAAAGTACTCACACACTCTCCAAGCATTCTCTCTTTATAAATGGCTCTCACCTCTCTATCCCTGGGAGCTAAATTCTCTATTGCCGAGAGTCCCTTGAGAAGCAGTTGAGGGTCTGTGAGGATTTCAGCAAGATTCTCATGATACTGTCTCAGCAGCTCCGTTCCATAGTCCTCCGGGCTGGGCTGGGCTGGCATGCAGGAAAATTCAGAGAAAGAAAAAATACCAGAATTTTATAACCAAAACCTCCTGCTCAAACTGATTTCAGTGCTCTTCATAACTCCAGCACTTCAATAACATTCATGCAGCCAGCTCTCGGGAGGAGAATATGGATTATGTGCTGCCTTACAGCTTCTAAAGGGAAGAAGCAATATGTCTGTTGACATGAACATCGAGAAATACTGACATAGAAAGTAAGCAAGCACCACAGAATGAGAGTGAGCAGTCTGACTGCCTAATCCCCAGTAACAGGACATACTTTGCTGGGATAAAGAGGGCCAAATTCTTTATTCTCAATTTTACACACGTAAGATATCTGACAGCTCTGGGATTTAGCTGAGAACCTGTATGTCCAGGGCTCTACACAATTTCCTCCAATATACAAACCAAAGGGCATCAATTCAAAAGCTGTCTTCACCTCTACGTTTTTTTCTAGTTTCTAGCTATTTCTCTCTGGTAAAAGATAGTAGACAGCACTAAACACCCAAAGTCCTGCATTTATCTGCTATGAGGAAAAGCTAAAGAGGTTTGGGCTCTTCAATTTGAAGAGAGACAGCTGAGAGGTCTATAAAAATCTTGAATGTAGTGGAATGGGTAAGTGCAAATGGTGAAATTAGATGTTACCTAATTTTCCTTCCTTGAGTCCCTCCAGTCCAGTCCAGACACATAAATTAAGATTCCCTACCAGCAGGTGGAAACCGAGAATCACTGATTTGATGATGTCACCATATAAGGGTACTGTGCAACTATCCTCTCACCAGTATTTCTGTAACAAAGCAGACTCCACAAAGAACAGCCATTAAGCTCTTATATAATGCCAAGTGAATAAGAAACGCTTGCTCCAACCAGGGTCAGAACTGCCGATCCTGCCTCTGATGTCCCAGCTCTACAGCTAACCTTTAGACACAGAAACTCAACACAGTAGAAATGCGACTTTCCAGAGGCACAAGGCTGATAATATTGTCGCGATCCTTCCAATATCCAGGCTGCAACAAAACCACCATTAGGGTGGGTCCTGGACTGGACTGGACGAACTCAAGGAAAGAAAATTAGCAGGTAAGATCTAATTTCACTTTCCTCATTGTCCTTCCAGTCCAGATGCGTGGGATATACCAAAAGCAATACCTAACAGGTGGGACTAAGAAACTGGCCTAAAACATGTGCGCCTGAAACGGCGCCGCCTTCTGCGCTTGAGCATCCAGAGAATGAAGCTATCTCTAAGCAGGTAGGGCTGAATTGTTTGCTATCTTACCAAACTCACAGAAAGGCCCCCAAGCCAAACTCCACTCCCAAAGCAATCTGACCTCCAGGCCCTGTCAATACTGTCCATTCCTCTAGCAGACAGATCGACACGACCAATACAGCGTAGTTACTCACAAGTAACAGGTGTTCTCAGAGGACAGCAGGAATCAGTCCTCACATATGGATGATGTCAGCACCGATGGACCCATGCAGTGAATACTCCCCAGCTTTCACAGAAAGCCTTTGGGAGTCAAACCACACATGCGCAGTCACCTTCCCGCTCAAGGGTGCCATCTTACCTCAGTATGATGACATAGCTTAATCAAGACAAAAAAGAAAAAACAACTCCACGGGAAGGAGAGAGGATTGTGAGGACAGATTCCTGCGATCTCCAGAGAACACCTGTTACAGGTGAGTAACAAGCAGAAAGTCAGTCCTCACATATGGGACTTCCCAGCTACAGGCTACCAAAAAAAAAAACCTGTATAAAGCCACAGAAGACTGAAAAATCGAACCGCAAATGACAGCAGAGAGCACTATCTGCAAGACCTCAGGCACGACCACAGTTTCAACCAGGGAATCAATTCTCCAGTAGCCCGGAGGGTAGAAGTTGCATTATTCCCTAAACAGATGACGGAGTACTACCTGGCCAAAGGTGCTGTCATGCTGGGAGTCCTCCTCCAGGAGGAATGAACTGCGAAGGTGTGAACAGAGGACCAGATGGCAGCCCGGCAGATCTCTAGCATGGATAAGGAATGCAGGTTCACCACAGAGGCTGCCATTATGGGCCGTTACATGGCACTCGAAAGTAAGACCAGCCTGGTCATAGGCAAAGGAGATGCAGTCAACCACCCAGAGAGACAGGGTGCACTTAGAGACTGCAACACCAAGCCGGTTCTGGTCGTAGGAGATGAAGAGCTGCAAGGAGCGGCGATGGGCCTTAGTCCAGTCTAGGTAGAAGGCCAATGCCTTCTTACAATCCAAGGTGTGGAGAGTGGCCTCCGCCCTCCTCATGTGAGGCCGAAGAAAGAAGGTTGGGAGAACCACATCCTGGTTTAGATGAAAAGAGGTGAGGGAGAAACTTAAAGTGAGTGCGGAGGCCACTCTATTCCTATGAAACCAGGTGCAGGGGGCATGAGCACCAATGCCTGCAGCTCACGTGAGCGCCACAAGAAAGATCACTTTCTAGGAGAGATACTTGAGATGACAAGAAGCAAGTGGTTCAAAGGGCGGAGCCAGGAGCTTCCCAAGAACCACATCCAAATCCCATGCTGCTGCGGGCGGGCGAATGGGAGGCCAAGTGAGCAGAACACCCCTCATGAAGCAGCCCATGAGAAGATGGGGGGGCAGGACTTGCCCCTCAATCAGATGATGGTGTGCCGCCAGCACACTGAGGTGTACACTGAGTGAGTTAGACTTTAGATTGGTATTGGAAAGGTGTAGCAAGTACTGCAACACCGCCAGTACGGAGCAGGAGAAAGGGTTGAAGCCTCTCAGCACCCTTTCCATCCTATTAAAGTTTTAGCGTTCTTTTCCAGTTTTTATTTATTGTATTTCTGTTTATTGTAAACCGCTTTGATTGTCAAGGCAGGTGGTATATTAAGTGTTTAAATAAACCATAAACCAGACTGAGAACCTGCACCACTTGAAGGCATAAGCCCGCCTGGTGGAATCCCTGCGGGATGCTAGCAGAACATCCTCCACGTCCCTGGGCAAGTGGATCTGTGCCAGGGTTACCCTCTCAGCAACCAGGCCATGAGGGCGAGGGCTCCGAGGTTGAGGTGCAGGAGAGCACCATCCTCCTGCGAGATCAATCCTGGAGCATATCCCAAGGGAACCAGGAGCGCTTGGGAAAGACGGAGAAGCAGGGGGAACCACGGTTGCCGTGGCCACCTGGGAGATATAAGGATTAAGGTAGCCCGGTCGAGCTGAACCTTGAGAAAGGTCATGGAGATCAGGGGGGTTGGAGGGTACGTATAGAGGAGGCCTTCCATCCATGAGATGAGGAGTGCATTGGCTGCCACTCGAGAGGGGTGGCGTCCTGGAGAAGAAGCACAACAACTGGGCTTTGCTGGGGCTGGCAAAGAGATCCACCGAAGGAGAGTCCCAGATCCGAAAGATGTGGTTGGCTAACTGCAGGTCCAGTTGCCATTCGTGGTGCTGAAGGACTCTGCTGAGCTGGTCTGCCCGTAGATTGTCCTGAGCAGGGAGGTACACTGCTCGAAGGAGCATACCACTCTCACTCGCAAAGGTGTGGAGGTGAACTGCTTCCCAGCACAGAAGGTACGACCCAGTACCCCTTTGTTTGTTGACATAAATCACCACCACTTGGTTGTCTGTCCGGATCAGAACAACCTGGTTCTCCAAGTGGTGTTGGAACACCTGCAGGGCATTCACAACTGCTCGAAGCTTGTGAAAGTTGATTTGATGGAGACTCTTCCCCGTCAACTAGACGCCTTGGATCTGCAGGTCATTGAGGTGGGCCCCCCAGTCCAGTTTGGAGGCATCTGTAGTAAGGATCTTCTGAGGTGTTGGGGCCTGAAAAGGCAACCCAGCCATAGTAACATAGTAAATGACAGCAGATAAAGAGCAGTATGGTCCATCTAGTCTGCCCAGTAAGATGGCAAGAGTAGGTGCACCTGCTGCTCCATGCAGGCCACCCCTCCCCCATGTCTGTGTTTTAGGGGTGAACCCACCGCTCCATGTAGGACACCCCTGTATGTTGAGAAATTAGTTAGTTAAGTTTATTTTCATTTTATCCTGTTTTGGTGTAAAGGGATCCACTGTGTCTGTCCCATGCCATTTTGAATTCTGTCACTGTATTTGCCCCCACCACTTCCATCGGGAGGGCATTCCAAGCATCCACCACCCTTTCAGTGAAAAAGTATTTCCTGACATTGGCTTTCAATTTACCCCCTTGCAGCTTCATGTTATGCTCTCTAGTTTTACAGCTTCCCCGTCTTTGGAAGAGGTTTGTTTGTTCATTATTTCTCTAAGTATTTAAAGGTCTGAATCATATCTCCCCTGTCCCTCCTCTCCTCCAGAGTGTACATATTTAGGTCTTCAAGTCTCTTCTCACAAGGCTTCTGATGCAGGCTCCAAATCATTTGGGTTGCCTTCCTCTGAACAGTTTCCAGTCTTTTTATATCCTTTGCAAGATGTGGTCTCCAAAACTGAACACAGTATTCCAAGTGAGGCCTCACCAGTGACTTATACAGTGGCATTAGTACCTCTTCCTTTCTGCTGGTAACTCCTCTTTGTATGTAACCCAACATCCTCCTGGCTTTTGCCACCGCCTTGTCGCACTGTTTTGCTACCTTGAGATCCGCAGAAATAATCACACCAAAGTCCTTCTCCTGGTCCGTGCACATCACTCTCTCGCCCCCTATCGCGTACATTTCCCCTGGATTTCTGCTTCCAAAGTGCATGACACTGCACTTCTTCGCATTAAATCTTAACTGCCAAGCATTAGACCATTCTTCCAGCTTTTGTTTTCTCCAGCTACTGCCACCAGATGAGCGATTTGGAGAGAGATGTGGTTACGTGGATCCTGTCCTCCAGACACCCTGTCACCTGAGTGCAGCGTGTCCATTGGACCTGATGCATGCAGAGGCAAGTGTTGGCCATGACATGCACTGTCGACGCCATGTGCCCCAAGAGGCGCAACAGGACGCGGGCCGAGGCCATCGAACGACCCTGCACTTCCATGGCGAGGGCAGCCAGGCACCAAGCCCTATCCAGAGGAAGGAAGGCCCTGGCTATGAACTCCAGATGCTACGTCGGCTGCAGATGACACTTGGGGTAGTTGATGACAAAGCCAAAGTGCTCGAGAATGAGAATGGTGTGACATGCTGCCTGACGGACCTAGTCAGCGGAGCCGCCCTTGACAAGCCAGTCATCCAGGTAGGGAAAGACAAACACCACCTGCCGCCGGAGGTAGATGGCGACCACCGCCAGGCATTTTGTGAACACTCTTGGGCTGAAGCCAGTCCAAAAGGATGGACGCTGTACTGGTAATAGCAGCCTCCGATGGCAAAGCGGAGGTACTGCCGGTGGCGAGAATGGATAGGATATGGGTATAAGCATCTTTTAGATCCAAGGAGCATAGCCAATCTCCCTGTTGGAGATAGGGCCGCAACACTCCAAGGAAGAACATTTTGAACTTCTCCTTCAACAGGAACCAACTGAGATCCCATATAGGATGGGCCGAAAGCTGCCTGTCTTTTGGGGACCAGGAAGTAGCGTAAGTAGAACTCCTTGCTCCTTAGAGGTAGCGGGACAGGTTCGACTCTGCTTTGGCTGCAAGGAGGTCTTTGAGCTCCTGCTGCAGAAGATCTCAGTGAAAAGAAGTCAGAGGAAGTTCTCTGGGAAAGAATGGAGGGGGCGTCTGCTTGAAGTAGAAGGCGCAGGTATCAGTGGTTATGGCAGTTCACCGGTCGGCGAAGAATGTCAGATACCCCCATGTGTTGAGGCCTGCAACCCTGTGGGGGATGAGAGGTCAATGCTCAAGGAATCAAAACTCCCCCCCACAGGTCGTGGCTATAGCACCGGCTGGGGTTTGTGGGCCTTATGCTTACGAGGGTTGTGCCTGACCCTTGGTCTGCTGATCCTTCGGGGCAGCTGGTGAGGCCAGATACTTGGTGTAAGTTCCGTAAGCCTTCCTCTTCTTTGGGTAGAAGGGCTTTTTCACCCCAAAGCCTTTTGCCAGGAAGGGTCTTCAGTTTTCTGGGAGAGCCTGGTCCTGATCATATAATCGGACTCCAGCTCCGCAGCCTTGTCTGTCATGAGCTTGCCAAAGAGATTCTCCCCCTGGCACAGGACATCGACTAACTTGTCCTGAACCTACTGCTCAAGGTCTGAGGACTATAGCCACACCAGGCAGCAGGCACCAATGCCCACCACAGCTACTCCAGCCATGGACTCAAAGCCGTCAAAGGCCACTCGAGTGACATATTTGGAGCACTCCTTCACCGTCGATACCAGAGTCCAGAATCGCTGAAGAGGTTCCTCTGACAATCCAGCTGAGAACCTGTCAAGTTCCTTTGCCAGGTCCCTCAGGTACATGCCCATGTAAAGCTGGTAAGCCTGAATAAGGGCAATGAGCATCAAGCCCTGGTAACACTTCCTACTAAAGCCATTCATGGTGTGGTGCCAGGGGGGTACCAAGAAGAGCATCTTCTGGCTCTTGATCCTATGCATGGCTGACTCTACCATCATGGAATTGTATGGCAGCTGTGTCTTTTGGAAGCCAGGGCCCTTGCAGACTCGATAAATGGAATCAAGCCGCCTTCTCACAATCCGAACTGTAACAGATCCTGTGACTCCCACATCCTGAACAACAAGCATTCCAAAAGAGGTGGAACAGGCACCATGAGCACCTTCTTGGGAGAGGCTTCATACCTCAGGATCTCGATGTCCTCCGCCCGAGGCTCTTCCTCAGACTCCTTGGTGAAGGCCAAGGCCTTCACCATGTCCCAAATGAAGTCATGGAAGGAGAGGTTCTCGGGCTGGGACCTCTGACACCCCTGCAGAGGGGATGGGTCCAAGGGGACATCTTGGTGTTGCCAGGTGTGCGAGGACTCGTCATCGGTCTCCCACTCCGAGTCGGAATCGGAAGAGACCTCGAGAATCTAACGGGCCTTGTGCATATGTCTGGCTGGGGGGGTCAATGGGGTCCCAGGGCCTGATGCTCTGAACTGGAGGCACTTGGGGGAGAGACCCGAGGTCTTGAGTGGGACTGGGACCGATGCCGCTCCAGCACCGGCTGGATCATCTCACGTGTTGCCCTCACGATGGAGGGACCAGTCACTGGGCCCCACTGCTGGACCAGGAAGGCAGAGAGGCTGTGTTCCAAGGCCACTATTCTAACATCAAGGATAGAAGGGCTCTGCAGCCACCGGCCTGGATACTGAGGGTATCCGTCTCTATGCCGCCTCTGTTGAGGGAATTTTCTTGATGACAATGGTCTCGGAGAAACGATGCCATTGGAGTCTCCTCCCACCGGGGCAGCTTTGAAAGCTGCTCCTGGCCAACGGCATCGTGCCGAGGACTCTGATGCCAGTGACAGAGTCTTATCTCCGGGTTCTGTCAAGGACGAAGTCCAAGCCTTCCGAGAACGGCCCTCTGCGAATGATCCCCGGTGTGATGCCCTGTGACTTCAGGGTTCTGAGTGGGTGCAGCCACCAGGTGAGGCCTCTGCCTCTCTGGCGGCCCACGAGGGCATCGATTCCATGCGCAAAGTCGTGGCTGAAGAGGAGGACCTGCAGTCAAACAGCATCTCTCTCTGCCTTTTCATGAATCTTGTGACCCTTGCTCATTATCTGAAGACATAGCGAACAGGCAGAGGCATCATGATCGACTCAGGAGACACCACAAGCAGCAGTCGTGGGGATCCGTGCGGGACATGGTGTGCCCGCAATGGTAACAATGCTTAAATCCACTAACCGAAGACACAGCGGGGAAAATGGAAGACGCAAGATCAAACTCCAAGATCCTGGTTAGGGAGGGCATGAGAATACACCACGCACCGAGGAATAAAAAAAGAAAGAAAAAGTACCCGAAAAAAAACATGACACTGAGGTGGCAGCAGTTCTAGGAACCGAGGTGGCAACAGTTCAGGAACCGAGGTGGTGATGGTATGCGACCGGATGGAAGAATAAAGGAAAAACCGATCCAAAAAATACAAACTTTTTTCGGGGTGCAGACAAAACATCCCATGGGCTCCGCAGAAAAAAGACTGAGGGAAAATGGAACCCTTGGGTGGTAAGTGACCATGCATGCATGGTCTAATTCCCAAAGGCTTTCTGTGAAAGCTGGGGAGTGTTGACCGCGCAGACTCCATCGGTGCCGTCCCCTATCTGTGAGGACAGACTTCCTGCTTGTTCCTGAAGAACTTAAAGGATCTTGCACCCTATCACAACCTTGTAACAATGAAGGAGGAGATGCATTCCAGACAGCCTTCTCTTCTCTTCCAAAACTGATGCAGAACCAGGCAGACAATGTCCTTGCTCCACCAGAGTGTCTGCAAAAATTGCCCAAAGCAGAGAGCACTGGGGAAGAAACCCCAAGCTGAAAAAAGGCGCTCGACAAAGAACCAACCCATCTCCCAAAAGCACTCTCCATCTGAGTTTCCCTGGCACACTGTACACCCTGACAACAACCAGAGAGCCCCAGACATGTGGTCATAGTATCAGAGCTCTCAGAGAGAAGCGCAAACAGAGCCCCCCCCCCATGTGCACAGACCAAAGCACATTGAATTCACTTAGTGGGAACTACATTCCAAGCCAGAAGACGCACCACTGAGACAGGCTAGCTGCAGCTACTTGCACCTGCAGCAACTCTCAAGAAAGCCGCTCGATGCCCTCCTACTCAGGCAGGGCCAACGGGAGAGCCAAGGATGGATTCAAGACTCAAGAAACGGAAAGCCCTTTTCTGACTCTATTCTCCGAAGGTCTCCATTTGCAAAAATTGGCTAGAGAGATAGTGGATCTATGCACCAAAAGCAAAGACGCCATAAAAGGAGGAGAAAAACCTGTTCCTCCTCTGCCTAGCCCTCCCCAAGGGACAGACCGCAACCAGAACTGAACTGCCTCCAGGTAGGAAATGAAAGCTGAGAATGATGATTATTCACCACTGAGACTAGAGAATGGAACTATCTGCACAAAAAAGTAGGAGATTCACCTACCATAGCCTCCTGGGCACTTCGGAGCCACGCGAATGAGCATCCCCTTAGGGAGTCTCCAACTTTTAACCCCATGCCCCTAACAGGGCCTACAGGGGAATCCTGTAAAACAGCCTTGCATTATTGACTAGAACAACCTGATGAAACCACAAGGGCCACAAGCATCGGCTAAGACCAAGAACGTCAGCAAGGACAGATAGAAGGCTCTAACATGAACCACTGTCCAACCTAAAACTATGTCCCTGGGAACTACAAGTCCCCTAAATACAGCATAGGGGGTTTCAAGACAAGTGAAAATAAAATCAAGCATGTTAAAGGGTTCACTGAGGCGATCTGTGCCACCAGGCCAAAGCAATTACCAGCTGTAATCCAAACGGGTGAGGAGACATTAAGGAAATCACAAATAAGAAGCAGCACAGCCCAGGGCTCACCTCTGATGCTGGATGAATATCTGACAGGACAAGAAGTGTTCCCAACACAAATGACCCTGAGAACAACCACCTTCCCTTAAAAAACATGCTGGTTTTTTTCCTCCAGTGTTGAGGCTGGTCTTAAACAAGCAAATTATGGGTTGAAAGGCAGGCATCTTGCCAGCTGAGCCACTGTTTCCACTGAGTGGCTAATACTCTCACTCGAAGATATTGCATCCACCAGCTGATGGAGAACTGCTCAATCCATGAGCCTGTGTTCTGCTCATGCAGCCCATGCCCTACAGGGATAACTATGGATAAGGTCTCAACTCCAGCAAGCTCCATATCAAGTTGCTCCACTTAAGAACATAAGATATGCCATACTGTGTCAGACCAAGGTCCATCAATCCCAGTATCCTGTTTCCAACAGTGGCCAATCTAGGGCATATGTACCTAGCAGTTTCCCCAAGAGACACAAGTTCCACAATGCTTGTACTAGGTCAAGCATTGATATCCTGGGTCCCTTCTTAATAATGGTTTATGGACCTTTCCTCCAGGAACTTGTCCAAACCTTTTTTAAACCCAGCTACACTAACAGCCTTTACGACATCCTCCGGTAACAAATTCCAGAGTTTGATTACACGTTGAGTGAAAAAATATTTTCTTTTATTAGTCTTAAATAGTTTACCCTGTAGCTTCATTGCATGTCACCTAGTCTTTCTGTATTCTGATAACGTAAACAGTGGATCTACGTTTAACCGTTCCACTCCGTTCATTAATTTATAGACTTCTATCATATCTCCCCTCAGCCGTCTCTTTTCCAGGTTAAAGGACCCTAACCTTTTTAGCCTTTCTTCATAGGAGTATCCTTCCATCCCCTTTACCACTTTGGTGGCTCTTCTCTGAACCTTTTCTAGTAACGCTATATCCTTTTTAAGATACGACGACCAGAATTGCACACAATATTCAAGGTGCGGTCTCACCATGGAACGCTATAGAGGCATTATAATAACTTTTGCTTTATTTTCCATTCCTTTCCTTATGATACCTAGCATTCTATTTGCTCTCTTGGTTGCCGCTGCACACTGGGCCGAGGGTTTTAACATGTTATCCACAATGACACCTAAATCTTTTTCCTGGGTGTTGGTTCCTAAAGTGGAACCTTGCATCGTGTAACCATAGTTTGGGTTGTTCTTCCCTAGGTGCATAACTTTGCACTTGTCCACATTAAATTTCATCTGCCATTTTGATGTCCAGCCTTCCAATTTATCTCTTGCAATTTCCCACAATCTTCTTGGGTTAACAACTTTAAATAGTTTTGTGTCATCTGCAAATTTGATAACCTCACTCGTTATTCCACTTTCCAGGTCATTTATGAATATGTCAAAAAGCAGCGGACCCAGCACAGATCACTGGGGTACACCACTATTCACCTTTCTCCACTGGGAAAATTGGCCATTTAGCCCAACCCTCTGCTTTCTATCTTTTAACCAGTTCCTGATCCACAGTAGTACACTGCCTCCTATCCCATGACTCTTTAGTTTTGCCAAAAGTCTCTGATGAGGGACCTTGTCAAAGGCTTTCTGAAAGTCCAGATACACTATATCAACCGACTTTGTCCACCTGTTTATTCACACTTTCAAAAAAATATAACAGATTAGTAAGACAAGATCTTCCTTGTCTAAAGCCATGTTGGCTGTCTCCCATTAGGCCATGACTATCTACATGCTGAGTAATTTTATTCTTTATGATGGTTTCTACCATTTTTCCCGGTACTGACATGAGGCTCACCGGTCTGTAGTTTCCCAGATCACCCGTCGAACCCTTTTCAAAAATTGGTGTTACATTGGCGATCCTCCAATCTTCAGGTATTAGAGATGATTTTAATGATAGTTCACAGATTACTAATAGCAGGTCTGCAATCTCATATTTCAGTTCTTTCAACACCCTTTATCTAATAGTTGCAATACATCTTCCCGATGTATCGATATTTCCTTCAATTCTTCCGCACCTTTAAATACCACTTCAGTCATGGGTAACATCCCTACATCTTCCTCAGTAAAGACCGAAGCAAAGAATGCATTCAGTCTCTCTTCTATCGCCTTGTCGCCTCTTAGTGCCACTTTAACTCCTCTATCATCTAATGGTCCAACTGACTCTCACAGGTTTTTTGCTACGAATGTACTTGAAAAAATCTTTATTTCGCGTTTTTGCTTCCGCAGCAAGCTTCTTCTCAAATTCTCTCTTTGCCTTCTTTATCAATGCCTTGCATTTGACCTGTCAGTGCTTGTGCTGTTTCTAGGTTTCATCGTTTGGCTCTTTTTTCCCATTTCCTGAAAGATGCTTTCTTGGCAACAACAGCCTCTCTGACCTCACCTTTAAACCATGCTGGCAGTTTTTTGGACTTCCTTCCACTTTTCTTAAGGCGTGGAATACAGCTGGTCTGGGCTTCCAAGATAGTATTTTTCAACAACACCCAAGCTTTATGTAAGTCTTTAACCTTTGCAACTGCTCCTTTTAGTTTTTTCTTAACTATTTTCTGCATTTTATCATAGTCTCCCTTTCGAAAATTAAAAGGTAGTACTGTGGATTTCCTTACTATCCCTCCTCCACTAATTAAATCAAAGACGATCATGCTATGATCACTATTGCCAAGTGGCCCCAACACTCTTATCTCTTGCACTAGATCTGGTGTTCCACTAAGGACTAGGTCTAATATGGCTTCCCCTCTCGTCGGTTCATGGACCAGCTGCTCCAAGAAGCAGTCATTTATGTCATCTAGGAACTTTATCTCCCTAGCATGTACTGCCATGACACTGACCCAGTCGATACCGGGGTAATTGAAATCGCCCATTATTATTACCGCGCTGTAACTTTTGTTAGCTTCCTTGATTTCTTTGAGCATTTCATCATCGATTTGTTCATTCTGGCCAGGCGGTCGATAGTACACCCCCACTGCCATCGCCTTCCCCTTTTTACATGGAATTTCAATCCATAGAGATTCTACAGCAAATTTTGTTTCCTGCAAAACTTTAATCCTTTCTGACTCAATGCCCTCTCTAACAGAGCGCAACCCCTCCACCAATTTGATCAGCTCTATCATTACGATATAGTTTGTACCCAGGTATGACAGTGTCCCACTGGTTGTCCTCCTTCCACCATGTCTCTGATATTCCAATCACATCTAACCTCTCATTTAGTGCTATATATTCTAACTCTCCTATCTTATTTTTTAGACTTCTAGCATTTGCATACAATCATTTTAGAGACTGTATTTTATTCATATTAATTTGGCTATTGGTAGACATGGGTAATTTGAGATCTTTAAGCTCTGTCTGCTCCATACTCGAGGGCATTTGGGCTACTTTACTCTTTTTTGGAACCTCTCTGCTTTTGGTAGTATCCTTCAAGGATACATTCTTCCGAACCATCTGCTCTTGGGTGACTGTCGGCTTTCCCCTATTATCTAGTTTAAAAGCTGCTCTATCTCCTTTTTAAAGGTTAATGCCAGCAGCCTGGTTCCAACCCGGTTAAGGTGAAGCCCATCCCTTCGGAAGAGCCACTCCTTTCACCAGAATGTACTCCAGTTCCTAACAAATCCAAACCCCTCATCTCTGCACCATTGTCTCATCCACGCATTGAGACTCCGGAGCTCTGCCTGCCTTTTGGGTCCTGCGTGTGGAACGGGAAGCATTTCGGAGAACGCTACCCTGGAAGTTCTGGATTTCAACTTCCTATCTAAAAGCCTAAATTTAGCCTCCAGAACCTCCCTACCACATTTTCCTATGTCATTGGTACCGACATGTACCAAGACAGCAGACTCCTCCGCAGCACTATCTAAGACCTTATCTAGGTGGCGCGTGAGGTCCACTACCTTCACACCAGGCAGGCATGTTACCAGGCGATCCTCACGTCCACCAGCCACCCACTTATCTACATGCCTAATGATCGAATCACCAACTTAGGAAGTACAAAGGTCTCAAAGCTCAAGCCCCCACTGATGCAACTGCTGAGCTCTGAACCATTTTGTCTACGCCAATGGCATGTTCTGTCCAAAAACAGATCTCTCTAGTGGAGTACTCTTCTCTCTCTTTTTTTTTTTTTTTTTTAGTAATATATACATAGTTAATACCCTCTGCTGGACAATCACTGGCTCGGCCTGGACTCCTGTTCCATAGCCGGTCCCACACCTCTGGATTCAAGGCAATCAGTATCCCATGTAGAACTCCTTGGATTGGATTGAATTGAATTGAAGCAGCCTGGGATAAAACTCCCCCTCCAGTTCACCTTGGATGAACTCTCCTGAACCAATATAAATGAAACAGAGGCATCAGCTCCCTCAGCCACAGTGTAGCACACACTGGAGACTCAGCTGGCAGAGATGAAGAGTTGTAGCAGCCCAAAATACCTGACCTTTGAGCCGCCAAAGTCAGCATCCGGCGTGGCATTCACAAACAGCCCAGGGCGCCAAAACATGCCACCTGGTGAAAGACAGATGCCAAGGCAGTTGATGCTAGTCAAAATAACTGTCCCACTCACGTACTGACAAGTGGGACCCGATATCAATGATCCCAACACAAGCCTTTCTTCCATCTGCTAGTCTCACCAGATGGACACCTTCCTGGAAGTTAAAGCAAAAAGGCAGTTGATGCCAGCAAGGCCATCGTGAGGATACTGGCCTTGTAGGGCTGTTACCCCTGCAGCCTTCTCAGATGCTAAAGCCTGAACCAAAACTGGCCAAACAATATAGTTTCCTGCCACAAGAAACCTTTGCTGTATTTCCAGGCTTGACCTTCAAGCAACTGCTTGCCAAGTAATTATACCTGTGCATATAGAAGACTATTGTTTCTGTCCAATTATTTTTCCTGGACAATTAGTTTCCCAGGCCAATTAAGTATCCACATGCAAGAACACCCTCTTCTCCGGTCTTCAACATCCATTAACGATGCTACTGGTCTTGGAATATCCAAAACTGCATACCGTTATCTTCTCTCATTATGACTCCTGTGTCTGCAGGATAAACACCTGTTCATTACCTTCTGATTTGCTGAGAAAACTTCGGACTGTCTTGTGCCAACCAATCACTGGACCTATGACGAAGACTCCTCACAAAGGGTAATTACAGTATGCAACAGAACTTTTGTACCTTCTAGTGCCTCCTGTCTACCTTGCTTGTCTGCAAAGACAGATACACACTGCATGTGTGCAAGGCTGTTCCTAAGGACCGAGATAAGACTCTCACAGATACTCCCGGTTCTGTGTTCTCATGCAGCTCACCTTCGAAAGGGCTGTAGCCTGCATTATTTGGTCTAGCTGCCTCTTTGGACCCCCATGCTGCTCCAGAGACGTCTCGGGCCCTGGCTCATCCATCTGGCCAGGCTGAGGTACCATCATATTTCTTTTCCTCCAGGAGGATGGTTGTTAGAATTATGGAATTAGTTTCTAAGTGCAGAGCAAATTGGTGACCTTTGCTTACTAATCAGTGGTTTATTACCTTGCATAAATAACACAGGTACACTAAAAAAACTTTTTTTTAAACTGCCTCTAATGTTTCGATTGATTTTTACGTTTTTTGGTGCGCTGAATCCAAATCTGGTAACCAATTTGCTCCATCACGTACAGATTTTTTGCTACATTGGGTTAGCAGTTTGAGGTGAACGTTTCAGATTGAGTGCGATCGAGATAAAAGTTTCTTGGATGAATTCTTTATACTAATTGTTTAGTAGTTATTCAAATAAGAATAAAGAAAATTGTAACAAGGCAGCACATAAGAATAGAGTAATGTCAACAAAACACACTGTGATGGTAGCAAAATTGTCTGCACTTAAAACAGCCACATACATGTGCACAAACATTGAGCATATAAGAGCGAGATTAGACACAAAGCAAAGCAAAGAAATGTGCAAAAAATGTTGTACAGGTATGTATGTAAGAATAGAAAACGCAAACCGCACCATTGCAATACATGAAGACAAACACCCGATGGTGTGAAAATAAAATTCTAATAAATGAGATCCGACACTGTGGTAATAACTAGCAAATTTTTATTTCAAAGTTTAGTAAAAACACGATATTTGTCAACACAGTTTAGATTTTAAAGTCATTCTTGGGTCAATCAATCTCCTGGTGGGCCCGTTTCTTCTTCCCTCGAATGCTTCTCTTGGTGCGCTGCTTGGCGTATTTTTCATCTGGGGTTTCCCGCAGCAGCAACCAGCAGAAATCAGCCATCATAGTGGTGTTCCATCTTCCTTGGTACCTTCTCTCTGCGTCCTTGATGTCCTGGTGAAACCTTTCACCTTGTTCTTCACTGTACGCCCCCAAGTTTTCGGGAAAGTAGTTCACATGGGAGTGCAAGAAATGGACTTTCAGGCTCATGTTACAGCCTTGTTCTTTGAAGGCATTGAGCATCCTGGCAACAATATCCTTATAGTTCTCATCCCGCCTGTTCCCCAAGAATTTGAGAACAACATCCTTGAAGGAATCCCAGGCTTCTTTTTCCTTCTCAGACATCGTTTCAGCGAATGCTCCATCTGAAATGAGTTTCCTTATATCAGGGCCAACAAACACTCCTTCCTTTAGCTTTGCTTCAGAAAGTCGGGGGAACTTTGAGCAAAGGTACCGAAAGCACTCACCATCTTTTGGAAGGGACTTGATGAATTGCTTAATGAGACCCAACTTAATGTGGAGAGGTGGTAATAGAATTTTATCACGAGGTACCAAGCTCTCATGAAGAACATTTTTCTCACCGGGTCTCAAATACTCCCGAATTGGCCAGTCTTTTTTCCCCCAGTGTAGGTCGCGGGCCCGGCTATCCCACAAGCAAAGGAAGCAGGGATATTTGGTGAAACCGGATTGCTGCCCTAATAGCATGGATAGAATTTTAAAGTCTCCACAAATCATCCACTTATGCTCATCATAACGAATCTTCTGAAGAATCAGGGCCAAATTCTCGTATTTTTCTTGGAGAATAACAGAGTGAGCAATAGGAACTGAAGCGAATGTGTTGCCATTATGAAGAAGAACACCTTTTATGCTGTCTTTTGACGAATCAATGAACAGCCGCCATTCAGCAGGATCATACTTGAGTTTAAACTTTTCCATCACTCCGTATATATCGTTGCAAAATACCAAATCTTCCTCTTTGCTGAAATACTTCAAAAATTGTGTCTCGCGGTTGCGCGGTACCAATAAAAAGTTGTTCCTGGTGACAATAGATTTTTCTGTTTAAGCCGAGAACCTAGCAGTTGGGCAGCATCTTTTGGGAGTCCTAAATCCCGGACTAAATCATTCAATTCAGCTTGAGAGAAAAGTTCAGGTTTCGGATCTGGTTCAGTTTCAAACTCGGAAGTACTGGACTCATCGGGAAAAGCCATCTGATGAGTCTCATCATGATCAGAACCGTCCACACAAATATGATCCAAAGATTTTGGTGGTTCAGGCATAGGTACTTCGTTGCTATGAGGCATAGGCCTAATTGCTGAGGGAAGGTTGGGGTAACTTATTACGTTCTTATTTTTTAAGTTGTATCCCTTCACAATGCAAGAGCAAAAATAGCAGTCACTGCTGTGGTCTCTTTGTTCACGCCACATCATAGGTATTCCGAAACGAAATGCTTGTTTTTTACCTTTCATCCATAAGCGTAGATCTTCCTCACATGTCTTGCACACTTTGTGAGGAGCCCACGGTTTGTCTTGATCGCCTAACTTCAAACCGAAATAGGCGAAATATAACGAAATTAGATCTTACCTGCTAATTGTCTTTCCTTGAGCTTTCTCCGGGCCAGTCCAGGGAAAGGTAGGGTTGTCAATCTCCCATAGCAGCTGAGGACTGATGACTTCAAGTTTTCTTGAGAGGTGAAGCCACTCCCCCTGCCAGAAATCCAGCAGTCTCCTTCTGACAAAGCAGCTAAAATGAAAGAACTGAGAGAAAACAGATTAATTCTGGAAAAACTGATAACATTCCATAGCCCCCAAAAACCTTGAAGCTTGCAATACGCTTCCTTGGTGTTCACATTATGAGCCGTTCTTTTCCTACTTTTTTTTTTTTTTTTTTTTTACAGATACCGAGAAGTTCTGCAC
Source organism: Ichthyophis bannanicus (assembly GCA_033557465.1). Lineage (NCBI taxonomy): Eukaryota > Metazoa > Chordata > Amphibia > Gymnophiona > Ichthyophiidae > Ichthyophis > Ichthyophis bannanicus. The sequence continues at coordinate 44,243,094 of CM066042.1, read as the reverse complement.
CGAGGGAAAACCTAGAAGCCCCACACCGCTCCCCTCGCAGCCGAAGACGCAGATATTATGGAACTCTTATAGATATAGGACCAAGCGCCCGGAACGCGAAAAGGGTGGGACCCTGGACTGGCCCGGAGAAAGCTCAAGGAAAGACAATTAGCAGGTAAGATCTAATTTCGTTTTCCTTATCGCTTCTCCGGGCCAGTCCAGGGAAAGGTAGGGCAGTACCAAAGCAGTACCTATACTCGGGAGGGACCCGCCAGACCTACGATAAGAGCCGAGGAACCCACTTTCGCATCGTCTTGGGCCTGTACCGGCAATGCCTCGCAAAAGTATGCCACGAAAATCACATCGCCACACTAGAGATCAACTGGTGGAACGAAAGCATATTCCGCCCAGGACGTCGCCAACGCTCGAGTTGACAGAGCTCGCAAACCGACCGGAGGTGAAATGCCCTGAGCAGCATAAGCTGCACCAAGAGCTCCGCGAACCCAACGCGCAATGGTGGACGTCGACACGGATTGGTTCTGCCGAGGACTAGCAAACTGCACAAAAAGCCTATCCGTCGTCCGAAACGGTTTCAAAACCCGAAGATAAGTCTTTAAGACACGCTCAAGATCGAAATGTCTGAGAGGCCGATCCCGAGAGGTCGCAGAGACCTGAGAAAATACTGGGAACACCAGTGACTGGTTAACATGAAAAAACCGAGAGCACTGTTTGGGAAGAAAGAAGGTATCGTCCGTAGCAAAACCCGTTCCGGGAGAAACTGATGAGAAGGCCCTTGACAGGACAGAGCCTGCAAAACCGAAATGCGGCGTGCCGAACATAAAAATATATCAGTAAGGCCGCCTTCCCAGAACACTCCCGAAAAATGTGAGAGCAAAGGGAATGCAAAGGCGCCCGTGACAAAGCATCCAACACTATGTTCAAAAACCCAAGGAGAGACCATGGGACGCACTGGCGGACGAAGAACTTGCGCCGCTCGCCAAAAAACGATGTGTGTCCGGATGCGCCGAAAGAAGGCGACGCTGGACAGATACCCGAAAACAAGAGAGCGCGGCGATCCGAACCTTAAGGGTACTAAGCGCCAACCCTGCGTCCCAGCCATGCTGAAGAAAGAGGAGCGACTGAGGCAAAAACGACTCCAGCATAGAAGCATTGTGTTGACCATACCAAGGTTCGAAAAGACGCCAGATTCGGACATACGCTAAAGAAGTTCCAGGTCTCGTAGCCCGAAGTAAGATGGTAACAACCGAATTGGCATACCCTTTACGGTCCAAGCGAGCCCTTTCAAGAGCCAAGCCATAAGTAAGAAGCGATCCACTCGAGGCATGAGAATGGGTCCCTGAAGCAACAAAGTGATGCGGACTGGAAGAGGCCAGAAAGGAGCCAGGAGAAGACGAAGGAGATCGGCATACCAAGGCCGACGAGGCCAAGCCGGAGTTATGATAAGCACTACTCCGCGGTGTTGCACCATGCGCTGGAGAACTCGACTCAACATCGGCCACGGCGGGAAAAACGTACCAGAGAGAGTCTTGGGACCAGGGCCGCACGATAGCATCTAGTCCTTCGGACATGTACTCCCTGCGCCTGCTGAAAAAAAACGATTGGACTTGGCATTGCTGAAGGTCGCCATCAGATTCCTGATCGGACGCCCCCAACGGAACGTCAGCTGAACGTAAGTCAGCTCCGAGCAACCAATCGTCGAGGTAAGGATGCACCCGAACACCTTCTTTGCAAAGTGCCGCTGCCACCCCCAACGATCAGCTTTGTGAACGTCCGCGGAACCTGTTGCGAGACGGAATGGCAACGCTCGAAACAGGAAGTGACCCTGTGGAAGAGCAAAACACAAAAAATTTTTGATGCGATGCCCTAATGGGAACATGAAGGTAGGCTCCCGTGAGTTCGAAGGACGAGAGAAACTCACCCGGACGAACCGCTCGAATCACAGCACGTAGCGTTTCCACTCGAAAGTGAGGAACTCGGAAAGTACGGTTTACTTCTATGACATGGAGCCCGGGACGAAAAGAATCTTCCTGTTTGGAAACCACCAAGTAAAACGAGTATCGACCACAACCGTATTGGTCAGGAGGAACTGGAATTCTCGCTCGCATTTGAAGAAGGCGGTCGAGCGACTCCGCAAGAGCTCGGCTCCTTCGACCGGGCGCAGAGGTAGACACTACCAAAGCGGGCGACAAAGAGCATGTAAAATCGAGAGTATACCCCTTCTGAAGCAGCTCTAACACCCAGTTGAAGTTCGTGAGGGCGGTCCAGACCGCCAGAAAACTCCGGAGGCGAGCGCCTACAGGCATGGAAACCTGGACCTGCAGCCCTTCATTGTGGCTTTGTGACGGTAGGTTGGGAGGCACGAAGGTAAGAGTGGGCAAAACCTCTTGCCCCACGAAAGGACTGTCCCGGAAAACGAGTACGGCCCCTGGCATAGGGAGCAAGGCATGCTCCACGAAATCTACCGGAGTCGCGACCGGAGCCCCGAAAAAAACCTCCGTATCTCTAGATGGCTTAGGCTTATCTTCAGGCAAATGACCCCTTGCAGATTCGCCGAAAGCTTTCACAATCTTATATAAAGCTTCCCCGAAGAGTAATAACCCGTTATAGGGCAATCTACTGAGTCGCAACGTCGAGGAGATATCCGCAGACCAGCCACGCAACCAGAGAAAACGCCGCGCCGCCACCAGGGACGTCATAGTTGCAGCTGTAATGCGCAGTAAATTATAAAAAACATCCGCCAGATACGCAGCGGCGGAGTCCAACTTCGCAGAAGTCGCCGCTACCGGAGACGAGTCCCCGGAAGCATCACCGTGCATCCAATGGACGCACGAGACACTTACGCTCCACAAACCGCAGAATGCAGCGCCAATGCAGTAGAATGAAAAGACTACTGAAGCCGAATGTCCAACCTCCTATCCAGCAGGTTCAACAGCGCTGCCGTTCCATCTATAGGGACAAAAGTCTGTTTAGCCACTGCCGAGATGATAGTATGCACCTTAGGCATGCGGAACATCCTCTTCACCTCCTGCGGCAGGGGATACAAGCGAGGGTGGCTGCAGGACATTCCCATTGCAATGCAATCATTTGTCTGAGAATTCTGTGTAGCGGGAAACACCGCAGCTCAGCCTCAACGCCCGGCAACAACGGATCCTCCAAGGGTTCCTGAGCGGCAGCAGGGAGAAGCAAGGGAAGTGCTGCCAAGGATGGTGTAATAAGCGCTGACAGCTCTTCTGAACGAAAGATCCAAAAAATATTGGGATGCAGACCCGGAGCAATCTCCCCTTCTTCCAATTCCTCTGCTTCCAGCACCAGATCTGGCGTAGCCAACACTTCTGTGCCTCCTAGATTCAACAGAACTGAAGGCAGAGAAGAAAAAAAGGATCCAAAGGGCCCTTAAGAACATGGTGAGTCCGAGAAGACCCGTTACCTGGGTCCTCCGGCAGTTGAGCATGCAGAGGAAAAGGGCTAGGACCGGGAACTGCTGAATTGAAATCAGGCTGAGAGGAGGGAAGCAAAAAGCCTTGTGCATTGCAATAATAAATGCAGAGAATTCCTTCCCTTTCAGAAAATACTAGAATTAGTGGACACGCCATTAACAGGTAAAACAGATTAGCTAGGGAAACCTGGGAAAGCAACAGCTGATTCCTCCGATAATGAACAGGAAGGACCGTTCCGTTTGTGATCCTAACTGAGATAGTATATGTGCATACCGGTACGCCTGTATATGCGTTAGCTCGTAAGCGTGTAAGACAAAAAAACAGCTGCATATTGCCACTGTATATAACCCCTTTCTCTGCCTCTTTTGTACCGCAAAGCTTGTGCAGACATTTTTGTTCTGGGGGGGGAAGCTGTCAGTTGAATGTGTAACTAGCAAGTTCACAAGTTCTGTAGGACTGGGTTTTTCCTGGTAGGATCCTTGCAGCAGATACCAATGGCCTTTAGCAGCGCTGACCATGTGACCCGAACCACCGGTGCTAGGTCCCGTTTTGAAAGGGATGTGGCGACCTGATGCCGGAGGCTGTTATGCCCTGAAACAAATGGCCTCTACAAAGGCTCTAGCCGAGGCCCTTTCAGCTAATCTGATTGTTTAAAGCATTATTCACATCCTGTATCCGCAATACTTAGCCAGCTAGGGAACTATTAATTTCGGGAGTCACATATGAAGGGGCTGACCCTTCAAAGCCTTATCCGGACAGCCCACAGGAGGGGAGGGGGCATACAGAGAAGGCCGCTGAGAGAAAGAGAGAGAGACACTGACTTTCTCCACAGAGCACGCTAGCCCTTTGCAGCTATGTATTTATTTAGTCATTTGCAGAAAAAACCGCTTTTAAAGACTGCAAAAGAGGGATGGAATCCGTAGAAGATTGTGTCCTCTTTTTATGCTGCCGGAGCAGATCTGCCGGCGCCCTGACTGAGGACACCAAAATGGCCGCCCTTCCCGCCCTCTCCGCGGGCAAGGAGGACCCATCTAAGTGAATTGCGGGCTTATTTGCCAAGGGAGAAAAAATGACCCCGACTCCCAGAGAAATGAAATCGCCGTAAAAACCGGTTCCGTGAAAGCCCCGCGGCAAGGAAAAGAACTGAGAGGTTGCGCTGAACGCGCCGACGCGATCGTGACTGAAAATAAAAAAGACAAGCAGAGACTCACCGGATAAAAAACGCTGACCACTCAACTAAGTCCCGCTGCTAGCGGAACCGCAAATACCGGTCAAGCAGTGCAGAGGAATACCTGGGGCTCCCAGGCTCACTCTGACCCCAGAGACGGAGACGGTGACAAGAGGCAGGCTCTACCTCACACCGCAAATGCAGAAGCTCTCCACGTCTCACATTAACTTAAAGGGCAAGCGCACCCCAGTCAACAGAGTTAAAGGACTATAAATTCACTCAGCTCTGCTAGAGCCAAGCATTTTTTCACCGAAAAACAAAGAACGAATTGAAGGTAAACGAAGGCCATGAGGGAGAAATAGGGATTCGATCCTCCTTAGCTGCTGAGGACTGAAAGACTGCTGGATTTCTGGCAGGGGGAGTGGCTTCACCTCTCAAGAAAACTTGAAGTCATCAGTCCTCAGCTGCTATGGGGGATTGACAACCCTACCTTTCCCTGGACTGGCCCGGAGAAGCGATAAGGAAACTTTTTTAATAAATGCAGAAATGTTCCTCTGCCGCTTTTTCACGGTATATTCCCCACAAATAAAACAAAAACTGTCCGGAGAGTTGACGCAACCTCTGGCTCTGTGAGCCATCACAAATACACAGCACTGCAAACTACAACTGTAGTGAACCACTTCGGAATAAAGCTGGATTACGACTGAGCAAACAAAAGGTAATAATGAACTTGCAAGAAACTGAAATTTGACAGGAACGTTCATGTCGCAACCACCGTGTTTGAGCGAGCGCGAACGAGGCGAGGCGAACAGGAAAGAACATGCGCCAGCGCGAGTACTGGATTTAGCCCCCCGCCTCCCAATTGTCCTGTTAATGTATAAAATGAATACAAAACACTCTAAAATATCATGAGGGAGTGTTTCTAGTTAGTTAACCATTACAACCTCTATTTTGGGCCAAGAAAATAAACTGCAGTCGGCTAAAAAGAAATTATGTGAACATTCCTTATATGGGTAAGAAATCTAATTTTGCAAGAAAACGTGACGTGATGGAACATTTTGGCTATTTTTCCTGGATTCAGCACCCCAAAATCTATAGGAATCAGTTGCAAAACTGGAGGCAATTTTTTGGTAGTGTACCTGTGTAATTGTTGCACTGCTATAACTTGCTACCTCGTGTTTCTAATTATATATCTATAACTATATAAAAGTCTGTATATTTTTCTACCTTGTTATCCATAACAAACATAATATTTATATACAGGCTAGACTTTTTGTGGCTCATTGCCAGTAGTCTCACCGAATCCTAGGCAGGGAATTAGCAGCCAATTTCCCCTAGAGCATAATTTATTTCTGTTTGCTGCTAATAACCCCACAGCTTCCCACTACACGTAATGCCCTCAAAATGTCCCAAGGAGATTACGCCCCTAAGTAGACTTGGCTGCTCCTTTTCGCTAGCCAACCAAACCAAAGGAATAGCCCCATCTGGCAATTATCTAACCAGATGGTCCAAGGGACAGTGGTGTGGCATGGCCACAATCCAGACCCAACCAAAGCGGGTGCGAGAATGGCGCTTTTAAACTTGCTTTATTGTATCCTGGAACAACGGTTCTGCCTTCTGTTCTTCTCTGACCATATTCTGAATCCCACCTCAAAAAAACCATTTCCTTATCGTCCCTCCAGTCCAGTCCAGACGCATTGGTTATGCCCTATCACCAGCAGATGGAGACTGAGAATCACAGGTTTTGATGTCATCACGCTATAAGGGCTCTGTGCACATCTTCTCACTCCTGTATTTCTTAGTCTCCAGCAGATGGGGATGAGCATCTGTGCAGTCTGAACTCCACTGAAAGGAATAAAAAAAAGAAAAGAAAAACAGAGCATTGATAGAAGGAGGGCTACTTTTTAGAGAACCAGAGCTGTGGAATCAGCCCATGATGTCTTTAGGGGCTCTGCAGCCAAGAGAGGCCACCACCCGGCCCCTCAAGAGAAGAACCTCCAACAAATAGGGCACATGTTCGCTCCCTGTTGAAGATGCATTGCACAATGCCCACTTTCAACTGTGCCTAAATACCATGCTAAAAATGCCAGCAAAGTCCCATGCATTCCATCGTCTTTGAGACAGCAATAGTCATCTGGGACACTACAAACCAAACTAGCTGCCAACCCAGACATCAGTTCCAAAGGCTAACGCTGTGCTATTCGGGATAGGCACTGTAAGCTCTTATGAGCAGGGAGTGTCTCTTACTTGTATATGTACAATACTACATATCTTGTATTGCTATAAAAATGATAAAGCGTAGTTACTCACCTGTAACAGGTGTTCTCCAGGAGCAGCAGGAATCAGTCCTCACATATGGGTGACGTCAGCGCCGACGGAGCCCTCGCGGAGCAATTTTCCCCAGCTTTCAAAGAAAGCCTTTGGGAATTGCAGCGCGCATGCGCGGTCGCCTTCCCGCCCAAGGGTGCCATCTTAGCCAGTCTGATGACATAGCTAAAAGACAGCATAAAAATTTGCCAAAAAAACTTAAGCAGATGATTGCAACTCCACGGGGAGGAGGGAGGGTTGTGAGGACTGATTCCTGCTGCTCCTGGAGAACACCTGTTACAGGTGAGTAACTACGCTTTCTCCAGGACCAAGCAGGAAGTCAGTCCTCACATATGGGACTCCCAAGCTTAAGGCTACCGGAGACCCTAAGCACAAAAATGAGCTCCCTCTATCTCAGCAGTACAGAAGGAAGGAATCTTCACTGAATTATTACCCACCGGTAGCCCCCATCCGGGATGGAGGGTAGGAGTTGCTCAAACCTCGAAGAGATTTCGGAGGACTGCCTGTCCGAAAGCACTGTCCCTGCGGGACTCCCTCTCGAGGCAGTAATGGACCGCAAAAGTCTGGCTCGAGGACCAAGTAGCGGCCCGGCAGATGTCTGCCAGCGGAACAGAGCGGAGGTAAGCCACTGACGTAGCCTTCGCCCGAACACAATGAGCCGTGACTCGACTTTCTAAGGAGAGTCCGGCTGCCCCATAAGCCCAAGCGATACAGTCAGCAACCCAGATGGACAGAGTACGCTTGGAGACCGGGAGCCCCAATTTATTGGGGTCAAAAGACACAAAAAGCTGAGCAGCTTTACGGTGCTCCCGCGTACGGTCAAGGTAGAAGTTCAATGCCCTTCTACAGTCCAGGGTATGCAGGACCCTTTCAGCTCGGCTGGAGTGAGGCCTGGGAAAGAAGGTTGGAAGTACCACCTCCTGATTGATGTGAAAAGGGGAGACAACTTTTGGAAGAAATTTTGGGTGAGTCCGTAGGACTACCCTATTTTTGTAGAACCGAGTGAAAGGGGGATCAGACACGAGGGCCTGCAATTCACTCACGCGTCTAGCGGAAGTGAGGGCTATCAGGAATAAGGTTTTCCACGAAAGAAAACGCAGAGAACAGGTAGCCATAGGTTCAAAAGGCGGACAGGTGATCCGCTGTAAAACCACATTCAGATCCCAGTCAGGTGCTGGCGGGCGCAGAGGTGGTTTAAGTAGAAGGAGACCTCGGAGAAACCGTGCTACGAGAGGGTCGCTGGAAAGAGGTCTGCCGTCCACCGGCACATGGTGTGCTGAAAGAGCACTGAGGTGGACTTTGACGGAGTTGGACTTAAGTCCCAGATTAGAGAGGTAGAGCAGGTACTGCAAGATCACCGACACCGAGCAGGAGAAGGGATCCTGAGACTGCCGTGCACACCAAACGGAAAAGCTACGCCATTTAAGGGCGTAGCATTTGCGGGTAGAAGGTCGCCGAGAAGCTAGGACGACCTCTTCCACCTCTGCCGGCAGGAGAAGGGGAGCAAGGACTACCCTTTCAGCCGCCAGGCCATTAGATTGAGAGATCTGAGGTTGGGGTATAGCAGAGACCCCTGATCCTGTGTTAGGAGATCTGGTTGAAACCCCAGAGGGAACGGATCCTCTACCGCTAATTGCAACAGGAGTGGAAACCACGGCTGTCTGGGCCAGCGAGGAGCCACCAGGATCATGGAAGCTTTGTCCCGGAGAACCTTGAATAGAGTTCGAGAGACTAGCGGGATGGGAGGAAAAGCATAGAGAAGGCTTTCCGACCATGAGAGTAGAAAAGCATCTGCCGCTATCCGAAGGGGATGTGGCTGACGAGAGCAGAAGCGAGGAAGTTGCCGGTTGAGAGGACTGGCAAAGAGATCCATCGTGGGGAGGCCCCACTTCAGAAAAAGTTTCTGAACTACCAAGGGATCCAGACGCCACTCGTGCGGCTGGAGTATCCTGCTGAGTTTGTCCGCCAGGCAATTCTCTTGGCCTGGGAGATAAACTGCCTTGAGAAGAATGCCGTGACTGACGGCCCAAGAGCAGAGCTTCTGAGCTTCTCGGCAGAGAAGGAAGGAGCCCGTGCCCCCTTGCTTGTTCATGTAGAACATGGCAACTTGATTGTCCGTCTGGACCAGGACGGACCGGTGAGAAGTCAGGTGGGAGAAAGCCTTGAGCGCCAGACGGATTGCTCTGAGCTCCAGGAAGTTGATCTGTTGAGCAGACTCCCACGCGGTCCAGAGACCTTGAGTACATGCCCCCTGGCAATGTGCCCCCCAACCCAGGAGGGAAGCATCGGTCGTCAGCACTTGAGCCGGCTGAGGCGACTGAAACGGCATTCCGAGCACCAGGTTCGGCCGATGAAGCCACCACTGTAGGGAAGAGGCCAGCGGCCCGGAGATGCGCACTAAGTCGGTTAGTCCGCCGGTGGCTTGTTGCCACTGCTTGCGAAGGCACCATTGAGCAGGCCGCATATTCAGGCGAGCATTGGGGGTCACGTGGACGGTGGAAGCCATATGGCCGAGTAGTCTCAGGAAGCGCCTGGCGGAGACCAGGGACTGGCTGCGAAAACGGCCGGCTAGGTCCATGAGCCGTTGAGCCCTGTCGAGAGGCAGGAAAGCTCATGCCTGAGGAGTGTGCAGTCTTGCGCCGATGAACTCGAGATTCTGTGAGGGGAGCAAAGTGGACTTTGCGAAGTTTATGACAAAGCCCAAGTACTGCAGAAGAGTCACCGTGCGGTGTGTGGCATTGGTGACTGCCGGAGAGGACGATGCTCTGATGAGCCAGTCGTCGAGGTACGGAAAGACATAGAGGCCGTGAAGCCGGAGATAGGCCGCCACCACCGCGAGACATTTTGTGAAGACTTGCGGTGCGGAGGATAGGCCAAAGGGCAGTACTCTGTACTGGTAATGATTTCCTGCCACCACAAACCTTAGGTATTGGCGGTGGCTTGGGTGGATGAGGATGTGCGTGTAGGCATCCTTTAGATCTAAGGAGCATAGCCAATCTCCCTGCTGGAGGTAGGGCAGAAGGATTCCAAGGGTAAGCATCTTGAACTTTTCCCGCACGAGGAACTTGTTGAGGTTGCGCAAGTCCAGGATGGGTCTGAGGCCTCCTGTCCTTTTTGGTATTAGGAAATACCTGGAATAAAAGCCTTGACCTCTCAGGTGGTGGGGCACCGGTTCCACAGCCTGTTCCTGAAGAAGACTTGCTAACTCCTGATGGAGTAAGTCCCTGTGCAGAGGGAGTCGAGGAGGTTCTCCCGGAAAATAAGAGGGAGGGACATGATGGAAGTGGAGAAGATATCCTTCTCTCACGACTTGAAGCACCCAGGCATCTGAAGTGATGTTGGACCACCTGTGGGCGAAGTGAACCAGCCGGCCTCCGGTGCTGGGAGGAGCCAGCTGAGGGGGAGAGGCTATGCTGAGGAAGTCAAAAAACCCCACCCTGCTGAGCAGGGGCTGGTGGTGCAGGCTTGGGGGCTTGCTGCCTACGGGACCCGTTACCCCGTCCCTTGGCCTGCTGGCCCTGTGGGGGAGCTGCGGAGGCCTGATATTGAGGGTAGTGTTTATAGGCAGCAGCCTTTCTCGGGTAAAAGGACTTCTTTCCCGAGCCCTTCTTTTTCTGGGAAGGGGCGGAGGTCTTCCTAGAAAGCCTAGTCCTGGTGAGAGTCTCCGTCTCGATTTGTGCAGCCTTTTCAGCCATGGGCTTGCCAAAGAGGTTCTCACCTCGGCAGGGGACATCGACCAACTTGTCCTGCACCCAGGGTTCAAGGTCAGACGACTGAAGCCAAGCCTGTCGGCGGGCACCGATGCCAGCTGCGGCTACTCGAGCCGACGCTTCAAAGCCATCATAGGCTGCTCGGGACATGAATTTGGAGCATTCCCGAATACCGTTTGTCAAGGCCAGGAACCTCCGCAAAGGTTCCTCGGACAGTCCAGCGGAGAATCCGGCTATCTCTTTAGCCAGGTCTCGGAGATACATGCCCATGTATAGCTGGTAGGTCTGGACACGACAAGCAAGCATAGAGCCCTGGAAACACTTCTTACCAAGGCCATCCAGGTTACGGGCCTCCCTGCCAGGAGGCACCGAGGAGTGCATCTTTTGGCTCTTAAGCCTATGCATGGCCGATTCCACTACCATGGAATGGTGTGGCAGCTGTGCTTTTTGGAAGCCAGGACTCTTGCGGACTCGATAGATGGAATCGACCCGCTTGCTTAATACCGGCGACGAGGCCGGACTCTCCCACATGCGGAAGAGTAGTCGTTCCAGCATGGGAGGAACCGGTACAGTAAAGTGCTCCCGGGCGGGAGAGTCGTACTGAAGGGCGTCGAGCTCTTCGGCTCGAGGCTCCTCCTCGGGATCCGCAGGGAAGGCCAAAGCCTTGGCCATATCCCTGACCCAAGTCCGAGAACCGGGCATCCTCCGGAGGGGACTGCTTCCGAGGTTCGGACTCAGGTGAGTCCGAGGGGACACACCGAGTCCGAAACGAATCAGGTGACTCTTCCTCTTCAGACTCCCAGGCCGACTCCGAGGAGGAATCGGTGGGGTCGGCTCGGGCAGGCGGAGGCGTCGGCCGCCCCGACGCCAAGGGAGTCGGCGTCGACGACCTCGGTCCCGAACGGGAGGCCGAGGGTGACCTCGACCGAGGATCGACTCGAGTTCGCATGGACTCGAGGATCGGCTCGGTCTCCGGGGTCGACTTAGACGTCGACGTCCCGGCGGTCGGGGCAGTGGCGCCAGCGAGGCTAGCGATCAGTGCCCGCTGCTGGTCCATGAAGGCAGATAGTCTGCTCTCCAAGGCCGTCAACCTGAGTCCGACCTCAGGTGACCCAGCAGCCCCCGACTCGGGCCCCGACGGCGTCGGGCCCGACGTCGGACATCTCGGAGGCGAGTCCAGAAGGACTTACCCGAGCAGGCAACTCCGACTCCAGGCGAGGTCGCTTCGGGAGGTGCTCCTTCTCCAAAGACCCGGGACGGCTATCGGGGCTATGCAACCTGGCCCTCGCGGAGCCAGGAGCGTCCACCAACGCCGCCCTCGCGGGTTTTGCCTTCCGTCGATGGTCCCCGGAGGGAGCACCCCTGTCGGAGGAGCTTCGGCGATGATCAGAGCTGGAACCTCTGGATGCCGAGGCCTCCGACGAGGTCCGGGTACGGCCGGGGTCAGCGAAGATTCTATCCCGCTGGTGCCGCCGACTCCTTAACGCTTTGGAGGACATTTTGCCACAGGCTCCACAGATCAGTTCTTCATGATCCGGGCCCAGGCAGCGGAGGCAATTATCGTGTGTGTCAGTGAGTGACATATTTCTGTCACACTGACCACACCGCTTGAAACCACTGGCAGCCATCGGGGGAAAAAGGGCCCCTGCAAGGTCAAAGGACCGGGCTGCCAGCGAAAAAACGAAAACGAAACTGACCAAAATCAGAAAAACCGAAAAATAAGAGAAGGACTCGCAACGGTGTCGCGAGTCCGGGCAGGAAAACGACCGGCGTCGAACCGAAGTGAAAAAAGAGAAAAACTCACGAAAATCAACTTTTTCAGCGGGGACACGACGGGTACGTCTGTAGGGCTCCGCGGAAAAAAGAAGACTGGCTAAGATGGCACCCTTGGGCGGGAAGGCGACCGCGCATGCGCGCTGCAATTCCCAAAGGCTTTCTTTGAAAGCTGGGGAAAATTGCTCCGCGAGGGCTCCGTCGGCGCCGACGTCACCCATATGTGAGGACTGACTTCCTGCTTGGTCCTGGAGAAGTAGTATTAGTAGGCAACTCAAGGGCAATGCCAAGAGAACCAAACAGTTAGCCCTGACTGACTACCAAGTGGACACATAGCCCTGGGTAATGCTGCCAAGGCACATAAAATGCCCCATGTATGTAACCCATGGATGTATTCTATATTTATTTTATTTATTTATTTAGCTGTATTTATATCCCGCTTTTCACCGGGTCAAAGCGGTCAATTGGGAGATACATTTAACACGAGGGGATATGACACACATATGCTAATACTTACAGGGAACATGGGCAATGGAGGATTAAGTGGCTTGCCCAAGACCACAAGGAGTACCTATAGGACTAGAAATCACAGTCCCTCCGGCCTGGTGAATGCCAGAAATCTAGTTCAATAGGCCTGGATAGGCATGCCAAGGGGGTATGATGATCTCTGATCGAGCACCAGTGCCTTCCAGCTCAGAAGCCACCCAATGGTGCCTGAGCCATAGAATCACACCACTCAGGATCCTCCCAAGGGCTACTAAGAACTTCTCTAGAGAAAAGAAGAGATGGCTAGACTTGCAAGTCTAAATAGTCTAGATTAGGACTTCCAAGGCAGCCTAAGACCCCCGACTTCTCAAAGGGGGAAGCAACCACCACTCCTTAGATATTTCCTCCTACTTTCCTTTTTTTCCCCCCTTTCATGGTAAGCATCTGTTCTCACCAAGGTCCAAGAAGAGGTAAGTCTTCCCCAGCCAACTGAGGCCTCAGCCCCAACAGCAAATCTTGGTCTGTCTCTGTTTCTTTACTTAAGATTGCCTTCTCTTATTTTTTACTTTTGAAACTTGTCAACAAGTACCACAATGACCTGAAGGAGGCCCAAGTGGTACTGTATGTCGTAAATGGTCATGCTGGGAAAAGTAGCAAAGAAAAATAACAGCTTTAAAAAAAAAAAATAAAAAAAGCCGAACAACTTTCTCACTCTCCACAAGGAAATTCTGGCAACTGCATAGCAGAGCACCACCACCGGCAGTAAGCATGCCTTATTCGAGATCTGAGTCACCATCATAACCCAAGGAAGTACAGCCAGAAACGACACAAAACGGCAGACCTGCCCGCCAAAATCGCTTGAAAGTCTCCTGCAGGATCCTGCTGTAACTGTTGGTCTGATGCCCTCTGAAGACTCAAACTGTGCCTGACACTGCCCCCAGCGTCTGATCGTGCCAGGACTGTGCAAAATCAATCTCATGGCAGCAAAGGTGACCTCCTCATTGGAACTCCAATCACACTAGTGCACGGTCCTAGGTGTGCTCTGTATCAATGAGGCACTGGAGTATCCTCCTCCACCGCTATACTTACCAGTTGTGATGGACCCTCACGGCAACATCAGCCTCTTATGCCACATATCCCTTGCACCATAAACAGAGGCAGTCGCGTTAGGTCCCCCCCCCAACCCCCTCCCCACAGGTTGCGGAGAAGGAAGAGGAGAAGTCTCCACCCAAAGCCAAACAGTCTCAAACATTCAGAGTGCATAAGTGAGTGGGTAGGTGAATGGAGGGGGGGAGGGGGAGGCTGGAGACTGAGAAATACTGGTGAGAGGATGGTTGCACATGACCCTTATATGGTGACATTATCAAACCAGTGGTTCTGAGTCCCCATCTGTTCGTAGGGAAGCATAAACCACACATTTGGACTGGACTGGAGGGATGATGAGGAATGGTTGTTCGCACTGTCAAAAAACACCAAGACTAGGGGACATGCTATGAAGCTACAAGGAGGTACATTTAAAATAAGTTGAAGCATGCACAATTAAGCTCTGGAATTTGTTGCTGGAGGTGGTGGTAAAAGCCGTCAGTGTAGCTGGCTTTAAGAAAGGTTTGGACAGCTACTGGAGGAACATCCATAAACCATTATTAAAGCTGACTTTGGAAAATCCACTCACTGTTTACCTCTGATGTTAGCAACATGGAATCTGGCTACTCTTTGCGATCCTGCCAATCGCCAGGGACCTGGGTTAGCCACTGTCGGAAAGAAGATACTGAGCTTGATGGTCATTTGATCTGACCCAGTATGGCAGAGTTTATGTCCTCTGCCATAGAAGAGGTACAGCACATGAAAACTTCACACACACACACACACAAAATCCACCACAGGGTAGATAGCACAGGCAGCAGCAGAAGTACGAGCTTTCCTCACATGCTGCTGCGGCAGCGTACCCAAATTCTGCTCCAGAGACACCACATACATGGCTAAGAGGGTAATTCAGCTGCCTGTTGAATTTTTAGCCTCTTTGTTGCTGTCAATTAGTACCAAACTGCTGTGTACAGATGGACCAACTCATCTGCCACAAGAAAGACAACTGAAGTGCCAATGAGCCAAATCAGATGATAAAGGCGGGGCACATCCAAATACAAAAGGAAACTGTGCACACATGTGAAGAGTAATTATATAGGTTCGCTTAGTTCAACGCATGTTGTCATGTGCATATTTGACATGCATTCTATAAAGTAAGTATGCGCGGATTGTATTTTATAAATTAGGGGAGCAAGCAATGAGATATACATGCGAAATCTAGACTTGGTGTAAATGCTCATGAGTAGATTTGTGTAAATTTGAGCTCTGCCTTGGTACTCGCTCACTCCAAAACCACATGCCATCGTCCTGATGTGCATACTTGCAGAATAGAGACCGTCTACGCTCTATGTGTAAGTGCCCATCCCTGCATGCAAGCACTGTTCCCTCTAAGCTGTGCGCTTGTGCGCGCGCACACACCTTGCCGAGCGAGCGCACATACTTTACAACAGAGTGCACAAAATTATGGCTCTGATTCTGATAGAAAACACAGACGTCTTAAAATTTAAAAGTTATGATTGTAATTACTAGAAATTTCCTGCTTCATTTAGTAATCGTCTATTTTCATTTAATTTGATTAAAATTAATGTGGTGTACATACTGTATTCTGACGTGTAGTCAAATTTTAAAGTATATAACGCCGAGTGTCGTTATGTGGCGCACAAAAATGTAACCTTCCTTCAAAAGCTGCACACAGCTGATATTTTATGCGCACACAGCCTACAGAAAATTAGAGGGAACATTGCATGCAAGTAATTTAAAATAGGTGATTTACGTGCAACGATGACATGAAAATGTGCACGGCTAATTCTAGAATTACCTCCCACATTTTTACTAGAGACTTCTATGAGGTTTACAATTAATCCATTTCACAACCCCCCCCCCAGTCTACAGACAACGACAGCTTTTGTGCAAGACCATGAACCGCTCTCCTACCTGTGAAATGGAAGCCTTTACCCTGCGGCTCCAGTGTATCCAGCAGCAGATGCAGGGCAGGAAAGGCCTCCCTAACAGCCTGCAGAAGTTTCAGCAAGCTCTCGGCATTCAGCAACTTGTCCTGCACCACCTTGCTCAGCAGCTTCTCCATCGCCTTGTGGTGGGACCTCCCCTCACAGCAGTCCAAAATCACCTAGCCAAGGCAACGACGACACAAAAAGGTCAGGAGGAAGTGGCAGACAGAACACAACTTCCATGAACATGGTTCCCATCTGGTAGTAGTAGGCAGTCAAATCTCAACTAGGCAGAGCGGTTGGACCATTTTGGTCATTCTCAGACATCATTTACTGTTATTATATGTTATACTCTGTAGTAAGACAAAAGTAATTCCCATGATTCCATACTTCAGTGATACACACCTGCAGGAGACATTTTCACACCTTGCTCAGCAACATCTTCCTTTAAGAAGTCAAACACACCTTAACTTTACCTGTACATCAAAAGTAAATGCCTCACCTGCTCAGAAGTATGACTAAGAGCTCTTTTTCTGCATGTGTGTGCTTTCTACTACTCCCAGCTGCCTTTGGACACCTCAACCCATCTGTGCTTACTCGGATTTTGGTTACCTGTTTCCTCTTCTTGAAGCTCACTTTGTCCAGTCTTACTCTTGGCACAAACCTTTTCTACATTCTCTCCCACCATAGTCACTCTCTTTCTTTGCACATCTACCCCTCTCATCTAGCTATCATTGCTCTCTACCCCTTCTTCTAATCTGTGCAATGCAGAGTTTGCAGAGGATTCTGAACAGGGAGCAGAATGCAGAGATGGCAGCCATGGTGGCTCACATGATTCTCCCTTTTCTTAGGCTCTGATCACAGTAAGAGGGGGAGGGGGGAGGAAGAGGGGAGGGCAGGCAGGCAGCTGCACATTGGACAGCATATTCATTTGCTGTCCTGGACCAGACTGCCAATTGGAACTACGCAGGACATCATACAGCTAAGGGGTCCAAATCAGCAGTCTGACTCCAGCCAGCAGAAGAGGAAGATGCCATCTGATGTGCAGCTACTCTCTTCCTCACCTTGATGGGATGGGGGGGGGAGGAGGATGGAAAGAGAATTCATGAAGGAGCAGAGGGAAGAAAAGAAAGCCAGGTGACCGAAAACAGAGAACTAGGATTGGGGAGAGAGCAAAAGCTAAGGGGTGAAGAGATAGCTGCAGGGCCTACTTAGGGGGATTAAGGAGATAAAAAGTAGGAGAGCAGGGGGTGGAGTAAGGGAGAAAAATAAAGACAGCTCAGAGAAAGCTGGGAGGTGTCTACTCTCAAAAAGAGGCAGAAAAAGCAGTGGGCTGAACCTGAAAGGAGGAGGGGGGGGGGGGGACAGAACCTCCCTCATCATCTACTAGACACTGCTAGGGAGAGTTCAGCCCGAGGATGGAAAAAGCTTGGGGGAGGTGGTGGTGGGAAGGCCCAAGACAAGGAGACGTCAGACCTTATGATGGGGGAATTCTGCACAAAAGACAAATGCAGAATTTTAAAATACCTGCTAATTTTCTTTCCTCGAGTCTCTCCAGTCCAGCCCAGATGGATGGGTTATGCCCTATCACCAGCAGATGGAGACTTGAGAATCACAGGTTTTGATATCACGCTATAAGGTTTCTGTGCACATCCTCTCACTCCCGTATTAAAGCAGACTCCAGAAAAAGCAACATTAAACCACCTTGCAATCAATATGTAATAAACAGTTAAATTGATATAGAGTACTTAAGAGATACTACTCTAGAAAGAACCAACCACTGTTGAGACTAGTGAAATGTGCACTGAGCATGCAACCTTACTGGATGAAAAAGAGTTAAGTACCGGACACCTGAAAAATGGGCTATACACAATCTTCCATGTCTGGGCTCACCTAAAAGAGAAACTGAAGACGGGCAGGTTCTGAACTGCACTGGTGAGTCTCAAAGAAGGAAAATTAGCAGGTAAGGTCTAATTTCACCTTCCTTATCGTCCCTCCTGTCCAGTCCAGACTCATGGGATGTACCAGAGCAGTACTCCTGATTGGACGGGACTTGCGAGTCTGGCCTGCAACACTCGCATCCCAAACTGCGCATCACTTCTAACCCAAACATCTAGGCGATAGTTATACACAAAAATATGAAGAGACCACCAAGTCGCTGCTTTACAGATCAATCGGAGGGACGGGACCATACTCAGTCCATGAAGCTGCTTGCCACCTATGGTATGAGAAGTAATTTGGATCCAAGTGGGGTAAACTTGTTGTAGCTGGCCTCCTATGGGAATCAACTCCTCCTGGGTCCCTCTGACTTTATTGTGCACCTGCGGTTCCCGAATATTTATTTACTTAACAGGTTTTATATACCGCTTTATCATTTCAGTCAAAGCAGTTTACATTGTAACTTAAACTTAGTAATATACATTAAACGGATATTGATAACTTGGATTTTTCTGAGACAATGGAGGATCAAGGTCACAAGGAGTGCTAGTGGGAATCAAACCCTGGTCACTTGGTTCCCAAGGCGGTGCTCTAACCTGTTACAGGTGAATAACTATGCTTTCTCTGGGAACAAGCAGGAAGTCAGTCCTCACATATGTGATTCCCCAGCTACAAGCTACCGAAAACATGTACAAAATGCCTCAGCGGCCAGAGAGGGTGAGCCGTGAGTGCAGTAGTTAAATCTCAACTGAAAGACTCTTGCAAGACCCAAGTGTCCAGCTGAGAACCCGCATTCCGGTAACCTGAACACAGAAGGGTTGGAGGGCAGGAGTTGCCTTCACCCCATAGAGATTATGGAGTATGGCCTGACCAAAGGCGCTGTCCTGTCAGGATCCTCTCTCCAGCCAGTAGTGAGCTACAAAGGTATGGACTGAAAACCAGGTGGCAGCCTGGCAGATTTCTATCACAGGTACGGAATGCAGATTTGCCACAGAAGTAGTCATGGCCCTGACGTGGTATGCCGTGACCTGCTAGTCTAGTGGGCTCCCAGCCTGCTCACAGGCAAGGACAATGCAGTCCGCCACCCAAGTGGACAGAATTCACTTAGTCACTGGGAGCCCCAGTCAGCTGGGGTCATGGGAGATGAAAAGCTGAGGTGCTTAGCGGTGGCCCTGAATCAGTTGTAGGTAGGACAAGGTCCTTTTACAATTCAAAGTATGGAGGAAACTCTCTGCCTTACCAGAGTGAGGCCTCGGAAAGAAAGTGGAGAACACCACTTCCTGATTAAGAGGTGGAATGCAGATATCACCTTCAGCAGAAACTTGGGGTGTGTGATGAGCACCACCTTGTTCTTGTAGAACCTCGTGTAGGATGGCTCAGCCATCAGAGTCTGGAGCTCGCTGACCCTGCAAGCTGACATGAGCGCCATAAAGAAGACAATCTTCTAAGAGAGGTACAGCAAGTGGCAGGTAGCCAGGGGCTCAAACAGCGGCTTAGTAAGCTGCGAGAGCATCACGTTGAGATCCCATTCCGCCGCTGGTGGGAGGACAGGGGGTTTGGATAGCATGATGCCCCATAGGAACCGTGAGACGAGCAGCTGGGCTGAGAGGGGTTTTCCCTGAACAGCATAGCGATGCGCTGTGATAGCGTACATGTACACTCTGACTGAATTGGACTTTAGTCCCACCTGCGATAGGTGGAGTAGGTATTGGAGTACCATCTGAATCGAGTAGAACAGGTTCACCCACTTTTCGGTGCACCAGACCGAGAAGCGACGTCATTTGAAAGCATACACCCTTTTCGTGGAGGCCTTGCGGAAGAGGCCAGAAGGACCTCTTCCACGTCCTGTGGGAGGCTGAAGGGAGACAGGGCTAACCTTTCAGTAGCAAAGCCATAAGAGACAGGGTCCCCAAGTTGGAGCACAGGAGAGAGCCCTTCTCCTGAGATAGCAGTCCTGGGGCACAGCCCAGGGAAATTGGCGGCGCCATTAACAGGTGGAGAAGCAGTGGGAATCAAGGTTGCCTAGACCACCGTGGAGCTATCAGTATCACTGTTGCCCTGTCGTGCTGGACCTTGAAGAGGGTCTTCTCGACCAGTGGAGTCGGCAGGAAGGCATAAAAGAGGCCTTCCATCCATGGAATCAGGAGCGCTTCCGTTGCTACTCAGGATAGGTGCGGCTGGCAGAAGCAGAAGCTGGGCAACTGTGTGTTGTCTGGGCTGGCGAACAGGTCCACTAGAGAGACGCCCCAGAATTGAAACAGCTGGGAGGCAACCCTGGGATCCAGGTGCCACTCGTGCGACTGGACGATTCTGCTCAGTTTGTCTGCCAGGGCATTGTCCTAGTCCGAGAGGTAGACTGTCCTTAAGAGCATCCCATTGCATGTCGCAGATGAGCAGAAGGCTACCGCCTCCTGGCAGAGGTAGTAAGACCCTGTGCCCCCTTGATTGTTTAGATAGAACACTGCACCGACTGGTGCTGCAGCCAGTGGCAGAAGACTCAGAGAGCAGGGAATATCACCCGGAGCTCCAGAAGATTGATCTGTAGCTGGCATTCCATCTGTGACTGGCTGCCTTGTGTGCGGAAGTCCTTGCAATGAGCTCTCCTGCCCAGCAGGGAGGCATCCATGGTGACAACTGTCTGGGGGGGTGGGGGGGTGCCTGGAAGGGCATCCTGGCCTGCAAAAGATGGGGGAGCTGCCACCAGTCGAGGGAGTCCGCCAGCTGGCAGATCATCCTGTCCTGGGCCTGCCCGTGGCTTCTGTCCACTGAGAATGAAGGCACCACTGGGCCACCCTCATGTGTAGGTGGGCTTATGGGGTCACATGGACCATAGAGGCCACATAGCCCAGCAGGCGGAGAAGCCAGGCGGGTTGCGACCAGCAGTGCTGTATCTCTACGGCTAGCCCCCTGAGGCATTCTGACCTCTCCTAAGAGAAAAAAGCCTTTGCCTGGAGGGTGTCTAGCTGAGTCCTTATGAATTCCAGGCACTGAGCCAGAGAGAGGTGAGACTTGGGGGAAGGATGATGATGAACCCCAGGAGTTGCGGGACGTGGATGGTGCGCTTGGTGGCCTGGTGCACCTCTGTAGCTGTGCCTCCCCTTATGAGTCAGTCGTCTAGGTAGGGGAAGACGAAGGATCCTTGGAGATGAAGGTGGGCTGCGACCACCGTCAGGCACTTGGTGAAGACCCTTGGCAATGAGGCCAGCCCGAAGGGCAGCATCCTGAATTGGTAGTGACCTCCTCCCACCACAAAGTGGAGGTATTTTCGGTGGTTGGGTTGGATCAGGATATGCATATAGACTGTGGTGGCGAGACAGGTATAGAGCCCAAAGAAAGTGTGAATAAACAGCCTTTTACCTCTGGGCAGAAGAAAGGTTCAGGGAGTTTAAGGGTTAAAACTCTAACCAAGGAAAAAAACTCTGTGCACAGTGGAGAGTGAGCCACGCCCTAGCTCCATGGTGACCAGGGGAGGTGTCGAGGGAAGCCTGGGGGTGGAGTCTGAGGCTATAGGGCAGCCCCAATCATATAAGCAGAGGGAGTCTTCCAGATTGGGGGGAACAAAAGGAGGAGGAGTGAAAGGAGAGAGACCAGGAAGAAGGAAAGCAGGAGGAGATCGTGTCCGTGGGCGGAGTCCAGGAGGGAAATCCTCTGAGGAGGAGACGTTCCCTAGCAGGCTGGACACTAGCAGAGAATCTCTTGAAACTACAGGAAGTAAGGAGATTAGAAGGACACATGTAAGAAAGAAGTGCTCTATCAGAAGCCTCAAAGGAGATCCTTATTGCATGCAGCATTGAGACAACTCAAGCCCTGAAGGCAGCCTAGCTGGTAGGAAGGGTACAGCTGGCTTGGAACGCAGGAGAGTTGATTCTGGGGGAAATGCTGGTGGAAAGCAAGGAGCAGGAATCTCTGTGAGAGAGGCTGTGGAGAAGGTTCTACCTGTGGCACAGCCTGAGAGAAGACAGGGTGCTGGGAACAAGGTGAGCCCCTTGCAAGTTTTAAAAGGTTTATTAAAAAAGAAAGATCTCCTATATCCTTCCCCTGCAACTCAGCGTAGTGAGGATTCCCAATGGGAACAGGTTTTGAAATTGTTGGAGCAGTTGAAATCTGCCGTTAGAGACGCTGAGGCCAGCCAGGTGCTAACTGAACCAAATGCGGAAAGTATGGAAGTAGAAGAATGCCTTTCAGAAAGTGTATGTTCTGATGCTGAAATGGATTGCTCTTACTGTGTGAGTCAGAAGAAGTAAAAGCTGTATGGTTTTTAAAAGTAGTGAAAAGCCAGAAGCTTTGGAAAGTTTATGACCTGCTGGAAATTTGGTTAATTGAAGCACTAATGTTGAGCTAGTCAGACAGGCTCAAAGAAGGCTATGAATGCTGGAAGTTAAAAGACAATGTTTGCAACTTGAAAATGAAGAATGCCAATGTCTTTAAAAAGGAATGATACACGGGTTTAGCAGCTTGTAACCAAGAAGCCAAGGTGCTGTGCAGAGCCCTGAGTGATACAGATTTGTGCTATACCAAGCCTGGGACCTAAGAATGTAATTTTGACTGAAGGCAAGGTTTATTGCTTCGTTTAAAACAAGCTGTTTGAAACGGCTAATGCCTGAACTGTGCTGTAAAGTTTGTTTTTCCTTTTTGAATGGAGAAGTATCCCATTTTTTGTTCTGGTTATATCTGAACTGCTGACAAAGAAGTTCAATGGTTAAATAGAAAATAAAATTCCTGTTACCTTTGAAACCCTCGGCTGTTTTGGTTCTTACCACACAACTACATTATTGAGAAGCCTCAACATTGGGAATTCAGGTGATAAGGGACATAAAGAGGTACGCCCACTACATAAAGGCAACCGCCTAACCCGTAGAGGGCACTACAAGACATCCTTCAGGTCTAAGGAGCATAGCCAGCTTCCCTGCTGGAGGTATGATAGCAGTGTTCCAAGGGAGAGCATGTTGAACTTCTCCCTTACCAGAAATTTATTCAGGTCCCACAAGTCTAAGATGGGCCAGAGGCCCCCTGTTCTCTTGGAATGAGGAGGTTGTGCCCAAGGAGTCAAAAGCTCCCCCCAGGTTGAGCCGGAGCCGGTGCCGGGGACTTGGGGGTCTTTTGCTTGAGGGGGCCATGTCCTTGCCCCTTGTGTTGTTGGCCTTGCTGTGGGGCTGAGGTGGTTTGGGAACTGTGAGGTATTACCAAAATCTCCCTTTTTCCTTGGGAAGAAGGGTTTCTTTCCCGGGGCCTTCTCATGGGGCTGCACAGAGGTCTTTTTAGAAAGTCTGGCCCTTGTCAGAAACTTAATCTCTATTTCAGCTGCCTTGTCTGCCATGGGTTTCCCAAAGAGATTCTCTCCGATACTTTTCGATGTCCCCTGTTTGTCTTGAACCCATCGATCGAGGTCTGACGACTGCAGCCATGCCTGGCATGGGTCCTGATGCCCGCGGAAGCTACTCTGACTGAGGACTCGAAGCAGTTGTAAGCTGCATGGGATAAAAACTTTGAGCACTCCTTGACTGCCGAGGCCAGAGATTTGAATCGCTGAAGGGGCTCCATGTTGAGGCCTATTGAGAAACCGGCGAACTCCCTCGCCAGTTCTTTGAGGTACATGTCGATGAACTGTTGGTAGGAATGGACTCGGCATGCAAGCATCGAGCTTTGGAAGGCCCTTTGGCAGAGGGTCCAGGCCTCCCTGCTAGGGGGCACAGAGGAATGGGTCTTTTGACTCTTGAGTCTGCGCATGGCAGATTCAACAACTATCGAGTTGTGGGGTAGTCGGGGTCTTCTGGAACCCAGAACTTCAGCGGACTTGATACATAGAGTCGAATTGTCTGCTGACAATGGGCACCAATGCCGGTGTCTCCCACATACGGAGGCGGTGCTCGAAGTTCGGAAGACAGGCACCGTAAGAGCTTCCATAAGGGGGACCTCATACTGGAGAATCTCCAGTTCCTCCATGCGGGGATCCTCCTAGGCCTCGGTGGCAAGCATCTTCACCATGTACCACACAAAGTTGAGGAGTGACATCCTTGGGTGGGGAATGGCACCGGGACACCGGGGTAGACGGGTCTGAGGGCACGTCTCTATGTCGCCAAGTGTCCGGGGACTCTTCGTCCTCCCATTCCGACCCGAAGTTAGAGGACGAGTCAGAGGTCCCACAGTCACTGCAGTCGAGGCCCTGAGCCTGAAGGCCCGCAACATCCCATGGGACCTGCAGTCTGAACCACGTGCACTTGCCAGAGAGGACCGGTACCCCAAGGAATGGGACTGGGACCTCGTCCAAAGCCGATGGATCTTTTGAGGCTGGGTGGTGATCGAGGATTGGCTCGACATCTGGGGAAGCCCTTGATGTCGAGAGTCCTTTCGTTGGGGCGGATGAACTGGAGGATCTGGACATAAACGCCCACTGGATGGCCACGAGGGCAGATATACTGCTCTCTAAGGCCGCCATTCTGGTCTCCATGCCAACTGGCTCCGCAGCCTTCGACACGGGCATCGAGGACTTCCGGTGTCTGTTCTGTCGAGGGAGCGTCCTAGACGAGGTCACCGGGTACAGATGACTCCTTACAGAGCAGTTTGTGGGGCTGCTCCCACTCTGACCCTCTGACTCATGCCGGGGACTGCGGGGCCTGGAATGAGATTTTCCCTTCTTCCCGGATCCGTCCTCTGAGGTAGTCTGCAAGTATTTTGACTTCTTGCATTCCATCTCAGGGATTTCCTCTCAGAAGACCTGCAGCCATGGGACTTCGAGGCAACCCGGGCCTTGCAGGGCACCAAGGTACCAGAGGGTCCCCAGAGCACGATGTCGCCAGAAACTAGTGCAGCGTCAGACTTGTGAAAGATCTAGTCTTGTTGCAGTAGACGGCTCTTAATGCCCTTTGTGGTCATGGTCCTGCAGAATTCGCAGTTCGAATCATTGTGCTCCGGTCCAAGGCAGCAGTAATATGGGTCAGTGCGGGGCATCATCTTACTGCTTTGATCGCATTTCCTGAAGCTGCTGGAGGCCATCGGGAAATAGGGGGCCCTGCCACCCAGCAAGGGTCAGAGGCCTGCGGTAAAAGAGTGTGCAAAGCGCCAGTTGAGGAATGTCTCGATAAAAAAACAAGGAATGAGCCTGAGGAGAGACACCAAGGAAAGCTGGCTCAAGGGCGGGAAAGGAGCCGGTATGGGTAACTGGACAAAAGCAAGATAAAAAAAACCCAAACACACTTTTTCTGGGGAAAACTGGACAGATGTCCGGAGGGCTCAGTGAAAAAAAGGAGACTGAGGCAAGATGGCACCCTTGGGCGGGAAGGTGACCATGCATACTGTCACGCCCATAGCCCCTTACAGCAGTGTGGAGGGGCATGCTTGTTATAGCAGATTCCACCACTTCAGCAATGTGCCTGACTGACTGACTTTGAAGTGCACCATGGGAAAGGTAGTCCAGACAGGTTACACTTGACTTTTAGGCAGAAAAACACTCTTTTGTAGTTGGTCGAGAGTTAAGGCACTGACAGAATTTATTTATGAGGTAAAGGCAAATAAGGTTCACAAATTGTCACCTATTGGATTTCTTTGGAGGATAATATTTAGTACAACAGGATATAACTGAACTTAAGCACAGACAGCTTGTAATGTCTTTCAATGCAAAGCAGAAAATCCTTTCCACAGCCACTGCTAGCAAACATGCCTAGCAGTGCTGTTTAAAGCAAAACCAAAAATATCAGCTTCACATAAACAGCTCTCTTTTCTGTTCCAAAAGAAACTTCTTAAATCCACCGTGAGTACGGCATAAGCTCTGCACTGCACTGACTTCAGCTGGTCAATGAGCAAACAATTAAGCAGCTGCAGACATTCTCAGTACAAGTATTTTCCTTTTCAAAGAACGTTTTCACGTCACATACAGGCTCTCTAGGGTACTGGACTCTGGAAGGTTCCCTTATGATGTATTCCCTCTCAGGACTTCTTTGTGCTTGGCAGTTTGGCATAAAGAACAGTCCATGTAAGAATCATCCTCTTCCAGAACTAATTCCTGTTCTCCTAGCTGCATGGGTTCTACTTCTGGCTCAAAGGGCTTAGCTGACTGCCTCCCATCAGGACAAGCACTGTCTCCAGCAAATCTGTAATGCTCCCCCATCAGACAGGCTTCCAAAACTCATACCTGGGTCAAGGCTTGGTTCAGTGGTTCCTCCCTCATATTCTGGCCAGCATGTATCTGAGCTTCCCTGTCTTGTCCTCCAGCATGGGCTCTTGGTTCTCAGGGCTTCAGCTCCATTTCTCCTCCAGTAGGCATTCCTACTCCTTCTCCTCTCCTTCCTGAATCTTCTGTCCTAGCTTTAAACCTCCCAGGCTCTAACCCTACCCTTTCTCCTCTCAGGTGTTGTAAGTCAGTCTGCCTCTTGGCAGCTGAGTAATTTGGAAAGTCAGTGACGTAAGGGTTCCTTACTCTGAGCTTGCTTTCCCCCTCCTTCTCACCACTAGGGACACTCTGCAACCTATTGCAGCCTGGTACAATCTGGTTTCTAGGTACAACTGAGGTTTGGTATCTCTGACCTGGCAATACAGGTTCTTTGATAAGGGTAAATTCCCCCTCTTTATCCTTGTTTCCTGGGCCCTGATAAGCTTCCTTATCACAATACGTGATGCATCTCCCAAAAGCTTTCTTTGAAAGCTGGGGAGATGCTTCCACGCGGGCTCCATCGGTGCTGACCTCTCCCATATGAGGACTGACTTCCTGCTTGTTCT
Source organism: Ichthyophis bannanicus (assembly GCA_033557465.1). NCBI lineage: Eukaryota > Metazoa > Chordata > Amphibia > Gymnophiona > Ichthyophiidae > Ichthyophis > Ichthyophis bannanicus. The sequence goes on along the minus strand of CM066042.1, from coordinate 44,216,510 downwards.
CGGAGAAACAAAGACTGAAAGAGTAGATACTCTGAAGCGGAATGCAGAACTAATTCATGTAGTGGCAGAGAAGTTAAAAAGACTTATTTTGGCTAGGAGAGAGCTTTGAGCATAACAGACTCCCTCTCAGACATCATCAGAAGTGTGCCTGCATTTTTTCCGCTTGTGTGTAGAGAAGGAGAAATTCTGTCTTCATCATGTTACACTTAAGATGGTGCAACAATACCCAGGCAATGATCAGACAAGCCACCTGAATTTGGAAGTGGATTCTTAGTCAAAGTTCTAGTGAATAGATAGAGGTCTGAGAGTCATCATCATAAAAACATTACTCAAAGCAATAAGAGCATTAAGAGTATGTGTGCAAGAGGATAGAAGGGCCAGGACACAACCCTGGGGTGCACTGACTGATAATGAGATAGCAATGGGGGATAGGAAACCACCAAATGGTACACAAAAAGTGTGATAGAAGAGAAAAGAGGAAAATCTAGCAAGGAAAACATCTTGGGATACCAGTGAAGATCGAGTACCACGTTAGTCGAGAAGGATGAGGACTGAGTAAAGACCCTTGACCTCGGCTATAAAGAAATCCATATAAATTTTATCAAGGTCTATATCCACAGAATGTGGAGAGCAGAGGCCAGATTAGAGTAAATTGACAATGGCTTGAGATGAAAGAATGCCAAGAACTGGAGCTAGACTGACTCACACAAGAAATCTGGATGCAAAAGGAAGGGGGATATGAGACAACAATAAGCAGGACAGGTAGGGTCCAGGGAGGTTTTATGAAGAGAGATGGTCACAGCATATTTGAAGGCACTGGGATTAGCTGCTGTGGAAAGTGATAGATTAAGGATAGAACAGATCAAGGGGATGATGGCAGAAGTAGAGAGACTAGGGGACATGCAATGAAGCTTCAATGTAGCTTTGGAGAAAATAAGTTTTTGCTCAATGCATAATCAAATACTGGAATTCATTACCAGAGGATGCAGTAAAAGCTGTTAGTGTAGCTGGGTTTAAAAGAACAAGTTCCTGGAGGGAAAGTCCATAAACAGAGGAGCTGGGTGAGAATGGGGTCAGAAGTGAGACAGAAGAAATTGTTACAGTCCTCAAAAGAAAGCAGGCAGGTGTAAACGTACATGGGTTAATTTTACCCACAATTTCTGCAGGATTTGTTCTTGTATTTCACAAAGAGGCTTAGGTCCATAAAAAATACGCACCCACTTGGCCTCTCCCACCGTGACAATCTGTTATAACATTATCCTCTATATGCATAGAATGGAAGTTAGGAAGAATTGAGAGACACATGCATATGCATGCAAACTTAGGTGGAAACACTACGCCTACTTCAGAACAAGTATAACTATGTATAGTAACTACAAAGGTGAAATTAGGCCTTACCTGCAGACAGGGGTGTTTGTGTTACATTTTTGCTCCTAAAGGCAGGAACTGCTGGGGGAGAAATAGGAGTCAGGGGCTCCATTCTCTGTCTTGTGAGATTCATATTGGCTGTAGTCTGGTAGCACAGGCTGCTTAGGGGATGATGTTTCAAGTTTGTGTTTCTCAGTCTCTGCCTGCTAGTAGATGAACATAACCCACTCGTCTAGACTGGAACGGAGGTATGGTTAGGAATGTGAAATTTATAAAAAACATGCAGGAGGGGGGGGGGATGGGAGAGATTCCCTCAAGCTGATTGCAGGATAGACGCTGTGATAAGGCGGAAGCCACTGAAAGCAGAAACTTAGAAAAAAAAAGCTGTTTCTTACAGAACAAATAACTTGCAGAAGATGCAGTTCCCTTGCAAGGCAGCTAGAGGGAGCGTGCATGAACCTACAGAGGCTGAGCTAACACACCCGGGGACTGATTGTGCAGGAGCTAATCAGCTCCACCTGAAGAGTAGCTCGAGGAACTCAGAAGTAAAACGGCTTTATAAGCAGAGAGGCAGCTCAGAAGCAGAGAGCCCGGCCTGGAGGGAGAAAGGAACCTCAGAGGAGAGCCTGGCCTGGAGGGAGGAAGGAACCTCGGAAGAGAGCTCAGAGGAGAGTTCAGAAGGAGAGAGAGAAAGATACAGACCAAGAAGTGCTGGAGTGAGACCTGGGAGAGCCATACTGGAAAGAGACCCGGTAAGAAGAAATCCCAGAGGCAGTGAGCTCAGGAGGGAGCCTAGCCTGGAGAGAGGTCTATGCTCACCAGAAGGGTCTGTAACAAGATTTAAAAGTACTGGAAGAGAAAGTCCTGATAGGAGGATTACTTGTGCTAGAAAGCCAAGAAGCCTGGAGGCTTTATCTGGTCTTCCCAATCTGCAGAGAAGACGAGCACTATCCAGGAGGATTCCAGAGGGAGTCTACAAAAGAGCGTGTCCAGAGAGAGGTGCCTGGTTGGGCAAGTACCGGTCACATGGACGTTACAAAGCCAAGGAACGGTGACTCTTTTTGTCTAAAGAGAAACCCAGTTCATAGAGCGTCTGTGAGAACAGATAAGCAGTCTGAGAGGAAAGAAAGCAGGCAGGAGTTTTACAAGCCATTGCCTAGAGGTGTGGGGACAAGCCCTGCTGTTTACTGGAAAGCCCTAGAACAGCCCAGCTGGAGGCTAGGGAGAAGGAATATTAACTGTCAAACCACTGCAGCCAGGGAAAGGTCAATTGCTGAGGGAAGCACAGTGACCCAGAGCCCATGCAGGTGGAATATGGAGATTCAGTTATATCGTCCCAGGAAGATTTAATGGATTGCTCTATGTGTATGGCAGGAAGCCTTGAGTCACTCCCTGAGCTATAATTGTATATGGACAAGCTCTAATGTTGTTTTGTTTGTGCTGAGAGAAAAAGAAAAGCTCACCAAGTTATTTTTGCTCCAAAGTTGAAAAGCCTGTGTTGTTCTTACAAGGAAGCTGTGAAAGTTTGTAACAGTTTATTTGTTCACCTTATGCTTTGGTAGAAGAACCTGACAAGAAGGAAATACTTTCATTTCTCTGTTACCTAGTGAACCTCAGTGCATAAAAGGGAAATAAAAACCTTATTTACCCTCCATTTTGGCTCACACAACTTATTCTCATAAGGAGGAGGACTACAATACCCAGGGTACATCTGGTTTACACAGTCTTTTACCTCCATCAATAATAAAATGCTCAACCTGCCCTTGCAGCCACAGGCCACCGGGGGGGGGGGGGGTTGATGACATAAATGGCGTAGTTTTACGTTTTTTTTTGCTAAAGGAATACAGAAGAAAAAAAAGAAAACTCTACTACCAAAGTGTGAAAGAAAACACGGAATGAAAGAAAACACGAGTGGAAGATTGTGGTGTTGCTGGCAGCAGTGCAGAGTGCTACAGGACGGAGCAACAACATCTTTACTTAAAAGCTTGACTCAACACCTCCACCAGGTAAAGCAGTTACTTACCTGTAACAGGTGATCTCTGGGAACAGCAGGAATAAGTCTTCACATATGGGTACGTCGGTACCGACAGAGCCTGCGTGGGAACGCTTCCCAGCGTCCAATCAGAAAGCTTTTGGAAGCATCCCACCACGCCTGCATGCTGCCTTCCCGCCTTTCCCAACGGCCTCTCCTCAGTTAAGTTTTAAAGCTGAGACAAAGAGAGAGAGAGGAAAGGAAAGATAGAGAGATACAACTCCTAGGGGAGGTGGGAGGGTTGTGAAGACTTATTCCTGCTGTTCCCAGAGATCACCTGTTACAGGTAAGTAACTGTGCTATCTCCAGGAACAAGCAGGAATGAGTCTTCACATATGGGGACTCCCAAGCTAAGATGCCTGGAGTCCCAGCATGTTATGGATTGGAACATGCTACACCTCATATGGCCAGGCATCCCAGGATGGTGGGAAGGAGTTGAAACAGAAAGGTACTGTAAAAGACAGCTAACCTAACATAGGACTGCAGATAAGAAGTCCCTGTGTGGATGACAATTATCATCAAATATATTGAAAATGAAATATTGCAATATGGACCTCCCCTAACAGGATTGTACAAAAGTATGGAGGTTCATGGGATCTACTGGGGATCCGGTAGAGGAACCTCAAGGAGGACCTCATTGCAAAAGTAGAGGTAATAAACCTGTAGGAAAACATAATGGAGGTCAGGAATTCTGAAAGGTAAGAGGTAACCCCAGGGGTAAACTGGGGTAGTACCAAAACTGTAAGCTGTCAGCAGAAGGCTTTATGAAAAAAGCCCAAACTTTTGGCTACAGAGTGACTCACTGATAGGAGCAAAAAGAGGAAAAGGCTGACTGATTTGGACAAACAGGCCTAATCCTTGTGGGAAGAAGGGGTATGGAAAACCCTTATATCCCAAAAGAAAGGACAGATGCCCGAGGCGTTAGCCTCAGAATGACTGAAGATCTGCAATGTCTTTCCTAACTGATGTCAGGTAGGAAAGATACTGGAACATGGAGAGCTTCAGGGGTACCTAAACCCTTTAGGGGTATGGTAGAAAAGTAGTTAACTACCACTGGAGTAGTTGTGGGTGTAGCACCCCAAACATGCTGGGACAGCATGGTATGGGTAGAGCCCAACTGTCAGAATCATATAGACACATATATATCTATATGAGCATAGACAGTCAGATAGATAAGTATGTAATACATATCTACCTATAATAAATATCTCGATAGATGCATATATTGTGATAAGGAAGCTTATCATAGCTCAGGAAGGAGCTATAGAAAAGGTGAAGTGACTCTGAACAAGCAACCTCTCAGTTCTGGTAGAAATAAGAAAACTGAATTTTCCCATAAAAGACTACCAGTCCCAGAATGCACCAGGTTTCCAACAGCCATTAGAGGAGCTGAAGTGGGGAAACGTGTGTTCAATCAGGAGGGCTATGAGGTAATCCCTAAGCACTCATCTGAAAGGGCAGGGCCTGATTCAGCACAGCTGCGATGTATTAGGGGGGAGCACTCATCTAGGCAGAATAAAGGTAGAGTTTATTCTACAGAGAATTATCCTCATTATCCTGAGAATCAGCTTGAGCTTGATCATCAGTTTCATCTGAAGGATCATCAGAAGCAGAAGCCAAACCGGACGGACAGAGAAGGAAAGAAACCCTTTGGAAGAAGGAAGAGAAAAGCCTTTGAGAGGTCTAGAAGAGTCCAGAGCAGTACGTATACTGGGAGGCATTTCAAGGGCCAGCATACACCATTGGACTGGGGAAAGCCAGAGGAATGGTGCTGCAGAGCTAGGAAACTCCAGACGCTACCTGTGAGGGAGACGGCTGCACGTGGAAGGGACCCTAAGACCTGTGCCAGAAGGTATGTGAAGAGAGATCCAGTGTTCAGGGATCTGGATTGGAAGGCTGGACATAAGAACTGGACTACATACTGGCCAGGCTATATAGAGAGGAACTCTAACAGCAATGGAAGCTCAGGTATGAACACTGATCTATGCCCTAGCTATAACCTTGAAAGACAGCAGGGAAACAAGTATTCTCCTGAAAGTGCTCCATTGAGAGATTCATCTGTGCCAATCCATGATATTGAACCCATGCTTGTTGAAGAAGGGGGAAAGATTGCAGATGAAGAATGTGTTTATATGGACTGCTCTCTGTCCAAACTCCTTTGGTGATTTTGTTATAAAGTACAGCAACCATCACAAAGAAATACAAACTTGTTCTTTAATCTACTCAGAAAAGCTCCTGAAGCAGGATTTGACCCACACAGTAGAAAGCAAGCCAGCTAAGGGGTTTCAGCTGGAAAACTGCTAGCAATTTAGCCTTACCTAATTGCTTGTGAGCTAGGAGAGAATCACTTCTGAATCTATGTGGGAAGTTATCAGAAGTTAACCTGAAAAGAACAGTTTTTTCTTTCTTTGTGGCTTTTCGTTTGTTGTTTGATATATGCTAAGAAAACATTAGCTAATGCCTGACAAGTTTGAATGTTGTTTTCCTGATTTTGATTTTGTTTTTCCAAGTTAAACACTGGAAGCAAGTAACCTGATTTATGTGCTACCAAGCATATCTGTGTTGGGAGAAATAACCCCATAAATAAATATCTTATTGGCTTTAACACTTGAGCACAACTAAATTGTCGTCAGCAGCTGTGTCTGGTGTGAATGAACTACATTGCCCACAATCCCTTGCAAATCATATAGAGATATGCACTTGCCAAGACTGTGAAGATTCTCACCCAGGCAGCCGTCTGACAAATGGCGTAGTTTTTCGGATTGCTTTTGCACAAAAGGGATTTACTTGCTGAGGATTACAACTAAAGTTCAAGTTTAAAGCTGGAAAAAAAAAAAAAAGATTTTCCCTCAACTGCACTTTGGAGGAGAAGTGGATGTTCCAGGAAGCTGTCCCAGGAGGAAAAGACCCTGTGCAGAGCTGGATTCATCACTGACACAAGGTAATAAGTACCTGGGCATGTCTAGTGGTGGATGGGAGTAAGGCACAGGGGTAATTGGAAAAAAAAAAAGTAGAAAAAACCCCCCACCTGTTTGGAAGGTGGTGCACTTTGTTTTTTTCTTTGTTTCTTGCAGGGATCAAGATGGATCCAAAGGAACTACCTCAGTGGATGGCAGCCCAGTTTAGCAGGCAACAGGAGCTAGCACAGCAGGCTCAGGACACTGCTATGAAAGCCTTAATGGACCAGCAGAAGCCAGTGCTTGATCTGGTGCAAGCCCTAGTTAAGCTGCAGAACCAAAGTGGAACAGATGCAAGACCAGCAATAAATACTGGTACACCACATATGGACAGTGTGGGACTCAATCAAGGGATTGAGGCATTTAGTTTTGGGAAGCTAACTCCAGATGATAATGTTGATGATTTTCTAGAGTCTTTTGAAAGAGTGGCACAAGCATTAGCATGGCCAGAGACCCAGTGGGCAGTAAGGCTGGCAGCCTCATTAACTGGAGAGGCGCTTGCAGCTTACAGAGCAATGCCAGCAGCCCAGGCTTTGAATTATAAGGATGTAAAGGCTGCTATTAGAGATCACCTAGGGTTGTCTATTTCAGAGTATAGGCGAATGTTTAGAGCTACTACATTGAGAGTGGGTGAAACACCCAGGGCTCTGAGTTAGAGAATCAGAGGTTTAGCTGTAAAATGGTTGGAGCCTGAGAAAAAGACGGTAGAAATGTTATTAGACATTATAATGCTTGAACAATTTATGTCTGCGGTCCCTAAAGATTTGCACACTTTCCTTATACAGCAAAATTGCCAAAATCTTGGAGAGGCAACCATGCTAGCAGAGAGATTCTTGGAAGCCACGCAGGCTTGCCATAGAATGGGTGGCCCTCTGAAGATTGGTGCTGAGGCTAGATGTGCTGTATCAGAAAAGAGAATAATTAAAAATGTTTCTGAAAATGAATGTACTGTATCAAACCAGATGACACAGTGGAATAGAAAGAAATGTGGAAAATGGGGACATTTAGAAAAGAGATGCCAGACACACACTAGCTTAATGTGGGTGGATTTAAAACAGCCCAAAGAAGGATTTCTTTTGATGGTTGATGTGCAAGGAATTACCACAAATGCTTTGTAAGACTCTGGGGCAGACCAGAGTATGATGTCAAAAAGGCTTTGGAAGAGGATAAAGGCCCAAGAAGGATTTGTGCCTAGAACCCCTGAAAGCCAAGTTCACATCAGATGCATTCATGGTGCTGCAACATCATATCCCACCTATAGGCTAAAGGTTAAGTGCCTGGGGGAACAAGAGGAAGTCCTGTTAGCAGTGGTGCCTAGGCTACCCTTTGATTTGGTTCTAGGAAGAGACTGGCCAAGATTTAAGCAGGGTCTAGTGGAAGGACTAGGAAAGAAGGAGGGAGAAGGATTAATGGTAATAGCTCCCGGGCCTTTATTTGGAAGTCCTCAGACCCCGGCTAAAAAGATGGTTAAGCATCCAGAAGACCAAGCTACCCCAAAGCAGACATTCGTCCTAAAGTACCATAGGGTCACAAAGAAGGCCCAAGCTCCTAAGCGGGCAACCCCTCAAGCTGCTGGGTTTGACCTGTGCAGCATAGAAAATGTGACGGTACCTAGCCAAGGGAGAGACCTGGTTGACACCGGTCTCCAGGTGGAAATACCTATTGGATGTAATGGGAGAGTAGCCCCAAGGTCCGGATTAGCCCTTAAATATTTCATCGATGTGGGTGCGGGAGTAATTGATCCCGATTACAGGGGCAATATTAAAGTTCTGTTATTTAACTTTGGACAGAATGATTATCACGTGAAGACAGGAGACAGAATTGCCCAATTGATCTGTGAGAGGCTGGGTTTTCCACCTGTGGAGGAGGTCACATCCCTGGAAAATTCTGAGCGTGGAACCAAAGGCTTTGGTTCTACTGACGTAAAAGGGGTTAAAAGCCTAGCTGCCACCTGTGCCCGAGAGAGGGAGGTGAATGAAGAGGAAGATTTGGGACCCCAGGTATCTGATTGTAAAGAAAAATCAGAGCCCCAAATAGGGGAGGACCTGACAGAGGTACAACAGGAAGAAATTAGGAAATTGCTCAAAGAGTTTCCAGATGTGTTGACACCCATACCTGGGGAGACACATTTGGTTGCCCATGAAATAACTCCACCTGGGAAATTAGTTCGTCAAAGGCCATACCGCTTGCCTGAAGCCAAGAGACAGGAAGTAGTGGCACAAGTCCAGGAGATGTTGGACATGGGAGTAATAGAGGAGTCAAAGAGTCCCTGGAATAGCCCCATAGTCCTGGTGCCGAAGCCTGATGGATCTTTAAGATTTTGTATTGACTTCCGGCAGGTAAACGCCATATCAGTTTTTGATGCATATCCAATGCCAAGAATTGAAGAGCTGTTGGACCAGCTGGGACAGGCTCAATACTTAACCACCCTTGATATGACAAAAGGATATTGGCAAATCCCTCTCACCAGGGAGTCGGAGTCGAAGCCGAAGACTGCGTTCAGCACCCCCGTTGGCCTTTTCCAGTTCAAGAGGATGCCTTTCGGACTGCATGGAGCAGCGGCTATCTGCCAAAGGTTAGTGGATCAGGTACTTCGACCCCACCAAAATTATGCTTTTGCATATATGGATGATGTCATAATCCATAGTAACACCTGGGCGGAGCATCTGAAGAGGATCAGGGCAGTCTTATGCTCCATGAAGCAAGCGTGAATCACTTTAAACCCGAAGAAGTGTGCCTTTGCAAATAGGGAGGTAAAATACCTGGGCCACCTAGTGGGAAGAGGAAAAATTAAACCTCTAATGAGTAAAGTAGATAGCATCAGGAATTTTCCCCCTCCAACAACAAAGAAACAACTAAGAAGTTTCTTGGGACTTATTGGATACTACCGCAGATTTATACCGCAATTTGCAGAGAAAAGTGCAATTTTCACGGATATGCTGCGGAAGAATTGTCCAAACCAGCTAAAGTGGACACCTGAAGCTGAAAAAGCTTTTTCAGTCCTAAAAGGAAAATTGTGTACAGGACTGGTACTGAAAGGGGTGGACTTCAAGAAACCCTTTCTGGTTCAAACAGATGCATCGGATGTAGGGCTAGGAGCGGTTCTATCCCAGTGTCATGATGGGGAGGAGCATCCTGTGATGTACCTGAGCAGGAAGTTGTCACCGGCTGAACAAAAGTATTCCACAATAGAAAAAGAATGTTTAGCTATCAAGTGGTCAGTGGAGGCTGTCAGACGGCTGCCTGGGTGAGAATCTTCACACTCTTGGCAAGTGCATATTTCTATATGATTTGCAAGGTATTGTGGGCAATGTAGTTCATTCACACCAGACACAGCTGCTGACAATAATTTAGTTGTGCTCTTGGGTAAAGCCAATAAGATATTTATTTATGGGGTTATTTCTCCCAACACAGATATGCTTGGTAGCATATAAATTAGGTTACTTGCTTTCAGTGTTAACTTGGAAAAACAAAGTTAAAATCAGGAAAACAACAAATGAAAAGCCACAAAGCAAGAAACAAACTGTTCTTTTCAGGTTAACTTCTGATTACTTCCCACATAGATACAGAAGTGATTCTCTCCTAGCTCACAAGCAATTAGGTAAGGCTTAATTGCTAGCAGTTACCAGCTGAAACCCCTTAGCTGGCTTGCCTTCCACTGTGTGGGTCAAATCCTGCTTCAGGAGCTTTTCTGAGTAGATTAAAGAACAAATTTGTATTTCTTTGTGATGGTTGCTGTACTTTATAACAGAAAGTTGGGAGAAATAACCCCATAAATAAATATCTTATTGGCTTTAACACTTGAGCACAACTAAATTATTGTCAGCAGCTGTGTCTGGTGTGAATGAACTACATTGCCCACAATCCCTTGCAAATCATATAGAGATATGCACTTGCCAAGACTGTGAAGATTCTCACCCAGGCAGCCATCTGACAATATAGATAGATAGATAGATAGATATAGATATATAAGAATATCTATCTATCTATCTATCTATAGTGAGATATAGAAGGGCAAAACATATACACACACAAATGATATAAGTGTCTGCAATTAGGCAGAGATGTGCTTATAGAAAGTATATTCACATAGGAGATGTGAAGAGGAAAGATTCATCTAATAACAAGAAGGTGGAACCTACTTGAGAAGATATATAGAGAATCTATTCCCCCTTGCTGCAAGAATGCTAGCCAGTGAAATAACCAGGATGGTTACGTGAAAAGCAGAGGATAATATCAGTCTGCAGGCAGCAAGTCCCGAGTCCCTCAGAACTCTGGCATGGTAAATGGACAGAAGACGCATAGGAATGAGATACCATGTTGACCTACTTGAGGGGCAAAGGGTATTATGCGTTCTTTAGCTAAATATGTGCTGTCCATGAAGGATTAGGATACCATGAGGACGAGCTGCAAGGAAAAGAAGAGAGCATATTCCCGGTGGGAATCCTGAGGACCAAACGAGGGAATTGAACAACTCTTTAAGCTTTCACGTAAGAGAAGGCCCATGTCCTTTGCTTTAGAAAGGAAATAGTAGGGTAGGAAGAACCCTTCCAGTCATGAGGGGCATGACTGAGGGAGCCTTTTCCAACCATCTAGGAGAGCTGTTTGAGGAAATCCTAATGCTCTCTAGCAAGGGCCCATAGTGGAAAGCTTCTCTGCAGATTGCAGAGAGCATAATGCAGGAGAATTAGGAGATAGAACTGGCTGCTGGAAAAGCCAGTACCTAGGTCGACTATGCTGCCAAACCCAAGGGAATTGGAGATGGCAAGAATAGAAAACAATCAGAGAAGCCTGTAGTGATAAGATTTGCCAAGAAAGATGAATCCACTGTCTTGGAGTCACTACTGAGGCCAGAAAGAATATAGTGGAGGACAACTCTGGATGCTTGTGGGGAAGAACCAGTGGTCCAATCACTAGGACTCCTGCATGGGCAGCTGCTAGTAAAACATCAGAATCTTTCTGTTAAAAAACAGAAAGAACAGACAGAACAGGAGTAAGAAAACTCTGGACCTGCCTGAAAGCTGCCCCAAAGCAAAAAAGAAGAAGGAGTTAATTCAGAGAGGAAAACTCCACACTGGAATAGTGACAAAACTAAAAGGGCTGAAGAGAAGCCCTCCAGTTATTTATTTATTTATTTATTAACAATTCTTATATACCGCACTATTAGACATCAGCGCGGTTTACATTGCACAGAAAACATCCGACAGTTTACACGTGTCTGGTCGTTACATTTAACAGGAAGTATAACTTGGCGAAATAGGGGAAACTAAATACAATGCAGGGTTATCTGATAAAGGATATCCTGGTTAACTATATACAACAGTGGTACAATAGTATATGGAACAACTTGCTATTTACATTGTGAAATTGGTCTGTTGCGGGGTCTACCTGTAATAGTACCACTCTTACAGGGGAAATGCTTGATAAGAGGGTAGAGAAGATGGAGCTGAATGGAGACTTACAATGTGGTAAGTCTGTAGAAAGGAAAAAATTCATGCTGGTACAGAAAAACTATCATTTGATAGTTGTTAAACCTCTTTCCCTAGCAGGAAGAAGAGGAGAAGCTGTGACCTATAGGCATGAACATCCTAAGAGCTCGTATAACAGAGAAAAATGGATGTCTTGTGAAAAGAGATCCATGCCTAGAGTTTAGAATGAAGCAGTGGAAGGCTTCTACTGACAAGAAGCCAACTGCAGGTTCTAAACCCCAAGAGACACAAAAAATATGTGATTAATCAGAAACCCTGCAGATGCTGGGTTTGGTGAGCCTGGTTAGAGTTTGGATTCTTCAGACCAGGGTGATGTTTCCCCTGTTTGGGAACATAAGAACATAAGATATGCCATACTGGGTAAGACCAAGGTCCATCAAGCCCAGTATTCTGTTTCCAACAGTGGCCAATCTAGGTCATATGTACCTAGCAGTTTCCCCAAGAGACACAAGTTCCACAATGCTTGTACTGGGTCAAGCATTGATATCTTCGGTCACTTCTTAATAATGGTTTATGGACCTTTCCTCCAGGAACTTGTCCAAACCTTTTTTAAACCCAGCTACACTAACAGCCTTTACTACATCCTCCGGTAACAAATTCCAGAGTTTGATTACACGTTGAGTGAAAAAATATTTTCTTTTATTAGTCTTAAATAGTTTACCCTGTAGCTTCATTGCATGTCCCCTAGTCTTTCTATATTCTGATAACGTAAACAATCGAACTACGTTTACCCGTTCCACTCCGTTCATTAATTTATAGACTTCTATCATATCTCCCCTCAGCCGTCTCTTTTCCAGGTTAAAGAGCCCTAACCTTTTTAGCCTTTCTTCATAGGAGTATCCTTCCATTCCCTTTACCATTTTGGTGGCTCTTCTCTGAACCTTTTCTAGTAACGCTATATCCTTTTTAAGATACGGCGACCAGAATTGCACACAATATTCAAGGTGCGGTCTCACCATGGAACGATATAGAGGCATTATAATATTTTTTGTTTTATTTTCCATTCCTTTCCTTATCATACCTAGCATTCTATTTGCTCTCTTGGCCGCCGCTGCACACTGGGCCGAGGGTTTTAACATGGTATCCATTTCCTGGGTGGTGGTTCCTAATGTGGAACCTTGCATCGTTTGGGTTGTTCTTCCCTAGGTGCATAACCTTGCACTTGTCCACATTAAATTCCATCTGCCATTTTGATGCCCAGTCTTCCAATTTATCAAGATCCTCTTGCAATTTTTCACAATCCTCTTGGGTTTTAACAACTTTAAATAGTTTTGTGTCATCTGCAAATTTGATCACCTAACTCGTTATTCCACTTTCCAGGTCATTTATGAATATGTCAAAAAGCAGCGGACCCAGCACAGATCCCTGGGGTACACCACTATTCACCTTTCTCCATTGGGAAAATTGGCCATTTAGCCCTACCCTCTGCTTTCTATCTTTTAACCAGTTCCTGATCCACAATAGTACACTGCCTCCTATCCCATGACTCTTTAGTTTTGCCAAAAGTCTCTGATGAGGGACCTTGTCAAAGGCTTTCTGAAAGTCCAGATACACAATATCAACCGACTCACCTTTGTCCACCTGTTTATTCACTCCTTCAAAAAAACATAACAGATTAGTAAGACAAGATCTTTCTTGTCTAAAGCCATGTTGGCTGTCTCCCATTAGGTGTGATGGGCAGAAGATGAATAAAACCTTCTCCCCCAAGGGGAAGAAAGTTTGGTAGGATATTTCCTACCTACTGGGAAAGAAGAGGGCGTAGAACAGCCCTTAGAAACAGGTAAGTCAGTGAACCACTGAGTAACCTGATGTAAAGACTCCTTATTGAAGAGATTTTTTCTCCAGTGCAAGGAGTATTACCCAGTCTTTGTTGTGCCCATTTGTCTAAGTCTGAAGCCTGGAGCCAGGCTCTACGTAGTGCCCCTATAGCTATAGCAGAAGTCCTGCTAACAGACTCAAATGAGTCTAGGGAAGCACGAGTAAGAAACCAAGAGATATTTTGAATATGACTAAGCAGTGAGGAATAGTCTGCAGTCTTGGGTTCTGAAAGAAAGGGAGTCAAAAGATGCAATTTCTTTGTGACCTCCTCAAGAGATAGACTCATATAAAAAATATATGAGAGAATTCTTGCTGAAAGCATGGATGTCTGGAAGGTTTGACGTCCAAAGGCATCTAGTTGTCTTAGACTCACGACCTGGCGGATAAGAAGAGTGCTTTTTCTTACTCTTCACCCGCCTCATTGCTGATTCCACTACAATGGAATGATGAGGAAGTTGAGTCTTTTGAAACCCTGGAGAGGGGGGCACCTGATATAGGAGATCAGTGCTCTGGAAGGTGGGGGTACCCTTAAAGGTGCTTCCCACATTCCTAGAAGAAGATCCTGCAAGGAATGATGCAAAGGAAGCATTATGTTTTCCTTTGCTTCGGTAGAAACAGAGCCTTGTGTAGGATCACGTCCAGGGATAGAGATGGCAAGTGATCTTGCCATATCCCAGAGGAAACTCTGAAAAGAAGGATCTCCAAAGAGAACCTCCCTTGGACAGGTTACATCTGAGGAACTAGCCTGGGCACCGAAGGATGTATCTGCATGGTGCAATATGGGATCCTTAACGGATGGACGCTGGTACTGGAGGTCAGGACCAGAGACAGTCAGTAGCACATCGTCCATACCAGGTATTGACTCCAAACTTGGTATAGAAGGGAGCGATCCTGTTGAAAGAAGCATGGAAAGAGCTGGCCACGATGCTACAGTGGATACCGATAGCGATACCGGTACCGATGTCGGAATCGAACCAGACACAGACATCGGAACAGCCATCGGTGACAGCTCAATCGGTACCGAGGTAACCGAAAACGTTCGGCAGTCACCCTTGGCACCGAGCCTCCGGTATTGACAGGTCACGGTACCAAGGCGTGTCAGAACCGCGTCTTCCAGACTAGAGATCAATTCCAAACTCGGCATTGAGGATAATGTAGACATCGGTACCAACTTCGGTACAGTGTCTGATACCGATGGATGAAACCCAGCCGGTGGTAATCCAAACGGCATCGGAGGAACCGAGAGTTGTGGATCCGAACCATCGGAACCGAGCCTTCGGTACCGATGGGAGCCGGTACCAAGGCGAGTCGGTACCCAGTCCTCCAAACTGGAGATCGATTCCAGACTCGGCATCGAAGGAAGCGAGTTTATCGATGCATGTCTGGAGGGTACCGACGTCGGAAGCAGTATCGGTGCTGGTACCGATACTGGAAAGTCAGTCTGGAACGTATGCAGCGGTCCCGTAGGTACCGAGGACGCCAGACGACGATCCCTGGTGAGGAGTGTTTCCAACACCAGTGCTGATGCCGGGGTATCGGTACCGCTCGAAGCGGATGCCACCACCAGACACGGCTCAGGAATGTTCTGTGGGGGGTGAACCCCAGGAACAACCTGAAACCCCACATAGGCTTTGGAGGCCGAAGACTCCTGCCGGGGTTTTGAAGCCAATGGGCCCTTGAGGGCAAGGCCGGAGCCGTCTACATGCTGTGCATGAGACCTACCACGCGAGGGTTGGCTAGTCTTAACAGACTGTTTGTGGGTTACCTGATCCTGTGTAGAAGAAATGGTCGGTGCCCTGAAGTTGGAAGGGAACCTCATATCGAGGGAAACTCGATGTTGAAAACTTCTTCTCACAATACTGTTACCCGAGGGCTCTGGAGGTCAGGACTCAAACAGCTTAGACACCAATTATGGGAGTCTAAAAATAAAGTTGTACCGCCACAGTTTGAACATTTCTTGGAGAAAGTGGCTGGCGGTTCCATGAAGGACATGGAGAGGCCTGGAAGGCCTGAAAAAACGTAAGACACTGAGAAGAAGAAATATTCCCTAAAAGGAAAAAATTTTACAAGAAAAGAGAAAGGAACACCGGCGGTACTGGTGGCGTCGGGGAGACAGCCGCGACCACAAGAAAACTAAAGGATTAAAAGAAGAATTTTCTGCGGTGACAGGACGACGTCCTGCCGGCTCCGCGGAAAAACGAAAACTGAGGAGAGGCAGTTGGGAAAGGCGGGAAGGCAGCACGCAGGCATGGTGGGATGCTTCCAAAAGCTTTCTGATTGGACGCTGGAAAGCGTTCCCACGCAGGCTCCATCGGTACCGACGTACCCATATGTGAAGACTCATTCCTGCTTGTTCCTGGAGATATGTAGATAGTGTGACGCTCGCGCCCCTACCAGGCGGTTGCCTAGTAGGGACGGCTGGCCATCTTATATTCCTTCTAGGATTTTTGTGTAGTTGTGTCCGAAAGGAAGAGCCAAGTGGTTATTAAAGCGCACAGGAAATTTTATTCGGTTTCCAGGCTGGTAAGTGGTGAACATAAAATTTCTTCAAGCATAACTTTTTTCCAGACAAAAGAAAATACAGGATACTTCTCCAGAAATCAAAATGTCCAAAACATTGTAACTTGGAATAAACTCACAGCAGTTTCTGTTCCTCACTGCAATTGCTTGACATCATAAAACAAAAGCATTTGTAAAACTCTTCACACAGTGGATAGGTTATCAGCTTCAAACCTGCTGTTGCCACACACACACAAACAGTTTCAGCTGTTTGGGCCTTCACTGAGGTTCTGCAGTTTTAGCTTCCTATGAGAGATTCTTAACCCTTTTCCTTCAGGCTTACTCCTCTCTTCCAGCTTCTGAAACTGTCTTTAAATTGTAACAGCCTCTTTTTATATTCCACTGTTTCTAGCTCACATTACTAGTGTATCTTAGTGCACAGCTCACATTCCATCTCAGAGACCTCAGACTCAATAACACTTTCCTCAGGGCCTACCTCCATGCTCTCAATTGAGCTACAGCTGGGTGCTTACTGAAAGTGCTCTGGTGTCTTTTCCTTAAGAGTCTTCACAAGATTAAACAGTCTCTCCCACTGCCTGGCCTTGCCTTCTCCAGGCCGGTCTCTTGGGGGTCTCTCCTGTTTAACCTCCCTGGTGAGATATTTCTTGCTGTGCTGAGCCTTCAGGGGTATGAAAGTCTCCTCTGAGTCAGAGCAAGAACTGTCCTGCTGGCAATGCTTGTTTCCTGCGTACCTTTCTTGGCTGCCTTTATAATGGTTCCTCCTTTTGCTGCTCTCCTTGGCTGCAAAGGTTCTCCTCAGCTTGGCCCCAGATCTTTCCTGTCTGTGCCTCCTGGGAACTGGACTCGAACCTGGGCTAGGCCTTGAACTGCAGCTGCCACTTGTGCTTGCTCTTGCACTCCTCCTGGACCTTCTTCTCCAAGCCCCTTCCAAACTCAAACTGGCTCTCCTTCTTGTGTTTGTTTTTTCCCTGTTAACTGCTGAGCAGGGCAACTCCCTTCCTGGCTCCTCCCACTTGGACCTCCTACTCCTATGCAGGGTTGTCCTGTGGTCTGTGATTGGCTTATCCTTAGCTCTGCCCCCTAGTTTCCTTTCAGGGCTTCTAGTATGGAGTATGTGGTTTTGTGCACCCATCCCCCGCAAAGAAGAAAAATCCTTCTTTTTTTCAGTTTTCCCTTGCTGGGCTGCACCCTCCTTACCACAATAGACATAACCTGTGCTGGAGGTGTGAGGTTAAAAAAAAAAAAAGGAGAAAAGAAAAGGGGGAACTGATTTGTTATCAGTCCACACTTGGGTTTCTCTCTCTCTGATTTTTTTTCTAGGAACCCATTGCCATGGATCCCAAGTAGATACTCGCATGGATGGCTATGCAGTTCGATAAGCAGAGGGAACTGGCTTGTCAATCGCAGCAGCAAGCAGTGCAGGCAATGCAGGATCAACAGAAGCCTATACTTCAGATGATGGAGGCTTGGTTTGCCCATCAGAAAACGACGCCAGAAGCTTCTAATCATCAAGGACAGAATCCTGGACTTGGTAGCAGTGCGGTAGGACACTGGTCCTATGAGAATTTTAGGGAAGTTAGCCGCTACTGATGATGTAGATGACTTCTTGGACTCTTGACAGAATAGCACATTCGGCAGGCTGGCCGAAAGAACAATGGGCCTTACGCTTGGCAGCTACGCTTACAGGGGAAGCACTGTCGGCCTATAGAGCGATGCCCATGGCCCTAGCAAACAATTACACCGAGGTGACAAAGGCCATCAGGGGTCTGACTCCCCTAGCGTATAATCGTATGCTACGCGCCGCTCACCTTAAAAATGGCGAGACGCCAAAAGCATTAGGGCATAGGCTGAGAAGCTTAGCATTAAAATGGCTAAGACCTGAAGAGAAAACAATTGACACTATGGTGGATGAAATAGTGTTAGAACAATTCATGTCTGCGGTACCAAAAAAAGTGCAGAGCTTCCTTATGCTGCAGCACTGTCGTAATACTGATGAAGCTATTACATTAACAGAACGATATTTGGAGGCAGAATTGGCCACCCAACCAAATAATGAAGCTCCGAAGACGGCAGCAGGCGCAGTAAGGCAGTCATCAGGAAGTCTCTCCCACTATAAGCCACGAGATTTGACAAATGTTAGCCCTGTATCAAGAAATCACTCTAGGAGGAGATGTTTTCTATGTAGAGAATTGGGTCACATACAGAGTGAGTGTCAATCACGTACTGCTTTAATGAGTAAGAATACAAAGGTATTGCGCGAAGGGTTTGTACTAGAGGTAACAGTACAAGGTGTTGACGCCCGAGCTCTTCTCGACTCTGGCGCAGATCAGTCCATGATCTCTCGTAAGCTCTGGACAAGGATTGAGGAGCAGGCTGAATCTGCCCAGATCGAGCAGAAGGAAGGGTAAAAATAAAATGTGTTCACGGTGCCTCAACATACTATCCTGTGTATAACTTAGTTGTGAAAGGTTTAGGGATAGAGAGAGAGATGTTGATTGCAGTGGTACCCAAATTACCTCAAGAATTGGTGCTGGGCAGAGACTGGCCCCAATTTAGGAGAAGTCTGAGCAAAGGCCTATCACCCAGGGACGTTTTTGTGTCTACACACACTCAAACAAAAGCTTCAGACCAGCCCTCTTGTTCCCGAGATACAACTCTAGATGACCTCCCCTCTCACGAAGACTTAATAACTGCCCCGCAGAAAGAAGTAGAAAGTCTAAAGCTGAAAAGCGCAAGGAGAGGAGATGCCGCCCTCAAGGCAGAGCCGAGTTGGAAGCGGGAAGGGGACTGCCTTGGATTCCTTTGGAGCTAGTGGAAAAATTTCCCTCGTTCAAAAAGGAGCAAAGGGATGATCCCGCGCTAGCGTGCGCGTTCGAGTACACCCAAGAGGGATACATTTCCAAGGTTTATCCTGGAAGAGGAAGTGCTATACAGGCAAAGCATAGATCCCCACCCTAGGAAAGTCCGCAAGCAACTGGTAGTACCAAATACTTTCACATTTTTGGTCCTAAAGGTTAGCTCACAACCACCCAGTAGGAGGACACAAAGGGGTACAGGGGACCCTTGACCAGGTACTGGCCCGGTTTTATTGGCCAGGAGTTTTCAGGGAGACCTCACGTTTTTGTGAGTCATGTGGAGGAGTGGAGGAGTGGCCTAGTGGTTGGGGCAAGGTACTTCAGGCCGGAAGGTCGGGGGTTCAAATCCCACTAGAGGACAGCAACCTTGGGCCGGAAGGACTGGGGTTTCTAGTCCCACAGGTGCTCCTTGTGGTCTTGGGCAAGCCACTTAACCCTCCATAGCCCATGTTCCCTGTAAAATAGTTCTCTCCAAGTTACAATGCCCTGTTCAATGTAATTTCAGTTTGTTCAATGTAAACCGCACTGATGCAGAATAGCGCGGTATATAAGAGAATGTAATAAAAATAAATAAATGTGCCTCAATGCCAACAAGTAACCTACGTATGACCACCTGAGGTAATACCCCAGTTTTTGAAAAATTTAAGAAGCCGTCTACGGCAGACCTCCAGTTTCGCTGAAGAAAAATTGAAAGATAGTCAGCGAAAACAGAAAAAAATATTACGATAGAGATACAAAGTCTAGACAATTCACCGCCGGTGAGGTGGTGATAGTTTTAGTGTCCGGACCCACCCCGAAATTCAAAGCCCAGTGGAGGGGGCCCTATACTGTCATTAAACCCATTGGTCCTGTCTCGTATATGGTACAAGATGAAAAGACGTAAACAGAGATATCACATAAATGTCCTCCGACAGGGGCATGAAAGATTAGCCCTGAGTGCATCAGTAAGGGAAGTGTCAAGGAACACAGCACGGAAGCCATATGAATACAAGGTCGAGCACAGAGCAGGAAAGCTGCATTACAATGCCGATGGAATGTCACGAATTACGTGCTGTGAAAAGGAGGAAAAGCCAGCCCGTAATATTTTAAGAAGGGGGATGTGTGATAAGGCGGAAGCCACTGAAAGCAGAAACTTAGAAAAAAAAAGCTGTTTCTTACAGAACAAATAACTTGCAGAAGATGCAGTTCCCTTGCAAGGCAGCTAGAGGGAGCGTGCATGAACATACAGAGCCTGAGCTAACACACCGGGGACTGATTGTGCAGGAGCTAATCAGCTCCACCTGAAGAGTAGCTCGAGGAACTCAGAAGTAAAACGGCTTTATAAGCAGAGAGGCAGCTCAGAAGAAGAGAGCCCGGCCTGGAGGGAGAAAGGAACCTCAGAGGAGAGCCTGGCCTGGAGGGAGGAAGGAACCTCGGAAGAGAGCTCAGAGGAGAGTTCAGAAGGAGAGAGAGAAAGATACAGACCAAGAAGTGCTGGAGTGAGACCTGGGAGAGCCATACTGGAAAGAGACCCGGTAAGAAGAAATCCCAGAGGCAGTGAGCTCAGGAGGGGGGAGCCTAGCCTGGAGAGAGGTCTATGCTCACCAGAAGGGTCTGTAACAAGATTTAAAAGTACTGGAAGAGAAAAGTCCTGATAGGAGGATTACTTGTGCTAGAAAGCCAAGAAGCCTGGAGGCTTTATCAGGTCTTCCCAATCTGCAGAGAAGACAAGCACCATCCAGGAGATTTCCAGAGGGAGTCTACAAAAGAGACCGTGTCCAGAGAGAGGTGCCTGGTTGGGCAAGTACCAGTCACATGGATGTTACAAAGCCAAGGTACAGTGACTCTTTTTGTCTAAAGAGAAACCCAGTTCATAGAGCGTCTGTGAGAGCAGATAAGCAGTCTGAGAGAAAAGAAAGCAGGCAGGAGTTTTACAAGCCATTGCCTAGAGGTGTGGGGACAAGCCCTGCTGTTTACTGGAAAGCACTAGAACAGCCCAGCTGGAGGCTAGGGAGAAGGAATATTAACTTTCAAACCACTGCAGCCAGGGAAAGGTCAATTGCTGAGGGAAGCACAAATGACCCAGAGGCCATGCAGGTGGAATATGGAGATTCAGTTATATCATCCCAGGAAGATTTAATGGATTGCTCTATGTGTATGGCAGGAAGCCTTGAGTCACTCCCTGAGCTATAATTGTATATGGACAAGCTCTAATGTTGTTTTGTTTGTGCTGAGCGAAAGAGAAAAGCTCACCAAGTTATTTTTGCTCCAAAGTTGAAAAGCCTGTGTTGTTCTTACAAGGAAGCTGTGAAAGTTTGTAATAGTTTATTTGTTCACCTTATGCTTTGGTAGAAGAACCTGACAAGAAGGAAATACTTTCATTTCTCTGTAGTGAACCTCAGTGCATAAAAGGGAAATAAAAGCCTTATTTACCCTCCATTTAGGCTCACACAACTTATTCTCATAAGGAGGACGACTACAATACCCGGGGTGCATCTGGTTTAAACAGTCTTTTACCTCCATCAATAATAAAATGCTCAACCTGCCCTTGCAGCCACAGGCCACCAGGGGGGGTTGATGACAACGCATGCAGAGGAAGCTCTGCTGAAGAACTTGGAACAATCATAATTTCCATCCTAAAATTTCATCAAATTGACCCCCTACTCGATCCATGATGTTCACAGGAAATCCGCAAGGAATGATCTTGGATTTGGCTCTAAGCATCAGGGTAAAATGGCCCCAAGCCAATCCTCCTACGCCAAAGAAGTCACCAAAGTCAGGCGGAGAGGACAACATAAAATTGCCCATGTTCCCTGTAAGATAGTTATCTCCAAGTTATAATGCCCTGTTCAATGTAATTTCAGTTTGTTCAATGTAAACCGCCTTGATACATGAAAGGCGGTATATAAGAAATGTTAAATAAATAAAATAAATAAATAAACATACATACATAATGGAGACAATCCTAGAGCAGTTCGGAAAAGGGAATAGAATGCTCTTGATTTATGCCACGGCAGTGAATGAAACAAAGGCAGGGCTATCCGACTTACATACCAAGGTTTCCGAAGCAGTAGGTTGGCTGGGGAAGTTACCCAATTCACTGCTGCAACTCAATGATAAAATAGTGTTTGAGGAGAAAACAATCAAGATGGTGGTCACATTAAAACTAACACTATAGCATTCGCAGAAGTTCTACCTGTTCTCGGTAAGGGGGCAGAAAGGCTGCATCGGATAATCCACTTTAATACATGGCTCCAAACCTGGTGCAAACAAGAAGGATTTTTTATATACAGGCGACTGGGGAAAAAGATGGAACAACAAGAGGTTATACTGTGTTCATGACTACATCTCTCTGTTGCAGGGAAAAGGATACTAAGTGAAAATTTTGGGAGCATCCCACAGCACCTGCGTGCTGCCTTCCCGCCTTTCCAACTGTCTCTCCTCAGTTGAGTTTTATAGCTGAGACAAAGAGGGACAGAGAGGGAAAGGAAGAGAGATAGAGAGAGAGAGACAACTCCTAGGGGAGGTGGGTGGGTTGTGAAGACTTATTCCTGCTGTTCCCAGAGATCACCTGTTACAGGTAAGTAACTGTGCTATCTCCAGGAACAAGCAGGAATGAGTCTTCACATATGGGGACTCCCTAGCTTTAGATGCCAGGGAGAGAGCCCATAAGTTGTGTGTCCCTGGGACAGGGCTGCACTTCCCCACCTGGATCTCTGGCATCCCATGAGGGATGGTGGGTAGGAGTTGATTAAGTATGGAACAGGTATTTGAGAACAGCCTGACCAAACAAGGCATCCCGGCGGGAGTCCTTGTCCAAGCAGTAATGGGCTGTGAAGGTAGGAACTGAGGCCCAAGTGGCTGCTCGACAGATGTCGTTGATAGACACAGAGTTCAGATGAGCCATTGAGGCTGCCATGGCTCTCACATTGTGAGCTGTGACACAGACCTCCAGAGAAATGTTCTTCCTCTGATAGATGAAAGAAATACACTGGGCAATCCAGTTCGAAAGTGTTCTCTTGGAGACTGGTTGTCCCAAATGAGAAGGATCAAAGGCAACAAAGAGTTGGGAAGACTTTCTATGTTGCTGTGTCCTCTGTAAGTAAAAAGCCGGAGCTCTTTTACAGTCCAGGGTATGAAGATTCCTCTCTGCACTTGATGCATGAGGTCCTGGAAAAAAGACAGGTAGGTAGACCTCTTGGTTGAGGTGAAAAGGCGAGACCACCTTAGGCATAAAGTGTGGATTAGTCCTTGTCATGATGGAACCTTGTATAAGGTGGATTTGCTACTAGTGCTTGCAATTCACTGATGCGGCGTGCTGATGTGATTGCAATGAGAAAGATAACCTTCCAAGAAAGGTATTTCAAGGAGGTGGTAGTTAAAGGTTCAAAAGGCGGCTTCATAAGCTGACCAAGAACCAAATTTAAGTCCCATGCCACTGGTGGTGGTCTAATGGGAGGCTTTGTTAAAAGGAGGCCTCTCATGAACCTTGCTACAAGGGGATGAGAGGAAACAGGGTGTCCATTTAGAGGCTTGAGGGAAGCTGCAATAGCACTCAAATGGACTCTTACTGAATTTGACTTAAGGACTGCATTAGCAGATGGAGGAGATACTCCAGCAACGATTCCAGAGGTATAGCACGGGGGTTAACACCCTTCTCAGAACACCAGATGGTAAACCTCTTCCACTTGAAAGCGTAAGAACGTCTAGTGGAAGGTTTTCTGGAAGCATAAAGAACATCTTTTACTTGTTGAGAAAGATGAAGATCCTGGAGATCTAGGCCTTCAGCAACCAAGCCCTGAGATGCAGAGACTGGGGATTGGGATGCCACAACTTTCCGTCCTCCTGAGAGAGGAGGTCTGGAGCAGACCCTAACTCTAGGGAGGGAGCTTGAGAGAGATGTAGAAGCAGAGGGTACCACACTTGCCGTGGCCAAAGTGGAGCTATGAGAATCATATGGCCTCTGTCTCTCTGAAGCTTGAATAGGGTTTTGGGAATTAGGGGAATGGGAGGAAAGGCATACAGGAAATCTTGACCCCAATGAAGGAGGAAAGCATCCCTTGCCTGAGCCCCCTGAGCCGGAGTTCTGGAACAGAACCGGGGAAGTTTGGCATTCCACAGACTTGCAAAGAGGTCTATGTCCGGGGTTCCCCAAATTTGAAAGATCTTGGATACCTGGTCCATATGTAGGGACCACTCGTGTGGAAGCAGAACTCGACTGAGTCTGTCTGCCCAAGAGTTCTGAACACCTGGAAGATAAACTGCCAGAAGGTGAATGTGATGCTCTCTGGCGAGGGCCCACAGTCGCAGAGCTTCGTTGCAAAGCGACAGAGAGCCAGTTCCTCCCTGCTTGTTTATATAGAACATGGCTACCTGATTGTCCGTGTGGATAACGACTGTCTTGTGGTTGAGCAGGGTGTGGAAAACTCGCAGAGCAAGGAAGATTGCCCTGAGTTCCAAGAGATTGATATGTAGACAAGTCTCCTGTGGGGACCAGATGCCCTGGGTGGAGAGGTCCTGAAGATGATCTCCCCAGCCCATTGGAGAAGCATCTGTTGTGAGAGTTGCTTGGGGTAGAGGCTGTTGAAAGAGGGACCCCAGCAACAGGTTTTGAGGGGACTTCCAACATTGGAGGGACAAAATGAGGCGACTTGTGTTTGCTATTTTGTCTGATAGGCATCCTAATGCCTGGGTCCAATGGGTGGATAAAGTCCACTGAGCTGCTCTCATGTGAAGGCGAGCATATGGTACCACATGAACGGTGGATGCCATGTGGCGTAGCAGCTGTAACATTTCTCGAGCAGTTAGTAGGGGTTTTAAAACCCTGCTTGAGAAGCTAACTGCATCAAGCGAAGGCAACGGGCCTGGGGAAGATAGGCCCTTGCCCTTGTGGTATCCAGCAACGCCCCTATAAACTCCAGGGACTGAGTAGGGATCAAATTGGATTTTGGGATGTTTATTACCAGCCCTAAATATTGAAGGATACGCATTGTGCAAGTTAGAGAAGTCTTGGCCTCTGAGTGGGAGCTCGAATGAGCCAGTCGTCCAGGTAAGGGAAGACAAATATTCCCAGGGTGCACAGAAAAGCAGCAACCACTGCCATGCATTTCATGAACACCCTTGGTGCAGAGGCCAGGCCAAAAGGGAGCACTCTGTATTGATAGTGCTTCTCCTGGAAAAGGAACCGAAGGAACCTTCTGTGAGTTGGATGGATGAGAACATGCGTGTACGCATCCTTGAGATCTAGAGAACAAAGCCAATCCTGACTCTGAAGGTATGGCAGCAGAGTTCCTAGAGAAACCATCTTGAATTTTTCTTTGACTAGGAATCTGTTCAACTCTCTGAGATCTAAGATGGGTCTGAAGCCCCCTGTTTTCTTTGGAATAAGAAAATAGGGGGAGTAGAACCCTGTGCCCTGTTGTTGAGAAGGTACTTCCTCTATTGCCCCCTGGGCTAGAAGAGTGGCAACCTCCTGCTCTAACAGGCTGAGGAGGGAGGTTGGAGAATTGAACTGGTGCACTCTTGTGAGAGGGGGCAAGCTGGAAAAATGAAGTTTGTACCCCTCTCTTATGATGGAGAGTGTCCAATGCTCTGCTGTGATTTGCCCCCACTTGGGAGCAAAGTGACATAACCTTCCTGGAATGGTGGAGGGCTCTGGTCCTTCCAGAGCCAGGAAGGCTAAGTTCTCTAGCAGAAAGTCAAAGGCCCTGAGGGGGCTGAGATTGCTGGGCTGGAGCAGGCCTCACAGCCTTTGCTTTGCTCTGTTTGGAGTATTGCTGACATTTGGAAGGGAACTGAGCTGCAGAAGATGCCCTCTGACTATAAGCAGGATAGAATCTTCCCTTTTTAGAAAAAGGTGTTTTCTTGAACAACCTTTTCTTAGCAGGAGCAGCTGTGGATTTGGATAGTCTATCCAAAGCAGAATTTTCAGCATCCATCTGATTGGCTTTTGCTTGCCAATCCTTACCAAAACAGATTCTCACCTGTACAAGGGATATTTCCCAATTCATCTTGGACCCAGATCTCCAAATCAGATGCTTGAAGCCAAGCAATCCTACGTGCACCTATAGCTATAGCTGAGGCTCTGCTTACGCATTCAAAGGAGTCGAAAGCTGCACGGTTGAAGAATTTGGAGATATCCTGGGCATGTTTATTTATTTATTTATTTAAAGTCTCTTATATACCGCACTCTTCGGCATCAGCGCGGTTTACATGGAACAGAAATGCTCAGTACAGTTAACACGTATGAGTTCACAGATAACAGGGCAAATAACTTGGATAACAGGGGTAACTATTTACAAACTTACTACATAAACTTGGATAACAGTGGTAAACTTTTTACAAATATTGCTACATCGAGTCGTATAATCATGAATTCCATTGAAACAACTGCACCACTAAGGTTAGAGAATCTTTCTTGACATGTTGTTGGGAAACCATATATTAGCTTAGCGGCTTACATCTCAGTCTCAGTGGGTGAGGTTGGGTTCTATGAGGTACTTATTGAAAAGGTGGTATTTGAGGGCTTTCCTAAACTGTGTAAGGCTCTTAATAGCCCGGATATCTGGAGGTAGTGCGTTCCAGCATCTTGGCGCACTGATACTAAACGCCCTATTGGCTGTGGATGTGGTGCAATCTGTTAATGCTTTCGGGACTTTTAGGGTGTTTGTAGTTGTGGATCTCCTCGCTCTATTAGGAGATGTGGTATGGATTAGGGCATTTATTGATTCAGAGGAGAGCTTGTTAATAGCTTTAAAAGTGAATAGCAGAATCTTGAAAACGATTCTAGCCTGGATAGGTAGCCAATGTAACTGTATCAGCAGGGGTGTCACGTGGTCACTTCTGGAGGCTCCATGGATGACCCTTGCTGCCGCGTTCATGGCGAGCTGTAGTGGTTGCAAGGTGGATAGGGGCAGGCCTTGAAGGATGGCATTGGCGTAATCAAAATGAGGTATGATCAACGCCTGGTATATAGTCCTGAAGTCATTTGGTTCCAGCATGGATCGTAAATGCCTAAGTGAGCGGATCTTGTAGTATACTGCTCTGACTGTGTTCCCTATGTGGGCTTTCATGTCCAGGCGTTGATCCAAGGTGACACCCAGGTAGCGTATTGATGGTTTAGATTGTAACTCTGCTTCTTTGACTTTAAGGAATTGTGGTGGGGTAAAGTTAGGGTTCCTCGTAATGAAGAGTACTTCCGTTTTCTTATGTTGTATTCGGAGGTTTTGGGAGAAAAGCCAGTCGGATATTGCATTGAAACAGCTTGTCAGTGGAGAGAGGTCGAGATGTTCCGTAGAGAAGGGTATGTATAGCAGGACATCGTCAGCGTATAACATGCAGTCAACATTGAAGGATCGGATGATCTTGCAAATTGGCTGCATGTATATGTTAAACAGGAGGGCTGAAAGGGAGGAACCTTGTGGGACTCCCTGGCTTTGGTGGAAAGGTTCCGAGGTCATCCCTCCAGAACGCACATGCTGCCATCTTTCGGACAGGTAAGATCTGCACCAATCAAGCGCTCTACCAGCAATGCCTTTCTCAATTAGTCAACCTAAGAGAAGCTCATGACTTACTGAATCAAAAGCTGCGGCGATGTCCAGAAAGATGAGAGCAAATCCTTGATGGATGTCATCAATGCCAGTGATTATCTTGCAGAAGAGGGTGGTAAGAAGAGTTTCCACTCCGTGGGATTCCCTAAAACCATGTTGGCAGGGGTCTAATGGTGCGACAGCGTCAACGTGATCTTGCCGTTGTCGTTGTACCTCTTTTTCAATGATCTTCGCAAGTAGAGGTATACTGGATATCGGTCTGTATGAATCTACTTTTTGGGGATTGAGTTTGCAGTTTTTTAGAAGAGGTCTGATAGAGGTGCGTTTAAGAGCTGAGGGGAAGGAACCTGTTGTGAAGGAGAGGTTCATTATATTGGATAGTATTGGGCTGAAATGGCAACGGAGCTCCTTAATCCAGAAGGCTGGGCATGGATCGGACTGAGATGTGGTGGTGTTAAGGGCCATAATAGTGTCTTCAATTCTTTTCTTGGTAGGGGTAGAGAATACGGTTAGAGCTGTAGGGCAATCTCGTTCCGGGTTGGTGGTTGTAGTCATGATATTGATAGTCTGGCATATCTTGGATTGTGCATAGTTGGCAAAATCTTGTGGGTGAATCTCAAATTGAGGTCCGGGGGTTGGTTCCTTTGATAGAGTCTTGACTAGGTCAAAAAGATCGTGGGGTTTACTAAGTGACCTCTTTAAGGTCTCTGAGTAATATTGTTTGAGCCCAGTGAGAAATTCTTGCCTTTTATCATCAGATATAAAAGGACTTAAAGTCTGCAAATGGTCAGTGACTTCTTTTAAGAACATTCCCATATAGAGACTATAAGAATTAATTCTCGCAGCAAGCATGGAAGCTTGGAAGATTCTTCTTCCAAAAGCATCCAGGGTTCTACATTCACGTCCTGGTGGATTAGAGGCATGTCTTTTGGCACTCCTAATCTTTCTCATTGCTGACTCAACCACAATAGAGTGGTGAGGAAGCTGAGTTTTATGGAAACCAGGACAAGGAGGAACACGATACATGGTGTCCAACCTGTGAGAATTTATTTATTTATTTATTTGGGGAGAGGTGGTTAGAGGTGCTTCCCACATCCTTAGTATGAGATCATAAAGAATCTCATGAATAGGTAAGGAGCTGCCTCTTTAGGAGTTTTAGGATATTGTAAAATATCTAACTCCTTGGCTCTGGGCTCTGACTCTGGGGCCACTGTGATAGAGAGGCCCCGAGCCACCTCTCTGATAAAGTCTTGAAAAGACAAGTCCTCTGGAGGAGACATCTTTCGCTTAGAAGAGGACTCCTCCTGTGGAAGAAGCATCACTGCATCGACAGACTCTTCAGAATCCTCAGAGTCCTCAGAGGAATCGAAGTATCGTCTGTCCGGATGCTCTTGCAATGCCCAATATCCGTACCGACCGGGATCGGTATCGGGAATAACCGGTACCGGGGTATCGGTACCGGAGGGCTTTAGAGGACAGAGTACCGGCATAGCAGACACTGATGCCGATGTCACCGGTACCGGGATCGGTACCGATAGCGATGCTGGTACCAGCGGAGTAGTCTGTTGCGGTACCTACCACAGGCGTCGATGCCACAAGGAAAGCCGCCAGACTGCGTTCTATGGACGGAATCCTCTGATCCATTGACGCCGCCAATGCCTGGAAGTCGGTACTGGCGGAAGCCACCAGTACCCCAGAGCATGGCACCAAGAGATCTGTCGAGGCCACGCCATCGAGATCATCTTGGAACCCCGATGATGATGCTTTAGAGGACGAAGCCTCCCGCCGGGGTAATTTTGCCGGTGCAGAATCCTCGAGAGCAAGGCCAGAGGCATCTCGATGCTTAGAAGGAGATCTACCCTTCGAGGACCGGCTGGATTTATGTTTAGTTACCTGAGATCCATGTGAGGAAGAAGCAGCCCTGGAAGACTTCGATGCCACCGAAGCCGCATCAGAGGGAAACAGGGTACTGAGCTTGGCAGCTCGGTTCTGTCAACCTATCTTAGACATCATGGAACAGGACACACAATCTGTTATGGAATGGTCAGGACCTAAACATTTTAGACACCAGTCATGGGTGTCAGTGATGGAGATAGTACCGCCACATTTTGTGCACTTTTTGAAATCCTGAGGCAGGCTTTTCCATAGTTAAAGGAAAAATGTTCTGGGCCTAAGGCCCAAAACTGAAGTGCACCTGAAGAAAAATAAATGGAAAAAAGATTTATTTATTTTTTTTTTTAAGAAAAGAGCAACGACCGGCGGTACCGGTACAGCGTCGAAGAAGGCAGACGCAACAGAAAAGAAATAAAGAAAAAATAAGGAAATTCTTCTGCGGTGACAGGAACATGACCTGCTGGCTCCGCGGAAAAAGAACAACTGAGGAGAGACAGTTGGAAAGGCGGGAAGGCAGCGCGCAGGCACTGTGGGATGCTCCCAAAAGCTTTCTGATTGGACGCTGGGGAGCGTTCCCGCGCAGGCTCCGTCGGTACCGACGTACCCATATGTGAAGACTCATTCCTGCTTGTTCCTGGAGATAACTTTTTCAGGTATATTCGGAAGAAGAGGAAGATCAGAGGCGACGTTGTAAGACTCAAAAGTGCTGAGAATGGATTTGTGGAAAGTGACATTGAAAAAGCAAACATGCTAAACAAATACTTCTGTTCTGTTTTTACTAAAGAAAATCCTGGAGAAGGGCCACCTGTGATTGGCAAATATACAAATGGGAATGGAGTAGATACCACACCATTCATAGAAGATGATGTGTTAGAACAGCTTGCAAAACTGAAAGTGAACAAGGCCATGGGACCGGATGGTATACATCCAAGGATACTGAAAGAGCTCAGAGAGGTTCTTGCAGGGCCGTTAAAGGATGTTTTTAATAGATCCTTGGAGTCAGAAAAAATTCCACAGGATTGGAGAAGGGCTGATGTGGTACCGCTTCACAAAAGGGCTAATAGGGAAGAAGTGACAAACTACAGGCCAGTAAGCCTTACCTTGGTAGTGGGAAAAGTAATGGAGGCACTCCTGAAAGAGCGAATAGTGGACTTTCTCAAAACCAACAGGTTGCATGAGCCGAAGCAACATGATTTTACCAAAGGATGATCTTGCCAAACAAATCTGATTGAGTTCTTTGACTGGGTGACCAGAGAACTAGATCAAGGGCATGAGATGGATGTGATCTACCTAGATTTCAGCAAAGTCTTTCATAATGTTCCTCATAGGAGGCTTATCAAACTCAACAGCTTGGGGATGGGTCCCAAGGTAGTGAACTGGATCAGAAATTGGTTGACTGACAGATGACAGAAGGTGATGGTAAACGGAACTCACTTGGATGAAAGGAATATGATTAGTGGTGTGCTCCAGGTTCGGTCCTGGGACCGGTGCTGTTCAATGTATTTGTGATACTGCTGAAGGACTGAATGGAAAAGTCTGTCTTTTTGCAGATGACATGAAAATTTGCAACAGAGTGGACTCCCCTGAGGGAGTGGATAACAAGAGGAAAGATCTACAAAAACTGGAAGAGTGGTCTAATGCTTGGCAGCTAAGATTTAATGTTCAGAAGTGCAGTGTCATGCACTTGGGAAGCAGAAATTCAAGGGAATTGTATGCGATAGGGAGCAAAAGGTTGGTGTGCACGGACCAGGAGAAGGACCTCGGAGTGACTGTTTCTGAGGATCTCAAAGTGGCGAAACAGTGCGACAAGGCTGTGGCAAAAGCTAGAAGGATGCTGGGTTGCATACAATGTTGGGCTGCATACAAAGAGGAATTACTAGCAGAAAGGAAGAGGTACTAATGCCACTGTACAAGTCACTAGTGAGGCCTCACTTGGAATATTGTGTTCAGTTTTGGAGACCTTATCTCACAGAGGATATAAAAAGACTGGAAACGGGTCAGAGGAAGGTGACCAAAATGATTTGGAGCCTGCGTCAGAAGACTTATGAGAAGAGACTTGAAGACCTAAAAATGTACACTCTGGAGGCGAGGAGGGACAGGGGAGATATGATTCAGACCTTTAAATATTTAGAGTATTAATGAACAAGCAAACCTCTTCAAAAGAAGGGGAAGCTGTAAAATTAGAGGGCATAACATGAAGCTGTAAGGGGGTAAACTGAAAGGCAGTGTCAGGAAATACTTTTACACTGAAAGGGTGGTGGATGCTTGGAATGTCCTCCCGATGGAAGTGGTGTGGGCAAATACAGTGACAGAATTCAAAATGGCATGGGACAGACTCAGTGGATCCCTTTATAGCAACAGGATAAAATCAAAACAAACATAACTATCTCTTATATCTGAATAAATAGGGATGACCTACACAGAGTAGTGGGTACACCCCTAAACAAAGGCATGGGGAAAGGTGACCTGTACGGAGCGGCAGGTGCACCTACTCTTACCGCCTTGCTGGGCAGACTAGATGGACCATGCTGGTCTTTATCTGCCATATCTGCTATATGTTACTATGTTCTCCATTCCTTTCTTTATAATTCCTAGCATTCTATTTGCTTTCTTGGCACAGTGGACAGAGGTTTCCAATGTGTTATTTATGACGACACCTAAATCCTTATCCTGGGTGGTGGTTCCTAATGTGGAACCTTGTATCATGTAACCAGAGTTTAGGTTGTTCTTTCCTAGATGCATAACTCTGCACTTGTTCACATTAAATTTCATCTGCCATTTGGACGTCGTCTTCCAATTTATCAAGGTCCTCTTGAAATTTTTTACAATCCTCTTGTGTTTTAATAACTGAATAATTTTGTGTCATCAGCAAATTTGATCACCTCGCTCGTTATTCCCATTTCCAGGTCATTTATGAAGAAGTTAAAAAGCAGAGGGGTACTGACTATTCACCTTTCTCCATTGAGAAAATTGGCCATTTTGTCCTACTCTCTGCTTTCTATCTTTTTTTTATTGAATTTTTCATTATGCCATCCAAATAACATAATACAATGAAAATAAGCAGTGTAAACTAATCTATAAAGAAAATGAATGCATAAGAAAAACAAACCAAAGGATAAACCGCTTCCCAGCCCACATCATGAAGAGTACAGCAGTGTCACACAATACCAGGGCGAAACAACTAAAGGCCCCAACACCTAACTTAGACCTATTACAGACAGCAGAAGAAAAATACCAATATAATTCACTCAGGCTTGTAACGAAACTAAAAGAGACTCAAGCTGAGAAGGATCAGAATAAACATAACTTACTCCTTGAATAGTAACCAAACATTTACATAGAAAGCGAAGGAAGAAGGTACCTCCACCAGCCAATACTCTAGGTTTAAGCTGAAGGAAGGACCTCCTCCGACATTGCGTGTGCCTGGAGACGTCGGGGAAAATAGATAACTTATGGCCATAAAAAAAGAAATCCTTTTTAGAAAAAAAGGCTTTCATAATGGAAGCCTTATCTGCAAGATTAGCCAAAGTGACCACCAGAGTAGCGCGGGAGGAGATTGGTATCTGAGAGTTTTCCAACAAACCAGTTAAATCAGAAACAGTACTCTCCTCCCCTAGCGCTGCTCCGGTCTCCCCAGAAGTCGCCCGCACTAGCACATAAAAGGAACGATCAATCAAAATAGTATCAGCGTCAGCAAGTAACAAAACTTCCTTACAATATTGTCGAAATAAAAGACCAGATGACAAAAAACATGTTTTAGGGAAATTCAAAACCCGAAGGTTTTTAGCACGAGAAACATTCTCTAAAGACTCTAACTGTTGATAAATAAGTAAAGTATCCTTCAAGGCAGATGCACCGGCCGACTGTAAAGATGCGACCTGAGCATCAACCTTGTCGGCATGTTGAGATAGTTGATTAACAGAAGTCTCCATCGTATGCAATCGACCAACAACTAGTTGCGAGAAAATAGCAGTCTGGTCCATAAATTTAGACAATAATGAGTTAGTGGCGGACACCTGTTTCCAGATATCAGTAAGAGTAATTTCTCCCACATTTGAAAGCAGGTAAGAAGTTAAATTCTCAATACCACCAACAGCTGTTAAAGGAGCAATAGGGAGTACCGCACTCAAAACAGACAGTGGTGGAGCCTGAATCTCTTCTTCCTCCCCCGAGGACGAAAGCACCTCAGAAGAGGAGGTAGTTACATCCGAGGCCTGAGACGGTCCAGGGCTAGGCGGAGGAGTCCTATCGATCGAACTCAGGGAAATCCCGGAAGCAGGAGAGGAAGCGCACTGATCCAGAGAAACAGGATTAGACATTACCACAACGTGCTGATCCATAGGACCGACAGTAACAAGAGGAGTAGAAGTAGCAGCAGAAGATTCCTTTGTAGACTGGTTCTTCTTGTTCTTTCTCTTCGCATGACCCCGAGGCATTTCCACAGCGGCAGGGGCTCAAGGCCCCGAAGTAGCATCGAAGGGGCACCAAAGGGGCGTTCCCCCTTTGGTCACGCCCCCTTCGGGCACACGACAGCGGGCCGTGACCGCGGCCGCGTAGGGCAGCCGGCGTTGAAATAGACTGCAGGAGCCAACTGGATCAGTAGGGAGGGGCTACTGCAGCCAATCACTGATGACAAACGAGCTGCTGCCAGACCCTGATATCCAGCACCGCTGACTCTCCTGCTTTCTATCTTTTAACCAGTTCCTGATCCACAATAGTACACTGCCTCCTATCCCATGACTCTAATTTTGCCAAGTCTCTCAAGAGGGACCTTGTCAGAGGTTTTTTGAAAATCCAGATACACCACATCAACTGACTGGCCTTTGTCTATCTGTTTATAACCATCTTCAAAGAACTATAAAAAACTATAACAGATTAAGAAGACTTTCCTTGGTTAAATCCATGTTGGCTCGCTCCTATTAAACCATGGCTATCTACATGTTCAGTAATTTTTTTCTTTATAATGGTTTCAACCATTTTGTTTGGTACCGATGTCAGGCATACCAGTCTGTAGTTTCCTGGATCATCCCTGGAACCCTTTTTAAAAATTGGCATTACATTGCCACTTTCTAATCTTTAGGTACTACAGATGATTTTAATGGTAGTTTGTAGACCTACTATTAGTAATCTGTGATCTCCTATTTCAGTTTTTTCAATACCCTCAGATGTATACCACCCAGTCTAGGTGAATTGCTACTCTTCAGTTTATCAAATAGTTCTAATACATCTTCCAGTTTAATCGATATTTCTTTTAATTCTTCCGATACATCACCTTTAAATAACATTTCAGACATGGGTCACCTCCCTACATCTTCTTCAGTAAAGACCAAAGAAAGAATTAATTCAGTCTCTCTGCTATGCCACCTGAACTTGCAGGCAACTAAGAGAAAAGCCCTTTTCCACGACATTCTGTAGAAAGGCCAAGAGAGATGGCACCGTGACCGCATCAGGAGCCAACTGCCGAGTGCTGCATCACTGCTCAAAGAGGCACCAGATTTGCATGTATGCTAGCTTGGCGTACCTCCTCCGGGCTCTGAGCAGAGTGGAGACCACTGCTGGAGAATAGCTCTTTTGCGATAGGGGTCTATTTTCAAGAGCCAAGCCATAAGCAAGAAAAGGAACCGGTCCTCCTGTACAAATCGGTCCCTGCTGCAATAGGCCCAGAGACAGAAGCAACCAAAGAGAAGGTGCCTGCAGGTGCCACATCAGGTCTCTGAACGATGCTCTCCTCAGCCAATCTGGTGCCACCAGAACAATCCTGCCTGGGTGGTGTTCTATATGCCAAATCACACACCCCACCAGAGGCCATGGAGGAAACATGTACAGCAGGTGCTGACTTGGCCCAAGGCTGGGCCAGGGTATCGACACCTTCAGACCCAGTCTCCATGCAGTGACTGAAGCAGTGGCAAACTTTGGCATTGGAGTAGGTCGCCACTAACGGTGACCCTAGTGGAGCAGAATCAACTGAAATGCCTCATGACTCAACTCCCACTCTCCAAGATCCAGAGAGTGCCAGCTAAGTAAGTCTGCTTCTACAATGTCTACCCTGGCAAAGTGCTCAGCTGACAAGGCTAGGATGTTCTTCTCCACCCAGGCAAACAGGAGAGCCACCTCCAGAGCTACCCAGCACTCCTCTTGCCACTATGTCGATTGACATTAGCTATTGCTGTGGCATTATCCTAACACATTCAAACCACCTGGCCCTCGACCAGGGGCCAGAAACCCAAAAGAGCCAACCTGATGGCTCTCGCCTCGAGGCAGTTGATGGACAAAGGTCCTGGGGTCTCAGCAATGGGCTCCCCAGACCAAGACTGGCATCCATCATTAGAAGGATTCAGGAGAAATCGTCCAGTAGAATGTCATTCCTCAAATGACAGGGCTGCTGCCACTACCACCACAGGCTGGCCTTCACTATCATTGGGAGTGGGAGTCTGCGCACAAACTCCGGAGAGCTCGGGATCCACTGAATCAGCAAGGACCGCTGGAGCGGTCGCATATTTATTTATTTTTATTTTTATTTAGCTGTATTTATATCCCGCTTTTCACCGGGTCAAAGCGGTCAATTGGGGGATACATTTAACATGAGGGGATATGAGACACATATGATAATACTTACAGGGAACATGGGCAATGGAGGGTTAAGTGGCTTGCCCAAGACCACAAGGAGTGCCTATAGGACTAGAAATCCCAGTCCCTCCGGCCTGAGATTGCTGTCCCCAGGTGGGACTTGAACCCCCGGCCCTCCGACCTGAAGTACCTTGTCCTAACCACTAGACCACTCCTCCCACTCCATATGAGCACGCGCCCACAGTACCATCTCGAGGGTCACTGTCATCAATCCGAGGAGTTGAAGATAATCCCAAACTCTGGGAGCCTTCTGCGCACAGAACAGCGCCAGGCAATCCAACAGTCTTGACTTTTTCCCCTGGCAGGTGAACTCTGCCAACTTGAGTGTCGAAATGTGCTCCCAGAAACTCCAGAGTCTGGAAAGGCAACAGCTGGCTTCTTCCCCGATTGATCACCAAGCTGAGACTTTCCAAAAAGGACACTCGAAACGCTTCTGAAAGGGTACAGA
The DNA here is from genome assembly GCA_033557465.1 of Ichthyophis bannanicus. Classification (NCBI taxonomy): domain Eukaryota; kingdom Metazoa; phylum Chordata; class Amphibia; order Gymnophiona; family Ichthyophiidae; genus Ichthyophis; species Ichthyophis bannanicus. The sequence continues at coordinate 44,179,975 of CM066042.1, read as the reverse complement.
CACGGATGAGCCAGTAGTCCAGATATAGATAGACACAGATCCTTCGGCACCACAGTTGCCACCGCCATGACCTAGGAGAATGTCCTCAGGGCAGTGGATAACCCAAAGGGGAGGGCGGCGAACTGAAAGTGAGAGCCAAGCATGGAAAAATGCAGATACTTTGCTGATCTGCCTGGATCGGGACATGGCAATATGCTTCAGCCAGATCCAGAGAAGCCAAAAACTCCCCTTGGCACACTGCCTGAATCATGGAGTGCAAGCTTTTCATCCAGTACAGGATGTGCAAGTGCTCGTTGACCCTCTCGATGTCCAGAATGGGCCGGAAGGAACAGTCCTTTTTGGGCACCACAAAATAGATGGGAGCATCTGCCCTTGCCCCACTCATCCAGGACAATGCGCACCACTCTTTGGGTGCAGTAACCTGTCCAAGATGGTCCACACAACAGCAATTTGATAACAGATCTACAAGGGAAGATGACAAAGAACATAAGAAATGCTGTACTCGGTCAGCAAAAGCATGGGACCAACACAGAGGATCTCTAAAGGTAAAAAGTGGACTGTTGTAGTTGTTGTTATGGAAGGACAGACTAGATAGGCCATGTGGTCTTTTTCTGTCATCATGTTTCTATAGTAACTGAATTCAAAAAAGCATGGGACCAACACAGAGACCAAGGTCCATCAAGCTCAGTGTCCTGTTTCCAACAGTGGCCAATCCAGGCCACAAGTACCTGGCAGGTTCCCAAAAGCACACAGGTTCCACAATGCTTGTCCTGGGGTAAAAATTGGATTTCCCAGGTCCTCTTTAATATCGGTTTATGGACCATTCCTCCAGGAACTTGTCCAAACCCTTTTCAAACTCAGCTAAACTAACAGTTTTTACTACATGCTCTGAATTTCAGAGTTTCATTATGTGTTGAGTCAATATTTTCTCTTGTTAGCCTTTGTTGTAGCTTCATTGCATGTCCCCTAGTCTTTCTATTTTTTGATGGCGTAAACAACCAATCTACGGAATAGTCTCTTTGCAGTTCAGGACATAGCTGAACTGAATGGTGTCTAACACACAGCGATTCTTGATAACCCGGGCCCATTTCTGAAATAAAAGGCGAAGCCTGCCACCAACTGGAGGAACCAGGGAATGGGCCCCCACATCTTTATTGCGCAGCCCGGAAGGGTCCTCCCCTGGAGGCGACCAAGTCCCTGGGCCCACATGCTCCAGTAAAGGACTGAGAATGTGCCTGAAGTCTGGAAGCAGAAGGGAAGAAAGGCTTTCCAGACCAGTAACGATGAAAGTCCTGAGACCTCTGGGAATCTGGCCAGAGCACCCTCGGTGGATGGATGGAGGTGGACGAGAAAAGGGCACCAGCCTGCTTTCACAGGCCCCCTAAACCTGTCCTCCGGAAGGCAGTAAAACTTTGTCTCGCCCAGGTCCTTCACCAACCTCTCCAAATCAGCTCCAAAAAGCAGCTTCCCCTTAAAAGCTAATCGGGCCAACCGGGCTTTGGAAGATGAGCCCGCTGCGCAGTGCCAGAGTCAATTCCAATGCTATGACACTGTCATCAGCACACCATCCCAGGCTGCCAAATGTATCAGGTCATACATGGCATCAGAAAGGAAGGGCATAGCCAACTCCAAAAAAAGGAGTAGTATGATCTGGCGGAAGAGACTGGATCCACTGGAGCAGGGCTCAAGACATCAGGCTAGCACATATCGCGAGTTACAGAATAGCAGCCACCACAGCGAACTGGCTCTTCTACAAGAAATCTACCTTACGGTCCAGAAAATCCTTTAAGGCCGATCCACCTTCCACTGGAATGGTGGTCCGTCTGGTAACTGCCATGACCTACGTATCTACCCTTGGAATACTAAATCACTCAACACACTCTTCTCTGCGACAGCGTAGATCTTCTTACACACCTTTAATCCCTGTAGGAGGGGATTCAGGAAAGTCCCACTCCGACTGGATCATATTTTTGATCACCAGTGGGAACAGGAAATCAGTAGTGGATTTCTGCACTCCTTGAAGGAGCAGGTGCACCTTTTGTTCCTGTTCCGTGCCAGAAGCATCTGTCAAGTTCAAGGCGAATAAGACTCTGGCAATCAACGCTGCCAGCTCTTCCTTCTGGAATAGATGGATCACTCCAGCCTCTTTGCAATCTGCTAAAGGCAAGAGTACTTCTTTATCCACGTCAGAGCCCAGTACCGAGCCATCTGAATCCAAGTCACAGTCAAAATTTCAAATGGCTCCCAGCTGTTCCCTATCTTCAGGGGGGGGCACTCACTGGGGACGCTTAGCCAAAGGCAACTGAACAGGGCTGCCACTCTCAGCCTGCCCTGCATGAGACTGCATCTGGGGAAATCCAGAGGTCGCAGAGTCCAAAATTCCATGCCAGAAAGACCAGGCCTGCTGCAAAATAGAAAAAAAAATCCAGGGAGGACAATCCGGTGTCTGGAAGCTCTCCTTTTGGAAATGACCACCCCCTACACCAGGGGGCACAGCTGCTGCAGACCTCCTAGAGGGCAAGGAGTGGCTCACAGCACAGTTGTATAGAAAGGTTCATAGAAGTGAAACTGCTTCTTAAATATGGTATGTTTCTAAGGTAGTACAGTGTGCTTGAGAAGTCTTTCTGCACTGAGTGCTGAATTGAAAGGAGAACGGCAAACCTACCCAACTGTGTGAAAATGTCCTCCGATGCACAGTTTGTCCCATCGCGGGTGGTCACCGACCAAGCACTGCTACCCCTGAGCACTTCAGGCATCACCGATCTCCCCTGTGCCTCTCTGGACAGTGCAAATCACTGCAGGGCACGGGACTAAGTGACAAACTCTCCTGCCAAAACTGGAGCAGCTCAGTAGTGGCTGTGTGCAGCTAAGTTGCTCCAGTTCTGGTGGAAAGGTGCCATCTTGCCTCAGTATGATATCATAGCACAAGACGGCAAAAAGAAAAGCAACTCCACAGGGAGGAGGGAGGGCTGTGAAACTGATTCCTGCTGTCCCTGGAGAACACCTGTTACAGGTGAGTAACTACACTTTCTCCGGGCTACCGAAAAACCTGTAAAAAGCTCACAGGTGACTAGAAAAAAAAGGGGAACCATGAGCAGCTGCAATGAGTTGAGAGATAACAGTGGTCCAGGTGCCCAGCAAGGAGCCAAAGCTCTGGTAGCCTGAACACACCAAAGGGCTGGAGGGCAGGAGTTGCCTATAACCCAAACAAATGGCGGAGTACTGCCCGGCGAAAGGTGCTGTACCGACGGGACTCTTTCCATGCAGTAGTGAGTTGCGAAAGCGTGGACTGAGGACCAGATAGTGGACAGGCAGATTTCTGACAAGGGAACGAAGCGCAAGTTCATTACAGAGGCTGCCATGGCACAGACGCTTTTGCGCCTTGACATGGTACACCAGTGAGATACCAGCCTGTTCATATGAGAAGGCGATGCAGTCAGTGACAGCTGGACAGGGTCTGTTTAGAGACCACAGCTCCCAAACGACTCTGGTCATAGGAAACAAGGAGCTGAGAAGCTTGGCAGAGCTCCTGGGTGTGCCTGAGATGAAAGGTGAGTGCCCACTTACAGTCCAATGTGTGGAGAACTGCCTTCGCCCTGCTGGCATGAGGCTGCGGGAAGAAGGTGGGGAGCACCATTTGTTGGTTGGGGTGGAACAGAGATACCACCTTGGGCAGAAACCAGAGGTGCATGCGGAGCATGACCTTGTTTTTGTAGAACTAGTGTATGGTGGTTCTGCCACCAATGCCTGAAGAGCGCTGAGATGGCAGGAGCTGAGAGGCTCAAAGGATGGCGTGGTGAGCTTGGAAAGCATGATGTTAAGGTCCCACTCTGCCGCCGGCAGGCGGACAGGTAGCTTCAATGGGAGGAGCCCCCTCAGGAAGCGAGACACGAGGGGTTGAGCAGAGAAGGGTTTGCTCTCAATGAGCTGGTGGTGTGCTGTGAGGGCGCTGAGGTACACTCTGTAAGAGTCAGACTTCAGCCCTGCCCAGGACAGGTGAAGTAGGTACTGCAGCACTCGCTGGACAGAGCAGGAGAATGGGTTGACCTTATGCCCCATGCACCAGACCAAGAACCTCTGCACTTGAAAGTGTACGCCTGAAGGTTGGAGCTTTTGCAGGAAGCGAGAACCACGTCCTCCACTTCAACAGAGAGATTGAAAGGTGCCAGGGCTACCCTTTCAAAAAATGAAAAATCAAGTTCCCTTCAATGCTTAATAAACTTTTCTCTATTACTTGTTCGTATGATGTATGGCTAGGTCTCAGACTTCCCGACACTCATATGGCTAACTGCTAATAACTTTGGTTAGCAGGGCCGTGCCATCTAGCATCAATGACCTGCCAGAATCAGAAACCGAACAAGGTATAAAAATGAATATGTGTAGATTATCACCAAAAATCAGTAAAATTCTATCAAAGCTTCTTGCCATGTAGGGGTGAATCTGTACACATTCCAATGGATAAAAGACTTATCTTGAGTAGTCAAAGTCCCAAGGATTTCCCAAGGGAAAGTCCCAGGGAAATCCTTGGGACTTTGACTACTCAAGGTAAGTCTTTTATCCATTGGAATGTGTACAGATTCACCCCTACATGGCAAGAAGCTTTGATAGAATTTTACTGATTTTTGGTGATAATCTACACATATTCATTTTTATACCTTGTTCGGTTTCTGATTCTGGCAGGTCATTGATGCTAGATGGCACGGCCCTGCTAACCAAAGTTATTAGCAGTTAGCCATATGAGTGTCGGGAAGTTTGAGACCTAGCCATATATCATACGAACAAGTAATAGAGAAAAGTTTATTAAGCATTATTAAGCATTGAAGGGAACTTGATTTTTCATTTTTTGGAGCGATAATATTAATGAGCTAATACACTAGGAAACGCTCTGTAAATTTACCCAAATACTACGTCCAGGGCTACCCTTTCAGCAGCCAGGCTGTGTCAGAGACCCCAGCTTGGGATGCAGGAGAGAGCCCTCCTCCTATGTCATTAGGTCTGGGTTGCACCCCAGGGGAACTGGGGTGATGTGGCCAGGTAGAGGAGCAGGGGAAACCACAGCTGCCTGGCTCATCGTAAGGCCACCAGGATTCACTGTGGCACTGTTGTGCATGACCTTGAACAGAGTCTTGGCAACCAGTGGTGTGGGCAGGAAGGTGTAAAGGAGGTCCTTCACCCAGGAGACCAGAAATGCATTCGCTGCGCCAGCCGGGAGGGGTGCGGCTGCCAGGAACAGAAGTGGGCCAGTTGGGCATTGGCTGGACTGGCAAAGAGGTCCACCCTCGGGAGCCCCCAGCACTGGAAGAGCTGACCGGTCACCCTGGGATCCAACCTCCACTCATGTGGCTGGAGGACCCGGCTGAGCCGATCCACCAGGGTGTTATCCTGGCCCAGGAGGTAAACTACCCGCAGGAAAATCCCATTGCTGCTAGGATACGAGCAGAGGCTCACCACTTCCTGGAAAAGTAGGCCTAACCCGTGCCCTCGTTTGTTTATGTAGAACATTGCCACCTGGTTATCTGTCTGAACCAGCACCGCCTGGTGCTGCAGGTGGTCACAAAAAGTTCAGAGTTCAAACATGCCCTGTCATTTTGGGTCGCAGACGGCATCTCCTTTGCATTTGCTCAGGTTGCTCTGAGCCTGGAACGTCATGTCATGGCTCATAACATCAAAGCTATGGCTGCTTTTGTGGCAAATTTGCATTTGGTCTCCAACGATGGAGATCTGTAGGGCTGCTACATGGTCTTCAGTCCACACCTTCAGTCCAACCTCCCTTTGGTTGCCCTGTTGGTCTTGTTTTCTACCATTTTCGGTAGCCTGTAGCCCATATGTGACGATTTCATTCCTGCTTGTTCCCAGAGAAAGAGTAGTTACTCACCTGTAACAAGTGTTCTCCAGGAGCAGTAGGAATCAGTCCTCACATATGGGTGACATCAACGTCGATGGAGCCCTTGTTGGAGCATTTCCCCAGCTTTCTATGAAAGCCTTTGGGAATACTGCACGCATGCGCGGTCCCTTTCCCGTCTAAAGGTGCCATCTTGCTCAGTCTGATAACATAGCTAAAAGACAGCACAAAAAAATGCAAAAATGAACTATGTACAACTGCAACTCCCAGGGGAGGAGGGAGGGTTGTGAGGACTGATTCCTGCTGCTCCTGGAGAACACCTGTTACAGGTGAGTAACTACTCTTTCTCCAGGACCAAGCAGAAAGTCAGTCCTCACATATGGGTGACTCCCTAGCTCTGGGCTACCAGGAACCCAGGCTGAACAAGAGAATGCCCTCTAGTCCCAGCATCAGAGAAAGACTTTCACTGAAACAGAACCTCCACCGGTAGCCCAACGGAGGGCTGGAGGACAGGAGTTGCCTAAACCTCAAAGAGATTCCGGAGTACTGCTTGGCCAAAAGCACTGTCCCTACGGAACTCCCTCTCCAGGCAGTAATGAGCTGCAAATGTCTGGCTTGAGGACCAAGTTGCAGCCCTGCAGATGTCTGCCAATGGTACAGAGCAGAGATGAGCTACTGAGGCAGCCATAGCCTTGACACGGTGGGCCGTGACCCGACCCTGCAAGGGAAGGTCAGCTGCCCTGTAAGCCCTGGTGATACAGTCAGCCACCCAGATGGACAAGGTACGCTTGGACACAGCCAACCCCAAATTATTAGGGCCAAAAGATATGAAGAGCTGAGTAGCCCTCCTATACCCCTGCGTACGGTCAAGGTAGAAGGATAAGGCCCTTCTACAGTCCAGGGTATGCAAGACTGCCTCAGCCTGGCTTGCATGAGGCCTAGGGAAGAATGTCGGAAGAACCACCTCCTGGTTGAGGTGGAAAGAGGAGACAACTTTTGGAAGGAACTTGGGATGAGTCCTAAGGACTACCCTGTTCCTATAGAAGCGAATGTAGGGCCTGTCACAGACCAGGGCCTGGAGTTCACTCACTCGCCTGGCCAAGGTTAGGGCTACCAGAAAGAGAGTCTTCCAGGAAAGGAAGTGGAGAGGACAAGTAGCCATCAGCTCAAAGGGTGGGCGAGTCAGTTGCTGCAAGACCACATTCAACTCCCACTCAGGGGCTGGAGGACGGATAGGAGGCTTGAGCAAGAGCAAACCTCTGAGGACCGGGACACCAAGGGGTGAACTGATAAAGAGTGTCCCTCCACCAGTGAGTGGTGAGCTGCTAGAGCTGAGAGGTGGACCCGAACAGAAATGGACTTGAGGCCCTGATTGGATAAGTGCAGCAGGTACTGAAGCATCACTGGCACAGAACAGGTGAAAGGATCTTCTGTGCGTTGCTGACACCACAAAGAGAACCTTCTCTACTTCAGGGCATAGGTTTTTCTAGTGGATTGCTTCCTAGAGGCCGAGACCACCTCCTCAACTTCCTGAGGCAGGCCCCAGGGAGCCAACACTACCCTTGCAGCCTCCAGGCCATCAAATTGAGAGATTTGAGGTTGGGGTGCAGAAGAGAACCCTGATTCTGAGAGAGAAGATCGGGTTGCAACCCCAGAGGTAGTGGGGTGTCCACTGCCAGTTGAAGCAGAAGCGGAAACCAAGGCTGCCTCGGCCACCTGGGGGCTACCAGAAGTACCGAGGCCTTGCCCTTTAGAATCTTGAACAAGGTTCGGGACACCAGAGGCGTGGGAGGGAATGCATACAGGAGGCCCTGGGACCAGGAAAATCAGGAAGGCATCCGCTGCCAACCTCATGGGATGCAGTTGCCTGGAGCAGAACCTGGGTAGCTGATGGTTCAGGGGACTGGCAAAGAGATCTATGGATGGAAGTCCCCATTTCAGAAAAGTTTTCTGAACCACCAACGGGTGTAGTTGCCATTCGTGGGGCTGCAGAATTCTGCTCAACCTGTCTGCCAGGAAGTTCTCCTGGCCAGGGAGGTAAACAGCCTTGAGAAACATGTGCTTGAGTGCAAACAAACAAAAGGTCCTGTGCCTCCTGATACAGGAGCCTGGATCCAGTGCCGCCCTGCTTGTTCACATAGAACATGGCTACTTGGTTGTCCGTCTGTACTAAGACAGACTGGTGAGCCAGGGTTTGAGAGGTTTTTTTTTTTTTTTTTTTAAACTTTTATTTTCATTTTGCAACAAACAAAAGAAATAACACACCAAAGGAGACAAAACAAGTATACAATAAGGAAAAGTAAACCCAATTACCCCCCACCCCCACGCTTCTTCTCTAGCTGATTATGTCAGCATGTGAGCGCTTCCAAACAACAGTGATTATACATCAAAACAATCAAAAGAGTATCTACGATACAGAATAGTCATGGGACAAAGATATATACAAATTTAGACAGTCAGATGAGAGCATTTAGCAGAATGTACATAGTCATTGAGCATCTTCCATTTAGACCGATGATGAGGAGTCTGAATGGGGGAAGCAAACATACGAGGTATTTGTTCATATTTACTGTAGAGACAGACATGATTCCACCATTCATTGGGGCTCAGATGGGAGCTATTTTTCCAGTATTTCGTAATTAGGGAAATAGCAATGCCAAGCATAAAGTCTAAAAGGAAGTAAGCCGTTTTTGGAAGAGAGGGGATCCCCGCAGCTGAGCGAAGTCCCACTATCCTCCAAGAAAGGGGCTCTTGAAAGTGTAAAATAGACTGGATACGACCCCAGACCCGACGCCAGTAATACTGTAACGCGGGACATTCATACATAACATGAGGTAGTGAACCAATGGCCGCATGACATGTCCAACAACTATTGCCCTGAGTAGTGTTCCATTTGGCTAATCTGTCAGGAGTATAAAAACACCGGTGGGCTAGAAAGAAGAGTGTCTGAGTGAGTGAGGCGGATCGGGAGACCCGTGTCACTCTACTCCAGACAAGGCTCCATTGCTCCGGGGTTAAAGTCACATGCAATTCTCTCTCCCATGCTTTCTGCGCTATAGGGGTATCTCTAGTTATAGCATTACATAAGGTTTTGTAAAAATTGGATGCTACACCCGATGAACTACCGATAGATCGGATAGTCTCCGACCAACCTTGTGTAGGGGAGGCCGATGGCGGGAGCACCCTAGCACTCCGAAGGCAATGCTGAAGTTGCACCAACTGAAAGTAGTGTTTCGCTGGGAGACCAAATTCAATTTGCAATTCACTAAAAGTTTTCCAGCGACCTTCATGGAACAACTGACTAGGAATCCAAATGCCCCTAGTGTACCAGGGGCTCCACGCCATCGGCTTATTTTGTATTCGAAATCGAGTATTGTACCAAAGTGGGAGCTTGTCTAACGGACAGAGTCGGGAGTCTAAAGATTGCATAAGAGTATTAAAGGCACCTAAGGTGTCCAAAAGCATTGGTGGATAGTGGGAGTCTGATGGGAGAGTCATACCAGGGAGAAAAGAAAGAGGAATCGGTTTGCAAAGGTCCTCTTCTATGTCTAGCCACACAGGTCTACTCGGTACTGGATCTTCCAGCCAACGAGCGCCTTGTTTGAGAAGAAAAGATTGATGATACTTCAGGAAATCAGGGAATCTGACACCCCCATTTTCCTTATCTGCTTGCAGCTTATGTTTCGCTATCCTAGGTGTCTTGTTTTGCCACAAGTATCTAGTCAGAAGGCCCTCTATATCTTTATATATACGTCGAGGTAAGAGACAGGGCAACATTTCTAAAATATAATTCACTTTCGGAACAATCATCATTTTTATAGTTTCTAATCGACCCCACCAGGTAAGTGTTAAAGGAGTCCAACGGTGAGTAAGCGCCCGGACTTTAGAGGTTAAGTCCTTGGCATTGAAGGAGATAGTGTCTTCCAAAGGAGAACAATAGTGAACCCCAAGGTATTTGACCATGCGAGGTTGCCATAAAAAGGGGAAGGGTTGCATATCGGCCTGATGAAGCAAAGGATTTAATGGAAAGGCTACCGACTTGGTCCAATTTATCTTATAGCCGGACAGTTGTGAGTATTTATCAATTTGCTCTAGAACAGCCGGTACTGAGTCTATAGAGACAAAAAGCATAAGGTCATCAGCATACGCTGAAATTTTGATTTCCCTATGGGTGAAGGGGACTCCATGAATCTCCGCCGATTGCCGGATTAGTAAAGCCAAGGGTTCAAGTGCAAGATCGAAAAGAAGTGGAGACAGTGGGCAGCCCTGGCGAGTGCCGCGTTGAAGGGGAAAAGGCTGAGACTTTAAAGCATTGGCACATATACTGGCTGTAGGCTGTGCGTACATGGTGCGAAGACAACGGAGAAAACCTTCCCCGAATCCGTACCAGCGGAGGACTGCAAACAGGAAGGGCCACTCTAAACGATCAAAGGCCTTCTCGGCATCAAGTGAGAGGCCAACAAATGGGCGATCAAGATTAACTGCGGTAGTCAGTACATGGCATAGAGTCCGAGCATTGTCAGCAGTTGATCTACCAGGAATGAAACCGCATTGATCTGGGTGTATTAAGGTAGACATCCTATCAGAGAGCCGGGTGGAGAGAATGGTGGCAAATATTTTATAGTCCGCGTTTAGGAGGGAAATGGGACGATAATTAGCTGTTAGTTGCGGGTCTCTCCCCTCTTTCTCAAAAACTACTACATTTGCCATTGAAAAGGACCCAGAAGGAGAACCCTCCTCGGCCAGAGCAGAAAAATAAAGTTTCAAAACTGGAGCTAAGTCAGCGTGAAAGGTTTTGTAGAATTCAGCAGGGAGACCGTCTGGGCCTGCGGCTCGACCTGAGGCACATTTCTTGATAGCAGAATGAATTTCTGAGACAGTAAATGGTGTGTCCAAGAACACTCTATCTTCGTCAGATAGGGTCGGTCTTTGTACCCCTGAAAGTAAGCGTTCAAATACTTCTGGCTCAAAATCACATTCAGATTGATAAAGCCGAGTATAAAAATCACGAAAGAGTTCTAAGATTTCGGTATCTTTAGTGACCAAGCCCCCCCCCCCCCCGATGGATTACGGAGGGCGGTGACACGCTTGGCTTCTTTTTGACCTTTTAGGGCATTTGCTAATAATTTGCCAGCACGGTTATTTTCCCGATAATATAACCCTTGTTGTGATTCAATATTTTTAACAGCAGCAGTGTACAAAAGCTGATTGTATTGAAAACGCAAGCGTTGTAAACGGAGTAAAATACATGGGTCAGTACGGGACGTGAGGAGACGCTCCCCAGCTTGTATCTGCTGCTCTAGAATCAGCAAATGCTGCTTTCTTTGTTTCCCCTGCCGAATTTGATAGCTAGTTATAGTTGCGCGGATAGATGCTTTAAAACCCTCCCACCAAGCCCAGCTCGCTGTGTCATGGGGTAAGTTAAAATGAAAATAATCTTGGATAGCGGCCTTTATATCAACCTGAAAATCTTTTTGACCCAGTAGGGATCTATCAAAAAACCAAGCTCGGGGAGAATCATCCCGCGCAGTGACATGTAATGTTAAGGATATGGCAGCATGATCTGAAATATGAAGAGGATGAGTCCTAGCCGTGTCCACTTGAGAAATCAGTGCTTTGGAAATGAGAAAGAAATCTATTCTAGATTGGGAGTGATGGGGGGCAGAAAAGAAAGTAAACTCTAGGTCGGAGGGGTGAAGCAGCCTCCATATATCTACCAGCGCAAGATCTTGCATCAGAGCTGTAAGGGTAGCAAGACTCTTGGGTGGACTACTCGTTCTAGGCGGCTGTCTATCTATCAGAGGGTCTAACACTTGATTAAAATCACCACCAAGTATTAATGGAGTATTGGCAGAGGCCTGTGCCAACTGCGCAATACTTGCATAGTAAGCAGGGTTGTCCACATTCGGGGCATAAATGCAAATACACGTGAATTCACTATCTCCAACCTTAAGGTGCACACGGGCCCATCTACCCTCCTTGTCAGCGCTAGTATCAATTACAGTAGCTTGCAAAGATTTCTTAACCAGAATGGCTACCCCGCACCGTTTGGAAACGGCGGGAGAATAGGCAGCCACCATGTAAGGTTTAGCATTGAGTTTCAGTGTTTCAGCAGAGTTTAAGTGCGTTTCCTGAAGAAACGCTAAATCAGCATGCTCATGGCTAAGATAGCTAAGGATTTTCTTTCTTTTGATTGGACTATTAATGCCTTTTACGTTGAGTGATAAGATTTTACATATGGCCATTCAGAAAAGTTAAAAATTCTGAGCATGATAGCGCACATAATTTCACAATGTCCCTCATAGTGACTGTAGCTGGCTGTACACATAGCATAAAAGAAAATAAGCTTAGATAATACAATGAAGCGCCCCACATTAAAAAAGAAAAACCGCTGCGCGGTAGAGAAGAAGCAGAACCCCAAAAATTACTGGCGACCATGTGTCTGCGGGGAGAAGCCCCAGAGAAGGCCGAAATTGAAATAACACATAACCTGTAGGACTGTGCGTGCTCCGAATCCGACCGAGGCACACATCATGGAGGGATAGGAGACCAAAAACAAAAAAGTCATAGAAAGAAAGAAAGAAAGTCCTGGTAGTCTCTGTGCTTGACTATGACCGCCGCATCGGGCCCTTCAAAATGGCGGACAGAGCCGGCAAATAAAAGTCCAAGTCTTTGGATTAGCGCATCTGCTCTGCTTCTTTGGAGTCTAAAAATGTTGATAGTAGGTCAGGATCTTCGAATGTCCTGGTTTGGTTGTGGAGAGTCACTCGGAGCTTCGCTGGATACAACAGGCCAAAGCGAGCCTGCAGCTGTTGAAGTCGAGGGCGAAAAGCAAGGAGTTTCTTCCGACGGTCAACGGTAGGCTTTGCCAAATCAGGGAAGAAGGAGACTTTGTGACCTTCAAATTCCAAATGATGGTTCGCCCGGGCAGCATTTAAAATGTGTTCCACTTGTTGATATCGTAGCAAGCGAAAGATAATAGGCCGGGGGGTCGTTCGGTTGAGCGCCATGTGGGTAGGAACACGGTGTGCACGATCGATTTCCAGTTCTCTATGAAAAGTGATCTTCAGCAAGGTGGGAAGAGTTTTGAGCAGGAATTCTCTCATATCTCCCGCTTCCACCCCCTCCGGTATTCCAATGAGCCTCACATTGTTGCGACGGGCTCGATTATTGCTATCTTCTAACTCCTTTTGAAGATTCTGTATCTGGCGCTCAGCCTTGTCCAGTGTGCCCAAGCGCACCGCGTGCGAGTCGAGGACCCCCGCCATATTGTCCTGCCGTAATGAGAGACTTTCAAGTCGGTCCTGGAGCACTCCAAAGTCTTCTCGCATGGCTCGAAGCGCTTCTCCATTGGACTGCACCAATTCCTTCACGCCGCGTATTTCCTCTAAAATCTCCAGGTGCATTTCGGGGTTTTCACGAAATGGAGCCATCTTCTGTGGGGAGGACACCTCTGTTTTGGAGCGTTTTCCGTGAGAAGAAGAAGGAGACCCGAAGTCCAAGCGCGCTGGTTTATGGGCCGCCATCCCCCCCGATGTACCCCGGTCAGCCCGGAGCGAAATAGTAAGTTTGTATAGGTATTAAGTCAGGATTCTAAGTAGGCCTCTCGGGAGCTTCAACGCGAAGCGTCTTACCCGCTGGACATCAGGCTCCGCCCCCCCTTGAGAGAAGGTTTTGAGGGCTAAGCGAATAGCCCGGAGTTCCAGTAGGTTGATCTGTTGTGTGGCCTCCCAGGGAGAACACAGGCCCTGGGTGCACTTGTCCAGACAATGTGCTCCCCAGCCTTGTAAGGAGGCATCGGTGGTCAACACTACTGTGAAGACAGGTATCTGAAAAGGCACCCCCTGTAGTAAGTTGGGGGGGGGGGTGCAGCCACCAGCGTAGGGAGTTCAGGAATGGTTTGGACACCCGTACTCTGTCTCTGAGGCTTCCTGTGGCTTGTGTCCACTGAGTTCTGAGGCACCACTGGGCAGGCCGCATGTGGAGCCAGGTATTTGGAGTCACATGCACTGTCGATGCCATGTGGCCCAGGAGCCTCAGACAGAGTCTGGCGGAAACCAGTGGCATGTTGAGAAACTGGCTTGCCAAGTCCATTAGTCTATGGGCTCTGTCCTCTGGCAAGTTAGCCTTTGCTTGCAGGGAGTCCCTATGAACTCTAGGTTCTGGGAGGGGAGCAAAGTGGACTTTGCGAAGTTTATGACAAAACCCAGGTGCTGAAGGAGAGATAGTTCGGAGGGTGGCTTGTCTGGCCTCCTGGCATGTCTGACCCCTGATGAGCCAGTCGTCTAGGTAGGGGAAGACAAAGATACCTTGATTCCTCAAGTAGGCCGCCACCACTGCCAGACACTTGGTAAAGACTCTTGGGGCGGAGGTGAGGCCAAAAGGTAGTACTCTGTACTGATAATGGTTTCCTCCCACTATGAACCTGAGGTACTTTCTGTGGTCTGGATGAATGAGGATGTGAGTGTACGCATCCTTTAGATCCAAGGAGCATAGCCAATCTCCCTGCTGGAGGTAGGGCAGCAATGTTCCAAGAGTAAGCATCTTGAACTTCTTTCTCCAGAAACTTGTTGAGATTTCTGAGGTCGAGAATAGGCCTGAGGCCTCCGGTTCTCTTTGGTACTAGGAAGTACCTGGAGTAGAAACCGTGACCTTGTAGGTGGGGAGGCACAGGCTCCACTGCCTTGTCCAGCAACAGAACCTGAAGCTCTCAAAGGAGGAGGTCTGTGTGCAGAGGAGGCCTTGGAGGCTCTCCTGGGAAGTAGGGAGGAGGCAACTGGTGAAAATGGAGCATATAGCCCTTGTGGACTATGCTTAACACCCAATTGTCCCCTGTAATAGGTGGCCACCTGTGGGCAAACAGGGCCAGTCAACCTCCTGTGTAGGGATGGGACAGCAGAGACGGAGAGGCTATGCTTTGGGAGTCAAAAACCCTCACCCTGCTGAGTGGGAGCAGGGGCCGGAGGCTTGGGGGGTCTTCTGCCTACAGGGCCCATGTCCCTGCCCCTTGGCCTGCTGACCCTGCTGGGGAGGCCTGGTAACGTGGGAACTGTTTGTAGGCAGTCACCTTCCTCGGGTAGAAGGACTTTTTACCCGAGCCCTTCTTTTTCTGAGAAGGGGCAGAGGTTTTCCGGGACAGCCTTGTCCAAGTGAGGTGCTCGGTTTCGAGCTCAGCAGCCTTCTCGGCCATGGGCTTGCCAAAAAGGTTTTCACCTTGGCAAGGGACATTGACCAACTTGTCCTGTACCCATGGCTCGAGGTCCGACGACTGCAGCCATGCCTGGCGTTGAGCCGCGATGCCGGCTGCCGCAACACGGGCCGAGGCCTCGAAGCCGTCGTAGGCTGCTTGGGACATGAACTTCGAGCATTCCCGAATCCCCGAGGACAAGGACTTGACCCTCTGCAAAGGCTCCCCCCGAAGAGACCAGCAGAGAACCCGGCAAGCTCCTTCGCCACGTCCCGCAAGTACATGCCCATGTACAGCTGGTAAGACTGGACACGGCAAGCAAGCATCGAGCCCTGGAAGCACTTTCTACCAAACGCATCCAGGTTCCGGGCCTCCCTGCTGGGGGGCACCGCGGAGTGCCTTTTCTGGCTCTTCAGACGATGCATGGCCGATTCCACCACCATGGAATGGTGAGGTAGCTGCGCCTTTTGAAAGCCAGGGCTCTTTCGGAGTCGATAAATGGAATCGATCCGCTTGATCAGAACCGGCGCCGAGGCCGGTGCCTCCCACATACTGAAGAGGAGCCGTTCCAGCATCGGAGGAACCGGGACAGTAAAGGCCTCCTTCGGAGGAGAGGCATACTGGAGGGCCTCGAGCGCCTCAGCTCGGGGTCCGCGAGAATCGCCAAAGCTGTGGCCATATCCCTGACGAACTCCGAGAACCGAGTATCCTCCGGGGGAGGATCTACTCCGGGGCTCGGACTGCGCTGAGTCCGATGGAACGCACTGAGTCCGAAAGGTGTCAGGGGACTCCTCGTCCTCCGTCTCCCAAGCTGACTCGTCCGAAGAGGAGTCAGGCTCCGACCGCGTGGGTCCCAGCAACACCCGCCCTGACGCCGAAGGCACCGGCGTCGATGCCCTCGGTCCCAAGCGGGAGGTCGAGGGAGACCGCGACCGAGGACGACTTCGAGCCTTCATGGTCTCAAGTATCGGCTCGGTCTCCGGGATCGACTTCGACGTCCCGGTGGTCGGGGCAGATGTACCAGCGAGGCTGGCCATCAGCACCCGCTGCTGATCCATGAAGGCAGACAGTCTGCACTCCAAGGCTGTCAGCCTGAGTCCAAGCTCAAGAGACTCAGCAGCCACCGACTCGGGCCCCGGCGGCGCCAGGCCCGACGTCAGCTCCCTGGGAGGAGAGTCCTCGAGGACAACAGGACTTAGGTGTCCAGCAGACTCCGGCTCCACACGAGGCATTTTGGACGGCTTCTCCTGTTACAAGGGCCCGGGACGGCGGTCGGGGATCCGAGACCTGGCCGTCAAGGGACCTCCTCCGACGCCGCCCTCACGAGCCGCTTCTTCCTCTTTCGTTCCCGATCGGGGGACCCCCTGTCTGAGGAACCCCGGCGATGCTCGGGGTCAGTCTCCCGAGACGTCGAGGCCTCAGACGAGGTCTGGGTCTGGCCGGAGGCCGAATCCGAGAAAAGCCTTTCCTTCTGATGCTGTCGACATTACAATGCCTTGGTGGACATTTTGCCACACGGGCCACAGATCATAGGATCATGATCCGGGCCGAGACACCGAAGGCAGCAGTCATGTGTGTCGGTGAGAGACATCAGTTTTTACACCAATCACACTTTTTGAAACCACTGTAAGCCATCGGGGAAAAAAGGGCCCCCGCAAGGTCAAAAGACCAGCCTTCCATGGAAAAAGAAAAAAAAAGAGCGCGAACGCCAGCTACTAAGGGCAAAAACCTGGCGGGAAGGGGAACCGGCATCGAACCGGACAGGAATCACGATGAAATCGCAAAGAAAATCTAACTTTAACCGGGGTGACAAGGACGGACGTCCGTTGGGCTCCACGGAAAAAGAAAGACTGAGCAAGATGGCACCTTTAGGCGGGAAGGGGACTGCGCATGCGTGCAGTATTCCCAAAGGCTTTCATAGAAAGCTGGGGAAATGCTCCGCAAGGGCTCCATCGACGTCGATGTCACCCATATGTGAGGACTGACTTCCTGCTTGGTCCTGGAGAAAAGGTAGTTACTCACCATGGCAGGTGTTCTTGGAGTCTAGGGCACTTAGAATCCCCAAAACTTCACCAAACATCAACTTCCCTGCAAAAGGAAACTTGACAAGCTGCATCTTGGAGGCCACATTGACCGATCAGTTATGCAAAAGCTTCCGTGCAGCCACCACTGCAGCCATATTCTTTGCGGATGCTCACAGCAAATCATAGAGAAGGTCGGCTAAAAATGACAAACTGGACTCCAGCCGAGTTGCCTCTGCCTAGCCTGCTAAATCCACAAGACACACCTCCAGGATCCTCTGCGACCACCAAAGGCAGGCCCAAGCCATATAAGCACTTCAAATGACTGCTTGAGCAGGGCCATCATCATACAATCCTGCGGGTCATTCAAGGTGGCATCAATGAACACCGGTATGGCATGGCAGACGTAACCTTTCCCTCTCCTGGAATGGGATGAGATAAAGCTTTGCCATGCTCCCCCGATGCCGGGTTGTGGGTCAGCAGGAAGTTCACTCTACTGCAATCATCTCTTTAATGGCGCTATGAAAGGGAAATGAGCACGGTGGTTTCCAGATACGCTCAAACAGTAGGTCTTCTGCCATCTCCAAGGACTCCAGCTGAGGCTCCTCAGCACTGCGCAACACTGCCAAAGTCTGCGCAATCGGGGAGGGCGGCACATCCCTGTGGAAAATCCATACAACGATGAGATCCTCCCTGACAGAAAACTCACCCTCCTCCAACTCCTCCTGGGGCTGCTCCTCTAAGAGGATCCAAGGAGTCCAATGACCCCACCGAGATTGCACTCTCATCCTCCACCAACCTCTCCTTGCGAGTACACTTGTGCCTGGTCAAGGAAGATGTAACCAAAGCTGCAGACCCTTCTCCCAGACCCTGCATCAAGCAGAAGGCCTAGTGACGTAAAAGTACAAACTCCGGAGTGAAAGGAGGGCTCCCCCCTCCAACACTCCTCCTCCAGCCATCCCAGTTGCAGCCCTGGCATCTGCATGTGCTGCAGCACTGGCAATACAGAAGCACTCGCAGCACCCAACATGGTGGCAATTCCCACCAAAAGCACCAGACCTCCTGACTCAGCATCATCTTCCCGGACCACCTCCTGCCCTGCTCCGCTCATCCATCATCTGCTGAATACTGAGAAGTACAGACTGCAGATAGGTGCACAGGCTCTTACGGAACGACGTTTCAAGTCAGTGTGTCTCAAGTCTCCTTCTGCTGGTAGGTGGGCATAACCCACGCTCTGGACTGGAGAGACGATTAGGAAGTTTTTATGTTCTGAGATCTTAACAGCATGCTTATAAATTAACTTTAAAAATGACAACTATTTTTGCTGAGATTGTTTGAATTTGCTTTTGTTTTTTATTTTAGCACTTTTTAATGCATGATGTTTTTTTAAGCTATCTAACACACACACACACACACCTAGGATCTCCCACAGGCACTAATAAAGCTATTGAACAGAGCTAGAGTGTGGCAGGCTGATTCTGCTTACAGCCTTCGAAAGAAGAAAATAAAGTTGTGTTTACTTGCTTCTGCTGGTTGGTTAAGAATCCCTCCTCTGCTGTGTCCAAACATTCAATGATAGGACTTAGCTCTGTGATACTCCGTATCAGCTCCTCCTTGTGCTGCAACAAAAGCTGAAACAGACTCTGTTCATCTCCTCCATGCCCTGCAAAGAAAGCATTATCATCACCCCTGAGGCACCATTTCAGCTAAACCACAGCATCATATTGTCTCAGTAACAGGAGACGAGACTCCAGCAGACCCAACAGAATAGTTTATTAGTTGTCTGCTTATGTACAGGCAGAAGAAATGGCAGCAAAGGAAAATACTTTATTATTCCTCTTCATCTCTTAAAAAGCAACCTTGCTGGTTCTACACTCAGGCTACAATGCAGAAATTGTACCGGGTTTAGGGAAGGGTTTTAATATAGTGAAGGAGAGCACTGTGCTTAAAAAAAAACAACAACAGCAAAAGATAAAGTGAGTTTGCTTGGAGAAAGTGAGAGAACATGGAGCAGGACTCTGAATAAGGATCTGGATTTATTCTTTTCCAACTACTTGCACAGAACAACAGGTGCTCCTACTCTTGCTGTATCTTGCTGGGCAGACTGGATGGACCATGCTGGTCTTTATCTGCCATCATTTACTATGTTACTATGTTACCTCTTCTCCAAAAAAAGTGGTTATAGGCTTTGTAGTCTTGTTCAACATGCAATGCTTCTATCGTAGTAATGCTAGGAGCCTAATTAAATTCCTTCTAGCATCTGTTCTACATCTTCTTACGCATCTCAGGGTAACGTGTCCACTTCCATAGACTCACTGCCCAATCACCCCATCCACCTGAAGGCAAGTTAGGGTTGACCAGCATATAGCTTGAAAACTTTCTAAAATGACATTTGTACATTCCTGTAATGACAGATTACAATCCACTCTGCTTTCATTCCCTTTACATCTTGGCCAAAAGTTATCACCACTGAACGATGGCCAAGATTCCTTTCTGCCAGGGACTGTGAATCTGCCTCACAATATTTATTTAACACTTCTTATATAGTGCCTTTCAGTGGTATCAAAGCAGTTACGTCAAATATTAACAATAAAAGTTACATACAACATGGTTACAACTAATAAGTTACATGCAATTTGAATCCTTGTGCAGTTAAACTATTTACAGCTTAACCCTTGGACAGTTAAGTATTTACTGTCTGATCCGTGGGCTGTTAACTATTTACATTTTGAATGGTAGAGAGTCCAGTTTTTGGTGTATTTCAGTCATTTGAGAGTGAGGGAGATTAATAGTTTGTCCCGTAACATTCCTGGAATATGTACATGTTTAGCATCTTCATGAAGTCCTTCAGGTCAGTAGTTGCTCTGAGATTAGCCGGAAGGGAGTTCCATAAGGTAGGTCTGTATATGGAGAAGGTGCGATGGCATGTTTCTTGTGTACTGGTTGTTTTATTTTCTGCGGACTTTAAAGAAGATTCATGGTTTGGTCTCTTCTTAGTCTGTTGTCTTCAGGTGTGTGTATGAGAGATTATAAGCAGCCAGCAGTTAAGTTGTGCATACTCCTGAAGGTGCTCATGATTGATTTGTATTGTATTCATGCTTGGATGGGCAGCCAACGTAGCTCCTTTAATACTGGGGTGATATGTTCTTGTCTAGGTGTCCATGATATCAAGTGAGCTGCAGAGTTTTGAGCTATCTGGAGTGGAAAGTGTGTACATTTTGGTAGTCCTTGGCATACTGAGTTACAGTAATCCCAGATAGGGGTAATGATTGTTTGGCAGACCATACAGAATAGATTATGGTCCAGCAATGGGCAGAGGTTATGTAGAGTCCTTATTCTCTGATATGTCGCTGCAGTTGTTTTCTTAACGTGTGCCTGGAAATTAAGTTTCTGGTCTAGTGTCATACCTAGATATTTGACTTCTGATTTGATGGGGATATTGTGGTTGTTGAAGGTGAGCATCTCTATTGGATGTAGGTGGGGGTCTCTGTTCATCACCAGTGCCTCTGTTTTGCTCAAATTCAGCATGAGCGAGTGTTCGTGTAGCCATTGCATCACTTTCTTGAGACATGAGAGGATGGTGGAGAAGTCTAGTTTCCTTGATGCAACTGGGGTGTATAACAATGTCATCTGCACAGATATGAAACATTATCCTGTGTTTTCAGAGGATGCTATATATGGGCTGGGTGTATAGGTTAAATAGAAGGGCTAAGAGAGCTGATCCTTGAGGCAGTCCTTGGTGAATTTGAAATGGCTTTGAGGTCCTATTTTGTATTTTAACCTGTAGTGTGTGGTCGGTTAAGTATGAGTGGAACCATCTTAAGGGAATCCCATTTACTCTGATTTCTACTAGGTGAGTAAGGAGTCTTCTGTGGTTTATGAAGTAAAAGCTGCCGAGATGTCTATAAATATAAGGATGAATGCCTGTGTGAATTTTTCAATTCCCTTAAGTAGAGTGTCAGAAGCGTTTTGGTACTGTAATGTTGTCGGAACCCGTGTTGCTGGTCATCAAGAGGTGCACTGGAGTCTATAAATTCCTAAAGTTGGAGCTGAACGGCTTTCTCTTTAATTTTACTAGGAGAGGGATACTAGAAATGGGTCTGTAAAATGTGGGTAAAGCAGGGTCAGCTGTATTCTTCAGGGTGGGCCTGAGAGAGGAGACCTTTATGTTAGTTAGCATCAGCCCCAGAGTGATGGAAGAGTTTATCATTTTGAGCAGTGGTGAAGTTAGCTCTTTCCTGGAAGTTTTAGTCCATGCGGTTGGGCATGGGTTTAATGGTGAAGTGGTAGTGTTCATCATTGAGAGAAGTTGATCTAGTTGCATGCTTGATATTGAGGTGAACAGGGTCCAGTTTGGTGAGCTGCTGGATGTGTTTGTAGGTAGTTGATCCAGTGCTATTGTATATTTAACTCAAAGGAATTTGTTCTGGAGTTAGGAGGCGTAATCTTGCAGATTTAAGCTTGGATCTTTTGGAGAAGGAGGGGTTCGTATGAGTGACATGGTGATTTCGAACAATTCTTTAGGCCAGTTGAGTGATTTGAAAATGATATTACTATGATATTCTCATTTTCTTTTGTTTATCAGGTTATTGCAGTTATCTTGCTTGGAGGTGTATTCTTTGTGATGTTTGGGATCATGTGTTCTTCGCCATCTGCGCTCAAGTTATCTCAGTTTAAGTTTTGCCTCTTTTATATCTTTTGAGTACCAGGGTGCTGAGAAGTTTTGCCTCAATACTCGCTTGGGGGGAGGGGGGAGGGGGGAGTACTGCAAATGAAGTTATCCGGTTATTCCAATCATCAATTAATTTTGTGATAGTTGTTGAGGATGATTCCATTAGAGGGGTCAGTTGTTCAAGGGGGAAAGGAGACCTAAGGTTTCAGCATGCTACACAGAGTCCCTGACAAGTGCTGTTTTAAACAATTGCACGCTGGACAGACAGAGATCTTCTGCAGTGGAGACCTATAACGCCACTGGGGAGAAGGGGGAGAAGAGGGAGCAATCCATGTTGTTTATGTATTCTACTGAGGGCCAGCAGTGGCAAGGTGAAATATTGCCACCACTTATTCCTTGTGAGTTGGTCCCATATCAAAATAATGAAAAGAAGCTGGAGTACATGACCTTTCCATATGGGACTAAAATTCATTCTATTTGATTTAAATTATGCTAGCAGGGCAGGTAGAAAAGGCAAAACATGACTATAAAAAGTGGCAACAAAATTTCAGTGGTATAGAATGGTGTCACTTTCAGAGATAGCGTAGTTACTCACCTGTAGCAGGTGGGAAACTCCCCAGGGACATGGGAAGGTTGTGAGGACTTATTCCTGCTATTCACAGAGATTACCTGCTACTGGAACAAGCAGAAAATAAGTCCACATGTATGGGACACCAAAGCTCCAGGCTACCGGAACCAGGCCTGTGGTCCGAGAGCGAGAGTCTCCATCAGGTCAACTTCTCGAACTCTAGGCCATTGCAAATGCTCTCCATGCCTTTCAGGTGCACCTTGAGAATTAGGTGGTCCTGATCCAGACAGATAACCAGGTGGCCATGTTCTTCTGGAACAAGCAGGGGGGCACAGGCACATACCTCCTGTGCTGGGAGGCTGTTCCCCTCTGGAGGTTTGCCTTGCTCCATGGTATGGATCTTGGGGCGATATATTTGCCCGGCGAGCGCAATGACCTAGCGGATCGCCTCAGCCGGGTTCTTCAACCACATGATAGTCCAGCAAGACATCTGAGGAACATGGCCAAGTAAGTCTGGTAGGTTAAGATCTGGGCTATCAGCATGGAACCCCTGGAAGCACCTCCTCCTGAAGGAGTCCAGGGTCCTTGCCTCCCATGGAGGCAGCACAGAGGAGTGTATTTTGGCACTCTTTGCATGCTTCAGGGTAGACACAACCACAATGGCTTCTCAAATCCCGGGGCCTTTGGGACCTAGCACAGGGAATCAAGCCAGCAGCTTATGGCTGGGCACATAAGCAGCACATCCCTCAGTTGCAGGAGCAGCCTCTGCAGGACATGGTGGACTGGGACCATCACTGCTTTATGAGGGGCCAAGGGGTATTAGAGGAGTTCCAATTCCTCTGCCCTCTGTTCCTCTTCCGATTCTAGAGAAAAGGGGATGGGACTTGGCCAGGTCCAGAACAAAATCATGGAAGGACATGTCTTCCAGGGCTGACTTTCGCCAATCCGGAAGGGGCAATGGGTCGGAGAAGATCATGGGCTCAAAGATCAGACACAGTCGATTCCGCCTCTGTTTCCCATTCCAATTCGGGCTCCGAGAGGAAGTTGAAATAATGCCAACTCTCCGAGCGCTGACTGTGCAGCTCAGGAGAAAGTGGATGTTAATGGTCCCACTTGCGCTCAAGCATGCTGATGCCCTGCGGCCTCGGATACCAACACACTGGAGAAGGAGATGGCTCCAGCCACCAGTCTCGATACGGATCTCCCACCCAATGTCCAAGCCATAACGGGCAGGGCATGGGTCACCAGGATAGGCTTGAAGGAGTGCGGTGATGATGCGCTCTGCGCTATGACGCCTGCATTCCACAGGGCTTTCACCGCCACCAAGTGAGCTTCTAAGACTTGTAAGCATTTCTCCAGAATCACCACCGATGGAGGACATCGATGCCGCAGCCGCGGACATCGCCAGTGACTCCTCAGGTGGGACTCCATAAAGACTGGGGCATCACGAGACAACCGGCTGCCCTCCTGGGTACTGGGAATGTACTCTACCATTCGGGTCAGGTCATCCTGCCGGGGATGCTTGGTCTGCCGTTCCCAGCCCTCACTGTCCGTCTCACGTCGAGAGGGTTTGCAATGGTGCTGCATACAGATCTTCTCCTTGTGTTCTCTCTTCAACTAAGATGGGGTCTCTGCAGAGGAATACTCCTCTCTGCTCGAACCCTTCTGCTCCGACTGAGCCCTCTGCTCTTTTCCTTTGGCCACCTCAGGCGTGGACGAGGGGGGGGGGGGGTCGGGGCCGAGGATGCTGAATCAGATGAACCAAAGAAGGACTCCTCCTGCTTTTTACTGACCCTTCAGCCCTCGACACGTCATCTGCAAGCAGAGCTCACAGGATTCCGGCTTGTGGTCGGGTCCAAGGCATTGCAAGCACTGATTATGGCAATAGATGGCAGGAATGGTCTTGCCACATTTGGTGCATTTTTTAAAATCCGCTAATCAGCTTAGACCTGCCAAAAAATACCGCCTTGGTAAAATCAAACTAAAAAACGGCCATGAGTAGGAAAAATCCCCCAAAGGCGGAAAAAAACGCCAAAAGGCGGAAAAAAACGCCAAAAGGCGGAAAAAAAAACGCCCAAAGGCGGAAAAAACAGAAAGAGAACCTGAAGGGTAAGTAAAAGCAGGCAGCAGGCAGTGAAAAAAATGAGCAAAGGTTCAGCCATAAGGGCAAGAAATTCAAACTTTTTCCGGACAGCAGGAAAAAAAGAAGACTGGAGAATAAAAAGCCTCTGTGGCTTGCAGGGAAGGCAGGTACGCATGTGTGGCATACGTCCTAAAAGCTTCCCTTGAAAGCTTGGGAGCATTACATGTGGAGCTCCGTGGTGATGTCTCCCATATGTGAGGACTTATTTCCTGTCTGTTCACAGAGAATCCCTATTTCCCATTCAACAATGCTAATAGATCCATTTATGCAAGGCTTCCTCCAGTCTTGATCATACTTAATAGACAGCTTCAAATCATACCATGGCTGTTTCTGTCTGTAGAATTATTTTATGTACTGCTTCCCAAGAGTTTGCTAATGGCTACTCAAATAAAGCTTTTCATAGGGTGAAGACCACATATAAAATCTGAACAAATAGGGATGACCTACATGGCACGGTGGGTATACCCCTAAACATAGGCATGTGGATAGGTGACCTGCAAGGAGCGGCAAGTGCATCTATTCTTGCCACCTTGCTGGGCAGACTAGATGGACCATGCTGGTCTTTATCTGCTGTCATATACTATGTTACTATGTAAAATACCCCTTACTTAAGTGTACTTCAATACTCAGCACTTACAAAAGCATTTACAAAACATTTATTTCTGTTGGACTCTGCTCCAAGGGCCACCTCATGATTACGGTCCCATTAGTTTGACTGAGCCCTTTTTATTTTTTATATTTATTCTTTCATGTGCTTACATCTCTATTTATTAAAACCCAGACCTAGTACATACTAGTTTGATCAAAAGCTGCAAAAATGCTTTGGTTTCTAAATATCCAATGCCAATATCATGTTAGAAAAAACAGCCCCAAAACATAGCTATGTTTTGGATCACCAAAAAATATAGTGTTCATAAAAGTCTTGCTTTAGGGATTAACTTCTACATATCTGAAAACTTTCTTTTTTTTAATCTTCAACGTGCTTTTTTTTTCTTAGCGTACTGCTGAACTTTTCTCAGCTCTTAGTGTCCCGCAATCTGCAGCAAATCCTTTAGCTGGAAGCATTACAGCTTTTATCTGTGCCAGACAGCATCCTCCATTGTCTGTGCCATTTTTTCTTCACTGTCAGATCCTATATACGAGGTGCAATCAACAAGTATCAAGACTTGTACAATAACACAAGAAGTATAACACTGAGTTATTGCACTCAATCTCCTTCAAATGAATCCCCTTCCAATAAAACAGTTCCTCCAGAGTTTCTGCCACTGCTGGAAACAATTTTGAAATGCTGTTTTCATTATACTTTGTTGCTGTGTCAAATTTTGCTTAATGGTCTCCAAGTCATTGAATCTCCTTCCTTTCACTGGTAATTTCAGTTTTGGAAACAAGAAAAAGTCACAGGGTGCAAGATCAGGTGAGTACAGAGGCTGATGGACTTGCTTGATTTGGTGTTTGGCCAAGAACTGCTGGACAAGATGTGATGCGTGAGCTGGGGCATTATTGTGATGAAGCAACCATTCACCATTCCTGTGCAACTCTGGCCTCTTACAAAGAGCTACATCTCTCAAACAAGTCAGAACTTGGACGTAGGACTCCTTATTGAAGGTTTGACCTTTTGGAGCATATTCATGATGAACAATACCTTGGTAATCAAAAAAACATGCGAGCATGACTGACATTGCTCCTCACCTGACGGGCTTTCTTGGGTCTGGGAGAGTCTGGAGTCTTCCAGGTAATAACCATAAACCCAAGATTCATCACCAGTGATAATCTTTTTGATGAAATCAGAATCATTTTCAACGCATTCCAACAACTCCCTGTCTGCAGACAGTCTATCTTCTTTTTGGTCAGGGGACAGGATTTTTGGCACGACTTTTGCAGACATGTCTCATTCCCAAATCTACAGTAAGAATGGAGTGTACTGACCCGAAACTTAAGTCCATGTCCTCAACAAGCTCCCTGATAGTCTATTTGAGTGTACTGTGGCATGCACTGCTTCAACTATCTTCATTCCTACTCGTGAATGGCCTCCCAGAACGTTCATCACTGTCAACACTTTGGCAGCCCTCTTGGAAGCACCTGTACCAGTCAAACTCAAGCATGACTCATGCATTCATCACTTACACTTGCTGTAACTGGTCATAAGTCTCTTTGAACGAATCTTCTAGTTTTTGGCAGAATTTAATGCAAATTTGCTGTTCAATTTTTTCACTCATCGTAAATCTGACGTACTGCTTTTACACGATACCAATCACATGATTAAAAAAAAGTACAGGTGTGCTGCAGTCACGCTACACTCTGCACATGCAGAATACATAACTAGGTCACTGCATGCTTAATAGCATTGTGGTGCAACGTATTGTTATATCGCTGCACAATAAATCTCGATACGTTTTGACCACACCTCGTAGCAGTGGTGCCCAAACTTGGGATTGGGACTCCAAATGGGGTCACATCATGAGTAGATGCGGTCACAGAAATATGGCCATTTTCCCTTCTTTCTGGACTTTCACTATAAACTATGTCAAGAAGTGGCAACCATCAGTCAGCATATGGCCTGTGAGCCAGTGAACATTCATAGGCCTGTGCCCTCTCTTGAATAAGCTTCCTGTTAGACTGGAACCCATGCTGAGTATTGGGGTCTGCAAGCACACACTGCACACTGACAGAAGGGACCCAGTGCTGACTATTGCTGAAGTTGCCAGTACTGTTGTCGCTGCTTTCTGTTTTAGATAAGTGGAGGTAAGGGTAGGAAAGTGTATTTACTCACCTGTAACAGGTGTTCTCCGAGGACAGCAGGAATCAGTCATCACATATGGGTAATGTCAGTGTCAACATAGACCTCACGGAAGCATCTCCCCAGCTTTCAAAGAAAGCCTTTGGGAATGCCACCACACATGTGGTGCCCTTCCTGCCCAAGGGTGCCATCTTGCTCAGTCAGATAACATAGCTAAAAGATGGCAAAAAGGTAAAGAAGCAACTTCAAGAGAAGTAGGGACGGTTGTGCGGACCAATTCCTGCTGACCCTGGAGAACATCTGTTACAGATGAGTAACGACGCTTTCTCTGGGATCAATCAGAAAGTCAGTCCTCACATACCGGACTCCCTTGCTACAGGCTACCTAAAACCCATAGGGAAAAAACATGGTTGACCCAAGAGGAGCCGTGAGCAGCAGCAATTTAGTCCGCAGAAACAGACTGAAGTAGGACCCATGTGTCCGATGGAAACAACGCTCCAGTAGCCTGAACACAGAAGGGTTGGAGGGTAGGAAATGCCGAGACCCCAAAGAGAATACAAAACATGGCCTGGACGAAGGCACTGCCCCGTTGGGACTCCCTGTCCAGGCAGTAGTGAGCTCTGAAGGTATGTACTGAAGACCAGGTAGTGGCCTGGCAGATGTCCAACATCAGGACAAAGCGCACATTTGCCACAGATGCTGCCATGGACCTGACGTGTGCCATGACCCGGCCATCCAGCATGAGCCCAATCTGCTCAGAGGCAAGGGTGATGCAGTCTGCCACTCAGGTGGACAGTGTTCGCTTGGTGACTGCTTCTCCCAGCCGACTGGGGTCATAGGAAGAAAAAAGCTAAGAGGTTTTGCGGAAGCCCTGGATAAGTTTCAATGTAGAAAGACAGGGCCTTCTTACAGTCCAAGGTGTGAAGAATGGTCTCTCCCCTGCTGGAGTGAGGCCTTGGGAAGAAGGTGGGTAGCATCACCCTCTGGTTGAGGTGAAAGGAAGATACCACCTTTGGAAGAAATTTGGGGTGCATGCATAGCATGACCCTGTTCTTGTAGAATCTGGTATATGGCGCCTCTGACCCTGCAAGCGACGGTGGGCATCACCAGGAACACAACCTTCCACGAGAGGTGCCTCAGGTGGCAAGTAGTCAGGGGTTCAAATGGCAGGCAGGTAAGCTGCGCCAATACTACTTTGAGGTCCCACTCTGTTGCTGGAGGGCAGACGGGGGGGTAGGACAGTAGTCCTCTCAGGAAGTGGGTCACCAAAGCCTGGACCGAGAGGGACTTGTCCTCAACTGGGCAGTGATGCACTGCTAGGGCACTGAGGTGTACCCTGATGGAGTTCGATATGAGCCAGGATTGTGAGAGATGAAGAAGGTACTGCAGCACCATCTGCACCAGGCAGGAGAACGGATTTACCCATTGCTCCGTGCACCACACCAACAACCTGTGCCATTTGAAGGTATAAGCCCCTGGGTGGAGGGTCTTGCAGGAAGCCAGCAGGATCTCTTCCACTTCTCCGAGAGATCGAAAGAGGCTAAGGTTACCCTTTCAGCAGCCATGCCATCAATGATAGGGACCCTGGATTATGGTGCAGGAGAGAGCCCTCCTCCTGAGACAAGAGCCCTGACGAACTCCCTAGGGGGATCAGAACCTCCACTGACAACTGGAGAAGCAGCAAGACCCACGGCTGCCTGGGCCACTGTGGAGCAACCAGGATCAATGATGTTTTTTCGCGAAGAGCCTTGAAGAGGGTCTTGGCAATCAACGGCGTGGGTGGGAAGGTGTACATGAGGCCTTCTGACCTCGGAATGAGAAACACATCTGCTGTCACCCAGGACAGGTGGGGCTGATGGGAGCAGAACTACTACTACTATTACTATTCAGCACTTATGAAACGCCACGCAGGCAGCGCTGCACAGCTAACCTACAAGAGGTAGCCAACATATAAGAGACAGTCCCTGCCCGTCAGAGTCATGCTCATCGGAGCTTACAGTCTAGTTAGAACAGTACAGAGCGTTAGTCAGTTCTGCACAAGGTGCGGTGTGGTACAGTTTGGTCTATAGTTTGGACATAAACGTTGACGGGGGTTAGGGTGAGATGAGGATGGAGGTCAGGATCTGAATGCAACGGTGAAGAGGTGGGTCTTCAACCTGGATTTGAAGAGGGCCAGGAAAGATGCCTGGCGCAGATGCAGGTAGTCTGTTCCAGGCATATGGTGCAGGAAGGTGAAAGGAGCACAGTCGGGAGTTTGCAGTGCCGGTGAGAGGCATAGATAGAAGAAATTTGTTAGCAGAGCGCAAATTTCGAGAAGGGACGTAGGGAGAGATAAGAGATAAAAGGTATTGAGGTGCCTTAGAGTGGATGCATTTATAGGTCAGTAGGAGAAGCTTGAATAGGATGCAGAATTAGACAGGGAGCCAGTGAAGCAACTTGAGAAGAGGAGTAATGTGGGCATGACGAGGCTGGCAGAAGATTAGCCAAGCAGCGTGATTTTGTATAGATTGAAGGGGAAGGAGGTGGCTCAAGGGGAGACCAGCGGGGAGTAGGTTGTAGTAATCGAGGCAAGAGGAGATTCAGGAGTGGATAAGCATTTTGGTAGTGTGTTCAGAGAGGAAGGGGCGGATTTTGCTGATGTTGTAGAGAGAGAAGCGGCAGGTCTTAGCAACAAGCTGGATATGAGCGGAGAAGGAGAGAGAAGTGTCAAAGATAACCCCTAGATTACGGGCCAAGGGAACAGGAAGGATAGTAGATCCATCCACATGGACTGAGAGGGGGGGGGAAGTGGGGGGGAGGAGTTGGGTGGAAAGATAAGGAGTTCAGTCTTGGCCATGTTCAGTTTCAATCGGCGATGAGACATCCAGGCAGCGATGTCCGAAAGACAGGCAGAGATCTTGGACTGGGTTGCCGGAGAAATATTAGGTGTAGAGAGGTAAATTTGGGAGTCATCGGCATAGAGATGGTACTGAAAGCCATGGGAGGAGATAAGCGCGCCAAGGTGTAGAGAGAGAAGAGGAGGGGGCCCAAGACAGATCCCTGGGGTACACCTACATGGAGCAGGGTAGGGAAGAGGAGAAGCCACCAGAGCATACACTGAATGAGCGATGGGAGAGGTAGGAGGAGAACCAGGATAGTACGGAGTCCTTGAAGCCAAGCTAGGAGAGGGTGGTGAGGAGAAGGTTGTGGTCAACGGTGTCAAAGGCAACAGAAAGGTCAAGAAGGATGAGGATAGAATAGAGGTCCTTAGATTTAGCCAGGAACAGGTCATTAGTAACTTTTGTGAGTGCCGTTTCAGTGGAGTGTAGGGGGTCCAGGAGGGCCTGGGAGGTGAGGAAGTCGAGGCAGCGATGGTGGACTGCTCGTTCTAATAGTTTGGATATGAAGGGAAGGAGGGAGATGGGTCGATAGTTAGAAGGGCATGTGGATCAAATGAGGGTTTCTTGAGGAGGGGTGTGACAACAGCATGTTTGAAGTCAATGGGAACAGTTGCAGTGGAGAGTGAGAGGATGAGGATATGAGTGATGGAGGGGACAATGGTGAGGGGGATGGAATGTAGGAGATGGGTGGGGATAGGGTCTGATGAACAGATGGAGGGTTTGGAGGAGGAAAGGAGTGTGGTTTCTTCTTCAGAGATCGGAGGGAAGGAGGAGAGGGTGGCAGGGGGAGGAGAATTGGGGAGGAGGGGAGGTAGATGAAGGGTTAGGAAATTGGAGGGTAATCTTGTGGATTTTGTTGTGGAATTAGTCAGCTAGGGTTTGGGCGAAAGAGAGGGTGGGGTCGGGGGCAGGGGGACCTTGAAGAGAGAATTGAGGGTGTTAAAGAGACGGCGAGGATCAGAGGCAAGGGAGTTGGTCAGATGGATGAAGTAATCTTGTTTGGCAAGTGCTAAGGCTGACTGGAAGGAGCCAAGCATGAAGTTGAAGTGTAGAAGGTCTTCTGGGGAGCGGGATTTGGACCAAGCTCGTTTGGCAGAACGGGCGCAGATGCGTAGGTAACGGATTGCAGGTGAAAGCCAGGGTTGGGGAGTAGATCGTTTAACAGGACGTGGGGTGGGAGGGGCAAGAGGGTCAAGGGCTGAGGATAGTGTAGCATTGTATGAAGATAATGCCTCGTCGACGGACTCTGAGGATAAAATGGAGGAAAGAGATGGAGAAATGGTGGAGGAGAGAGTCAGGGGATCAATATTATGAAGGTTTCTAAATAGGTCGGAGGAGACAGGACGAGGTTGGGACGGCGGAAGCTGAAGAGTAAATGTTAAGAGGTGATGGTCAGATGAGGGAAGGATTGATTTGTGGAAGTTTGAGGGAGAGGAATTGGAGAAGAGGATTAGGTCAAGGCAGTGGCCGTGTAGGTGTGTGGGGGCGGTGGAGCAAAGTTGGGGGTCGAATGAGGAGGTAAGAGCGAGGAACTTTGAGGAATGTGGGTCGGAGGAGTTGTCGATGTGAATGTTGAAATCACCAAGAATAAGAGTGGGGGAGGAGGGATCCATAAAGGCAGAAAGCCAGGAGTCGAAGTCGGTGAGGAAGGTTGATTTGGATTTGTCGGGTGGGCGATAAAGCACAGTTACTTACCTGTAACAGGTGATCTCTGGGAACAGCAGGAATAAGTCTTCACATATGGGTACGTCGGTACCGATGGAGCCTGCACGCTGCCTTCCCGCCTTTCCAACTGTCTCTCCTCAGTTGAGTTTCATAGCTGAGACAAAGAGAGAGAAAGAGGAAAGGAATGATAGATATAGAAATACAACTCCTAGGGGAGGTGGGCGGGTTGTGAAGACTTATTCCTGCTGTTCCCAGAGATCACCTGTTACAGGTAAGTAACTGTGCTATCTCCAGGAACAAGCAGGAATGAGTCTTCACATATGGGGACTCCCAAGCTAAGATGCCTGGAGCCCTAACATGTTGAAGATTGAAAACATGCTACACCTCATATGGCCAGGCATCCTGAGGATGGAGGGCAGGAGTTGAAAAGAGAGGAGCTGCAGAAAAAACAGCTAACCTAAAGACAGACTAACCACAAGGAGTCCTTGTATGTATGATCATTATCAAAAGATATATTGAAATGAACAATCACCATAATATTGAAATGAACAATCACCATATGACGCTCACCTACTGGATTGCAGGAAGTAGAGAGGCTGATGGAGTCTACTGGGGATCCAGTAGAATAATGTTCAAGGTGACTTCACTGGAGTGAAGGTGGAGGACAACATCTGGAAGTGAGAGGTGACCTCAGGATTCAATTGGGGTAGCACAAACATGGCAGGTCTTCAGTGGGAAGCTTCATGGAAAGCTGAAAACTCTTTTGGCTACAGAAGTATTCAGAGGTAGGAGCAAAAGAGGAAGACTGACCGATCTGGACAAACCGACCTAGTCCTTGAGGGAGGAAAGGGTATGAGAAGAACCCCATACTCCCAAGAAAGGACAGATGTTTGATGAATTGAATTTGAAATCCACTGAAGATCCACCATGTCTTTCCTAACTGGTGAGAGGTAGGAAGACATTGGGGCATGGAGCTTCAGGGATACGTAAACCTAGGATACGGTAGGGCTGTCAGTACCACAAGCAGTGGTTGTGTGCATAATATTCGAAACATACTGTGGAACAGTATGAAGCTGTGCAAGCCCACTGTTAGAAACATACAGGAAGGTAAAAACCTTCATGAGCATAGACAGTCAGAGAGATAAGTATGGAAATACATATCTACCTATAATACATATCTGGATAGATACACAAATATATGTAGATATATATATGGGTAGATATATATATATTTATAATGAGATCCAAAGGGCATAGCATATGCACACTTAGCTGACAGACAGATACATCTACAGAGATGTATATAGGTATATATATATTGTAACACGGAAGATCTGCCCTCTGCCTCAGAAGCACAGAAATCTGCTGTTTGCAGTTTAGATTCTGACAGGCAGGCAAGTCACAAGGTTCCCAGTTACCATAGGCAACGTAAACAAACTCAGACACGAGGTCTGCAGTCACGCCTAGCTAGTAAGCATTCCCCAGCTGCTGATGAAAACGGCTTTCACCTGTGCAAGGGAACGCCCAAGAAGCTGTATAAAAAATGCTCAGTGCAGTCAGAGTTAGACTGGCAGGACACGAGAAACTGGCAAGACAAGGGAGACTTGCAGGACTCAGAAGAAAGCTCAGAATATTCAGGAAATACAGACAGAGTCAGAACTGCCTGAAACTTCTAGCAGGAAGTCACAAAGAAATTCACAGAAAGAAACACAGAGTTTCACACAGAGAGGTCAGCTGTAAGAAGCACTTACCTCTGACGCAGCTTGAATTTCCTAAGCAACGGGCTGTGCTGAATGAATGGGAGGCAGCAAAAGGCAAACCGTATGTATCTGAAAAGCATGGCAGCTTAAAACAGTTACAAACCCTAGAGAGGGAAAGAAATGCTACTGAAGATGTGTGTATGTCTGACCCTGAAGAGCGTGTGCCAGTGAAACCCTGCAAAAGATTTCCAAGAGAGAAATCTTCACATAATAGAAGAGAACAGTGTTATGGTTTGCAGCCAAATGTAAAAGGCAGGAAGTTTAAAAGTTTTAAGGATAAAGTTTACTCAGAGAAAGGTGTCTCTCCTTCCTGCTATTACCAGCTTTATGACAGCTATTTGCCCTGCTGTGAAGAAGGCTGTTCAGAGAGCACTGATAGAGATACGGGACTAAGAAAGGTGCAAACTTTCTGTTCTAATGAAAATACTGTAAATGATAAAGCAAAGTGTGAGCCTATGATTACAGAGGCTGGTATTGAAAGCCCATGTGATGAAGCCATGGATTGTACGCTGTTGTTATCCGATATGGTTTCCTCCTTATGCTGAAGCCAGGATAAGAGTGCCTCGTGAGTGCTGAGAAAGCTAAGAAGAGACAGCTAGCATATCGGATAAGCTTTATACTGTGATTTATGAGTTCTGTTGAAGCAAGATGCTATGTTTACGTTTTCTTCAGTTTACCAGAAGTATGGTTGTATCCTGAGTTTTTTTGTATTATAACCTTTTTGAAAATCCAACCCCGGGAGGGGAATAAAAATCCTTTTGAAAAACCTGACCACTTGACTCACAACTACAACTTTCTATAAGAAAGGTCAGGCCCAGCAGTCTGGCTGTTAGCTTAGGCCACAGTCCAGCTCCTGCTGGTGACAATATATATATATATATATATATATATATATATACCTGAATATATAGGTCTAAAGATAGATGCCTGCAACTAAGCAGACAGAGCTATGCATACCAGGACATTCACATGGAGATGTGAAGGGAAAAGATTCATCTAAGAACAAGGAGGTGAAATCTACTTGAGAAGATATATAGAGAATTTGTTCACCCAGAGATGATGGTAAAGGAATGCTATCCAGTGAATAACCAGGATGGTTACGTGAAAAAACAGAGGATAATATCAGTCTGTAAACAGCAAGTCCGGAGTCCTGTGGAACTCCAGCATGGTAAAAGGACAAAAACGCATACAATGAGATACCAGGTGGACCTACGTGAGGGACAAAGGAGGTATCAGGCGTTTTCCAGATTCATATGTGCTGTCCTTGAAGTACTAGGATACTATGAGGACAAGCTGCAAGAAAAAAAAAAAGAGTATATTCCCTATAGGAATGGGATAACTCTTAGAGTTTCACGTGGAGAAGGCTGATGTCCTTTTCCCTCTTTTTTTTTTTTTTTAAAAGAAGATAGTAGGGTGTAAAGAACCCTCACAGTCATAGGGGATGACTGAGGAAGCCTTTTTCAACCATGATGGATAGCCATTAGAGAAACTCTATGCTCTCTAGCAAGGGCCCATAGTGGAAAGCTTCTCAGTAAGATTGCAGAGAGCATTATGCAGGAGAACTGGGATGTAGAACTGGCTGATGGAAAAAACCAACAGCCACGTCCACTACATTGCCAAACCCAGAGATTGGAAATGGCAAGGGTAGAAGATAGTGTAAGAAGCCTGTAGTGAAAAAGATTATCCAAGAAAGATGTAGAAAACTGTCTTGGAATCACTACTAAGGCCAGACAGGAGTGGTGGAAGACAAGACTGGGACTTGAGGAAAGATGCCGGGGTATCGGTACCGCTCGAAGCGGATGCCACCACCAAGCATGGCTCAGGTATGTTCTGTGAGGGGTGAGCCCCAGGAACAACCTGAAACCCCTGAAATGCTTTGGAGCCCGAAGACTCCTGCCGGGGTTTTAATGCCAATGGGGTCTTGAGGGCAAGGCCGGGGCCGTCAGCATGCTTAGCATGAGACTTACCACTCAAGGATTGGCTAGTCTTAACAGACTGTTTATGGGTTACCTGATCCTGTAGAGAAGAAATGGCCGGTGCCCTGCCATAGGGAGGGAAAACGGTATAGAGGGAAACTCGAAAGAGAGAATCTCTTCTCACAGAATTGTATTCAGGCGAAAAAGGGTCAGGACCCAAACAGGTTAGACACCAGTCATTGGAGTCTAAAAAGAAAACAGTATTTCCACAGTGAAGGCACTTTTTAGGAGAAGGCGGCTCCATGATGGAGAGGCCTTATAGGCCCAAAAAATTGTAAGACAGAAACTGAGGGAAAACTCTCCCTCAGTTTGAGAAAAAGAAAAGAAAAACCCCACCGGCGGTACCGGTGGCGGCCGGAAAACAGCCGCGACCACAAGAAAACAAATATTAAAAAATTAAAGAAAAAGGTTTCTGCGGTGACAGGACGACGTCCTGCCGGCTCCGCGGAAAAACGAAAACTGAGGAGACACAGTTGGAAAGGCGGGAAGGCAACACGCAGGCGCTGAGGGATGCTCCCAAAAGCTTTCTGATTGGACGCTGGGGAGCGTTCCCACGCAGGCTCCGTCGGTACCGACGTACCCATATGTGAAGACTCATTCCTGCTTGTTCCTGGAGATATAACAGCTACTCGGAGGGGAAGTGGTGTGAGGAAGCGAATGGAGTGGACTTCGAAGGAGAGGGGGGAGTGTGATTGGGGGGGCAGGAGGGGTTGGAATTGGCAGGAGGGAGAGAGTAGGAGGCCAACGCCACCACTGCAACCAGTAGATCGAGGTGTATGGGAGAATTGGTAGCCCCCATAGCAGAGAGAGGCAATGGATGCGGTGTCGTCTGGGGGAAGCCAGGTTTCAAGTCAAGACAAGAAGGTGAAGGGCATTAGAGATAAAAAGATTGTGAATAAAAGTGTTTTTTTAAATGACTGAGCATGCGTTCCATAGGGCGCATGAAAACGGGAGAGCGGAGGGGGGGAGGAGAGGGATATAGATAAGGTTGGATAAGTTACGTGTGGATTTTTTTTTTTTAATCATAGTAGCATGGGGGTCTATTTCTAGGGTAATGCCAAGATTTAGAGGGAGTAGGGTGTGGGTGGGTATGTCTGGGTGTGTATGCTCTCCAAGAGGGACATGAGGGAGGGGAAGAGAGGGGTAAATTGATGGTATCAGGTAGGTTATGTGAGAGATTATTTTTGGGGGTAGGGTTGGAGTTGATATCTATGGGTGAGTGATTGTGGGATGAATGAGGGACGGCAGAAGGAGGGAGGAGCGGGATGTGGATGAGATTAGATAGGGTACATGAGGAACAGAAGCAGGGTAACTGCTGGTTGCCTGGGTTGGTGAAATAGTCCACCAACGGGGTCCCCTAGAGTCAAAAGATCCGGGTGGTAACTCTGAGGTCCAGCTGCCACTCTTGTGGTTGGAGGACCCTGCTCAGTTTGTCCGTCAGGGTGCTGTCCTGGCCTGGCAGGTATACAGCCCGTAAGAGTATTCCCTGACAAACTGCATATGAGCAGAGTGTCATCGCTTCACAGTAGGGAATGTGAGACCCTGTGCCCACCTGCTGTTCACATAGAACATTGCCACTTGTCTGTTTGGATCAGCACCTCAGGCGGTGGCAAAATCCTTGGAGGGCTAGATATATTGCCTGAAGTTCCAGGAGGTTGATTTGCTGGTTGCCATCATAGGCTGCTCAAGTCATTAATCTGGAGCATTCACGGACAGCTATGGCCAGATTCTTGGACCGCTGAAGGGGTTACTTGCAGACACCAGCTGAGAATCTGGCGAGCTCCTTTACCAGGTCTCTCAGGTACATGCCCATGTACAGCTGGTAGGCCTGGATCCAGCCGATGAACATCGAGACCTGATAGCACTTTCTGCTGAGGGTATCCAGGATGTGGGCCTCCCTACCCGGGGACACAGAGGAGTGCATCTTCTAGCTCTTCAGCTGATGCACTGTCGGCTCCACCACCATGGAGTTATGTGGCAGCTGTACCTTCTGGAAGCCAGGGCTCCGACGGACCAGATACACTTGTTCACAATGGGCACCGATGCTGGTGTTTCCCCAGGATGGGAGGAATGGGTACTGTGAGCGATTCCCTCAGCGGGGCCTCATATTGGAGGATTTCTAGTTCCTCTGTCCAAGGGTCCTCTTTCGACTCTGTTGGGAATGCTAGGACCTTCTACATGTCTTACATGAAGTCGAGGAATGCCATGTCCTCGGGAGGGGACCGACGCCGAGGCTTGGAAGGGGGGCGACGCCGAGGCTTGGAAGGGGGGCGACGCCGAGGCTTGGAAGGGGGGCGACGCCGAGGCTTGGAAGGGGGGCGACGCCGAGGCTTGGAAGGTGGCGACGCCGAGGGAAGATCACAGTGGTGATAGGTGTCCTGGGACTCCTTGTCCTCAGTCTCCCATTCAGAGTAGTCAGTCGAAGACTCGAGGGAGGAGCAGTCCGCAGGCTCTGGGACTGAGCCCTGCCCGTGTCCCTCAGAGGCCCTGCGGCTGGTGCCATGTGAACTAGCCAGGGAAGACCTCAGTCCCGTCGAATGGGACTCGGATCTAGAACTCAGCCAAGGATCGACTCGAGGCTGCATGGTCTTGAAGATCAGTTCAGCCTCCAGGAATGTCCTAGACATCGAGGGCCCGGTGGTTTGGGCAGAGGAACCAGCTGTGCCGGACAGCAACACCCACTGCTGGTCCATGAAGGCAGACAGGCTGTGCTCCAGGGTCACCATTCTGGTTTCCAGTCCAGAACGCTCTGCAGCTATTAGCACGGATACCAAGGAACTTGGACCCGATGCCAGTTCCCCTAAAGGGGAGTCCGGGACCAATCTCCAGGTGATTCCTTCCCGGCAACCTTGGTGGGAGACTCCCGCTCCGAGCCCTCGGATGAACATAGTGGATTGTGGGACCTGGCTCGTGGCTTACCATCCAGGGACACTGTCTTCAAGGGTTTCTTCTTCTTCTTGTGTTTCGTCGAGGGAGATCCCCTTTCTGAAGATTTGCGGCGTCGACCGGGGTCCGCAAGGGCACCATGGGAGTCTGTGGCTTCAGAAGGGGCCCTGACTTTCGGAGGCACTAGGGACTCCCCTGATCTTTGGAAGTGGCAGTATAAAAAACTGTTTAAATAAATAAATGCTGCTGCTAGCGGCTCTTGAGGACCTTGGTAGATATCTTTTTACAGAGACCACAGGCCGCGGGATCGTGGTCCGGACCTAGGCAGCAGTCATGTGTATTGGTAAGGGACAAGATTTTTGCACACTGATCACATTTCTTAAAGCCACTGGTAGCCATGGGGGGGGGGGGGAGGGGAAGTACCCCAGCGAGGTCGAAGACCCGTGGTGCTGCCAGTTGGAAAAAAGGGGAAAAGGCACCAAAAGGAAAAAAAAATATCTGCATACCCGAGGAGAGTATGAAACTCAGGCACAAAGAACTCAACTTTTCTGGGGGACAGCAGACAGACGTCTGAAGGGCTCTGCAGAAAAAAGCAGATGAGCAAGATGGCACTTTTGGACAGGAAGGGCACCACGCATACGTGGTGGCATCTCCCAAAAGCTTTCTTTGAAAGCTGGGGAGATGCTTTCGTGAGGGCTCTGTTGGCACCATCACCCATATGCGAGGACTGACTTCCTGTTTGCTCCCGGAGAAGCTGGAGACCTGATATTGATCAACTGGAGTCATGTGAATTTTCAGTTGTTAAAATGGGATCATATGGGATAAAAGTTTGAAAAGCACTGCTATATAGTAAATCCCTGAAATAATGCAGTGGGCTTGGTTGCACTGGGAGGGGATGACTTTGTGTTCCAGCACAAGCGAGTTCACAGAAAAAGCTGCGAGAATTTATTTGTAAAAATACACAGAAAATCACTAGGCAACCCAAGTCTTATGGGAAGACTTTGGGCCAGGCCTGGCTTTACGACACTCCTTTTCTTATACATTCTAGCACAGTACCACACTTAAAAAGATTTTTAAAATACTTTTTTTTTTTTTTAAAGAGATGCCATTTTCCAAGAGAGATAACTGCAATCATTTACAGCAGTATACATAGGTTTTAACCATCATATACCTTTAAGATCAGATCTCTCACCATCTCTCCATTAAAGTCAAAGTAATATATTCAAAAGCATAAAAATAAAATTTACCAGTTTTGCAAATGTCTCCGTGCTGTGCTTCTGTTTTTCTTTTACTGCTGAGGAGCTCTCTTTGTCTCCTGCCATTTGGGGGGCTACAAATTTAAATACAAAATCAACGTAAAAGCCTGTTCTCCCAGACTGCCTCTCCGAGACTCTAAATGTAAATAAAACTCCTCGGCAGCAGAAGCAAAACCTAAGATGTACAGCATGAAAAATGTCCTATTTGGTAAATTTTATTTTGTAAATTTTATAAAACATTAAAAATTAATCTGGAAGTTCCTGAAGTATGCATTTATAGAGCTTTTCCTTGCTATGTACATGCACACACATCTTTCTATATCTATACACGAGCGCGCACACACACGTATATATAAACAGATATGCCTGCAGTTATGAACACCCTACATTAAGATGTAATTATGACCGTCACAAATTTAGATCTGCTTACTGTGTTATTCGTGAGCATATAGAAAATGTACAACCAGTGCATTATTAAGAATGAGTTGTAAATGTGTTGCTACTGAAAATAAACTCTCACATGCACTATGAGTGAGAAGCGAGGGGTGATCCGGGAAACTACAGACCGGTGAGCCTGACGTCACTACCGGGAAAAAGGGTAGAAACCATCATAAAGAACAAAATTACTCAGCATGTAGATAGCCATGGCCTAATGGGAGACAGCCAACATGGCTTTAGACAAGAAAAATCTTGTCTTATTAATCTGTTATGTTTTTTTGAAGGTGTGAATGAACAGGTGGACAAAGGTGAGTCGGTTGATATAGTGTATCTGGACTTTCAGAAAGCCTTTGACAAGGTCCCTCATCAGAGACTTTTGGCAAAACTAAAGAGTATTGGGATAGGAGGCAGTGTACTATTGTGGATCAGGAACTGGTTAAAAGATAGAAAGCAGAGGGTAGGGCTAAATGGCCAATTTTCCCAATGGAGAAAGGTGAATAGTGGTGTACCCCAGGGATCTGTGCTGGGTCCACTGCTTTTTCACATATTCATAAATGACATGGAAAGGTGAATAATGAGTGAGGTTATCAAATTTGCAGATGACACAAAACTATTTAAAGTTGTTAAAACCCAAGAGGATTGTGGAAAATTGCAAGAAAATCTTGATAAATTGGAAGACTGGGCATCAAAATGGTAGATTAAATTTAATGTGGACAAGTGCAAAGTTATGCACCTAGGAAAGAACAACCCAAACTATGGTTACACGATGCAAGGTTCCACATTAGGAACCACCACCCAGGAAAAAGATTTAGGCGTCATTGATGATAACATGTTAAAACCATCGGCCCAGT
This sequence comes from Ichthyophis bannanicus, assembly GCA_033557465.1. NCBI lineage: Eukaryota > Metazoa > Chordata > Amphibia > Gymnophiona > Ichthyophiidae > Ichthyophis > Ichthyophis bannanicus. The sequence goes on along the minus strand of CM066042.1, from coordinate 44,139,094 downwards.
GTGCAACAGCGGCCAAGAGAGCAAATAGAATGCTAGGTATCATAAGGAAAGGAATGGAAAATAAAACAAAAGATATTATAATGCCTCTATATCGTTCCATGGTGAGACCGCACCTTGAATATTGTGTGCAATTCTGGTCGCCGTATCTTAAAAAGGATATAGCGTTATTAGAAAAGGTTCAGAGAAGAGCCACCAAAATGGTAAAGGGGATGGAAGGACACTCCTATGAAGAAAGGCTAAAAAGGTTAGGGCTCTTTAACCTGGAAAAGAGACGGCTGAGGGGAGATATGATAAAAGTTTATAAATTAATGAAGGGAGTGGAACGGGTAAACGTAGATCGATTGTTTACGTTATCAGAATATAGAAAGACTAGGGGACATGCAATGAAGCTACAGGGTAAACTATTTAAGACTAATAAAAGAAAATATTTTTTCACTCAACGTGTAATCAAACTCTAGAATTTGTTACCGGAGGATGTAGTAAAGGCTGTTAGTGTAGCTGGGTTTAAAAAAAGGTTTGGACAAGTTCCTGGAGGAAAGGTCCATAAACCATTATTAAGAAGGGACCCAGGATATCAATGCTTGACCCAGTACAAGCATTGTGGAACCTGTGTCTTTTGGGGAAACTGCTAGGTACGTATGACCTAGATTGTCCACTGCTGGAAACAGGATACTGGGCTTGATGGACCTTGGTCTGACCCAGTATGGCATACGAGTTCTTATCCTTCTATCACAAACCCTTTGGAGTGTTTTTTACAGTGTTTGGATTCCATTGTGCTGCAACAAAAGACTGTTTTCAGCAACTAATTTTAGAGTTGACGGTCTTCTACCATTTACTAATGTGTAAACAGATGGCAAACTAGATATTTGGTAATTTGCCCCCTGATAACTATGTAGTTTCTGACAATACAATCTGAATGTAACAAGTCTATAATTGTACGGCACTTTAAAACATTGTGTTTTGTGCCCCTTCCCTCCCTCTCCCCCACTTCAGCTTCAGCCCACCAGCTGCTTGTCCCCCCGACTCTACTTTCCACCAAGCTCTAAGATTCCTTTTGGAAGAATGCTCTCATGCTTGGCAGTTAGGATTTAATACGAAGAAGTGCAGTCATGCACTTGGGATGCAGAAATCCAAAAGAATTATATGCGATAGGGGGAGAGAGTGTGGTGTGCTCGGACCAGGAGAGGGACCTCTGAGTGTTAGTGTAGGAGGATTTCAAGGTGGCGAAACAGTGTGATAAGGTGATGGCCAAAGCCAGAAGGATGCTGGGCTGCAAACAGACAGGAATTACCAGCAGAAAGGAGAAGGTATTAATGCCCCCTGTACAAGTCACTGGTGAGGCCTCACTTGGAGCATTTGTTCAGTTTTGGAGACCATTTCTCACAAAGGATATAAAAAGATTTGAAACTGTTCAGAAGAAGGCAATCAAAATGATCTGGAGCCTGCGCCATTAGACATATGAGAAGAGACTTGAAGACCTAAATATGTATACCCTAGAGGAGAGGAAGGATAGGGGAGATATGATTCAGACCTTTAAATGCTTAAAGAGTATTAGTGAAGAAACAAACCTCTTCCAAAGACGGGGAAGCTGCAAAACTAGAGGGCATAACATGAAGCTGCAAGGGGGTAAACTGAAAGGCAATGTCAGAAATACTTTTTCATTGAAAGGGTGGTGGATGCTTGGAATGCCCTCCCGATGGAAGTGGTGGGGGCAAATACAGTGACGGAGTTCAAAATGGCATGGGACAGACACAGTGGATCCCTTTAAGCAAGAGGATAAAATCAAAGCAAACGAATATCTTTTTTTTTTTTTTTTTTACTGAGCAGACTAGATGGACCATACTGGTCTTTATCTGCTGTCATATACTATGTTACTATGTCTTCCTGCTCCTGCCCCTCTACATGCATTAGCATAGCTCCAGATGCTTGCACTTCCTCCCCTGAACTAGGTCTGGCACTCGAGCTCCAAAACATTGCAGAAGGTAAAAGGTTGTAGCAGCTGCAGCCACAAGAGAGAGTGGGTGTTACAGTTGCTCCAGTATGTTACTGTGGGAGCAGCTGATGTGTTGCCATCGCCACTTAAAGAGGCATAAAAGAAAGAAAGTGCTTCTCACACACAACAGACAAGCTCACAAACACCCAGAAAGCCTCCTGCTACAGCAATCCATCCAGAGCTAAACTGGTGCACAAGGAACACTACTTTGGAAGTAAGGTCCTCCCAAGCTGCCAAGATCCTACATCGGCATACACAAACTTCATAAATTTACAGCAGCAGACAGGCAAGGCCCTTAGGTGGGACCACTACAAGATACACCTGGACTCACCAACAATACTGATCACAGGCAAACTACACCCTACTTTATACCGAAAGACTGTTCTCATACTCCTACCGCCTCCCACCCTACTAAGAGACCATCACTCTGACGCACACCTCACCAAGACAGACATCATCACAAAAACCACACCCTCCACTGACCACAGGACCACCATATCAGCGATTCAAAGACTCTCTCTCTCTCTAGAACAATCCACAGACTCCAAAATCTCCACAAACCTAGCATACTCAAAACCATGCTTCCATTGTATGCAACCCTATAAACTCTGTCCACAATCACCTCACTAGTCTCTACCTACCACACCCATACAATCCCCACACCCCCTCCTATCCTTCATACAATACACCCAAAAATCTGCAAATTCCCTCCATCACCACAAGCATCAAAACCTACAAAACCTCAAACATACCTACTGCAACCCTATACACTGCAACAACCCTCACTCTTCTGCCCCCTATGCCATCACTCCATTGGGCACTCATAAATGCCCACTCGGTGAGAAACAAAGTCCCTATTATCAGAGACCTGCTCGCAAGCTACCACCTGGACATACTCTGCATAACCAAATCCTGGCTCGCAGAGACGAGAACTGTTCTCAAGGACCAATTCCCTCCCCATGGTTTCAGCCTCTTCCACTGTCCATGATTCATAGCAGAGGAGAAGGAGTGTCAACCCTGGCAAAATCCCACTTCTACTACCTCATTACAGAAAGCACAGAAGAAACAGACCCCCTCACCATTACAAACTACTCACTATCTGCATCATCTACAGATCCCCCACCACAGCAGTTACTGACCTTTCCAAAATACTAAAAAAAGCACTCAACACATCCAACTCTAGCAAATATCTCCTCATTCTGGGCAACTTCAACCTTCTATCAGTACAGCCCAAGCATGTCGCCTCATTCCTCAAAGCCATGGAATTCATGGACCTACACCAGATTATCCAGACCCCCACACATGATAAAGGGAACACACTGGACCTAATCTTCATCAACAACCTCTCAACATACAATGGCAACATCCACATACCACAAACTCTCCAAGTACCATGGTTGGACAACAGACTCATTGCTTTCCCTCTAACCTATCAACACCCCATCAACCATACCCACAATCAACAGAAAAGATGATTCAACCAATTCGACAAGGGCACTTTCCTCAAAATCATCCCCCCAGCTACAAAACAAACAGACCCCCACACTGCAACCAAATGGAACTGCATCATCGACTAAGCTGTGACCACAATAACTACTCCACCACAGACAACCAACAAATGACTTAAAACCCCATGTTACATTCACACCTTCCGAAAGCTCAAAGCCCAGCTACGAAGACTCAAGAGAAAATGGCGTAAATCAACACTCAACTCTGACCAAATTCTCTACATGGACACGCTGAACAACTGCCGATCAGCAACTGACAACACCAAACACAATTATCGCACAAAGCTACTCAATGGATTACTCAATCGCCCTAGAGAACTCTTTGACCTAATCAAACAATTTACAAAACCCACCACCACCCTAGATATTATCATCAACCACCATCAACTAGCCAACCATTACAAACAACTCCATCCCCATCCCAATCTCCCCTCTATCCCTTCCTCCACACAAACATCCTCTTCCAACACATGGTCCACCTTCTACCCAATCAGCAAGGAGAACACAGAATTCATCATTTCTTCACTCAACACAACCACCTCCCCCCTCGACCCATGCCCAGTAAGCTGGGTCAAAGCAGTTAAACAAGACCTCAGCCCCATGCTTGCCAGACTTCCCAATCAGAGCTTCAACAAGTTCAAATGCCCGACTGCCTAAAACTATCCTCCATATGCCCCACTCTAAAGAAGCCCGACCTCGATCCACTGGACCCCACCCTCCTACAGACTAATTGCCAACCTCCCCCCTTTACGGCGAAGATCATAGAAAAAGCCATCCAGCAAGAACTCCAGGACCACATTGACAAAAACATCCTCCTTGACCCACAACAACATGGATTTAGATCCCTCCACAGAGTGGAAACACTCATGGACTCCCTCATGAAAATGCTTATAAAGGGGATTCAGAACAAGAAACAAGGATACATCCTAATCTTCCTGGACATCTCTGGACAACACCCTCCTCCATAGTCTACAATCCATTGGAATCCACGGCACAGTACTACAATGGTTTAAATCCTACCTGACCAACAGACACCAAGAAATAAAAATAAGAACCAACATATCTACTCCTTATTGTCAATCCAAGGAGAACCTCAAGGATCCACCCTATCTGCACTCCTCTTCAACATCTACCTTTAACCGGAATTTGTTACTGGAGGATGTAGTAAAAGCTGTTAGTGCAGATGGGTTTAAAAAAAGGTTTGGACAAGTTCCTGGAGAAAAGGTCCATAAACCAATATTAAAAGGGACCCGGGATATCACTACTTGACCCAATACAAGCATTGTGGAACCTGTGTCTTTTGGGGAAACTGCTAGGTACTTATGACCTACATTGGCCACTATTGGAAACAGAATACTGGGCCTGATGGACCTTGGTCTGACCCAGTATGGCATATCTTATGTTCTTGTCAACTGCATAGATGTGGAAGTTGATATCTTGCTGTATGGACCATCTAACAGCAAGCATCCAACAAACACCTATCTCCTATAATGCTTCACCGAAGTCTCACAATGGCTTATCGACAACAACCTCGCCATCAACTACAAAAAGACTGAAGCCCTATTCATAACAAAAGATGACACCTTCATATCCCCAACCCATCTTATGCTAAATACCTAAATAAAAGTACAACCCCAAATAAAATACCTTGGCATCACCCTAGATCAAACTCTACCCCTCAAATCACAAATAAACAAAACTGTGATTACAAAGCCAGAACCCTTCAACACCTACACTCCCTCCTTGATCCACAAGATTTTCGCTCAGTACTGCAGGCTATGACTACTGCAACTCCATCTACCAAGGTCTACCTCAATCCACACTCCTTCCCTTGCGCAGAGCCCTCCATACAAGCAAGTTGCCACAAAACATGACATGACGTCACACCCATCCTAAAACAGCTCCACTGGCTCCCTTTGGACAGCCACATCAAATACAAGACCCTCCTCCTCACACATAAAGCTATTCACGTCCATACTACATGCCACCTTGATACCCTTCTCCAAGTATTCAAACCCAACAGGGCTACAAGACAATTCATGAGCAACACACTCATCCCCCATGCAAGGGCAAAGAACAAACAAGCCTGCAAATGCTCCTTTGAACTGTGCGCACCTTCCATGTGGAACACTCTCCCAACCTAAATCAGATGCACCGCCAACCTACCAACCTTCTGAAAACACCTAAAATTACACCTCTTTATTGAGCACTTTGGCCCCTCCATCTAACCCCGCCCCCCCGAGGTTTACATCCCATGTAAATTAGTAACTGCACCCATGTAAATAGGTTAGCGCTCCCCTCACCAATGCACCTACTGTAACCTGTAAGTAAGTTAAATGTTCTCCATGTATATAAGTTCTTTTCAATATAATTATTATAACCTCTGTTCTTTGTACACCACTTTGACCCAGAGAAAAGTGGTAAATAAAATTAGCTAAATAAAGTTACACACACCTTATGTTTGAGCCCTTGTGCTGGCAGAGCTGCTTGAGGTGACAACCCCTGGCTGCTGCAGGGAAGACCTCGGGAAGAAGTCCAGCAGCATTAGCCAGACAGTGCTATATAGCTGCCAGCCGATCCAGTCACCTGCAACCCGATCGCTTAGCCTGTACATAGTTACCCCGTTAATCCTAAGTTTTAACACCTGTTCATTGTAAGTCCAGTGCAGGTTCTGCCTGCACTGTACAAATTTTGTTGACTGTAAACCACACTGATTCTAAAGAGCGCGGTATAGAAGAGACATTAAATAAATAAATAAAATAAATACTGGAGGGGAAGGGCCGATTGCGGCAGAGAGTCAGTACTACTGGGATGGGGCACTGGGAGGGGAAGTCCAACTCAAGAATTGTTTCTGCTGTCACCAAGTCTAGTGTGAAGCTAGCGGCATCAGGGACAGCCGTTGCAGAATCTCTGGCTTGTTTCACTCTGCTGCTACTTCTCTTACTGACTGGTATCAGGGAAGGATTAGGCGGAGAGGTCCAAGTAGACTCTAGTTTTTCCTGTTGTGGAAGGCAGACTGGTGCAGGATTTGGCTGCACTCACCACTACCCCCTACCCCCTTTCAGCTATGCAGGACTTGGGCACTACACTTACAAGTGGATAGAGAAGCAGACAAAGTATGTGGATGTGTCTGTCAAGATAAAAATGTGTTTAAATACTGTCAGACTGCTGTAATATTATGGAGTAACAGCGAAGACTGAAGGCCACCGCATCCACACACTTTTGTTAATGATTAACAAAATCTCTTCTATATAACCTTATTTCTACACGGCTAATATTTGCAGGGGTGGGAGAGACAACATTTTACTGTTTATTAAACATTTTAAGGGAAAGACCGGTTTAATCACAAATTGTAATTTAGCTGCTTTTAAGTTTGTAGAAGATAACAAGGCCCAAACGGGTCTCTGGAAGTGGATTATTCAAGCCAGACACAGGTGGCATTAAAACTAAAAATGCACCAGAATATTTGAACATCTGAGATGGAGGGCAGCCATAGGCACCAGTGACTCTCTGCTCCTGTTAAATGACTAGCTAATGGGAGACACATCCCTTCGTCATGAGATACGAACATAAGGGCAATTGATTCTATTTTTCTGGTTTGAAGGCTGTCTCCATTGGTTTCTTACCCGCTGGATGCAGATCTGCATTCCATTTGGACTCTCGTTCCAGCAGCACGATTTCTATCTCCTGGTGCGTATTCTTGCACAGCTCCAGCACGGATAAAACAGTCCTAGCCTCCAGCTCCTGTCCAGCCTTCACATGTGCCACAAGTCTCTCAAAGAGCGTTTGTGGCTCTTCTCTGCAACACTGTATGACCAACTGCAAGAAAAGAAACAGACACCTATTCTTCCTGGCTACTGATATTTGTGATCTCCAGTTTTACTGTTGCTTCTCCACCACCAAGAGTCTTCTGTGCTTGCCCCAAGCTTTCTTTAATTCCAGTACTATCTTTACTTCCTTTAGGGCGATAACAAAAAGGGAGAGTGAAACACAGCTATTCACACTAGAAGTCCAGGACAACAGCTGCTTTCACCCTGTGCACCTTGGTAGACAGTCTTCAGGAGCGACCCTAAAATCTGAGGGGTAAAGAACTGCTGCAAGGACAAAATGTGCACCTAAAACTACAAGTTGGTATTTCAAAATGCAATTCTTGCACAATGTTGGCCAGCTGCACCTCCAAGACAAGTTTCCTGGAGAAAATAAACTAATTATTAAAGAGGACCTGGGATAAGCATTGTGGAACCTTTCACCTAACCTACCCTCCCCCCACTCCTTGTTCTCTTCCTCTTTCCTATTTACCAATGGAGTTCTTTTCTTTTTCAAGAGGTTGGGACATATTACCTCAGGCCGGGGGTTCAATTCCCACATGGGGACAAGCAACTTCAGGCCGGAGGGACTGGGGTCTCTAGTCCCATGGCCACTCCTTGTGGCCTTGGGCAAGCCACTTAACCCTCCATTGCCTCAGGTACACTTAGATTGTGAGCCCTTCGGGGACAAGGGAATAAAAAGTACCTGTTAGTATACATGTAAACCACACTGATTCTAAAGAGCGCGGTATAAAAAATAAATAAATAAAATAAATAAATACTTGCAACCACTTTGATTTTGTAAACTGCCCCGATGCTGTTGCTTGGGCAGTATATCAAATGCTGAAATAAAGAATATAGAACTGTGTACCCCCTTGGGAACCTGCCAAGTGCTTGTGACCTGGATTGGCCACTGCTGGAAACAGGATACTGGGCTTGATGGACCTTGGTCTGACCCAGTATGGCATTCCTTGTGTTCTTATGAGCCGGAGGATTTCAACCCTCCTACCCCCTCACTCTCTTCAGGTAGTTGTATCTTTTAAAAACTGTTGAAAATGCAGTGACACATTTGAGAATAAATATTTGATGATGTTAAGATTCTACATATGGACAAATCTGTTTGTTACAGTAGAGGTTGTTCTGATAAATTCCAAAATGCATGGGGAAAATTGTTTGTTTCCTTATCATCGCTCCAGTCCAGTCGAGCAGGTTGTCTGCCCCCACCAGCAGCTGGAGACTGAGCATGCCCAAACCTTGGTGATGTCACCCTACAGAGCCTACCAGTACCATCCACCAAGGCCAGTATCTCAGTCTCCAGCAGCTGGTGAGGAGCATCTATCCAGTGCTGGACCATACTGGATGGATACAGCTTAGAATAGATTTGGGATTTAGGTGTTGGAGTGATAGCTGCTAGGGTGTATTGAGAGCTAACCAGCCATACAGAATCAAGGCAGCCAAAAAAAATCCCCCAGAAATTAAAGATAGACTGACCCAGGCTGATTCCTTGAGTGAGAGGCTAGCTGGGACTAGGCAGTGCCGAGAGCACACCAGGAGGTCCAATGCAGGCTTCCTGAGGGACCAAATCATTTAATCAGTCCAGTCCTGCTTAAGGGGTATTACCTCAGAAGGCTCCCAGGTCCCATCCCCATGGCAGTTTAACGGCACTTGCCCGAAGCGGCTGTAGTGCTTCCCTGACTGCTGGTGTTGTTGGCTACAATGAGTACATTTCCCGTTAAAGTGGTGTGTCTGCGGCATGGCACTCCGGGGGGGAGGTGAGGCCTCTTCAGGGCGGCCGCATTTCAGTGTGGAGTCATGGAAAGCAGTGCTTGCAGGGCTGACAGGTCATTCGCTTAGGTGCTTGGTTTCACTTTTGCTTTCCCTTTACTTGGTTTCCGTGTGTGCAATGCTGACGGCGAAGGTAAGATGTGCAGCATGTGGGACACGGCACAGCAGCCTCTCTGTGGCAGGGGCATGCAAATCCAGTGAGAAAGAGACCAGCTCTGCAGAGGAGGCCTTGGGGGATGGTCGTTCAGTGGATGCAGCCTCGGGGGAGAGCATATCACCACGGTTAGATCACTTTTCCTCTCTCAGCCCCTTGCCCGCAGTTGTGGTGGGAAAGGATGCTATTTTAGGTGCAGCAGGTCTGTCAGGGAGCAGAGACAGCTTCCAGGCAGGACTACATGTTTCAAACCTCCAGAAGTGTGGAAATTCAGGGTGGACAGGGGGTGCAAATCAGCCCCCCCGGCTCCCTTTACACTGGATTTTGTCTTTCTCCTACATCAGGTTTATTGTTTGAGGCAAGGGACAGTGGGACAAGTTACAGGTCCGGCATCTATACATTGAAGGGCAGAGAGGAAGACAGGGGCTGCACAGTATGAAGGTAATAAGGCAGGGGAGCCCTCAGCTAAGCGCCTCACTTGGAATTAGAGCTTTGGGAGGGGCTTTTGGACACCTCAGAGGATCCATTGGAGGGCACCTTAGACATGTTTGAGGAGGGCCCTCCGTTGGACCCTGAGGAAGGGGGTGTCCCACCAGGGGAGAACCCCAATATGATGAGTGTGTTTCACAGAGAAGAGCTGTCGGCTCTTATTGGCTACTTGCTAGCGGCCTTGAATATTGTCCAGAGTGCTCAGTCTGGTGAAGAACCTTTGGGGGACCCTCTTTTGCAGAGTTGTAGGATGTCGCAGACTCTCTTCCCTGTACACAGGGTAATTAAGCAGATGATAGAGACCGAATGGGAAATGATAGAAGCAGGGCTACGAGGTAGCCGGGCCATAGCTAGCATATATCCGTTACAGATCAGGAGAAGGAGCAGTTGAGATCCCCCAAGGCTAATTTATTTATTTATTTAAGCGGTTTTGTATACCACCTTATCCTTCAATCAAAGTGGTTGACAAGACAACAAAGGACTTACATGTTGAGGACATGGGAAGATCAAATACAATACATTACAATATAAATACAGTACAAACAGTAAATTATAATATTATCTCATAGTGAAATTGGATATACAAGTTGATCAATTTAAGTTATTTGACCAAATGATTCTATGACTAAATAAGTCTTTAAAGATAAGTGAAAGTCTTTGATGTCTTCCTGAGCTCTTAATTCCTCAGGAATAGAATTCCATACCTCTGGTGCCATGAAGGAAAATGCTCTTTTAGAGGTCATCTGTTTTGATCTATTGAAGTTTAAAGGTGTACTAAGCTTATTGGAGTTATGAGATAGTCTAGATCTTAGGCTCTTGTCTTTGGATATTATATGCTGTAGAATATCTGCTGAAGATTGGTAAAATATTTTGAAAATAAGTTTTTTGTATTTTGCTCTTGCAATAATTGGAAGGAAATTTAACTGTTTAAGGACAGGAGTTATGTGATCAAATTTTGCAGAGCCAGTAATTATATGTGCAGTAGTGTTTTGAACTAATTGGAGAGGATGGATAGCGTTTTTAGGAAGACCTTGATACAAGACGTTTCCAAAATCAAGTAGGGGTGTTATGACAGCTTGACATACCGTGCAGAAGTGATTTGTATTTAATATTGATTTTAGTCTTCTTATAATCTTTAAGCGATGGTATGCTTTAGCTGCAATTTTGTTTATATGAGATTTTAAGTTTAAATATTTATCTAAGGTTACACCTAAATATCTTACTTCATCTTTAATTTTTATTTTTTTATTTAATAGGTTAATTTCACTTGGTAGTTTTAAGGACTGACAATTCGATATGAACAATGCTTCCTTTTTGTCAGAATTTATTTTTAAATTGTTGCTATTGAGTCAATTATTCATATCATTCAAACAGCTATTAATTTTTGTTGTATCAAAGGTATTTTGATCAATTGAAGTATAAGTCATAACGTCATCAGCGTATAAATGATAATGCAGCGGTGTCCATTGTAACAAAACACACTACCATCCCGGTGGAAGGTGATGCAATCTTAAAGAACCCCCAGGACAAAAAGATGGAAGTTCTGTTTAAGCAGGCCTTTGACGTCAATGCCATGATATTGCAGGCTTCCATCTATGGGGCCTACGTTTCCCCGAGCGGGTCTCTGCTAGGCTCAGGTCCTTCCGGAGGCCGAGAGTCACTAGCTGCAGATGCTCCCAGAGGCAGCTCGGCTGGAGTCGGGTGCCGCCTTTCTGGCAGATGCCTTTTACGATTTGATCAAAGCCTCGTCCCAGGGGTTGGTCTCAGTCATTGCAGCGCGGCAGCTGTTGTGGCTGCGCAACTGGGCAGCGGATGTTTCTTCCAATATGCGCCTTAGCTGGCTCCCCTTTAAAGGGAAACTTCTGCTTAGGGAGGCCTCAGAGAAGTTTGTTAAGGAGCTGGGGATTCAGGGCTGGTGGCTCCATTGTCGGGGATCCTTGCCTTCCTTTAAGCAGGCCTCGACAAAGGACTGGCACTTGATTCATTGCGGGTGCAGGTGGCCACGCTGGCATGCTACTGTGGTCAGATCCAGGGGGTGTCTCTGACGATTCACCCCGATGTGGTGCATTTTCTCAGGGCAGTAAAGCAGATGTGGGCTCCATGTCAGGTCCTGGTGCTGGTGTGGGATCTCAATCTGGTCCTGTCGGATCTGACAGAGCACCCTTTGAATTGTTAAGGAAGGCTATTCTGAAGGATTTGACATTGAAAGTGGTCTTTTTGGTGGCAATCTGCTCAGCCAGGTGGATACCGGAGCTTTAGGCTTTGTCCTGTCGTGAACTGTTCCTATTGCTTTCCAAGGAAAAGGTGGTCCTGAGGTGGGTCCCATCCTTTTTGCCAAAGGTCATTTCAGCTTTTCATTTGAACCAGCTGGTCATGTTGCCAGGTTTTGCGGGCAGAGATGACTCAGAGGAGGACAGGCAGTTGCATCTTTTGGATGTGTGGCACGTTCTCTGCCTCTACCCGACATGCAGGACTCAGATTTGTAAGTCAGACCATCTGTTTGTCCTGTTTGGGGGCCTGCGCAAGGGGGAGTTGGTTTCCAAAGCATTGGTGCACACTGGATCAAGGAGGCAATCGCCTTGGCTTACCTGTTGATGCGGAAGCAGTTGCGGGAAGGGATTGCAGGCACACTCCACGAGGGCACAGGTGGCCGAGTGCACCTTGGTATCTCCTTTGGACATTTGTCAGGAGAAAACGTGGTCGTCGCTGCATACTTTGTTCGTCATTACCGGATGGATGTTCAAGCAGCTTAGGAGGCGAGATTCGGTGTTGCAGGCCAGGCTAGCATGTCCTGCCTGGGTTTAGTACTGCTCTGGTACATTCTGCTTGTCTGGACTGGACTGGAGGGATAAGGAAAGGGAAATTAGGCCTTACCTGCTAATTTGCTTTCCTCGAGTCCCTCCAGTCCAGTGCCCTCATGGATCTTAGTGTTGATATGGCAAGCCCAGCTCTCAAAGAAGTCATCATTGTAGGTTAGGGCCGGATAGATTAGGGTGCTCCTCAGTTTCTGGGGGGGGGGGGGGGGTGCCCTGGCATGCGGTAGGTGTGTTCTCAGTAGGTGGGGTCATGAGGGTGATCCGGTTAAAAAAAAAAAAAAAAGGAAAGATAACAGCAGTTGTTGGCAGCATGACAGAAATGCCCCTTTGTCTCTACATACTGCACGCTTTAGCCATTCTGTTTGGCTTGATCGTTTGGTTAGTAATTAGGACAGTTTGTATTTACTCTGCTTTGATATTACGATACTGGCCTTGGTGGGTGATACTGGTAGGCTATCTAGGTTGACATCGCCAAAGTTTGGGCATGCTCAGTCTCCAGCTGCTGGTCGGGGGGCAACTGAGGGACTCGAGGAAAGCAAATTAACACATAAGGCCTAATTTCCCCATTCACTTTTTTCAGATAAACTATCACAATCATCAGTAATGGCTTATGGAGCCATGATGATAATAACTGAACAGAGACCATCAACTTACTACATAGGGGATAAGGAAGTCTGGATTAATTCATGCCTTTTTGCAGTGATAGCTCAAGGCAAGTTACATTCAGGTACTGTAGGTAGGCTTACAAACTAAGCTTGTACCTGCAGCAATAGAGGGTTAAGTGACTTGCCCGAGATCATAAGGAGCAGTAGTGGGATTTGAACCCCGACTTCCCTAATTCTCAATCCACTGTTCCTAGCTAATGCCCCCAAAGTGAAAAACCTTGTAAGGCTGTGACAATTCTCAGGAACCATCCTACCCCCAGGGGCAGCAGGTAAATTAATCTGAGCACCAGGTACTTTCCCTGCCTCAAATATTAGATGGTTCTGGACTACTCACCTGCTTCTGCACTTCCGGGATTTCTTTGCATTCTGACACTTTCTCTAGGAGGGTTGGCATCTCCGACAGAGCTCTTGAGAAGATGCTTTTATGTTGCTGTAAGAAGTCCAACATATTCTCCGACTCTATGGCTGAGAAAGTCACATAAACAGTTGTAATGTACAATCCCACAGTACTTCCAAATCCCACAGGAAAGAGGAGTTAGAAATTTGCCACAAATATGTAAAAATAAAACAAAAGAAATATTTATGTTATGTTTATGTTTACTGAGCTTGATATATCGCCCTTCACATTCGCAGCAGGGTGGTGTACAATAAAAGCATATAGTAGAGAAGGAAGGAAAGGAACACATGTCTGATAGAAGCATTCATAGCGGGGTAGAGGGCCAGTCAGAAGGGTGAGGAGTCAGGGGGAGTTAAGCAGCTGGTAGGCCGAAGGCTTTAGGAGATAGGTAAATATTGAGTTAGGACTTAAACTGAATATAGGACACTTCCAATCTGAGGTCAGGAGGCAAGAGGTTCCAAAGGGATGGACCCAGGAAATAAAAGGCAGCATGACGGGTGATCTCTAACCTGGCTCATGTGGCAGGAGAGAGGTGCAGGCGATTAGCATGAATGGAGCAGAGAACCCGATGTGGAGAGTGCAAAATGAGGATATTAGAAAGATAGAGTGCCCATGTGAAGGGTCTTGTGAACCAAGTTGAGAGGTTTATACTGAATGCAGTAGGAAACTGGGAGCCAATGAAAGTGAATGAGAAGGGGGGGTCATGTGGTCAAAGCATGAAGTGTGAGCAAGTATCTTAATGGCTGTGTTCTAAATAAGCTGAAGTCACTGTAGCTGGTTTAGAACACGGTATCTCTAGTATACATTATGACATGACAGCAGCCTCCTCTCACCATGAATTATACCTCTTGGTGCTCACAGTAGCCCCCTTACCCCATGCGGCGGATGCCTTCAAGTGCCCACAGCAGTCCCCTTACCCTATCCCCATCAGCTATACCAGCTGGTGCATTTTTTGATTCATTCTCTTTTTATGTTTTTATTTTTTTTTTTTGCTTTTTCTAAATTTTATGCCCCAGGTGTCTTGGCTCCAAGGATGTTTCCAGACCTGTCTGAGTGAGGTCTTGGATGTTTCCACTGTTAAGAAGAAATCACATTTCATCCAAAAGACCTAAATATGTATATCCTTGAGAGGAGGGATGGGGTATATGACGCAAACATTTAAATAAAACAACAGTTTTTCAGAAACAGGGATGCTGAGAGGCTGCTGACGTCATTAGACAAGATGGCCACTTAAGCTGGAGCTCCGGCGGGCCACAGGGGAAATATTACCACCTCTACCCACACAGGTTCTGCTGAAATTGCCTCCAAAGCTGACGGGATAGCAACTGAAGAAAGGTCAATGATTGCCAAAAGCAAAAAACCTGACCTGTGGGAGTACGTGTACGCCAGGATGGTGGCATCGCAAAGACGGGCGACAGAAAAAATGGTACTGGCGACATCAAAAAGTAGCAAAAACAAGCAGCTCCAGTCCAGGTAGCACAGCAGCTGTCTGTGGAAGTGGCAAAGTGGCATCAGAGGGCAAACAAGATCTTCCTAGCAAGATGCTGGCCTGGTTCCAGAACCTTAAAGCTGACATCACCCTCGTTCGTGAAGAAGTCACCAACGGCACTGAGACCCTTAGAATGGACTTGTACAATGGGGGCGGTGGGTGGAAGCACTTGAAGGTCATCTAGAGGAGCAGAGTGAGAGCACAATAGCTTTGGAAAAGAGGTGCGCTGAACTGGACAGGCGCTATGTGGAGATGGAAGAAAAGCTGGAGGACCTTTTAAACTAGTCCAACACATAGTAACCTCTGGTTCAGAGGGGTGCCGGAGGGGGATAAGAACCAGGACTGCATAGCAGTGGTCAAAAACATTGATAAGACCTTACTACAGACGGCTAGTGAGGACTTAGAGGGCAGAGATGACGGCATCGATAGAGCCCACCGAGTGGTGGGCCCAGAAGGCCCGGACAAAAACAAACGCCACACATTTTCATGACTTTAGTTTGAAGGACTTGGTAGCTAATAAAGCCAGATTAAATGGACTGCTACAGTGGGAGAACACAACAGTGGATATTTACTCAGACCTAGCGCAAATTACTTTACAAAAGCGAAGAGGACTGAGACACTATGCAAAAATTACATAGCGAGAACATTCGCTACAGCTGGTCTTTTCCATTTGGCCTGACATTCATCCTGAAGGGGAAACACTGGTGAATGTGCACCAGAGAAGAGGCCAGACATAGCAGTCATTCCCAAACCAGTCCTCAGGTACCCCCAGGCCAGTCAGGTTTCCAGGATATCCACAATGAATATGCATGAGACCGATCTGCATGCACTGCTTCCACTGTATGCAATTCTCTCTCATGCATATTCATTATGGATATCCCAAAAAACTGACTGGCCTGGGGGTACCCAAGGTCTGGATTGGGAACTGCTACCATACAGGCTCCGATAGCAAATGGCATCACCAGAATGGACCAGATGCCGTCCAAAAAGACTTGGCTCACAGGTAGGAGTACCCTCGCTGGCAATGCTTTAACTATGGAAGAAAAGACTGCACCGGAATTGCTGGGCCAATGAAAACAAAACAAGGGAAAAGACTTGAAAGAACAAGGCCAGAGTGTTGGACTTATTTAGTGCTCACACAGGATTGACTATGTCCTTATGACAATTAGATGGCCATTGTTGACCTTGTTGGAATGTAGAGTGTGCTGTTTGCAGGTCATGTGGGGAGAGGTATTGTGGGAGGGAGGGGGAGGAGTTGTTGTTAATACGGTAGTTGCGTGGACATAGGGAAAATGTGATTGAGGGAGGAACGTGGGGTGGGGTGGGGGTGGGGGTCTAGAAGCAGCTATATAAATGATAGTTTGATCTACCCTCAGTGAGATGGGAAGCCAGGGGAGAGGTAAAGAGGGGACTGGCCAGGCCACCTTGATCTGATGGCAGGAGTCTCATGGCACCATAGTATGCAAAGGGGGGGCTTTTGGGAAGGGAAAGGGGGGTGTGGGGGGAAAGGCAAGAGGGAGACAGAGAGGGGGCTATTCAAATGGCTGCACTTAAAGTGATATCCTTCAATGTTAGCGGCCTAAACTCCCCATTAAAAACACCAGAAATTATATAAAGAGCTGGGGAGACAGGACGCGACTATAGTCCTAATACAGGAGATGCACTTCCAAATCCTGCTATTCACATCCAATAAGACGAAGAGGAGAAAGGGAGGAGTAGCACTGTTTGTGGCTAGAAGTAGGGGACGTTGTGTGGGATAAGGCGGGGTGCTATATCATAGCCCACTTGAAGGTAGACATGGATTGGTATAGGGTGGTGAATATTTATGCCCCTACTGGCATGCAAGGAAATTTTTGTGAGGAGGTTGGGAAACATTTGATAAGCATGGAGGAGGGCCTACCTATTTTGGGTGGGGATTTCAATATAACTTGGGACACTAGACAGGACATGACGGGGAGGGGGAAATCCAGGAAGTCTGAAAGGGGTCGCTTCAAACGCTTTGTCCATCAGCAGAGAGTGGTAGATGTGTGGCAACCTCTAAACCCGGGTCGGGGAAAATACACCTATTACACACACGTACATCATACCTACTCTCACATCTTTATGATATGGGTGGGCAGGGAAGGAATGACTAGGGTCATACGAGCAGATATAGACGCAATCACGTGGGCTGACCATGCACCCATACAGGTAGTCTTGGAGTTATGTACTGGAGAAGGGGGGAGGACAAAATATTGGTGCTTGAATGAAGCCCTGCTAGAGGACAACAGGGTGGTCCAACAAGTGGAGGACTTCATCAAAGAATTTTTCGGGACCAACGATAATGGGAAGTGAGCTGGGATGTAATATGGAATAGTTTTAAAGCCATGCTGAGAGATATCTTGCTCAAATGGGGTACACGAGTCAAAGGGGAGAAGGGAGAACACGTGGCACAGCTATACAGCCAGTTCTTACAAGCAATGGATGCAGATACTGGGGACCCGAGGGGCATTGTGAGCGCAATTAAATGCTTTCGAAATGGAATAGATCACGTATAAAATGCAGTTGGCTCGCCATGCTTTTTTTGAAGGGGGGGGGGGGTGACAAAGGTAGAGATTCTTAGCATGACAGCTCAGACAGAAGAGAGCACGAGTTCAAATTACAGCAGTGAAGGGAGCACAAGGGCAACTATGCACAAAGGAAGAGGAGATGCAAAGAGAGTTCATAGAATATATATATATTTTTTTTTTTTTTTTAAATCGGCGACTGTACTCTGCCCGGCCTCACCACCAGATGGGGATGTAGACAGCTACCTGCCCTCTATTACATTGGGCAAGTTAGAGAAGGAACTTAGGGAGGGATCTAGAGGGAGCGATAGGGAGGGGGCGAGGTTAGGCAGGTAATAAAAACACTGAAGCTTGACAAAGCCCCAGGATTGGATGGCCTTACCGGCCGTTTTTAATCACAAATTTGGGGATCACCTTGTAGAACATATGGTGCGGGTCTTCAATCTACCAAGGGAAGGGCATAAGTTAGCTGACACGATGGGCTGGGCAGGTATAAATTTGATTCCCAAATCAGAGAAAAATCCCCAATCATGTGCCTCCTATCGCCCTATCTCTTTAATAAACTTGGACGCCAAGATTCTAGCAAAAGTGCTTGCCAACCGCCTAAATAAGGTCATCTTGACACTAGTCCACGAGGACCTGGCAGGCTTTATGCCTGGTAGACAGGCGGCGGACAATGTCCGTAAGATTCTCAATCTAGTCTGGGCATCACTCACTTGATGCCGAAAAAGCTTTCGACCATGTGTCGTGGAATTCCATATTCAAGATCTTAGAAAAAAATGGGTTTTGGAGAGAACTTTAGGACATGGGTGAGAGCTCTATATAAATCTCAGAAAGCGTGAGTCAAGGTAAATGGCAGGTACTCCCAGTTTTTCTCAATAGAGAGGGGAACGAGACAGAGTGTCCCCTTTCCCCGCTATTGTCTGTGCTGAAGCTGGAACCACTCATTACGTGGATACGAATGAGCAAAGATCTGAATGGATGATTCATGTGGGATCCTGGGATTATAGAATTACCCTATTCATGGATGCTATATGTGACCAGGCCACATATATCATTGCCACTGATTATGTGGGAGTTGAGAGAATTTGGACGCTTGTCCGGATTCAAGCTCAACTGGACTACGTGACTAAGTCCAAGATATCGGATATCTCGATCTCAGATCTATTACATACGCAGCTGCAAGCCAAATATCCATTTTGATGGGCTAAGGGGGGAATTCGCTATCTAGGGATCAACAAAGGGAGGGCAACTGGAAAGCTATATCCATGGAATTATCAAACCGGTTGCGGGAGAGGTGCATAGCCTGTTGAGGTGGTGAAATCAATGCTATCTCTCCTGGCTGGGGAGAATCGCTGCAGAAAAATGATGCTTATACCACGCTTTCTATACTTCTTTCAGGCCCGCCCAGTGGTGGGCCCAGCCAAGGTCTTAAAGAGAACTCAAAGCAAGATTGCCTGATTTGTATGGAATGGCCGAGCACCTAGGATCGCTGGGAAGATATGTCAGAGGGTGAAAAGTGAGAGGAGGTTGGGTCTACCAGAACTACAATGGTATTATGAGGTGTCACAGTTGAGTGGAGTTTATGCCTGGATACAGGAGTTCTCAAAACAATGGGTAACGGTGGAGAAAAATTTAGTACAAGGGGGAAATTTGGGCAGGTGGATATAGGGGGCCTGAAGCCTGAACAATCCCTACATTGGGTAGACTTTAGGAGTCTGGTATCAATACCATCGGGAACTAACGGGGGAAAAGAGTCTCCGTGGCCATGTCCCTGTCAGACTGTTTCAGGGAGGGGGAGGGTCCTGACCAAAAGGTTTGGAGGAAATGGGCAGCACAGGGGGGTAATGCAGGTTTTATTTTTTTTTATTTAAATTGATTTGTATCCTGCCTTATCCTACAATCAAGGCGGTTTTTCACATCAATTGATTCAAATTTGTGATGGGGTGGGGGTGTTGGTATGCAGTGATTAGACAGAAGTGTTTGTGAGAGGGTAGAACCTGTGAAGATTAATTAATAGATGCAATATATACAGTGTGGCAACTTATTAATAGGGGGCAGTTATGGCCCTTTGAGAGACTGAGATCTATATAATTTTTAATATTTACATCCAACCTGTCTGCTCTATTATCAAATCATATGACATACTTTACCACATCTATGCTGATGATGTGCTGCTTTACACCCCCTTCTCCACAGACAATCCAAATTACTCTGGAATCACAGACTGCTTTAATGCAGTCTCGGACTGGCTGAAATTACATATCCTAAGAATGAATTGCAAGAAATCTGAAGTTCTGTTCATCACAAAGGACCCATCTTTCACACTTCCTCCCACTTTACAAGTAAAGGATGCTGAGCTGAACACAAAGCAAAATGTTCGGTGCCTGGGGATCACCTTAGACCAACATCTAACAATGGAGCCGCACATAAATAACATCAATAGAGCAGTATACCTAAAGCTACAGTCCCTTCGTCAACTGCGTCCCTTGCTTGAAGTTGCCGACTTCCGCACTGTATTCCAGGCGCTTATCATGCCTCATTTTGATTACACAAACATCATTCTACATGGCCTACCAAACTGCGCAATTCATTCGCTGCAAATAGCAATGAACACTGCAGCACGAACCCTGGTTGGAACCTCAAGATATGGACGTGCAACCCCTATCTTAAGACAACTCCATTGGCTCCTCATTTCGAGCCGTCTCAAGTACTAAGCCCTCATGACGACATTCAAAAAACCACACAACCTTTTTGCAATCGCCCTTGAAGAGTTCTTACATTGGACACCAGACAACAGAGTCAGAAGATCTATCATGGCAAACACTCTCTGTCTCATCGATAATAAGAAAAAGCTCCCAACCTGCGAGAAGCTGAGCATTCAAACTACAGGTATATGCATCACCTCTCTGGAACTCCCTTCCCTCCCCAATCTGCGCCATCTCTGTCTTGACTACATTCCGGAAAGCACTAAAGACACATCTTTTCCAATTATATTATGAGCAAGTAACATAGACCGCTTAGATATTTAAGCTGCCTTGATCCAAACTCCTCAGCCAGATCCAACTACTTATCCTAATACTCACAATGTATATAGTTCACCCAATTACGACCCAAGTTGACTCCACTGTTTAATCTACCAACTTATCTTTAATAACTGCTGAGGTTTGCTGGTTTTGTTCTCTAAAACTTGTTCCATGTAATTAATGTTTTTGTTCCTTGTAAACTGCACTGATTTCTAAATAGTGTGGTATATAAAACCAAATAAATAAATATACCCTGGATAAATCAGGAACACTATAGCAATTGCAGGGAACAAGGAACGCTGTATCATATGTGGTGGGAATACAGAGAAGTGCAAAGCTAATGGGCTCAAGTGTTGGACACAGTGGAGGAGGTACCAATCTCAGAGTGTCTGGCGCTAATATTGCCATTCCATGCTATGGAAACAATCCCTGGAAGTCTGAGGGGGGTATAACACATTGTATTGTAGCAGTATGTTGTAAAATTGCGGCAGGGTGGGCACAACCCACCCTCCCGGGGATGGGTGGATTCCTTCGCAGGTTTGCATTTCTCTACTCAATGCACTCGCTGACTGTTATTAAGTGAGGCAGAGTGGAGAGGGTACATAGCCAGTGGGCGGGGGTATGGAGGTGGATAGAGAAGAGATAAGATTCTGATAAAGCAGGGTGGGGGGGGGCGCACTGAACTCTAAGAGGGTGGAGGGTAACGAGATCCGTAAAGTGCAGCCAAATACTGTATATTGTTTATTTGTTGGCTTTACAGGAAGCATGGGGGGAGGGGGGGAAGAGCATTTCTGTATATAAACGCTACTCAGATGTGGTGCATGCCCTTGTTGGGATGCTGTAGAACTAGAGGACATGAAGTAAATCTGCAAGGAGGTAAACCTAAAAGCAATGTCAGGAAATACTTTTTCATGGAAAAGGTGGTGGATGACTTCGATGCCTCCTCTCTGTCCATGTGGCTGTGTGCAACTGAGCTGCACAGTGCACGAACTGTCACGATTCAGATTTACAACAGAGCCGAATTTTCCTACTGTGGTGGCCACGGAGGGCAGAGTAAGGTATTTACTCCAGGCTGAATGGCTGGCTAGCTTACTGGGGCTGGGTAGGAAGTGATTGGTTGGTTTACTGGAACAGGGTAGGGGCTGGCGTACAGGCTGGGGGATGGTGGGCTGGCTTGCAAGAGTAGGCCTGGAGTGGGGGGGGGGGGGGCACCACACTGGCTTGCTAGGTGGTGAGGGCTAGCTGGGCTGGGGGGCTGACTGGGCAGTGAAGGCTGATTGATTTGCTTGTGGGGGGGGGGGGAGCTGAGAGTGGCAGCTTTGTAAGGGAGGAAGGGCACTGGTCAGGAAGAATGGGATAAAAGACTGGGTAACAGGGGGGAGGGAGGAATGGGTGTTGAAGGAGGCCTGCTGGCTATGTATTTCTGCCAGTGACTTATAGGGGTACATAATGAGGGAAAAAAGCCTTAGTAAAATCAGGTCCCAGAGGAGTTGCAGTAGACTTCAGAAACAATCAACTACCACCCCCTCCCAAATTCAATTGGGACAAGCAATGGGAGATTAGGGGAGAGAAACATTCAGCCAACAGCTCCTAAATCCAAAAGATATATTTTATTGATACATTTCCTACATTAAAAACCCCAAATTAAATAATAAAACAATGAGTGCAGTCTCATACCTGGCTCTGTAATCCTCGTCTTCTTTTCAGGGGGCTGCGCCTCCTGATCCTCCTCCTTAGCTGTGTCACTGGTTTCAGCGGTGGAGCTTGAATCCTCCTTGGGAGATCCGGAGCTGGACATGACTTCCACCTTTACATCCTCTATCTGTGCAGCTTCCTGTTGAGGATTCACAACCTGCTCTGCCGAGAGCGAGGCTGCCATCACCGATTCCACCAGGGTATTATTTTCGGTCACTGGTTCTGCCAAAGAGCTCCCTGTCCTAGACTGTGCTACTACCGTTTCCAGTTCTGCCGGGGCTTCTGCCATTTCTGATCCCACTGGGATACTCATTGTTCTAGACTCAGTTACTGTCACTGAGCCCCCTGGAGCATCATTCACTCTTGGGGTAGCTGCGGTCCTACATTCTGCCACTTTTCCTGATTCAGGGATCCCTAAACCCATCTGGCCTCCAGTTGTTCCTGATTCTGCTGTTATTGTCTCTGACTGTACTGGAGCACCCGGTACCTTTAGCTCTGCCACAGCATCTCCTGTCCCCGACCCTCCCAGAGCAGCCACAGTCTCTGTGGACATGGGTGCCAGGGGAATGGTAACCTTTATGGAAGCTTGGGGTTTGCTTGCATTCTCAGCCTGTAACAGGACAGGTACTTCTTTCCTAGGTGCTTCCAGTACAAGGGCAGGAACTTCATGCCGCAACTTTCCCTGAGCAGAGCGGTTCATCAGATCCGTCAACAAGTTTTTGCAGCTGACAGCCACATCAAACATCTGCAGACTGTCGGCAACAGAGATGATTTTTGTAAAGTTGTGTTTTCCAGGAGGTAGCATGCCAGTATAGATCATTTCGAGCAGAAGAGCAAACTCCTCCGGGGTCGCCATTGAAGCATCAATGGAGATGGTGTCTGTAGTCTCCAATAAAGATTTAAAGAGAAGGCTGGAAGCAGCCAGTACCACTTTGTGTGCCCGAAAGTGTACCACACCCACAAAAATGGTGCAGTCAGAAAACCGCTGCTCCTTGCATAAGCTATGTAGCTGCTGTAACAATTGCTTGCCATAGCTGGGAAGCTCCATGACTGTTGGGACATGTAGTTCACTCCTTTCTCACACTTCCAAGAGTTAAACTAGAGGGAATCAAGAATGAAATCCAGTTAAACCTCTGCAAAAACCATGGCTCTGGAATAATAACTAAGGAAAGCAATTTCTCCTGCTCATATTAATCGGATACAAAACAGTACAAAAAATAAAATATGCAGAACATACAGTGAAATTAGGCCTTACCTGCTAATTTCGTTCCTGGAGTCCCTCCAGTCCAGCTCAGACACCAGCAGATGGAGATTGAGAACAAACTCCAAGTCTCTCTCAAGTAGCCTGTGCCCCGCTGCAGAGCCAGTATGAACCTCACAAAGCAGCACAACAGCAGCTCAGGACCCCCAAAACTCCACCAGTCCTGCCCTGAAGCTCGCCTCCCTCCCCCCCTCCCCCGGAGGACAGGCAGAACTTCATTTTTCTTTGTTTTACTTTTTAAATTGTGCATGCACATTGCACTCCCCATCCCCCCCCCCCAGGATGAAAGCCTGCAACGGGGAGAGCAAGCAGTGGAACAGCACAGCGGAACTCCCAAGACAGACCACTAAACTAAGGGGGAAGCGACGTACAAGACCAGTCCAAACACATGCGCTCTAGCAAACTCTCTCTCAAAACAGACAAGACCAGCAAGAATATGCAGATAAGCCTCCGTGAGGTCCAGGGAGGATAAGTTCTCTCCCTCTCAGACCGGCACTATCACCGATCGCAGCATTTCCATATGGAACCGAGGCACTTGGACATCGATTTACCTGCTTGAAGACTAGATGGGCTGGAAAGATCCCTCTTTCTTGCGGACCATAAAGTATATGGAGTATCGATCACATCCGTACTGATCTTTCAGAACCACCACCACTGCCTGTAAGTCTAGAAGCCGCAGCAGTGTCTGTAGCATGGCCTGGAGCTTTCTGGTCACCCTGCATGGTGAGCTGACGAACGTACCCCCAAGAGATCAGGTGAATTCTAGGGAGTACCCTTCTCTGATGACCTCCATTCACTTATCAGAAGTGATCCAGGCCCAGGCGGCGTAACAGTCCCACAACTGACCACCAACGGGAACCAAGGCTACCTGGCCTGCCCTCGCTTCATTGCGAGTTTTTGGGAACCAAGGAGGAAGAGGGGTAAACCTCTCTCCCTGAGCCTCAAAAGGCATGTCCCTGAGCAGGAAAGTGCCCCCTCTGGTAAGGTACGAACTGGATTGCGTGAAAACACCTAAAATCCCTAAGTTGCCCCCCTGCACTGGGGCCAAGGAGTGAACAAGCTTCTACTTGTCCTTGGGAAATTTCCTCCAGATCTTTTACCAACTTCTCCAGATCCTCCCCAAACAGGAGCCTACCCCGAAAAGGGAGTTTACTGAGCCGGAATTTGGAGGAGACATCCACCAACCAATGATATAGCCACAAATAGCGTTGAGCAGCCACCACAGAGGCCATACCCTTGGACGAGCATTTAATCAGGTCAAAGGCGGCATGCGCCAAGTAAGCAGCTCCCGAATTCAGCTTAGCCACCTCCGGCAGGTGGAGCTGAGAGTCCCCTGAACTTTCCAAGATTCCCTGCATCCAGCGCAAACACGCTCGAGCCACAGAGGTGCCACAAAACGAAGCCTGCAGACAGGGCATTAATATTAAAAGTCTATTTGATGAATGTCTCCAACTTCCTATCCTGAATGTCCTTAAGCACCGAATCACCCTCTTCTGGAACTGTGGTCTTCTTCATGACCGCAGAAACAGCAGCATCCACCTTAGGGACCCACAAAATCTCCCTGTCGTGGTCTGGAAGCAGATAAAGAGGGGTCATCATCCTCGTACCTTTTAGCACGGCCTCCGGGATGTTCCATTCATCCTGAATCATCTGCCAGACGATCTGATGCAGGAAAAAAACCCTCTGGCCTGGAAGAGGGGATCCTCCAGAGGTTCTTCCTCTACTGGGGC
The DNA here is from genome assembly GCA_033557465.1 of Ichthyophis bannanicus. Taxonomy (NCBI): domain Eukaryota; kingdom Metazoa; phylum Chordata; class Amphibia; order Gymnophiona; family Ichthyophiidae; genus Ichthyophis; species Ichthyophis bannanicus. The sequence continues at coordinate 44,113,734 of CM066042.1, read as the reverse complement.
CTCCATCCTAACAATTAAGCACCTTGGAGGACTGAGCTATTAAGGCCGCCAATTCTTCCCTACAGAAGACCTGTATAATGTGAGCATCCTCCCCTTGGGTAATCTCACCCTCCTCAGGTCCATTCAGCCTCTGGCTCGGCCTCAGGGTCCTCTGCTTCCTCCAAGTGCAGCAACCCCATCTCATCCCTAAAATCATCCTCTAGGGGACATCTGCTCTGTCCTGGCTCTTCTTCTGTTGTATCCTTCAACTATCCCCGGGTAAACCCTGTTTCTGGGCTCTCTCTGGGAACCCCACCAGCCCCTCCTCCCCATGATGCCACATACAAAATGCCTTATGCATGAGGAGAACAGATTCTGGTGTAAACCCTCCTGGAAGGCCATCCTTAGGTCACCCCTTGGACGAGGAGGTTCTAGCCGCTCTTTTTCCCTTGCTCTTGAGGCTCTTCGATGCAGGAGCAGTGACAGCGCCTCCTTCGCCACCCGACTTAAATGCTGCACCCAGCGAAGGCAAAGTGCAACCCATTGCGGGATGAGCAAGGACTTCCACACACCCTGAAGCTCCCTGGCTTTTCTCAGGTCGCTCTTCAAGGACCTTGGCCTCCACTAACCGGGATTCAGCCTCATAGCCATGGCAGAAGCCGGCGGTAGAGACCCAACCCCTGTGAGATCCACATGCCAAGTGAGCCCTATTTCGCTGCCAAGGGTTTCTGCCTGCCAAACTGGTGCTGTCCCACACTCAGCTCCCAATCCAGAGCCAGTGAAACCGTTACTTTACTTTTTTTTAAACAATTTTACAAGCAACAGCCCTAAAACAAGTGAAAAATGAAATCTGAAAACCCAACAGCAAAGAAAATGTTTTCCTAGTTGTCCCTTCAGTGAGTCCCAGGTATGGAATCACGCCTCTCAAGCTATTTGGAGACTGAGATACTGGAGGCTGGTGGGAGTTGCCAGCTATCTATCTAGGGTGATGTCATAAAAGATGACATGCTCAGTCTCCAAGCTGCTGGTCGGGCATGATTACTCACAGGTAATTGGACTGAACTAGAGGAATGATAAAGAAATTATAACTTCATCCCAACTCCACTTCTGGCATGCTTCCGCTCATGCAAGATAAACCTATGTGCTAAGTGGCTGTTAGTGCATACTTTTACGCATATATAGGCCCAGCAACTTTAAAGAAAGCCTGTATCTGTAGGTAAAATGCTGTTTAACCCACAGAAATGGCATATACAATTAACTCCTTACTATCAACAAAGATTTTCTTTAGTGTGCAGAAAAATGGGTTACAGTGTTTTCACGTTTTTCAAGGATTAGCACTTGAATAACATTATTATATAGCCCTGGGCAGCATAATTAAGTCGTTGGACAAGTAATAGGGTTGAGCACCTACCCTAAAGAACAAGTGGCCAGAGATAAGTGCTGGAAGATCCACACCCTATTTACCTAAGAAATGTCATATTGAGTCAGACCAAAGGTCCATCAAGCCCAGTATCCTGTTTCCAATAGTAATGAATCGAAGTTCCAAGTATCTGTGAAGTTCACAAAAAGTATCTACTATAGATTCCATGCTGCTTATTCCCAGAGACAATCAAAAATAGAGAACCCAATATTGCCGGTATTCATAAAATTCAAATTTGAAAAGGAATACCGCTGATCCCCGACAACAATGCCCAACAAAAAATATGAAATGATTGTTGTTGGGGATCAGCGGTATTCCTTTTCAAATTTGAATATTATTCCCAGAGACAAGCAGTAGCTTTTCCCCCAGTCTACCTTAACCGTTTATGAACATTCTCTACAGAAACATCCAAACCTTTTTAAATCCAGCTATGCAAACTGGTTTTACCACATCCTCCAGGAACAAATTCCAGAGCTTAATTATGTGCTGAGTGAAAAGTGTTCTCTGATTTGTTTTAAATGTACTACTTGACAACTCTGTGACGTCCCCTAGTCTTTATACTTTTTTAAAAAAGTAAACAAACAATCAATTTGTGTTCCATTCTATTTAGGATTTCATAGACCTCTGTCATATCTCCCCTCAGCTGCCTCTTCTTCAAGCTGAAGAGCCCTAAGCACTTTAGCCTTTCCACAATGCGGAGTCCTGCCATGCCATTATTATTTTGGTCGCCATTCTCTGTATCTTTTCTAATTTGATTTAATGCAAAGGTTTTCAGTGGAAGTTATTTGGGCACCAAAATCTCTCATAATTCTTGAAACAGAGACACTGTAACTCTCTGTACTTGGTGGACTAGGATATGAGAAGCTTGGTCAAGTTATCTCTGGTTTCTTGCTCACTGCTCAAGCAAACTTCAAAATGATTGTTTTATGCACCCAATCGAGGTTACAGTGGTTGCTGACTAGGGAGCACTGTATGCAGATAAAGGTGATTAACCCCTTCTGCTACATAGTTACTTGACAGACACACAGGGAGTGTTACACAAAGTCTTCTAATGAAAATAGTCCAGAGGCTTCAAAAATACATATGCAGACCTTGATTTTTCAGTCACAAAACAACATTTATCAGTACATTTATTCATACCACACTAAGATATTAAAAATTGTTATTGGATTTTTATATTTTTCCCCGAGTTTCCATGTTACATTACATGTCAGCAATGTTAAAAAGCAAACAAACTGGAAATGTCAAGATATGTCCAGTTTGTGTGTGAAGTCCTACTCAGGTAAACATTTCATCAATCGCACCATATTCGATAGAACTAATGTCATCATGACAAAACAGAAGTGCCTCAAAAATATGAATAAATTCAAAATGGAACTTATCTTTAAGCTCCAATTGTATCCACACTTCTGTGAATGACTTAAAAAATGCTGTGGTCATAAAGCTTCTCAAAAACCTTCAACAGATCATACCTGCCCTTCCAGTTATTAGCCCAGCTCCCTTCTCCCGTTGGCATCCAAACTACTCAAACATGCGGTTCACCACCTCTGCCTTGACTTTATTTTCTCTCAAGAGAGAAAATATGTTTTTACTCAACACATAATCAAACTCTGGAATTCGTTACTGGAGGATGTAGTAAAAGCTGTTAGAGTAGCTGTGTTTAAAAAAGGCTTGGACAAGTTCCTGGAGAAAAGGTCCATGAACCATTATCAAACAGGACCTGGGAAATCCACTACTTGCCCCAGGACGAGCATTGTGGAACCTGTGTGCCTTTTTGGCAATCTGCCAGGTGCTTGTGACCTTCATTGACCACTGTTGAAAACAAGATACTGGGCTTGATGGACCTTGGTCTGACCCAGTATGACATTTCTTATGTTACTCCATTTTGTATCTACTTAAATATGACTTTCACCCTCTACATTCTACAGAAACAGCACTTGCCAAAGTCTCCAGTGATCTGTTCCTGGCCAAATCCAATGTTGTTGTTTTTTTTTCAATTCTTGGCTTATCTGCTGCTTTTGACACCACTGATCATCATCTTCTTCTTGATACCTTGTTTTCACTTACATTTCAGGGCTCTGGTTCTGTCTTGGTTTTCTTCTTATCTAGAGAATTGCATGTTCAGTGTATGATCTGGTAGATCCTCCTCAACTGCTATCCCGCTTTCAGTTGGTGTACCTCAGGACCATCTTGGGGTAGAGAGAGAAGAAAAAAAAGCCCCAATTCCCTTGTTCCCTCATCTTCTCCAATGGTTTTCAGTATGATCTTTATGCTAAAGACTTCCGATTTACCTCTCTACCCCTGGCAAATCTCCAGGAATCCGGCCCCGAACATCAGCCTGCTTATCTGACATCATTGCCTGGATTCCCCACCCCTGTCCAAAACTGATCATGACCAACATGGAGCTTCTTATCTTTCTACCTAAACCTATCTCCCTTTTCTTTCTATGGATAACACTGTCATCCTCCCTGTCTCTTTGGTAAGCAACCTTGGGGTCATTTTTGACTCGCTCTCCTTCTCTGTACATATCCAATAGATAACTAAAACCTGTCGTTTCTTTTGATTCATCCCTTCTTCTCAGAACACATTAACAAGACCCCTATTCACTCCCTCATCATTTCCACCTAGACCATTGCAACTTGTTCCTCACTGGTCTCCCACTGAACCACTAGCTCCCTTTCAATCTGTTCAGAACTCAACTGCAGGGCTAATCTTCTGCCAGTGTCTTCACTGGCTCCCTATTTCCTCATACAGTTCAAACTTCCAGTGACCTACAAATGTATTCATTCTGTGGCTCCTCACTACCTCCCCTCTCTTAATTCTCCCTATACCCCTCCACAGCAACTCCGTTCATCAAGCAAATCACTTATCTATGCCTTTCTTTTCTACCGCCAACTCCAGACTCCATTCCTTCTACCTTGCTGTACTATATGCCTGGAACAGACTACCTGAGTAAGTACAGCAAGCTCTATATCGCTGATCCTATTGAAATCCAGGCTAAAAAACTCAACTCTGGGGCTACCTTTGGATCCCGACTCCTTTATTCTCCTCTCTTCATGCATATTTTTAATCATGCCCCTAAGAATTCTCTAGTCCCCTTGTGTTCTGTTTGTCTGTCTTACAGATTTTAAGTTCTGTGTAACAGGGACTATCATTTATCTGCATTTGCATAGCACTGCACATGCCTAGTAGTATTATACAAAAAATAAGTAGCAGTAATGACTTATTTCTTATTCACTCAGCCTAACGGATTCAATAACATTGAATGGCACTGGTTTTATTCACAAGAGGGTTACTTTTAGCATGACTTTTTCTGACTGGGCAAGACCGATATAATTTGAGGTCTCTTTTGGAAAAGTGAGCCATGCTTAAGAGGGGTAAGTGTTGGTCTTGTATATATTTCTGATAAGATGTTTTCAAATAAATGTTTCTTTGCTGGATTTATTTTTACTTCGATAAATTCCCTGATGAAACCCTGCCGAGGATGAAACCATTCATCAAGGTCGAAATTATAAGGCAGCACATTGGTAGCAATATGCAGCATTGAATGAACATTGTCAATAGCATGTAGCAGAACGAACAGGAATAGGAGAATGAAGCGATGGAATAGCACTGTAATAGCATATGGGTACATTTAACAGCTCATGGCCAAGAGTATAAGTAGCAAGTCACATACAGAATTAGGACACAATTGTAGCTTTAAAATAAGTTCTTTTACATCACTATTTTTTTTTTTTTTTACTTTATTCACTTTTTTGGGACACTTCTGTTTTGGTATGATGACATTGGTTCCATCGGGTATGAAGCAATGATGAAATGTTTACTGGGATAGGCAGGCTCCCTCTGGTTTTTGGGCAAGTTCCATGTCCAGTTCTTTGGCCTTTAACAGTGCTGACAAGTAACATAGAAACCCAGGAATACTACGAAAATCCAATAAAGCATTTCTTATAAATATCTTGGAAGAGTAGTATGAATGTGTACTGCTAAATAAATAATTTATGACTGAAAAATTACAGGCAGCCAATATATTTTTGATGATTTTTGCAAGTGGTTTTGTTATTAAAACAGCCTAGGTGCAACAGCATAGTAAGTTTTAGCTGGCATCATTATCTAATAAAGCTGTGTGGTTGCCCTGTCATCATCCCCTTAAAGCAGGATAAATAAAAATAAAACCAAAGAAAAAATACAACGATACCTTCTTTTCTTATTTCGTTTTACTTTTATTTACTAATGAGACAATGGAAACCACATGGTCAGGAAGTCCCTGGCACCGGCAGCAGCCAGCCCTCCTCACTCCCGGACGGGAAAGGGAAGCCCAGGCTTGATCAGGTCAGGAGGCTGGGGTGAAGAGTAGCCACAGAACAAGAAGGGGGGGGGGGGAAGAGGGGTTTCGGAGAGGTGAAAGGGGGGGGGGGGGAAGAAGGGTTTCGGAGAGGTGAAGTGGGGTAGAGAAAAGCTGAGGAGGGAAATGGGGGAAGTTGGGGGGAAGTGAGAATAAAAGTGTAGTAGCGAGGGGAAGGTAAATAGCTGAGCCCCCTCCACCCCAGCACAAGCTCCTGCCGGCACCGACCTACCTGCCGCGGGACCTTCTCACACCTCCACCGCCGCTCACTTCCGGGCTCCAGGCCGCCCTCCGACGTCAGCACCGCCCAGTTGGTTCTCCCCCAGCCAATCAGCAGCCGTAGCCGGCGCAGGCGCGCTTCGGATGGGATGGGAGGCTGCCGCCTCGCGCAAGCCACACAGCCAAGAGAGACGGAACCAACGAGCAGATTCAGGGAGGGCTTCCGCCGTCCGTCCACCCGCCCTACTGCCAGAGCACGCAGAGGTACGCCCCCTGCTGTATGGGAGAAGACTGCGCAGCCCCTATTCTCTGCTGTCTTAGAGGTACTGTTGCTAGGAGCTATCAACGGCTTTATTAGAGTTGCGCGCGGGAATTTCTAATATTTTCCCAGGGAGCGGCCGGCAAGTGAGAACTACAAGTCCCTTCATGCAAAGCTGAATCAAACCTGGGCCAATCCGGACCAGTTGGCAGCCCTATGTACCTGAATTTGATGGTAGTCTATATTTTTAGTTGTTTTTTTAGCTGGTATGTTAGTATTATTTTATTCATGTTTCGTGTTCCTGATGTTTTTTCTGTTGTGATCAATTAAGTTTGCATAGCAGAGTAGAACTGTATTAAATAAATTCAGAGAGGAATGGGACCATGTTTCTGATACCCTCAAACAATAGAGCCACCTCATTAAAATGTTTTGTAACTGAAAGCCTAATGTTTTTACAGACACACATTTTGGGGTTTTTTGCCATTTTGTGGGTCCTTTTACAAGCTTAAGTAAGCGTTTATGATATTTCCAGGGGTATACTCGCATACAGAATTGTTTTGTTAAGTGCCGTTGTAGCAGCTGATAAGCATGCAATAAATACCAGGAGTCAGTTCAAAGATCCAAGCCAATTTATTGTGCACATGGCTTAGGTAATCAAAGCTTCAAAAAGGACTGAGCAAGGTTTTCACAGAAACATATTCATTTATACATTTTTCTTCAGTTTGATACATGCAAACTTTCTGTTGGTTCCAACGCCCCCTGCATTTGTCCAATCGGAGATCCCTCCTGGGCCTAGCACCCAGTTCCCTCCCTTAGGACTGTTCTAACAATGGTACAGTTTCTTGGTTTGATACTTCTCTACTGCAAGGTCGTCTCTAGCTCCAGGAATGCATGTATTGAAACATTTCTATCTTCTGCACACAAGAGAATAATGAAAGACTTATGAATTCATGTTAAACTTCTTATTAAGCAGTTTAAACAGTTTTTCTCAAACTTTTACAGACTTTGGTTCTGCACTGAGGTGGGGGTTGAAATCAGGGCCTAACTTACAGGCCTTTCACATTTGCAGACTATTATAGGCCATAGCCTGCCACATTCCCCCCTTTGATTATTCTCACCCGCAAGTGAGAAAGGGTGAGAATTAAATCACACATTATACTGGTGTAACAGCATCACCTTGGGGTATAGGGTAATATTGCCATATAGCTAATATCTTTGTAGCTGCCTTCCGCTCTACAGTACTGTCAATCACTGAAGTTACCATGCTTAAGCAAAGGGGTAGGAGACATGAGAGCAATAAGCACATAGCTAATATGAATAACACAATGAATACCAAGGTTTTCAGACCACCTAACCATGAAAATGCTGACCCAAACCACCCATCCAACTTTAGACTATGCCAGGTCTGAACAGGCACAAATGTTTGCTTTCTCATCTGGGTAGCTATATCTTCAACAACATGCCCATTATTATCAATCTGCAAACAACAATTGCTTAAATTCAATTTTCCACATACCTTACCTTCAGCTGCTAACAAATAATCTAGAGCTAGACGATTCTGATAAATAGCTGTGTGCATTTGCGTACTTTGCTTAGCCAAAAGGGTTAGTGCTTTACTAGTTTCATTGGTTATTATTTCAACAACAGCTTGTAAGCGTATTATACGATTTATCATATAGACAGGGGTACGATATCCACAAGTCCCGTCTTGCTCCCAAGTAGCAGGTCCATAGTATGAAATGATTCTCTCAGGTGGCCACTCCTCCTCCCCCCATTTGTCCCATTGGCCTAATTTTCAAGGCTTCACGCTTTTGTCGATTTCTGTACACAGGATAACCCAGTTGTTCTCCATGGGATGTAGGCAAAAGGAAGGTCGTATGGTTCCCAATGCACATGCTCCTCCCCAGTGGTGAGGAAGCCTAGCATATGCTTGGATTCCGCAAATCCAGTACAGTCCAGGTGGTGCTTGCCAGGCATTATAAGATGCTAAATTAGTCCAGATGCTGGCAAGATTAGGGAAACGGACTAAAGGGTTGGAGGGCTCTGAAGCATTGATTCCTGACCACCAGGACGTCTTCTTAGTGGTACTGTTGTAGAACATTTGGTTGAGACAGACCAGCTGTCCAACCTCCATGTTAAACTGTGGTCCTGAGCGAGCAAAACACAAGTTACCAACAATGGGGTGGGCCACTACCCACTCACTAGTAGTGTTATGTAAGTCAGTCTGGTTATAAGGAATAGAATAGTTCACTTCTTGCGCCTCCCAGGGCCACTGGTCTCCCATTTTAGTTCCTCCACAGAAAAGACAGTCTGAAATGTGGAGACTAGATGCTACTGCTCATGCAAGCTCAAGGAACAAGTTCTGGGAGGCATGAGGAACCTCAAACTGATTTCATGGCCTCATAAAAAGAGTGATGTATTCGATAGGGTGCGGATATATGAGCCTTAGTATTCAACCGTATGTGTATGATGGTTCCAGGATCTATGCTTCCTCCTGCTATACGCAATCCAAATCTGTATCCTTGCTTCCAATGGCTAGGGTCGAGTATGAGGAGTTGTAGGGGATTGCAGGCACATTTCTTGGGCTCAGGTAACCTGATCCTGGTCAGGCTGCCTTTGCGACTATCTCCATCCCGCCCCACAGGTGCATTAGTCCAGATAGCAAAATATACGCATTCCCACTTTGGACAGAAATAGGCATCTTTAGATGCTGTGCTGTAGATGGTGGTTGGGGAATTCTTTCCAGTACACCGTCCCCATCCGTAGGCTCCTTCCGGACACATATATTTATCATCATGATAGTAGTCTTGTTCCCATGACCCACACTTGTGGTAGGCATTTCTGTTTATCACATCGCAGGCATCAAAGTTCAAGTAAACATATTTTGTGGGATCTGTGAGTGGGCGCGTGGCATTTATGAGGGCTCCATCTTCATTATTCCAGCGTATCTCAAGTACATAATAGGAGGGGTTCTGCTGGGGGTTGTAACAAGTCTTACTTTTCCCTTTCGTACAGATATTTAATTCTGTGCCATTTGTAAACGGGGGCGCTAGGTGAGAATGTCCACAGTCTTGGCAAAGGCAAATATTAATATGACTTGCAAAGGATTGTGGGAAATGTAGTCCATTCATACCAGACTCAGCCGTTCACAATAAATTAGTTGTGCTTGCTCGAATGTAAAGCAAAAAAGATATTTTATTTATGGGGTTATTTCTCCCAACACAGATATACTTGGTAGCACATAAAAAGGAATACTTGCTTTCAGTATTATACTTAGAAAAACAAATAAGGAAAAACAACAGCTGAACTTGTCAAGCAATCAAATCAAAGCATAAAGACCTTGATGGGAACAGAAAGGTCTTTTCTGTAAGCTCCTGCTAATTCTCCTTAGCAGTGCTTCAAAGAAGAAACAAAACCCACAAAGTAGGAAAAAAACTGTTCTTTTTTTCAGGGATATCTTCCTGTATCTTCACACACACTCAGAAGTGTCCCTTCAGAGCTCACAGGCAATTAGGCAAGGCTCAATTGCTAACAATTACCAGCTGAAAACCTCTTGGCTGGTTTGCTTTCTATTACGTGGCTCAAATCCTACTCAGAAGCTTTTCTGAGTAGATTAAAGAACAGGTTTATATTTCTTTGTGATGGTTGTTGTATTTTGTAACAGCATATTACCACAGAAGTTTAGACAGAGAGCAATCCATGTATTCAAAGTCCCCATTTATAACATCTTCCCCTTCTTCAACTATCATGGGTTCAATATCATGGATTGGCACAGAGGAATTTCTCAATGGAACACTCTCAGGACAATACTTGTTTCCCTGCTGTCTTCCCAGTGAAGAGCTAGGGCATAGATCAGTGTTCATACCTGAGCTTCCATTGCTGTTAGAGTTCCTCTCTAAATATCCTGGCCAGTATGTAGTCCAGTTCTTATGTCCAGCCTTCCAATCAAGATCCCTGGACACTGGATCTCTCTTCACATACCTTCTGGCACTGGTCTTAGGGTCCCTTCCAAATGCAGCCGTCTTCCTCACAGGTGCCGTCCGGGGATTCCTAGCTCTGCAACCCCACTCCTCTGGCTTTCCCCAGTCCAATGGTGTATGCTTGCCCCTGGAATGCCTCCCAGTATACGTACTGCTATGGACTCCTTTAGACCTCCCAAATGCTTTTCTCTTCTTTCTTCCAAAGTGTTTCTTGCTCTCTCCGTCCGTCAGCTCTGGCTTCTGCTGTTGATGATGGTCAGGATGATCAAGATGCTTCTGATCAAGATGCCTCCGATCATTCTCTATAGAATAAGCTTTTCTTTTATCCTGCTTAGATGAATGCTCCACCCTAGCACAGCACAGCTGTGCTGAATCAAGCCCTGCCCTTCAGAGTCACTTCACCTCTATTATAGCTCCTTCCTGAACTATGATAAGCTTCCTTATCACATACCCCCCTGCTTAAGTTATTACGGACTGGTGTAAGTGGTGAAACCTCTTCTTTACAGTCCGTAATACGGGAAAGGGCATCCGCATTTTTGTGTAACTTCCCAGCACGATGTTCCACTTGAAAATCAAATGCCTGTAAGGCCATGTACCAGCGTGTCAACCTGGCATTGTGGTTCTTCATTTGCTGCAACCACTTAAGTGGGGCATGGTCTGTGACCAATTGGAACTTCCTCCCTGTAAGGTAAAACCTTAATGCCTCCACTGACCACTTTATAGCTAAACATTCTTTTTCTATTGTGGAATACTTTTGTTCAGCCAGTGACAACTTCCTGCTCAGGTACATCACAGGATGCTCCTCCCCTTCATGACATTGGGATAGAACCGCTCCTAGCCCTACATCCGATGCATCTGTTTGTACCAGAAAGGGTTTCCTGAAATCCACCCCTTTCAGTACTGGTCCTGTACACAATTTCCCTTTTAGGACTGAAAATGCTTTTCAGCTTCAGGAGTAAATTTTAACTGGTTTGGGCAATTCTTCCGCAGCATATCTGTGAAAATTGCACTTTTCTCTGCAAATTGTGGTATAAATCTGCGGTAGTATCCAATAAGTCCCAAGAAACTTCTTAGTTGTTTCTTTGTTGTTGGAGGGGGAAAATTCCTGATGCTATCCACCTTGCTCATTAGAGGTTTAATTTTTCCTCTTCCCACTAGGTGGCCCAGATATTTTACCTCCCTATTTGCAAAGGCACACTTCTTTGGGTTTAAAGTGATTCCCGCTTGCTTCATGGAGCATAAGACTGCCCTGATCCTCTTTAGATGTTCCGCCCAGGTGTTACTATGGATTATGACATCATCCATATATGCAAAGGCATAATTTTGGTGGGATCGAAGTACCTGATCCACTAACCTTTGGCAGGTAGCTGCCGCTCCATGCAGTCCGAAAGGCATCCTCTTGAACTGGAAAAGGCCAATGGGGGTGCTGAACGCAGTCTTCGGCTTCGACTCCCTGGTTAGAGGGATTTGCCAATATCCTTTTGTCATATCAAGGGTGGTTAAATATTGAGCTTGTCCAAGCTGGTCCAACAATTCTTGGCATTGGATATCCATCAAAAACTGATATTGCGTTTACCTGCCGGAAGTCAATACAAAATCTTAAACAGCCATCAGGCTTTGGCACCAGGACTATGGGGCTATTCCAGGGACTCTTCGACTCCTCTATTACTCCCATGTCCAACATTTCCTGGACTTGTGCCACTACTTCCTGTCTCTTTGCTTCAGGCAAGCGATATGGCCTTTGACGAATTAATTTCCCAGGTGGAGTTATTATCTCATGGGCAACCAAATGTCTCCCCAGGTATGGGCGTCAACACATCTGGGAATTCTTTAAGCAATTTCCTAATTTCTTCCTGTTGTACCACTGTCAGGTCTTCACCTATTTGGGGCTCTGATTTTTCTTTACAATCAGATACCTGGGGTCCCAAATCTTCCTCTTCATTCACCTCCCTTTCTTGGGCACAGATGGCAGCTAGGCTTTTAACCCCTTTGTCTTCAGTAGAACCAAAGCTTTTGGTTCCACGCTCAGAATTTTCCAGGGATGTGACCTCCTCCACAGGTGGAAAACCCAGTCTCTCACATTTCAATTGGGCAATTCTGTCTCCTGTCTTCACATGATAATCATTCTGTCCAAAATTAAATAACAGAACTTTAAGATTGCCCCTGTAATCGGGATCAATTACTCCCGCTCCCACATCGATGAAATATTTAAGGGCTAATCCGGACCTTGGGGCTACTCTCCCATAGCATCCAATAGGTATTTCAACTTGGAGACCAGTGTCAACCAGGGCTCTCCCTTGGCTAGGTACAGTCACATTTTCTATACTGCACAGGTCAAACCCAGCAGCTTGAGGGGTTGCCCGCTTAGGAGCTTGGGCCTTCTCTGTGACTCTATGGTACTTTAAGACAAATGTCTGCTTCGGGGTAGCTTGGTCTTCTGGACGCTTAACCATCTTTTTAGCTGGGGTCTGAGGACTTCCAAACAAAGGCCCGGGAGCTATTACCATCAGTCCTTCTCCCTCCTTCTTTCCTAGTCCTTCCACTAGACCCTGCTTAAATCTTGGCCAGTCTCTTCCTAGAACCAAATCAAATGGTAGCCTAGGCACCACTGCTAATAGAACTTCCTCTTGTTCCCCCAGGCACTTAACCATTAGCCTATAGGTGGGGTATGATGTTGCAGCAACATGAATGCATCTGATGTGAACTTGGCTTTCAGGGGTTCTAGGCACAAATCCTTCTTGGGCCTCTATCCTCTTTCAAAGCCTCTTTGACAGCATACTCTGGTCTGCCCCAGAGTTTAACAGAGCATTTGTGGTAATTCCCTGCACATCAACCATCAAAAGAAATCCTTCTTTGGGCTGTTTTAAATCAACACCCATTAAGCTAGTGTGTGTCTGGCATCCCCTTTCTAAATGTCCCCATTTTCCACATTTGAAACATTTCTTTTTACCCCACTGTGTCATCTGGGTGGGCACAGTACATTTATTTTCAGAAACAGTTTTAACCATTTTCTTTTCTGATACAGCACAGCTTGCCTCAGTACCAATCTTCAGAGGGCCACCCTTTCTATGGCAAGCCTGCGTGGCTTCCAAGAATCTCTCGGCTAGCATGGTTGCCTCTCCAAGATTTTGGCAATTTTGCTGTATAAGGAAAGTGTGCAGATCTTTAGGTACAGCAGACATAAATTGTTCAAGCATAATAATGTCTAATAACATTTCTACCGTCTTTCCCTCAGGCTCCAACCATTTTACAGCCAATTCTCTGACTCAGAGCCCTGGGTGTTTCACCCACTCTTAATGCAGTAGCTCTAAACATTCGCCTATACTCTGAAATAGACAACCCTAGGCGATCTCTAATAGCAGCCTTTACATCTTTATAATTCAAAGCCTGAGCTGCTGGCATTGCTCTATAAGCTGCAAGCGCCTCTCCAGTTAATGAGGCTGCCAGCCTTACTGCCCACTGGGTCTCTGGCCATGCTAATGCTTGTGCCACTCTCTCAAAAGACTCTAGAAAATCATCAACATTATCATCTGGAGTTAGCTTCCCAAAACTAAATGCCCCAATTCCCTGATTGAGTCCCACACTGTCCACATGTGGTATACCAGTATTTACTGCTGGTCTTGCATCCGGTACACTTTGGTTCTGCAGATTAACTAAGGCTTTCACCAGATCAAGCACTGGCCTCTGCTGGTCCATTAAGGCTTTCATAGCAGTGTCCTGAGCCTGCTGCGCTAGCTCCTGTTGCCTGCTAAACTGGGCTGCCATCCACTCAGCTAGTTCCCTTGGATCCATCTTGATCCCTGCAAGAAAACAAAGAGAAAAAAAAAACACAGTGCACCACCTTCCAAACAGGTGTTTTTCTCTAATTTGTTTTTTCAATTACCCCTGTGCCTTACTCCCATCCACCACTAGACGTGCCCAGGTACTTATTACCTTATGCCAGTGATGAATCCAGCTCTACACAGGGTCTTTTCCTCCTGGAACAGCTACCTGGATCAGCCACCTCTTCCTCCAAAGTGTAGTTAAGGGAAATCTTTTTTTCCAGCTTTTAAACTTGAACTTTCTTTTTTTCTTCAGACTTTAGTTGTAATCCTTAGCATGTAAATCCTTTGCGCAAAAGCAATCCGAAAAACTACGCCATCTGTAAACGGGGGCGCTAGGTGAGAATGTCCACAGTCTTGGCAAAGGCAAATATTAATATGACTTGCAAAGGATTGTGGGAAATGTAGTCCATTCATACCAGACTCAGCTGTTCACAATAAATTAGTTGTGCTTGCTCGAATGTAAAGCAAAGAAGATATTTTATTTATGGGGTTATTTCTCTCAACACAGATATACTTGGTAGCACATAAAAAGGAATACTTGCTTTCAGTATTATACTTAGAAAAACAAATAAGGAAAAACAACAGCTGAACTTGTCAAGCAATCAAATCAAAGCATAAAGACCTTGATGGGAACAGAAAGGTCTTTTCTGTAAGCTCCTGCTAATTCTCCTTAGCAGTGCTTCAAAGAACAAACAAAACCCACAAAGTAGGAAAAAAACTGTTCTTTTTTCAGGGATATCTTCCTGTATCTTCACACACACTCAGAAGTGTCCCTTCAGAGGCTCACTTTGCTAACAATTACCAGCTGAAAACCTCTTGGCTGGTTTACTTTCTATTACGTGGCTCAAATCCTACTCAGAAGCTTTTCTGAGTAGATTAAAGAACAGGTTTATATTTCTTTGTGATGGTTGTTGTATTTTGTAACAGCATATTACCACAGAAGTTTAGACAGAGAGCAATCCATGTATTCAAAGTCCCCATTTATAACATCTTCCCCTTCTTCAACTATCATGGGTTCAATATCATGGATTGGCACAGAGGAATTTCTCAATGGAACACTCTCAGGACAATACTTGTTTCCCTGCTGTCTTCCCAGTGAAGAGCTAGGGCATAGATCAGTGTTCATACCTGAGCTTCCATTGCTGTTAGAGTTCCTCTCTAAATATCCTGGCCAGTATGTAGTCCAGTTCTTATGTCCAGCCTTCCAATCAAGATCCCTGGACACTGGATCTCTCTTCACATACCTTCTGGCACTGGTCTTAGGGTCCCTTCCAAGTGCAGCCGTCTCCCTCACAGGTGCCGTCCGGGGATTCCTAGCTCTGCAACCCCACTCCTCTGTCTTTCCCCAGTCCAATGGTCTATGCTTGCCTCTGGAATGCCTCCCAGTATACGTACTGCTATGGACTCCTTTAGACCTCCCAAATGCTTTTCTCTTCTTTCTTCCAAAGTGTTTCTTGCTCTCTCCGTCCGTCAGCTCTGGCTTCTGCTGTTGATGATGGTCAGGATGATCAAGGTGCTTCTGCTGATCAAGATGCTTCTGATCAAGATGCCTCCGATCATTCTCTGTAGAATAAGCTTTTCTTTTATCCTGCTTAGATGAATGCTCCACCCTAGCACAGCACAGCTGTGCTGAATCAAGCCCTGCCCTTGGAGATGAGTGCTTGGGGATTACCTCATAGCCCTCCTGATTGAACACACGTTTCCCCACTTCAGCTCTTCTAATGGCTGTTGGAATCCTGGTGCATTCTGGGACTGGTAGTCTTTTATGGAAACATTCTGTTTTATTATTTCTACCAGAACAGACAGGTTGCTTGTTCAGAGTCACTTCACCTCTATTATAGCTCCTTCCTGAACTATGATAAGCTTCCTTATCACACATTATAGATACACCGGCTGACTATACCAGTGCAAGTATAGTAGGAATGGTAAAGTAAAGTCTGAGTGACCTTCTGTCCCGTTCGGGTGGTAGTTATGCAAGCTGCACAAGGGGGTAAGGCAAAAGTCTTTTCCAGGAATCCCAGGACCACCACTCCCATAAGGGAATAGTGGAAGAACATTGTGATTACAGTCTTTAGAGGTCAACTGGAATGTTGGGTACGATGAACTTGTAGGGTCATCGTCGTCTTCTTCTTCTCTCCTGCTTCGATGGTCACCCCTGCGTGACAGGAATGGGATTGTAGATTCTGAAGATTCTTACATCGCTGGCTGTCTCCGCAATGTGAGCCGCAATGGAGTCTCAGGGTCATTTACTGAAGTCCATTGACCAGGGTCAGGAGCAGCTGCCGGCTTCACTCGACTGTGGTGGATCCAGGGTTCAGATTCCGCAACTTTTACTGCAGTGGGGTTTGACAGGATGACAACATAAAGTCCCTTCCAATGCGGCGCCAGCGGGGTCTTTCTCCACTCTTTGATCCACACTGACGCTCCTGGCTTGAAGGGATGCAGAGGCTCTGTTAGGTTAATGGGCAATCGATCTTGCACCCAGGCATGAAGACTCTGCAAAACAGAACTTAAAACCAATAGTTCTTGTCTAGTAATTTCAGATCTAATCTGTTCCATATCTCCCTTCATTCCCTATACAATAGGCGGGGGTCGCCCATACAGAATTTCAAAAGGGGAAACTCCTAGAGACCTAGTAGGGGCTAAGTATATCCTAAGAAGGGCTATAGGAAGAACCTGGGGCCACTTCAGGTGAACATCTTGGCAAAGTTTGGACAACTGAGATTTCAGGGTTCTATTCATACATTCTACTTTTCCTAAATTCTGAGATCTGTAGGCAGTATGCATCTGATAATGTCAATATCTCGGGATCATACTTAATGGACTTACTTCCTGAGGTTATCAACCCTCATTCTTTGTACAGGGCCCCATGTGCATGCAAAATTGTAAGGGCATACTTGGAATCTGCGTACACATTTAGACAGAGCCCTTTTCCTATTGTTAGTGCTCTAGTGAGGGCTATCAGTTCAGCTTTCTGTGCTGAAGTTTCTGGGGCCAGAGCTGTGGACTCAATTACCAGATCAAGGGTCACCACTGCATATCTGGCACAACAATGTCCATTGATGATGAGACTGCTTCCATCCACAAAGAAAGTCTGTTCAGGGCTCTCCAAAGGAACATCAGTCAAATACGGGCGGCTTGAGAATATAGTGTCCATAATTTCTAAACAGTCATGATCAAGGGGGTCACGACCAACTGGTAACAGTGTAGCAGGATTCAGAGCTTGACTGACCTTCAGTTGTATCTGGGGGTTTTCACACAACATACTCTGATACTTCAACATTCATGAATTTGTGAGCCAGAAACTTCCTTTGTGTTTCATAATGGTCAGAACAGAGTGTGGTACAGTAACTTGAAGATTCTGTCTCAAAGTGAGCTTGTCTGCTTTGCTCACTAGGAGGGCTGTAGCTGCAACAGCTCTCAAACAAGGGGACCAGCCTTTTGCAACTACATCCAATTGTTTTGACAGATAGGCTACTGGCCGTTGCCAAGATCCAAGAGATTGAGTCAACACTCCTAGAATATTTCCTTGTGACTCATGGACATAGAGACTGAAAGGTTTTCTGGACATCTGGTAGACCCAGAGCTGGTGATGACATCAGAGTGGTTTTCAAAGATCGAAAGGCTGCATCCTGTTCAAGTCCCCATTCCAATGGAGACTTTTCCATTCCTTTGGTAGCTTGATACAATGGTTTTGCTAGCAGCGCAAAATTGGGGATCCATATACAACAGTACCCTGCGGCACCCAAGAAGGCTCTCACTTGCCTCCTGGTGGTTGGAGTAGGAATACTGCATACAGCTTCTTTGCGTTCTGGTCCCAGGCATCGAATTCCGCTGGACAACTGGAATCCCATATATTTAACTTGTTTGACATAATTGCGCCTCGGCTCTTGAGACTTTGTATCCAGCCTCATTTAAAAAGGTGCAAGAGTTCACTGGTGGCTTGTAGACATTCACTTTCTGAATTTGTGGCTATGAGCAGGTCGTCTACTTACTGGAGAATAACCCTTTCTCCTGGGTTCACATAGTAGCTTGAAAGATCCTGATTTAAAGCAGCACTGAAGAGAGTAGGTGAATTCTTGAATCCTTGAGGTAATCGAGTCCAGGTGAGTTGGCCCCACCTTCCTGTTGTGGGGTCTTGCCATTCAACAGCAAACAAATGTTGACTGGTGGGGGCTAAGCGTATACAGAAGAAGGCCTCTTTCAGGTCCAGGACAGTCGGGGAAGAGGATACTGCTTCACATGCACTGGTTCCGCTCCTAGCTTGAGGGTGACAATGACAGGGGCTATGTTCTTCGCTAGGCCAGGTGGATTATCTTCTGCCCATACTTCAGGCGGGGCTATAAGGTTGGTGGGTATACAGGAACTAGCTGGCTTGATTGGAGATGCACTATAGAACCGCTACTCTTCTTCTTGGGGAACAGTCAGCACCATCAATCCAGCAGGCTTTGGGTTCACAGTCATTTGCATTTCTCCCCCTTCAGCAAAGGATATCTGTGCCTGGAGCTTTGCAAGCATATCTTGACCCAAAAGTGTAATAGGGCATTCAGGCATATACAGGAACTTGTGCGTTATTTTCTGTCCCCCTAGTTCACACATGTGGTTCTGCAGGAAAAGCTTTGTGGCCTTAGCCCCAGTAGCTCTGACAATGGTGATGCATCGAGAAGACAAAGGGGCTACTGGCTTTAGTATTCTGCTCCTGTATCCCCCATAAAGTCCATATATTGGTCCCCTATTTTCAGACTGACCATAGGCTCCTGGGGACCCAGGGAAAACTTGGAGCCCGGTCTGGCCTAGTCTTCATCCATACTATAGCCTTCTTCGGCTGCCACTCACTCTATAGCTGCTTCCCTCTCTTGCTGGAACACTGTGCTCGGTTTATTCTTCCATGACTCTAAAATCAACCTCCTGTTCTCCAAGTGCTCCCTCCTCCCTTCCTGGGGGTGGAGTCAAGATGCGGGCATTCACTTCTCTAATGTCCTTCTTCTCTGCAATGGGCGCACCGATTCGCACAGAGTGGGGGCCGATCATTTTCACGACCCCTTCCACTTCCTCTGCTCTTTCAATTAGGAAACCCTCCTCCACGTCATTCAACTAAAGCATCAGCAAGAAGATCTGCTTTCTTCTTCATCTTACATTCACTTTCTCTGTCACATTCATTTTTATGATTCACAAAACCTTTCTGAGCAACTTCCATTAACTGTGCTGTATTCATACCCGCAAATCTATTCATTTTCTGTAATTTTTGTCTTATATCTCTCTGGGACTGACTGACAAAAACTGTATTTACCATGCGCAAATTCTTCTGGGCTGCTGGATCGCATGGGGTATATAGTGAGGGCTGCCTGCACCATTTGGATCCCACTTGGGGCCATCAAGGCTGATGGGTCTGCATAATACTGTTCATTAGTTCAATCAAATCCTAAGGCTTCTCAGTGTAGGAGGCATAATGCATCTTTCAGTTCAGTAAATCAGTGGCAGAAACAAGGCTGGTCGGCTGGCTTTCGGTATTAAGGATGGGTAGGCCCTGGACCTGGTGCAATGGTATAACGTGACCATCTCTTTTACTGGTAGCTGTACTTCTGAAGGTTTACGGCAATCGGGACTGTCTGGGTTCCACTTCATGTTCTTGGGCGCTGGCTGTGAGTGACCCTGAACTGGCAAATGAATCCCTGCTTGTAGTGTCATCGATGGACTGTGGCCCACTCGGAGTACTTTAAACTGAGCCGGGGCTTTCGGTCAAGAGGGGGTGCACGTCCTCCTGCTGTGGAGGTGGCTGGTGAACTACTTGGGGTACATCTGCAAGGAGGTGTCCCCCCCTGCCCCAGGCTCTGCCCGGGGTGGTGGCAGAGCTGAGGGGACTGGCCTATAAAGATAATAAACGGGCAGGGTTTTTTTTCTTTTTTTTCTAACTTCCGGGCCCCCCTCCCTTGTGTTTGCTACTAATCTCCTACACTGTTTCTCATAGCAACGCTGTATCCAGGGGCCATGAAGTAACTAACACTGGCCACTCCCTTTCACAGAGCATTTCTAATAGGGATGGAGACATTCTAATTCCATAGTCTCCAGCAAATCCCTTGCTAAAATTCCTAGCCATACATTTCAACAAAATCGGCGTGGACTCCGACCCCCCCCCCCATGATGACGTACTTGACAACAGACATAGGGGGCGGGCAGTCAGGCTGCACAACAGACAGAGGGGGCAGGCGGGCAGGCTGCATTTTCCTGTGGACTAAACATAATGGATGTGTGTGCTCATTCTAAATATGAACAATTTAGATAAAGTCCTTAAAATATAAAACTATTATTTTGCGACATGTTATAACAACAATCCCAACAGAAAGAACTATGGCTTCTAACTTGACGGCCACATATCTGTTACGTATGACTGGAATGAAATTACTTGGCATGGAAACTAACTGCCAGCCGTAATCAGCACTTAAGCTGAACAATGTCTCTGCAAAAGAAATTACTTTAAATCTTACAGTTTAGGAAGCAGATATTCAAAAGACATTACGGATACTTTTTCATAAAGTGGGTGGATATCTGGAATACATATACATCCCTTTTTCTTCCTTTTTTATTTTTATTAACAATAAGTATGTCTTCTATGAGGTGCTTGCCGCAGTATATCAGGAATTAGAATTCAAGCACGATTAACTCCTCATTCACTCAGGATTTAAATCACTTTCAAATCGCGATCTGGTAACTACTGGCTCGGGATGCTTCATAGTCCTGCCAGGGTTCTTAACCTCTACTTCAAAGGTCAAAGGAAAAACAAGCAGTTTCCTTAATTTCTCTATCATTTCTATTTGAACCATTACAGTGCTTGCTGAAAATTGGAACATAAAAAGACACAAGACAAGGCTAAGCCCAAAATGCATTATACCTATAGCTCTACAGAAATCCTCCTCACTTGGTCCGTACAAGAACAGTTTGAGGAACTTGAATGGGGTTAATAAGAACTTAACCCTTTCCAGGCTGAGCCCAAAACTGTCGGGATCCAAATTTCTGACTAAACATTCTTATTAAATGATATATAATACATTACCATAGCAGAAGGAACATCACTATTAAAACATATTGAATAAAACAGGTACAATTTTCCTGAAATAAGCACAAATTAACCCAGCTGCAGAATGCTGAAAATAAGCCTTCACAGGGTTAAAAGATTCTAAACATTCCTTTGTACAGACATGCCCCTTCTCTCTCTGCTTGCCAGTCTCACACTGTGCTGAAGAAAAACCTGGAATTAGTAGTCAGACTCTTACATTATACCAGAAGGGAAACTCGCGGTTTCAACAGATAACAAAAATCAGATACAAACAACAAACAGTAAGGACGGACAAACACCAAACGCTTCCTCCTTTTCGCGACCTGGGCACAGTCGCCTGGCCAGGAATTGGGCTACTCAGGAGACCGCTCTCGCTCGGTCTGTGTTTCAAGACCTCTCAATCACACAAGCAATCATATCATCACAAGAAATCATTATTCAAATGCCCAAGGTTTTCTGACTGACTATTCCCAACCAAAGGGTCGGTGGCTTCTGCTTCCGCGCACTCATGCAGAGCATACTAGGACCGCCCTTATGAGAGGTGATCAATCTCTCTTGTCTTGGGCACCCATGCAAGACTTTCCCAGTTAGTCTATACCAATTCAGTCTCACGCACGCATGCAAAGACTTTTTCCCCAGGCTTCACTGACTATCCCAGTCTCACATACTCATGCAAGACGTTCCCCAGGCTTCACTGACTTTTAAACAAGAAAATGTCTACTCACCGGATCCGGATACCACACCAGTTCTTGGGTTGGATCCTGGACTCCCCTCGGGTTCGGAGGTGTTGGCCAGCTGGACCCAGTGGCCCGCCGAGGCAAGGCGGAACCCTCTCCGATACAATAAGACCGGCGGCGCCAGAGAATTCCCCTGCGGTTGGACAGACATGGTTCCAACCGGACCAAACCTTTGAGGCGAGAAGTCGTGGTATATTCACTTGCATACCATCCCCTGCTCGCACATTCCGGCCCAACGCACCAAGAATATGTAGCAGCTGATAAGCATGCAATAAATAATACCAGGAGTCAGTTCAAAGATCCAAGCCAATTTATTGTGCACATGGCTCAGTCAAAGCTTCAAAAAGGACTGAGCAAGGTTTTCACAGAAACATATTCATTTATACATTTTTTTTCAGTTTGATACATGCAAACTTTCTATTGGTTCCAACGCCCCCTGCACCTGTCCAATCGGAGATCCCTCCTGGGCCTAGCACCCAGCTCCCTCCCTTAGGACTGTTCTAACAATGGTACAGTTTCTAGGTTTGATACTTCTCTACTGCAAGGTCGTCTCTAGCTCCAGGAATGCATGTATTGAAACATTTCTATCTTCTGCACACAAGAGAATAATGAAAGACTTATGAATTCATGTTAAACTTCTTATTAAGCAGTTTAAACAGTTTTTCTCAAACTTTTACAGACTTTGGTTCTGCACTGAGGTGGGGGTTGAAATCAGGGCCTAACTTACAGGCCTTTCACATTTGCAGACTATTATAGGCCATAGCCTGCCACACTGTCAAGTCGGTTACGACTCATGGTGACTCTCTGGATAGTTGTCCTAAACTGTGTTCGGGCGTCAGTCAGGCGGCTCATTGTTGCCAGAGTTGCACCCATAGCTGCTGTTATTGTATCGATCTATAAGAACATAAGATATGCCATACTGGGTCAGACCAAGGTCCATCAAGCCCAGTATCCTGTTTCCAACAGTGGCCAATCACTTCCTTTTAGCCCGGGCACTGCAGAAGGAGTTTCCTAAGATCAGAGGGCTCCTCACAGGTTGTCTTTTTTTTTTTTTTTAATTAACGTTATTGCAGCCACTGCTCTGTAAGAAGCAGGAGCAGCGGCTGCAAGGGAGGAAGCTGCACTGAGGGGAGGGGGGCAGGTGCAGCTTTACTAGGGGGGGGGGTGAAGCTGTACTGGGGAGGGAAGATGAAGCTGGGGGGGGGGCTCCACACAGGTTTAAATTGATTTTTAACTTAACTTTATTGCAGCCACTGCCCTGTAAGAAGCAGGCACAGCGGCTACAAGGGGAAAGAGGTGGCAGAAGAGACTGACAGTTGGAAGGTGAGGGCTGGAAGAGAGCTGAAAGGTGAGGAGGAGGTGGCTGAAAGGGAGCTGACAGAGGGGGTAAGGAGGGAGCTCAAAGGGAGCTGACACCTGGGAATGGTACTGGTAAGTGATTGGGTAATGGGGAGGAGGCTGGAAGGGAGGGGGCACTGGGACTGGAAGGGAGCAGAAACGGGATGGCACTGGAAGGGGGATGGACAGAGGGTAGGGTGACTGGAAGGGAGCTGACACGGGGAAGGCACTGGGAGTGGAAGTGAGCTGATACTTGGGATGGTGTTTGGACTACAAGGGGCTGGACAATGAGGAAGGAGGGGGACTTGAAGGGAATGGATGCCACTGACTGTCCTGGGAACACAAGGGGATTGGCATTGGAATGTAATGGGGGGGGGAGGACTGGAACGGGGGCTGATGGAGGGTTACTGGGACTGGAAATAGGCTGATGGAAGGAAGTGAAGAAAAGAAAAGAAAAGAAATGGTAGATGGACTATAGACCATAGAAAACGAGCTAAGAGAAGACAGGAAAACGGAAGCCTCAGATCGCAACCAGCATGATCAGAGAATAAAATGGTCAGACAACAAAGGTAGAAAAAATAATTTTATTTTCAATTTAATGATTGGACTTTGTATTCTCTTTATATTTTACACAGTATGGGGAACTGTATCTCTTATTTATCTGATATTGCACTGCATGCAGAGTGTGTCTTCTTGGGGGTTTCAGTTTAATTTTTGTCTATATATTTCATGGGTCGCCAGGAGTCAGGACTGACTCGAAGGCACACATTGCATTTGCATTTCTCTTTTTTGTTGATGAAGACCTGTCTGTTGTGTGTGCATTGGTGTGTACAACCAATGCTGCGTATTCTGTCAGTATAGAATTTATATTTAAGAATGTGTAGAAATCTTGCTCGTTCAGTTTGCACATTGCCCTCTCTGCAATTTTTTTGGGGACAGGGGCGGGATTGGGGTGGGCATGGGCAGAGCATGACTAGCTACAGGTGGCGGGTTTTTCTCTTTCAAAAAGTTGGCAACCCTACTGGCCTTCCTCTTTTGTGTTGACCTTCTACCTTGCCAAGCATGATGTCATTCTCCAATGATCTCTCTCTTCGCATGATGTGTCCAAAGTGTTGTGGGATGCATATCTAGTGGGGTTCTGGTCCAGCTTGTGAGAAACCTGGTAAGGAGAGAACAAGAGAAAGCAAGAAAAGAGAAAACAGAATCTTCCAGGCAGATACCTTTTTTATTTGAACTATTATAGCAGGGCTGGCTCACAGCAAGCTGGGTAAGGAGTCCAGCCCCGATGCAGGATTCAAGCTATATTTTTATACAGTCTTATTCACATGATTTTACAGGTGTAAAAGCAAGATAGTCGTCTGGAAGAATTTTGAGCCAGTTGACTTCTTTCTAAAAAATATTTAGTTGTATGTCTGGAAAGTATCTGACTGTTAAAGGTCTCTGATTGGTCAGTTCAGGGGTGGCTACCTTATCTCTCCTTGCAGCTTACAGGACGTTTGTGGTTAAGCTGTCTGAAAACCTACTCCTTCGCTTGTGTACATGCAAAAGCTTTAGCAAAAGCATTCCTTTATCTCCCTTTCCCTTTTCAGTCTGGATGTAAAGATAGAGCTTTATCTGTTCCAGACTGTCGGTGTTCTTGTGCTTCTACCCCTCTTTATTGTCTGTTTTTTATGTTGCCAGCTATTTTCTTACATGCCACTCTCTTCTTGTATGCTATCCCCTTTTCCCCATCTCATTCCCCCCTTTGATTGCCTCCTTAACCCCGGAGGCAATCACACATTTTGCTCCTGCTTCCCTCTGCTCAGATTCTTCTTGACCATTGTGATAGCAGGGGTGTCCTTGAGCTAGAGTGGGGAGCATGTCTGATTTTGTCTCTGGTGCTCAGAGCATACTTGAGACTCGATCAGGGAAAGTTCAGAGACAAGGAGATTAGCATTCATAACTGTAAATGGAGTAAGGCATGTTATGAAGATTTTCATCAAACCTGGGAGACATTGAATACAACAATAGACAGAGACTAGGATGGCAATAATTATAATGATTGAATAGGCCACAATCTTTTGCACCCAACCCCAACTTCCAAACCGCTCAGCTATGTTTCCTAGACCTATCTTGTCCCTAATTATATCTTGGAGGGGTCTCTGCAGATCTTGCATGGCACTAATATGGTGGGTTAAATTTAGGGTCTAGTCAGAAACATAGGTACAACATTCATTTCCGATCAGATTGCATACCCCTCCTTGGGTAGCAAGGAGGTAATCAAGTGCCCAACGATTCTGCAGTGGAAGGCTCCACAACTGACTCAACTCTTCCCTGACATTTCCAAAAGCACCTGCAGTTTTATTCAAGAAAGCAGACAGAATAGAAGCAAGAGTACGTATGTCTCTATGATTCATCATGACACCTACACTAAAGACAACATTGGGAAGAAGTCCCCGATCTACTGAGTCACCATCATACTGTGTCACTGTTATCTAAGGCTTTCCTATAGCCATCTTCAGTAGATCTCAGGTTTCTCAAACGTCCCTCAGGGAGGGTAGTGGTGATGCGTACACCTGGGACTACAAGGCCAATAAACAAAGATCCTGTCCTTCTTTTGGGAAAACTGAGAAGGCGCAGAATCCACATACCCAATAAGTCCCTGGGAGAGGTTGCCAGGAAGCCAGCCTGCTTATGAGTAGAGGAGAGAGGGAGCAAATAGAAATATTGCATAACTAAGTAGTTAAATTTGGAGAGGTAAGTATACGAGAGGTGGAGTTAAAAAGGCTATAAGAGAGACGGGGGTACCAGAGTTGTTAGCACTTTTATATATGATCCTATACAGGCAGACACTGTTACCCAAGTTTTGACCTTTTCCATTCATCTGAAAGCAGACAGTCCCATGGCCTAAATTTGTTAGTGAAAAGAAGGTAGAAGAAGTATTAAAAGCTTTGGATAGGGTAAAGCTAGTGGCATTATAATTAGTGTAAGCAACCTCTATGCTTATTAAGGGAACACCACTTTGGTAATGTGAAGGAACATGAGAACAAATATAACAATTCTGACTTGTCCTTAAAGCCACATCTTTGAGCAATTTTACATGTAAATTCTGTTCCGAGTGACCAAAGTGATCAAGGGCTTCAGGGGTAGGGGTCTGTGGAGTGACAGTGCTTTGTATCTTGGGCACTATGCGACCTATCACATTCTCATTTGGTGACGGTTGTTTGTCCTCTAGAGCCTGAATCACCCTTTTGCCACAAACAGAATCCATTTTTATGCAGACAGAAGCATTACGGGAAGTAAGTGTAAGGTTTTGTACACAAAGGAGCAGGAGGCCGGTATTCAGTTTTTATCAAATTGGAGGGACAGCCTGTGTAGTTTTTATATCCGTGACATAGACAGCTCCCAGTTAGGCTTAATGACACAGGACCGGGGCTTATCACAGAGAGGTAAGTAATGCAGAGAATATAAGAAAACATCATTCTAAGGGGCTTCCACTTGAAGAGGTTACTCATATCTTAACCAACCATACAAGAAATATGGTAACAAATACTACAGTAAACAGCAGAAAGAAAAGGAAACACACAGCATTTTCAGTCCTTAATGTTCTTCTATGAAGTGTCGGAGTTTCTCCTGGCAAGGGCTTCCTTCTGAAAGGATAGCAGACAGGCATAGAGAGTCACAGTTTCAGTAAGGGTAAAGTTATTTCAGTCTCTTGAGCTTTACCTTCAGGCCTAGGTCCGGTATGACCTCCAATAGCCACTTTTCTTTTGGGAGCCTTCTCTGTTCCCTCACCAATGGCTAGGGCTTTGGTTGCCCCGATGTCAGCTACTTCTCATCCCGGTCCAGGTGCTTAGGAGGGCAGAGCATGCTTATAGCGTGTGTAATGAGTCCAGGATCCTTTGCCGGCTACCTTGACTGCAGTTGGGATGGTTAGCAGCACTTGGAAGGGCCCTTCCCACGGTGACTGTAGTGTCTGGTAGCGATAGGTCTTGATCAGAATCCAATCCCCGGGCTGGAATGAGTGAGCAGATACATCTAATGGTAGAGGCTGGAACTGTTGTGCATACCTGTGGAGAAAGGAAAGCTGCTGCTGTAAAATATAAGAAGTGAGGTGAGAGTCCTGCAAGACATTTTATTATTTTCTATTTTATTTAATGTCTCTTTTATACCCCACTATTTAAAATCAGCGCAGTTTACATACAACAATGATGTATACATTGCGGCCTAGGCTGCACTGTATTTACAATAGAACAGGTGATCTAACTTGGACAAAATCAGTTAAGTAACTATATACACGCTGGGGATCAAGACCCCGACCCAGGTGAGCATGTCATTGGGAAGAGACTATTTTACAAAAGTGCTGACTATATATATTCTGCTATTTACATGGTATGCATGGTTTGCCTTGGCACCATTCGGTATAACTGCCTCATTGCTCGTTGGGTGTATTAGTGGGGCCGTCCTGGTGGAGGGTGGCTGTTTGTGTGCTGTCATTGGAATAATGCATGAGGAAAAGGTGGTGTTTCAGTGCCTTCCTAAATTGGGCAAGGTCAGCAATTGCCCTGATGTTGGGCGGAAGGGCATTCCAACATCTGGGTGCATAGAACCTAAATGCCCTGTTTATCGTTGCTTGGGTGCATTTTGTTATTGCCTTCGGAACTACCAGCGTGTTGACGGCTACGGCCCTTCTGGATCTGTTAGGGGGCATGGGGTGGATTAGCTTAGTGAGTGAGATGGAGGTGAGATTGTTGATGGCCTTGAATGTCATTACTAGAATTTTGAAAGAGAGTCTGCACTGGATGGAAAGCCAGTGGAGGTATTTTAGGATTGGTGTTACATGGTCCTTCCTGGAAGCTCCACGTAGGATTCTGGCAGCTGCATTCAAGCTGGAGTGGAATTAGGGTGGTATGCGGGAGTCCCTGCAGGATTACATTGGCGTAGTCAAAATGAGGGATGACCAGCACTTGAAAGATTGTACGGAAGTCCTCTGGGCCCAGGAGGGGACATAGGTGCCGGAGTGTCTGTATTTTATGGTAGACTGTGTTGCTTATGTGGACCTTCATGTCAAGCCATTGGTCTAACATGACCCCTAGGTAGCAGATTGTGGGTTTGGTTAGCAGCTTGGCATCCTTCACTTTTAAGGAGGCGGGAGGGGTGAAGCCTTGATTCTTTGTAATGAAAAGGACATCTGTCTTTTTGTGATTTATTCGGAGGTTTTGGGTCTGGAGCCAGTTGGAGACGACGTCAAAGCAACGATCTGATAATGGCACAGATGGGCTGCATGTATATGTTGAATATCAGTGCCGAGAGGGAGGAACCCTGTGGTACACCCTGCCACTGGTGGAAGGGTTCAGAGGTTGTTGCACCAGATCGTACGTGTTGCCATCTGTCAGTCAGGTATGATGTGCACTAGCTTAGGGCTGTGTCACGTATCCCGTTCTCCTGGAGACGCCCCACGAGAAGCTTGTGGCTTACAGAGTCAAATGCTGCGGCTATATCCAAAAATATCAGAACGAATGCTTGGCGGGTGTTGTTGATTCCCGTGATTATGGTACTGAAGAGGGTGGTAAGGAGGGTTTCCACACCATGTGACTCCCTGAATCCATGCTGGCATGGGTTCAGCGGAGCAACGGTCTCAATGTGGTGTTGGATTTGTCGTTGGACTACTTTTTCCATTATCTTGGCGAGTAGTGGGATACTTGATATTGGCCTGTACGATTCAACCTTATGGGTGTCAAGTTTGCTGTTTTTCAGCAGCGGTGTAATGGAAGTGTGTTTCAGCCTTTGCGGGAACAAGCCACTTGAGAAAGACTGTTCCATGAGTCTGGCTAGGAACGGGCTGAATTCGCTGCGTAGCGTTTTTATCCAGAAGGGCAGGGGTCATTTGGTACAGTGGTGGTGTTGATGGTCGCGATGGTGTCCTCTATGCATTTCCTGGACGGGGTGGAGAAGGTGGTCAGCGGGCTTGGGTGGAGTGATACATGTGAGGGGGATTGGGATGAGGTCTAATTGGTCCGGCACGATTTTGATTGTAGGTAGTCGGCAAATTCTTGAGGCTTAATCTCTGTTGGCTTGTTGGGGGAAGGTTCCTTCGTTAAGTCCTTGACAAGATTGAACAAGTCATGTGGTTTATTCAGAGAGCGTTTCAGGAGGTCTGCGTGGAACTGCCTCATTTTCTCTGCTACTGCTTCACGATGTTTTGTTAAGTGTGTGTCGTATGTTCCCCGGGCCTTGCTGGAGTGGGACCAGTGCCATCGTCTTTCCAACTTCTTTAGGTGGAGCAGTGACGTTCGCAGTTACGTAGAGTACCAAGGTGCAGGTGCAGACATACGTAGGAAGCTCAGAGGATTCGGATCCGCACCCTAGGGGTGGTCTTCCGTACAGCAACTCGTATGGAGAGACCTTAAGTCTTTCCCTTGGGGTGGTGCGTATGTTAAACAGAACTAGTGGTAAAGCATCCAGCCATGTCAATTTGGTTTCTTTGCACAGCTAAAGTCTGAATAATACTTGATGCAAATTCTGGTCCCTGGTCTATGACTCTGGGTGGACCATACCGTGGAACAGTCTCTTTCACTAATATCTTAGCCACTTGCTGGGCTTTCTTGTTAGTTGTTCGAAATGCTTCAACCCATCTGGTTAACTGAACAACAATCACTAACACATATTTAAATCTGTGGGCTGCTCAAGGGGGGTGCGGGGCCATGTGCGGAAATTAATTGTGGGGCCTCATTTGCATAAGGAACCTAATTTGTGTAAATATTTGCATAATGTTAACATGCGCTTTTAGTAAACATGCCTCTTAATGAGTGTCTGAATAAAGAAAGACTAACAGATTTCTACATTACTATATTGCAGTGACAACCACCAGGCCCATTAGGAAGTACTACAAACACTGATCATTTAGAACCCATAGCAAATCCACTGTATTTAACAGCACTATCAGGACTCACAAAGCACCAAACCCTACCTATGAAAAGGCAACACTGCAGATATTAAAACCACTACATCTCAGAGAATACCAATACATCTCACTGGGGGAAGGAGAACAAGTGGGACTGTCAAATAGAAACAATATGAATGGAATACCTCAACTTGGTTACACATGCAGAACATAGACTGTCACCACACAAAGAACAAGGGATCACAATTTAGAAATAGGAAGATGATAATTAAACTGGGATCCCGAAAAGCCAAACATGAAATGTACAACACTGGAGAAATAAAACTATAAATTAATTTCTGCTTGCACTAAGCAAAAACACAAAGATGTTAGCAATACACACTTCCCAGATCTGACATATTCCAGTTAATAAATTCAAAATAAAAAGTATGGGATTTTATTTTTCAGCTGCAATTGCTCCAGTCACTTTCTTCTGGTTTCTTCGTGTCTTCTGCGAGCTATCCATTTGTCCTTTCTTCTCTTTTAGATTTTTTCCATTCTCTCTCTATATCTGCTTTAACAAACTGATCTTTCCCCTTTTGCTCCTTCCCCCTTTTCTTTCCTTTATTCCTTTATCATCCACTCAAATTTCACCCTTCCATTCTCAATCCCCACTTACTCTCCCAATACCCGGCCCATCATAGACTTTTCTTCCCTCCCACACAAAATATCTTTTCCCCTCTCCATTCTCATTCCCCATCCCCAACCCTTTCTAGTCCTCCCCCAAAATCAGCTCCCTTATAGTTCTAGACCCACCCAACATCCGCTTCCTTCTAGTCCCAAGCCCCCACATCAGCCCATTTCCAGTCCTAGCCCCCCATATGCTTTTTTTCCAGTTCCATTCCAGCCCCCCATCAGCTCATTTCCACTCCAAGCTCCCCCATCATTCAATTTCCAATCCTAGCCCCCTTGTCAGCCCATTTCCAATCCTATCCCCCTTTTCAGCCCATTTCCAGCCCTATTCCAACTCCCTTCAGCCTGCTTCTAGTCCTATTCCAGCCCCCATCAGCCCATTTCCAGTCCTATTCCCCCATTAGCCATTTCCAGTCCTATTCTAGCCCATCACCCATTTTCAGTCCAAGCTCCCTCCATCATCCCATTTCCAGTCCTTGCCCCATATGCTCTTTTCCACTTCCATTCCAGCCCCCCCCCATCAGCCCATTTCTAGCCCTATTCCAGCCCCCATCAGTCCATTTCCAGTCCTTGCCCCCATATGCTCTTTTCCAGTTCCATTCCAGCCCCCCATCAGCCCATTTCCAGTCCTATTCCAGCCCTCATCAGTCCATTTCCAGTCCTAGCCCCCATATGCTCTTTTCCAGTTCCATTCCAGCCCCCCATCAGCCCATTTCCACTCCAAGCTCCCCCATCAGCCAATATTTAGCCCCCTCGTCAGCCCATTTCCAATCCAAGTCCCCCCTGATCACAGCCCATTTGCAGTCCTAGCCCCCATCACAGCCCATCCAGTCCTAGCCCCCCCATTACAGCCCATTTGCAGTCCTAGCCCCTCCATCACAGTCCATTTTCAATCCAAGCCCCCCATCACAGCCCATTTGCAGTCCTAGACCCCCTTAGAGCCCATTTCCAGCCCCAGTTCTCCCTCCCTCCATCATAGTTCATCCAGTCCTAGCCCCCCCCCCCCCCCGAACAGCCCCGTGGCCATCTAAAGGGCTGGAGAGAGCGCTGGGGAAGCCTGCGCGAGGCCCCGGCTCCCTCTGCACAGCTGCTAGCATGAGGAGTCTTCCCTCACGCTAGCGGCTGTATCTGCGAATGCTAGGAAAGGTTAAAGGGCATTGCCTTTAACCTCTCCCGGCATTTGCGGCTTCACAGATACAGCCGCTAGCTTGAGGGAAAAGACTCCTCATGCTAGCAGCTGTGCAGAGGGAGCTGGGGCCTAGCGCGGGCTTCCCTGGCTCCCTCTGCAGCTGTCCACATTGTGCATTAATGGGCCCTGTGCGAACAACATTATCTCACAATGGACGGGCCGGCCCTGTTTAAATCTCTTGGCAGGGTTCAGATCAGTAAAATCAATTTGTAGCCTCTCTAAGGGAACAAAAGCCCATGGTTTAGCACCTGGAGGCCCTCGTGGTTCTCCCCGTGGATTACTAGCTATGCACAGCAAGCAATCCTTAACAATTCGCTAAGCCAGGGAGTAAACTTCAGGGGCAAACCACTGGCGGCTAATTGAATCACCCATTTTCATAGCTGACCGATGAGTTCTTTGATGTAACAATCTTAAGAGTTTCATTAACTGAGGAGTGTGGATTGCCATCTGGTGCAGTCCATGACCCATCTGGGTGATGGATGAGATCCCAGGAAGTCCATTGTTTTACTATCTTAGGGGGGTAAATTAGAGTACAGAGGATCAGAAGGCTCAGTAGTACTTGAGCAGACTGAGGCTTGCATGTGTAAAGAGGTAGGTGGGGGCAGTAGGGCAGCCTTCTGAGCGGCATAATCAGCCATTATGTTACCTATAGAAATAGAATCAGAGTCTCGGGAGTGACCTTTACAGTGCATGACGGAGAGAGCTGAATAGCCTCTAATAGGGCACTGACTAATTGGGCATTGGCAATCGTGGTTCCTGCTGAGGTGAGAAACCCTTGTTGTTTCCACAACTGACCTGTGGATTGAGTAATACCGAATGCTGTCACCAGTAACCTCCCCAGAGCCAGGGCATGTAGGGTAGGTCAGCCTGGGATATCCCAACTTAGGAAGCAGGGCAGTACACTTGGTCATGCACTGCCTTCTGGGAGTTGTATTTCCTCTTCTAAGCCAGGAATAATTGTAGTCGAGTGGTTTCAGGCAAAACAATGACAAGGTTTTATTTCCCCTTCCGGGTGGATTAATTGCAAGTGAAACTTAGGACAAAAATAGCCATACTTCTGGCATAAAGAAAACATCTCAGGAACTCATAATACAAAAACAACTACTTTGGCTTTCAGCTTCAAACATACAGTGCTCAGAACAAACTTAAAGGTAACAGTCCCTTTTTCATACAAAGGCAACACTTTGCTTCTTCTCTGCTGTTCAAACAGCCTAGTTAACAGCCAGCTCAGCAAAGTGATACGACGTGATCAGCTAGTGATAGCGTGCAGTCCATTTGCTCATCTGATATCTCTTCGGTAACAGACCCTGTCTGCATTTCTTCACAATCACTCTCAGCTGGGTAAGTTTGTGCACAGTTATACAGTGTTTTAAAATACAGTCCCTCTCTATTTCCCCGAGGCCTCTCTTCACAGCACTCTAAAGAGCAGGGTTGAGCATTACCGTATATATGGGATTTAGCATAGGGAGAGTCCAGCAAATCTTGGCAATCACAAGGAAAACTTTTAAACCTAGTTTCCTCTCTATACGGTTTATACAGCCTACCTTTTGGCTTTTTCAAGGAAGGACTTCTTAGCACGGCTGAGTCTGCAAGGATTCCAAACACTGGCTGTGTTTTCCTGCCTTTTAGCTTCTCCTTTTCCTCAGACATACAAATATCATCTGACCAGCACCTCTCTCTCTCAGGAGTTTCTGAGTGCTCCCAAACCAGCCTCTCAGGCAGTCTCTCCCTCCAGCTGCCTTCACGATAGGGCTCCCATCGTGGGCTGCTCCCACCTGGCTTTTGGGCACGGGCTCTGTGAATCTTTGTTGCTCTGGCTTCCTGAGCTGAGTCTCCCGTTTCTCTCTCAACTGCTGCTGCTTTCTCCCAGATGCTTGTTCCTGTCCTCGTCTTTCTTGCTTCTCCTCCAGCTCCTCCTCCTCCTCTTCTCCTTCTGAATCTGAAGCTATCACTCAATTCTAGTGAGTACTTTTTATATCCCTGCTTCTGAGGGCTTAACTGCACCCCTCCCCCAACCAGGTGTTTCTCCTTAATCCCTGAGCTCGGGGCTACGTTGCAGCTTGGGCGTGTTGGCTCCCCTCATGACGCACTCTGTTTATGTTTCCCTTGGCAGCCCTGGGCCATGTGCTCTGCCTGCCTGTCAGTTTCTGAAGCAAACTCTTCTGCTTCAGCCAGCTCCATAGCCTCGGAAGGATCTTCTACATGACAATGCATACTGGCTATCTGTGAAAATATTAACAGCCATATTAGTGGCTAATTCACAGGCACATGTGAGAGCACTAGTTCTGCCGTTTGTGCACTGTAATTTGATGGAAGGGCAGCAGACTCTAATACAGGGTTAGGAGAGTCCAGTTCAATGATGGCACCCCAGATGGGACGATCTTAGCCGCTGGGAATCTCTCCCTCTCCTGGATTGATGAAACGTTAAGCGCGCACCCACTAAGGTCAGTGTTACCGGGGAAAACCTTCCTGATCCTGAGGGGGAATAAAGAAAGGCGATAAATGGGAGGTCCAGGGAAAATTGATAGACTGGTGAAGAGACAATAAGACACTCGACAAGTTTCCATGTAGGGAGAATTAGTCACGGTGGGAAAATTGGTCACCTCCCTCATTTACAGGCGTGGTATTGAGTTCAAACACCTCCCTCAGGGGCTTGGTGGAAATGGGAAATTTAAGGTCTAAGGGTCCCGGGACCGAAACACCTTTAGCATGCGTCACAAGAACTTGGGACTGTTTGCCAGGCACGGCCGACCTGACCAAATCGGTCCTAACTAAGCTATGCCAGGTTGCCTGGCCATCATATACGGTTGGAACTAAATTCCCATGGCCAAAGGGCGGATCCTTTGAACCCTTAGTTCTTTCAAATCTTAGATGCATTCTAACGGACCAAAGATATTATCAGCTTGATTACTATTATTTGTTTGAGAGTTCTATGAATTCTTGTCTAGACAAAACGTATCAGAAGTATGTTTGTCCTATTGTGAAGAAAAGGAATGAGAAAGATTGTAACATATCTCAACAGCCTCCTTCTCCCTATCAAGATTTAGATGACCCCTTTGAACCCCTACTTTATAATCTGACCCCTACTGCCCCAAGACCACCTGACCCTCCTGCTCCGGAACAGATTATTCCAGAGGTCCAATAAACCCCTCCAGCTAACCCTCCTGTCCCGAGATTAGAGCACCCCCATTCAGTAAGTTTAGCATCCCTGAGGTCACTTTCAGTTGACCAGTCACCCAGTTCCCCTCAGTCAGAAAGTTCATCGCAGGCAGACAGCTCTTCCCCATCCCAACTAGTCCCAAGTTCCCTGGAAAATGGCGTTTCTCAGAGAATGCGCTCTCATTTCTCTCGTCTCCCTTTATCAATCCATAAACTTGCAAGCACTGCCACCAGTGTCCGAGAATGGCAAATATTACTCAAGCTGTAATACATTCTAACAGTGTTCAAGATATTACTACCCTAATGCCCCTGAGAGTTATCCTTACCATAGGGACTGACGGGCAGGTTACTGACAGCAAGGTCTATGTCCCCTTATCAACTGCAGACCTCCTTAACTGGAAAACTACCACTCCCCAATGGAGGGATGATCCAGAAGGCGTAATTAAAGTTTTTGAAACAATTTTCCTTACCTATGAGACAGACTGGAAAGACTGCCAAGTACTTCTTGGACTCTCCTCAAGACTGGGGAGGGGCCAGAGGTTATTAGGGCTGCCAAAGAAGCCAGAACTATAATTGACCGAAATAATAATAGACCTGAGGGAATTAGAAACCTTGCTGATGATGATTTTGACTGTAATCCCAACTGGAACCCTAATACCGAGGAGGGAAATTATCTTACCTCAGTCTTCCATCTTTGCATTTTGGAAGGTCTTCATAGGCTGCCCATAAGATTTTAATTGGCAAAAAGTACATGAAGTGAAGCAAGGATCAGATGAACACCCTTCAGATTTCTTTTAGCGCTTTCGAGAAGCCATAAGGGTCTGGGGAGGTATAGGAGATCCTAATGATGCAGCCCATGTCGCCTTAATGCAAGGCTTGTTTAAGGGACAATGCGCCCCTGATATAAAGCGCAGGCTGGCATCAAGGGATGATTTTAATGGCATGAATTTAGATGCAGTATTGTCTGTAGCCACTTCCGTTTTTAACAATAGAGACATTAAGGAAAAGTGCAATGAGAAGAAACTTGCTGTGGAAGCAAAAACGCGTAATAAAGACTTTTTCAAGTACATTTGTAGCAAACAGCCTGTGAGAGAGTCATTTGGACCATTAGATGACCATTAGAGTGGAGGAGTGGCCTAGTGGTTGGGGCAAGGTACTTCAGGCCGGAAGGTCAGGGGTTCAAATCCCACTAGAGGAAAGCAACCTTGGGCCACCTTCAAGTTATAATACCCCGTTCAATGTAATTTCAGTTTGTTCAATGTAAACCGCCTTGATATCATGAAAGGCGGTATATAAGAAATAAATAAATAAAAATAAAAAAAAATAAATAGATGATAGAGGGGTAAAAGGGGCAGTAAGAGGGGACAAGGCTATAGCGGAGAGACTGACTGAATTCTTTGCTTCGGTCTTTATTGAGGAAGATGTAGGGATGTTACCCATGACTGAAGTGGTATTTAAAGGTGATACTGCGGAAGAATTGAAAGAAATATCGATACACCGGGAAGATGTATTACAACTATATGATAAACTGAAGAGTAGCATATTACCTGGATTGGATGGTATACATCCACGGGTGTTGAAAGAACTGAAGTATGAGATTGCAGACCTGCTATTAGTAATCTGTGAATTATTAAAATCATCTGTAATACCTGAAGATTGAAGGATGGCCAATGTAACCCCAATTTTTAAAAAGAGTTCCAGGAGTGATCCGGGAAACTACAGACAGGTGAGCCTGACGTCAGTACTGGGAAAAATGGTAGAAACCATCATAAAGAACAAAATTACTCAACGTGCAGATAGTCATGGTTTAATGGGAGACAGCCAACGTGGCTTTAGACAAGGAAGATCTTGTATTACTAATCTGTTGTGGTTTTTTTGAAGATGTGAATAAACAGGTAGACGAAGGTGAGTTGGTTGATATAGTGTATCTGGACTTTCAGAAAACCTTTGACAAGGTCCCTCATCAGAGGCTTTTGTCAAAACTAAAACGTCATGGGATAGGAGGCAGTGTACTATTGTGGATAAGGAACCTGGTTAAAAGATAGAAAGCAGAGGGTAGGGCTAAATGGCCAATTTTCCCAATGGAAAAAGGTGAATAGTGGAGTATCCCAGGGATGTGTACGGAGTCTGCTGCTTTTTGACATATTCATAAATGACCTGGAAAAGGGAATAACGAGTGAGGTTATCAAATTTGCTGATGACACCAAACTATTTAAAGTTTTTAAAACCCGAGAGGATTGTGGAAAATTGCAAGCTTATTTTGATAAATTGGAAGACTGGGCATCCAAATGGCAGATGTAATTTAATGTGGACAAGTGCAAAGTTATGCACCTAGAAAATAACAACCCAAACTATGGTTATACGATGCAAGATTCCACATTGGGAACTACCACCCAGGAAAAAGATTTAGGCGTCATCGTGGATAACATGTTAAAACCCTCCGCCTAGTGTGCAGCGGCGGTCAAGAGAGCAAATAGAATGCTAGATATCATAAGGAAAAGGAGTGGAAAATAAAACAAAGGATATTATAATGCCTCTGTATCGTTCCATGGTGCAACCACACCTTGAATATTGTGTGCAATTCTGGTCGCCATATCTTAAAAACAATAGTGTTATTAGAAAAGGTACAGAGAAGAGCCACCAAAATGGTAAAGGGGATGGAAGGATACTCCTACGAAGAGAGGCTAAAAAGGTTAGGTTTCTTCAACCTGGAAAAGAGACGGCTGTTGGGAGATATGATAGAGGTCTATAAATTAATGAACGGAATGGAACGGGTAAACGTAGATCGATTGTTTACATCGTCAAAATATAAAAAGACTAGGGCACATGCAATTAAGCTACAGGGTAACCTATATAAGACTAATAAGAGAAAATATTTTTTCACTCAACGTGTAATCAAACTCTGGAATTTGTTACCGGAGGATGTAGTAAAAGCTGTTAGTGTAGCTGGGTTTAAAAAAGGTTTGGACAAGTTCCTGGAGGAAAGATCCATAAACCATTATTAAAAGGGACCCAGGATATCACTGCTTGACCCAATATAAGCACTGAGGAACCTGTCTTTTGGGGAGACTGCTAGGTACTTATGACCTAGATTGGCCACTGTTGGAAACAGGATACTGGGCTTGATGGACCTTGGTCTGACCCAGTATGGCATATCTTATGTTCTTATGTAACTAAGCTATTGGCTGCTGTCATCACTCAAAATCAAAATGCTTTTCCTAGGGGTCCAAGTATGAAAGTCAAAGTCTTGTCTTCTGACTTCTAAAGAAAGCTTAGGTTTGATCTCCTCTAGTACTGAGTGGTTTGTTCTTTGGGCAGTCCATGGTATGCACAGTATTCGCTGCTAGCACCATAATTCAAAGGCATCAATTTTCTTCCTATCTTTTTCACTGTCCAGCTTAAGCAGCCATATGATGTTATTGAAAATACTATGGCTTGAACGAGTCAAAATCTTTTTATGGAGAGAGACATCTCTGCTCTTGAGAATCTTGTCTAGGTCTTTCATTATCATTCTGCCAAGAGCATTGCATCGTCAGATTTCTTGACTGCTTGTTGCTTCTTTATTGATAGTTGATCCAAGTAGGTTAAAGTTGTCCTCAATTTCAATTTCTTCTCTTTCAACAATGACCTTACTGATTTTGCCAGTTGTCATGATCTTTGTCTTCTTTACATTAAGGTGCAGGCCCATTTTAAGACTGTTCCTTGATCGTGAGAAGCAAATGTTTCAGATCATCTTCACTTTTAGCCAGTATCGTGATGTCATCAGATAGCGAAGATTGTTGATGAGTCTTCCACCAATCTTCACACCTCTGTTGTCTTCATACAATTCTGCTTCTCTGGTGATTTCTTCTGCATATAAATTAAACAGGTAGGGGGAAAGTATGCAGCCTTGTCGTACACCTTTGCTTATTTTAAACCATTCTGTTTCTCCTTGTTCCATTCGAACTGTTGCTTCTTGATTAATGTACAGATTGTGCTAGAGAACGATCAAGTGTTCTGGTATACCCATGCTTCTTAATGTGGCCCAGAGTTTCTCATGGTTTACACAGTCAAAAGCCTTGCTGTAGTCAATAAAGCACAAATAGATATCCTTTTGGTATTCTTTAGTCTTTAAGGATCCATCTCACATCCGCGATGATGTCTCTCGTTCCTCGCCCTTTCCTGAACCTT
This sequence comes from Ichthyophis bannanicus, assembly GCA_033557465.1. Classification (NCBI taxonomy): domain Eukaryota; kingdom Metazoa; phylum Chordata; class Amphibia; order Gymnophiona; family Ichthyophiidae; genus Ichthyophis; species Ichthyophis bannanicus. The sequence continues at coordinate 44,074,509 of CM066042.1, read as the reverse complement.
GCTTGTACTTCAGGTAATTCTTGTTCCAGGTATGGTTGTAGTCTCTGTTGAATAATCTTCAGTAGAATCTTGCTGGCATGTGGGATCAGCGTGATTGTGCGATAATCTCCACAGTCTGTTGGATCACCTTTCTTTAGTATTGGTATAAACACAGATCTTTTCCAGTCAGATGGCCATGATGTTTTCTTTCAGATTTCCCGGCAGAGCCTTGTAAGTATGGAAAAGCTGCATCAGATTGCTATAATACTTCTATGGGAATGCCATCAATGCCTGATGCTTTGTTCTTTGATAAGGCTTTCAGTGCTGCTTCGACTTCTTCTTTCATCACCAATGGTTCTGGATCATAAGGTACAGGTTGAAATGGCTGTTGGTCCACTTGATCTTTATCATATAAAAACTCTGTTCTTTCCACCTTTTCTTGATCTTCTTATCATTATTCAACATAGAATCTTAAGCATCTTGTAACATTCCAATTTGAGGCTAGAACTTTTTCTTTAACTTTCGTAGCTTTAGGAAAGCCAATTTTGTTCTTCCTCTAATAGTTTCTGCTTCTATTTCCTTGCATGCGTCATTATAGTACTTTTCCTTATCCTGTCTTGCTGCATGTTGGAAATCTCTGAGTTCTACGATTGTCTTTCTTTCTCCTCTGGCTTTAGTTTCTCTGGGTTTCTGGGCAATTTTCAGAGTTTCTTCCGTCATCCATTTTGGCCATTTTTTGCTTTTTCACCTTTTGTAGAGACTTCTCGCTTTCTTCCAACCTTCTTGATGTCATTCCATAACTCTTCTGGAGCTCTATCATTTGTATCTAAAGCAGAAAATAGATTTTGCAGGCAGTCTTTAAATTCCAGTGGTATATTCTCAAGTTCATATTTTGCTACATTCATGAGTGGCTTGCTCTTTTTCAACTTTAGATTGAGTTTGCATACTAGTAGTTGGTGATCTGTACCACAGTCAGCTCCAGGTTTTGTCTTTGTTGATGTTATAGAGCTTTTCCATCGTTGACTTCCACAGATGTAGTCAATTTGATTTTTGTACAATCCATTGGGTGAAGTCCATGTGCACAGTCGCTGCTTGTGTTGCTGGAAGAAGGTGTTTGAGATGAATAGATTGTTGGTTTTGCAGAATTCTATCAGTCTTTCTCCAGCTTCATTTCAGTTGCCAAGTCCATATTTTCCAGCCATTTTGCCTTCTTCTTTGTTGCCAACTTTTGCATTCTAGTCATCCATGACTATCAGGATATCCTGTTTTCATGTTCTGTCAATTTCAGCTTGTACTTGTTCATAGAACTCATCAATTTCATCTTCTTCTGCAGCTGTTGTTGGTACATATATTTGAATTATAGTTGTGTTGATAGGCATTCCTCGTCCACTGACTGCATTGTATTTCATTACCATTCTTGCAAGTTTCTTCTTTATTATAAATGCAACACCATTTCTTCTTTGTCTTTCATTTCCAGCATAGTAGACCATGTGATCATCTGATGCAAAGTGCCCGATGCCAGTCCATTTCAGTTCACTGACACCCAACAGATCAAGTTGTACACATTCCATTTCATTCTTGACCATCTCCAGCTATAGGCACAGAGAAATCAATGTACCTACTTTTATGCAAGACACGCGTAGGTATTCGCTGGGGTGGAGAATAGACGGAGTGGGGCCTGGGACTGACATTTACGCAGGTGTAAATGTGTGCGTCTGCTTTCCCAGGGCGATTTTACAAAAGTTCACATATGTTGCATCTTTTTATGAAGGCAGCATATGTGCCTATGAACCTTGTTTGCCTAATACTGCTGTTACGAGATCACCCTGCACTGGCACAGTAGGTCTTTCCTATAATGAGATCCTCCTATTTCTGCACTGAGATGTAGTTCCTGACTCCCCTGTGCTGCAGTCTCACCCAGGAGTCACAGTCCCCATCCTCAGAATAATTTTTTACCATAAGACATTATTTCTTTAGACATAGATAAATAAACAGAGAAACAAAAATAAGGTGATAACTTTTATTGGACTAACAATACATTTTTTGACTAGCTTTCAAAGGTTTAAACCTTCTTCTTCAGGTCAGGACAGTGTGAGCAACAGATGTCAATACCATAATATTTATTTATTTTATTTAGCAAGCATTTGTAGCCCGCTCCTTCCAGCGATCAGAAGCGGGTAGGATTACTATTGTGAAACTGCCGAATCAAGGCAGGTACAAATTTTGTTTACATACAGATTGTCAGAAAAGCACATCATACAGAGTTAACACTTCTTAGCTATGGGGGAGTTCATTTACATATATACATAAATACATATATACAGGATAATCTTCTTGGACTGTCGAATCAAGGTAGATCTAAGTGAATCACCAAAGCATTCCACCGACTGTCTCCGGGGGAGGAGTGGGAGTGATGGATGGGTGATCAGAAAGTGACCAGGCTGTAAATATTTAAATAAATACAATAATTCATTTATAATGTGATAGAAAGCCCCTTTCTTTGTTGAGTCTTGTCTGGTTGAATTGAATTTCTGCACTGAATAATATATACCACATTAGAGAGAGAGCATGAGTGGGACTGAATGGTTGTCCCACAGGGTAACTGTGGATTCCTGTGATATATGCTGGCATAATTTGCAGCTTGGTATATTTCAGGGTTTTGTGCCATGCTTTTCTTTTTGGGCTTCTATAATATGCTCGAAGAGATACTTAGCGGTATCATTTGTGCCGACATGGATGAGCAGCATCGGATAATGATCAGCAGTCTTGATAAGTCTCGGCAAACTCTCCGTAACATCTTGGATTTTGGCACCTGGCAGACTCTCTGGAAATCAAGTCTGGTTGGCAGATGGATGCCTCAGTACCCTCAGAAGAGAGTTACCAACCATCGCTACCCTTCTCTTCCTTGTCACTGATTCTGCAACTTTGGAGCTCTGATTCTTCCCTTTCCTGGGATGCTTTCACCTCCTCTACTTCCAGGGCTACATACTGGTTCTTCAGTTCGAGGGCTGGAGGAATTGGATTGTTGATTCTGCAGGCTCTGGTGACTCATGTCCAACTCTCTTCATTCTGTACCTCCCAACTTCACCTCTGTCAAAGAACTTGGATGCTTCAAGAACCATCTCATCAATGTACTTCTTGCTGTCTCAAATGCTTCTCAGCCTTGCCACCTCCTCCACTTGTTTCCTGAGAGCTTCAGCATGCAGACATTCTGCACATGGAACCAGTCCTTCAACTGGCATCAAGCTGACTGCCTGGAAAGAAGTGGAAGCTGTAACGGGAGTACAAGCTTCGGCAATATGATTTTTCCCAGCCATCATTCAGTTGGTGGAGCTTTGGTACCCATTGAAGTAAATGAGAGAGACCAGACAAATATACAGATGAGTCTTATGCTCCTCTTCTACAGGAGAAAGTGCAGGATCTGTGGCAGCTCTTGCCTGGTTAATTCGCAGTGACCTCTGGAGTCCTCTGCTGGGGCGGATAAGCAGATGAATCTTCCAGCCCTCTGCTGCTGGGACGAGTGCAGGGGCTGTAGCAGCTCTTAATTAGCTGACAAAGGATTTGCATATAGCTCACATTTTTTCTCAGAAGTTCAAGAAGGAGGTAGGGGGACCTTACATTCTTAGTTTGAATCTGGAGGGTTAAGCAACTTGGCCAAGATCACAAGGAACAGCAGCAGTAGGATTTTGAAGCCTGGTTTCCCTGGTTCTAACCCACTGCGCTAACCATGTAGGCCACTCCTCCCCTCCAAGTGATCATTACTTTGCTGGAAAATCTGGTGACTTAAAGCTTGTGAGTTTATTTGGAAAGGTCTGTTTTGGATTTCATTAAAAAACAGAACTGGTTCTTAGCTTTTTTTATGAGGTTTTAAATTAATTTCTGTTAGATAAAAGTAGGCCCTTGTAGTCTTCAAAGAAAACACACAGGTATTTATGGTTTATTTTATTTAATATACCGCCTTTAGTAGTGTGGCAAGGCGGATACAATAAAACAATTTTAAAATTAGGAGGAAAGGAACTATAGTGCATGAACAGGAAAGCAAACATAAAACCATGGAAAAAAAAAAGAAAGGATAGCATAGCCGTCATATAAGCAACTTTAAAATTACATGGCATGGCTAGACCCATTCTCATTCATAAACCTGCTCTGGACTGTCCGGATATAGTCACTATGAGGGTCATTCTAAAAGGTTTAGTCATGATTTGGATGTCTGAAGACATGTACGTGGATGTCAAAATCAGAGACATGTCTCTGTAGAGATTCTACAAATGATGTTAGCAGATGTCTCGGTGCAGGGACGTTCATGTAGGCACAGAGGCTGTGGCAGAGGCTTGTCCGGGAAGTGGCATATTTACACATCCCCTGTTTGATCTCAGAAACGGGGGTGCATCAATGTCTATACCTGCTCCAGGCATGAATAGGTATTAGCAAAGTGCTTGTTTTCAACTTAAAATATCCAGAGAGTGTACAGAAGATGGCGAATATACCGCTTCCTCTTCCCCCTCTTCAATCCCAAATCCTTCCCTCACCTTCGGTCACCCTTTCCTCCTTTTTTGAAATCATTGAGGAGGAAACTGAAAATCTCTCCTCTCCAAACTGACTACCTGCTTCTCTGATCCCATCCCCACCCGTCTACTAAGCTCTTTCTCTTCTGTCGTCATTCCTTCCATCTGTCATATCTTTAACCTTTGGCTTTCCACTGCATCTGTTCCTGTGGCCTTCAAATATGCTGTGGTTACACCACTCCTCAAAAAGCCTTCACTAGATCCTACTTGTCCTTCCAGTTATCGACCTATCTCTCTTCTCCCCTTTGCTTCAAAACTACTTGAGCGAGTGGTTCACCGCCACTGTCTTGACTTTCTTTCCTCGCAAGACTTGGTTTCACTGCAGTCTGACTTTTGTTCTCTATATTCCACAGAAACTGCTTTTGCCAAAGTTTCCAGCAACTTGTTGCTTGCCAAATCGAAAGGCCTCTACTCAGTTCTCATCCTTCTTGACCTTTCTGCTGTTTTGGCGCTGTTGATCACCACCTTCTCCTCGATACGCTGTCCTCACTTGGATTTAGGGGCTCTTTTCTATCCTGGTTTTCTTCTTATCTCCCCCATCGCACTTTTAGTGTATGTTCTGGTGGATCCTCCTCTGCCATCCCGCTTTCAGTTGGTGTACCTGAGGGCTCTGTCTTGGGACCTCTGCTTTTCTCACTCTACACTCAGTCCCTTGGTGCACTTATTTCCTCCCATGGTTTTCAGTACCATCTTTATGCTGATGACTCTCAGATCTACCTTCCTGTGCCTGAAATCTCTCCAGGAATCCAGGCCCAGATCTCTGTCTGCTTATCCGACATTGCTGCCTGGATGTCTCACCGCTGTCTGAAACTGAATATGGCCAAAATTGAGCTCCTTATCTTTTCCCCTAAACCCACCTACCTCCTTCCTCTCTTCTCTCTTCCTGTGGTTAATACTACATTCCTTCCTGTTTCCTCAGCTTACAACCTTGGGGTCATCTTTGACTTTACTCTCTCTGCACACATCCTAAAATCTGTCTCTTCTTTCTCTATAACATTGGCAAAATTCGTCCCTTCCTTTCTACACACACTACTAAGACACTTATCCACTCTTTCGTCACTTCCTGCCTAGACCATTGCAATCACCTCCTTGCTGTTTTCCCTCTTAATCATCTCTCTCCCCTTCAATCTGTTCAACACTCAGCTGCGCGGCTAATCTTCTGCCAGCCTGTACATGCTCATATAACCCCTCTTCTCAAGTCGTTTCACTGACTCCTTGTCCATTTCCGTATCCAATTCAGACTTCTACTGACCTATAAGTGCATTCACTCTGCTGCTCCTCACTACCTTTCTTATCTCTCCCTACACTCCTCCTCGGATGCTCCGCTCTTCTGGCAGATCCCTTCCATCTGTGTCCTTTTCTTCTATTGCCAACTCCAGACTTCGATCCTTCCATCTTGCTGCTCCTTACACCTGGAACAAGCTATCTGTGAGTCAGGCTTCATCTCTGGCCCTTTTCAAATCCAGGCTGAAAACTCAGCTCTTTGAGTCTGCTTTTGGACCCTGATGCGCTTGGTCTCCTATGTGTCCTTGTCCTCAGCTGTTGTGTTGCCTGTCTTGACTAGATTGTAAGCTCTGATGAGCAGGGACCATCTTTTACATGTGTCTGTGCAGCGCTGCGTATGCCTTGTAGCACTATACAAATGCTCAGTAGTAGTAGTAGCCTGCTTCTCAGCAGTTTTGGCCTCAGATTTGGTGGCGCGGGAAATCTCTCTCAGTAATTCATCTTGCTGGAGTAGTGCTTGTAAGTGCTTCTTCAGACTTGTCATGTTTTCTTTAGTTTTACTGACTGTCAGTAAATTTACTGATACTCGGCAACTGTGCTGCCAAACCCCCCTTCTACTCATCGGCGGAGAGCAATATCCCATGTCAGTTATTAGACATAAATTTCAGTACCGAAAAATACAGTGAGCAATGTTCTTAAGAGCACTTCACACACAGAAGAGCACCTATTATCATGGCTCAGTCTGTCTGTACGCATTTGTGAGTGTGCAGGTGCCACTGTGTAACCGTAATGAAGTGGCGCACACATGTTGTAGTTCAATCAAAGTGAGAGCAGGGCCAGTATGTCCATTAGGCAGCTGCCTAGAGGGCCGACATTCTTGGGGCAGTGAGCAGACTTTCTAAACGGACTGGCAGCTGAGCTCCTGAAACTGGCAGGGAGACGGATACTTAAGAGCATGTCGGTTTTCTTTGAGGCGTGGAATCAAGTCTTGCAATCGTGCATATTTTATATAGTACTGTATATGCATAAATTGTGACTCCACCAAATTCCACCCAAAAGTAGCCCTTGAGAAAGCCTACAGCAGTTACGGATATGTACGCTTGTTCTTGTCAGTGCATGTTCTTGTACGCAGGGTATAATTTTATAAATCATTTTCACACATGAAACACCATTTTGCACATGTAAATGGACTATTATAAAATTAGGTCACACCTAAAAGAATGTGTGGGGCAAGTTGGCACATACTGCTGTGGTTGGCGTGCTGAGGAGTGGTATTTGGGTGGAACATGAGTGGAGTCACAGTTTACACGGGTACTTTACACACTATCAGTAACGAATACCCTTGAGCAGATGCCCTGTCTGCATCTCCAGTCTAGGCAGGGTTGACGTTAAGGGGTAGCAAACAGGGCAATTGCCCTGGGCCCCCATGCCACAGGGGGCCCCAAGTCTGCCTCAAGCTGAAAGAGGCATAGCCTGGAAGCAGACAGTGAGGGCTCTCTTACCACTTTCTGCCCTGGCCCTGCATGTCTAAAACTGCCCCTGAGTCTAGGCAGGATTTTTGCAGGCTTCAAACAGGTGCTGTCTCCTTCTCCAGATCAGCCCTTTATGAGCATATACACAAGCCTGTACACAGACAAATGCCTTTATAAACTGACCTTCCACTTGTCTCTGTACAGCTCTGTGTACACCTGGTGTGTTTTATACACGTGATTCTTAGTACTAATAATTTTCTGCTTTCTCTTTCATATCACTAACGACCTGTTATTTCACACTGTTCAGTTTATCTGCTTCTATGTTAATTCATTCGATGTATGATCACCAGGCTGCACCCGATGCCCTGGTGTGTTCCTTATTGGTCCTCCAGTTTAGTCCTCTACCTCTGGGTTGTGTACCTCGTCCTGCAGCTTGGAGACTGGGCATGTCAAAATCGTGACATCACTGGATGTAGCCTGCTGATATCTCCCATCAGCCCCAGTGTGTCCAGTCTCCATGCAGCAGGAGGATGTAGTGAGCCTAGGTGCTGGCTCACTATAATAAAGATAGGGTTAATATTTCCTTTTCTTACTATATTTTAATTTACTTTGATTTAATTCAAAAAAAGATTTTTTTTGGAGGCCAGGGGATCGACTCGGGGTACCGAGCTGACGTAACCCCTTTTAAACTCAGGTTCCTCCGTTCATCAAGGCTGATCTCCCCTCCTAGTTTGGATGGGGGAGGGTTAAGCCGCAGTACGAAGCTCTGCCTTTTCAGCGACAGTGCTTCCCCACATTAATTTCCTTTTGAATCGACAGAAACAGCCGCTGCAGGAAGGCCCTCTCGGCGGTAGCTGCTCTGTGCGTCAGAGCAGCACCGTGAATCGCAGGGCGACCGTCCAAAGAGACGGAAGACTCAGTGGGGGGGGGAAATTCTGCCCTAAGCCGGGTAAGTTTCCCAACGTGCCTCTAATGTGTGGGAAGACCTTCCGGGCCTAATCGAGAGTGCTTGCGGTGATGCACACCCTGAAGAGTCGCAGGCCGTTGCTCCCACGCATTTTAAGGAAGTTAGGCAGATGTCTTTCTGGCTGGCCGGTGGCATCGGTGGGGACGTTCTAAGGGCATTTTATAGTCTCCGCTTCAATCGGGGGTGTTGTGTCGTGGTAACAGCCCAACAGAAGCCCGAGCCGTTGATTCCCGTGCTTTTGCAGGCGCCAGGCTGTTTTCTTTCTCTAACCACGGCCACAGTTTCGGTCCTTTTTCTCGATCCTTTTTGGAAACCGACTTGTCTAGCGGCTTAATTTATTTTCCACGGGCAATTATGGTTTAATTTCATTTCATTTCATTTAAGTTATGGCATCTTATTTAAAAAAAAAAATTTGAAGTACATTCAAACTTACTACATTGTAAGAGTATGTTTCATTCCTACTGTCAGTTTAACAAGCTACTATACACTTCGATTATATATCTATATACTATTTGTTTGATACAACAATTGACATCAATTCTATCAATTTTGCAACCAGTGCTTGAGTCTAGCATATAGCTAGTTTTGCTTTAATAGGCCTAGCGCACCTATTTAGCATATGGCTGTATATTGCCATCGTACTAGGCAGAAAATATAATCTCAAATTCCTTTTCATCCGCAGATCTACTCTATTTTAAATTGATATTTGCTATCTAGTAGTTAATTCAAAAGGGGACAATTGCAGGACAATATTAATGGTTCTTTGTTAGCAATAGGGGCGCTTGCAAGGAAGCGGTCATCTAAGTGTCACGGTTTATTACCAAAAGAGTGGGGTTGAAATTGGTATGGCAATTTCTGGCAGATGACAAGGCACTGCTTATTTGGCAATCAGAAATTAAGCTATTAAGTCAAATCTGCTTGCATCATAAAGTAGGGTACCTTGAAAAGTACAGGATGGCACAAAGGAGTGCTATAATCCGTTTGGAAAGCCCAATTATCTAGTCTAAAGGGGACTTTTGAAACGTTTCTAGGGGACCATTTGCAGTTTTCTAGTTCGTGTCGGTTAATTGGATTAGATTTTCTTTTCTTTTAGGTACATCAAAGGCTGTGGACCTTATCCTGTGGAAAGGCACATTTCTGGTTTCAGAGGGATTTCTGGGGAGCGTTCCCAGCTCTTCTCCCATGTCGGCCAGGCCTCAGTGCATGGTAGAGGATGGTTTCAAGGGATGTATTTTCCACCTAATTCTTTCTCATTCCATGTCTTTCACAGCTCAAAACGTCTTCAGTGGGCCATGGCCTTAGGTAGACATATGGAGAAAGGTCTAATCATTTAGGCTATGGTGGTTGTCGCCCAAATTTCAGGATGTTGTGTGAACGATCAACTTTCCCGGAATAGTATTTCTGATTTGAGATGTCTAAGAGCCTAGTGGTTGGAGTAGTGCCTTGGGGCCAGGAGGGCCAGGCGTATTATCCTTATTATTGTCTGTTTGAACTGAGACTACTCCCAGCTCCTTCCTGGGGTCCATTTGGATCGGGAGCAGGCCTAAGCGGGGACGGGGTTGTAGTCATCCCCACCGTCTTGGGAGCAAGCGGGGCTTAAGTCCAAACACACCACTGCCTAGTCCGTTGCTTACTTGGATTCCTCTGCTCCAGAGACGTTAAAAAAAAAGATTTGATTGCCCATTGCTAGATTTGTGGTTCTGTCTCCCTACAACAAGCAGGGAAGAACGTCCGCAATTCGGCACACTGGGGATCGTCTCTTGCAGGTAGAAGCGGTTGGGCTGGGACAGCAGGAGTCTTTCGGCGTAGGACGCTACTCTATTTATTTTCTTAGTATCAAAGAATGACTGGCCTCTCTGTCCTTTCTAGGTCTCAAAGAAGTAAATCGCTGTCTCAGGATAGCTCTCCGTCAGATAGAACCATCGCAAGCGATAATAGTGACAGAGCGGCAGGGGGAGTTATTACAATCGCTTCATCTTACAGAAGCATACTTACACATTACAAGGAGGGCAGCACATCAGAACACCTTCTCGTGGGGGCACGTTTAATCTCAAGCCTTGCCCTTCGGTTTCACACCAGCCCCACACACCTTCACCAAGGTTAGGGTGGTGGTTGCGACGGCTCTGCGGAAAGAAGGAATCTTAGTTCACCCTTTCCACGACGATTCGCTGATTCAACCAAAGTCTAGGACCGAGAGTGTCCAGATTACGGGCAGCGTATTATCATTTCTTTAGGCTCTCGACTGGGTAGTCTATGCGCACAAAGGTCGCTTAGTCTGTCTCAGATCCTAGAGTACTTGGGGGAACGGTTTGACACCCAATGAGGAGCAGTGTTGATGCCAGGACGGAGAGATCAGGCCCTACAACAGCTAGTATGCAGATCTCTGGCGGGGCCAGCGCAGTCGGATTGGAACGATCTTCAGCTGCTCGGGACAAGGGCAGCGACTCTGGAGGTAGTTCCGTAGGCCAGAGCTCACATGCTCTCCTTACAAAGGTCCTTATTGCGACGATGGTCGCACCAGAACGATTCTCTGAGCAAACCTCTCCCATGTTCCGCACAGGTCAGGTGGTTCCTTCACTGGTGACTAGTCCCAGGAGAGCTTGTGGGCTTGCCGCTGGAGCAATTGCAGGGGCTCCTGATGTTGACGGAGGCGAGTCTCGCAGGCTGGGGAGATCATTGCGAGGATCTTTTCGCACATGATGTTTGGAGTGAACAGGAGGCTTATTGGTCGATCAACTGTTTGGAGCTGAAGGCGGAAACTATTGCAATTCAAGCGCTTGAATTCGAAGTGAAGACTCGGGCAGTGCGAGTGTTGTCCAACAATTCTTCAACATTGACTTGTCTAAACCGGCAGGGGCGCACAGGTAGTGCGGCCATGGAAGAGGAAGCAAAGGCTCGGTTTGCTTTGCTGGAACCTCGACGGCAGGCGATTTTGGTGGCGCACATTGAAGGAGCAGACACGGTGATGGAGAATTTTCTCAGAGGAGTCCGGGTGGATGCCAGAGAGAGGGAGCTTCATCCGTAAGCGTGCGCACAGATAGTCATCAGGTGGGGTCTTCCGTTCTTGGATCTCATGGCGACCTCTCATTCGGACAAGACGAGTCACTTTTACAGCAGGCGTCGAGAGAGGATGTCAGAGGGGATAGATGCTCTGTTCCAGCCGTGGCCAGCGTCGGGTCTCCTCTACATTTTTCCTCCGTGGGCGCTCATAGGGCGAGTGGTTCAGCGCATCAAGGCTCATTGTGGAAGAGTTTGGTTATTAGCTCTGGATTGGCCGAGGCAACCGTGGTTTCCCGATCTGGTTTGCCTACTCGAAGGGGAGGCTTGGAGATTGCCGATATGGGAGTATTGGCTGCTTCAGGGTCCACTTCAAATGCCTCAGGTGGATCGATTCTCGCTTATGGCTTGGTCAGTGATAGGGCGAGGTTAAAAAAAAAAAAAAAGTCACGACTTTTTTTTCAAGCTAAAAAGAAAAAAAATGGGCCACCTCCCTTGCTGAGGTCCACATGGGGTATATATTTGAGGACTGGTGTTCGCGGCAACAGGTTCCGGCGACTACGGTCTCCATCCCCATGGTGTTGGGCTTTCTGCAAGTTGGTTTTGAGAAAGGCCTGACAGTCTGTTCATTAAGAGGGCAGCTAGCAGCGCTGGCGTGCTATAGAGGAAAGGTTCAAGAGGTGGCTTTTGAATTCACACAGCGATGTGGTGCGTCTCCTTAAAGCGATGTCTAGGTGGCGGTCTGCTCGCAGGATTTTATTACCATCTTGGGATTTCAATCTGCTGTTAGGGGCGTTAACTAGGAAACCCTTTGAACCTCTACACTAAGCTTCAGTTAAGGATTTAGTGTTAAAAACTGTGTTTTTGGTGGCCATTTGTTCAGATAGGCGGTTCTCGGAGTTGCAGGCATTTTCTCCAGGACCAAGCAGGAAGTCAGTCCTCACATATGGGTGACATCGGCGTCGATGGAGCCCCCTGCGGAGCATTTCCCCAGCTTTCTAAGAAAGCCTTTGGGAATGCAGGCACGCATGCGCGGTCCCCTTCCCGCCTAACGGTGCCATCTTTGCCAGTCTCTCTTTTTCCGTGGAGCCTGTCGGACGCTTGTCCTAGTTGCCCGGAAAAGTTGACTTTTTTCTTCAGCGATTCTTCGCTTTTTCCCCGGTTCAACGCCGGTTCCCCTTCCCGCCGGGTTCGGTACACCGGTATCGAGCCCGTTTTTTCTATTTTTCAGTTTTTGCCCTTCGTGGCTGGCGTTCGTGCCTTTTTTTCTGTTTCCCTGGATAGCTGGTCCTTTGACCTCGCGGGGGCCCTTTTTTCCCTGATGGCTTCCAGTGGTTTCAAAAAGTGTGATCGGTGTAAGAAATTCATGTCTCTCACCGACACACACGACTGCTGCCTTCGGTGCCTGGGCCCGGACCACGATCCTCAGTCCTGTGGCCCATGTGGTAAAATGTACCAAGGCACTATGCAGCCGACAGCATCAAAAGGAAAGGATTTTTTCGGACTCTGCCTCCGGCCGGGGTTCCTCGCACAGGGGGTCCCCCCACCGGGAATGCAAGAGGAAGAAGCGGCTCGCGAGGGCGGTGTCGGAAGAGGTCCCTGGCTCCTCGAGGGCCAGGTCTCAGACCCCTGACCGCCGCCCCGGGCCTTTGGAGCCGGAGAAGCTGACCAAAATGCCTCGTGTGGAGTTGGAGTCTGTCGGACACGTAAGTCCTGTAGTCCTCGTGGACTCTCCTCCGAGGGAGCCGACGTGGGTCCCGGCGGCGAGTCGGGAGCTGCTGCGTTTCCTGAGCTGGGACTCAGGCTGACAGCCTTGGAGTGCAGATTGTCTGCCTTCATGGAGCAGCAGTGGGTACTGATGACCAGCCTCGCTGGTGCATCTGCCCCGACCACCAGGACATCGACGTCGAAGTCGACCCCGGAGACCGAGCCAATACTCAAGACCATGAAGGCTCGAGGTCGTCCTCGGTCGCAGTCACCCTCGACCTCCCGTTCGGAACCGAGGGCGTTGACGCCGGTGCCTTCGGTGTCGGGGCGGGTGCCACCAAGACCCACGCGGTCGGTCCCCCAACTCCTCCTCGGATGAGTCTGCTTGGGAGACTGAGGACGAGGAGTCCCCCGATACCTTCCGGACTGTGCGTCCCATCGGACTCACTGCAGTCCGAACCCCGGAGTAGGTCCCCTCCGGAGGATACCTGGTTCTCGGAGTTCTTCAGGGATATGGCTAAGGCCTTGGCCATTCCCACGGACCTCGAGGAGGAGCCTCGAGCCGAAGAGCTCGAGGCCCTCCAGTATGACTCTCCTCCGAAGGAGCCTTTTACTGTGCCAGTTCCTCCAATGCTGGAATGGCTCCTCTTCAGGATGTGGGAGGCACCGGCCTTGGCGCAGGTTTTGAGCAAGAGAGTCGATTCCATCTATCGACTCAGGAAGAGCCCTGGATTCCAGAAGGCGCAGCTGCCGCACCATTCCATGGTGGTGGAATCGGCCATGCATCATCTGAAAAGCCAGAAGATGCACTCTGCGGTGCCTCCCAGCAGGGAGGCCCGGAACCTGGATGCTTTCGGCAGAAAGTGCTTCCAGGGCTCGATGCTTGCTTGCCGTGTCCAGTCTTACCAGCTGTACATGGGCATGTACCTTTGGGACCTGGCCAAGGAAATGTCCGGGTTCACGGCTGGCCTCTCCGGGGAACCTTTGCAGAGGTTCCAGTCATTGTCTACAGGTATCCGGGACTGCTCTAAGTTCATGTCCCGAGCGGTCTACGATGGCTTCGAGGCTTCGGCCCGGGCAGGGACAGCCGGCATCGCCGCCTGACGCCAGGCATGGCTGCAGTCATCGGACCTTGAGCCTTGGGTTCAGGACAAGTTGGTCGATGTCCCTTGCCAAGGTGAAAACCTTTTTGGCAAATCCATGGCCGAGAAGGCTGCTGAGCTCGAGACTGAGCACCTTACTCGGACCAGACTGTCCAGAAAGACCTCTGCCCCTTCTCAGAAAAAGAAGGGCTCGGGTAAGAAGTCCTTTTACCCGAGGAAGGCGGCTGCCTACAAACATTTCCCTCATTACCAGGCCTCCCCAGCTCCCCAACAGGGGCAGCAGGCCAAGGGGCAGGGACATGGGCCCCGTAGGCAGCCAACCCCCAAGCCTCTGGCTCCTGCTCCTACACAGCAGGGAAGGGGTTTTTGACTCCCTAAGCATAGCCTTTCCTCCTTTGCTGTCCCCTCTCTGCACAGGAGGTCGTCTGGCCCTGTTTGCCCACAGGTGGCCACCAGTAACAGGAGATGCTTGGGTTCTGAGCATAGTCCGCAAGGGCTATACGCTCCATTTCCAACAGTTCCCTCCTGCTTACTTCCCAGGAGAGCCTCCAAGGCCTCCCTTACACAAAGACCAGGAGCTTCAAGGCCTGCTTCTGGACAAGGCGGTGGAGCCTGTCCCTCCACACCTGAAAGGGCAAGGGTTCTACTCCAGGTACTTCCTGGTACCAAAGAGAACAGGGGGCCTCCGGTCCATTCTCGACCTCAGGAACCTCAACAAGTTCTTAGTGAAAGAAAAGTTCAAGATGCTTACTCTTGGAACACTTCTGCCCTACCTCCAGCAGGGAGATTGGCTATGCTCTTTAGATCTAAAGGATGCGTACACTCACATCCTCATTCATCCAGACCACAGAAAGTATCTCAGGTTCATTGTGGGAGGAAACCATTACCAGTACAGGGTACTGCTCTTTGGCCTCACCTCCGCACCAAGAGTCTTCACAAATTGCCTGGCTGTAGTAGCGGCCTACCTCAGGAATCGGGGGGTATTTGTCTTCCCCTACCTGGACGACTGGCTTATCAGAGGTCAGACTTACCAGGAAGCCAGACAAGCCACCTCCAGGGTGGTGTCCCTCCTGCAACACCTCGGCTTTGTCATAAACTTCGCAAAGTCCACTTTGCTCCCCTCCCAGAACCTAGAGTTCATAGGAGCAAGGCTGGACTCCAGGGAGGCGAAGGCCTTCTTGCCAGAGGACAGAGCACAGAGGCTCATCACCTTGGCACAACAATTTCTCACTGTGCCAAGGGTGTCTGCCAAGCTTTGCCTACAGCTTCTGGGTCACATGGCATCAACAGTGCATGTGACCCCCAATGCTCGTCTTTATATGCGGCCAGCCCAGTGGTGCCTCAGGACTCAGTGGCAGCAGGCCACAGGACACCTCACGGACAGAGTGCGGGTGTCCAAGTCATTCCTGGATTCCCTTCAGTGGTGGCTACACCCCCCCAAATTACTATGGGGGGTGTCCTTTCAAGTTCCTGTCCCCACTGTGGTATTGACCACGGATGCCTCTCTGCAGGGCTGGGGTGCTCATTGTGCAGACAAGTGCACCCAGGGCCTGTGGTCTCCTGCGGAGGCCACTCAGCAGATCAACCTATTAGAGCTTCGAGCCGTTCGCTTAGCCCTCAAGGCCTTCTCTCACACCTTGGCTCACCAGTCTGTTCTGGTACAGATGGACAATCAGGTGGCCATGTTTTATGTGAACAAGCAAGGGGGCACTGGATCCAGACTCCTGTGTCAGGAAGCACCGGCCCTTTGCTCTTTTGCGCTCAAACACAGCATGGTGCTCAAGGCGGTCTACCTGCCAGGTCAAGAGAATTTCCTAGCAGACAGGTTGAGCAGGATTCTGCAGCCCCACGAATGGCAGCTGCACCCATTAGTGGCTCAACAGATTTTTCTGAAATGGGGACTTCCAACCATAGATCTCTTTGCCAGTCCCCTGAACCACCAGTTACCCAGGTTCTGTTCCAGGCAACCGCATCCCCTAAGAGTAGCAGCGGATGCCTTTCTCATTTCCTGGAACCAGGGCCTTCTCTATGCGTTTCCTCCCACACCTTTGGTGGCCCAAACTTTGTTCAAGATTGTAAGGGACAGGGCCTCAGTGCTTCTGGTAGCTCCCAGATGGCCGAGACAACCCTGGTTCCCACTTCTGCTTCAACTGGCAGTGGACACCCCACTGCCTCTGGGGTTGCAGCCCGATCTCCAATCTCAAGATCAGGGTTTCCTTCTACACCCCAATCTCAAGTCTCTCAATTTGATGGCCTGGAGGCTGCAAGGGTAGTGTTAGCTCCCTGGGGCCTGCCTCAGGATGTGGAAGAGGTGGTATTAGCCTCTAGAAAGCACTCTACCAGGAAAACCTATACCCTGAAATGGAAGAGATTCTCCTTGTGGTGTCGAACACCAGGCAGATCCCTTCTCATGCACTGTACCAGTGGTGCTTCAATATCTCTTGCATTTGTCCAGTCAGGGCCTTAAGTCTAATTCTGTTCGGGTACACCTCTCTGCTCTAGCAGCTCACCACTCACTGGTGGAGGGACACTCCTTGTCAGTGCACACATTGGTGTCCAGGTTCCTCAGAGGCTTGCTTTTGCTCAAGCCTCCTATCCGTCCGCCAGCCCCTGAGTGGGAGTTGAATGTGGTCTTGCAACAATTAACTCGCCCACCTTTTGAACCGATGGCTACATGCCATCTTCGCTTCCTTTCTTGGAAAACTCTCTTTTTTTCTAGTGGCCTTAACCTCGGCCAGGCGAGTAAGTGAACTTCAGGCCTTAGTCTGTGATAGGCCTTACACTCGCTTCTATAGGAACAGGGTAGTCCTAAGGACTCATCCTAAGTTCCTCCCTAAGGTTATCTCCTCCTTCCATCTCAACCAGGAGGTGGTTCTTCCAACATTCTTCCCTAGGTCCCATGCTAGCCGGGCTGAGACAGTCCTGCATACCTTGGACTGTAGGAGGGCCTTTTCCTTCTACCTTGAGCGTATGCAGGGGCATAGGAGGGCTACTCAGCTCTTCATATCTTTTGACCCCAATAACTTGGGGGTGCCTGTGTCCAAGCGTACCTTGTCCATCTGGGTGGCTGACTGTATCACCTGGGCTTACAGGGCAGCTGACCTTCCTTTTTTAGGGTCGGGGCACGGCCCACTGTGTCAGGGCAATGGCTGCCTCAGTAGCTCATCTCCGCTCTGTACCGTTGGCAGACATCTGCAGGGCTGCAACTTGGTCCTCAAGCCATACTTTTGCAGCTCATTACTGCCATACCTGTAGGTTATTCCGTACACTTGAAGGAAACCTACGAGAACTTGGAATTGGTTCTTCGTAAACTTAAATATGAAGACCATGGTTGGCAAGTGTGTGGGGACTGGAAGGTCTTGTGCATGCTGCTCGGGCAACAAGCTGGGTATACCAAATATCCTTGTTTTTTGTGTCTATGGGACAGTCGAGATCGACAAAATCACTGGACCAAGAAGAGTTGGCAGCCGAGGGTGCTAACAGTTGGTGAAAAAAATGTCCTCCGAGAAACTTTGGTACCTTCCCATAAAGTTCTTCTACCACCTCTCCACATAAAATTGGGATTGATGAAGCAATTCGTAAAATCACTTCCAAGAGATGGAGGATGCTTCAAATACTTGGTCACCAAGTTTCCAGGCCTGTCGGAGGCAAAATTGAAGGAAGGTGTGTTCGTCGGAACAGACATTAGAAGGCTTATAGTTGATCAAGAGTTTGTCAATACCATGACGGATCCTCAAAAAGAAGGGTGGATTGCATTTAAAGAAGTCGTACAGAAAGTTTTAGGCAATAACAAAGATCCTCACTATAAAATGATTGTCGGACGAATGCTGAAAGCATTTCAAGCTTTAGGTTGCCTGATGAGTTTGAAAGTGCATTTCCTCCAGTCCCACCTTGACTACTTTCCTGAAAATTTGGGAGCTGTGAGTGAGGAACAAGGTGAACGATTCCACCAAGACATTAAAGAGATGGAAAGGAGATACCAGGGAAAATGGAGCATTACAATGATGGCAGATTACTGTTGGATGCTTCAGAGAGACATTCCAGATGCTACTCACAAGCGTAAATGCACCAAGAGGAGCCTCACAAGGAAGAAGAATCAAGTTTAGTGTGTGTAGGTGAGCTCATTTCAGTTCAAAAAAGGATTTTCATGAAAATATTGTAATAAAACTTTAATTTTATAAGTCTATTTCCATTTATTTTGAGGTATTGCCTTTTTTAACATAGTTACCTAAATTGTAATTGTCCTATGACAAAATGGAGGTCATTTTCGGATTCAGCGCACCAAAAAACATAAAGATTACGTGGAATAACCAAAACAGCTCTCGAAAATTTTTTTTTTGCAGACCTGTGTAATAAATAAATATTCTGTTCCCAGCCCCAAAGGGGCATGCTGCATCTGGGAGGTAGAGCGTGCCTGCCCGTGGGAGCAGCATATCCCATGGATTGAAGACTGCAAGGCCGATGCTGGACATGGGAGGGGGGGTATTGGGTATTGCAAGGTGGATGGCATATGCTGGATGTGGATGGGCACAGGGAGACAGAGGAGAGATGCTGGATGTGGGCGGGGGGGGGGGGGGGGAAGGATAGGGAGGCAGAAGGGAATAAGCTAAGTGAGGGGCTAGGGAGATGAAGGGAGATACCCAACATAAGAAGAGGGCATAGGGAGAAGCAAAGAGGGGAGATGGAGTGGTGATGCTGGACATGGGGTTATAGGGAGATTATGCAAAGATACTAGATATGGAGGGAACAGAGGAAAGATGCTGGGCACGGGGTAATAAGGGGAGGGGGAAATGCAGGACATGGGGGTAATAGGGAGAGAGGAGGAAGAAGATAGACATGGGGTAAATAGATGGAGAAAGATGGAGAGATACTGAACATGGGAGTAATAGAGAGGGGACGATATGGTATGGAGATGGGGGAGATGCTGGTTGCAGGGGGATAGGAGAGGGCAGACATGGAAGAATAGGGGGAGGGGGAGAGAGAGAGTGGAGATACTGCATGGGGGGAAGAGAGAGAGAGACCCTGGATAGGGGGAGAGAGACTGGGGAATAATGGACCAGGGAAGAAGAGGTGGGCAATAGGAGGATTGGGGTGAGGGTTGAAAAGTGGTAGGTAGATGGAGTAAATAAGAGGGAGATTAAGGGCTGAATAGTAAGAAAGAGTAGTGAAGAGAGAGATAGCTGAATGGAAAAGATCAATATTCAAGATGGAAGGAAGTGAAGAAAACAAAAGGGAAGACAAGAAATGGCATATGGACTAGAGACTGTAGTCAGAGAGCTAAGAGAAGACAGAGGAAAGCAGAAACTTCAGATTGGGACCAGCATGATCGGAGAATAAAATGGTCAGACAACGGAGGTAGAAAAAATAATTTTCTTTTTAATTTAGTGATTGGGTATTGCATTATCTTTATATTTTGCACAATTTGTGGAAATGCATCATTTTCTGTTTCTTTAATAACTCGCTTCTTGGAGTTTCAGTTTAATTTTGTCTACATATTTTTATTTTCATTTTTAATCTAGATTATGGTCACTTATTCTGTACTCGGTGAGGGTCTGTGTTCTGAGTGCGTGACCGAGGCCAGGTGTTCTGTTGACATGGAGTTTGTATGTAGGGATCTATACTGTATTAATCTGACCTGTGCAGCTTTCAAATGCTCTAGAACCCACTGCAATATTTACAGTGCTGCTTTTTTCTGGATAGGCTCCTTGTTCTGCGAGTTTTGGACGTTGATGCTGGTATGTTATGGTAGATTTGCTCTGTAGATCCTCAGTGATTTTTGTAGGGCTTTGTACTAGTTCAGAATATGCCTGGTATTTATGTTAGAGAAATGACCAGAATCAGATATTTTTTTATATATATTTATTTAACATCTTTTTTTATACTGTCTTGCTACCAGTCAAGACTGTTTCCAGATACCTCAGTGCAGGGAAATTAAAACTTGAACAGTAAGGGGCACATTACAAGAAACGTAGAGTTTAACAGGTATTCAACAGCAAACATTCCTTATCGTTCCTCCAGCTTAGTCCTCGACGTATGGGTAGTGCACCTCCTCCTGCAGCATGAAGACTGGACCAATCAGATTTCAGCTCCACTGGAAGAAGCACGCCCTGCAACTCAGGAACTCCAGTGTGTCCAGTCTTCATGCAGCAGGAGGACGTTAGTGAGCGTAGCTGGGCTCACTAGTTATTTAGATAGTATTCTTTGCCTATAGCTAACCTTTATTTGGGTCCTTTTAGGGCTTCTTTACCTTTTTTTCTTATTTAATACGCTGTCCCTTTAAATTTTCACTGTGATTCTCGGCACTCAGTGGGGGCGGGGGGAGGAAACCGGAGGAAGCTCCTTCTCCTGCTCAGACCTTGACGACTCTCTGTGTACTTTTTGACTTTGGGGAAAGTGGATCTCTGCCCCAAGGCTCTTCGGGGCAGAGCTCCAACGAAGGCTGAGCTGCAGCTCGTCTCCAGAGACTGAAGACAGCTGCGTGTGTGCCGGTGAGTGATTGCAGCTGAGGGGAAGCTGGCCGGCTTTTGAGCCGCGTTCACTCCCTCCCTCAGCTGTTCAGGACAGTCGCATATATTCGAGGGGGGAAGCGACCCCGGGGGGCTCCCGTTTTCGCGGCAGCAACGGGCTTATTTTCCTCGGGCCCTTCCCTTCACCGTGAGGCTGCAAAAGCCCGCCAAAACGCTTGCGGGTCTGCCGCGGCCATTTTTTTCTCGGTCCGCGGTTTTTTCTTTCAGTTACCCCGCGGTAGATTTTTGATTTCCTTTAGTTTCCTTTCATTTGAATTTGATTTCAGTGACTTTCTTTTATTGTTATTTGCTTTATTTTGCCTTTGTCAGTGGTTAGTACGCTGCTTCATTCTATTTCTTATAGGGCAGGAGTTGTGTGTCTCATTCCCTCGCTGATTTTCTCCGTGGCAGCTGTCTGAGGAAGTAACCTCTTTAGTTCTGGGAGGTTTTTTAATTGCATTTGCTATTATTCTTAGGCTTCCAAAAAAAAAAAAAAATAAAATAAAATAAAGACACAAAGGGAAGATATGTATGCCTATGAGGGAAAGCAGGCATAGCCTCCTTTCCCCACTTGCTGGTCAGACCTTTTCTCTTGACCTGCACCGCTTTCCTTTATTGAACACTGCCCAGTTCCCGCTTGGTTCCTCTGGGTCAGTGTGCTGTTGGTTCCCCTATCTTTTTTGGCTGCGGTTGGCTGGCGTTTTAAACACGCTAGACTCCCCATGTCCACGGGTTCTCTTTGCCTCATTTGTGGATCTCGGTGGGGTGCCGACGCAGAGACCGGCGTGTGCCCTCGCTGCGCCTCACTGTCTCGCAGCATGGAACAGCGCCTGGAGCATTCTTTGCCTGCATCGGCACAGTCTGGTGCCGCATCAGGAGATTTAGAATCACCGCTAGAGGGTCCCTCGGGGCTTGCTCCTAACAGTACCTCGGCGCCTGGGGCGCAACTAGCTCTGGGGGAGTCGTTGCCCTTGGAGGATTTTTCTGCAAATTTTGTATTGCTTCTGCATCAGGCGTTCTGTCGAAGGCGCCAGGTTATGGGAGGGGCGCCTCTACCACCGCAGGGACTATCCCTCCAGCCCCCTCTTGGAGAGCCTCCATTGTCCGACATCAGAGCCCCGAAGCGGCCGCGGTTGCACGACCCTGGTTCTGTGGAGGCGGACTGGCCTGAGGGGGATGATCCCGAGTTCGATCCGGAGGGAGATGTAGACGGCTTGGAGGAAGGAGAGCTTCCGGAGCCGGAGGATCAAGCGAGGATTATTCGGGTGTTCAGGCGTGAGGAGCTTCCAGCTCTTGTTTCGGAAGCGCTTCAGACGTTAGGCTTGTCTTCTGCGCCTAAGGCGGAAGAGGCGGACGGAGTAGATCCCATCATTCAAGCTGTTCGTCAGACTCAAGTGGTTTTTCCACTTCATAAAGTTATTGACCAGATGATTCAGACCGAGTGGGACACTCCTGAGACTGGTCTCAAGGGAGTTAAGATCATGCGTCGTCTTTATCCTATGGCAGAAACGGATTTGGAACGTTTTCGATCTCCCAAGGTCGACGCAGCCGTGTCGGCGGTGACGAAGAAGACCACCATTCCGGTTGAAGGGAGTGCGGCTTTGAGGGAGCCGCAGGACAGGAAGATGGATGGTCTGTTGAAGCAGGCCTTTGAGGCGGATGCGATTGCGTTACAGGCTTCGGTTTGTGGGGCTTGGGTAGCCCGTGCCTGTTTGCGGTGGGTTCAGCGATTTCAGCGTTCTCCATCCTTAGACACTGATACGCTGACGGAACTTCACCGCTTGGAGTCTGGTACGGCTTATTTGGCGGATGTACAGTACGATCTCATCAGAGCTCTCTCCAGTAGCATGGCTTCGGTAGTGGCTTCTCGTAGAGCTCTTTGGCTAAAAAATTGGGCGGCCGATGGTTCCTCTAAGTCACGGTTGGGCAAATTACCTTTTAAGGGTAAACTACTCTTTGGTGAGGATTTGGATAAGTTGGTCAAAGATCTAGGTGAATCCAAAGGCGGTCGCTTACCAGAAGATCGGCCCAAGCGGGGTAGATCCATTCCGGTCACTAGGGGACAATTTCGGGACTTTCGTAGGTTCCGGTCACCCCGTTACGCCAGCGCCCAGCGGGGTAGATATAGTTCCCGGGTGTCCAGTTTTCGCGGATTTCGTGGAGCCAGTCGAGGGTTCACGGCGGGAGGTGCCCCGGGCCCCCGCAAACCCCAATGAAAGACAGCGGGTCCAGGTGGAGCGGCCGATGATCGGAGGACGCCTTCGACATTTTCTCTCCGCTTGGATCCAAATTACTTCCGATCAGTGGGTACTAGACATTATCAAAGACGGGTATGTTCTCGATTTGGCCCGACCAGTACTCGACTCCTTTGTAGCGTCTCCCTGTCGAGGGGTTCAGAAGACCTTGCAGGTGCGCCAAACGCTCGATCGGCTTCTTCAGCTGGGGGCGGTCATTCCAGTTCCACCAGCGGAATATGGTCTGGGAAGGTATTCCATTTATTTCGTGGTGCCAAAGAAGGGAGGCGATCTGCGACCCATATTGGATCTCAAAGGAGTGAATCGTTGTCTAAGAGTTCCTCACTTTCGGATGGAAACGCTACGGTCTGTCATAGTGGCCGTTCGCCCAGGCGAATTTCTTACGTCCCTCGACCTCACGGAGGCTTATCTCCATATCCCTATTCGAGAAGACCAGCAGAGGTATCTGCGCTTTGCGCTTCCGTGGGGGCATTTCCAGTTTCAGGCTTTACCATTCGGTCTAGCGACCGCACCTCGCGTATTCACCAAGATCATGGTGGTAGTTGCCGCGGCTCTCCGCAAGGACGGGGTGCTGGTTCATCCCTATCTGGACGACTGGTTGATTCGCGGGAAATCGCGCGCAGAGAGCTTGGCAGCGACAGAAAAGGTCATCACTCTCTTACAGTCTCTCGGCTGGGTGATCAACCCACTCAAGAGCCATGTGGTTCCAACACAGCTTCTCGAATATTTAGGGGTGCAATTCGAGACTTGCCAGGGGTTGGTTTCTCTACCCGAACGCAGGATTTTGACTCTTCAGTCTCTGGTGCGAAAGTTTCGAGGATCTCCAGCCCCGTCGGCGTGGCGATACCTGCAGTTGTTGGGGACGATGGCGTCCTCTCTGGAGGTGGTTCCTTGGGCGCGGTTTCACATGCGGTCCCTCCAGCAGGCCTTACTCCGCCGCTGGTCCAACCAGTCCGATCCGCTGAGCAGGCGTCTGCCTTGCCCGATGTCGGTTCGAAGGGATCTCTCCTGGTGGTTGAATCCGCTCACTCTGCGAGTGGGGATGCCATTGGAGCAGCCGAACTGGATTCCGCTATTAACGGACGCCTGTCTGACGGGCTGGGGTGCTCACTGCGAGGGCCAGTTCGTCCAGGGTCTTTGGTCCCCAGAAGAGAGCGCCTGGTCGATCAACCGATTGGAGCTTCGAGCCATTCGCTTGGCATTGCAGGGCTTCGAGACTCGGATATCGGCTCGAGCGATTCGGGTGCTCTCAGACAATGCAACGGCCGTGGCCTACATCAACCGGCAAGGGGGAACCGGAAGTGTCGGCCTCGCGGCGGAGGCTCGGACGTTGTTCGAATGGGTAGAGCCTCGCCTGTCAGCCATCTCCGCAGCACATATCGCCGGAAAAGACAATGTGACGGCGGACTTCCTCAGCAGAGTTCAGGTGGATCCCGGAGAATGGGAGCTACATCCCCGGGTGTTCGCGCAGCTGGTGCAGCGTTGGGGCCAACCACTCATGGACCTGATGGCCACGTGCCGCTCAGCAAAAGCGGCTCGATTCTACAGTCGGCGAAGAGAGCCGATGTCCGAAGGTCTGGATGCTCTGTTGCAGGTGTGGCCACCCACGGGTCTGCTTTATGTATTCCCTCCATGGCCACTGTTGGGGCGCGTTATTCAACGTATCGAAGCCCACCGGGGTCGGGTGCTCTTAATAGCGCCGGATTGGCCGCGTCGTCCTTGGTATGCCGATCTGATGAGGCTGTTGGACGGTCCTCCCTGGAAACTTCCCTTATTACCGGACCTGTTGTGTCAGGGTCCACTTCGCATGCCCCAAGTGGAGAGATTCTCTCTTACGGCTTGGCTATTGAAAGGGCTCGGCTAAGAAAACGCGGTTACTCCCGCTCAGTGGTAGCGACCCTCTTGCAGGCGCGAAAGCGATCCACTTCGCTGGCCTATGTTCGGGTTTGGCGTATTTTTGAGGACTGGTGTTCCAGACACCAGATCAGAGCGGCTACGGCCTCTCTGCCGATAATTCTGGATTTTTTGCAAGACGGTTTTACTAAGGGTCTCGCCGCCAGCTCTTTGCGAGTCCAATTGGCGGCTCTGTCTTGTTATCGCAGTAAAGTTCAGGGCGTGGCTTTAGGGGCGCATCCGGATGTAGTTCGTTTTTTGCGTGCTGTGTCTAGGTTACGGCCAGCCCGTAGAGTATCGGTTCCCGCGTGGGATCTTAATTTAGTGCTACGAGCCCTAAGTGCAGCTCCTTTTGAGCCGCTCTCTGGTAGTTCGGTAAAGGATTTGACTCTTAAAACGGTGTTCCTAGTGGCTATATGTTCCGCACGCCGTATTTCCGAACTCCAGGCTCTTTCTTGCAGGGAGCCTTTTCTGTCTTTCTCGCCTAACAAAGTGGTTCTGCGGCCTGTTCCATCTTTCTTGCCAAAGGTGACTTCTCCTTTTCACTTGAATCAGGTTGTTTCTCTTCCGGTTTTTTCGGAGTCCGAAGGGCATGCTTCTGATCGTGGTTTGAGTCGGTTGGACCTCAAAAGAGTTCTCCGCCGTTATTTACGAGTTACAAATGATTTTCGTAAATCAGACCACTTGTTTGTGCTGTTTGGTGGTCCTCGTAAAGGGGAAGCGGCAGCGAAGGCTTCTATTGCCAGATGGATTAAAGAGGCGATTGGTTCGGCTTACATATTGCACGGTCGGTCTCCGCCGCCGGGACTGCGGGCTCACTCTACGAGAGCACAAGCGACATCCTGGGCGGAATTCAGTCTGGTTTCACCGGTAGATATTTGTAAAGCGGCCACGTGGTCGTCTTTGCACACTTTCAGTAAACATTATCGTCTTGATGTTTTGGCGGCGAGCGATGCTGGCTTTGGTTCTGTGGTTCTGCGTGCCGGCTGGCACAATCCCACCCGTTAGGCTGCTTTGATACATCCCATACGTCGAGGACTAAGCTGGAGGAACGATAAGGAAATAGTAATTACACTTACCTGGTAATTGTAGTTCCTTGAGAGACGACAGCTTAGTCCTCCTGCCTCTCCCTGATTTCTTTTCGCACGGCACGCCTTGGATGAAGAAGACGATATTTCCAGGTGAGTGCGTTTCATGTTACTTTCTTTTCTCTCTAAGTTTTTCGCTGTGGCAGGAGCGGGACTTTCCGTTCCAGTTGGTTATAATTTTTAGTATGTGGCCTACGCCACCAGTTGATTAAAAAAAAAAAAAAAAAAAAAAAAACCCAGTTAGGTTGCGGAATATATTTCCTATGAGAGCAGTTTTACTAAAGGTTAGCTATGTGTTTGAGTTTGCTTTGTCAGTAGTTCACTGGAGTTCCTGAGTTGCAGGGCGTGCTTCTTCCAGTGGAGCTGAAATCTGATTGGTCCAGTCTTCATGCTGCAGGAGGAGGTGCACTACCCATACGTCGAGGACTAAGCTGTCGTCTCTCAAGGAACTACAATTACCAGGTAAGTGTAATTACTATTTTGAGACTTAACTATTTACAATGTACTAATGGGTTGCACGGGTTGCTTAGAGGGCTGTTCCTTGTTCCATATTTAAGCCATAATACTCTAGGAAAAGCTGAGAAAGAAGAACCAGTCCTCCACTTACGATCATGATAAACAATACACCACTTGCAGTCAAAACCTAAATTAATTATTTCCTTATCGTTCCTCCAGTTCAGTCCTCTACCTCTGGGTTGTCAACCTCCTCCTGCAGCTTTGGAGACTGGTACGTCAGAATGATGACATCACTGGATATAGCCTGCTGCTCACTCCTCTTAGTCCCAGTGTGACCAGTCTCCAAGCAGCAGGAGGACGTCAGTGAGCCTGGTAGAGGCTCTCTGGAGGAATAAATAAGGAGCTTAGAGATAGTGTAGTGGCGTTAATTTGATTTGAGAGCCGGGGTGGTCGTGTTTTAAAGGAAATCAAATTAAGAAAATTGGGGTTTCTTACTCCCTGCCTGTAAAAAAAATAAATAAATAAATAAAATAAAATAATAATAATAAAAGACATTCCAGGTTTGAGTAGTTGCAACAAGGAGGAGAGAGGGGTTGTTCCCCTTTAATTCTTCAGGCTCTCTCCCCCCGGACCTTTCGGGGGAGAGCACCTTCTATTTTGCGGCTGCCTGCCCGGACCGCATGGCCTGGTTGCTCGTGGTGGCGGAGGTAATTCTCAGCTGTGCATGCTGATCGCAATCAGGCAAAGCAGCACAGCGTTTGCAGCAGCGGGCAGACGGCGCGGACCTGGCCGGTGAGGGAGCCCGGTTTCAGGCGGCGCTGTCAGGCAGGGAGCTCCGGCTCTGAGCGTGCTGCTCCTCAGCGGATTTTAGCGCTCTTTTTAGCAACTTCGGGAGTCCCGGCAGCCATTTTAGCTGTGCGGTGAGCCACGTGGCTGGCAGGCGCCGGACAGATCAAGAGAAGCGGGATCGGCAGGTAGTACTTTGCCTTTTCTCTCTTGCAGTTGCTTCTTTAGTTAGTTTCTTTGTTTTCTTTGTTTGGTTTTCTGTGAATAGTTTAGTTTTCGCGTTCGGACTCCTCCGCGGGGGGAGGGGGGGATTTCTGCGGGGTCTCTCGTCTCGCGAAGGAGCATAGTGATAGCTTCAGAGGGCTGTTACATGCATTGCAGAAACGTTTAGGTGTATTAAAAAAAAACCCACAATAAGAGAAGAAGAAGGCAGTTAAGTATATGTAGATAAATCTACATATTGACTGTGCTCTGGGTTAGAGTCTGAGGGTTGGGCTCGGTACTCAGTTTTCCTTTCTGGCTATGTCTGTGTGCCCGCAGTGTATTATCTGTGGGACCCGGAGGGGTACGGTTGCTGATTCAGGGGTGTGCCGGAGGTGCACAGCCCTTTCTTCAGCGGTGGAACAACAAATGGATATAAAAGAGGTCTCTGACGAGCAGGGGGGGGGTCGTTGGGGGCGGGGGTGGCTCCGTCGCCATCCCCTGCGCAGGAGATGGAGTTAGAGGATGTAGCGGGTCCATCCGGGACGCTGCAGGCTCATTCTGCGGACCTCTGAGATTTTAGTCCTGATTTTATCTTGCTCATGCATCAGGCGTACTGCCTGCGGCGTCAGGGTAGGCTTCCGGGAGCAAGGAGACTGCCCAGGTGCTCCCACTTATTGGAGGCGGTTGAGGAGGGCGACGAGGGGTCGCCGATCCCTAAAAAGCCTCGGACACGTCTTTCTACGTCAGTGGACTCGGAGTTGCTGGAAGGCGATGAGATTGATTGGGTCCGGGAGGACGGGGCTCCGGATCTCGAGGATGGAGAGATCCCTGAACCCGAGGATCAGGCTAAAATCATTAGGGTCTTCCGTAGAGAAGAACTGTCGGCGTTGATCACAGAATCTATGCAGATACTGAATCTTTCCACTCCGGCTCCGGTGGAGGAGGATGTGGAGGACCCGGTCATTCAGGCGGTCCGGCAAACGCAGGTAGTGTTTCCTGTTCGCAGGGTGGTGGACAGGCTGATCCAGGATGAATGGGATCGTCCGGAGACGGGGCTTCGGGGTATCCGAACCCTGAATAGGCTCTATCCTTTGGCGGACAAGGATAAGGACAGGTTCAAAGCGCCCCGAGTGGATGCAGTGGTGTCGGCGGTGACGAAGAAGACCACTATCCCGGTGGAGGGCAGCGCAGCCTTGAGAGATGCTCAGGACCGGAAGGTGGACGGCTTGCTGAAGCAGGTTTTCGAGGCAGATTCGCTGTCCTTGCAGGCATCCATCTGTGGAGCTTGGGTTGCTAGAGCCTGTTTACGCTGGGTTCAGAGACTGAGGGAGTCTCCGCATATGGATCTTGAGGAACTAAAGGAGCTAGGTCGCTTGGAATCGGGAGCGGCGTATTTGGCGGACGTGCATTATGACTTGATCAGGGCTCTGGCTAACAGCACAGCTTCAGTGATAGCCGCACGTAGGTCGGTGTGGTTGCGGAATTGGGCGGCGGATGGTTCTTCTAAGTCGCGCCTTAGTAAGTTGCCCTTTAAAGGAGGCTTGCTTTTTGGAGAAGACTTGGATAAGTTGGTCAAGGACCTGGGGAAGTCCAAGATGGGTCGGTTTCCGGAGGATAAACCAAAACAAAGTAGGCTCGATCTGGGGTATCGTGGTCAGTTTCGTGAGGTCTGCAGGTTTCGTGCATCCAGGTTCGGCAATTTCCAACGCGGTCGGTTTCCATTCCGGGCCCAGGGGTTCCACGGGTTTCATGGAGCCAATAGAGGTTTCTCCTCAAACCCTGCCTCCGCACCTCGTAAGTCCCAATGAAGTGAGGTGGGTCCAGGCGGGGGGGCCCTCCCATAGGTGGACGGCTGCGGGGGTTTCTTTCTGCTTGGACCCACATCACCTCCGACCAGTGGGTGTTGGAGATCATTCGGCAAGGGTATGCGCTGGAGTTGGCGCGGCAGGTAAGGGACTCCTTCATCATGTCTCCTTGCAGGGGGTCCAAAAAGGTGTTAGCGATCCGTGGAACCTTGGATCGGCTCATCCAGCTAGGAGCCGTGGTGGAGGTACCGAAGAACGAGTATGGCGTGGGACGGTATTCCATCTATTTCGTGGTGCCAAAGAAGGGCGGAAAGTTAAGACCTATTTTGGACCTGAAAGCCGTAAATCGTTGTCTCCAAGTGCCACATTTCCGTATGGAAACCTTGCGCTCAGTCATAGTGGCGGTGCGTCAGGGGGAGTATTTGATGTCGCTAGATCTCACAGAGGCGTATTTGCACATTCCTATCCGAGCGGCGCATCAAAGGTTTCTGAGATTCGCTCTGCCATGGGGTCACTACCAATTCCAAGCCCTGCCTTTTGGTCTGGCAACAGTGCCACGAACCTTCACCAAAGTTATGGTGGTGGTGGCGGTGGCGTTGCGCAGGGAAGGGATTCTGGTTCACCCGTATCTCAACGATTGGTTGATCCGGACCAAGTCCGAGGCAGAGAGTGTTCGGGTAACGAAGAGCGGTGGAATTCTTGCAGAGTCTTGGTTGGGTGGTAAATCCGGACAAGAGCCGTCTCACGCCATCACAGGATCTGGAGTACTTGGGTGTCCGGTTCGACACGAAGAGAGGCCAGGTATTCTTGCCACACAGCAGAGCTCTCACTCTTCGGAATCTAGTTTGGAAGTTCAGATCGGTTCCGGCGCCATCGGCATGGTCCTACCTTCAGGTGTTGGGGACGATGGCGGCGACGTTGGAGACGGTGCCGTGGGCCAAGATACATATGCGGCCTCTGCAAAGAGCCCTGCTTCGCCGATGGTCACATCAGTCCGATCCGCTGGACAAGCGATTGCCGTGTCCACCCCAGGTCAGAGCATCACTTCATTGGTGTTCACTCCGGTCTTCCCTATTGGCGGGAATGCCGCTGGAGCAGCCGATTTGGCTTCCTTTGTTAACGGACGCAAGTCTGGCAGGTTGGGGAGCTCACTGCAGGAACAGATTCGCGTAGGGGGTGTGGTCTCCCCTGGAGGCATCCTGGTCGATAAATCATCTCGAACTGCCAGCTGTGGTACGGGCGCTGGAGGCGTTCAAGGAGTTGGTGGTCGGTCAAGCAGTTCGGGTGCTCTCCGACCACTCGGCTACAGTCGCCTACATCAACCGGCAGGGTGGCACGGGGAGTGCAGCAATGGAGGCAGAGGCGGATGCGTTGTTCGCTTGGGTAGAGCAGCGCTTGACGGCGATTTCGTCAGCGCACATTGCAGGAAAGGAAAACGTTCAGGCGGACTTTCTCAGCAGGGTGTGAGTAGACGCGGTCGAGTGGGAGCTGCATCCCAACGTCTTTGCACAGATAGTGGATCACTGGGGTTGGCCCATAATGGATCTGATGGCGACCTTTCATTCGGCAAAGGCCAACCGTTTCTTCAGCAGAAGACTGGAAAGAATGTCAGAGGGCATCGACGTGCTGTTACAGCGGTGGCCAACCGAGGGGATTCTATACGTCTTTCCTCCGTGGGCGTTGATAGGCCGGGTGGTTCAAAGGATCGAAACTCAACTGGGACAGGTTCTCCTCGTGGCACCCGACTGGCCGAGACATCCGTGGTATGCAGATCTCGTGCGTCTTCTCGATGGTCAACCGTGGCGGTTGCCGATCCGAGTGGACCTATTGCTTCAAGGTCCTCTTTTTATGCCTCAAGTGGATTGGTTCTTGCTTACGGTTTGGCCATTGAAAGGATGCGTCTGAGAAAAAAGGGATATTCAGCTGCGGTCATGGCTACACATCCTTGACTTATGTGTGAGTGTGGCATGTCTTTGAGGATTGGTGTTCAAGACGAAAGATTCGGGCATCCACGGTTGACGTTCCCTCAATCTTAGGGTTCCTGCAGGACGGATTTGATAAGGGTCTTGCAGCCAGTTCTTTGAGGGTACAGTTGGCGGCTCTTTCCTGTTATCGCGGCAAGGTTAAGGGAGTGTCGCTTGGTACTCATCCGGATGTGGTACGCTTTCTAAAGGCGGTGTCTCGTCTGAGACCGTCACGCAGGCTGGTGATTCCGTCTTGGGACCTCAATTTGGTGTTGGCGGCGTTGTCCAAACCGCCCTTTGAGCCCTTGCTTTCAGCATCGGTGAAGGACTTGACGTTGAAGACTGTTTTCCTGGTGGTGATTTGTTCGGCTAGACGCATTTCCGAATTGCAGGCGCTTTCCTGTAGGGAACCGTTCTTATCCTTTTCAATGGAGAAGGTAGTGCTTCGTCCGGTGCCGTCCTTTTTACCCAAGGTGGTGTCCCCTTTCCATTTGAATCAAGCGGTTTGCTTGCCAGTTCTCGGGTCTCGGAACGATGGGGAACGGGAGTCCAATTTACGACGTTTGGATGTAAAAAGGGCTTTGCGCGGGTATTTGAAGGTGACGGAATCGTTCCACAAGTCAGATAGGCTATTTGTTTTGTTTGGGGGTGCGCGCAAAGGCAAAGCGGTGGCTAAGGCTTCGATTGCCCGGTGTGTTCGAGAGGCAATTGCTTCCACCTATCTGCTTCAGGGGCGGTCAATACCCACAGGATTGCGTGCGCACTCCAGAAGAGCGCAAGCCTGTTCCTGGGCGGAGCACAGTTTAGTTCCGCTGGGGGACATTTGTAGGGCGGCGACTTGGTCGTCCCTACATACGTTCAGTAAGCATTATCGTCTGGATGTTGCGGCGGCTTCAGATGCTCGTTTCGGTTCGGCGGTATTGCAGGCCGGATTGCAGGGTCCCTCCCAATGATTACTGCTCTGGTACTTCCCAGAGGTAGAGGACTGAACTGGAGGAACGATAAGGAAATGGTAATTACACATACCTGGTAATTGTAGTTCCTTGAGTGACGACAGTTCAGTCCTCCGTCCCGCCCAGAGTTTGCAAAGAATCCAGCGATAAGGACTCAGAGGGCGTTCTCACAGGTAGGTTTCTCTGTTATTTAGTACGTGGAGTGACAGTGAAGGGCGTAAGAAGACCTTAATGGGGGTTTAAAGGTTTAGCGGTTTCAAAGTAGTTAGATTACTTTATATTGGTTACTTTGTGCTACTTATTTGTTGCTCCTTTGAGTCTGCTTTGTTAATAGTTCACACTGGGACTAAGAGGAGTGAGCAGCAGGCTATATCCAGTGATGTCATCATTCTGACGTACCAGTCTCCAAAGCTGCAGGAGGAGGTTGACAACCCAGAGGTAGAGGACTGAACTATCGTCACTCAAGGAACTACAATTACCAGGTATGTGTAATTACCATTTAGGCATCGCACTCGACCAAAAACTCAGCTTTCACCCATAAATAAACCAAATGACCAAGTCTGTCTATTTTAAGCTCCGTACTTTAAAGAACCTATGCAAACGCCGCTTCCCAATGGACTTCCAAAGGGTAGGAGCGTATAGCGAAAAAGCCCTGCTGTTGGTTCTTTGGCTGCTTGAGGGTTTGTCTGTAGGTATTTCAAGCATGTTGACTATAGTTCTCCTGGGTCTATCGGAGTTGTTGTTCGCTAATAGGGGAGTGAGACTGTCTGCTGATTGTTGGCTTAAAATTTTGTGGGTGTTTAGGATGATTTTGTATTTGATCCTGCTTGTGATGGGTAGCCAGTGAAGCTGTTTAAGGCGTGGGGTGATGTGAGTTTGCTGAGATTTTGCCAATATGGTTCTAGCTACTGTGTTTTGCGCTAGTTGTAGAGAGTATAACCTGCTCTTGGGAAGTCCCTGGTAGATTACGGCTTGACAAACTGCGCGGAAGTCCACTGGGGAGAAGAGTTTACATAGGTTCTTTAAGGCACGGAGCTTAAAATAGACAGACTTGATAATTTGGCTTATTTATGGGTGAAAGTTGGGTTTTTGGTCGAGTGTGATGCCTAAATAATTAATTTAGGTTTTGACTGCAAGTGGTGTATTGTTTATCATGATCGTAAGTGGAGGATTGAAATTCTTGTTTCTTGTGACATGGAGTGCTTCCGATTTCTTGTGATTAATTTTGAGGTTGTGTTCTTTGAGTCAAATATTGATTGCTGAAAAACAGTTGGAGATTTTGGTGTAGTCTGGCAATTTGGAAGGGGGTGCATATATTAAGTAATTGACACCGAGGTTCTTGATGATTTCACAGAGGTTGTATGTAGATATTGAACAGAACTGAGGAACTTGCGGACCCTTGTGGTACTCCTTGGCTGAGGGAGAATGGTATATACTGGGGTTTCTAGTCCCACAGATACTCCTTGTGGTCTTGGGCAAGCCACCTAACCCTCCATTACCCATGTTCCCTGAAGTATTAGTGTATGTGTCTCATATCCCCTCGTGTTAAATGTATCCCCCAATTGTGTTGTGACCACTTTGATTGAAGGATAAGGTGGTATACAAAACTGTCTAAATCAGGGGTCACCAACCTGCGGCCCGCGGGCCCGCGAGACTCTCCCCCGGTGCGGCCCGCCAAGGCAAACTCACAAACTCCTTCATGTCAGCTCTCTCCCTTCTTCTGCAGCCGCGGTTCCCTGCCTCTTAGGGAACCGCAGCTGTGCTTGTAACATCATCGCGGCTCCGTGCAGCATTGTCCCGCCTCTAAAGGAAGTGGTAAACAACTTCCTTTAGAGGCGGGACAATGCTGCACGGAGCCGCGATGATGTTACAAGCACAGCCGCGGTTCCCTAAGAGGCAGGGAACCGCGGCTGCAGAAGAAGGGAGGGAGCTGGCATGAAGTATAGGTACGAGCAGTTTTCTTTTGGGGGGGGTTTTTTTCGCGCGGGGGGGGGGGGGGTGCGGCCCGCGAGTCTGCCGGTAGTCGGCTGTGCGGCCCGCGGCCCTTTGGAGGTTGGTGACCCCTGGTCTAAATAAATAAATATATGAGGGTGCCGATTTTGACTTGCTGTTTACGGTCTGATAAGTAGGAGTGGAACCATTTCAAAGGAGTTGTGGAATCTATTTAATAGGAGTTTTTGTGAGACAGTCAAACGCAGCTGATATGTCCAGGAAGATGAGTATAAATCCTTGTATTATGACTTCAGTGCCTTTGATCAGAGTGTTGAGTAGGGAAATCATGAGGGTTTCTACACTATGTTGAGGGCAAAATCCATGCTGGTGAATATCTTGAGAAGAGTGTTTGTCCAAATGATCTTATAGCTGCTCCTAAACAACTTTTTCGATAATTTTGGCAATGAATGGGATACTAGAGATGGTCTGATATGAAGTTGGGCAAGAAGTGTCCATGTTTGGTTTCTTTACGATAGGACAGATGGAGGACTGCTTGAGTGGGAGTGGGAGACATCCTTCTGTTAGTGAGTCATTTATCATGTTGCATATGTAGGGTATGAAGTGCATTTTCTCCAGCTTAATCCACGACACAGGGTAGGGGTCAAATGGGGAGGTGGTTGTATTGATAGCCGAGAGAGTATGCTGCCAGTATGCTCGTAGCTATCACAAATTATACAGGTCGTTCAGTAGAGGGTGATAGTTACCTATAAGTTAATGTGTGAAATCCCTCCAAAACTAAGTAAAGATAGTCCGTCAATAATGAAATAAACAATCACAATGTAGAGAGAAACCAACGGTCTCAGACTGAATAGCTAGACACTCTCGGATATGGTTTCACCGAAAAAGCGCTGCTAAAATTGCATCAATGACCGTGTAAATAGGTTTCCACTACAATATAGAAATTTCAAAAATATGTTAATATAAAACTTTCTTATCAATTTTTCGGACCGTTCTTTACATTTTTTTTTCAAAAAGTATTCAGAGATTGTGCTTATCTCTTAAAAGGATTGTTAGCAGTCCCAACGCCACCATTCCGGTACCCTTATTGCGTTTCGAATCTTCATCAGGGGAACGGATTTGTCAGACAATCTCTGTGGAAGGAGGAAGATTGTTAGAGTAAATAAATATAGCAAGTTACCTAACTGTATTGTGTACCATATCGGGAGAAGCCAGTTGCTCACCAGAATTCTTAAATACAAAAAGTTTAAATTCAATGATGTGCGGTCTTGTCTGCATCCAAACTAGTTAGTGCTTATCAAAAAAACGCCGCGCATGCGGCTTGGACAGACTAGTGTGCTTTTAAAGACCTCCTATGATTACGTAACTGTGACGTCAAGCATTTAAAGACCAGAATATAGAAGGACATCTACTTATTATGCTAATGCTTGAAGTTCCCCCGAAGGGGTCCATTTTCACGGGAAATGTCAGACACAGACGCTTCAGTCTATTTTTGCATTGAGGCCCCCCGGAGTAACTGATTGGAGACGATGAATCCACTGTTGTTCACGGATCAGCAGGCTTTTTTCTCTGGATTTACCCATCGTGCCCACCGCTATCCAATCTATTCCAAAGCATTTCAAATCTTCAAATCCATGATGATATTGGGTACAATGGGATACCAAGGGGGCTTCTTGCACATTACACCGAAGCCTACTTTTGTGTTCATTTATTCGAATCCGTAACGGTCGGACAGTTTTACCCACATACAAAAGATTGCAGAGGCACTTAATAGCATAGACAGCATGGTCAGTTTCACACGTCGTAGAGATTAGATTTGATTGGTTTAACTTTCGGATAGACATGGAGAGTTTAATGAGGAAACTCCAGTTGAAATTATTTTTTGCAAATTCTGCCCTGGATAACCTGACAGAGAGTCATCCCACGGATACTTCCAGGGTTCCATTACCCTTTAAGTCAACTTGGATGCCCCCGGGTCCACCACACCCTACCTTGATTTTATTTAGGGATCTGATATTAAAGGATATAGAAAAACTTGAACGTTCCAGGCCAACGGTTTCCCGTCTTTTTACATCAACTGAAGCTAAAGCCCTACAAGAATTACAAAATCACCCCACCATAGTTATACGGCAGGCAGACAAAGGGGGTGCTATAGTGGTAATGGACAGATTTCAGTATCTCACTGAAGCAGAACGACAATTATCTCAAGTGGAGACTTATCAAAAATTGTCATATGATCCTACGTCTTCCCTTCAGAAAGAGATCAAGCAGGTTACCTCTTCTGCTTTTGACCACAATCTTATCTCTCGAAAAGAAATGAAATTCTTGAATGAACCTTTTCCCTCTACTGCTCGGTTTTACCTTGTACCGAAGATACATAAGAATGTTCATCACCCTCCAGGACGGCCAATCGTCTCTACAAAAGGAACAGTATTGGAGCCGTTATCTGTCTATTTGGATTCTTATTTGCGACCTCTAATGAAACATATTTCCTCTTACATTAAAGATACGTCTCATTTTTTGAACATACTTTCGGACTGTTCTCATTGGGCTTCCATTCCAGAGATTTTGATGGTAACTATGGATGTGTCAGCATTGTACACCAATATTCCTCAAACAGCGG
The DNA here is from genome assembly GCA_033557465.1 of Ichthyophis bannanicus. NCBI lineage: Eukaryota > Metazoa > Chordata > Amphibia > Gymnophiona > Ichthyophiidae > Ichthyophis > Ichthyophis bannanicus. The sequence continues at coordinate 44,038,012 of CM066042.1, read as the reverse complement.
CCTATGATATTATTCTATCTTCTTTGCGGGGTCGAGGGGATCTTTCTACAGAACATCTTCATTTTTTATCACAATTGGCTACATTTACAATTTTCAATAATTATTTTGAATTCGAAGGGTCTATTTATAAGCAAACATCAGGGGTGGCCATGGGAGCCACCTGTGCCCCTTCTGTGGCGAATTTGTACATGGCTGCATATGAAAATCATTGGCTTCCTTTGTCACCACATCACCACCATATAGTATTATGGAAAAGATTCATTGACGATATTTTCATGCTTTGGAGCGGTTCCAGTTTATTGCTACAGGAATTTGTAGATTGGTTAAATGGAGCTACTCCCCATATCAAATTCACTTATACCTCTCATGTTCAAAGTATAGTCTTTTTAGATGTCACCATTCAGAAGAGTTTACAAGGCTTGGTAACGTCTGTTCACAAGAAGCCTACAGATAAGAACACGTTACTCCATTACAGGAGTAAACATCCTAAACAGCTACGAGACAGTCTACCATTTTCCCAGTTTATACGCTACAGACGGAATTGTTCCAACACAGAAGACTATAAGAAACAAGCAAAGACTCTAATGAAGGAGTTTCAACAAAGAGGGTACCCCTCACAGATTATTCAACAGGCTTACCGGCGAGCACTCTATAACAATAGGTCTTTATTACTGCAACCGCGGGCCACTTCAAACAACACCGACGATGTTGTCATTAATTTCATTACTAAATTTTCGCCTCTCAGTGGGAGTATTAAAAAGATTTTTAAACGACATCAGAATGTTTTAAGTGGTCTCCCTTGTTTACAAGAGATGAAGATTTGATGTGTTTGGTCACGACACTCTAACCTTAAAGAGAAATTGAGCCCCGCTAAATTACGACCACAGCCGCTGCCTATTTCAGATCAAAGTGTTACAGCAATCACTGTGAAAAGCTCTTATTCTATCACTCACCCACAGAAGGAAGACTCTCAGACAGGCTGGAATGCAAACAGGAAAATAGATCGCTGCTTCTCTTCTTTCCGTTCTGCTTGTGGAGAGTTTTCTGAAGCGTGACTGCAAGGAGAGGGCTCTAATATGCTTCCGTTCCGTTTCTAATTTGTGTTAATTTCTGCTCCGGTGTGAATTCTGCCCTCCATGTGCTCCGGTGTGGTTTTACTGCCTTTCTCTGAACCCCCGATGTAATTTCTGTGCTCCGATGTAAGTTTCTGTTCCCCCCATGCTGCTACTGTGTGATTTCTGTGCTCCGATGTTGAATTCTGCCCTCCATGTGCTCCGGTGTGGATCTACTGCCTTTCCCTGAACCCCCGATGTAGTTTCTGTGCTCCAACGTAAATTTCTGTCCCCCCTCCCATGCTGCCGCTGTGTTAATTTCTGCTCCGATGTGAACTTCTCTCTCCGTTGTGCCCCGATGTGAATTTTCTGCCTTTCCCTGCTGTCCCGATGCACCGCTGAGCCCCCCTGCTGACCCGCTGAATTTTCTGCCTTTCCCATGCTGTCCCGATGCACCGCTGAGCCCCCCTGCTGACCCGCTGAATTTTCTGCCTTTCCCATGCTGTCCCGATGCACCGCTGAGCCCCCCTGCTGACCCGCTGAATTTTCTGCCTTTCCCTGCTGTCCCGATGCACCGCTGAGCCCCTTTAAAGGGTATTAAGAGTGCAGCGCTGCCAAAAGCTATTAAATTAATTTTTGCCCCAAGCAAAAAAAAAAAAAAAAAAATCATACTGACCGTAATTTGTGTGCCGCGGGCCGGCGGGCCCCTTTTTAAACTGCTCCGTCCTTGTTCTGTGTGCCGCGGGCCGGCTGGCTCCCCGATTTTAAAAGTGTATTTTTCTCCTCCTCTCCCGCATGTTTGAGGTCCGGCTGGCTCCCCGATTTTAAAAGTGTATTTTTCTCCTCCTCCTCCCGCATGTTTGAGGCCCGGCTGACCCGATTCTGAAGTTGGGAACAGCTGAGTCTGTCCGGAGGTATCCAGAGCTGAATCGGGCAGTAGAACACACGTGGAGGCGGCCATCTTGAAAAGACCACGTGTAAGCTACACTGCAATATACTTAAAGTGACTCTGGAGCTCCATCTAGTGGACATTAGCTGTAATTACTACTATTCCCTGTGTTTTAAGTGATCCTGGAGCTCCATCTAGTGGTCATTTAAAAACTAGCTGTATCTTTATCCTTATGGTTAAAGTGATTCTGGAGCTCCATCTAGTGGACATTAGAAAATAGCTAGCTATATTTCTCATACTGTATTTCTAATATCCTCATGGTGAAAGTTAGATCCTATGATACAGCTAGAGAGAGTGTCTGTGATGTATTTGTAACAAGCTGCTGCTGGGGAAGGAGAGTGTGTGAGTATTCGCTGCTGAGACGTCTCTGTTTTCTGTTTTCCCTCTTTCTTTTTCCCTTTGTGGTCCTGTGTTTTGTGCAGCCAGACTCTGCCTGTTACCAGGATTATATTGTATGTTGTATTCCCAGAGGTGAGATTAGAAAATTTACACTGAACATTGTGATTTGTGAATTGTGATTGGGGCATGGGGTCCGGAGGCTGAATTGTGGTGAGGGAGTATCCGGACCAGCTTCCCTGTATGGATTCATGGCTGGCCCATATAGTTAATGTACTGTTATGTAAAAATTGCTAGTGGCTCTGTGTTTGTTAGTGGCTCTGTGTTTGGTTGTGACATTAGGGAAAGAAAGTTTTTGTCCAGACATTAGGTCTTTATATTTCAGGATTGATTTTGATACTCTATCAGTAAAAGGTGAAGTTATTGACGAGTCGCCCCTGTGTCCCCAAACAGTGAAAAACACCAGGTCTACTGATTGCAGGGAAGGGGACAGTTTGGAAAAGGGGGGGGGGGTGGGGTTTGCTGTGTGTGGACTGTGGTACTGGTATATCAGTGAAGGAAGACAATTGCATTGTTTGATGCATATCCAATTTCATTGCTATGTTTCATGCATGATCAGTGGTCAGGGAACCAGGTGTTTTGGTCACACCTCTCAGCGGTGACTGGGGGATAGTTGGAACTGCTGAAATAGTTTGCATAGCTATAGAAAGATACTGGGAGGAGTTCCTTCTTCTAGCAGATGAATGGAGGCCCATTAGAGAGGACAAAAGAAAAAAAAATCATCTAGGAGTCTTTCTCCTAGAGGACAAAGAACCCCAATTCACCTAGCCTGCAAACAATCCTCTTGTCATCAATTTTAATTGTAGAGTTTGAGCTTCTAGAACCATGAGGTGCCTCCTTTGAGCATCCTCAAATGTCTGCTGGAAGCAAACAAATGCTGGAGAAAAATCCTTATAAGATCATGAAGAAATGAAGATTTTTTTACTTGTCCTTTAAAGCCTGGATTTTCTCTGGTACATATATTTGGTTTTGACTGCACATACAAACTTAAGCAAGTAATACTTCTGCATGATATGCCATCTTTGGCAGTTTATTCTGCAGACAGTAAATGCTGTGCTGATGATTGCGTTCTTTCCTGCTTGGTACATTAAACTGCCTTGATCAACTGTATTCATTTTTCTGATACTACAATGATATTGCATTCCAGATATCCACCAACCTTCTTATAAAGTATCAGTTTCATGCCTGTTTTGAACTATAAGATACAAGGTAATCACTTTGCCTTGTTAAGCTCTGTGCTGATGAATGATGAACAGGACAGTAACATCATAGGTGCTATTTAGAATAAATTCACCTGTCCTGCTGTATTTGAATTTTACATGTTGGTGTCCAGAGTTCAGGAGCACAATATATTATAGCACTGTGAGATACAAATCTTTTTAGTTTATACATTTGTACTTTGTTACCAAATATACTGGTAGGAGTACATTATGTAGAGGTCCAGTATACACAGCAATAAGATGAGTAAATATTAAATTTTGGAAAGGGGCTGATCTGAAATCGCTTGGTTCCCAAGTATATAAAGCAAATTTAGTGGAAAGATGGAACTGTGATTCCCAGAAATATGGAAATATTTATAAAAATATTATTTACAAATATAATGATAACATTAACTCGAGTTGATTGGATAAAACTAAATCTTACTTGTCAGCAATGATCCAGGAGAGCTTTGAGAAAATGAATGAGAGAGAGGGGCAGAAGGTGAGATGACAGCCTAGGAAAAAGGCAATAAAACGTGCTACTCCAAGTGTGATGATCTGGGCCACTGGAATTCTGACTGCTCTAAGACTCCTCGAGGACCCACAAGGCCTGAGAAAACACGAACCTTGTACATTTATGCCTCTGAAGAGACATGAATAGGCAGGGGGGAATAGGCCAAGAAGAACCCGAGGAAGTATTGCCATGAGGCCTATTCACAAATGCCTTGCAGGCCAAGAAGAACCAGAAGGAGTATCGCCATGAGGCCCAACCACCAATGCCTTGTACCCTCCTAGTCTCTCACCTCAAGAGGATCTCTTTTGACACCATAATTAATGGATAGCTTACATAAATCTTTGTGGACCACTGCATTTTCAAGATCAGTCCAAGTATTTTTAAGTTTCCTACAGTACTCTCACTGGGAACCAGGTGTACAATAGACTCGAGTCATACATGAGAGATATGTGGCTGTCATGTTAGGAGCCATATTTCTTTCTATTGGAATTGATGTATCGTTTTATATTGAAGATTGTTTAGACAGTCGCTATTTAGAATGAGCACCCATGCCAATCTAGAACTGCACCAATTAAGTTAGTGGGAAATGGACACTGTTTACAACAATACTATGTCTCTAACAATTGTTTTAGCAGCCTTGCCAGATAAGGATACATTAGTATGGTATAGAAAAAGAAAAAAAAATTGAAGGACCTATGTATGTAGTTGGTGGAAAGTGTTGTGAGGGGTAAAGTGATATATTAAGAGGAAGGACTCTGATGGACAGTAAACTGATGAAGGTAATTAATGATGTGGAAGGACTCTGATGGACAGTAAACTGGTGAAGGCAATTTAATGATGTGAAGTGATGTATCTGGCTAATGAATATAAAAAATGATGAGCATTTTATTCAACTATGCCATCTCCAGTATCTTCAATTTAGGAAGTCATCTAGGCCCCACCACAATACTCAAAGATTGTAAGTAGGCACCTGAAGACAGGCTGGGTGCACCTTGCATCCTGATGAGCTTTGGAAAAAACCCCGCACTGACCATGTGGTACTTCCAGATGTTTTTTTTTTTTTGCCTTACTTTTCCTCTGTGTGTCCTGGCCAGGCATGCAGAGGCAAAGGGGGATAAATTGATGACAAATTCTCACAGGCAAAAAAAAAAAATTTGGTGTGATTCTAAAACTTGTCAGAATTACAGAACACGCGCGTGCACTTGTCTGATCTGTAAACATGTGGAGATCAGTCAAGGGCATAATGGAATATTTCCTACCAGCAAAGGAACCTCCAGTGATAATGGATCCAGGAGTGGAAGCAGGATCTGCTGACTCCCCAGTGGCGAGACCCGTATACTGTTCTGCGGACCACCCCCACGGCTGTCAAGGTGGCTGAAGTTGCTCCGAGGATCCATCACTCTCGTGTCAAGGCCGCTGCACCAGAAATTGTTCCAGCCTGGACTTCTGTCACAGTTCCAAACCAGCCCCTACGCTTTGACACTTCTGCCCAGTACGGGGTTCTAACAGACTGCCGACGAACTCTGGACCACCGGAGAGACTGATTTACAGACACCTTTCCTGGAACCGGGATCAGACTGAGAAAAGGTGCCTTAGCTGATATAGACTTGCTTTCAAACAAGTGCAGAGACTACTAACACAGCAGTATTACTTGCCCAAACTGCTCTGAACATGCAGACCTTTGTATACGTAACTCTCTACCTTAACTTGTCCCATTGCTGTACCGTACATTTTAACCAGGTGCCTTTTTCCTTACAGGTTGTTTCCACCCTTGGCACCCTGGTAGAACGCAAGGCAGCTGCCACGGTCATGACCCTGACCCAATATACTCCTCTGCGGCTTGCCTCCAGTAATACAGCCCTCAACCGCCTCTAGCGGTTGAGGTCTTACTTAAAAAGGGGGGAATGAGGCAGCCATGAGGTAGCTATAGGTAGCCCTTCCCCCAAGCCATGCTGCGAACTGTAGATAGCCCTTCCCCCAAGCCATGCTGCAAGCCATGAGGCTCTGATCAGCCTGACCCTTCCCCCGCAAGCCATGAGGTAATCAGCCTGCTAAGAGAGACATTGAGATTCCAGTAGGCACCCTTCCCCCACTCCAGGTCTGAGCACAGTATTTCCCTAGCCCTGAAACCAACAGACCAGAGCATACCGGTTTGGACAGGTCACCCAGGTACCTCCCCAGGGGCTGCTGATTGGTGGGCAGGAAATACCTGTGGCAAATGGGATTGTAGAATGAGTTTAAAACTGTACTGTATATAAGGCATTGTAGGCCGTCCCTCGGGGTTCAGACCCTTGTGGAGGTTGCTGGTATCTCTGTCTGATCCTGTGTGCACATTAAAAGTTCCTGTTTGCATTCCAGCCTGTCTGAGAGTCTTCCTTCTGTGGGTGAGTGATAGAATAAGAGCTTTTCACAGCGATTGCTGTAACAAAAGGACAGGACATAGGCCGTGTGGGCACTACAATATTTGTTTTGTCACGGAAGAAATCTGCTCTTCTTTTGTTTATCATGATCGGTCATATAAATTGAAACACTCTACGACTTGTGAAACTGACCATGTTGTCTATGCTATTAAGTGCCCCTGCAATCTTTTGTATGTGGTAAAACTGTCTGACCGTTACGGATTCGAATAAATGAACACAAAAGTAGGCTTCGGTGTAATGTGCAAGAAGCCCCCTTGGTATCCCATTGTACCCATATCATCATGGATTTGAAGATTTGAAATGCTTTGGAATAGATTGGATAGCAGTGGGCACGATGGGTAAATCCAGAGAAAAAAGCCTGCTGATCCGTGAACAACAGTGGATTCATCGTCTCCAATCAGTTACTCCGGGGGGCCTCAATGCAAAAATAGACTGGAGCGTCTGTGTCTGACATTTCCCGTGAAAATGGACCCCTTCGGGGGAACTTCAAGCATTAGCATAATAAGTAGATGTCCTTCTATATTCTGGTCTTTAAATGCTTGACGTCACAGTTACGTAATCATAGGAGGTCTTTAAAAACACACTAGTCTGTCCAAGCCGCATGCGCGGCGTTTTTTTGATAAGTACTAACTAGTGTGGATGCAGACAACACCGCACATCATTGAATTTAAACTTTTTGTATTTAAGAATTCTGGTGAGCAACTGGCTTCTCCCGATATGGTACACAATACAGTTAGGTAACTTGCTATATTTATTTACTCTAACAATCTTCCCCCTTCCACAGAGATTGTCTGACAAATCCGTTTCCCTGATGAAGATTCGAAACGCAATAAGGGTACCGGAATGGTGGCGTTGGGACTGCTAACCAACCTTTTAAGTGATAAGCACAATCTCTGAATATTTTTTGAAAAAAAATGTAAAGAACGGTCCGAAAAATTGATAAGAAAGTTTTATATTAACATATTTTTGAAATTTCTATATTGTAGTGGAAACCTATTTACACGGTCATTGATGCAATTTTAGCAGCGCTTTTTCAGTGAAACCATATCCGAGAGTGTCTAGCTATTCAGTCTGAGACCGTTGGTTTCTCTCTACATTGTGATTATTTATTTCATTATTGACGGACTATCTTTACTTAGTTTTGGAGGGATTTCACACATTAACTTATAAGTATGCTTGTAGCTGACAAGGTTGAAATTGTTCCATAGGTGTTCTTGGCCTGAATTGACAGATAGTGAGGGAAGCTCAAGCTGAGGATGAGTCTGGCTCCCGTAGTTAGCTTGAAGGTGTTGAGCCTCCAGGTGTGGGTTTATTGGGGGCTTCATGTGTTTTATTGTGGGACTCTTTATTAGTGAGTTAGCTATATCAAATAACTCTCTTGGCTTGCTGATAGAGGTCTTGATGAGTTTGTATAGTATTCTTGCTTTGTTTTGTAGGTGAGGTCACAATATTTATTTAGCTCCTGTAGGTACAATGTTTGCCTGTTGGTGTCATAGGAAGTTCTCCACTTGTGTTCCAGTTGACGTAATTTGGATTTCTAGTCTTTTAAGTTCTTGGAGTACCAGGAAGAGGTGCTTAGGCGTTTATATTTATTGACCGTAGATAGAGCTTTGGCAGTGGCTGAGATAGTGGTGTTCCACTTAGTTATCAGGGCGTCTATGTGGTCCTCTGGGGAGTGTGATGAAAGCATAGGAGTTATTTTGCTGATTAAGTCCTGACTGTCAAGTGGGAGGAATCTGCGAGAGGTGTTGGTGGTTTCGGTTTGTTGTTTTAGAGTTTTTTTGTTGGGTAAGTGCTAAGATGATTTGATGATGATTGGATTAGGGGACTGGTGATATGCAAATGGAGGCTTTCGTGAGATTGGTTCTGTTTGCTAAGGAGGTAGGGGTGAATATGAGGTTCATTACTCCACCTTTAATGTGAGTGGGGTTGGTGGCGATTTGTGAGAATTGGAGGTCATTTTGTAGCCTCTAGAAATCCTGAGGCTTGTAGTTTAGTTAGAGAGGCTAAATTAAAATCTAGCAGGATGTGCGTGTTTTGATTGTTAGTATGAGTGCATACTGTGTCAAGAATAGTAGAAAGATCACCTGGGCAGGAAGAGGGTGCTCTGTATACAAGACTCAGTGTGTATTGTTTGTTTGAGATGGTAATCATTTCCAGATTGCGTGTAGAGGTCAGCTCTATGTTGTTGAATTGAAGTAGCTCGTTTGTGAGGATGCAGACCGCTCTACCTCTTCCCGATGTTCATGGCAGTTATGGATGTTATGAGTAGGTGTATTTAACTGGTTTAGAAGCACATTGTCTGTTTCCACGAACCAAGTTTCAGTAAGACACAATATGTCAATGTTGTTGTTTCAATGAGCTCTTTTATTATGTGGACTTTTTCTACTGGATCTGGTGTTGATAGAGCACATCTAATTGTATTGCAGTTTCCTGTGTGCTTGGGTTGGGCAGAGTCCTTCATTGAGGTGCTTAGTGGGAAGATGTTGAGGTTAGAGTGATTAGCTTGTCTTGGTGGGTACCAGGAAGACCAGAGCTTGTGCTGTTTGATGTGTCTAGGGTAGTAGATGATTGGGAGTGAGGCATAATAGAGGGAGGAGGAACTGCCTGTAAGGACAGTGATGATTAGTCCGATTAGAGCTAGGCACAGACCTTGAGCCTCATGTTTGCTGGGTGGTTGAGGTGGTTCAAGCTCTTACTAAAAATGGAGTAGTGTGTTGGTAGTTGATTACTTGAACTCTTTATTTATTTCTAGGCAGAGTACTTACATTTGCAGGCATTGCAGGTCTCATGAGGGTGGCAGGTAGATGAAATGCTGCAGGGTGCTATTGATGTGGAGATGCTTTTCTTGTAGCTACTGTTGTGAGCCGGGAATCAGATTAGCAGCGCTGAGGGAACAGCAGGCACTTTTGTAGCACAAGCTAAATCTTATATGGTGATAATATGCAAAACAGTCTGTTGTCAAAGGAGTAATTGGCTTTTAGTCTGAACAGCATTGTATCTCTGTTTGATGTAATTCTGAAGATGAGCCATTGCCCAAGTTGAAGTCCAATACATCTTTGTAGAAAGGGAGCAAGCTTAGTATGGCAAAAGAGAGGAATTGTCTTTAGTAGAGTGCCCGTGTGGTGGGAAAGGAGTCAGCATAGACTGAGCAGGTTTTGTCTTGGCCCATGCCTAAGGGCCATGCCAAATGGCCCTCTGGTGATGCCCTCAGGCGCAAATATATGTTCAAAAAGAAAAAGCAAGAACCATAACACAGTTTCTCCAGGAACAAGCAGGAAGTCAGTCCTCACATATGGGTGATGGAGCCCCCACGCGGAGCAAATCCCCAGCTTTTGGGACATGCTACCACGCATGCGCGGTCCCCTTCACGCCCAAGGGGGCCATCTTGCTCAGTCTCCTTTTTTCCCACGGAGCTCAATGGACGTCGTCCCAGTTTCCCCATGGAAAAATAAGTAAAAGTTAGAAATTAGTTTTTCTGCTTTGCCGGTTCGATGCCGGTTCCCCTTCCTGCCTCCGGGCTCGGTACACCGGTATCGAGGTCAGTCTGTTTTTCGTTTTTGTCCTTAGTGACTGGCGTTCGCGCCTTTTTTCCTTTTAGCTGGCAGTCCGGTCCTTTGACCTTGCAGGGGCCCTTTTTCCCCCCGATGGCTGCCAGCGGGTTTAAAAAGTGTGATCGGTGCACGAAACTAATGTCTCTCACTGACACACATGACTGCTGCCTCCGATGCCTCGGGCCCGACCATGACCCGTGCAAAAAGATGTCTTCCAAGGCATTGAGGAGCAGGCAGCAGCAACATGTCAGGATTTTTCCCAAGTCTGCACCTGCCCGGGCCCGGACCTCAGAGGCCTCGACCTCTCGGGAGCAGTCTGATCCCGAGCAGCGTCGGGTGTCCTCTGAAAGGTCCCTCGCAGAAGCACCAGAGAAAGAAAAAATCTGTGAGGGCGGTGTCGTCTAAGAGCTCCGAGCAGCCTGGTCCCTCGCAGGATCGGTCGCGGAGCCCGGCTCACCGCCCCGGATCCTTGGAGTCGGAGAGGCCTGCCAAACTCCCTCAAAAGGACCTGGAGACGCTGAGCAAGGTAAGCACTGTCCTCATTGTTGACTCTCCTCCGGAAGAGCCGGCATCGGGCCCGATGGTGTCGGGACCCAACCCAGGGGCTGCGGAGCCTCCTGAGCTCGGTCTCAGGTTGGCGGCCTTGGAGCGCAGCGTGTTTGCCTTCTTGGACCAGCAGCGGGCGCTGATGGCTGGTCTCACACGTCATTCCACCCCGACCACCGTGACTTCGATGTCCAAGTCGACCCCGGAGGCTGAGCCAATCCTCGAGACAATGAGGTCTCGAGTCGATCCTCAGCCGAGGTCACCCTTGACCTCCCGTTCGGGACCGAGATCGTCGACGCCAATTCCCTCGGCGTCGGGGCGGTCGAGGCAGAAGCCCTTGAGGCCGGAGCCGATCAACTCCTCCCCGGAGTCCGGTTGGGAGACTGAGGACGAGGAGTTCCCGGGCACCCACCGTACCAAGTACGTCCCATCAGACTCCCTGGGATCTGAACCTCGGAGACGGTCACCCCCGGGACATGGTAAAAGCTTTGTCATTCCCGGCGGATCCCGAGAAGGAACCTGGAGCTGAGGAGCTTGAAGTCCTCCAGTATGACTTTCCTCCAAACGAAGCCCTTACTGTACCGGTGCCCCCCATTCTGGAAAGGCTGATGCTCTGAATGTGGGAGACGCCGGCCTTCAGCAGGCGAATTGATTCCATCTATCAAGTTCGAAAGAGCCCTGGGTTCCAAAACGCATAGCTGCCGCACAACTCCATGGTTGTAGAATCGGCCATGCGCCGGCTCAAGAGCCAGAAGACGCACTCCTTGGTGCCTCCTGGCCGGGAGGCCTGCAGCATGGATGCTCTCGGCAGAAAGTGCTACCAGGGTTCGATGTTGGCATGCCGAATACAGACGTACCAGCTGTACATGGGCATGTACCTGTGAGACCTGGCAAAGGAGATTGCTTTGTTCTCCGCTGGTCTCTCCGAGGGACCTTTGCAGCGCTTCCAGGTTTTGTCCACTGGGATCCGAGAGTGCTCGATTTATTGAGTTGATTTTATATTTCTACATTCCAGTTACACCTTCGAAATAAGAATCCCCCTCTATCCCATGTAGCAAGCACTTCCATCATTCCAGCTGCAGCTTGAAAATCCTCAGAAAGGGGGCCTCTTCCCTATCACACATGAGCTTTGTTTTTCAGTGTGAAACTAGTTCTTTTAGCTTTCTGTTAGTGGATTGTATATTGGATAGGAAGGCCATTAAAAATCTCTTGATTTGCAGTCATCTTGAGGTTTTGTCTTCCAAAGTATACATTTTAAACTTCAGCATATCTGCCTTGCTTGAATATTTACAAATTTATTTTGTTTTTAGAATGCCAGGTATGTACCTTTCTCTAGCTAATCCCTTAGCATTGGCTAGTCATTGCACTGCCAACATCCATTACTAAAGAGCTCCTGGAGACATTATGGCATTTGTCATTATGTTAGCTGAGGTTATTTCAGTTGAATTCTTTGTGATGTTACATTCCATTATCCCTATCATTTAGGGTGTCTGGATTTATAGTATATGTTCTGTTTGTAAATGGAACACGTTCTGACTGCTGGCAGCAAAGGGGTTAAATTCAGTCCCATCCAACATCATTCTTTCGGTACAGCTAAAATTCTCTTCATATGCCAAGTATACTACTTTTGGGTTATCTTATGTAAATTGGCTCATGATCCTGATGTCCATTGGTAAAATAGCTTGGTTTGTAATGCTGTGTGTCTCATATATGCTGTGTTCCTTTCAGAAACAAGACATCAGTACTGACAATTGTTTTGGTGATCAGAGGTCTCTGCGTCAATCTTCCCAGTTGCCCTAAGTCAGAGGTGGAAATTACAAACTGAAATGTATACCTTTTAGATTCATTTCCAAAGAAACCGCTAGTAGAATTGAATTGAAACATAAGATACTCTTAGTTCAACTAGAGCTCTTTTCTATACTTGCAGTCAGTGGTAGCCTCCCACTTCAGTAGCTTCCTGATGACCATGTGAACAGTGATCTTCAGCTGTACTCAGGGGCGCTGCTCTTGGCTCCAGCTGGTTGATTGAGCAGCAACAACTCAGAAACCGCAATGCAGAGAGGCGGGCCCCGGTAGGAAGCAAGCCAATAGGCGGGTGACTTCAGGGATTTCTGCCTGCCTGGGCCCAAATAACGACAGATCAGTGGGTATTAGAGATAATTTGCGATGGTTATGCACTGGAATTCGCAAAGCCAGTTCGACAGTCATTGGTGATGTCTCCCTGCAAAGGGCAGAGGAAAACCTTGGCGGTCCGTCACACGTTAAATCGACTGTTACAAATCGGAGCGGTCATGCTGGTGCCAATAGAAGAATACAATCTTAATTGGTCTTGAAACTTATGAGTAATGTTGCAGTTGAGCCAATAGATAACTAAATTACTCTGATAGCATGAACTTTAATTCCAAACACAACTTAACACTGTCTGATGTGCTTAAATGCGTTCCAATGATCACTTGCATTAGTTCGTAGATTTTATCTGTCGGGTCTCAGACTCTTAGGGAGCTCCAGCATTGACATTTGCCAGCAACTGCTCCTTCTTTGCATCAATGACCCATTTTTTCAATTTTATAGAAACCTTATACTACAGTTCAAGTGATTCAAAATGAACGTTCCAAATCGTGACAAAAATAATGAATAAAGTCAGGCTTATCTCAATATGGTTGTCCCAACGCCAGACTCAGCGCTGCTACGTTTCACGAACCCTTTTAGTTTCTTCAGGGGCTCTCTAGCCAACTCCAAATACTATTTTTACTCTGGAAAAATAAAGTCAACATGCTTTAAAAACTATTATTTAAAAAATGATATACTAAAGATTAACATATCATTCTGCGTGAAATTGGATGGAAAAAACCTCACCACATGTGTTACCCAAAAAACGCCGCGCATGCGGCTTACAATGTGGGAGGGTACTTTTGAATGATGAAACCAATTGAAGTATTCAATAATCTAAGTCAATACATTAATCAAGTGCAAAGAGCCCAATCAATTTGTGTATTGAGCCCACCAGGGATGACAGTTTGCAAAACAAAAATCCAACGTTGTTCCCTGAATGTGAGGGTCTGATCTAGAGACTTTCCACCTGCCCCTCTACTAACTCGTTCTACACAAAAACAGCGTAGATCTCTGAAATTGTGATGGTAGGTAAGACAATGAGCGACCATGGGAGCTGTTAAGTTTTTACATCTTAATCTACTTCGATGTTCCACCAAACGGGTCTTGAAAGAACGTAAAGTCTTCCCAATGTACAACAACTGGCAGGGACATTGGATGGCATAAACCACCTGTGTGGTTTGACAGTTGGTTGGATGTCTTAAATTATATCTTCTGCCCCGATATTCAAAAAATGAAATTTCTTGGTTTAACTCACAAAATGAACAATCGCCACAGCGGGAATGACCAGCTGGTTTTTCTGAAACAGATGTTATTGGAGAATGTGAAACGGTAGGGCACAATAGTTCTTTTAGATTTCTATTCCGTGTCCAAACACATCTTATATGTTTCTCTCTAAGTTCCGGAATGCTGTGAATCACGTTCATGTGTTTCTTAAGAATTTTCTGTATATCCCGGCTATAGGGGGAATATTGAGTTACTAAATTGATTGATGTTTCTTCCTCTCTGGGGGGCTTAGACTCCAATAAGTATTCCCGGTGGTTATAAAGAGCTCGTTTATAAGCCTTTTCTATAGTCCTCGTCGGGTACCCACGTTGCAAAAATTTGTGTTTTAAGTTGTTAGCTTGGAATTTAAATTCTTGAATGTCTGAACAGTTCCTCCGATATCGGAGGAACTGTGAAAACGGAAGGCTGTCCTTCAATTTTCTCGGGTGAAGACTGTCATAGTGCAATAAAGCATTACGGTCCGTTGGTTTACAAAAAACGTTAGTTATCCACCCAGTGTCTCCTCTTCTAACTTCGACATCTAAAAAAGCAATTTGAGTTTGACTATAAGTGCTGGTAAATCGGATGGAATTTTCTCGAGTGTTCAGCCAACCAACAAAATTATTGAGTGATTCCAAAGAGCCTGTCCAGATGACAAAAATGTCATCTATGTAATGACACCAGAGCCGGACCTGACCATACAGGTCTGATTACTTCAACCATTCAGCCTCAAAGGCTCCCATATAGATGTTGGCAATAGAAGGGGCGCAGGTAGCGCCCATGGCTACCCCTGTTTTCTGATGATAAATTTTATCTTCGAACTGAAAATGGTTGTGGAACAGCACCAATTTAGTGACTTGATTCAAAAATGTTAATTGACCAGAGGTGAGATCCGGTCTGGTGTTCAATACTGACATCACCTCTGCATACGCTCTCTCCTGTGGTATATTCGTGTATAGAGCGTTCACATCTAGTGTCACCAGCCAGAGATCAGATTCAGCCGCTATCTGAGCATGGGTTTCCAGCAGCTGCAGGAAATGCATCGTGTCCCTCACATATGAGGGAATCCGTGGTATTAGTGGCCTTAAAAAGGAATCCAAATAAACTGAAAGAGGTTCCAGCAGGGTCCCCCTGGTGGACACTATAGGTCTACCCGGGGGATTATTGAGGTTTTTGTGAATCTTTGGGACCAAATAAAACCGTGCCAGAACCGGATCTACAGGATTTAAAAACCTCCATTCTTTGATCGTTATCAATTTATTTTTCAATGCTTCCGACGAATAGAAGACTACGGCAGGAGTTGCTACTCCATTTATTTTGTGGTGCCAAAGAAGAACGGCTCTCGTCGCCCTATCTTGGCCCTAAGAGGAGTGAACTGTTGTCTCCAAGTGCCTCATTTCAGGATGGAAACATTACGGTCCGTTATAGTGGCACTGCAACAGGGGGAGTGCTTGACGTCTCGCGATCTTTCGGAAGTGTATTTACACATTCTGATCAGAGCGGCCCACCAAAGGGTGGCATTTCGGTCTCCCATGGGGACACTGTTAGTTCCAAGCATTGCCATTCGGGCTGGCGAAGGCACCACGCACCTTCACGAAGATCAAGGTGGTGGTGGCAGTAGCATTACAAAAGGAAGGAATTCTGGTACATCCCTATCTCGACGTTTGGTTAATTCGAGCAAAATCCAAATCTGAGAGCGTCAGCATGGCAGACGCGGTAGTGAAGTTCTTGGATAGTCTCAGTTGGGTTGGCCAAAAGTCACTTGGTGCCTTCCCAGGAACTCGAATTTATGGGGATGCGATTCAACACGCGGAAAGGGGTGGTGTTCTGCCGAATCGTGGCGTTCAAGTCCTTCCATATCTGGTATGCAGGTTCAGAGCCGTGCCGGCGCCTTTGATCTGGAGTTACCTGCACGTGCTGGGAACGATGGCGGCGACCCTGGAAGCGGTGCCATGGGCCAGGTTTCATATGCATCCATTGCAGCGAGTTCTACTTCACCTCTAGTCGCATCAGGATGACTCGCTGAACAAACGACTTCCCTGTCCTCTCGGGGGTCAGGTGTTCGTTGCGGTGGTGGCTATTTCTGGCCTCCTTGAAGACAGGGATGCCTCTGGAACAACCAGAGTGGCTTCCATTGCTGGCGGACGCAAGCCTCATAGGATGGGGGGCACATTGCGGAAAGCGTTTCGCGCAAGGTGTTTGGACTGTTCAAGAGAGCAACTGCTTGGTCAGCCGGCTGGAGCTGAGAGCAGTGTTTCTGGCGCTGCAAACATTCGAAGCGGTGGTGACAGGTTGGGCAGTGTGACTACTGTCAGACAACTCTGCTACGGTAGCCTACATCATTCGACAGGGTGGTACAGGAAGTGCAGCCATGGAGGAAGAAGCAGAGGCATGGTTCGCTTGCGTAGAAATGCAGCTACCAACGATTTCAGCAGCGCACATTGCACAAGTAGTTCGCAGGTGGGGGCCACCGGTCATGGGTCTCATGGCGACCTTTCGGTCAGCAAAAGTGAGTTATTTCTTCAGCATACGGCGAGAGCGGATGTCAGAGGGGATTGACTTGTTGGGACAGCGTTGGACGGCATTGGGTCTTCTCTATGTATTCCCACGATGGGCGCTCATAGGTCGAGTGGTTCAGCGTATCAGGGCTCATCGGAGGAGAGTGTTACGGGTGGCTCCGGACTGGCCAAGACGGCCGTGGTACACCAAGCTCATATGGCTGCATGACAGGGAGCCGTGGAGATTGCCGGCGTCTGAGACTCTGTTACTACCAGGTCCGCTTTGGATGCCTCAGGTGGATCGATTCTCATTTATGGTCTGGCCATTGAAAGGGCGGGGCGTGTGGTCGCATATGTCACATGTTTGAGGATTGGTGCTCATGGAGGCAAGTGTGTGCTATGACTGCGTCAGTTCCTGTAGTTTTGAGTTTTCTACAAGAAGGATTTCATAAAGTCTTGGCGGCCAGTGCCTTGAGAGTTCAGTTGGCAGCTTTGTCTTGCTATAGAGGCAAGGTGCAAGGTCTGGCGCTCGGTGCCCATGCAGAAGTGTTATGTTTTCTGAAGGCAGTGACCAGGCTGCGGCCCTCTCGTAGAATCGTGGTGCCCCTGTGGGATCTCAATTTGGTTTTAGGGGCGTTGGCTAAGGAACCTTTTGAGCCATTACACAAGGCATCCGTTAGGGATTTGACTTTGAAGACGGTAATTTTGGTAGCCATCTGGTCGGCGAGCTGGATTTCAGAGTTGCAGGTGCTGTCTTGTAGAGAACCGTTTTTGTCCTTTCCTTGGGAAAAGGTGGTGTTGCTGCCAGTGCCGCTCTTTTTACTTAAGGTAGTGTCTCTGTTTCACCTCGGTCGGACGGGGTTTCTTCCAGTGCTAGGTTCGCTGGAGGGAACCACGTCTGACCGGGGATTATGCAGTTTAGGCATAAAGCGGGTGCTGCGGCAGTACTTAAATGTTTTGGAGACTTACCGCACTTCGGACCATCTGTTTGTGTTGTTCGGAGTCCCTCGCAAAGGGGACGCGGCAGTGAAGGCGTCCATTTCTAGATGGGTTAGAGATGTGATTGGTTCAGCAGATCTGCTGGGGGGCCGATCAGTGTCAGCGGGGCTAAGAGCGCATTCTACCAGAGCGCAAGCAATTTCTCTGGCAGAGCACAGTTTAGTTCCACCAGGGGACATTTGTAGAGCGGCCACCTGGTCCGCTGTTCATATTTTCAGTAAGCACTACCGTCTTGAGGTCCTAGCGGCAAATGATGCTCTTTTCGGATCGGAGGTATTGCATGCCGGCTGGAAAGGTCCCTCCCAATGATTACTGCTCTATTACATCCCAGAGTTGGAGGACTAAACTGGAGGAACGATAAGGAAATGATAATTACACTTACCTGGTAATTGTGGTTCCTTGAGTGACTCCAGTTTAGTCCTCATTCCCACCCGGGTTGTTGTCACTGACAGTGGAGGTTCCGTGGGAGAAAGTGTGAGATTACCGGTAGTTATACTTCTTTCTGTTCTTTTCTAGCTTCTTGAGGGGAAGGAAAAGGCACAACTGAAAAGGCCTGGCTTCCTTGAGTAGAATCCCGGGTTACATAGTTAGTTCATATCCGTTTGTTGTTTTTTATGTAATTCCGTTAATATATTAGCTACTTATTTGTTGCTCCTTTGAGTGTGCTTTGTCAATAGTTCACTGGGGCTGATGGGAGAGACCAGCAGACTACATCCAGTGATGTCACGTATTTGACATGCTCAGTCTCCAAGCTGCAGGAGGAAGTACACTACCCAGAGGTGGAGGACTAAACTGGAGTCACTCAAGGAACCACAATTACCAGGTAAGTGTAATTATCATTACCTCACCTATAACAGGTGTTCTCCAAGGACAGCAGGAATCAGTCCCCATGACCCTCCCTCCTCCTCTGGAGTTGCAGTCTTTGATTAATTTTTATCCTTTTGCCGTCTTTTTAGCTATGTCATTTGACTGAGCAAGATGGCACCCTTGGGCGGGAAGGGGACCGCGCATGTGTGGTAGCATGTCCCAAAAGCTTTCTTCGAAAGCTGGGGATTTGTTCCGCATGGGGGCTCCGTCGACGTCACCCATATGTGAGGACTGATTCCTGCTGTCCCTGGAGAACGCCTGTTACAGGTGAGTAACTACGCTTTATAACAAAATAAAATGTTATACTTTGGTGTTATACACTGTGCTGTGGTTCTTGCTTTTTCTTTCACTTCCTTGGTGTGCGAACATATTGTATTTCCTTTGTTTTTTTCCGGAATATATATTTACATTAACACCAGGCTGGTCCAGTGCGCAGTTTCAGGAGTTGTGTTGGGGTTACTAAGCCCCTCTTGGTGTTTTTGTTGGAGTGGGTGGTGTTGTGTTGGATGTGCTGCGTAGGGGACACTGAGCCTTTCATTTTTTTAAAGTGGAAAATGCTGTGTTGGAGCCTCCAAGTTCTTGTTTTGTGGGAGTGGGAGATGGTATATTTGTGCTGTTGAGCCCTTGTCGTTTGGCACACGTAGCGGCATGTTTCCTTGTTGCAGTAATGCAGGATCAGGGTGGCCCTAAACGATAATCCTGTGCAATACAAGTTGGGTGTTTTTAAGGATGTGACTTTCACTCTTGGGAGTTTGTGGAAGGCTGTTTGTCTTATCAAAGCATGACACAATCAAACATTTTAGGGAAAAATAGTAATCAGATTGTTGTAACATATTTTATGGATACTAATGTTTGAGTTTCCTGATACAGTTTATTAACAGTGAATTTCCTGGGCACAGCAAAGCATGCTGAAATGCTTGCATATGAATAATATATTCAGAGTTGTCACAAGGTGGACCTAATGGAGCCTGAGAAAATGCAGATCAGTAGCGATGATCAGGGAAGAGATGACAGTGTAAACAGAAAACTGTCAGATGGTTGCTACAGACAACCAAGGCACACGTGGGTAAGGGCTGGGAAGACACACCCAGATAGCAAGCAAAGGGAGTTTGCATTGCCTGATAGGAATCAGCTGGGTGGAGGTGGAGCCCAAAGACACGGTGATAAAACACGCTCACAAATAGTTAGAGAGGGAGAGGAGGTGAGCCAACGAGGGTCACAGCAAGAGAGACAGCGGCAAGCGCAGCAGAAGCTGTGGAAAGAATGGGACTGGAATGAAAGAGAGAGAGAAAGAGAGTCTGAACTACTGGATCAGCAGGAGAGCCCATACGAAGGTCTGAGTGAGTCCCGAGACCTGTGTGAAACATTTGGAAGGCAGAAACCAGATACTGTGTGCATGCGTGGAGAGCATGAGAGACGTAGGAAGTCTTACATACAAGGTAACAGAGCAAGAAGTACTAATAGTGGCTGTTTCCTACCTGAGTGGGTAAAACCCCGAAGCAATAGGAAAAGCCAGTCACAAACAAGCTTTAAAGAAACAGAGAATAACTTTTTCCCTTGTAGTAGAAACCCCAAGAGAAGAGAAGCTCTCTTACCTGAAAAAGCTGGTGATTCTACTAGCAACTTTAAACTCCCCACGTTGGATAAACTTCCGTCTAGAGCAGTGCAATCTAGGGCAGCTGTGTTGCAAAGGCTAGACCCGAGCACGCTCAGAGCCTGCCGTAATTATTCTAGTAACAGAGCCAGGGAAGTTGTTGAATATCCTTGTAGTTACCAGCAGGGGCTGAGCTCCTATGAGCTTCATTCAAAACCCTACAGTAGTTCCCAGAGAAGCATTGATTCAGAGGGACAGAACAACTTCCTGCTTGACGAGGCAAGCCAGCTTTATCCTTATGAGACAGCTGATCTCAGAAACGTGAGTTCAAATGAACCTGAATTAATGGAATATGAGAATGCAGATATACCAGCAGTTCCTGAGCCAATGGAATGTTCACTGTCTGTAATTGACTCTGAGTTTTCCTTGAGGTAAATGCTTGAAGATAACCAGTGCTTAAGAGTCACAAGCTGTGTGCTAACAAAACGTGTCTCTCAGGAAAACCATTATAAGTGAGCTGTGCTGTGGCAGCAAAAAGAAAAGGCTGTTAAACATCCTCACTGTTTCTCTTTTCTTTTTGTTTGCATTTAAAAGCTGAAGTAAGCTATTTTAGTTCTACCTTTAATTTCTGTTACATGCCCGAAGTGGTCTATTGTTTTGTTTGCCAAAGAGAAAGAAAAACCTCGTGGACGGGGAATAAAGCCCTGAGTTTGAAACTCAAATGTGTTGGGTGCTTTATATAGAGAAGGTACAACTACCACCCTCAGAGGGTCAGGCAAGGCTGCCTGCGGTACGTACGGAGCCAGGAGGAGGAATCATCAGGCAATACCTGACCCCACCGATAGGGCCCCTGGGGGTGCGACAGAGTATATATATATTTTTTATTTTACAGCAATCTAATGACGTGTTTGTATATTGTTGGTCTATTTTATTAGTTATTCTTCACAGTGCTACAGCTTGTAACCTCCTGGTTTGTCATTGAAGCCTGCTTAAGACAAGTGGCTTAGATCAGCAGTATATCAATGTCGCCATGTTCCTATGTGCGACTCTTCTTTGCATCATCATTATACCACTTTTGCTTCGAGTTTCTAGATGTGCATTATCTCCAGGAACAAGCAGGAATGAGTCTTCACATATGGGTACGTCGGTACCGACGGAGCCTGCACGGGAATGCTTCCCAGCATCCAATCAGAAAGCTTTTGGGAGCATCCCTTGCGCCTGTGCGCTGATTTCCCGCCTTTCCCACTGCCTCACCTCAGTTTTCGTTTTTCCGCAGAGCCGACAGGACGTCCTCCTGTCACCGCAGAAACATTTTTCTTTATAATTCTTATTTCTTGTTTTCTTGTGGTCGCGGCTGTCTTTCCCGCCGATACCGGTACCGCCGGTGCTTTATTCTTTTCTTTTTCTAAACTTAGAGAAATATTTTCTCCTCAGTTTTTGTCTTAACTTTTTGGGCCTACCAGGCCTCTCCAACATGGAGCCTTCTTCCCCTAAGAAGTGCCTTCACTGTGGAAACATAGTTTTCTTTTTAGACTCCAATGCTTGGTGTCTAACCTGTTTGGGTCCTGACCCTTTTTTCCCTGATACATCAGGCTGTATTATTGGGAGAAGACCTTCCCTTTTTCGAGTTTCCCTCGATGCCGTTTTTCCTCCTGAGGTGAGGACACCGGTTTATTCTTCTCTCTAGGATCAGGTAACCCACAAACAGTCTGTTAAGACTAGCCAATTCTTGAAGGGTAAGTCTCATGCCCAGCATGATGACGGCTCCGGCCTTGCCCTCAAGACCCCATTGGCAATAAAACCCCGGCGGGAGTCTTCGGGCTCCAAAGCATTTACGGGGTTTCAGGTTGTTCCTGGGGCTCACCCCTCACAGAACATACCTGAGCCATGCTCGGGGGTGGTATCCGCTTCAAGCGGTACCGATAACCCGGCACCGGTGTCGAGTGTTCCACTCTTCACCAGGGATCATCATCTGGTGTCCTCGGTACCTTCGGGGCCGATCGATACGACCCAGATTGGCTTTCCTGTATCTCCGCCATGCTCGGGGTTGGTACCGGCTTCGAGCGGTACCGATACATCGGCATCGGTGTCGAGTGTTCCACTCTTCACCTGGGATCGTCATCTGGTATCCTCGGTACCTTCAGGGCCGATCGATACGACTCAGATTGACTTTCCTGTATATTCGCCATGCTCGGGGTTGGTATCAGCTTCGAGCGGTACTGATACCCCGACATTGGCGCCAGTGTCGAGTGTTCCTCTCTTCACCGGGCATCGTCTTCGGACGTCCTCGGTATCTTCGGAACCGATCGATACGACTCCGATTGACTTTCCTGTATCGGCATCGCCGATACCACCACCAACGTCGGTACCTTCTAGACATGCATCGATAGACTCGCTCCATTCGATGCCGAGTCTAGAATCGATATCCAGTCTAGATGACTTGGTACCGATTCGTTTTGGAACCGATCCATATCGTTTCCGACTACGCAGTACCGGGGATATTCACCAAGGCTCTCTGGCTACCTCGGTACCACTTCAGCAGCCCCCGATTACTGCTTCAATGACATTACCGTCTCCGATACCGGTATCGGTATCGATGTCGATTCCTGCAGTTCCATCGGTGCCATCGATCCTTTCTATGCCTAGCTTGGAATCGATACCGGGCACTGACGATGCAGTACTAGCTGCCTCGAATCAGAACTGTCAGTATCACTGTCCATCTAGCAGGATTCTTTTTCTGCACCAGTCCAGTATGTCTTCTGGTGCTCAAGCTGCTCCTTCAACCTCAGCTTACCCAGGAATAGTTCCCATTGGAGATCCTTCTTTTCAGAAATTTCTCCTTGACATGGCAACCTTTCTTGCCATTCATATTCCTGACTCTACTCTTAACCAAGATCCTGTAGAAAAGGAAAATATAATGCTTCCTTTACATCATTCTTTGCAGGATCTTCTTCTGAGGATGTGGGAATCACCTTTAAAGGTTCCTTCGCCTTCTACAGCCATTAATGTTCTGTATCAGGTGCCTCCCTCTCCGGGGTTTCAAAAAAACCAACTTCCACATCATTCCATTGTAGTGGAATCAGCAATGAGGAAGGTAAGAAGCAAGAAGAAGCATTCTTCTTATCCGCCAGGTCGTGCATCTAAAGCATTTGATGCCTTTGGACGTCAAACCTTCCAAACTTCTATGCTGGCTTCAAGAATTATTTCAGATATTTTTTATATGGAGTCTGACACTTCAGGAGGTCACAGAGAAATTCTCTCTTTTGTCCCCTTTTTTGTCAGAGCCTAAGGCCACTGACTATTCCTTGCTTCTTAATCATAGCAGGAATATCTCTTGGTTTCTTTCTCGTGCTTCTCTAGACTCTTTTGAGTCTGTTAGCAGATCCTCTGCTATTGCCATTGGAGCACGTCGTAAAGCCTAGCTGCAAGCTTCAGACTTGAGCAGATGGGCACAACATACACTGGGTAATTCTCCTTGCACTGGAGAAAATCTCTTCAATAAAGAGGCTTTACGTCAGGTTGCTCATTGCTCCACTGACTTCCCTGGTTCTGGAAACCATCCTAAGCCTTCTTTTTCCCCAGGACGTAGGAAATGTCCTACCAAACCTTCTTTCCCTAAGAAAAGACGGTTTCACCCTTCTCCTGCCCATCCTCCAGATGTACCCAAGCAAGGGACATCTCATCTTAGTCTGAAGTCTCCAGACTCTAACCAGTCTAATCATAACCAGCAACCATAGGTTCCTGTATGTTGCAATCTACAGTTAACTTCTTTTTAGCAGAAGTTTATTCTTCAAACTCTACACTGTTTTTTTCTTTTTCAGTATGCTAAGCTGTTAGGATTCTTTTGTCCATGGGTTACAGAATTCTCCCCTTCTTACTACTACGAAGGGAGGTTACAACTATCCCATGATAGTTTCTGTCCCCACATGGACATCTTTTCCTTCAGCTGACTTACCATATGGTAAGTCACCTTCCAACCCCCTCTCTTCCAGGGTTTTCCCCTGCTTGAGTTGGTACCATACTGAAACACTTCTCTTTCTTACAGTGTAGACTTTTTGTTATCCTTCAATGCATGCTCTGAACAACTCAGACAGGGACGGGAATATCTCCGCTCCCTTTGTCGGTTTTCTCTCTGTTTTTATACAGGAGAATCCCCTTGGTTGTTTTGTTCAGTTACTGTGCATGCAGGAGTTCCAGTGATTACTTTAATACTCATTGCAAGCTACTTTCAACTATCTTGCATAATACTACTCACTGCAAGTTATCTTCTTCTAGCCATATCCTTCCTAGGATGTGGCAACACACCTGACTTCAGTCAGTTTTATCTCATAATTCTCCTGCACAATGCTCTCTGCAATCTTCAGAGAAGCTTTCTACTATGGGCCCTTGCTACAGAGCATTGAACTTTGTCTCTGAGGGTTTTTTACATATAGTAGAAAACGCTTATATAATCATTCCATGACTATATGGGTTCTTTATACCCTCTTGTTTCCTGTTGTGATACAGAAGACAAGCTTTTTCTGCGTGAATGTCCAAGGAGTTCCCAATCTTGCAGGAATCTACCCCTTTTTTCCTTACAGCTTGGCATTATGCTTTTCTGCTCCACTTGGACTACGCATACTCTTTTAGTGTACATGATACCCCTGTGTCCCTTGGCTGGGTCATCCTGGTGTCTTAGTCTATGCGGTTTTTTTTTTGTCCTTCGGACATGTCAGAGTCCTAAAGTACTCCTGACGTGCTCTTGCCAGACTGCTATTATCCTTTGTTTTTTCACGCAACCATACGGGTTATTCCACTGAACTACATTCCTGCACCCCAGAAATAGATTCTCTATATATCTTCAGGTGGTTTTCACCCCCTTATTATTAGATGAATCTTTTCCCATCACATTCCCCATGTGAATGTTTTGTGGGGCTCAGTTGCAGGCATGTATCCTCAGACATATATTCATGTATGTATATGTCCTATACATACATGTTTCTGTAATCTGTGTGGGCATAAGTCATGCCCATCTATATATCTCACACATATCTAGACATATATATATATATATATATATATATATATATATATATATATATATATATATATATATATATATATACCTGGCTACAGGGGAGGCGCCGATTGTCCTTTGTTGAAATTAGCCCAAAAGTATGTAGTTGTGTCCCCGAAAGGATTAGAGCCACGTGCAAAGGTCGCAGGAAATATTTCTTTATTTTTAGAAACAAGGATTTCCTAACCGGTTCAATTCTTTGACATGAATTGATTGAAGTTGACCAAAATAAAGTTCAGGATACTTCTCCAAATAACAGCACACAAGCCTTTTATACAGTCCTTGGCTTGATACAGCTTTGAAACTTGCTTTCTGATAAAACTCTATATACAGCAGTATTCTGTTTCCTGGTCTCCATGAGGCGCTTTACAACACTCAGTAGGTGTAGCAAAACTTCCTGGCCCACCTAGATACGTTCACCAGCAATAGAATTCTTTTCCAATTATAATACAAACTTTCAGCACAGCTTCTTCCCCAGCAGCTTTAAACAGGACAGCTACTTTTAAAAGCACAGCTAAAAAGTAATGGGCTTTAAAATGTCCTTGTAAAAGAACCTCTGGGTTTCTTCCAGACAACACTTCCTTCAGTTCTTTTACTTATCACGAGGTAACACAGATGCATTCAGTAATCAAGACCAGCTGGGTTTCTTTCTGCTTTCAAACCCTATTTGGTTCCTTTATACTTCTTTAGCACAGATTGCACAGCTTATCTCCATGTCTGAGACATTATCTAAATCCACAGTGTCTCCCAAGTCCATATCCTCCACACTAGACTCTTCCTGGTAACTGTTTCCCCTGGTATCTTCCTGAGAAGCCTCACTAGCTTGCACAGCCTTTAGGAGCTTCTCCCAGGTACCCTTAACCGTATGTGAGCTTGTGGGGGAAGGGCAGGAAAAACCCTCTTTGTCTAGTAAGCCTTTCAAAAGTTGTAAAGGGCTCACCTTATTAGTGCTGCTTTTTCTCCTTATAGATTCCTTACTAGGAGAAGAGTGGAGCCATGAACTCTTGGAGAATATTTCCTCCTCTGAGGACTCCTCCCCTGAGCTTTCCACTGGCCTTGTCAGCTCTTTGCTCCTGGTTCTCAATTGCTTCTGTGCAAGGGGTTTCCATGTGTTTCTTGTCCTTCCTTCCTGGAACCCTCGTGTCCTCTGTGTCTGTGTCCTCTCCTTCTCTCTCTCCTTCTCCTCCTCCTTCTCTGCTGTATGAGTGCAGCTTCCGTTCCTAAATGTTTGGGGCTGTCCTATCCCCTTTGACTCCGCCCCCAAACCACTCCCTTCTCCTCCCTCTATCTCCATGGGAACAGGGCGTGTGCTTAGGTCTGCACTTCTCTGTGAGAAATCTTTACCTTTAGTGTTGGTGTTAACCCTTTCAGTGCCTGCAGTTTTATGGGTAAAAGAAAAAAAAGGCAGTTTTCCCTTTTTTTTTCTGCCCTCAGTGGCTGCTTCTCCACCACAATATATATATATACCCATTGGGAGATGTCCATAGGACGCTATGTATTACCTACTATCTCCCTAACTGTCTGTGCTATAAAGCTTTTACCTTCTTAAGAGATCCAGACAGTCAACTTGCCTATTCTCATACGGCTCAGTAAGTGGGAGCGGTTATACACACAATTACTGCTGTGATGTCAACAGCTTCTATTTTTGTTATAGATCTCCCTGTCTATGAAGTATCAAACTTCAATGTCTTTCTATCTCTTACCAGCTAGGAAAGACAGTGTACATCTTCAGTACTTCTGAGTACACTTCTGTTCTCCCTGGGAATAGGGGCTTTTTTCCATACCCCCTCTTCCCTTCAGGACTGGGCTAATTCTCCAGATCGGTCAGTCTTCTTCTTTTAGTCCTCAATGTTAATAACTCTATACCTAAAAGAGTTTCAGCTTTTTCCCATAAAGCTTTCCATTGAAGACCTGCCGTTCTTCTCCTACCCCAGTTGACACCTGGGTCACCTGCCCATTCCAGGTTTGGAACTTCATCCTCACTGCTGTGAAGTTACCTTGAGGATTCCGCTACTGCATCTACAGTACACTCCATCACAGTTCTACTTCCTACAATCCAGTAGGTAAGCTCTATATTGTACTAGTTCATTAAATATTTTAATGATACTTGACATACATTCTAAAGACTCATTTTGTCTGTAGTCTTTAGATTCGCTGTTCCTCTACAGCTGTTCTCTTCTCAACTCCTACCCCCCATCACTCAGGGGATGCCGGGGATCCAAGTTTGGGAAATGCCGTCCTGTTCCAGGGATACGCATTTTATGGGATCTCCCCTGGCACCCACAGCTAGGGAGTCCCCATATGTGAAGACTCATTCCTGCTTGTTCCTGGAGATAGCACAGTTACTTACCTGTAACAGGTGATCTCTGGGAACAGCAGGAATTAGTCTTCACAACCCACCCACCTCCCCTAGGAGTTGTATCTATCTATCTCCTTTCCTCTTTCTCTCCTTCTGTCTCAGCTATGAAACTCAACTGAGGTGAGGCAGTGGGAAAGGCGGGAAGTCAGCGCGCAGGCGCGAGGGATGCTCCCAAAAGCTTTCTGATTGGATGCTGGGGAGCATTCCTGTGCAGGCTCCGTCGGTACCGACGTACCCATATGTGAAGACTAATTCCTGCTGTTCCCAGAGATCACCTGTTACAGGTAAGTAACTGTGCTGACTGCACGGTTATGGGTTTTTTTGATTCCTATATTCTGTACAAAATCTTTCTCCTGCATATTTTTCAGAGAGTAAAATATTTCTAAGCTCTCTATACAGCTGATCTCCGGGAACAAGCAGGAATGAGTCTTCACATATGGGTACGTCGGTACCGACGGAGCCTGCGCGGGAACGCTCCCCAGCGTCCCAAAAAAGGAAAGCTTTTGGGAGCATCCCACAGCGCCTGCGCGCTGCCTTCCCGCCTTTCCTAACCGCCTCTCTCCAGTTCTTCTTTTCCGCGGAGCCAGCAGGTCGTGTTCCTGTCACCGCTGAAGAAGTTCTTTATTTTATTTTATTTCTTTGGTCGCGCGTCTGCCTTCTTCGACGTCGGACCAGTACCACCGGTCTTTTCTTTCTTTTTCTTAAAAAAAAAAAAAAAGATACTTCCGTTCCACTTCAGTGTATTTTTTCTTCGTTGGGCCTTAGGCCTAACAGAAAATTCCTCATGGAAAAACCTGCCTCCGGGTTTAAAAAATGCACTAAGTGCAGCGGTACCATCTCTGTTACCGACACCCATGACTGGTGTCTTAAATGTTTGGGTCCTGACCATTCCATCACGGATTGTCCGTCCTGCACCATGATGTCTAAAAGAGGTTTACAGAACCGAGCAGCCAAGCTCAGTACACTGTTTCCCTCTGATGCAGCTTCGGTGGCATCGACGTCTTCCAGGGCTTCTTCCTCCTATGGATCTCAGATAACCAAACATAAGTCCAGCCGGTCCTCGAAGGGTAGATCTCCCTCTAAGCATCGAGATGCCTCCAGGCTTGCCCTCGAGGATCCTGCACCGGCAAAAGTACCCCAGCGGGAAGCTCCGGCTTCCAAAGCTCCTCCTATGGGGTCACAGGTTGACATCGGTGGCACGGCCTCGACTGATCACCTGTTGCAATGTTCTGGGGTACCGGTGGAATCCGCCGGTACCGACCTCCAGACATTCATGGCGTCGATGGATCAGAATGTCCTGACCATGCAGCGTGCCATTACGGCATTCATACAAGCTGCGACGCCACTGGTACTGCAACAAGCTTCGTTGTCGGTACCGGCTCCGACACCGGCTCCAATATCGGTTCCAGTGCTGGTACCGGTTGCATCGACATCGGCTTCGGTGTCGACTGCAGCGGTATCCTGTCCAATGATGCCTATCGGTACCGATCCGGTACCGATGACTCCCGATGTCGATACCACCCGGTATGCGTATCGGGCTTTACAAGAGCATCCAGACAGGCGATACTTCGATTCCTCCGAAGACTCTGATGCATCGGAGGCCTCTGTCGAAGCATCGGTACTTCTTCCTCAGGAGCCTTCTTCTCCAAAAAGAAGAACGTCCCCTCCAGAAGACTTGTCTTTTCAAGACTTCATAAGGGAAGTGGCCAAAGGGCTTTCTATCTCAGCGGCCCCTGAGACAGAGCCTAGAGCCAAAAAATTGGATATTTTGCAATATCCCAAAGCTCCTAAAGAAGCAGCCACTTTGCCAGTTCATGAGATCCTTTATGACCACATGATAGGCATATGGGAGACTCCTCTCACCATCTCTTCTCATTCTCGTAGGTTGGATACCATGTATCGTGTCCCTCCTTGTCCTGGATTTCATAAAACTCAGCTTCCTCACCATTCTATTGTGGTAGAGTCTGCTATGAAAAAGTTAAAGAGTGCAAAGAGGCACTCATCTGCTCCTCCAGGAAGAGAATGTAGAACCTTAGATGCTTTTGGCAGGAAAATTTTCCAGGCCAGTATGCTTGTTGCCAGAATCAACTCCTATAGTCTCTATATGGGGATGTTTCTGAAGGAAGTTACAGATCATCTGCAAGCTTTCCTCCCTTTTCTTCCAGAAGATAAAAGGGAAGACTTTCTTACCTGGCTTAAGCATGCCCAGGATGTTTCCAAATTTTCTAACCGTGCAGCCTTTGACTCTTTTGAGGGGCCAGCAGAGCCTTGGCCATTGCCATAGGTGCACGCAGAATTGCTTGGTTACAAGCTTCTGATTTGGAACCCTGGGTCCAAGATGGATTAGGAAATCTTCCTTGTACAGGTGAAACCTGTTTGGCAAAGATTGGCAAGCAAAGGCCACTCAAATGGATGCAGAAAATTCTGCTTTGGATAGGCTTTCAAAGTCTACCTCTAATCCTGTCAAGAAGAGGTTGTTCAAAAAGGCATATTTTCCCAAGAAGGGAAGATATTATCCTGTTTATGGTCAACAGACATCATCTGCAGGTCGTTTTGCTGCAAAGCGTCGTCAACCTAAACAGGCCAAGCCTAAGACTGCAAGGACTACTGTAGCCCAACAGCCTCAGCCTCCTCAGGGCCTTTGACTTGCAGCTAGAGAACTTAGCCTTTCTGGCTCTAAAAGACCCAAAGCTTCTCACCATTCCAGGAAGGTTAGCTCACTTTGCTCCCAGATGGGAGCAAACCACAGCAGAGCACTGGACCCTTTCCATCATAAGGGAAGGGTACAAACTTCATTTTTCAAACCTTCCTCCTTACACCATGGTGAGACAGTTCAATTCTCCAATATCTCTTCTCGACCTTCTGGGTCAAGAGATTTCTACCCTTCTTGCCCAAGGGGCAATAGAAGAAGTGCCTCTTCTTCAACAGGGCTCAGGGTTCTACTCCCCCTACTTTCTAATTCCAAAGAAAACAGGGGGCTACAGACCCATCTTAGATCTCAGAGAATTGAACAAATTCCTATGCAAGGAGAAATTCAAGATGATTTCTCTAGGTACTCTCCTTCCATTCCTTCAGAGTCAGGATTGGCTTTGTTCTGTAGATCTCAAGGATGCGTATACCCATATACTCATCCATCCAGCACACAGAAGGTTCCTTCGGTTCCTTCATCTAGGAAAGCACTACCAATACAGGGTGCTTCCTTTTGGTCTGGCCTCTGCTCCAAGAGTGTTCACAAAATGCATGGCAGTAATAGCTGCATTTCTACGCACTCTGGGAATATTCGTATTCCCATATCTGGACGACTGGCTCATCCGAGCATCATCCAAAACAGAGGCCCAGATTTCCCTAGCCTGCACAATGCGTGTTCTGCAGTATCTGGGACTGGTCCCAAAGTCCCAACTCACCCCTACTCAGTCTCTAGAGTTCATAGGGGCCCTGCTGGATACCACAACTGCAAGGGCCTATCTTCCCCAGGCCCGTTGCCTACGTTTAATGCAGTTAGCCTCTCAGATTCAGTTAAAAACCCATCTAACTGCTCGAGAGATGTTACAACTGCTAGGCCACATGGCATCCACTGTGCATGTGGTCCCCTATGCTCGCCTTCACATGAGGGCAGCTCATTGGACTTTGTCCACCCAGTGGACCCAGGCATCAGGGGTCTGTCAGACAAAATAGCAACCTCCAGGCGCCTCTTTTGGTCTCTCCAGTGGTGGAAGTCCACTCAAAATCTGTTGCTGGGGTCCCCCTTCCAACAATTGTTACCCCAAGCAATCCTTACAACAGATGCCTCTCCAAAGGATTGGGGAGCTCATCTTCAAAACCTCTCCACCCAGGGCATTTGGTCTCCACAGGAGACCTCCCTACATATCAACATCTTAGAGCTCAGAGCAATCTTCTTAGCTCTCAGAATCTTCCATACCCTGCTCAGCTACAAGACAGTCCTCATCCACACGGGCAACCAAGTAGCCATGTTCTATGTGAACAAGCAGGGAGGAACTGGCTCTCTGTCGCTTTGCAACAAAGCTCTGAGATTGTGGGCCTTCGCCAGAGAGCATCAAATTCATCTTCTGGCAGTATACCTTCCAGGAGTTCAAAACTCTTGGGCAGACAGACTCAGTCGAGTTCTGCTTCCACACGAATGGTCCCTTCATATGGACCAGTTAGTCAGAATCTTTCAAATTTGGGGAACCCCGGACATAGACCTCTTTGCAAGTCCGTGGAATGCCAAACTTCCCCGATTCTGTTCCAGAATTCCGTGTCAGGGAGTTCAGGCCAGGGATGCCTTCCTCCTTTACTGGGGTCAAGACTTCCTGTACGCCTTTCCACCCATTCCCCTAATTCCCAAGACCCTGTTCAAACTTCAGAGAGATTGAGGGACTATGATGCTCATAGCTCCACGTTGGCCACGCCAAGTGTGGTACCCTCTACTTCTGCATCTCTCTCAAGCTCCCTCCCTGGACTTGGGGTCTGCTCCAGATCTCCTGTTTCAGGAGGGGGGAACGTTGTGGCACCCAAACCCCCAATCTCTCCATCTCAGGGCTTGGTTGCTGAAGGCTTAGACCTTCAAGATTGGCATCTTTCTCAGCAAGTAAAGGATATCCTTCATGCTTCCAGAAAGCCTTCTATTAGACGTTCCTATGCTTTTAAATGGAAAAGGTTTACCATTTGGTGTGCTGAGAAGGGTATTAACCCTCTAGCAATACCTTTGAATTCTTTACTAGAATATCTCCTGCATCTTTCCCATGCAGGCCTCAAAACGAATTCTGTAAGGGTCCATTTGAGTGCTATTGCAGCATCCCTCAAGCCTCTCAATGGACAACCTGTCTCCTCTCATCCTCTTATTGCAAGATTCATGAGAGGCCTTCTTTTAACTAAGCCTCCCATTAGACCACCTCCAGTGGCATGGGACTTGAATCTGGTTCTTGGTCAGCTCATGAAGCCACCCTTTGAACCCTTAGCCACTACCTCCTTGAAATTTCTTTCCTGGAAGGTTATCTTTCTTATTGCAGTCACCTCAGCTCGCCGCATCAGTGAACTGCAGGCCTTAGTGGCTAATCCACCTTATACAAGGTTCCATCATGATAAGGTAGTCCTTAGGACCAATCCACACTTTATGCCTAAAGTGGTCTCACCTTTTCATCTTAATCAAGAGGTGTATTTACCTGTCTTTTTTCCAGGTCCTCATGCATCAAGTGCAGAGAGGAATCTTCATACCCTGGATTGTAAGAGAGCTCTTGCTTTTTACTTACAAAGGACACAGCAACATAGAAAGTTTTCTCAACTCTTTGTTGCTTTTGATCCCTCTCATTTGGGACTTCCAGTCTCTAAGAGGACACTGTCCAATTGGATTGCTCAGTGTATTTCTTTCACCTACCAGAGTAAGAACCTTTCTCTGCAGGGCCATGTCACAGCTCATAATGTGAGGGCCATGGCCACCTCTATGGCTCATCTAAATTCTGTGTCCATCGACCAGATCTGTCGAGCGGCCACCTGGGCCTCGGTTCATACCTTCACAGCCCATTACTGTTTGGACAAGGACTCCCGCCGGGATGCCTTGTTTGGTCAGGCTGTTCTCAAACACCTGTTCCATGCTTAATCAACTCCTACCCGCCATCCCTAGTTGGATTCCTGAGATCCATGGGAGGAGGTAGAGCCCTTCTCAGGGTCTCACAACCTTGGGGATCTCCCAGGCATCTCTAGCTGGGGAGTCCCCATATGTGAAGACTCATTCCTGCTTGTTCCTGGAGATAGCACAGTTACTTACCTGTAACAGGTGATCTCTGGGAACAGCAGGAATAAGTCTTCACAACCCACCCACCTCCCCTAGGAGTTGTATCTCTCTATCTTTCTTTCCTTTCCTCTCTCTCTCTTTGTCTCAGCTTTAAAACTCGAACTGGAGAGAGGCGGTTAGGAGAGGCGGGAAGGGAGCGCGCAGGCGCTGTGGGATGCTCCCAAAAGCTTTCCTTTTTTGGGACGCTGGGGAGCGTTCCCGCGCAGGCTCCGTCGATACCGACATACCCATATGTGAAGACTTATTCCTGCTGTTCCCAGAGATCACCTGTTACAGGTAAGTAACTGTGCTTTCCCTAAGACCTTTTTAATCCTCACTTTTAGGATATGCTTTTTACAAACATATTTTTTATGTGCACCTCCCCTTTTATGGCTTTATTATTTATTTATTAATTCCTTATCGTTCCTCCAGTTTAGTCCACACTTCTGGGTAGTGTACCTCCTCCTGCAGCTTGGAGATTGGGCATGTCCAAAAACGTAACATCACTGGATGTAGTCTGCTGACATCTCCCATCAGCCCCAGTGTGTCCAGTCTCCATGCAGCAGGAGGATGTAGTGAGCCTAGTGTCTGGGCTCACTAGAGGAACAGATAAGGAGCTGTTAGGATAGAGTAGAGTTTGTATTTGATTTGGAACTTTAAATTTGCTATTTTGGTTAATTTGGGGCTATAGTTTAAAAAAAAAAAAAGTACTGTTTAGTCTGCCATCGTTGCTTGTGCTGGGTCCTGCCTCCACATTCAGCTTGTCTAAGCTGGGTATCCCAGTCCAGCTCAGATCTCTCTCCCTTGTGCATACGGGAGAGAGCTCTGTTTAGAGGAAGCAGCAGCGAGTCTCCGGCGTTTCTGTCAGCCCTGCGAGCTCTTTGATTTGGAACAGCCGGCTGCTCGTCTGGTGGCGCTCTGCTTGCTGTGCGGCTGAGCGCAGCAGCACGGACTGAAGCACCACGTCGGCAAGGGTACGCTGGTGGTCTGACCAGCAAACAGGTACGGTTTGTGGGGAGCAGGCGATCGGCGCAGATGATGGAAAAGAGACCGCGGGCGTCTCGGCAGATTTTTCACGCCCTTTTTTATTTCTCAGTCAGCGGCGGCCATTTTGGCAGAGTGGTCACCACATGGCGCGCCGCTGTTCCGGGGATCATACTAAGTGGGTTCTTCAGCCCTGTTTCTCTCTCCCTCTTTGTTTAGTTTTAGTTTGAATTGGTTTCCTGGTATTTTTATCTGTTTGAATTAAGGGGGGGAGTTGCTATTATTCTGAAGGTTGGTTAAGGTATTGATTGGATCTCTCATTTGAGTCCCTAAGGCCTGGGAGTCTGGTTGGTTAATTAAGGCTGCTGGCTGGATAAGGATCCTTTCCACAGGGAAAAAAATAAAAAAAAAAAATAAATAAATGTTATTATAGTTTTTATTATAATTTTGAAGGACAAAGTAGTTCTGTCTGGACATCTGAGCGGGGGACAGAAATGTATACGATGATCTCCCATCCGCTATGTGTGGTCTGCGGGTCCCGTAGGGACGCTATCGCGGACTCTGGAATTTGCTGCAGCTGTACGGCGGCTTCAGCCAGCGTGGAGCAGCAGATGGAAATAAAAGTAGGGCAGGAACTACAGACTGTGTCCGTTGAGGCAGATGGAGAGGCCAAGCAGGGCACTACTCCAGGAGCCAGTCAAGAGCTCATGGGTGGGCCTTCGGGGACTCCTACTGCTGTGGATGCGGGGCATCAGCTCGGAGATTTCTGCCTGGATTTTGTTTTAATTATGCATCAGGCATTTTGTTTGCGGAGGCAAGGTAAGCTGCCGGAACCATTGCCAGTGTCTACCATGTTTCAACAGTCAGGAACGGCAGAAGCGGGTACTAGTTCCGCCAGTTCCTTAAAGCGATCCAAGCCACGGGAGCTTTCATCTTCTGAATTAGAATGGCAAGAGGCAGAAGAAAACGAGATGGATCTGGAAGCCGGAATAGAAGAATTGGAGGAAGGAGAAATTCCAGAGCCAGAGGATCAGGCCAAAATTATTTGAATATTCCGGAAGGATGAGTTGGCAACGCTTGTCATGGAATCTCTTCAAACACTGAAGCTGGCCACAGACCAGCCGGTGGAGGAAGATAATGGGGAGGACCCGATCATTCAGGCGGTGAGGCAAACCCAAATAGTGTTTCCCGTTCACAAGGTGGTAGATAGGATGATACAGGATGAGTGGGATCAGCCAGAAGCAGGGCTCAGAGGCGGTCGGGTTATGAATAGGTTGTATCCCCTAGCAGACAAGGACAAGGAAAGGTTTCGTTCCCCACGGGTTGATGCAGCGGTATCGGCTGTAACCAAGAAGACCACTATTCCGGTAGAAGGAAGCGCAGCCTTAAAAGATACACAGGATAGAAAGGTGGATGGGTTGTTGAAACAATCCTTTGAAGCCAACGCCTTGTCCTTTCAAGCTTCCATGTGTGGAGCTTGGGTGGCAAGAGCATGTCTTCGCTGGTCTCAAGGTTTGCGGCAGTCTACTCAGCTGGAACATAAGAGTCTGCGGGAGCTTGATCGTCTTGAGTCAGGATCCGCCTATTTGTCAGACGTGCATTATGATTTGATCAGAGCTCTGGCTAATAGTATGGCATCTTTGGTAGCTGCCCGCAGATCTCTGTGGTTAAGAAATTGGGCGGCAGACGGTTCTTCCAAAGCACGCCTTAGTAAGCTTCCATTCAAAGGGAGATTGTTATTCGGAGAGGATCTCGATAAGCTGGTAAAGGACTTAGGGTAGTCCAAGGGGAGGAAGATTCCCAGAAGATAAACTAAACTTAAGCAGGGAAAGTCCTCGGCTGCCTTTAGGGGTCCCTTTAGAGATTTTAGAAGGTTTCAGACTTCTCGCTTGGGTGGTTTTCAACGAGGCGGGTTTCCTTTTCGGACCCAGGGATTTTGGGGGTTTCGAGGAGCAGGTAGAGACTTTGCCGTGGCGGCCGCAACAACCATTCGTAAGACCCAATGAAGTGAGGAGGGCCCCGGCAGGAAGTCAGCTGATAGGAGGTCATCTTCGGAGCTTTCTTCCTGCCTGGGCCCAGATAACAACCGACCAATGGGTGTTGGAAATAATTCGCGAGGGCTATGCGCTGGAGTTTGCAAGGTCAGTTTGCGAGTCGTTTGTGATGTCTCCCTGCAGGGGACAACAGAAGGTTCTTGCAGTTCGCGGCACTTTAGATCGAGTGGTCGTCCCCATGCCCAGGGAAGACTACGGCATGGGTCGATACTCCATATATTTCGTGGTTCCAAAGAAGGACGGATCTCTTCACCCTATATTGGACCTATAAGGTGTAAACCGTTGTCTCCGGGTGCCGCATTTCAGGATGGAAACCTTGCGGTCCGTCATTGTGGCAGTGCGTCAAGGGGAGTTCTTGACGTCCCTCGATCTGACGGAGGCGTATTTGCACATTCCGATCAGAGCGGGTCATCAAAAATTTCTGCGTTTCGCTCTGCCATGGGGACACTATCAGTTTCAGGTGTTGCCCTTCGGTCTGGTGATGCACCACGCACTTTCACCAAGGTCATGGTGGTGGTAGCCGCAGCGTTGCGAAAAGAAAGTATTCTGGTTCATCCCTATCTCGATGACTGGTTGATTCGAGCAAAATCTAAGGCCGAAAGTATACAGGTTACGAACAAAGTAGTGAAGTTCTTGGAGGGACTCGGTTGGGTGGTCAATTCGTCCAAGAGTCGCCTGAACCCGTCCCAGGACCTTGAACATCTGGGGGTGCGATTCGACACCCAGTGGGGTGCGGTTTTTCTGCCGGATCGTCGAGTCCAAGTTCTCCGGCAGGTGGTAAGTCAATTCAAAGCCACGCCGGCACCTTCGGCATGGAATTACCTCAGGGTGCTGGGTACGCTGGCGGCAACATTGGAAGCGGTGCCTTGGGCCAGGTTTCATATGCAGCCGTTGCAACGGGCGCTACTGCGCCGATGGTCTCATCAGTCCAACTCGCTGAGCAGACGCCTAACCTGTCCTCTCGGGGTCAAGCAGGCACTGAAGTAGTGGCTGATTCAGAGTTTGTTCTCGGTCGGGATACCCCTGGAGCAACCGGAGTGGCTACCGGTGTTAACGGACACAAGCCTCGCGGGCTGGGGAGCTCATTGCGGAGAGCTCTTCGCGCAAGGCCGGTGGTCAGTTTGGGAGAGCGCATGGTCCATCAACAGGTTAGAGCTCAGAGCGGTGGCATTGGCACTGCGAGCATTCGAGGCAAAGGTAAGGGGTCGAGTGGTACGAGTGCTCTCGGACAACTCCAGTACGGTAGCATACATCAGTCGGCAGGGTGGTACCGGAGGTTCGGCAATGGAGGAAGAAGCGGAAGCGCTGTTCTCTTGGGTAGAACCTCGTCTGTCAGCAATCTCGGCAGCACACATTGCTGGGAAGGACAATGTGAAGGCAGACTTCCTCAGCAGGGTGCACGTAGATCTCGAGGAATGGGAGTTACATCCGGAAGTGTTTGCACAACTGGTGCAGAGATGGGGACCACCAATCATGGACCTCATGGCGACGTTTCAGTCGGCGAAGGTGAGTCGGTTTTTCAGCAGACGGCGAGAGCGGATGTCAGAGGGGATCGACCCACTGATACAGAGGTGGCCGGTATCGGGTCTTTACGTGTTTCCCCCGTGGGCGCTGATAGGCCGAATGGTTCAGCGTATAGAGGCGCATAGGGGGAGAGTGTTGCTGGTGGCTCCGGATTGGCCAAGACGCCCGTGGTACACCGATCTCATGCGTCTTCTCGATGGGGAGCCGTGGAGGCTACCGGCATCGGAGAGTCTGTTGCTTCAAGGGCCTCTGAGGATGTCTCAGGTGGATCGATTCTCGCTTACGGTCTGGCCATTGAAAGGGCGAGGCTAAGGAAAAAAGGCTATTCTGGAACAGTTATTGCGACTTTACTTAAAGCTCGAAAGCAGTCTACATCTCTGGTGTATGTTCGTATATGGCGTATTTTCGAGGATTGGTGTTCAAGGAGGCAGGTGCGGGCAGCGAAGGTGTTCGTGCCGATTGTCTTAAGTTTTCTGCAAGAGGGCTTTGAGAAAGGTCTGGCGGCCAGTTCCTTGAGAGTGCAGTTAGCGGCACTGGCCTGCTATAGAGGCAAGGTTCAAGGAGTAGTGCTCGGCGCTCATGCAGACGTATTGCGGTTTCTGAAGGCAGTTTCCAGGCTGCGCCCTTCTCGTAGAGTCGTGGTGCCTCCGTGAGATCTTAATTTGGTTATGGGAGCGCTGGCTAAGGAGCCTTTCGAACCGTTACAGTGGGCATCAGTGAAGGATGTGATTCTGAAGACAGTATTTTTGGTGGCCATTTGTTCAGCAAGGCGTATTTTGGAGTTGCAAGCGTTATCTTGCAGGGAGCCGTTTTTGTCCTTTTCTAGGGAAAAGGTGGTTCTTCGGTCCGTTCCTTCCTTTTTGCCTAAAGTGGTTTCTCCATTTCATTTAAATCAGACGGTTACTCTGCCGGTGCTCGGGTCGTTCGAGGGTGATAAAGTGGACCGGGGACTTCGTCGTTTGGATGTACAGCGAGTACTACAACAGTATTTAAAGGTGTAAGTCCTATCACAAGTCGGACCATCTATTTGTTTTGTTCGGGGGTTCCCGTAACGGCGAAGCAGTCGCGAAAGCTTCTATTTCTAGGTGGATTAGAGAAGCGATTGCTTCGGTGTATCTGTTGTCGGGGCATCAGGTCCCAACTGGGTTACGGGCGCATTCTACTAGACCACAAGCGGCTTCATGGGCGGAGCACAGTTTGGTTCCGCCTGTGGAAATTTGTAGGTCGGCTACTTCACACTTTCAGTAAGCACTACCGTCTCGATGTGTTATCAGCAAAGGACGCTGTATTTGGGTCGGTGGTGTTACAGGCCGGTTGGAAAGGTCCCTCCCAATGAGTACTGCTCTTTTACATCCCAGAAGTGTGGACTAAACTGGAGGAACGATAAGGAAATAGAAATTACACTTACCTGGTAATTGATGTTCCTGGAGGAACTCCAGTTTAGTCCTCATTCACGCCTGGGATAGTATTGGTAGCATTTCAGTTTCGGTCAGAGAAGGGATACGATGACCGGTAGGTATGCTTATTTCACAACTTTTTCTGCCTCTTCTTGTCCTTGCTAATCTGGCGCTTTGGATGAGGCGGAAGGAGCTGGCATGAGTAATGAGGCCTGGCTGCCAGACGAGAAATTCATTTGTATATAGTAGTAGTTTGAGGTCAGTTTTTTGCATGCAATTCATTGTTTAAGGTTGGCTACTTATTTGTTGCTCCTTTGAGTGTGCTTTGTCAATAGTTCACTGGGGCTGATGGGAGATGTCTGCAGACTACATCCAGTAATGTCACGTTTTTGGACATGCCCAGTCTCCAAGCTACAGGAGGAGGTACACTACCCAGAAGTGTGGACTAAACTGGAGTTCCTCCAGGAACATCAATTACCAGGTAAGTGTAATTTCTATTTATTTATTACCAACCTTTTTTTAACATGTCTTGCCTCACAATTACCTATGCTGACAATGTTTAAAGACACTGGCTTTTCACAGAATTTATGAGTTGATGTGTCCTTTTTTGAGTGGCATATCTATTTTGGTCTTCCATGATGCCCCCCCCCCACCCCCTTTTATTGTGTCAGCACATCTAACAATATTCTAATATTCCTATTTTTAATTCACCCTTGTGTTTGACAATGTTTTTACGTCTTTTTTATTTTTCATTATTTATTATTTACTATTTCATTCTGGGCTGTTCTGTATTACGGCTCATGGAATCAATGAGTAATAGATTTTTGTCATGGCACCTGTATTAATGAGATCACTATAGTGAGAGCACGTTTACATAGCCCGTTCGGCTCGTTTCAAACAGTTTTTATGGTCTGACGGATCTTCTTGATGGTTTTTCATGTTAAAGCATTTGATTTCTGTTTGACTTCTCTTTTGGCTTCAGGGCACTGGTTTTCTCTACATGTTTTTTTATATTCCTATTATCACTATCATTCATTTGGGCCTCAGCAATACGTATTTACGTGCCTTTTGGGATATTTTTATTCATTTTTTCATTTATTTATCCTTTCCCTTGTTGTCTTCCTATCTCGTTTTAATAGCCTAGGAACTGCTTACTGTATAAACTATTTTACCGTCTGTACTTTTTTGATGACCGTTTGCTCCATCGGGAGATAATGACAAGTGAATGTGTTTGCACCAGCAAACTTGTTATAATGCATTACTAAAGCATGCTGTACCCAATATGCAGTTTTTTAGTCTTTGGTTTTCAATGTGCATTTCACCTTTTTATTGACGCACCTATATGCATATTCACACGCTTTCACGATTTTATCATACAAACCCAAAAGTTCAGAATAGCAAGGTACATAAGGTTTCCAGTTTTAAAAGATACTCCACTACGTTGAAAGTACACATCTCACTGTGAAACACTTGCAACAAGCGCAATTATTCTGTAATGCAACTCTTATCTGATGCCCATTTCAAGTTTAGCCCTTTAATGGTAACTTTGTGAACAGTTCAATACATGGGCAATCCTAGGCTTCACAGTTTGGTACGTTCCTCCTTAACCCGTTTACGCACTCTGACCTTTTTTGGTGCAAATTCCAATATTTGACTTGATTGGCATCTCCAGAATATATGGTCCTGTTTGAAGGCAAGTCTTCCCATTATTTAGTATTTTCTAGCTACTGTGGCTTCACGATGAACCTTTTATTTTGTGCTTCAAGATTATTTAATGGCTGCTTTCCTTTTGGCTTCTGCAGTCATATTTACTGTTTTTCTTTACTTGACTTTGTTCCCGCTTTACACTACAGGACTGCTAGACGTGGCCTAGCAACTCTCTGAATAAGCTGTGTTCAGCAGCATTACGAGTGAGTCTATTTATTTACAAACACGTTTTATATTTCCTCCTCATCCCTCCTCTTTTTACTATCTGCCACCTGTATAGCATGTCTTATACATGCAGTTTTGACATTCGTTTTACCCAGGATTGACCTTTCCCTAGACTTGGGAAATAGAAATCACTTTTATTACTTCTAGGGCATACCGGCATGTTCTTGCAGCCTTTTTGAGATCATTTTATGGTTGGTTTATGTACTTACTTATGTATATATTTATTGGTTTTATTTGTTGTATATTTATTGACTTTTAGTGTTTTATATTTGTATTTGAGGCTTGTACCCCCTGAAGAAGGCATTAACCAAAACATGTTGGGTGTTTTCTACTATAAAGCTGCTTAAACCCACTACTGTTCCTGCACCTGCTCCTTTTTGTCTTCCTTTCCTACATTCTGTACAGAATCTTTCTCCTGCATATTTTTTCAGTGAGTAAAATATTTCTGAGCTCTCCGTATAGCTGCGTGTATTTCTTTAAATCCATATCTAACATTTATCTTCTGTTACCATTCAAAAAGGGGGTTGGCATCAGGCATTGGAGAGGGCAAACAGCCTGGCAGCACCGGAGGTTTAAGGTAAGCGCTGCGGGGCCCAGAGGGGCAGTATTGGGGGCCGGTGTGGGAGCAGGCAGGGCTGGATGGCCGCCT
Source organism: Ichthyophis bannanicus (assembly GCA_033557465.1). Classification (NCBI taxonomy): domain Eukaryota; kingdom Metazoa; phylum Chordata; class Amphibia; order Gymnophiona; family Ichthyophiidae; genus Ichthyophis; species Ichthyophis bannanicus. The sequence goes on along the minus strand of CM066042.1, from coordinate 43,996,324 downwards.
AGGATGGCAGACCTCTGTGGGCAGCATGGTGCCCATGGCAGGCCATGTGTGCTGAAGTATATGGCCTTCCTCCCCTCCTCCCTTGTTGAGCCATGCTACTGTCCCCCACTGTTGCTGTTTCCAAAGGTGTGGTTGGAACGGGCAGCTCAGTGGCAGGCCATGTGCTTTGGCACACATGGCCTGCTCCCTCCCCTCCCCCTCCCCCCCCCCCCCAGTGCTGAGCTGAGCCATTATCCCCTGCTGTTGCAAATTCTGGAGCAGGAGGTGTCGGAGGTGGATCAAAAGCCAGCAGGCCATGTGCGACAAAGCACATGGCCTGCCACTGCCCTCCGACCCCAATGCTGCCGGAATCAGCAGCAGCAGGGGGGAGGGGGTGGCACGGTTGGGGCTTTTGCTTGGGGTGGCAGAAACTCTTGGGCCGGCCCTGGGAGCAGGCATGGGGGGGGGGGCGCAAGGGATGAGGTTTGCCTCATCTACTTGCACTGGCCCTGCAAAAACTATGTACAAACAGTTTTATATTCCTTTCTCCTTATGCCAACAAGCAATTCTATTCCATGTTCTCCTCTTTCTGTGTACTGGAAATCTATTGCAGGCTGTTCCTCACTCTCACTTTCCTCACTCTCTCTGGTTCTCCTGAAAGGGGAACTCTCATCCTGCACTTACTTCTTTCAATATACCTTTGAGCTGGTGGCTGCTGTAGATGCAGGTCCCTAAAACTGCTCCATAGTAGCTCCTGCTCTGGGGTCACTGGGTTGCAGGATGTTCTCCTAGATCTCTTTCCTTGGCTCAGCAGCTCCCAGGTTTCTTTGCCTTCCTCTTTCCACCTGTAGGACTGCTTTTCTCCTGTGAACTGTGGGGTGTGCTGGCAGGCCAGAGACACAGCAGAATTTGAGTGCATGGCTTCAGGTATCTGGATCACCCTCCTTCCCCTCTGCTCCCTTCTTAATGTAATAACTAACCATGTGGAGAGTGGAGGAGTAGCCTAGTGGTTGGGGCAACAGTCTAGTACCCAAGAGATCAGGGTTTGATCCCCGCTGGCACTCCTTGTGCCCTTTGGTAAGTCACTTTACCCTCCACTGCCTCAGAAGAAAAGGACTGGCAATCTACATCTGGGTTTTCTTGACCTTGCCAAGAAAACCCAGGGGCTGCTGGGTCACCAGGAGTCAGCACTGACTTGACGGCATGTAAACAAAAAAACATGGAGCCAGCCATGGTATGATGGTTGGAGGAGCCAAGGATTCCCTTGGGCCAGACTCCTACTTCATTCTCATGAATGCCAAAGTGGCTGTGTACTAAAGGCAGGGCTCTCTCTTTGGGTAAGGTATATAGTGGTTGAATTTTCCTTCCCAGAGGAGTCTGTTTTCAGAATGATGATACAGGGCAAGAGGAACCTCCCCTGTTCTGGAAAATTACAAAAACACAGGTCAGATTGTAGTAATGTAGTAGGACCATTGGAGATCGCTGTTGCTTTAAAGAAGCAACAACCTAAGCGGTCTCTACAAAAATTAGCATAAATTGAGGACTTAGTACTCGTAAGTTTGCAAAATGGGCTGACTACACGTCTAAGTGTCTAAGTTCACCATGAGATACATGAAAGCTGCCATGTTAGGTATGTTTAGTTTTCCTAGATTTGGATTTGTAACATGGCTTCTCCCTCTTTTTGTGGCAGTAAATCCTCACGCACTCCTGCATGTCCTTATACATATTTTTTCAAAAGACTCTGGGGGGCGATATTCAAAGTGATTAATGCGGTTAACAGACTTGCTAACCACGTTAATCGCACTGATCAGGATATTCAACGGTACTAGCATGGTCAGTGCCACTGAATATCTGTGGGCGCTGCTACTGCACATTGGGGCATCCCGGGGGTGGTGATACCCAGCTGCTGCCTGCTGACTGCAAGGGCAGCAAGTGTTAGGCACATTAAAGACTGGCTAAATTTTCATCGCCGCAGCTAACCAGGTAGCAACTGAATATCGCCGTTTTGCTATCTGTCCAATGCAGACATTCAATGCCGGTGGCTAAATATGACACCGGCATCAAATATCCAGGTTTCAACGACGATGGCTAGCCACTGATGCTGAAAACCCCTCCTCCATGTTTAGCAGAACCTTTTGTAAAATAGTGCCGGGATTCAGCGTGTCTCAACCTTGACATCATGGTTCCAATCTAAACATGCTGTGTAAGATTGATCTTCACATGTGGGATCATTTGAACAATCCAAGAATATAAGACTTACAAAATTAAAATGACCAGACACTTAGGAAGTGCCAAGGACTGTACTTTTAAAACACCTAAAAATTCAACGGCACGTCACTTCTGATCACCCAACAGCCCACCTCCTCTTCTCCCATTTCCCCTCCCCTCTTTCCACTTAAGGCTATCCTATAAAGCATTCCAGTCATTCACTTCTGTTTTCTAGTACTGCCATCCTGCTATGACCTGAGGAAGGAGGGTTTAGCTCCCAAAAGCTAGTCAAGAAATGTATTGTTAATCCAATGCATAGAAAGATATTGCCTTATATTTTTTTCTTGTCTTTATTAACCTTTATTTCTGTGCATTCAAGTGGATGACAATCACCCTACTTCCTAAGGGAGAGCACACACACATGACGTGAGAAGGGAAGATCTTGTGGTTGTGCTCTTTCCCTACCTGCTCTTTTACATTTTACAGCAGTCCATGTTCCATGTGAGCCCATGTGCCATGCCTCCTGTTGTACACTAGAGGTCGCTGTTGGCTTTCTTTGGTGGCTGAGACTAAGGACGACCATCCAGTAAGGCACATCCATTGTACTGGCAGAGATTCCACAGAAAAGTACCACGAACTGGACATATGGGAATATGTACAGAGAAATAGTTGAATTAGCAGAAGTGTGGCCCTACTGCTCACAAATTTCAGACATTTAGTAAATCAATCGGTGTCTCCCAAATGCTGTCTAGGAGGGCATCCCCCTCTGATTTTCATGCTATCCATAATGAATATGCATGAAATATATTTACATAGCCATAATCTAGGAACTGGTTGGCTTCTTTGAGACGTGGAGCAGTTTGGAGGCTGGAGTAGAGAGCGCCTGCTTTACCTGGAGAGACGGCCCCAGATGAGACGGGACAAGAAGCAGACTGATGCTGGAGCTTTTTCTCACAGCAGTTAGTACATCTTATGTATGTTGTATTTGGGGGCAGGCATGGCTTTGTGTGATTTCCTGGGATAGGAGTTCATGACTACTCTGTCACTATCTCTGTGAGACTCTGTGGAGTCACGTTCTCTCACTGAGTCTCTTTGTGACCCTCAGAAATCATGTGTCCCTCTTTGCGTGAATCCAGACATATCAAACATGCATTAGGCCTGAGATACGCACCCGATTATGGCGCATTTCACCCCTCCTGTCATGAATAGAAACAAGAGTTAGTGCAGTTCCCCAGACCCCACTGCTGAAAAAGTGAAACGGTCACCAGGGAGAAGTGAACAGCAAGGTCAGTGGAGTTCCTGAAGTGAGACATCAAGACCGATGGGAATGCCCAAGAAGCCGGAGTAGCAAAGGCGGTGAGGACTCCCAGGCTTCGCTAGCTGAAGCATCAGGAGCCCGGCCGCTGCTCCTCGCTGCTCGGCGTCTTCTCAGTGTGCTGACAGAAAGGAGGCGGCGTGGTAGAAGGTTGTGGTGCAGGTTTCTGCCGCTCAAGTAACCTGAGATGGGCAGGAGAGGAAAGATGGGAAGGAAGGAGAATGGGGCAAGGCAGATTTTAGGGGGGAAGGGACAAGGAAGATGCTTGGAGGGTAAGATGGGGAAGGGTTGAGAGGTTCTAGGGAAAAATGTTGACTGTACATAGTTATCCCTGTTACTCCATGTTATATATTCCCCTGTTCTCTGTAAACTCAATGTTGCCTGTATGCATTGCAGTATATTTTGTTCAATGTACACCGCGCTGATTTTAATAGCACGGTATAGAAGAGATGTTAAATAAATAAATAAATAAAATAAATAAATAAACAGAGGGAAGAGGTAGAGGCAGATGCTGGGGAAGAGGTAAACATGGGGTGGAGGAGGAGAATGGGAAGACGAGGCAGATGCTTTGGGGTGAGGGATGGGAAGGAGACAGATATTGGAAGAGAGGGGAGGGTAGGAGAGGAAGGATGCAAACGCTGGGGGTGGGGCAGGAAGAGAGGCACACTGCAGACAGGGTTACTTTTTCCTATGGGCCCAGGACCTTGCATAACAGGTAAAAACATATCTGCTCTCTTTGCACACCAGTCAGTCCCAAACTTCCAACTCTCTAAGCTTGGGCTGGTGCAGGCAGCGTTCAGAAAGTCATGTGCAAGGGCAGCTTACTCGACTGGTGCCCAGAGAGCCAGTCCTGCAGCTACCGAGGCGTCATGGATGTCCTCCCTTGATGCAGATGATTCCTGTAACTCGGAGGCAGGCCACAGGAACGGGCAGTGCTGCACGCGGCCAGAGACCCCGCAGACCTCTGAACAAAAGCTCCAGGATCAAGGGAGGAGATGGGCTATGCCGCTGCTACGGGGACTGGGGAGAGGCAGCGCTCAAACGTAAGGCTGTGGCGAGGATGCAGTGAGGCTGAGGGAGCAGGGCAGGGTTGTGGCTGGACAGACGTATGTGTGGTCATCAAAGGGCTGTTGGATGCTGCATGGTAACAGTGAGTTGTAGTTTGAGTTTCAAAGAGCACAACTGAAGCCAAGCACAACCACTTTAAAACATCAACAAAAAACCCACAGAAAATGTTATCTCAACTTATTTCTGTGAAGTCTAAGAATGTTCAGTGATTTATTGCAGATTGCACATTCATGATAAGAAGAGCGTCAGCCTGTGCCGAAGGCAGAACTTTGATTCTAATGGTGGTAACCAACACCACGGGAGGCTGGGGGCACCTCGGACCACTGATGAAAGCAGAAGCTAAATTTGCTGACATGTAATGTGAGGAAAACAATTTGGATTTCTCCTTATATCAGCTGAATTCTGAGAAATATAGACAAAGCATAGCATGCTAATAACGTTGATCACATCTTTGCACTCTGCGTTTTAAATAGATGGGGGAGGGGCTGCAGACAGCATGTGAGGCAAGCGCTACTTGCTAAATGCTGAATCCCCCCCCCCCTCCTTTTCTTTTTGCAGGTCTGGGGAAAAGGATACCAACAACTATTAAACAGATCTTGCTGTGTATCTATTCAGTGAAAGGTGAGATCACTATGTATCTCTTAACTGAGCCTAAAAACTTCCAACAAGCACACTATTGCTAGAGCACAGAACTGCCGAGCTGTGGGGCATAGTCCCATCCCATAGAGGCTCTAGTTTCATATAGGGGTAAATAAAACACTTGATGCTTCATGACGACATGTTTGTTCCAGCTGCTTGTCATCTTAAGATTGGACATGTCTATTTCTTGAGATGTTTGATATGACATGACAAAAAATTGGATGCATAATTTGAGGCGGGGACAATGTGGAAACAAAAGTTTTCTCACGGCCCAGTAAGTAGTTAATGCAGCCCTGAGATGCTGGGAGATATGCAGGAAAGTGGAGTGGTACAGCTGGCAGGGTTCTCAGTCTCTGCCAGTTTAAGAAACAAAATCAGACGGAGTTAGACAGCTCGAAGTTGAGCAGGGACATCATCAAGATCGGGGTTCAGCAGCATCTGGAAAGGTTACTATTATTAGCTAAGTAACATAATGCTGCAAGCGCCCCCCTGAAAAATCTCACTGTTTGGGATGGGCCAGTCACCGACTCTCTCTATGACCCTGTGGGAGTCTCTATCTCCCTGTGCAGCACAGGGAGACCAGGAGTTATGCCCAGATGTTCCTAGTCCTCCTCTATTCTCCGGGGTTGGCAGTCCCATACTGTCAGGTGTGTCATGTCTCAATGGAAAGAACTAAACCAAGGGATGTTACTTTTAGACACACGAGTTTTGATAAAGCCCTATCTGATGAGAAAGTTTGGCTGGAGAGTGAACCAGATGTTGAAGCAAAGCCCATCAGTTTAATTTAATCAAAAGCATTTAAGCAAACCCAAACACTTTAATGCCTGTGATGTCCTGTGTACACTGCGGCATGTGTAATAGGAGAGACAGAAATAGAAGGAGGAGATAGAGTGTCAGACAGAGAAAGGAAAAGGAACATGGGGGAAAGAGCGTGAGAGAGAAAAAGGAAGAGAAGAGAGAGCATCAGAGGCAGGAAGGGAAGAGACAACAGATTGTCTAGAGTGTCAAGGTGGGGTATGACAACTGTGCCCCTGTGTGTTACGGATAGGATGGTTTAAGGTGCCAACTGACTCCAGTCCTGGTTTTACCCCAGTGTATGCATGGATTTATCATTCTAATTTGCCTACGAAACCCAAGTCCATGCGTGCAACAGGGTGAAGCCAGGGCTGGCGTGACCTGCTTCTTGTGACATACACCCCTAGCATGATTATAGTTAAGCACATAAGCTGAGGAGACACAAGCTCAGAGGTCCCCAAGTCAGGTCTTTGAGAGTTTCAGGATTTCCGCAATGAATATGCATGAGCTAATTTGCACACACTGCCTCTATTGGATGCAGTTATTCCTTATGCATGGTCATAGTATAAGCAGAAACAAAGGTCACCAACGGTTTTTTTTTTTTTGTAACTTTTATTTAATCATACATAGTACATGCCAACAACAAGAAACGACAAGCCTCCGAGGGGTAGACTCTTATCCCCCTGGGGGGTACCAAACCATACAACAATGGCATAAAGAAACAGAAAATCTTGCTAACACAGTTTCTTTTCTTTGTATAGGTGGTAAAACCCCATCTAACCCCTTCCCCCCTTCCCCGCCCTACTCCCCCTCCCTTTCCCGACCCCCCTCCTGTAATCATATCATCCCCTATTAGCGCACACCAGACTGCTACCTTCTAAGAGATCACCCGCTCCCCATCATCAGCTTAACATCCAACACTCAAGACTTCATTACGACTGCGTGGGCTCAGGTTGTGGATATAGGATTCCCAAATTAACAAAAAATGGGACCACCTCTTCACGTTCCCCCTAGCTCTCCATCGTTCTGCCAACATCAGTTGGTGGAGACTATTCCGCCACTCCCAAAAGGATGGGGGTTGCTGGTCTCGCCACCTCCTGAGTATAGGCCCCTTCCCCACCAAGCATGCCTTTCGAACCCAAAGCCGCACCCACCTTCCCTGGGGTAAGACGGAGTTTAGCTGATCTAGTACCACCAGGGGGCCAGACCAAGGAACCCTCTGCTGAATACAATTGGCAATCCAGGAACCTATTCGTGTCCAATATGATCGAATATATTTACACTCCCACCACATGTGCAACAGAGTGGCCAGTGGCTCCGCACACCTAGGGCAAGTCCCATCAGCCGTGGCAAGGTGACTGTGCAGCGCTCTTCTAGGGGAGAAATATGCCCGTGTGATACATTTAAGTTGGATTTCTCTCCAGCGGGCCCCCTCAGCCAGCTCCGGTATTCGTCTAAGCGCATCCCTAACCGAACCCGGTAGTATCTCTCGTTGCAGTTCCACAGCCCAGGCCCGCTCTACCGCTCCATAGTCCGGTCGGATTCCGTAAATCTCCAAGCGTGCCCTCAAGGTAGCTATGGTCGGGCGACTTTCCCCCCCAATCTCAAAAAAATCCAAAATCTGTGCAGATCGGTCAACAGCAAGCTCCTCTGCTGGCAATGTGGCTACGTAATGAGCCAACTGCAAATAAGCAAAGTGAGATTTAGGCTGCACATCATATTCCTCCTGAATCTGCGAGAATTTTTTGCATTTCCCAGTCAAATCAACTACGTGACTTAAGTGTCGGATACCCCGCGCTGTCCAAGCGCGGAAATGGCTTGACTCCGACCCCGGGGTGAAACTCGCATTCCCCCGGACCGGCAGCCAACTAGAAGCCCGCCAGTTCCGTTTCCAGTAAAGGTTTAGCTGTCGCCAGACACGACGCACGGAACTCAACAGTCCACTGCGCTTAACATGCACAGGGAGACTTTCACTCTCCGAATGTAAAACTGCCAGGATAGCGTGGGGAGCCGCCAGAGCCTCCTCCAACACCCTAGGGGTATAGAGCTTCGTCTCGCCCAGCCAGTCTGCCAAATGTCGGGCCTGACAGGCCAACGCATAGAGCCGAAAGTCCGGGAAGCCAACCCCTCCCTGCTTCCAGGTACCCATCAAGCGACACAAAGGAATACAGGCTCTAGCCCCCTTCCAAAGAAAACGTTGTATTTCCTTTTCTATCCCATGCAGATCCTTATTCAACAACCAAATCGGTAAGGTTTGTAACCAGTATAATAGCCGTGGAAGTACCACCATCTTCACCGTGGCTACACGACCCAATAGCGATAACGGCAAAGAATGCCAGGCACTCAATTGAGCACGCATTTTAGAGACGACTCGGTCTAAGTTGCGAGCATAAAGCTCCTGTGGATGCCGGGTAATCACTATGCCCAGATAAACAAACTGGTTCACGGCCCATTTCAACGGAAACTCCCCTCCCCAACTCTCTTGAAGTTTGCCAGAGACATCCAAGGCCTCTGACTTTTCTTTGTTAATACGAAACCCGGCAAAACTACCGAACCGAGTGAATTCTGCCAGCAACCGGGGGAGAGACTTCCTGGGTTCTAGTAAGTGGACCAAGAGGTCGTCTGCAAAGGCCGAGACCTTGAATCCCTGTGGGCCGACCATCACTCCCCTAATGCTATTATCCAACTCCATCCGCCGAATTAGAGGATCCAACGAAAGAACGAACAACAGGGGGGATAGGGGGCATCCCTGCCTCGTACCCCGCCCCAAGGAGATAGGCTCCGATAGCGCCCCATTACACAGCACCCGAGCCGTCTGGTCTAGGTACAACGTTTGCACCATTTCACAGAAGGAGAGACCAAGCCCATACATGGGTAGCAGATACTGAACGTAAGTCCAGTTGACCCTATCGAATGCCTTTTCGGCGTCAAAGCTAACAAGTAACGACTGCATGTGATGCTGCTGGACCCACTCCAAAGAAGCCACAACCTTCCTCACGTTACGCACTGCATATCTTCCCCGTACAAAGCCTACTTGGGAGCCGTGTACAAGATCCCCCAACACCTCTGCTAGGCGTTCCGCGAGTATTTTAGCCAGTATCTTGGAATCGAAATTCAACAAAGAAATAGGTCTGTAGGAGGCAGCTTGGGTAAGATCTTTCCCCGGCTTTGGTATCAAGACAATATGGGCTTGGTTATTCCCTCTCCTCACAGGTCCCTGCAGCTGGCGTTGGGCAAATGTCGCAACTAATAGGGGGGCCAATGACTCTGATAGAATTTTATAATATTCAGCCCCAAACCCGTCTGGTCCCGGAGACTTATAACAACTAGCTTTCGAGATAACTAGGCAGACCTCCTGGAGAGAAATCGGGCGCCCCAATTGCTCCCTCTGCGCCGCATTCAGCTGAGGCAAGTCAAGGCCCTTCAGGTACTCCTCCATCCGGGTAGAGGACCCCTCATCAGCAGTGTAGAGGTTCTGAAAGAATTCTTGAAACACCGCCAGTATTGCGCCCTTATCCTTCTGGAGGGCACCTTGAGCATCCCGTAGGGCCGCCACCGTTCTCCCAGCCCGTGGGCCCTTCAGACACCGTCCCAGTATTTTACCCGACTTATCCCCGTAACAATGTAATTTATATCGGTAATACATCAGCGATTTTTTTGCTCTGCTATGAAGAAGTTCATTAAGCGTCGTTTGCTCTTCCCAGAGCCTCTTCCTAGTCTGGGCGGTGGGGTATTGGGCATTGACTCGCCTCGCCTTTGTCACAGATCTTTCTAATTTAATAATTTGTTCTGTGAGTAATCTCTTCCATCGAGCTACATAACCAATAATGTCCCCTCTCAAAACCACTTTGGCGGTCTCCCACATCAGGTCCGGATCAGCCAAGTGGCCTTGGTGATTCACCTCAAATTCCTGCCAACGTTGGCGAAGAAAACCAATGAATTGAGTATCCTTATATAGCTCTATGGGAAACCGCCAAATGCGGGTGTAGGGACCGTCTCCTCCCCCCAGCCAGTGCATATCCAACCAGATCGGGGCATGATCGGAAATTTCTGTAGGTCCAATATGCGCCTCTTCTACAAAAGTGAAGAGCGTCTCTGAGATCAGCAAGTAATCTATCCTTGCACTAGTACCATGTGCACGTGACAGATGGGTAAAGTCCCGTTCATTTGGGTGAAGCAACCTCCAAGGATCTACCAACCCAAGTCGGTCACGGAAGCTTTGTAGCACTTGGGCCGTCATCTTCTGTTCCCGCGACCCCAACCCCCTAGAGGTATCCAAGTCAACATCTAAAACCCCATTGAAGTCCCCACCTAAGATCAGCGGTAACTCGGCTAATTGCTCCACTTTCGCTGCCAGGCGATGATACAGGTCCTGGTCCAGGGTATTAGGACTATATATATTACCTAAAATGACCGCTTTACCCTCTAATTCTCCTTGTGTCAGCACAAAGCGCCCGTTGGAATCAGCGGCCACTTGTTCCAACGTGAACCGCACCCGTTTATTTATTAGGATAGCCACTCCCCCCTTTTTGCCTACCGCTGGGGCTCCCCACACCTGGCCCACCCACTCTCTACACAATTTATTATGTTCCTCGGCTGTTTGATGTGTCTCTTGCAAAAGTGCAATAGCACATTGTTGCCTGGCCAAGGCTTTTAAGATTTTATATCTTTTCACCGGACTCCCCAGCCCACAAACGTTCCATGATATGACCTTCAGAATAGAGCTACAGTAACATAATTAAGCTTCGGTAGTAGGTTCTGCTGTAGAAATGGGTAGGGCCCCCCCAGCCTAGAGCCCCCCCATGGATCTTCCCCACCAGCCCGTCTCTGTCCCCTTTGGATTACAGGAGTACGATCCCCCCCTCATAGGACTATTCTTCCCAAAACTTACAGTAATACCCCATTTCCCCTCCCTCTCCCCCCATCCCCCCCTCTGCTCCTCCCCCAGCCCCCCCTTCGCCCCACCGCCCTCCCCCCCAACCAATACCTTCCTGAATCTGTAGGCCCCCCCTCTCATAGTCACTGTAGATGTGACCGGGCCCCACAGCTCCCCATATATCCCAACTGAGCTCTAACCCCCCAAGGAACACTGTTAGGTTAGGCTCACATTAGTGATTAAGCATGTTCATACATACATCCCCAACAAACTAGCATTTTTAACGGCAAACATCTCTAAACAGTAACTTGCACTCAAGGCCGGCAGCCCTTCAGTCCAGTTTCTTCAGTTGAAGGTAAGGTAAGATACCAAGCAAGAGTCATATGGCCGGCCCCGCCATTTTTCACCAGTGCAGCTCCGCTCAGCCGGGGCAACTGCCGTCGCCTACCAAAGACAAATCACCCTCTCAGCACCCTCCCGGCTCTCATGTACGCTCCTGTCGCGAAGGGGAGGGTTGCTTTACAAGTTGATCGATGTACGGTGCTGCTTCCTCCGCCGACTCAAAGACCCGGCGCCCGTTCTCCCTCAGCACGTGCAGCCGGGCGGGGTATTGGACGGAAAACTTAATGTTGGCTCCAAGGAGTTTTTGGCACAACGGTGCATATGCCCTGCGGCTCTTACCACTGCTGAAAAGTCCTGGGCAATTCTAATCTTGGCGTTATCGTGCTCCACCATGCCCCTCTTCCGAGCCTCTCTCAGAACAGACTCCTTCTGTTGGAACTGCAAATACTTTGCCAGCACTACCCTGGGTCGTGTGTCTGTGGAAGTTCTCGGGCCCACTCTATGAGCCCGCTCGATTAGAACCACCAGGGGGGTTTCTCCAGTCACCCCTAAGAGGGATGCCGACAAGGCCGCCACGTACTGCCTCAAGTCCCTGTCCCCCACAGAGTCTGGGATGCCCAAGAACCTTAAATTATTGCGCCTCGAGCGATTCTCGAGGTCATCCAGTTTTTCCTCTTGGGCCTTAAGCGTCGCCCGCACATGTTGCAGCTCCCGGGATAAGTTCTCCACCTCCCCCTCTGTGTGGGCTATACGACCTTCCGCCTCCTGCATGCGGGTGCTGAACGCATCCACCGACGTTTGCAAAATGTCGAGCTTGCTCCACAGGGTGTCAAATTGAGCGGATAGCGCCCCAGTGACTGCCGCTGAGATTTCTTCCGGGGAGACCGTCGCGGCCTGAGTTTGCGATGCCGCAGAGTGTGGCGGCGATGATGATTCCGCCATTTTCGGGCCGCCTGCCACACGGTCTTTCTCCTTCCTCGCACCTCTCAGTGTAGATGCCATCCTCCCCGGGAAGCTGCCGGTATGTCTTGTCAGTCCCCGGTACTATTGGGGGGTGAGTATGCCGGTAGGGCCCCTCAAAAGAGGCCCGAAATAGCCGTTTTAGAGCTGTGGGGTCCGGAGCTCAGGAAGACGCATCCTCTCCAAGCTCACCACATCACGTGACTCGGTCACCAACGGTTTTAATGGACTAACTCCAGGTCACAAGAAGCAAGCTAATCCAGTCCTTGTTTAACTCTATTGCATTTGTGGATGTGTACTTTTGATAATTCCCACTGAGTTCCATAAACTAATGAACATTACAAATTTGCATGCGCTGGGGTAAAGCCTCTTATCACATGGAGCTGGTGGGAAAACCTACGAGTCCTATGCTTAGCTAGAGCGGCCAAGTTACCCAATTCCTATAGGAAAATTTTAGGTCAGTCCTGGATTTCAGGCAACCCTCTCCTGATAAATTCTTGGATTCGCAGTTCTGGTTTCATTGAGTAGAATCAAGGACTACAAATCCCACGCTCCTTTTGGCAGAAGTCTACCTCTTAGAAATGGACAACTTGGCAGCTCTTCCTTAACACAGGCTGCAAATGGTGAGGGCTAAGATGTGGGAAAGGTCTGAGGAGCATGAGACCTTGGTATAGAAAAGATTGTTTTAGCGAATGAGTGAGAGTGAGTATTTAGCTACTTTTCATTTAATACTTTCAGATACTATTAAATAGCAACAAACTGGGTGGAATATGGTATGGGAAGAAAAATTCCACAGGCATTTACAAGGGATGAACAGTATTCCCGCAGATAAAATGGTGCTTTTGCTGATGGCTCTGTCCTCTACCTGGCTTCCATAGTATGCACATGGTTTGGAAGTGTAAAACAAGCTGTTGAGGGGAGTTCGACGGCACAAGTGCATTCAAGTTCCACCGCAGGCGCACTATGTTTCCTCTGCTTGGTTGCCCGCAGTAATGGCAAGTGAAAAGTTCACGTCTGCTTTTAACATGTCTGCACTGCTGCTCGTTCGCACAGGGAAGCCAGATTTGGTTTCTCTGTAGTGCACACGGGCTCAAAGTGATTATACTGGGAGGATGGGGGTTGGGGTAATTTCTTGTATGATGATTTTTAAACTTTTTGATGCATATTTTACCTTACGCTCTGTCATTCTGTTGTAATCCACTTGGATGCAAGCAGTTACAGGAACAAATATCAGATCATTAACCGGATCAATCAAATAGCAAGATGGATGGACAGAATGTCTGCACTGATGGTGATTTGCATTATCAACTGGTTCCATATCATTTGTATAGATGAAACTAGTCGTCGTTTCCCTTCTCTCCCTCCCTCCCCGGTGCCCCCTTGGACTTTTCGATTTTCTTTAGGAAAATGAGAAGCAGAGATGGAAGAGGCAGAAAAGTGGTATTTGGCGATGCAGAAGCGAGGAACAGGGGTTAGGTGAGATGGTCAACCTTTGCTCCTTAAATATGGTAGAAGCATGAACAGAAAACAGGTATATCAAGGCCTCTCTGGAACACTCACCTGCAAGAGCAGGAATGCATTTTATACAGGGAGCCCAGAAAAGAAGGGAAATCGATGTAGAGAAAGTAGAAAGCACCGTGAAATTGAGCGGGTACAAGTGGTCCTCCAAAGAGCTCTTTGAACTGTGGCAGCAAAGGAGAAGATGCCCAGGGGTAGCTTATGACCCACGATGGGTTTCTTTGCAGGCCAGGGGGATAATGAGATAAAATAGTTTTTGTATATGTGTGTAAACTGGCTCTTATGAATTTGCCATGATAGTAATATAGAACCTGCTCAATAAAGTTGAACTGGTAATCAATATTAACAGTAATAAAATTAATTAAACACAATTATGTGGAGGAAAAAAGGAGCTCATGAAAAATAGATATGAATGCGGAGAGAAACAATCCAGCCAAACGTTTTTTTAGTATTTAGCTCACGCCGTTCCAGTAGAGGTTCAAGGCGCATTACATTCAGGATCAGGAGGCATCTCATCTTTGCTCCATTGCTGTTCATGAAAGCAGACGACCAATTCCTCCATTTCCCTGCATGGAAATATGCCCATACTCCATTACTGCCTCCCCATGCTAGGGCCTGTCATGGTCTGTGCTACTGTGATCATGAGAACGATTAAATGAGCAAGAGTGTAGGACCTGAAGAAGGGCCTAATGAAGAGAGGGAGTTTTCCTTTGAAATGAACCTTATGGTTGGTAGGAATCATAGGTTTCTCTGGATTCATGTATTTTGCCTTTCAAAGCTTCAGTGATCTCAGAGGACTGGAAATGGGTGAATGTACTACTACTGCTACTTATCATGTGTTTAGCACTACAAGGCGTGTTCAGAGACATGTAAGGGAAAGTCCCTGCTCATAAGAACTTAGTCTAATCCAGACAGACAACACAACAAATGGGGATTAGGATATATCTAGGGGAACGGTAAGGAAACACATGGAAGTACTGATAACTAAGGAGTGGTTAGTCTGACCTCCGTGGTGAGTAAATTAATGAAACACTGTTAAAGCAGAGGATGGTGCAGTTTTTGGAAGCCGAGGGATTACAGGATCCGAGACAACACTAGAGCACGGTCTTGTCAGACGAAGCTGATTTCTTTGACTGGGTGATCATACCTCGTAGAATTGAATCAGGGAAGAGTGCTGGATGTGGGGTACATAGATTTCAGCAAGACCTTTGACACCGATCTGCATCAGTGATTTTTAAATAAAGTGATTGACTGGGTTAGAAACTGGTTGAATGGAAACTGAGATGACAGAAAATAGTAGCAAATGGAATTCTTTCTGAAGAGAGGATCTTAAAAAGGATATAACATTATTAGAATAGGTACAGAGAAGAGTCACCAAAATGGTAAAGAAGATGGAAGGATACCCCTATGAAGAGAGGCTAAAACGGTTAGGAAAAGAGGTGGCTGAGGGGAGATATGATAGAGGTCTATAAATTAATGAATGGAGTGGAACGGGTAAACCTAGATCGATTGTTTACGCCATCAAAATATAGAAAGACTAGGGGACATGCAATGAAGCTACAGGGTAATCTATTTAAGGCTAATAAGAGAAAATATTTTTTCACTCAACATGTAATCAAACTCTGGAATTTGTTACCAGATGATGTAGTAAAAGCTGTCAGTGTAGCTGGGTTTAAAAAAGGTTTGGACAAGTTCCTGGAAGAAAAGTCCATAAACCATTATTAAAAGGGGCCCGGGATATCAAGCATTGTGGAACCTGTGTCTTTTGGGGAAACTGCTAGGTATTTATGACCCAGATTGGCCACTGTTGGAAACAGGATACTGGGCTTGATGGACCTTGGTCTGACCCAGTATGGCATTTCTTATGTTCTTATGATCGTTACCAGTGGTGTGTCGCAGGGATCTGTCCTTGGTCCGATTCTTTTTAACATCTTTGTTAATGATATTGTGGAAGAGCTGTGGGGGTAAGGTTTGCCTCTTTGCAGATGATACCGAAATCTACAACAGGGTAGACACCCCAGAGGGTGTAGATAACATGAGGAGGGATCTAGCAAAGTTTGAAGAATGGTCAAGAATTTGGCAGCTGAGATAAAATGCTAAACATTACAGGGCATACACTGGGCTTCAAAAATCCAAGGGAGCAGTACAGTGTAGGGGGTGAAGTACTTCTGTCCATGAAAGAAGAGTGGGACCTTGGCGTGATTGTTTGTGATGATCTTAAAGTGGTCAAATAGGTAGAAAGGGGCACAGTTAAAGCCAGAAGGATGCTTGGGTGCATAGGGAGAGAAATGACCAGCAGGAAGAATGAGGATAGTGCCTCTGTATTTGGTGAGACCTAATTTAGAGTATTTATTTTATTTATTTATTTAACTGCGCGGTTTACATATAACAACAATTTGGAAAGTACAAAACATCTGCATATTCCATTACATAGAACGGTTTTAACTATATACATTAACATTGGTGAAACAGAGTTTATTAATATGCAATTCTGGAGACCGCACCTTCAAAAGGATATAAACAAAATGGAGTCAGTGTACAGGGTGGCTACCAAAATGATCAGTGGACTTCATCATAAGGGAAATGGGACAGACTTAAAGATCTCACTTTGGAGGAAAGGCAGGAGAGGGGAGATATGATAGATATTTAAATACCTCTGTGACCGTCTTGCATTTGACAGGAAGCTCTGGAACAAGGGATCACAGGATGAAGCTGAAAGGAGATTAGACTCAGAAGTAATCAGAGGAAATATTTCTTTATGGAAAGCGTGGTGGATGCGTGGAGAACCTCCCGGTGGAGGAGGTGGAGACGAGAACTGTATCTGAGTTCAGGAAAGCCTGGGACAAGTATAGAGGATCTCTGGGGGAGAGGAAGGGATTGTAGAACATATTTCTATGGTCTTTTATCTGCCGAAAATTTCTGTGTTTCTATGAAACTAACGACCATAGGATTGAAAGCAAATTATAGAGGGCCTTTTATTTCCAAGCAGTGCATAATTAAGCTGTGGGAGATATTGCTGGAGGAACCTGGTCAGGGCGACTGACATCGCAGGGTCTAAGTTATAGAGGAAAAGTTCATAGAAAACTATTAGCTGGCTAGAATTGGGAGAGAGCTATTGCTGATCCCAGGAAATGAGCTATGAGAAGATGCTGTACGTATTGGGATCTGCCGGGTACTTTTACTTGGTCTGACTCAGCATGCATTTTCTTTATGCTCTTATCCCCTTTCTCACTCTCTCACACATGCCACCCCCACATCACTCAGCAGGGCTTAATATTTAGATAAAAAGGAACTGGAACCGTGGAGGTAAACATGGCTGGAGCAAAGGATATGGGGCATTCTAGGAGAACCTTGAACTTTAGTCCTCCCCCGCCATCCACCAAGATTTTGAGAATTTAAATTCAAATGATCATCCCGATGCAACACCTCCCACAACAAATCCTGTAAAAACGCACAAGTGGACCTCATACTTTTAATGACTAACCTTTGCTTTGCGTGTACATGTTTCCCCACGCTCCCTGCCTGTAAAAGATGCAGGTGCTGATGCCTCTTTGAGGGCTTGATGCAGAAACCCTGCTCTAGAGCACAGTATTAAATGTGTAGCACAAGGTTTTTTAACGCAAGTTTAGCACAGCAGTTCTGCTCAACGATGCTGTAAGCAAGCAGCATGGAAACGAGCTGTGCTCTAAACGAGGAGAACAAGTTGGGGACATGCACACAAGAGCAATATTATTCTGCTGTTCTGTTCTGCGCAGAAAGAACTGCTCTTATGCGCTGCATAGAGTTCCAAATCATGCGCATATCATGGTTGAGCTCGCTTCCCCTGCCTTTTTTTCATCACTTTCTTCAGCAAAGCCTGAAAAAACGTGGGAGCTGTAACCTCATGAAACAGGCAAAAATTCCTCACCAGCAACTGCCGCAGATCTATGAGCAAACCCTTAATGTGCTCTCGGACCTTGCGTTAAAATCGCAGTGTTCAGCTCAGCCATTTGCTCTTCTGTGCACTTCTCTGCTAATTGGGTCATTCCTGTCTGATTGAACGGATTTAAATGGACTGTGCGCTGCTGTTAGCATTATGTTTGTGCATAATTTTCTGCACTAAAAGGCAGCAGCCTTTTATGGACTGAGCTATTTTTTATTTATTTATTTTATTTTTTTATTTTATTTTTTTATTTAACACTTATTTATATACCGCATCTTCCAGCGATCAGTTGCGGTGTACAATTAACAACAATTAACAATGCAGAGCTTGTTTTACATAGAACAATTATAACTTTTTACATAGAACATCTTAACTTGTACAACAAAGGGTTTAAAAGACTAAGCAGAATAATTCAATAAATCAACTAACACAGTTTGTGTTACATTTTAAACAGAAGTACTATCCCTAAAACAGTTGAACTATATACAAGTGGGGTATCAATGCATAGGAATGGAATGATTATTCATTTAAGTTTGTACGTATTGGTTGTAGTAGGGAGTATGATCTAGATTTTGGGCAGGTTCATGTTTAGCCTTTATCTAAGTTGAGTGGAGGGTTTTCTATGGTATTATAGTGTTTAGTGAATAGATAGGTTTTCAATTTTTTTCTGAATTCTATTATCTCTGTTAGTGATCGTAAGTCCTCAGGTAAAGAGTTCCAGACTGTTGGGGCTATGTGGGAAAAGGCTCTATTATTTGTTGATTTGTGAGTTCGTATATATTCTTTTGGCATCTTAAGTTTATTTGATTGTCCTTTTCTATGAGTGGGCTTAGGTGGTTCTTTGCTTATTAGGTTACAGAGTGTCTTCGGGGCCATGTCATTTAGGGCTTTGAATGTAGTTATTATTGTTTTGTATGTTATCCTGCTTTGTATTGGTAACCAGTGAAGGGATGCTAGTATCGGTGTAATGTGTTGGAGTGAATTTATCTTTAATATAATTCTAGCTGTAGCATTTTGCGCAAGTTGGATCCTTTTGATGTTTTGTTTTGAAATGCCTATAAGTATTAAGTTGGCGAAGTCGAAGTGTGGAGTTATGGTAGCCTGTATTATATTGATAAAATCTTGTATATATACAAGGGGGCGTAATTGCTTGAGGATTTTAAGTTTGAAGTAGATTTTCTTTAAGGTATTACTAATGTGCGTTTCCATAGTAAGGTGAGTATCTAAAATGACACCTAGATATCTTATTTCATTTTTTATTTTAATTTCTTGGTTTTGTAGTGTTATGTGGGTTGGAGGAGTGAATGTTTGGTTTTTTGTTACGATTAAGACTTCAGTTTTAGCATGGTTTATATGGAGGTTTTGGGTTTTTAGCCAGTATGTAATTTCATTGTAGCAGTCTGATAGAAGTTGAATCGGTAGATTAGGAATCGTAAAAGGTATGTACATCATGATATCATCCGCATAAAGGTGATATTGTACTCCAAATTTTTTAAAGATATTGCAGACCGGTTTTATATAGATATTGAAGAGTAGGGCTGACAGTGCTGAACCTTGTGGTAAACCTATTTCTTGTTTGTATGTGTTGGATGTTTGATTACCTGCTCTTACATTTTGTGTTCTGTTATGTAAGTATGAAGTGAACCATTTATGTACGGTGGAGTTTATGCCTAACTGTCTTAGGTTGTTAAGCAATATTGAGTGATGCACGCTATCGAATGCTGCTGATATGTCGATGAAAAGGAGAATGAACGCCTGTTTGTGATTGTCAATTCCTTTTAGGAGTGTATCTATTAATACTGCTAGAAGTGTTTCTACTCCATGGCGGGGCCGGAAACCATATTGTTGTTCATCGAGTGGGTAAGATAAGTCTATGAATTCCTGTGTCTGTAGTTGCACTACCTTTTCAATTACTTTGGCCAAGAATGGTATGCTAGAAATGGGCCTATATGATGTTGGCAATGTTTTATCTAGTTTGCAGTTCTTTAAAATTGGACGTATTTGTGCATGTTTGAGCGGGGATGGAAGGTATCCTTGGGTAAGTGATAGGTTTACTATTGGGAGAATATAGGATAGTAGAGTTGGTAGTGTGTTTTTTATCCATGATATTGGGCATGGATCTAAGTATGAAGTTGTGGTATTTAGGCTGGAGATGATTGTTTTTAATGACGCTTTTGAAATGGGGTAAAATTCTGACCATTCATCAACAGGTTGATAAGTGATGTCGATATTTTCTGAGGGCATGGCAGGTTTCTTAGATTTGTTTTGATAATGATTAGCTAGGGTTTGAACTGAGATGTCTGTGATTTCGTTGCTAGAAGTTTGCTCGTTATTAGTTAATTTGGATTTGTGTGGCTATGGATTTGTGTGGCTGTCGGGATCTATTGCTTTGCTTTGCCACCCTACAGAAGCTGCCACTGTTGCGTAGTGCTTGAGCTGGTCCTGGAGACAGGAGAAGGGGCAGGCCAGAGGCGGGAGCAACAGAAGAAGAGGAGCTAAATTAGGAAGTGGCTTGACTGTGATGTGATGTGCGCCAGGCTTCCTCCTCTTTCTTGCAACTTATTTGGAAATGAGAGGCAGGATCAGAATAGCCCTGTTGTGTTCCACGCTGTCCCTCAGAAATTAAACCCTACTCCTCAGAGCCATCGGAAAAGGCGGGCAAGATGGGTAGCAACCCGGGGCGCTATGCTGCCACCACTGAGACTCAGGGATCCACTTTATTGCTGCAGTGCAACAAAGAAATCCAGTCTTATGAAATCACTTCTGTGTGGTCTGAAGAGGACTCAGTGGCCAAATCATCACTACTACTCTTAATCATTTATATAGCGCTACAGGGCATATGCAGCACTGCACAAACACAAATAGAAGAAGAAAGTCCCTGCTCATAGAGCTTACAATCTAATTAAGATCGACAAAACAAGGGCACCTCCTCTGCCTGCATCATTAAAGAGAGACGCCCATCCATGGCTTCAGCATCATTGTATACCCGCGTTATCTCCCTGCCCTTCACATGTGGTACTGCCAAACTCCACGGTACCCCTGTATGTGCCCATCACATACTCGCACATCTTCTGGTCCTCTCACTTACGTAGCCACACTTCACGCACTGCCTCTGATTCCCTCCCTAAAACCACACAGACACTCACTATCCCCCTCCCCCACATCTTGCCCCTCAGAGAATGGCGTGGCCTACCAGTGATTAAACAAGATCACTTCACTTGCACCCACATTGATTTCCTCTTTTCTGGATTTTGTGGCCGTCACTGTAGCCAGGGAATTGTGGGAGACCAGAACAGGGCTGGCCCAATCATTAGGCAAAGTAGGTGGTCAGCTTTTTTGGGAGGGCAACAAAGCACAGGACGTTCAAAGCTAAACAGTAGATTCTGATAGCCGGGGGAGGGGGAGGGGGAGAGATAAGGCTTAAGGTTTGCCCAAGGTGCCAATACCTAGAACCATCTCTGAAGTCACCCTGAACCAAAGCACTAATAAGCCAGTTATCTGCCTTGCTCCCTCCCATGAAATGAATGTGTGTGGTGCCCTGTCCCTCAAATCTCTGCTCAATACTACGAGCTGCAGTGTGGGGAGCAAATGACAGTCTTGATAGTGACTGAACCATGGTGTAAAATATCCCTACAAAATGAGGCTAAACGTTTGTGTGTGTAAGAGAGAGGACATGTGTGTGTTTGTGTGTGTAATGTGAGGTCATGTGAGTAGTGAGGGACTTAATCAGAGATGAGACTTTGGAAGGTTTGGGCGTGATTAGCAGGAAAGCGTAGGGCAAACAAATGCCTGTGTCAGCCCCGGAATAAAACTGAAGCTGGTTAGAATGTGTTTGTTTCTTAATTTTGTGGACACACGCAAACATTTCATTTCATGATGCTACAACAAATAACTTGTGAAACGCTTGATTTATTTTTAAAATGAAACATGTCATCAGCTATATTGCCGCCAAACATATGTGAGGGAAGAACCGCAAAATGCAGTGTCGGCCGGCCAAAGAGGAAAATCAGCCGCAGCACATGTTGCAAAGACTCGAGTGAGGGAACTGAAAAAGGAGCTGAAAATGTCAAAAGCCAAGGCCTAAAGAGATTTCAAAACATAGCAGGATAATCAACAACATGTTTCAGAAGGTTGCTTGTGGCCCAATAAATGTCTGTGAGCTTTGCAAGTCTTTACATTTTTAACCAGAAAGACCTTCAAGATGGAAACTTCTGGAACTGCTGTCACAAGGGTAAAGTCAGATGACCTCAAAGGACATAATTTTCACATCATCTACGGTGCGTCAGGAGCAATCCAATTAATCCTAATGATCCGAATGTAAAAAGCCCCCACCCACCCCTCTAACAGCTTTCTTGCACTTGTTCTGCCCTTCTCTTGGAGTTCGTTAACATTGTGAACCACTTCAATATTTCTGAGAAGTTGTATAGCACATGTCAAAAGCATAAGGAACGCACAGACAGGTGCAACGGGAGGGGTCATTCCACAAAGATACACATGGGAAAATTTGAGATTGGCAACCTGTCAACTTACACATGTATCTTCCATTTTTTAAATCTAAACATGTAGATTCCACTAATTGGCTAATTTCCCTCATTGCAATTAAGAGCGGTTGGTTCAAGGTGTTGGTACCTAGGCAAAACCTTAAATCTTATGCCTCCCCTGGCAGCCAGAATCTACTATTTAGCTTTGAATGCCCTGCTTTGCCACCTTCCCCCCCCCCCCCCACCCACCAGTAGCTGCCACACTACGTGATCATCTAGTTTGCTTAGTAGTTGGGCTGGCCCTGGAAATAAACATCGGAGATGAAGGGGGCTATCTCCCTTAAACCCCCGGTAAAAGAAAGGGCAAAAAAGCCATTTTCCTTTCCTATTTATGTCAGAGAGCAGGTGTAAATCCAGACATGGACAATTTTAGTCCCCTATTTGAAACTGGGGATACATGTGTAGATATTGGTGTGACCCTGGCCACACTCTTGACACGCCCTCCATGCAACATAGACATGATATGGATTTCCACGAGTAAAATGGGTCCTTTCTAAAATGGCCTTTTACAAGTGAATACAATCTACACATGTACATGGTCATATTTAAATGTATAAATCAGAGTAAGGTTTCTAAAACAACCCCCTCTTTTTAAGGTTGGGCCTGTCCAGCACAGTTGTCAGTCTTATGTATAGTCGCTAGCACTAGTTAAATGGATAGTGTCAGGCGCTCCATGTTAGTTGCTGGCCACTGCCCCTTTAATTTGTAAAATATAATACAAAACTGCAATATTTAATCTGCAAAGCTATAAAAATGTGTCATATAACTGCTGCAGAATTTGCAAACTCTTACTACAGAGGCTTGAAAAATGAGTCACAGGACAGCGGGTGCTGTGATTGTTATACAGGATTTTTAATGTGAACACAGATCGAGTACTTCCTCCTTTCGATAAGAAAAGCCCGGAACGCGTTGCAGGTCTTTTGAATGGGAAATCCTCTGTGCCTGGATCATTGTATCTGTGCTATATCACTCAACATCTCCATAATGGGCATGCCAAAAATGTCCCTTTGACGTGCTCGATTGTTACTAAGACTCCCTTGTACCATTCAGCAGGTATAGAACGTGCATCATGGCCAGGTGTGCTGAGTCCACGTGATCGAAGTGCAATAGTATATGTTAAAAAGCTGCACTGAGTCCATGGCCATGTGATTATATCAGGGCTGGCCAAACCACAAGGCAAACTAACCAGCTGCCTAGGGTAGCACCTTATGAGGGTGGCACCTTCTGAGGGTGGCAAAATGCAGGACATTCAAAGCTAAACAACAGAGTTTCACAGCTAGAGGGGGAGTAAAACTTAAGGTTTGCCTAGGGTGGCAACTCTTGAGTCAACTTTGGGGCCGGCCCTAGGTGCGTGATTCCATGTTGATGCATGTGGGAGAGCCTGCACAGGATAAGGGATGCAAATTCCCTGTTGATGGGTGCGTGCAGCAGGACACATGCCTTTTTCATTTTTGTGGTGTCTGGTGCAGATCTGAAATAAAATGAAGCTGAACAATAAAACTGCATCTTTCACAGGCGCCAGTGCAGGCGGTGAAACTGCTAATGAGAAAAAGCTTTCCAAAAGCCTGGCCAATTAATTGGAAGCAGACAGATAACTTCCAGCATCTTCCTCCTTCCCAGAGAAAGATCTGCTGCTTATCCACCGGCCAAGAGCCCAAAGACCCAAAGGATTCTTTCTGCAGAACAAGGAAGTTCACCACCCAAACTGAGAGTGAAGGCAGGAGGCCGGCGCTGCATTCCACCCTCGCTGTCTCAGATTAATGCTCCAAGGTGCTTTGATTTCCAGCAGCTCTTGGTCAGCTGCTCTGTAATAAGCAACTGGGAAAAACAGGCCTTGTCTTAGGAGAAAAAAAGACAGTAGAATGTCACATACAGTGTACAAGCAGACACATTTCCCATCCTATCACGC
Source organism: Ichthyophis bannanicus (assembly GCA_033557465.1). Lineage (NCBI taxonomy): Eukaryota > Metazoa > Chordata > Amphibia > Gymnophiona > Ichthyophiidae > Ichthyophis > Ichthyophis bannanicus. The sequence goes on along the minus strand of CM066042.1, from coordinate 43,972,252 downwards.
ACTGTTGAAAAAGACAGTATTGCAACCTGCTGCTTTCCGGTCTCCCTCAGAATCATCTCTCTCCCCTTCAGTCTTCAAAACTCAGCTGCACGGCTAATCTTCGCCAGTATCGCTATGCTCAAGTAACCCCTCTTCTCAAGTCACTTCACTGGCTCCCTATCCATTTCTACATTCAATTCAAACTTCTACTGCAGCTCCTCACCACCTTTCCTCTCTTATCTCTCCCTACACCCCTCCTCGGGAACTCCGCTTCTCTGGCAGATTCCTTTTATCTGTGCCCTTCTCTTTTACTGCCAACTCCAGACTTCATTCCTTCCATCTTGCTGCTCCAAATGCTTGACCCAAGTTAGTATTCCGGGTTCCTTCTGTGGCCCTATTCAAATCCAGGCTAAAAATCGTCCTCTTCGAGGCTGTGTTTGGATCCTGATCCCCTTATTCCCCTGCTTATCATCTATCTGTATCTTGCCATTCCCCTTGAATTATCCTACTACTACTGAACACTGTATATAGCGCTACAAGATGTACGCAGCACTGCACAAACACAAGTAAAAGACGGTCCCAGTTTATCAGAGCTTACAATCTAGTCAAGACAGACCACACAGTAACTGTAGACATGGGATACTTCTAGGGGGAATAGTAAGGAAACATGAAGGAGATCAGGTGAGGCAACATCCAAAAGTGGCAGTTGCCGTTGTGTGGTCTGTCTTGATTAGGTTGTAAGCTCTGATGAGCAGGGACTGTCTTTTACTTGTACATGTGTAGCACTGCGTATGCCTTGTAACGCTATACAAATGACAAATAGTAATGATGGGAAGAATACATTTGCCCACCAGTGACTAAGTCCGATAACGCTTCCTGGATGGCTTGCCCCTTTGCCTGTGTATTGCACCTGTGCTTGGTTTCCATTGCTTCTGAACAGTTTTCCTTGGTACCATTTCTTCACAGCAAATATTGTGTTAAAGGTGTTTAAGGAGGACTTCCAGTGGCGCTGGCTGAAGGAATGGCAGCACGCTGACCGAGCTCCGACGTTAACACCCGTCTCCCTGCACGAAGGACCCCCCGAAGTGGCGGATTTTTAGCACGGAAATGTGCATGGGGAGATAGGTGAATACTCTCCCCTCCCTCCCCACAAAGCAAAAGAAGGGTAGAAGTGACCCCAGGGAAAAACAAGAACGGTGAATCAAGTGGCGTGCTGGCCGGCAGTCAGGCCAGCGCGGGAATCCGGCCTCAGTTCCTAAGGAGCGGATAGAGCTGCCCTGACGAGCCTAAAGCAGAGCAGAGTGGAGGAGTGGATAGCCGGCGGCGGTGGGCTGAGTGCGGCCATTCTGAAGAGGCAGCGAGTGAGTGATCGGAGCTGGGGACTGTCCGCCTAGCACATGGCGGCAGAGAGAGGAGGCCCAGTATTCTCGGCAGATGCTGGCTTGTGGCTGAACGGGGGGTCAGAGCGGTATTGGCCGGGTGATTAGCAGAAGGAGCCAGTACTTTCCCAAGCGGTCGGAGGCAGGTGGGATTTGTGCGAGTATTATAGCCAGTGGGGGGAACAGCTGAGCTTCTGGAGGAGAAGCGAGGTCGGGAGAAATCCCCCCTGTGCTGGGCACAAAAGAATATTGTAAGAGATCTGAAGGCAGTGGATGGCAGCAAGGAAATCTGCCGTGGACCTTAAAGCTTATTCCTTTAAAAGTACAGGGAGTGCCAAAGGCCACGTGGCAAAAATGGTGACAACCAGTGGAGAGCAAAAGGACCTGGATGAGAGGGGAGCAGCAGGAGGTCCAACGAGCGAAATCCAAGCACTGAGATCAGATCTGAAAGAGTGGTTTGACTCAATGAGACAAGAGCTGGGAGCAATGAAGAATGAGGTACACGGCTGGATACAGGAGATGAGGGAGGAAATGGCATCCCTGGGGACCAGACGAGGAGGTGGAGAATAAAATGGAGGAGCAGGAAGGGAGATGGGCGCCTTATGAACATCGAGTAGAGGCTCTCAGTGAGGCGCAAGATGACCTGTGGCAGAAAGTAGAAGACCTGGAGAATAGGTCAAGGCGCTCGAATATCCGGATACGAGCTCTGCCTGAGAGCGAAGGGGTGGTGAACTATGTGGCCCTGGCAGAGGAATTCTGTGGGGCGGCCATCAAAGCTTCTGATATGGATGCGGAAGGCGTTTGTCTTACAGTGGACAGAGCGCATAGAGCCCTGGGGCCAAGGAGAGAGAATAGAGTACGAGATGTGGTTGTCTGCCTGCATGAATTCAGATCCAAAGAGCTGGTGATGAAGGCTTCCAGGAAGCTGGGCAAGATCAAGTGGCAAGGGTCGGAGGTGGAAGTGTTTGCAGACATCTCTAGCCTCACCATTAAAAAAAGTAGGGAGTACCAAGCGGTGACCAGGAGACTGAGAGAAGAAAATGTGAGGTACCGCTGGCTGTTCCCAGTGGGCCTGCAGTTTACAATTAATACAAAAACGACTACAGCTCACTCGGTGGAAGTGGCTATATTGAGTATGAAGCAGGCAGGGAGGACTGATATTCCCGCGATAGCTCCGGGGAGTCCAGACCGACGGGATAGGAGGGGTCAGGAGAAGGAACCACAGCATCAATGGAGTCAGGTGCCTGGAGGAGCAAGAAGCTTAAGACACCAGAGTCTGCCAAAATGAGGACTTTGCTATGCCTGATTGTATGTTGGGTTAAAGTGGATAGGGGTGGGGGGAATGGAATTGTATTGTATTGAATTGAATTGGCTGGCATTGAATGGCTACTGCATGGGCTTGGGGTGTTGGGGGAGGTGACATGGGGGAGGGACAGGGTTTCTTGTTCCCCTTCTATTTGGGATTGTGGGGGGGGGAGTAGGCAATCGAGAACTTGGAAGGGGAGGGGTGATCGGCGGGAGGTCATATGGAAGGGTTCCAAGGGGTGCCGATGGAGGAAAGGGGGGAGGGGGGAGGGAAAGGAGAGAGTTGGGGGGGAGGAGGGGAGGGGGAGGGTTGGGGGAGGGGGGTAATAAATTAAGAAGGGGTGTGGGGAAGAGCAGGAGGGGTCAGATAACACTATGCCGGAGATAAATATCATGTCAATGAATGTTAGGGGCCTCAATTCCTTTGCAAAGCGACAGCTATTAATGAAAGAGTGTACTAGGCTGCATGGAGATATTGTCTTTATACAGGAGACCCATCTTTTGACTAAGGATGAGAGCCGGGTGAGTCATCCCCAACACCCGCAGCAATTTTTTGCTTCAAATAAGGTAGAGAAAAAGAAGGGGGGAGTGGGGATCCTGCTATCGGCATGGATTCTAAGACAAGTGGGGGAGGTATTTAGGGATAAAATGGGGAGATTTGTGGTCGTAAAATTGCAATGGGATCAGCAGCTATATACTCTGGTTAATGTGTATGCCCCGAATATTAAACAAGGCCAATTCTTCCGGGAGCTTCAGAATAAGCTAATTGGGTTAGCGGAAGGTCGTCTGATCCTGGGAGGCGACTTTAATGTGACCTTAGACCTACTAGTGGACACATCTAGGGGGTCGTCCTCATTGTCAAAACAGCATAGGGCGAGTTTGAAAAAGCTAATTGTGGGCTTAGGCCTGGTCGATCTGTGGAGGGAAATAAACAGAGGGCAAAAGGACTACTCTTTCTTCTCAGCGGTGCATGGGGTGTACTCCCGCATAGATATGATACTGGTAGACCGTACCCTGGTAGCTGCAGTACAGAAGTGTGAGATTAAAGAACGCACTTGGTCGGATCATGCCCCAGTTATCTGTGCAATCCACCTGGGGGGCTCAAGGAGGAATAGAGGGTGGCGGAAGCTAAATGAATCCTTGTTGGAGGATAAAACAGTGGTGCGGCAGATCACTGACAGCATAGCAGAATATCTGTTGCTGAATGAGATGGGGGATTGTACGCCGGGGACAGTCTGGGATTGTTTAAAGGTGGTAGTAAGGGGTAAATTCATTGCAGTAGGAGCGCATCGTAAAAGGGTGAAATTGCAGCAACAGGACCGTTTGTTAGTGGGAATTGGGGAAGCGGAGGCTAAATTAAAAAGGAACCCGAGTGATACCCGGGTAATTAAGAAGTTAGGGGCCCTAAGGAGGGAATTGAGTGAATTGAATATGCAGGAGATTCGGTATAAACTCTCCATGTTGCAACAGAAGAGCTTTGAGTTTAGTAATAAGGCGGGGAGGATGTTGGCGCGCAAAATACAAAAGTTGAGAGCTAGGAACACAATAGTAAGAATTAAGGATGAAGGGGGGAAGGATCTATGGGCAGGGGATGACAGAGAGGAGAGATTTATACAATTTTACCAAAAGTTATACACCCCAGAGAAAGTAGTAGATGTGGATAAAATACAGGACTATTTGGAAAAGGTCAAGATTTCCCATCTCGAGGGGGAAGAAAGCGTGGAGCTGTCAGAACCCATTAAGGAACATGAGATATTGTCAGTGATTAAAGGGCTACGGGGACACAAGGCGCCGGGGTTAGATGGATTCTCAAATAGGTTCTATAAGGTGTTTGCTGCGGTTCTGGTGGGGCTGCTAGCGCGAATGTACAATTCCTTTAGTATGGCTGGGCCGATGCCAGCATTGCTGTAATGGCGGAATTAGCATACTACACAAGGAGGGGAAAGACCCGGCTGAGTGCAGTTCATATTGGCCTATTTCCCTATTGGGGGGATTTAAACATTTTCACTAGGGTATTAGCAAATTGGTTAGGGCCGCTCTTGGGGAAGTTAATACATCCCAACCAGTCGGGGTTCGTTCAGGGCAGGTGCACGTCTGATAATATCCGGAGAGCCTTGAATGTGATGTGGGGAGGGGTGGAGAAGGGGGAGAAGATGGCACTATTAGCAGTAGATGCCGAGAAGGCTTTCGATAGGGTTAATTGGGGTTTTCTCTTTAAGGTACTCGAAAAAGTAGGGATAACGGGGAAGTTTTTGAACTGGGTTCAGACCCTATACCAAGCGCCCATGGCTTGTTTAAAGGTAAATGGCTCTATATCAAAGGGATTTGAATTGTTTTGGGGTACACGGCAGGGGTGCCCATTATCACCCTTGTTGTTTATTTTGTCAATGGAACCAATGGCGCAACGAATTCGGGAGAGGGGGGATGTTAGGGGGGTGCAAGTGGGGCAGGATAATCATAAAATTTCCCTATTTGCGGATGATGTGGTGTTTTTCATCACAGACCCGCATCAGATGTTGGAGGCGATACGGGAGGAGCTAAGGGAATTCAGAGAAGTCTCGGGATTCTGTATGAATGCTACTACGTCTGAAATATTGAACCTGATGATCAGCAAAGAGGAAGAGGTTAGGCTGCGGCAGAATTTTCCCTTTAGGTGGGCACATGGCAGTATTCGATATTTAGGAGTACAGCTTACCTCCAAGCGGGACGCGATGTTTTGGGAGAACTATGGGGCGGCTAAGACAAAAATGTTCAGGGCACTAGAAGAGTGGGGGTCCTATGAGGTCTCCTGGCTGGGGCGAAGGGACTTGGTTAAGATGATAATACTCCCTAGGTTGTTATATTTGTTTATGAACTTGCCGGTGGAAGTCCCGGGGGTGTACCTACAGCAATTGCAGGCTAGGGTGATGAAGTACATTTGGAAGGGACGGCGGCCCAGAGTAGCACAGAGTATTCTATGCGCTGGTAAAGAAGAGGGAGGTATGGGGGTTCCTATGTGGATCAGATGATATGAGGCTGCGAGAGTGCGGACGGTGTTTGAATGGGTACTGAGAGGATCAGTGGAATGGGTGCGGTGCAGTGGAATCAGTGCAGTGGAATCAGTGGAATGGGTGCGGATGGAAGGAGAAGGGATGCACAATGGAGGGGATCTGAAGGGGAGGGGTTTGGATAAAGGGGGAGGGGTGAGACCCTCAGCTGCCACCAGGGGAATCCGTATGTTACATTAACCCTGCGGCATTGGCGGAAGTGGCAAAGGAAATGGTATGGTAGTGCAGGGGGTTCTAAATTTATACCGCTGGTGGGGATCAGGAGTTCCCGCCAGGTATGGAGGATCCAACCTTTGGGAGGTGGGCTGAGAGGGGGCTGTGTGGGGTGGGGCAGTTGAAGAGGAATGGTGAATGGATGGAATTTGAGGAGATGCAGGAGGAGTTTCAACTGCCTGAGACTGACCGGTTCAGATTTGTGCAAGCTTTGCACTATAGTAAAGAAGTGGCGCGGAGGGGGAATGGCCCTAGAGGAGAGGATATAGCTGGGCTTCTGGAAAAGGGAGAGCTTAAAGGCCTCGTCTCCCACCTATATAAAGCTATGGAGGGAGACCGAGGGGAGGGGAGTGGGCACACCGGAAAGCGTGGGGGGTGGATCTTAACAGAAGTTGGGATGCAGCGCAATGGGAAAGAGTATGTAAAGGGTTGTTCAAAGGGGTGATATCCAGTAATATTATGGAGCATAATTATAAAATGTTGCACCAATGGTACATGACGCCCCAAAGGCTGCAGAAGTGGCAGGGAGGGAAGGCGGAGTGCTGGAGAGGATGTGGGCAAGTGGGCTCCTTCCTACATATCTGGTGGGGATGCCCCATACTGGGCCCCCTATGGCAAGGAGTAGAGGAATGGCTTACGGAGGTTTATGGGGAGGAGAGAAGAGTGGGGCCCTGTTTGGCCCTGCTCAATGTGGAGGGGGGGACGGAAGGAAGGTCGGGGCTGGGGAGGTGTGGTGTGTACCGCATCTAGGCAACTGATAGCACAGAGGTGGAGGTCCGTATCGGTACCTACGATTGAGGAGGTTCAGGAGAAGGTGGAGCATTTGTCCCTGATGTATTGCCTCATGGCAATGCATCAAAACTGTTTACTGCACTTTCAAACCACCTGGGGCCCGTACCTCAAGTGGAGGTCACCAGGGAGGGTGGAGGATGGGGAACGGGGGAGCTGTGAGGAGAGGGGGGGGGCCTCTGAACAGGGGGTGGATGCCAGCATGGGAGGTGAGTGGGTACTATGGGGGGTGATGTAGAGAATTTGTTGGCCTTTTGGTATGTTTATTGTGTTTACTGTATCTGTTTAATGTTTGCGTTATCTGTAAGCACATATAGGTGGAGGCCATTACTGAGGAAGATGAAGCATATAAAGAAGGAGGCTTTTTAAGCTTCGGCATAAGGATGGCATTAGAAGTTGTAGAGTGATGACCCTTTGTACTGTGTAAATGAGGTGAGGGGGGAGGCATGAGGGGGAAACTATTTAAGGAATCTGGATGCCATTGTTGATGTATATATGTGTGATGATTTCCTAATAAATAAATAAATTGAAAAAAAAAGTGTTTAAGGAAATTAAGGGTCAATTCTCTCTTACAGGTTTAAGCATCCCCTAGGGAGGAGTCGTCTAGTGCTTACAGCAGTGGACTTCGAATCCTACTACTGCTGCTTGTGACCTTGCACAAGTCACTTAACCCTCCATTGCCTCAGGTATAGAGTTAGATTGTAAGTCCTCCAAGGGGCTGAAAAATGCCCACTGAACCCGAGAGTAACATTGAAAAAATTGTAAGTTGCTCTTGGAAAATGCTGGATATAAATCTGCAAATTCAATTAAATTGTTCAAGTTTCCCAAACAGCAAGTGCCATAGGAGGGTCTGTTTGAGGGATATTTGGGGTACAGCAAAACATATTTGGCACAGCTTCCAAAAGATATATGGGGGGGGGGGGTACAGATTGAGCTCTGCTCTTCCCTGAAGCATCTCACAAGGGAGTTCTTCACCCACATGCTTGCAAAGGTTTTATTCACCTTCCTCAGACCTCCATCCTGAATAGATTCACAGAGTTGCTCATGTCTAAAGTGGGAATCAGTTGAAACGCCCCCTTTTATCATGCAGCTCCAAAGCTATTCTATGGGAGAAAATTTGTTAACAATATTTGGATCTATGTTTTCTAAATGCCAGCTGCTGTGGCTGTAATTACTCCAGATGTTCATCACCAGGATGCAGATAGAGCAGCGAGCAAGCTGTGATACATTCAGCCTGCTATCCAGGTAGTTCCTTTTCTGTCCTGTTTTCCAAATAATTATTTATTTATTTCATGTCTCTCTAGTAGTACCTCAAGCTAAGTCACATTCAGGTACAGTAGGCATTTCCCTGGGTGGCGGGGGGGGGGGGGGGTGCTCACAATCTAAGTTTGTACCTGAGGCAATGGAGGGTTAACTGACTTTCCCAAAGTCACAAGGAATATCAGTGGGATTTGACACATGGTCCTTCTGGTTTCTAGGCTGCTGCCTAACCATTAGGCTACTCCTCCGGTCTGATGCTATACTACATTTCAGGCTGAAGCCAAGTGGTTTACTATTAAAAATGTGACAAGATAAGAGAGAAAGAGGAAACAGTTTGGGCTGGCTGGCACTAGGGTCCACCATCCATCCCATCCCAGTCCCGCCTCGCATTTCTTCAAAGACTTGGATAAAGAGAGCTGTCTTTAATGCCGCCTTAAATCTTAGTAGGTTGGTTTCAGATTGGAGGGGAGGGAAGTCCAGAGACTTGGACCTAGAAAGGAAAAGAAAGTATGTCTATGGTGAGTTCCAGTTAGAAGGGGGGGGGGGGGGGAGGGTGGAGTAAGAGGCTCATGTGCTGAGATCTTACCGGTTTGGATGACAGGGATGAGATCAAAGGTTTTGAAAGGTATAGCAGAAGGCCATTCTGAAGAGCTTTGTGAACAGCGACTATAATCTTGAAATGGATTTTGGAATTTAACAGGCACCAATGAAGCTCCTTTAAATTAGGAGAAATGTAGTGATAGCAATTAGTGGAGTCCAACGAGAGCAACACACTCGCAGCAGAGGAACAACAAACAGAAGCGAGATAGCACCATCATTTGCAGTATCAGACAGCTTTATTGGCACAAGTACCCCAACGCATTTCGGCACTTGCCTTCTTCAGGGTGTTAACAAGCTCGTTCTGATAGCAGCCAAACCTAATCAAGCCACTTAGAGAGTTCAAAAGATCCTTAGGTTCTATGATCGTACTTGCAGTATGCAGCAGTAAGATCAAACTGAGTGGTTTGACTAGGTCTGATATTCCAACTGCTTGTGCTATCTCGCTTCTGTTTGTTGTGATATCTATTAGTGCCAGTAATTAATCTAGCTGCAGAGTTTTGAAGACGTTGCAGACAATCTAAAGAGGATTGTTTGAGGCTACACCACAAGGAATTATAGTAGTCCAAGTGGTTCCCTAGTAATGCAAAAGTAAGAATTTTAAGGTCTTAAAAAAGAGTAGGGTGTTATTAGACCATGGAATCTGACTGAATGACGGAAGCGACTAGTGGTTCCACGGTGAGACAAGGATTTAATTCACTCTTAAGACTATTAAACAATCCTGGAAAAGTGCTACAACATCACTGATAATTTGCAACAGGTTTGGTGTCAACACTACACATAGAACCCACATACTGTAGCCTTAGATTAGCAGGGTTCTTATTTTATTTGTTTATTAGTATTTGGCTCACACCTTTCCAGTGGTAGTTCAAGGTGAGTTACATTCAGGTACATAAGTATTTCCCAATCTGTTTGTACCTGAGGCAATGGAGGATTAAATGACTTGCCCAAGACTACAAGGAGTGCCAGTGGAAGTCAAACCTAGGTCTCGCTAGTCACTAGGCTGCTGCTCTAACCACTAGCTACTCCTCTACTCCAACTTCAGTTCATTTTCTGCCAATGAACTTGCAATGAATTCAAGACCCGAGCTGAGACCTGCCAAATCTGGAGCCATATGATTTGTGGTGAACACTGGATGTCATCTACATAATAGCAGCTCAGACTGATTAATTGAATTATGGTGGTCAGTAGGAAAGTGAAAACATTAAAAGGGATTTGGGCAAGGATTGTGCCCTGGGGAATGCCTATAGGTGAATAAAATGTTTTTGAATGAATGTTGTCCAAGACTAATGAGTATGTGTGGACAGCTAGATAAGATGAAAAACGTTTGTCCCTAATCCCCAATCCGGCTACTCGAGTGAGTAGTAATGTGTGATCAACTAGGTCAAAGGCCACACTTAAATCTAGGGAGACTGTAATGGATGATTGATCAGTCTCCAGATTACATTTAATCTCATCTAGGAGTCCATTAAGGAGCGTTCCTTATCGTTCCTCCAGTTTAGTCCTCCACCTCTGGGTTGTGCACCTCCTCCTGCAGCTTGGAGATTGGGCATGTCAAAGTCGTGACATCACTGGATATAGCCTGCTGGTATCTTCCATCAGCCCCCAGTGTGTCCAGTCTCCATGCAGCAGGAGGACGTAGTGAGCCTAGGCTCTAGGCTGACTTGGGAATCAGATAAGAAACAGACAGGATCTAGTGTTAATTTGGTTTTAATGTTGGTTTTTAATTTGGGTCCAATTGAACTTGGCAAATATTAATTATTGGTTTTAATTTTCTTTGTAATTTTGCTTTTCTTTGGGCTAATTACTTTAAAGTTAGTCTAATCCCTTTCAATTTAGTTAATTTAATAAGTTAATAATCAGCTAATCTATCTTGGTTTATTTAACTTAATTTAATTTAATGTACCTTAATTTATTGGAAGTTGTCTGTTTAAGATAAGCATCTTCCCGCCTTGTTCTCTGGCTGTTGGTGTGTGCTGCTAATACGGCCCTCAGCCTCGAGCCGTTGCTCTTTTTATTGCCCCAGGGCTTCCTCTTCACATTCTGTTGGTCGGCTCTCCTCTCCTGGACAAAACGGAGAGGAGCCTGACGGAGGACGGGGCGAGCGGCACATGCGCTGCCCCAAGTTACTCAGGGCAGCGGAGGGGAGCTGAAGAGTTACCGTACCCGGCCCGCACCACGCACACTGCTCGCAATAGGTGCGAGCAGCGTAGCGGTTGCAGGGCGGCAATTCGTTCTCCACTCGTGAGAGGCTGTGGAGACCGAAACCGCTAGATGGCTGCTGTGTCTGAAGTGCGATGTGCTGCTGGTGCGACTTGAGCGGCTGACATCATTTGGGTGCGAAGTGGAGCTGAACGGGCCGGAGCCTCTCCTGTGCGCCGCGGCCTTGTGGCAGCGCCAACAATCAGCAGAGCACTTCGGTCTGAGAAGCGGGCAGAATAAGGTTTGGTTTGCGTACAGCATATTTTTAAAAATTTTAAATTGATAATTGAACAATGTATTTTCCTCTGAGTTGAAAAAAAAAAGGGGGGGTTAGCCGTTTTGAGGACTTTGCGGGTCTTTTTCTGGCATTGTATATATCTTGTATACTTCTGGCCCTTTCTGTCTTTCCCTTTAGTTCTTTTATGTTTATTATGTGTAATGCATCTATAGCCGCATGTGCTGTACCCTAAAGCTAAGGAGGGGTGGTCTCTCCAGGGGTCTGTTGTTACTGCCCCTCTGCCAGTCTCTCACAGGCGGGTCGATCCTGTGCCCTTTTTGTTTATGATACGCGGGTAACCGTACCTGTGAGGCTGGAGCCTGCTCTGTTCTAGGTGGATGTGATTGCCTGGATAGCAGGACACGTTTGTTTATGGGTATCCATGTTGTAGTGGGTACAGATATTGAAACTTTTACTTCTGAGGGCCATTTTCCATCAGGAGGTTGGTTGTTTCAGCAGGGCGGCTCGAATTCCTGGGTTGTGCTCATTCCACAAAACAGTGATTCTGAGCGGCTAGGACGGTATGCTGAACTATGGAGGGAGTGTTACTTTTTGGAGGTCGATGGATCAGCGGAAGGCTAGTCCGAGTTATTGACCCGTGTTTACAGCTTTAAGCTTGGTTGGTCATTTAGGGAGGCTCTGCCTCATAGCTCCTGTTACCAGGGGTACCAGCGAGTGATGCAGCGGTGTCGGCTGTAACTAGGATGACCACTATGCCGGTGGAAGGTAGCGCAGCCTTAAAGGATGCGCAGGATAGAAAGATGGCTGGTTTATTGAAACAGTCCTTGAAGCCGACGCTTGGTCATTGCAAGCTTCCTTGTGCGGAGTGTTACTGGCTACAGCATCTCTCAGATGCTCCCATAGTTTGCGACAGTCTATCCTGATAGAGCACGGAAGTTCAGGGGAGCTGGATCACCTAGAATCAAGAATGGCTTGTTTGTCAGAGGTGCAATATTTATTTATTTATTTATTTATTTAACAGCTTTTATATACCGCACTTTTGTTATCAGCGCGGTTCACATTTTAACAATTTTGTACTTAAACATAGAACAGATGTTAAGCTTACAAGGAACAGGAAATAAAACTTGGATAACAGGGTTTAACAATTAACAGAGCTCAGACTAATAGTATGCCGTCCGGGGGGGCCGTCCGCAGGTCACTATCATTGGGAAATGGGCAGCGGACAGTCCTTCTACGGCACGCCGCAGTAAACGTCTGTCCAAAAGAACCTTGGGGTTTGGAGAGGATCTAGACAATAGCTGGATGCAGGCAGGTGGGCATAGGCCTAATATGTTAGGCCAGGGGTGTTACCGTGCACATGTCAGCGTGCTGCATGCCTGCTCAAGTGATCTCAACAGTTATGGCTTGGGTGCCTTCTCATGAGATGGATCTGATAGGCAGTCAGAGACAAGATTAAAGAAATATTTTGAAAAACAAATAATGAAAGAAAAAAAAACCCTGCATATAGGTTTGTAGCAGCTTAGTTCTGCAGTAAGCAGGAGGTGCCTCCGTACATGATATATTTCTAGTTCAAAATCCAGTGGAGGAACGCAATAGGATTCTTCCAGCTGTCTATGTTCAATATGTAACCGCTCGTTTTGGATACGGGGGCGGTGCGTCCGTTTTGGGATTGTCTTTTACAGCTAGGGGCTGTAGTGCTGGTCCACTTGAGTGTGTGTGGCATCGGTCGTTACTCTGTTTATTTCAGAGTGCCGAGGAAGGAAGACCCGCTCCGGCTTTGGCTGGATCTGTAAGGGGTGCTTCACCCTCTTCGAGTACCTCACCTTCCAATAGAAGATTACGTTTGGTATGGGGGGGCAGTGTAAAGGTTAGGAGCGCTGGTGCAGGGATCACAGGGGTGGTTTGGCGTCGGGCGCTGTGCTAGTTATTTCATAGTTCCGACAGGAAGATAGACCTCCCTGTATTTTTTTCTCCTTTCCAAGGAATTAAATCATTGGATCCGAGCGTCTTTTTCTCTTATGAAACCATTGCGGTCGGGAGCATTAACAGTGTCGCTGGAGGAGTGGTAGCAGCCCTCTGCCCTGTAGGAGCTGTCTTCCACATATCTCTAAGGGCGGCGCATCAGAAGTTTATAGAGTTTGTTTCCCCTGGGTACTTTGGTGATTGCTGGTTTAGTCCTTCGCTCTAGCAACGGATCCTCACGCCCTCACCACTGTGATGGAGGTGGTTGTGGCGGCCCTGCGGAAGGAAGGACTCTTAGTTCACCCTGGCGGTGTCACGTAGCGGATTGGTCCAAGTTTCAGGGCTGAGGGTGTCCAAGTTACGAGCAGAGGAGTCAAGTTTCTTCAGACCCTAGACGGAGTAGTCCAGGCAGTCGAGCGTCGCTTAGTCCTTTTCAAGGCTTAGAGTTCTGAGGGGTACAGTCCGGCTTCCGATTGGGGAACAGTGTTTATGCCAGAGCAAAGAGATCAGGCCCTTCAACAGTTACCATGCTGGGTGCCGGTGGTCCTGACGTTATCGCCTTGGGGCTATCTGGGATGCTCGTGGCTTTGGCGGTGGCCCTGAAGGTAGTAAGGGAGCCGGAGCTTGCAGGCGCCTTCTGCTAAACGTCCCTGTTGCGAGGTGGATCGCGCAAGATACGCGCTTCAAACAAGCGTCCCGCATGTCCCACATAGGTTAGGCAATTTCTTGTCGGGGGGGGGTTCCCAGGGGATCTTGTGGAAGACAAGCTCCCGATGTTGACGTGGGCAAAGTTTGCAGGCGGAGGACGCCTTGCGGGGGTCCTTTCGCATGGGAGTTCTGGAGCGATCGGTGAGCACATTGGTGGATCCACTGCTTACAGTGGACGGCGAGGCGCGGGCGTGCCAAACATTTGGTTCTGAACCGAAAAGATCGGGCAGGGCACACGCTGCCCAGCGATTCCGAATTAGGGCTTTGCCTAGAACAGCAGGGAGGATCTGGTAGGGCGGTCCGTTAAGAGGACTTAGAGGCTCTGTTCGCTGTTGTGCAATCTCAACGGCAGGCTTTGTTGGGGTGCCCATGGCAGAAGCAGGCAAGGTGGTGGCATCACCTGGAAGTGTGCCCACAGATAGTCTTAGGTGGGGTCCTCTTTGGAATGGAGTGGTTGTTCCGGTCTGCATATCATTTGGGGGTAGATAGGCGGCACTGAATTTTTATGATTTGAATTTTTATGATTGAATTAAAAAAATAATAATAATTTATGACTAAATATATAATAGGTCACCCTTCCTATTGTTCGCAGATAATGGTTCCTTGAATTTTGAATCTGGGTGATCTCTTGGTGGGGATCGGATTAGATAGGTTGCCACGCGGATACAGTGAAGCACTGCATTTTTTGAAGTGCATGTGTGGTGTTAAGAGTTAGGTCCTACTTTCCCACACCCCGGTATTTGGCTGGGGGTGTAAAGTTGAGGGAAAACAAAGGACGCAAAAGCATTGGCAGCGGATGCATTTGCAAGAGATTCCGCTTGGCTAAGCTCATAGCTACAAGCTCACTACCTTCAGACATCCAGGGGGAGTTGAGGTCATTTTGATTTTTATATTCGAAACGCTATCTTCTAGGTTTGTCTTTGCTTCCGTTACGAGCGGAAGTCCAGGAGGGCTCAACAAACGAAGTTGCTAAATTGTTTGGATTAAGCCAGTTCAATGGTCTAGAGTAGGTTAGCGAACCTGTAGTTCACAGGGTAACTCTAGCATGGATACGGACAATAATTTATTTCCAGAGGCGAGCGAGCAGCCAGTTCTTAAATGTTCAAGTAACGGCTCTGTCTTGCTATAGAGGCAAAGGTCAGGGGCTGGCCTGGGTTCTCACGCAGATGAGTGGCTTGTCTTAAAGCAGTAACCGGGCTACGGCCATTGCGTAGCAATTTGGTTCTGCTGTGGATTCTCAACGTGGTTTTAGTGGCAAACGGTTGCTCGTTTAGTTCTAGCTTCAGCGCAGGGGAGCGTCTTGGACCATGGTTGGCGCCACTTGCACGTAGCGAGAGTGCTCCGGCACAATTTAGAGTTTAAGGATCTTCGCAGTTGCAATCGTCTATTTGTCCTAGATGGAGGTTTCCGCAAAGGGGAAGTGGCGGCGAAGGTATCCATTGCCAAAGGAATGGACGAGGCAAAGACATGAAGATATATGTGCTAGATTGTTTGGTGTTAGTGGGCCTACGAGTTCGCGTTCAGGGAGCACAAGCGGTATCCTGAGTGGAATACAGTTTGGTTACGTTAGTGACATTTTTATGGACCGGTCTCCTGGTTGTCTTTCTTGTTGTTCTGGCGGTAGCTTTCATCATCTGGATGTTCTGGCGGCGAGCAATGCCTCTTCCGGCTTGGCGGAGTAGTGTTCCGAGTGGAAAGGTCCCTCCCAATAATTATTTATTTATTTATTTATTTATTTATTTACATTCTCTTATATACCGCGCTGTTCTGCATCAGTGCGGTTTACATTGAACAAACTGAAATTACATTGAACAGGGCATTATAACTTGGAGATAACTATTTACAGGGAACATGGGCTATGGAGGGTTAAGTGGCTTGCCCAAAACCACAAGGAGCACCTGTGGGACTAGAAACCCCAGTCCTTCCGGCCCAAGGTTGCTGTCCTCTAGTGGGGTTTGAATGCTCTAATACATCCCAGAGGTGGAGGACTAAACTGGATGAACGATAAGGAAATAGAAATTACACTTACCTGGTAATTGTCGTTCCTTGAGTGACGACAGTTTAGTCCTCATTCCCGCCCGGGAGATAATCTCTTCGGTGTTTATCTCAGACGGAGTGGAGCATCAGTTTCAAGAAGTGGGGAGATTCTTTCAGACTCTGAATCGCAGTGAGTACTACTCTCTGATCTGTTTCTTCTTTTTCTCTTATCTAAGTAAGGGAGCAGCACAGGAAGGGTGTTAAGATAAAAGACACGAAAACGTAAAAAAAAAAAGAAAAATATGTAAGAATAATAAAGTTACGAAGGTCCCTCAGATTGAGGACTGGTTAGTTCGGTTAAAGTTATGGTATATCTACTGGTTTGTTCTTTCTTTTTGCTTTGTCAAGAGTACACTGGGGGCTGATGGGAGATACCAGCAGGCTATATCCAGTGATGTCATGACTTTGACATGCCTAGTCTCCAAGCTGCAGGAGGAGGTGCACAACCCAGAGGTGGAGGACTAAACTGTCGTCACTCAAGGAATGACAATTACCAGGTAAGTGTAATTTCTATTTTCTGTATTATGTCCTGCCTGGAAGCCCGATTGTCAAAGGTGTAGGGCATGTATGTTCTCCAACAAAGATGTAAGTTGGAGATGAACTCATTTTTCTAAGACTTTAGAACAGAGAGGTAGATTTGCAATGCGGCAGTAGTTTGGTGCATCAGAAGGGTCTAAATATCTCCCCTTGAATATTGGATGAATTAAAGCATCTCTCTATTGTGACAGAAAAATGGCACTCGACAGACTCTTTATCAACATCATGAGTAACGAAAAAAGTGTACACACTGATTGTGCTTCTTTGGATGGAGGACATCGTTTGAGTGTGCACAGCTCTCACTGTGGACAGAACCTTGGTGAGAATAACGCCTGTGGCTGGATTAAAATTCTACCAGGTGTGTGAAAGTGTCTGTACAAAATAACTCAAACTGGAATATCATAAACAAGTTTGGGTAATAGTGGATTCCTGAGCATTTGCACTAAACAGATGTTTTGCCAGCACTGTCCCCGCTCCGCCCACAGGCCACCCCAGCACTATCCAGAATATCCCCTTCAGCAGAGCTTATCTGGCTAGTTACACCCCAGCCGGCCATCTGCTTTTATTTCTTCAATGCAGCATCAGAAAATAATGAATAATCCGTTTAATCATTCAATATTAGTGAAATAGCATTAGATAAGATTCCACAAAACCGAAGGAGACCAAATTGAGGAAATTAATAACCAATTATCGAGAAGATAAGTCAACCAATAACCAGCTCAGCTCAGATCATCAGAGGTCACCTATCTTATGGCTCTCAATGAGGTAGAGTCAGAAAATCAGAGCACTGAATTGGGTCCCTAAATATAGATATTGCATGCTATTCTGTCCAGCTCTGTCTCATGTTCTGTGTTTCTCATTACTGTTGTCTTTCAGAATATAAACCATGAACATCTTTCTGCCCAGGGCTTTGCAGGCTAAGCTGGACAGAGCCGTTCGAAAAAGGAACGAGAAGCATTTTCAGGCTTCATACGCTCCCTCATTTCCACACAGCCTCCTACTGGAAATCATTTAGAGAGTGGACGCATGAAACATCCTTCACCAACTCTGCTGCTTATTTCCTGAAAGTAATTCCTACAGTTTTCCCCAATTAATCAGAGCTATAGCCCCTGTCTTATATGTTTCTGTAAAGCACTACTCAAATAATAATAATGTACAATTTCCAGCTAAAAATATAGGTGTACAATATTCATAGAAACCAGTATTGATTTCAGGTTTTGCTTTCCTGCGCTCAGCCCTGCAGGGGATTCATTCCACACATTTCTTCCTGCAGCTCAGCAAACAGATTCTTCAAAACGCATCGCTTTGAACAAGTCGCGTGATGTGCCCTGAATTCTTGATGCCATGATTTCTCTGGAGCACATAGGAAGCTTTTGGATATGGGAGATATCCTTGGCAGTGGCTCACTATTAAGCAAAACACCTTCTTTACCCCTCCTCCCCTGCCATCAGCAGGCATGTGGCTCCTCTTACGGAAGTTTGCTATTTCAGTTGCCCCCCCCCCCCCCAAGACAATCCAGGAAATTCAGACCATTTTTTTCCAGAAAGCCCCGGAAACTGTGAGGTATCGTACAGTTGAGTCGCATCTCCTGGAAGCCTCCTTTGTTCCTAGCTATTGCACCAACGTTCCGGGAATCTGAGTCAAACACATGTTTGTGATGGGAAACAATAACAGAGCTAGTCAGAAATGCAAACAGCATAAGAACAAGAGGGGCACAACTGTAGGGACACTGGGACAGCATGGTTACTGCTTGCCCTTCTCTGAACAGACATAGAATTACTATAATACGACACTGATGTTTTTTTTATAATGTGGGCCAGAATGAAGAAATTCATTGATTGAGGATGAATTTAAGATGGAATTACCAGATGTATAAAAGAAATTGCCATTCAGTAAGCATAGTGGGAAATGTAGATCTGAAGGTCATGTGTATGTTAAGAAAACCAAAATGGAGCCAGTGTCCTATGACTGACCAGGAGCCCATTCTCTGTCCAGACCTCTGGCTGGAACATGGGCAGAGCAGCACTGGGTGCCCTCTTCTCGGTGATTAGAGTCAATACAGACTGGACAAAGGTCCAGGAGATTGTTGCAGCCAGGTACTGTTTAATGCAACCAGGTTCTGTTGGCATGTTTAGCAGCCCAGTAAGGCCACAGGGCAAGAAGAGCAAGGCAAGTCCATAAGAGAAAGGAACGGTACAGAAGTAGGTAATTCAGGACAAGGACAAAGACAAGGAACCAGGCTCAGTCATGATTCCAGGCTGGATGCACAAAGACAAGGCAGGGAACAAGGTACAGCATGGAATCATGGCCTCTGAGTCAGATGAGCGTGCCAAGAACCCAGCTCAGGGAAGAGCTGAAATTTCCTGAGTGCTAGGGGCTGAGCTCCTGCTGAACCAATCTATGATTAGAAGCAGGCATAACACAAAACAATGAGCCAATTAGAGAAGAAAACACACCTATAAAAGGACCTTTGCCCACTTGACTAAGGTCTGTACTCCTAGTGGCCAGCATATGGATAGCTGTGAGTACAGAGTGAATAGAACCTTTTTGCTATGATAGTCCCCTGTAAGAGTGACCACAGCGGTACAGTTTAGGGATGGTCACTGCATCCATCAGGAGGTTCTGTTCAGTACCGAGGAGGAAAGACGGAAGAGTGAGCTGAAAGGCTGAGATTGGGGAGAGGGAGAAGTGAGATAAGAATTGAGGTTCAGGGAGGACAGTGAGCTGAGAAAGTCAAGCCTGAGAAGGGAGGTGGGGATACTGGAGACAGAGATCATGGGATCAAGCTTTGTTAAAGGGGATGCAAGTGGCCTTGTGCAAGTCACTTAACCCTCCATTGCCTCAGAAGAAAGGCCCGACAATCTACTTCCGGTCACACTGCCAAGAAAACCCAGGAGCTGCTGGGTCACCGGGAGTCAGCACTGTACTTGAAGGTACACATTGCATTTGCGAGAAGCTTCTGGGGAATTTCAGGGGCTGTCAGCTAGTTTGTGAAACTGATGACATTAATGTATGTGGAGTAACAGTGCCACTGGCCCAAGTCAACTCTGACAGGCTGACCCAGTCATGGTTTTGCCCCATTGCATATATGGACTTGTAGTTTCAATGTCTTTAGGAAAGGTAACAATAAAGGCTCACACCGTTTAATGGCTCACCCTACGACTCAAAATAGCCGTTGTTGATTCACACTGGCAATCGGTCTCAGAAAACCAGCGGCACTTGAACCAAGAGCTAATAGCTCGTGAATTGTGCCAGTTTCACATCAATGACCTTATGCCGTTTAGAATTATTCAAAAATTTTTTTTGTTTTTATATTTTCTTATTCAATGTCCTGTGTTGCTCTTAAAATACTTCTCGTCCTCAATAATAAATAACTTCAACAATATCAATGTCACGTTGTTTAAATGAGGAGATATTGAATAAAGTTCAAACTTATCTTCTGCCTGCTTATCATGAAGGGCAATTCCATGATAAGCAGGCAGAAGATAAGTTTGAACTTTATTCAATATCTCCTCATTTAAACAACGTGACATTGATATTGTTGAAGTTATTTATTATTGAGGACGAGAAGTATTTTAAGAGCAACACAGGACATTGAATAAGAAAATATAAAAACAAAAAAAAATTTTGAATAATTCTAAACGGCATAAGGTCATTGATGTGAAACTGGCACAAGTCACGAGCTATTAGCTCTTGGTTCAAGTGCCGCTGTTTTTTCTGAGACCGATTGCCAGTGTGAATCAACAACGGCTATTTTGAGTCGTAGGGTGAGCCATTAAACGGTGTGAGCCTTTATTGTTTTGAGTTAACCGTTTAAAGAGTCACAGGCTTTTATTCAGTTGTATTTAGGAAAGGTAAGACACAGTGGAGGCAAAACTAAACCTAGATCAACCTATCAAGGCTGAACTGGGTCAGAGGACAATGCTAATGCAGGTATGGTACTCTTGTATATGTACCGCGCTGCATACGCCTTGTAGCGCTATACAAATGATCGGTAGTAGTAATAATATGACCTCCTTACATTGAGGGAGACAGGAAGGTCAGCTGATGGGAATCAAGGCACAGGCTGCTCGGTAAAACAAATGCTGCCCTCTCTCCGAGCATGCAGCATGTAGCATAGGGAAGGTTTTCTAACTATGAAACATGCAGCCTTATTGAGGACATAGCACAGAGGCTGTGGGCTCCCAATCAGTCCCATATGAGCTGTCAGCACCACACTGTTCTGTTTTTATTGTGTTGGTCTTTATTATGCTCTTCCTAAACAGTGATCCTGGAATGCTGCCGTCTTCCAGACTCCTCCGGGAATAGGCTTGAGTTATGGGAATGGTAGCTGTCAGTACTGGGACACAACAAGGGAGGTATCCAAGTGGAGCCCTAATGGTTACACATAGACCTCTCCCACCTCCCTATCCACATGCTCTACATGCTAGTATCAAATGATACTTAGCCCACAAAATGCAATCGAAAACAGATCCTGAGGGGCTAAAACCTGAACAACAGACAGGGGAGGGGAGGAGAGATACAGACCGACGGAGAGAACATAAAGTCATTTTCCCAAAGTGTAAAAAACCATTTTCAAAGTATTTAAATCATTCTCATAAGAAATAGCAGGAACCTTGAGGCCACTGCAGGTCTGTGGTTCGCACATTTTCAGAGACAGCAGTCTTTCACCACTTTGCTCCCTGTGGCATCTTTTACCCTCCTTTCCCTCTCTCTGTACAGTTTACCTGCACAAAATACTCAGTGCAATTTTCCTAGCCAAAAAAAAGAGCCAGTACTCATTTGCAGGGTCTTTTATTAATACATGAGGAAGAGGGGTCAACTTTAGCAGGCAATGAAAAACGTGCCGTTACTCCGTAGCACCCCCTGAAAAAAAAAGCCCTGCAAACAGGACTTAAAAAATGACTCCCATGCATGTGACTAGAAGTCTAGCTGCAGCTTCACTGTGCACATACGTGATCTATGCTGAAATGGGATGGGCTGAGGGCAGGGACAGGGAAAGCAAAGCACATGATATGCATAGTTATTTCATTTTGAAATCCCCCATGCCCACTTCGCATCTGCCGAGTCTGTGGGTATAAAACAAAGTGCACTCCCTGCCACCCTCCAGATTTTAACTCTGCATGGAGCTTCCGTTTGTAAATGAGCTCGTAGGTGACAAACAGTCCCTGTGAACCTGCAACCTCCATAGGCGACCTGAACATTTCTCCGTATGGATTGGGCAAAAATTATCAGGATCGAGAAACGCCTCTGCTAGCCTGCTAGTGCAGTTCTGAAATAACTTTCCTTTCTGACAGTTTTGGGTAAGGAGAAAACCTCCATGGGAGTCACAATTCCAGCATAAAAGCAATGATATAGCTTGTGCCCCATGCATACATTTTGTGTCATCCTCAAATCGAAATTACTTAAAAATAGGACATTCCTATAGAGCGATCCTATCTCTATCAGTATCTCATTCAATTCCTAGAGATGGAAATAGTCACCTGTAAAAAAAAAATGTTGACGGACCTTATACTTAATCCAGGTTAGTATTAGCTCATGGAAGAATGAATAAAGTAAAATGGACTGATCTTAAAAACTATGACCTTCTCTTCACTATAGTCCAGTTCAGAATTACTGCATTAATCCACAATCTCTGACACAATGTCGTGTTTCGAACCAGATACCATTATACAGTTCTGCGTCAGGGAAAACAGCAGACTACTTATCTTTCTCATATATCTCTTTTCTTCAGTTTCTCATGCACTTTTCCACACCAGGCTTAAATGCAGAAGTAGTGCGCCGTTTCCCCCGATGCAGAATATCCTTACCGGAATATTCAGCAGCATGAACCCAGTTACTGATGCAGAAGATCCCTGGTTTGGGCTGCTGAACGCCCCAATGTTAAGTGCTTAGCATCATAGCCTTCTGTGGATGGCACCATGGTTTAGCTGGGCAGCAGCTGAATGGTTATTCTAAATTTAGTTGGTTTTACAATCCAACCAGTGGCTGAGTATTGCCAGGACCTTGACATGGCCACAGCATTGAATAACCGGGCCAGTGTTAAAGTGGCAAGGATCAGCTGCATTATGTGCGCTGGCTGCCACCATTGAAAATGCCCCCCCTCCCCCGTAGTTTGAATAAAGCAAAATGGGTCATTCTTACATTAGCTGATACTAAGCTGGATTAAGTATAAGGTCTGACAAAAATTGTTTTTATAGATGACTCTTTTCTTCCTTAAATCTGGCACATAGGGGTATGTTTACTAAACCGTCTTAATGTTACCGGCGCTAGTTGCAGCGATAATGTGAAGAATGCCATATAAGGAGTGAGTGTTCCAGTCCTAAGGTAGCAAGAATCTGTATTGCGCGATAGTGGGTGCCATGACACGTTAACATGCGTTAACCCTAAGTACATGCCAGCGCAGTGTTAGAAGCTATAACAATGTAGCCCACTGGTTACTGCAATGACTGTGGAGGCAGAGGTCATGAGTTTAATCCTGCAGTGGTATAATCTAAAAAGGCTGTCTGAGGCATTTTCTTTTAATTTAAATCAGTGCTGCCAGCAAAAACACCCTCACAGTGCCATAACCTAAGGTGCCTCATAAGGCGCTCTATAGGTCACATTATAAAGTGCCCTGTCTGCCAAGGCACCCTATAATGTGCCCTATAGGGCGCTGTATAGAGCGCCTATGAGGCACCTTAGGCTACAGCACTGTGAGGGTGTTTCTGCTGGCAGCACATTGAAATGAAAAGGAAAAGCCTCAGACAGCATTCCTAAATAACACCACTGTGGGATCAAACCCATGACGTCTGCCTCCACAGTCATTGAAGTAACCAGTAGGCTACATCTCTATAGCTACTACCACACTGCTGGCTGGCTACAGAAAGACTGCAGGTCACCACACAAACTGTCTGCTGTGGTTACCAGGATAGGGTAAACCCACCCGTACCCATGATGCACTGCACATGCAGATCAGCAGTCTACAGCTGATCACATAATGGGGTATGCACCCCCACAGCACCTAGGCCTGGTAGGGGGAACTGACTGTGTGTGTTACTGGCACAGAGTAGCTACAGACCGTGACATTGTGCGGGTCCTGTGCTCACCCTGAGTGTGAGGTGGCCATGCTGCAGGTCCCCATCAGTGCCAGTGTGTGATAGGTAGTCCTTGCAGACCCACCTAGGCTACACCTGTGTCCATCTGTATTTCCTAGTCACGTCTAGCCCTTGTGGGCTATGATGCACCCAGAATAGTGCATATCCTGTGTGGGTACCATGGTCACATGTTATAGGTGAAGGGGGGTGTTTGGACCCAAAAGTGGATTATGTAGCACCACCCAACCCGCCCTCTGTGGCTCAGGGTGGGGGGACAGGATCTCCCACCAACAGATCCACATTGTACATCTCTGCAATGGTGACAGGAGAGAGGACCATCAACCCCATTCCTACTGGGGAACAGGCACCCTACAGGGCAGTCAATGCAGATCTGTATGCATTACATAAGGCAATGGCAGACAGGCAAAATGCTGGAGAAGCTCAGCTGCCCCCCACCACTCTCTGACATTCACCAGCAGAGGGCACAGTCAGTCTCCACCCTGCAAGGTGTTCCAGCCATACACATGCTAACTGCAGACAGTCTGCTAGCTAGTACATAGTGCATGTTCCTGGAGGAACTGTGTGCACCCAAAAATGGAATGTGAGCACACGCACCAAGCAGATAAGTCAGTGATTGGGCCCCAGAAAAGAGAACCCATAAATATCACTTGAGAGAAATGCTGCATAGCACTATGGGGGAACCTAGCCATGCCGTGGTCACTGCTCAGTCAGGGTGAGAGTGACCTCCCAGCATGACATGCTGTGGCCACCCTGTCCATGCAGGTGGTAGTCGGGCACTACAATGTCCCAGCTGTTGCCCTATACCCTGTGCAGATGCATCCTGCCCAGGTCACCCTGTCCGGGCCATACCCACAGTACCGTGCTCCTCATTGTCTACATCTGCTCACCAGATGGGGTATGCACCTCTACAGCACATCAGCTTGGTAGGGGGGGAATGACCATGCGTGTTACTGGCACAGAGTACCCACAGGCCATGCCAATGTGCGTGTTCTGTGCTCACCCTGAGGGTGAGGTGGAGTGGCCAGCACCAGGTCCACAGTACCCGGGTTGGTTGAGGTGGGCTGTGCTGCAGGTCTCCATCAGTGCCAGTGTGTGACAGGTATTTGTTGCAGACACCTTTAGGAGGTCTTTGTGTCCATTTATAATTGCCAGTCATGTCTGGCCCTTGTGGAACATGATGCACACAACACAGTGCATATCCACTGTGCTTGCTATGGTCACCTGTTTAGGGAGCAGGGGTGTGTTAGGGCTCACATGGTGACAATGTACTTAGCAAACCGCCCTCTCTGGGTCAGGGTGGGGGACATGATCTGCTCCCAACAGACCCACACTCTCACCCTTTGCAAGGGGGGCAATGGAGGTACATGAGGACAGGCTGTGGGACCAGCAACCCCAGCCCTGGTGGCAAACGGACAGCTGCTGAAGATCTGCACTTGGGACAGGGCCACTAGCAGATAGGTAGGGGGCCCAGTCAGCTCAGCTGCCCCCCCACTACAATCTGACATTTACCAGCAGAGGGCAGTCAGTGTGCACCTGCTGCACCCTGCAAAGTGGTACAGCCATACAGATGCTAACCGCAGACAGTCTTCTAGCTAGTACATAGTGCATGTTCCTGGAAGAACTGTGTGCACCAAAAATTGGGATGTCAGCACACACACCACACAGGTATGTCAGTGATTGGGTGCCAGAAAAGTGAACCCATAAATATCACTTGAGAGAAAAGTGTATAGCACTATGGGGGAAACTAGCCATGCCATGGTCACTGTTCAGTCAGGGTGAGAGCGACCTCCCAGCATGACATGCTGTGGCTACCTTGTCTGTGCAGGTGGTGGTCGGGCCCTACAATGTCCCAGCTATTGCCCTATACCTATGCAAATGCATCCTGCCCATGCCACCCTGTCCAGGCCATACCCACAGTACCTTGCTCCTCATTATCAACATTGGCAGGCTAACACTGGAAACAGTGCAAGCAATGTGGGCTCAGTAAGGTGTAGGCAGCCACAATACACTGGATAGACAGACACACTCCCACACCTATGCCAGCATTATGCAAATATAGAGGTTTGTGGCAGCCCTGGCCGCCACACCAGTCCTGGGCACAGTGCAGGCATTGCTATGGTACTCAATACTGTTAGGGTCACTCCCCGGGGTGGTAAACACTGTCGGAATCAATAACTGAAACACACTCCACAGATATCATAAAGGTTGCTATGATGAATATCTATCAACAAATTGTGTTTAACTTAGGATTTGTTAGCTGACATTAATTATAGCAACCTTTTGATATATGTGGAACGTGTTCCCAAGTTTAGGACGGCATTGCTAAGGTATGCAGGTGGCAGTATTGGGAGATGCTGCTGCGCGCAGGGCCCAACAGCCTGACTCTCCATGAGGCTTTGGATAGTGGAGCCTGTGGGTGTGAGTGTTTCTGCCCCTGTTGGCCGCTGCTCTAGGGCAGAGGTTTCCAACTCCGGTCCTGGTGGGCCAAACACTGTTCACGTTGTCATGCTGTCCCTAATGAATATGCATGAGATACATTTGCATACAATGGGGGCGGCGCATACAAATGCAGCCCAGGCATATTTATTAGGAACAGCATGAAACCTGAATGGTGTTTGGCCCTCCAGGACTGCAGTTGGGAAACTCTGCTCTAGGGATTGCACATATTTATGGTGTCTGTGCTCTGTAGTGTAAAATATAGGTGTTTCAGGCATGTTTATTTTATCTGCAATAAAGGTTCCGTCTTTATTACCACGGTTTAGTACTGGATAAAATATGGAGACAGGGTTGGCAGGAGCCACAGCTGGGACTTGAACGTGTGACCTTCTGCTCCTGAACACACTGGCTGTGTGTACTGCACCACACTGTTGCCACAGGAACAGATCATTCCCTGGGGATACCATGACTGTTTGTCAGACAGACCCTGTCTGTTGCAGTGCACGGCACCCACCTAAACGGGGCTTGGCCATGGTCTGCTGTGACACTATATTATTTAGGGAACAGGTCTCAGACTATATCGGGGAGGAATCATATGAGGCAAAAACCTCTAAACACCAATCCTCTTCTTTGCATCAAGGACCTGGAATTTCCCTTTATAGTGAATCTCTCTGCTGGTTTCTTTCAATGATCTAGAATAAGAAATCTCTTCTGCTGATTTCTTTCAATAATTTCTTTCAAGTTCTGACTCCAAGATAAGCATTTTTTGCTATTATCCTAATTGCTGAAAGAGTCATGAATATCTAAATCATTGAAAGAAACCATTAGATGAATATCCAAATTATTGAAAGAAATCAGCAAAAGAGATTTCTTATTCTAGATCATTGAAAGAAACCAGCAGAGAGAGTCACTATAAAGGGAAATTCCAGGTCCTTGATGCAAAGAAGGGGATTGGTGTTTAGAGGTTTTTGCCTCATATGATTCCTCCCCGATATAGTCTGAGACCTGTTCCCTAAATAATATAGTGTTTTTTGATTATGTGAATGAATGGAGCAATATTTGTAGTAGGATTGATGTTTGAATTGCTCTAATAAACCCGATTGGTGATACATGGTCTGCTGTGGGCAGATGCCACTGCCCCCTCCACCACCAGCACCCCTCCGCCACCATGCTGCCATGCCATTATGCCGGTGGTGCGCAGTCCCACACCATCCAGTGTGCTGGTAGGCAGCTGCCTATGGTGTGGGTTCTCGGGTAGGGGTGCCTACATGGACATGTGCGCTTTTCCCCAGCACCGCCTGCCAATGTTATGTGCCCTTGGGGATACCTGCTGGGTAATATCCCCTATGACACTGTGGGACACACACTCGTGCCCATGTTGGACCCTCGTCAGTTGCTGTCTTGCTGCTTTACAGTTTTGGCATTCCTATGTGCCACCTAGGCATCTGCCTAGTCCGCACTGTGCCCCAGCTAGACCACAGCATGTGCCGCCTGCAGCCCCCTGTATTCCATTTACAGCTTCAGTACAGTTTCCCTTTCCTACGTGCCCACTCTGTTGTTGCTGCACATGTGCACGCCATAACAAACCTACCCAATCTAAACGACAGAAACCCTGATCAGCGCTATTTCAGTGTGGGATCATTCACTTTGTAGGGGGACAGAGCATAGACCCTTCCAAACATGATATCTTAATTTTTACGCTTTGTCAGTGGTGTTGCTTTATGTTTGTCATTAATATCACTATTGGCCAGCTTGGTTATTGGGATTTTAAATGTGGTTCTGGTTATTTTATATGTTTATTTGCCTTTTTGGTTCCTGCACATGTATCACAACTATCACTTTTCTGGGTTTCCCTGCCTTTGCTGCACATTGCTGACTGAAATGGTTTCTCTTTCCTGCAAATGTGCCTAACACGAGGGTTTCACTGGCAGTGTTCAGACCCGGATTTCACAGCGTTAGTGTGCCTGGAGCCTCTCCCCGCCCACTCTCCGCCCATTGATCCCTTCTCTCCACCCTCTGGGAAGCCTTACTCCACTCTTCAGACCCAGATTTCACAGCGTTAATGTGCCTTAACGTCACCGCCGCATTATCATGCGATAAGTGACGTTATCGCGCGATAATGTTACATTATTGCACGATAACATCACTTATTGCGTGATAATACCACCGCTGCGACGTTAAAACGGTTTAGTAAACATACCCCTTAGTGTGCCTTAATGCCGCTGCCAACGTTATTGCGTGATACGTGACGTTATCGTGCGATACGTGACCTTATCGAGTGATAACGTCGCCGCTGCTACGTTAAGACGGTTTAATAAACATACCCCATAGTGTCCAAGTGATCTATAGACTGACTATTCAAGAGTTGCCTGCTAAACCTGATAGATCCTTGGGGTTCGTCTCCATCCTGGCCCTTCAGTTTCTGCCCACAGCATGGCAGGGAAATGCAGAAGGAAATCGTTTGCACTGCTAGTAATTTTTATTGGTGCTGCTTCTTTTAGTGGGTTTGAAAGTCATTTAATGGATATTAAATGGTTTTAGCATGCACTCCACCTTAAATTTATTGTTTATTCTGTACTGTATTTTGAAAGACTGCATACACTATGCGGCATTTCAAATAAAGAAGTGTGGGCATGAAAGGAAAACCAAATGAAGCAACAAGCACCACTGACGTTTTTGTGTTGTTTCAGAGGAAAAAACCCGTCCCTACTGCATGACTGAAGCCAGAAGTGTGAAAAAAACACCGATTCCAAGTGATGGTCAGTTGCTTATTTTGTTATTAAGAAAAGGGGCTCAACGTTTTGCAGGCACTGAGCATTTCATTTGCCTTAAAACTGTGAAACAAGACACTTCAATGACAAAGAACGTGAAGTAAAGCAAGGCACGAAAGAATAAATGAACATAAGACCATAAGAAAAGCCAGACTAAGGCCCATAGAGCTCAGCATCCTCTCTCCAACAGTGGCCAGCCTCGATCATAAATACCCAGCAGATCCCAAAAAGTAGATCTATTTCCAGGGATAAGCGATGTGTCTCCCAAGTCTACCTGGCTAATAATTTTTATGGGCTTTTCCTCCAGGAATTTACCAAATCTCTTTGAAATCCTCCCATGTTTGTTGCCTTGACCACATTCTCTGACAACAGATTCCACAGCTAGCACTGCTCTGGGGATCTGTGCTGGTGGTAGCTAGAACAGATGGAGAAGAAGAGAGAGAGAGAGAGAAAGTAAGGGAAAGAGACAGCCATGGATAGGAGAAGGGCAAAACAAAGCAAGAGACAGGATGATGAGAGAGCAAGAGACACAGAGAGTGAAGAAGAAGAAAAAAAAGCAAGTTTTTATTAGGTCCAGAGCGCGCACCAATCATTTTGGTGATTTATGGATTTATCTCTATCACTTATTTTTAAACAAGGCTGAGATAATTAGAAACAGCAGTTGGACTAAAATATATCTGTTTCCACAAACCTGGAAATCAGATAACTGTTAAAATGTGGAGGCTGCCAATGTACTGTGTGTCAGAATGTGTGCATCTGGAGATATGGTGTGTTCATGAAGATAGACACCACCAGGGTATCTCGGAGATATGCGCTGTCCATCTGTGACTGGAGAAACATAGAAACATGACGGCAGAAAAAGACCATACCAATTACTATAGCCCTTTTTTCCCTTTAGAGATCTTCTATGTTGGTCCCGTGCTTTCTTGAATTCAGATACTGTTCTGGTCTCTACTATCTCTACTGGGAGATTGTTCCACGCATCTACCACTCTTTCCTTAAAGAAATATTTCTGCATATTACTCCCGAGTATCCCCTTTCACCTTCATCCTATGCCCCCTCATTGCAGAGCTTTCTTTCAGTTGCAAGAAGCTCTCCTATGCATTTATGCCATGGAGGTATTTAAACATATGTGTCATATCCCCTCTCTCCTGCCCTTCCTCCTAAGTATACATATTTAGATCTTTAAGTCTGTGCCCATATGCCTTATGACGAAGTCCACTGACCATTTTGGTAGCCACCCTCTGTACAGATTCCATCTTGTTTATATCCTTTTGAAGGTGCGATCTCCAAAATTTCACACAGTATTCCAAATGTTGTCTCACCAAAGACTTATACAGAGGCACTATCACCTCTTTTTTTTCTGCTGGCTATTCCTTTTCCTATTGTAGGGTGGGGAGAGGAACCGGGAGGGGGGCAATCATTGAGTGTTCTGGTTGTGCCTGTGGCTGGGTCTGAAGCCTTTATAGAGCATGTGGGGCATGAGATTCCTTGGGGGGGAGAGAGGCGGAGAGAACGGTATAATATGCTGAAAGTCATCTCCTTTAATGTAAAAGGCCTCAATTCGCCTCAGAAACGTTCTTTGCTATTTAAAGAGTTGGGGACCTTGAAGGGTGATGTTGTGTTCCTGCAAGAGACACACCTTCGCCGTGCCAGTCAGGGCTGGTTGAGGCGTAAGCCCTATTCTGAATTGTGGGTAGCATCAGATGAGAGGGGCCGGAAGAAATGTGGAGTGGCCATACGGTTCCATCAGGCTTTGCCCATAAGGATAGAGGAAGTGAAGAAGGATAATATAGGGCACTGGCTGTTCATGAATGTCCGCCTGGGTGGGCTTCTTCTCACTTTGGCTAATATATTTGTGCCTAATGGGGGCCAGGTGCAATTTTTTGAATGATTGAAAACTATATTAGCCGAATTTGCGAAAGGACCTGTTCCTTATTGTTCCCCAGTTTAGTCCTCAACGTCTGGGTTGTGCACCTCCTCCTGCAGCTTGGAGACTGGGCATGTCAAAATCATGACATCACTGTGTCTTGCTTATGCACTCCCATCATCCCCAGTGTGTCCAGTCTCCATGCAGCAGGAGGACATAGTGAACCTAGGTCTGGGTTCACTTGAGGAACACATAAGGAGCTTTTAGAGTAGCGTAGGAGTAGTTGTAGGTTGATTTGGCTTCAACTTTGTGAATTTTCCTGATTTCATACTTTCATTTCATTAAAAAAAAAAAGGATTTCCTGGGCTTGAACCAGTCCCCTTTCTGCCTTGCTTGTTTGCATTGAGTGCTGTAACGTGGTAGCTGTCAGATCTCTCCTCCTTGCTGGTACGGAGGAGAGCTCTGCAGCAGGCACCCTCACCTCCCTGGTAACAACGGAGGCAGTGTAACAGCTGAGGGAAGCTGAGGAGCAGGAAATAATCTCGCTGGCGGTTTCCTGCTTGCGCCTGAACCGAGCAGGGCCGCACAGGCTGGAGAGTTCCCGGATCGACGGCAGCAACACAACGAGGCTTTGGAGGGGTAAGCCTATTTAAAAATGCATTGGGGGACTCGGCCCGACAAACGGAGTTGTGGCGGTAAACGAGGAATTAGGTACCTGGTTTTTAGCGCCATTTCGCACTCCCGGCGTCGGCAGCCATTTTAAGGACGCATGCTCGCCGCGTGGCGGGGGTGGCATTTTGGAGTACAGAAAGGCAGTAGATTTTGGTGGTTGAAATCAGCTAATTTAGAGAGTTTCCTGTATTGATTTTGATATTGATTTCGTGATAGATCTCTTTGAGCTAAATATGTCATTTCTGTGTGGGGACTCCTCTTCAAGCCTTCTGGAGCAGGATCCCTGGATATTTTGCTTACAGGAGTTTTTTTTCTTCCATTGAGAGCTCGTTGGATTAGTCTCTTTTCTCTTTTTGTTAAGAAAAAAAAAAAGAAGGACCCTGGTCTTGGGGATTCCAGCTCATGGCAGCGCGTCCTCAGTGCGTGGTCTGCGGCTCCCACAGGGGTACGGTGGATGACTCTGGTATCTTCCGGGGCTGCGTCACCAGTGTAGAGCAGCAGATGGAGGCCAAGGTGGGTCTCTGCTGGAGCAGAAGGAGGTCTCTGCTGGAGCAGAAGACGAGGCCTTCAGGGCTATGGGGCAAGGGCCCACGCAGGAGGCCCCCGCGGTGCCGTCAGGTACACGGCCAGTCGGGGGAGCAGGACTGCAATTTGGTGATTTTTGCCCGGACTGTGTCTTGCTAATGCATCAGGCATTTTGCTTGCGGCGTCAAGGTAAAGCGCCGGAGTCCTTGTTTCTTCCTACCCCTTCTCAGCAGTCCGGGTTAGGCGAGGCTAGTAGCAGTTCCCCAAAGCCCCCGAAGAGGTCACGCACTTGCGAATGGTCACCCACTGATGGCGAGGGGCCAGAGGCGGAGGAAGCCAAGATGGAGCTCGAGACCGGAATAGAAGACTTAGAGGAAGGCGAGATACCGGAGCCTGAGGATCAGGCAAAGATTATTCGGGCATTCCAAAGGGATGAGCTGACGGCACTGATCGCGGAATCCCTGCAGACGCTAAATCTCACTACAGCTCAGGTGACGGAAGAGGAGGAGGTGGAAGACCCTCTTATTCAAGCGGTGAGACAGGCGCAGGTAGTGTTTCCTCTTCATCAAGTGGTCGATCGACTGCATGATCCAGGAAGAGTGGGACCAGCCGGAAGTGGGTCTCAGAGGCGTTAGGATAATGAACAGACTATATCCATTAGCGGATAAGGACAAGGAGAGATTTTGCTCGCCACGAGTTGATGCAGCCTTGTCAGCGGTTACAAAGAAAACCACTATCCCGGTAGAAGGTAGCGTGGCCTTAAAGGATGCTCAGGACAGGAAAGTAGATAGGTTATTGAAACAATCATTTGAGGCTAATGCGATGTCTCTATAGGCCTCCATTTGTGGGGCTTGGGTGGCGAGAGCTTGTCTCCGATGGTCTCAGCGCTTGCGTCAGTCCACCCGACTAGAGCAGGAAGAGCTAATAGAGCTGGATCGGCTAGAATCTGGATCTGCATATTTAGCGGATGTGCATTACGACTTGATTCGGGCGTTAGCAAATAGTATGGCTTCGTTGGTGGCCGCTTGAAGATCCATTTGGTTGAGGAACTGGGCGGCTGATGGGTCGTCCAAGTCACATCTCAGTAAACTGCCGTTTTAAAGGAAGGTTATTATTTGGTGAGGACCTGGACAAGCTGGTGAATGACCTTGGGGAGTCCAAGGGCGGGAGACTGCCGGAGAACAAGCCAAAGCAAGGGAAGGCTCTGACAGCTTTTAGGGGCCAGTTTAGAGATTTCAGGAGATTTCGTACTTCTCATTTGGGGGGTTTCCAAAGGGGAAGATTTGCTTCTAGGGCCCAGGGGATTCGTGGGTTTCATGGAGCAGGCAGAGGTTTCGCGGCAGCTTCTGCAGCTGCAGCTCGCAAACCGCAATGAAAGGAGGCGGGTCCTAGCAGGAAGTCCACTGATAGGCAGGTGACTTCAGGAGTTTCTTCCAGCCTGGACCCAAATAACATCCGACCAATGGGTTTTAGAGATCATTTGCGAAGGGTATGCACTAGAGCTAGCAAGACCAGTGCGTGATTCGTTCGTGATGTCTCCCTGCAAAGGTCAACGGAAAACTTTGGCAGTCCGTTGTACATTGGATCGACTCTTACAAATTGGAGCAGTCGTGCCGGTCCCGGTTACCAACTATGGCGTGGGTCGATACTCAATTTATTTCGTGGTGCCAAAGAAAGAGGGGGCTCTCCGCCCGATATTGGACCTAAAAGGTGTGAATCGGTGTCTTCGGGTACCACACTTCAGGATGGAAACGTTGCGGTCGGTCATTGTAGCGGTGCGACAAGGAGAGAACCTGAATTCCCTTGATCTTACGGAGGCTTATCTACACATCCCAATCCGAGCGGCACATCAAAGGTTTCTGAGGTTCGCTCTTCCCTGGGGTCATTATCAATTCCAAGCCTTACGTTTTGGTCTCGAGACAGTGCCGCGGACCTTCACCAAGATTATGGTAGTAGTTGCGGCAGCGTTACGAAAGGAAGGAGTTCTGGTCCACCCTTATCTTGACGATTGGTTGATTCAGATGAAATCCGAGACCGAGAGCATTCAGGTAACGGATCGAGTAGTGATGTTTTTGCAAAATTTAGGCTGGGTAGTCAATCTGGCCAAAAGCCACTTAATACCTTCCCAGGATCTTGAGTATTTGGGGGTTCGGTTCAACACGAAGACGGGAACGGTGTTTCTGCCGGAACGTCGGGCTCAAGCCCTTCGTCATCTGGTTCGGAAGTTCAGAGCCGATCCAGCTCCCTCAGCGTGGTCTTATCTTCGCATGCTGGGAATGATGGCGGCGACCCTGGAAGCAGTGCCTTGGGCCCCGTTCCATATGCGGCCTATGCAGAGAGCGCTATTGCGACGGTGGTCACATCAGTATGACTCCTTGAACAAGCGACTTCCATGCTCTCTCATAGTCAGATAGTCTTTTCGGTGGTGGCTTCATCTGGGATCCTTGAAGGCGGGAATGCCTCTGGAGCAGCCGGAGTGGCTCCCGTTATTGATGGACGCAAGTCTCGCGAGCTGGGGAGCACATTGCGGAGATCGGTTTGTGCAAGGCACTTGGTCCGTTCTAGAGCGCCAGTGGTCGATCAACAGACTGGAGCTGAGGGCAGTCTTTCTGGCACTTCAATGGTTCGAGGATACGGTGACAGGTCGAGCGGTGCAAGTGCTGTCGGACATCTCCGCGACGGTGGCCTACATCAATCGTCAGGGCAGTACAGGGAGTACAGCCATGGAAGAGGAAGAAGAGTCGCTGTTTTCTTTGATGGAACAGCGGCTTCCAGCGATATCGGCAGCACACATTTCAGGGAAAGACAATGTGATGGCGGATTTTCTCAGCAGGGTCCAAGTGGATGCCGGAGAGTGGGAATTGCATCCGGAAGTGTTTGCCCAAATAGTTCTCCGTTGGGGGCTGCCAATCATGGATCTCATGGCGACCTTTCAGTCAGCAAAAGTAGGTCGGTTCTTCAGCAGAAGGCGCGAAAGGATATCGGAAGGGCTCTATGCTCTGATGCAACCGTGGCCAGCGGCGGGTCTCCTTTATGTCTTTCCCCCATGGGCGCTCATAGGCCGAGTGCTGCAGCGCATCGAGGCCCATCCGGGGAGAGGGCTCTTGGTGGCGCCGGACTGGCTGAGACATCTGTGGTACGCAGACCTCATTCGACTGCTCAACGGACATCCCTGGTGGTTACCGGAGTCGGAAAATCTCTTACTGCAAAATCCGTTCCTAATGCCTCAAGTGGCTCGATTCTCGTTTACGGTTTGGCCATTGAAAGGGTGAGGCTGAAGAATAAAGGTTATTCGGCAGCAGTTATTGCAACATTGCTAAGAGCTAGGAAACAGGCAAAGTCGCTTACTTATGCTCGTATTTGGCGTATCTTTGAGGACTGGTGCTCACGGCGGAAGGTTCGGGTGGCTACCGTATCTGTTCCGTTGGTGTTAGGATTTTTGCAAGATGGGTTTGATAAAGGTCTGGCGGCTAGTTCTTTGAGGGTTCAGCTGGCAGCTATTGCGTGCTATAGAGGCAAGGTACAGGGCATTGCTCTAGGGGCTCATACTGACGTGCTGCGTTTCCTTAAAGCAGTAACTAGGTTGCGGCCCTCGCGTAGGATTATGGTGTCGCCGTGGGATCTCAATTTGGTCTTAGGGGCATTGGCTAAAAATCCATTTCAGCCATTGCACCAAGCATCGGTGAAGGATTTGACTTTGAAGACTATATTTTTGGTGGCCATCTGTTTGGCGAGGCGAATTTCGTAGTTACAGGCGTTGTCCCGTAGAGAGCCGTTCTTGTCCTTTTCTAGAGAGAAGGTGGTATTGCATACGGTCCCGTCCTTTTTGCCTAAGGTGGTGTCCCCCTTTCACATGAATCAAACGGTATCTCTCCCAGTTCTCGGTTCGCTGGGCGAGAGTGCATCAGATCGTAGTTTGCGCTGTCTGGACTTAAAACGCGTGTTGCGACAATACTTGAAAGTTTCAGAGCCTTTTTGCAAATCAGACCGCTTATTCATGGTGTTCGGAGGCCCCCGCAAAGGGGAAGCAGCGGCGTTGGCGTCCATATCTAGATGGATTAGAGAGGCGATTACATCAGCGTACCTGTTGTACGGTTCCAACGGGCTTGAGAGCTCATTCGACAAGAGCACAAGCGGCTTCTTGGGCGGAGCATAGTTTGGTTCCGCCAGGGGAAATATGTAGGGCGGCCACGTGCTCGTCGCTTCATACTTTCAGTAGACACTACCGCCTGGATGTTTTGGCGGCGAATGATGCCTGTTTCGGTTTGGCAATGTTGCGAGACGGATATAAAGGTCCCTCCCAATGATTACTGCTCTGCTACATCCCAGACATTGAGGACTAAACCGGAGGAACGATAAGGAAATGGAAATTACACTTACCTGGTAATTGTTGTTCCTTGAGGTACTCCAGTTTAGTCCTCATTCCCACCCGGTGTTGAGTTTGGCCGACGGGAGGGTTTGGTCAGTAGATGCTCAGTTGGGAGAAGTGGAAGTCTACCGGCAGGTATGGTTATTAAAGGTACTTGGATAGCTCTGTTTTTGCTATTTGTTGCTGTGTTCTCTTACTCTTTCTTCTTCTTTCTACTGTTCCATAAGGTGAAAGGGGAAGGTACAAGTCAATGCCCTTCTAAGGGGGCACGTCCGGTTACATAATTGATAGTTCTACGTTCAGTTAGTGTGAGAAGTTAACATGTATATGATAGCTACTTATTTGTTGCTCCTTTAAGTGTGCTTTGTCAATAGTTCACTGGGGATGATGGGCGTGCCCAACAGGCTACATCCAGTGATGTCACGATTTTGACATGCCCAGTCTCCAAGCTGCAGGAGGAGGTGCACAACCCAGACATTGAAGACTAAACTGGAGTTCCTCAAGGAACAACAATTACCAGATAAGTGTAATTTCCATTTCTTTTAGGTGGGGATTGCAATGCCCATATGATACCACACTTGGACTCCATGGTGAAGAATACCTGGAATGGAAGTGGAATAAGTCGAGCACTTTGGATGTTTATGACTGACTTGGGTCTACGGGATATCTGGAGGGACATCCACCAAGGGGAAAAAAGTTAAACTTACTACTCGCCAGTCCATCAGGTTCATACGCGTATCGACTATTTTTTGCTGGATCAGCACCTGATGGCTGGGGGGGGGGGGGTGGAGGCGGGGCATGGCGTTCTAATGTTGTCGGACCATGCTGTCTGCTGGGTTGCCCTTCCTTGTGCCGTTGGTGGGGATAGGAGGTGGATGTGGAGGTTGGACGGGAGTTTTCTCCATTGAGCTCCTGCTGTGCGGGATCATGGATGGTTTATGCAAGAGTTCTTTGAGCTGAATGCCACAAAGGAAGTTGCATTGCCGGTGCTTTGGGACGTCTTTAAGGCCACAGCCTTAGGACGCCTCATAGCTGAGGTGGCTCAGGCTAGGAAGGCTTGGACACGGGAATCCCAGTGGTTGGAAGTGGAAGCCAGGAACCTCCAGTTAGAACATGCGCGGACTGGCTCTAAGCGTGTTTGGTACCAGTGGCGAGAGACATGAGCTCAATTAGATGCCTACATGCAAAAAGATTTAGATAACATGTGACGGAGATTGCGTCCAATATTTTACGAGCAGGGGAACAAGGTTGGGCGTTACCTTGCCTTTAGGCTTCGAAAACAGCAAGCTTCACAAATAGTGCGTGAGTTCCGGGACTTGTCAGGGGTCTTACGGGTAGAGTCCCGAGAGATACGCATAGTGCAGAATACTTGGCACGTCTGTATAAAGCAGAGCCCTTCAACCCTGCCCAAGTGGATGGCTATCTTCTCGACATCTCTTTGCTGCATCTGACAGACCTGGATCGGGAACAACTAGAAGCAGAAATTACAGTGCAGGAGGTGGATGGGACTATCCATCGATTGACTGCTGGGAGGGCTCCTGGTGGTGATGGGCTCCCCTCAGAGTATTATAAAAAATATAGTGCTTAGTTGGCGCCCACTTTGGCAGTGCTCTTTAATGAGGCTGCGAGGGTCGTCGCTGTCCCCCACACAGCTAGAAGTAATACCTAAGCCAGATAAGCCAACCCAAGAGGCACTTTCTGCTGCCCCATTTCCTTGTTAAAATATTGGCCTCTGTGCTGACTGCTCGGCTAAATCAGGCTCTTCCTAGCTTGGTGCATCCTGACCAGGTTGGTTTTGTGCCCGGCCATCAGGCAGCTGACAATGTTCAATGGATGTTGCAAGTGATACATGCTGCCCGACATGATTCTCAGCCAGCACTCTTGGTGGGTGTCGACGCCGAGAAGGCATTTGATAGGGTCAGTTGGGGATTCTTGTGGAATGTTTTGGATAAAATGGGGTTTGGGCCGCATTTATTGCGGTGGGTGCATAGTCTCTACCAGGGGCCCCGAGCCAGCATCCAAGAGTTTTGAATTGGAAAGAGGTACTCGGCAGGGGTGCCCGCTATCCCTACTCTTGTTGCGTTAGTAATGGAACCGTTGGCGCAATGCTTCCGCAAGCATCCTGACGTAACTGGAGTAAGGATGGGCTCTCGTGAGTACAAGATAGCACTTTTTGCGGATGATATTATACTGTCCCTAACTAATCCCGGAACCTCTCTTCCCTGTGCAATGCAAAGTTTTGTGGCTTTTTCACAGGTTTTAGGGTTTGAGATTAATTACACAAAATCTGAAATCTTAAATGTGGGTGTTGAGGAAGTGGTATGCATAAAACTGAAAGAAAGCCTTCCTTTTCGATGGGTGGATAAAGCCCTTCGCTATCTGGGTGTATATCTCACGGTAGATAGGGCTGCACTGTATCGGGCAAACTTTGGACCCTTGCTTCAGCAGGTTAAAAGGGATTTGGAGTCCTGGACGGGTTTGATGGTGTCATGATTTGGACGCATTGCTGTAACAAAAATGGTGGTAGTTCCACGGTTCCTATATCTTTTTGAGGTACTCTCCATACTCCTACCTCGAGGAGTCTTGGAGTCCTGGCAAGCATTGATAATGAAATTCATATGGAAATTTAAACGCCATTGAATTGCTCGCCAGATACTGTACGCTCATCAAGGGAGGGGGGGAATGGGGGTCCCTAATCTTCATTGGTACTATGAGTTGGTGCAATGTCATGCAGGGGTGGCATGGATGAATTTTACTAGCTCCAAATGCTGGGTGAAAATGGAGATGGACCTGGCGGGAGGGCCTGGGTTGGGTGGCTGAAAGATTGTGGCTTTGTGCTAAGTTGCGGGGGAGTATGCGTACTGATAATCCATACTCTCCGCTGCTGGGATCGTTATTTTTGGCCACGGGGGGCGATATTGTCCTCTTTAGCACCCATAGTTCATAATAATGCCTTCCCTCTGGGTGTGAGTGATCTGGCTTTTTGACAGTGGGGGCATAAGGGACTCAGTTGTGTGGGCCAGTTATTTGAGGATGGTGTTCTTCACTCTTTTCGTGAATTGCAGGAGGAATTTGATATCCCCAAACACCATGTTTATCACTACGTGCAGGTGGCGCACTGGGTGGGGAGTCGGGATGTCAAGCAGCAAGTTGCCCGAGAGTTGACAGATGTTGAACGCCTATGTGAGGAACACACTAGCACTAAAGACCTTATTGCAGCCTTGTATGCAGAGTTGCAGAGACAGCATTTTGGGGAGGGCAAGCATAGAGCCCAGTGGACACAAGAATTGCACCTCTCATATACTGAACAGCAATGGGAGCAGATTGAGACCAGGCTCTGGAGAAGCTCAGTGGCTATCAATGCCCGGGAAACTAATTATAAACTAGTTTATGGGTGGTACATGATGCCAGCACAGGTGGCCTGAGCCTTCCCGGGGGCATCAGACTTATGCTGGCAGAATTGCGGCGGGAGAGGCACCTTGGCGCATGTATGGTGGCTCTGCCCCCGAATTCATGGCTTTTGAAGGGGGATACAATATCACCTGAAACAAATGATTGGTTTGAATATCCCCTGGGATCCAAGTATTTTTCTTTTTGGGCGGAGGGTTCCTCGAGGACGACTCCAACAGTTAGTGCTGATTCGTCATAGTCTGAACGCAGCTAGACTGACACTGGCGACCGCCTGGAAACAGGCATCGTCTCCGACACTATCACGCTGGCTGGAATGGATGTGGGACCTATACACA
Organism: Ichthyophis bannanicus; assembly: GCA_033557465.1. Classification (NCBI taxonomy): domain Eukaryota; kingdom Metazoa; phylum Chordata; class Amphibia; order Gymnophiona; family Ichthyophiidae; genus Ichthyophis; species Ichthyophis bannanicus. The sequence continues at coordinate 43,932,513 of CM066042.1, read as the reverse complement.
ATGGAACGGGGGGTAGCGGTTGGGAGAATGCGCCTGCCCCAGTATGAACAGGTCTGGGAGTCTTTTGTGTTAAAATACGGCTCACCGCCTGCACCATATCTAACTTAACCGGAGGTACATAATGAGGACCACTCCTTGGCTTGAAGGCTTATCACCCCTCCTTCCTAATACCATCATGATGGAGGGATGGTCCTTATCTTACTGAATTTGTAGCAGGGGGAAGGGAGAGGAAGGGGGGGGTGAGGGGACGCGGGAGAGTGAAGTAGTTGAGAGGGGAATCTTGATTATAATGGGGTTCTTTTAAAAAAAAAAAAGGCAAAAAATATAAGGTTAACATAAGACATGCCATACTGGGTCAGACCGAGGTCCATCAATCCCAGTATCCTTTTTCCAACAGTGGCCAATCTAGGTCATACGTACCTAGCAATATCCCCAGAAGACACAGGTTCCACAATGCTTGTACTGGGTCAAGCATTGATATCCTGGGTCCCTTTTTAATAGTGGTTTATGGACCTTTCCTCCAGGAACTTGTCCAAAACCTTTTTTAAACCCAGCTATACTAACAGCCCTTACTACATCCTCCGGTAACAGATTCCAGAGTTTGATTACACGTTGAGTGAAAAAATATTTTCTCTTATTTGTCTTAAATAGTTTACCCTGTAGCATCATTACATGCCCCCTAGTCTTTCTATATTCTGATAGCGTAAACATTTGATCCACGTTTATCCGTTCCACTCCATTCATTAATTTATAGACCTCTATCATATCTCCCCTCAGCCGTCTCTTTTCCAGGTTAAAGAGCCCTAACCTTTTTAGCCTCTCTTCATAGGAGTAGCCTTCCATCCCCTTCACCAATTTGGTGGCTCTTCTCTGTACTTTTTCTAATAACGCTATGTCCTTTTTAAGATACGGTGACCAGAATTGCACACAATATTCAAGGTGCGGTCGTACCATGGAGCGATACAGAGGCATTATAATATCCTTTGTTTTATTCTCCATCCCTTTCCTTATGATACCTAGCATTCTATTTGCTTTCTTGGCCGCCACTGCACACTGGGCCGAGGGTTTTAACATGTTATCCACGATGACTCCTAAATCTTTTTCCTGGGTGGTGGTTTCTAATGTGGAGCCTTGCATCGTGTAACTATAGTGTGGGTTGTTCTTTCCTAGGTGCATAACTTTGCACTTGTCCACATTAAATTTCATCTGCCATTTGGATGCCCAGTCTTCCAATTTATCCAGATCCTCCTGCAGTTTTCCACAATCCTCTTGGGTTTTAACAACTTTAAACAGTTTTGTGTCATCTGCAAATTTGATAACCTCACTAGTTATTCCCTTTTCCAGGTCATTTATGAATATGTCAAAAAGTACCGGACCCAGTACAGATCCCTGGGGTACTCCACTATTCACCTTTTTCCATTGGGAATATTGGCCATTTAGCCCTACCTTCTGCTTTCTATCTTTTAACCAGTTCCCGATCCACAATAGTACACTGCCTCCTATCCCATGACTTTTTAGCTTCGCCAAAAGTCTCTGATGGGGGACCTTGTCAAAAGCTTTCTGAAAGTCCAGATACACTATATCAACCGACTCACCTTTGTCTACCTGTTTATGCACACCTTCAAAAAAACATATCAGATTAGTAAGACAAGATCTTCCTTGTCTAAAGCCATGTTGGCTGTCTCCCATTAGGCCATGACTATCTACATGCTGTGTAATTTTGTTCTTTATGATGGTTTCTACCATTTTCCCTGGTACTGACGTCAGGCTCACCGGTCTGTAATTTCCCGGGTCACCCCTGGAACCCTTTTTAAAAAGTGGTGTTACGTTGGCGACCCTCCAATCTTCAGGAATTACAGATGATTTTAATGAAAGTTCACAGATTACCAATAGCAGGTCTGCAATCTCATATTTCAGTTCTTTCAACACTCTGGGATGTAAACCATCCGGTCCAGGTGATTTGCTACTATTCAGTTTATCAAATAGTTGTACTATATCTTCCCGGTGTAGCGATATTTCTCTCAATTCCTCTGCAGTATCACCTTTAAATACCACTTCAGTCTTGGGTAACATCCCTACATCTTCCTCAGTAAAGACCGAAGCAAAGAATTCATTCAGTCTCTCTGCTATAGCCTTGTCTCCTCTTACTGCCCCTTTTACCCCTCTATCATCTAATGGTCCAATTGACTCTCTCACAGGCCTTTTGCTACGAATGTACTTGAAAAAGTCTTTATTTTGTGTTTTTGCTTCCGTAGCAAGTTTCTTCTCAAATTCCCGCTTTGCCTGCCTTATCAATGCTTTGCATTTAACTTGCCAGTGCTTGTGCTGTTTCCAGTTTTCATCATTTGGCTCTTTTTTCCATTTCTTGAAGGTTGCTTTTTTGGCAGCAACAGCCTCTCTGACCTCACCTTTAAACCATGCTGGCAGTTTTTTGGACTTTCTTCCACTTTTCTTAATGCGTGGAATACAGCTGGTCTGGGCTTCGAGGATAGTATTTTTAAATAACACCCAAGCTTGCTGTAAGTCTTTAACCTTTGGAACCGCTCCTTTTAGTTTTTTCCTAACTATATTCCTCATTCTATCATAGTCTCCCTTTCGAAAGTTAAAAGGTAGTACTGTGGATTCCTTTACTATCTGTCCTCCACTAATTAAATCAAACATGATCATACTATGATCACTATTGCCAAGTGGTCCCAACACCCTTATTTCTTGCACCAGATCTGGCGTTCCACTAAGGACTAGGTCCAGTATGGCTTCCCCTCTGGTTGGTTCATGAACCAGCTGCTCCAAGAAGCAGTCATTTATTTAATCTAGAAACTTTATCTCTTTAGCTTGTCCTGCTGTGACACTGACCCAGTCGATACCGGGGTAATTGAAATCACCCATTATTACTACTCTGTTGTGACTTTTGTTAGCTTCCTTGATTTCTTTGAGCATTTCATCATCCATTTGTTCATTCTGGCCAGGCGGTCGATAGTATACTCCCACTGCCATCACCTTCCCCTTCATAAATGGAATTTCAATCCATAGAGATTCTACAGCAAATTTTGTTCCCTGCAAAACTTTAATCCTTTCTGACTCAATGCCCTCTCTAACAAAGAGCGCAACCCCTCCACCAATTTGATCAGCTCTATCATTATGATATAGTTTGTATCCAGGTATCACAGTGTCCCACTGGTTATCCTCCTTCCACCATGTCTCTGAGAGTGCAATCATATCTAACCTCTCATTTAGTGCTATATATTCTAACTCTCCCATCTTATTGTTTAGACTTCTAGCATTGGCATACAAGCATTTTAGAGACTGTATTTTATTAATATTAATCTGGCTATTGGTAGGCATGGGTAATTTGGAATCTTTATGCTCTGTCTGCTCCTTACTCAAGGGCATTTGGGCTACTATACTCCCTTTTGGAACCTCACTGCTTTTGGTAGTATCCTTCAAGGATACCTTCGTCCGAACCATGCGCTCCTGGGTGACTGTCGGCTTTCCCCTATTTTCTAGTTTAAAAGCTTCTCTATCTCTTTTTTAAAGGTTAATGCCAGCAGTCTGGTCCCATCCTGATTAAGGTGAAGCCCATCCCTTCGGAAGAGCCCCCCCTTTCCCCAGAATGTTCCCCAGTTCCTAACAAATCCAAAACCCTCATCCTTGCACCTTTGTCTCATCCACGCATTGAGACTCCGGAGCTCTGTCTGTCTTTTGGGTCCTGCACGTGGAACAGGAAGCATTTCGGAGAATGCTATCCTGGAAGTTCTGGATTTCAACTTCCTACCTAAAAGCTTAAATTTAGCCTCCAGAACTTCCCTACCACATTTTCCTATGTCATTGGTACCAACATGTACCAAGACAGCAGACTCCTCCCCAGCACTATCTATGATCCTATCTAGGCGGTGCGTGAGGTCCGCTACCTTCGCACCAGGCAGGCATGTTACCAGGCGATCCTCACGTCCACCAGCCACCCAGCTATCTACATTCCTAATGATTGAATCACCAACTATAACAGCTGTCCTGACCCTCCCCTCATGGGGACATGGCCCTGGAGAAACGTCCTCGGTGCGAGAGGGTTTTACATCATCTGGAGGACAGGTCCTAGTTACAGGATCATTTCCTGCCACACCAGGGTGATGCTCTCCTGTCACGTTACCTCTCTCCTCCATGGCAACAGGGATGCTGCCAGACTGGAAGTGGGACTTCAGGACTATATCCCTGTAGGTCTCGTCCATGTACTTCTCTGTCTTTCTTATGTCTTCCAGGTCTGCTACTCTAGCCTCTAGAGAACGGACTCGTTCCCTGAGAGCAAAGAGCTCCTTGCACTTAGTGCAGACGTAAGACCTCTCACCAACTGGGAGAAAATCATACATGTGACACTCAATGCGTTATGGCAACTGTCCTAATTGATGATTTTGTGTTTAATTATCATGATTGTACTGATATTTTTCTGTACCTGTGTTAAAGCCTTTAAATAAAAAAAAATCTTTACTATTATTATCTTTATTATATCACTTGATTGACTGCCCAAACAAAAGCGTCAGGGCGGTTTACAATATATAAAATGCTGCATTCAGAGAAGGAAAGGAACGCCAAATATAAGACAGGAAAGCAAAGAGGATAGGACATATAAAAGCAAAAGGTTACATCCTTCTCAGAGTGAGCTCCATTTACCTGTACCTTGTTGCCTCTCACTCAGCCAATTTCTAACCCAGTCAGCCACTTTAGGGTCCATCTCTAGGGTGCTAAATTTCTTTATAAGTTGCCTGTGTGGAACAGTGTCAAATGTTTTACTGAAATCTAAGTACACCACATCTAGCGCTCTGCCTTGGTCCAACTCTCTGATTGCCAGGTCAAAGAAATTAATTAGATTTGTCTGACAAACCTGCCTCTAGTTAATCCATGCTGCCTTAGTTGGACTCCAGAAACCTTGCTATCCTTTGTTTTTTTGTTTTTTTTTTAGTGTTGTCAAGTTGGTACTGACTCCTAGCAACCCAGCTGCCTCTGGGTTTTCTTGGCCATGTATCACTGGAAGTAGATTGCCAGGCCTTTTCTTCTGAGGCAGTGGTAAAGTGACTTGCTCAAGGTCACAAGGCGTGCAAGTGGGAATCAAACCCTTGATCTTCTGGGTGCTAGGCAGTTGTTCTAGCCACTAGGCTACTCCTTTACCCCTTATTATTATTTAACACTTATAAAGTGCTATTAGGGGTACACAGCGCTGTACAAAGATAGACAGTCCCTACTTGAAAAGCTTACAATCTAGCAAATAGACAACACAGCACAAGCAACAGCTAGAGGAAAGGGAGGAATCAGGAGTTGAAAGCAGCCACAAAAAGCTAAGATTTTAGCACAGATTTAAATAGGGAGAGAGAAGAGGCTTGACACAAGGGTAAAGGAAGTTTGTTCCAGGCATAAGGAGCAGAAAAGTGAAACGAGTGAAGTCTGGAGTTAGCAGAGGAGGAAAAGGATAAAAAGAGAAGGAGACCAGAGGAGGAGTGAAGTTCATGAGGGGGGTGGGGGTGGGGGGTGTGAGGAGAGAAGAAAGGTAGGTGGGGGGGGGGGGGGTGAAGAAGACGGATACGGAGGCAGAAGGGGAGCCAGTGAAATGACTTCAGAAGAGGAGTAATATGAGAGTAGCAGGGTTGATGGAGGATTAAATGTGCAGCAGAGTTTTGAATAGATTGAAGAGGAGAAAGATGACAGAGGGAGACTGGCAAAAAGAAGGTTACAGTATTCAAGATGAGAAATAACTAGATAATGAACCAAAATTTTAGTAGTATTTTCAGAGAGGAAAGAGCAAATTTTACTAATGTTATAGAGAACAAAGTGGAAGCTTTTAGCAATCTGAAGAATGTGAGGGGAAAAGGAGAGAGAGGAATCAAAGAAGACCCCAAGATTGTGGGCTGAGGAAACAGGAAGAAGAAGAGTAAGAGAAATAGAGAAAGGAGGGAGGGTTTAGGGGGAAAGATGAGAAATTCAGTTTTAGCCATATTCAATATCAGATGGTGGTTAGACATCCAGGCAGCAGTGTCAGATAAGCAAGCAGAGATTAGAGTTTGAAATATAGGAGAATTGTCTGGAGAAGAAAATTTTTGTTTATTTATTTAACTAGGCTTATATACCACTTTTCTAGCAGTCAAAGTGGTGTACATTCAGGTACTGTATATGTATTTTCCCTTGTCCCTGAAGGGCTCACAATCTGGTTTTGTACCTGAGGCAATGGAGGGTTAAGTGGCTTGCCCAAGGCCACAAGGAGCACCTATGGGACTAGAAGCCCCAGTCCTTCTAGCCCAAGGTTGCTGTCCTCTAGTGGGATTTGAACCCCCTGGCCCTCTGGCCTAAAGATAATGTGCCCCACTCCTAGGCCCAAATAGATTTGAGTGTCATCAGTATAAAAATGGTACTGAAAACCATGGGAAGAGATGAGAGCAACCAGAGATTGGGTATAGAGAGAGAAAAGGAGAGGGCCAAGAACAGACCTCTGGGGGACCCCAACTGAAAGAGGGATAGAGGTAGAGGAGGAGCCACCAGAACAAACACTAAAGGAGCACTTGGAAAGATAGGAAGAAAACCAAGACAACACTGAGTGTCTGAAACCAAGAGACAATAAGGTGTCTAAGAGGAGAGAGTGATCAACAGTGTCAAATGCAGTAGAGAGATCAAGAAGGATAAGAACTGAGTAAAGGCCTTTGGACTTAGCCAAGAATAAATCACTGGAGACTTTGGCCAGAGCCGTTTCAGTAGAATGAAGAGGCTGAAAACCAGACTGGAAGGGACCAAGAAGGGCAGGAGAAGAGAGAAAATCAAAGCAGCGGTAGAGAACCACATGTTTAAGAAGTTTAGAAAGGAAAGGAAGAAGGAAAATAGGACAATAGTTAGTGGTAGGGTCAAGAGAAGGTTTCTTAAGGAGCGGAGTGATGACAGCATGCTTGAATGCTGTAGGGAAGGTTGCAGAGGAGAGGGATAAGTTAAGAATATAAGTGATGGAAGGGATAACGGAAGGAGGAGATAGAGTATAAGAGGTGGAGGGAACAGGATCAGAAGAACAAGTGGTGAGTTTAGAAGAAGAAAGGTGTAATGTAGTTTTAGCAGCATTTCCATTAATTTACTCACCACAGAGGTCAGACTAATCGGCCTGTAGTTTTCAACCTCATCCTTACTTCCACTTTTGTGTAAAGGGACCACATGCACCTTTCTCCGGTCCTCTGGGACCACTCGAGACTCTAAAGAAGCATTGAAAAGTTCAGACAGTGGATCTGCTAGAACTTCCCCAAGTTCCTTCAGTATTCTGGAATGTATTCCATCTGGCTTCAATGCTTTGTCTACTTTTAGTTTAGCTAATTGAACACACAGAAGGTTGCTAAACAGTCAGCATCTAGACACCCTACCTGGTTTTATTTAAAGGAGACCAGTGGCCAATGACTGTCAGGAACCTTAAACTGACCAACAGCCAACCATTCTTCTGTCCCCTCCACCCCCCCCCCCCGCCCACCCGCCACAGACTTCTTATGATAGAAGGGGTCAGTCCTGTGCCTCACTGTCGTGGTTGCAAGAGTAAGAGGTTGTAAAGGAATGTGGGCTGGGGGCTCTGATCCCATGCTCTGCCTCCATATTGAAGTTAGAAGGCTGCACAGCCATAACGGAGGTCTGAGAGTAATGTCCACAGCCCATGTGCTGTCATGACCAGTGAAACTGTGGCTGCCACAATCAGGGCGAGATTCAGCTCCTGCTTCTTAATTATCACCTTGAGCCTATTTACATTGAAAGAATAAATAAATAAAATGTCCACAGTTCATTTTATGAATTTGATATCCTTCCCTCTCCTACAAGTCCAAGGTGGATAATAGTAAAATTCTTAATCACAACAGGGTTGAGGGGGGGAGTGGAAAAGAAAAGCATGTGTGGTATTGGGTCTTGTGGACGAGAGAAGATAAAGTGACCAACCGTTCCATATTATTTGGGACAGTCCCGTATTTCGAGGATTTGTCCCTGGAATCATATTACTTTTGGTTGGGATGCCTAAATGTTCCCTATTTTAAAATACGTGTTCCACTCCTACACCTCCACATTTCTACAAGTGTACTTCTCCACTCCAGCTGAATTTTCAAAGGGAAACTATTTATATGAGACTATTTCTATCAGAGACACAGAAACATATACACATGCATGCACTCTGTTCTACTTCAGTGACACACACATACACATGCATTCATCCACCTCCCAAATCAGCTACACACATGCACACTTGCACTTTTCAGACAGACAGACAGACAGATTCTGTCTCTGTCTACTGATGCTGTGCTGCTTCTGCACTCCTCTTCTTCAATGCCCTCCTAGTTCTTGCTTTTGCTAATAGTTCTTTTTCTCAGCTGCACTAGCCTCCTAACACTTTACCCCATTCCTCTTACATTTTTACCCTCTCTCAGCAACCCCACTCACCCCTACCAAGAAACCCACTTTTTCCACTGACTTTCTCCCAGACCCTGTGCAGAAAATCAGCCCACCCTTCCTGTGACTAGAGCAGCCTTTCCAGTGACTGGAACCTACCACTTCCTCTGCACGGTGAGGGGGCAGCACTGGCGAGCTGTAGAGCTAAACTCTAAAATAAATAAATAAATACCCAGACAATTTAGACATCATCCTGACTAAAACAGCTTCTTTACAAAGTTGTAGAATCCTAAAATAATTTAGATGGTTGGTAATCCTAAACTTCTGAGTCTTCAGCACATCTGACAAATCTGACTGCTTCCTCCGCAGGGCCCCCGGCAACCATCAGTCAGACAAAGCCAGCCAATAGACTGCAGCAGACACAGCCAGCCAATAGGTAGCAGGGGGAGGTTGGAACAGTAGCTGGAATACAGAAACCTTCCTTTCTCCCTCGTCCTTCAGCTCTGGAGTATGGTGGTTTTTTTTTTACTGCAGATATATAGAACTACAGGGGAAAATATTGAGGGTGCTCAGGCACCCATAGAGCTGGCACCTGTGATCCTGGGTCCAACATCAGTATCACTATCAGTCTGGTCAGCTGATTTTGTTGATTCTGTTGTCTATGTAGGCTCTTAGTCTAGGGTGCGTGTTTCTATTTAGTCTTTAGACTTTATTTTCATTTTAAAATGCTGAAAAGAAAGTGTGTTTTTAATGACCAACTACAAAATGAATACATGTTTATTAAGAAACATTCTGGTGATAGCAAGATGTTTTGTAACAAATGCCGGTCTTCCTTTTCAATCATACGTGCAGGAAAGGGTGACATTGTTCAGCACCTAAGGACGGACAAACCACAAGACAATAGATGTAAGTGCTTCTTCAAGTAGAACTGTGACTTCTTTTTTTTTAAAGTCAAACTTTTGATGACAAAGCTCGGTCACTGGCTACAACTGAGGGTACATGGGCTTACTGTGTTGTCCACAACCATTCTTTTTTGGTCTTCAGACTGTACCTCAAAATTGTTAAAAATGCATTGGTGAAAAATACTCTTCTGCGCAAACCAAAAGGAAAGCGATCATCTGTAATGTTTTCAAATCTGACCCTATTGATTCCCTCAAGAAAGACCTTTCTCAGACAATTTTTTAAACTGTTTTTTTGTAATTGCTCAAACCATAGAAGCATTAAAGTGTGTGTAAGGTACTTTCTTCCTGAAAATGGGGTTCAGGTAAAAGTTCTTAATGTCCATGAAGTTAAAGTCGAAACCTCAGACATTCTTTCCAAGTGCATTCTTGATACAGTTGAGCCCAATGGGCTAAGTTCCAATGTTTTGGCATTGTGTGCTGACAATACCAATTGCAATTTTGGTGGGACCGCTAGGACAGGTATTAACAATATTTTTTACAAACTGCCAAAAATTTAGGAAGTAATTTAATGGGTGCAAACTGTGCAGCTCACATTGCTCACAATTGTATCAGCACTGCTGCCGAATGCCTGCCATTTGACATTGAAGTTATTGTTGACAAGATATTCAGACATTTATACAGTGAGAATTGAAGAACTTAGAGATGTGTGACTTTGTTGAGAGTGAGTATCAAAAGCTCCTCGGGTACAGTAACATTAGGTGGCTGGCTTTACTACCAGCCATAGAGAGGTCAATTAAAATGTTCCAATCAGTAAAATCATATTTTCTGAGCCAGGAAAATGCCTAGTTATCATCAAAAACTTTGCTGAGAATGAATCAGCAGAGGTTTGGCTATACTTTCTGCATAATCAAGCAGTGATTTTCCAAAATGCGACTTTAAAAATTGAGTCTCAAAAAATCTCAGTGATAGAAGTGGCTGGAATAATCAGTGACCTTAGAAACAAGTTAGTAACTATTTTATTGCATTTGACTATTTCTTCTTATTTTAGTAACTTTGCTTTCCTGGACACTTTGCTAGCTTCTCTAAGTTTTTCTAAATATAGATGCCTCTCTCTTTCTCTCTGTGATCTCTTGTTTTTCATGAAAGCCTCCCTCTTTTTCTTCACCTTTTCAGCTATACCTTTTGAGAACCATAGCGGTCTCCTTTTTCTTTTACATTTATTTACCTTTCTAACAAAAAGGTTGGTTGCCTTTAAAATATTCCCTTTCAGTTTTGCCCACTGTTTTTCTACATCCCCCAGCTGTTCCCATCCCGCTAACTACTCTCTGAGGTATTGTCCCATCTTTGCAAAGTTAGTTTTCTTAAAGTCTAAGACCCTTGCTTTTGAATGGATTTTATCAGCCCTAGTACTAATATTGAACCATACGATCTGGTGATCACTGGATGCAAAATGATCTCCCACTATAACATCAGAAACACTTTCCCCATTGGTAAGCACTAAGTCCAGTATGGCCCCATCACGTGTGGGTTCTGTTACCAATTGCCTGAATAGTTCTCCCTGTAGAGAATCTAGGATCTCCTTACTTCTAGATGACACCGCGGCAGGAATGAGCCAATCCACATCCGGCATATTGAAATCTCCTATCAGTAGCACTTCCCCTTTCATGGCAATTCTGTGTATGTCTTCTATTAAATCTTCGTCCACTTCTATTCCCTGTGAGGGGGATCTGTAAATAACTACAATGCAAATGGTTTCCCTTTCTAGTTTAACCCGTACAGTGCCTCTTCTCATCCTTTTAAGCCCCACAATTCTATAGCTTTAATATTATTTTTTACATATAGTGCCACCCCACCTCCCCTTCTTCCATCCTGTCCTTCCTGAATAAAATATAGCCCAGTATAATTACATTTCAGTCATGGTTTTCCATGAACCATGTCTCCGTAACCTCTGTCACATCTCCCCTCAGCCATTTTTTTCCAAGTTGAAGAGCCCTAACCTTTTAAGCATTTACTCACAGGTTATCCTTCCATCTCCTTTATCATTTTGGTGGTTCTTCTCTGTACCTTTTCCAATTCTGCTATATCCTTTTTAAGGTATGGCGACCAGAATTGCACACAATATTCAAGGTGCAGAAACAGAAGTTAGAGAAGTCTTTTAAAATATTAAAGAATACACTGGACAATGAAGATTTTGCTTCCTGAAGAATTCTGGGTGTATCTTATGGATTTTGGGTTGCTGATCACGAAAATCATCTTGAAATTTTCCTATCATGCACCATTTTGAATTCTGGGTGTATCTTATGGATTTTGGGTTGCTGATCACGAAAATCATCTTGAAATTTTCCTATCATGCACCATTTTTATTTTTTTGCAATCACCTATTTTTGTGATTTCCTCACATATTTTAAGTCTGCCCATATATTGCCTTGAAAGTAAGCTGTTTTGTTTAGTCCAAGCATGCCTGGTCATGCACTCGGTGCAGTCTCACATCATGCAATGGAAATACTTCTGCTCAGGAATGCATGGGCATGCTTAGTCAGGACGGATGCTGGCAGTACAGGCTATAAAAGCAGTTTTCACATGACGTTGATATCAGTTTGTGTACTTAACAATAGTATTTACATGTAAGCTTCTTGTCTTAACGACAGTTCATTACAGCAGAAATGTCTCATCAATGTCTCAACAGCCATGATACATTCTGTTGCATTTGTGGTGAGTATATGCTTAAGCCTCGAAGATGCAGCATGACTGCACTTATTAAGAATGCATATGAGCTCTACTTCGGTTATAAAGTTGGCGATTAAGACAAATCCTGGGCTCCTCACATTTGCTGTGTAATGTGCTGTCCATCTCAGAGCTTGGTTCAGAGGCACTCGGAAGTCAATGCCATTTGCAGTCCCGATGATATAGCAAGAACAGAAGAATCACTTGATGGACTGTTATTTCTGTCTGACCAATGTATCTGGCTTCTCTGCTAAAAATCAGAAATCTATTGAATACCCCAGTCTGTCTTTAGCCATGAGACCAGTGCCACATGATGACAGTATGCCAGTACCAAAGCCAACAGAGATATGGAGCTTAGATGAGGCAGTCGAAGATGCCACTGTGCACAGGCCAGACATGGAAAATGACATGGACCCAGATTTTGAAACGTTTATGTCCAGTGTTCCTCTTCTGATAACAGTCAGAATTGACCTGGTGAGGGATTTAAGTTTGTCAAAAAGAAAAGCTGAACTACTTGGTTCAAGATTACAAGGATGGGGTTTGCTGTCGCCAGGCATGAAAATTTCTGTCTTTCATACCCGCCAAGAAGATATGAATTTCTTTGCGAAGGTTGACAACCTCTGTTTCTGCACTGACACTGAGTTGTTCATGGCTTTGGGTTGTGAGCATGATCCACAACAATGGCACCTTTTATTAGGTCGATCACTGTTAAGCCTTGAAAGCTGTCTTGTTACACAATGGCAGTGTCCACCCTTCAATACCTTTTGCCTATGCAGCATGCATGAAAGAAACCTATGAAAACATGGAACTGTTGTTGAACCACATTCAGTACAACAACTACAACTGGAACATCTGTGGTGATCTATAAGTAGTGGCACTGCTACTGGGAATGCAGCTCGGGCATACCAAGTGCTGCTGTTTCATTTGTGAATGGGACTCCCGTGCTAGAGAGTCTCATTACATTAAAAAGAACTGGCCGCTACATTAGTGTTTGGTTCCAGGACAGAAAAGTGTGGCACATGAACCACTTGTCGACACAAATAAGATATTTTTGCCTCCTCTTCATATAAATCTCAGACTGATAAAAAAATCTTTGTGAAAGCGATGAACAAGTTGAAGGATTTGATATTTGAGACAGATGTTTTCAAGAATAACGGATGCCAAGATTAAGGAAGGCATTTATTTTTGGGTCCATAAATCAGAAATGTCATCAATGACAAGCGGTTTGAAGATCTGCTAGTAGGGCCTGAGAAAATTGCATGGAAGGCATTCGGGATGATGTTCAGAATTTTCTTGGCAACTACATGGCACCAAACTACGTACATCCAGTTGGTTGACAACATGCTTCAAGCATACAAAACAATGAAATGCAACATGTCGCTGAAGATTAATTTTCTGCATTCAAACTTGGACTTCTTCCTTGCTAATCTTGGTGCAGTCAGCGATGAACATGGTGAAAGGTTTCACCAGGACATTGTGACGATAGAAAACCGTATCAGGGCAACTGGAACCCATCAATGCTGGCCGCTATTGTTGGACACCGAGACGTGAAGCATCAGATGCTGAGTACAAATGAAAATCAGGAACAAAACATTTTTAGCTCAGATGAACTAGTGCGATATGTTTGCATCAGTGTGTGATTAATCATGCTAAATTCAGTCAAAATGTAATTTCATGTTTCTCCAAATTCGTATGTGATACAGTCAATCTGAATTTATATTTGTGTTCAGCTTGAAGCTGTCTATCATAATCACCAAATATTTTTCAGGAAGCAAAACCTTCGAACAAGTTTGTTGTCCAGTAATATCAGAAAAAAAGCAGGCCCAGTCAGATCAGTCATTCCACTCCAAGTTAATATAACAAAATTCCAAATTTATTGGGACCCAACAGGAGTCAAAGCATCACTTCCCAACAGTTTAAGATGCAGGTAGGTAGATATAGTATATTTCAATTAACAGCAGTTCAAGAGCCCTCTACATAATCCCTTGGTATCAATGTTCCCTCTAATTTTCTGTAGGCTGTGTGCGCATAAAATATCAGCTGTGTGCAGCTTTTGAAGGAAGGTTAAATTTTTGTGCGGCACATAACAACACTCAGAGTTATATACTTTAAAATTTGACTACACGTCAGAATACAGTATGTACACCACATTGATTTTAATCAAATTAAATGAAAATAGACGATTACTAAATGAAGCGGGAAATTTCTAGTAATTACAATCATAACTTTTAAATTTTAAGACGTCTGTTGTTTTCTATCAGAATCAGAGCCGTAATTTTTGTGCGCTCTGTTGTAAAGTATGTGCGCTCGCTCGGCGAGGTGTGTGCGCGCACACACACACACAGCTTAGAGGGAACAGTGCTTGGTACAAGGTAGATTTTATGCTCTCACACCACTGTCTCCACTGCCTAGAAGCTCACTTACCAAAGACCCTTAGCTGTGTTAGCAGGTTCAAGGTCCTTTCCCTGTTGTGGCAGGAGTTTATTCAGGAGACCCCTCTCATTCAGGTTCTCCTGCAGATTCTCACATGGATGTAAGCCCGGTCTTTTAGCTCCTCTTCTATAGTTTCATTTGCCACCAGACCTCTAGACAATGGTCCCGCTTAGGTCAGCAATTTTAAGCCATCTTGGTAGAAAGAGGGACCCTCGTAGGTGGGTGCCTCTCATTGAAGCCTGCAGTCTCTCTGAAAGCAGAAGAACTTCCTGAGATTTGCCTCCTTCATGTTGCTAACACTCTTGCTTCTATGCTTATCTGTGACTAAGGAGGTGAAGAGAATGCTTGCCAGCTGAGGTGATCAGGTTACTGCATCTAGAGGGCTCACAAAGCTAATTTCCCTATAAAAAGTCTATGTATTTATGCTCACAGTCGGTGGCAGCCCAAGGGGTTCTGCTGCCACTCCCCGTTGCTGCTCCCGCCACTGCTGTCCTCCCCCTGTCACCGCTGCCACTGCCCTCCAAATCCATCTTCATATTTTGTAGCAGTGGCGACCTGACTCTGTTTTGAGCTGCCACTACTTTCAAAACAGAGTCGGGCTACCTCTTCCTTTGGCAGGTGAGTTGGATTCGGGGGGTGAAAATGGCCCGATTTCATTTTGAAAGTGGCAGCAGCTCAAAATAGAGTCAGGCTGCTGCTGCCGCTTTCAAAATGGAGTCGGGCTGCCCACCAGGGTCTGCCATCCTTTGCAGCCACCTAGTCTGCCTTATGGATGGACTGGTCCTGCTCCCAGTCCCCCTTGGGCTGAGCTCCTACTGCTCCCTTGTCAATTTCCTAGACATTTATCATGCTTGTTCCAGGGTCCATACCACCCCTATTAGTACCCCAGAAATGGCATAGTAGTGCGGCTAGGCAGCTTAAGCAACACACCAGTCACACGCATAAGAACATTTTTAGGTATGCAATCGATTGTATATGGCGTTAATTCATAGATATATATAAGGACGAGCGATTTGTGTACATTTTGAATTTTTAGGCACCCGAAAGATCTAACTGCACTGTTACAAGTGCACATCCCTTCATACAAATTGTACCTTTTCTAACATAGTAAATGATGGTAGATAAAGACCAGCATAGTCCATCTAGTCTGCCAGTAAGGTGGTTAGAGTTGCACCTGACGCTCCATGTGGATTGCCCCCTCTCTGCCTTTATTAAGGACTGTACCGCTGCTCCATGTGGGTTACACCCCTATGCCTTTATTAAGGACTGTACCGCTGCTCCATGTGGGTTACCCCCTCTCTGCCTTTATTAAGGACTGTACCGCTGCTCCATGTGGGTTACCCCCTCTCTGCCTTTTTTAAGGACTGTACCGCTGCTCCATGTGGGTTACAACCCTATGCCTTTATTAAGGACTGTACCGCTGCTCCATGTGCATTACCCCCTCTCTGCCTTTATTAAGGACTGTACCGCTGCTCCATATGGGTTACCCCCTCTCTGCCTTTATTAAGGACTGTACCGCTGCTCCATGTGGGTTACCCCCTCTCTGCCTTTATTAAGGACTGTACCGCTGCTCCATGTGGGTTACACCCCTATGCCTTTATTAAGGACTGTACCGCTGCTCCATGTGGGTTACCCCCTCTCTGCCTTTATTAAGGACTGTACCGCTGCTCCAGGTGGATTACCCCCTCTCTGCCTTTATTAAGGACTTTACCGCAGCTCCATGTGGGTTACCCCCCTCTCTGCCTTTATTAAGGACTGTACCGCTGCTCCATGTGGGTTACCCCCCTCTCTGCCTTTATTAAGGACTGTACCGCTGCTCCATGTGGGTTACCCCCCTCTCTGCCTTTATTAACGACTGTACCACTGCTCCATGTGGGTTACCCCCTCTCTGCCTTTATTAAGGACTGTACCGCTGCTCCATGTGGATTACCCCCTCTCTGCCTTTATTAAGGACTGTACCGCTGCTCCATGTGGGTTACCCCCTCTCTGCCTTTTTTAAGGACTGTACCGCTGCTCCATGTGGGTTACAACCCTATGCCTTTATTAAGGACTGTACCGCTGCTCCATGTGCATTACCCCCTCTCTGCCTTTATTAAGGACTGTACCGCTGCTCCATGTGGATTACCCCCTCTCTGCCTTTATTAAGGACTGTACCGCTGCTCCATGTGGGTTACCCCCCTCTCTGCCTTTATTAAGGACTGTACCGCTGCTCCATGTGGGTTACACCCCTATGCCTTTGTTTGGGGTTGTACCTGCCACTCTGTGCCAGTTACCCCACTCTTTTTATGAGTTTAGTATGCTTTGATAACATAGGTATTCTCTTTGTCTGTCCCATCCCTTTTTGAATTCCATCACTGTTTTTGCTCCTATCACCTCCATTAGGAGGGCGTCTCCAGGTATTTACCACCTTTTCTCTGAAAAAAGTATTTCCTGATGTTGCTTTTAAGTTGACCTCCTTGCACAAGGTTACCAGATTTTTTGCAAGCAAATCTGGGATACTTATCCAAAGTGTTTGTGGGGAGGGGGGTGAGAAAGGGACACCTTAGTTCCAGGTTTGAGCAACAAGGCATGGAGGAGGAAAGAGGAGTCATTACCCTGCCCCCCCCCCCCATCCATCCTATGACAGCAACAAAATCACTTCCAAACAGAGAAATAGAAACAGTCATGCATTTCCCCTGTACTGTGCTAAATATAAAGATGATGGATGTAAATTGTTAAAACTGACAGATTCCTATCACTAAATTGAAGATATTGAAGGTTCAAACCCAAATAAAGTACCTCGGTATCACTCTGGATCAAACTCTCACCCTCAAACCACAAGTAGACAAAACTGCCAGAGCAATCTATCAACAAAACCAGAACCTTACAACGCCTATGCCCCCTGCTTGATCCAGAGGCTTTCCGCTCAGCAGTTCAGGCTATGATTCTTCTACATCTCGACCACTGCAACTTCATCTACCAGGGCCTACCACAATCTGCACTACTCCCCCTTCACACAGCCTTCCATACAACGGCAGACATCATATAAGGAGCCGCAAAGTTCAACCACATCAGACCCATCTTAAAACAGCTTCACTGGCTACAGCCGCATCAAATATAAGACTCTTCTTCTGACACATAAGGGTATTCACTCGCAGGCCACATCCCACTTTCATATACTACTCCAAGAATTCCAATCCAGCAGAGCTACAAGACAGTCCACTAGCAGCACACTTGTTATCCCACATCTAAAAACAAAGAGCAACAAACAAGCCTGTACCCGTTCCTTCGAGCTGTATGCAACACCCATATGTAATACCCTCCCAAACCAAATCAGATGCATCAACAACCTCCCCACCTTCCGCAGACATCTAAAGATGCACCTCTTTATTGAACACTTTGGATCCTCAACCTAAACCCCACCTCCCCCAAACAGAAACAGATGTATGTCCCATGTAAATAAGTTAACTGATTCCTTGTATATAAGTTAATCCCTGTAATTCTCCCTTCTGTAACTTGTAAATAGTTAACCGCTCCCATGTATATAAGTTAATTTTCCCTGTTTAATGTAATTACTGCAACCACTGTTCTATGTACACTGCTTTGACCCGGAGAAAAGTGGTATATAAACCTAGCTAAATAAATAAATATTTTGTTTCTAGCCCTTCTATCCCCAT
This sequence comes from Ichthyophis bannanicus, assembly GCA_033557465.1. NCBI lineage: Eukaryota > Metazoa > Chordata > Amphibia > Gymnophiona > Ichthyophiidae > Ichthyophis > Ichthyophis bannanicus. The sequence continues at coordinate 43,914,422 of CM066042.1, read as the reverse complement.
TGCTGGAACTGGGGACAGGAGGCTGCCAAACAGGTGGGAGCCGGGGACACAGCTCTAAAACTAGGGATCTCTGGTAACTTATCATTGCAGCTTCTTTTCATGTCCTTTAGTTCTACATCTTTCCCCTTTGTTCATTAATATTTTTTAAATATTTAAACGTGTGTTATCATATCCTCCCTGTCCCTCCTCTGGGGTATACATATTTAGTTATTCAAATCTCAGATGACATTGTTTCTTGAATTACGATTCCAACTTGCAAAATATAAACTGTAAATAGTTACAACAACCACTGTTGTTGATTTGTATATAGTTACCCTTGTTACAGCCCCATGTTCCAATCCTGTTACAATGTAAGCAAAAGATCTTGTTCTGATGCAAAATTTTTGTTGTTTGTAAACCGCACTGATACTAAAAAGTGCGGTATATAAGAACTGTAAATAAATAAAATATGCCTTCTGGCACAAGCCCCACATCATTGTGGTCGATTTTCTCTGAACTATTTCAAGTCTGTACCTTGCAAAGGATATAAAAAATATCCAAAACTGAACACAATACACCAAGTGAGGCCTTGCCAACAACCTATGTGTAGCCTAGCATCCTTCTGGTTTTGGCTACTGCCTTGTCACATTGCTTCTCTACCTGGAGATCCTCTGACCCTATAATCCCAAGATCCCTCTCCTGGTTCATACACACCAGCCTGTTGCCCCCTATTGCATATTGCTCCTTTGGGTGTCTGCATCCCAAATGCATCATTCTACATTTCTTTGCATTAATTCTCAATTGCCAAGCATAAGACCATTCTTCTAATTTTTGTAGATCTTTTCTCATGTTGTCTACTCCCTCTGAAGTGTCCACTCCATTGAAAATGTTCATCATGTGCAAAAAGGCAAACCTTTCCTTTTAACCCTTCGGCAATATCACTCACAAAGTGAGTGTAGGACCTCCAGATCTTTCTTCTGCAGTGAGGCTGCAGTACATGAAGCCGCCATGAAGACAAGAGCATTTATAGAAAATCTAAGGTGCAGTGGAAGTTTCAAACCAATAATTTTGTTAGTGTTATAGAGAACAATTTTCCAAACAACTCCACCAAACATGAGCTATGGAACCTCTACCAATCTAGAACCTTTACTGAAATGTTAAGAAGCCCTCAGTCTTACTTCATAGTGGGAACAAAAGGGTACCATTAGCGTGTTCTTCATGGATAGGAAGAAGAGGGGAGCTCCTGGCCTATACTCCATAGGAGGACTTGATACTCAAGAAGTCCTGATGCCATGTCCTCAGCCATTACACCTTGAGCACACCTTCATTTATTTTACTGATGGAAGAACTTCTACAGGGCAGGGCAGGATTAATCCTTCAGGGGCCCTAGGTAAGCACGTTTAAAACTCCCATAGACAGGGAGGAAACCCGGGAAAGGAGGAAGCAGTGAATAAGAAGCCCTTCTGCTACCTGGAGGACAATGTACAGAAGGTGGGGAGAAGAGACAAACCTCAGTAGGCAGCATATGGGCTCTGATCTCCCCCCTCATCCTTTCCTCTTTCTGCTACCAGGCAAAAATCTGCCTTGGAAACCACTGAAAGAGTAATCTGAAAGGGCCTCGCCTAAACATTTGGGGGAGGGGGACATTCGCAGGGATTAACACTGTTAGCAGACTTGCAACCATGTTAACCCCTTTATATGGCATATTCAGCGGCACTAACATGGTTAGTTGGGATTATGTATATTAGGTCTGATATTCAAAAATAATCTGAGTTCCTAAATTTAGGGTCCTAAATTGTTGCTTTTGTTAAATGCCGTTGAGTCAATGTCATTTCAGCCTGCCCCATGGATGGTTGTCCTAAACTGTGTTCCGTCTTCAGTCAAGCAATTGTTGATAGAGTGACACTCATGGCTGCTGCTATTGTATTGTTCTTTCTCATTGCTGGCCTTCCTCTTTTACATTGACCTTCAGCCTTGCCAAGCATAATGTCTTTCTCTAATGATCTCTCTCTTCTCATGATGTGTCCAAATTATGAAAGTCGAAGTCCTGCTATTTGAGCTGCCAAGGAAAGCGTAGTCTTGATCTCTAGTACTGACTGGTTTGTTCTTCAGGTAGTCCATGTAATACACAGTATTCTTCGTCAGCATCATAATTCAAAGGTATTGAGTGTCTTCCTGTCTTTCTTCTTTGCTGCCCAACTTTCTCGTGCATATGGACAAGTCAAATCTTTGTATGCAGAGATACATCTCTGTACTTGAGAATCTTATTGAGATCCTTCATAGCCCGTCTGCCAAGAGCAATGTGTCATGAGATTTCATGACTGCTTGTCGTTTCATTATTGATTCTTGATTCAAGCAGGTGAAAGTTATCTTTTAGTAAAACATTTGATCCTAATGGCCTACTATTCATAAACAAATATTCAGATAACAGTAACTTATCCAGATATTCGACCTACCTGCTCCTTTCTATGGATTTTCAGCACACTGTACAGTTAGTCTGGAAGGATTTTCATCAGTACTATCTCGGCACTATCCGCATAGTGCCAGAACAGAGCGTGAATGGAGCATGGGCGTTCCCTGAAATTATCCAGAGAGTGGCAATATTCGGTCTGGATCACTATCTGAATAACTTCAGGATAGCAAAAGACTGTTTGTTCTTAAGTTGTCTTGATAACAGAGTGAATATTGCTACTATCTAGATAAGTTCTGCCTGCTCTAAACATATTTAATACCACTCACTATCCCGATTATGGCGCTGAATAGATGCAGGGTTTAAATATCAACTTGTACATTTTCTGCTGAAAATTAACCGAAGTTAAAGAGCTTTAGTGATGCTCCTAAATGTAGTCCTGTCATTCATTTGCCTAGATTTATGAGCCTAATTTAATGCCCGGTGCTGATAATCCGTGCTAAGCTCCTAACTTTTTCCCTGCTCTAAATCTGCCCCTGCTGCCACCCACTTTTTAGCCTCCTAAATTTAGGAGTTGAGTGACATTTTGGGCATACATTAAGGAATCTACCCTAGTAAATTTTCTCAGAGGCTAATATAGAAGCCCAAATCTCCATTTTAGGAGTATAAATCCTTTGAATATCGGCCTCATTGTATGTTCCTATGTGTTTGTTTTATTTTATTCTACTCTGCCTGGGGTGGTTGATGAAAAGGCAGATAATTAAATTTGAACTATAAATAAATAAACAAGAGATGCTTACATATATATTTGAAGTCATTTCTTACTCATTATGGAAATCTTGAACATTGTTCTGTGACTAATCATTTCCATCCAGGAAAAAGATTGACCTTATTCTGTTTTCTGTAGCATATGTGTGCATTTTGAGTTGGTACTAAAGGAATGAGAATAAGTTGCTTTTAGACTCAGATTCTGAGCTGTACACGGAACCTACTGTTGGACCAGAGCTTAAAGTGAAGGATTCTAAAGGATCTCTCCGTCATACATCCTGGAAAATGTTATCATTCTCTTAGGGATATTAGATATTCTGCATGAACTTGTGTTTGATTACTAACTGAGATATTTTTTCTGTGTCTTACGTAAAGGAGACGTGTACAGAAGCCTGAAATTAAAGTGAGAGAGAGAATAGGTATAGCCCAGATCCAGCTGTGCCTGATGGCTCTCTGTGAGCTCTCATGCCCTGGTTACAGGGAAGCGTCAGGAGTTCTCGCTAAGCTGGAGCAAGGCCACTGTGCTTCAGTGTGTGAATACAGAATTATCAGACTTCATGGCCTTGCTAAGATTCAAGTCCTCTTTGCATTTTCAAAAACACACTGATCTAGCTGCACAACCAGCTGCAGAGCAGATGGGACACTGCATTCAAATAGCTTAAAACTCTTATAGCTTTGTGCATTAAGGTCCTTGCAGGCAACCTGCCAGACTCTTTCCTCTAATTCTCTTTGCATTAGTCTGTTTGTCCATTCATTTATTCAGCTCATACAGATGAGAATTTGAGGCACTCATTTGCCGGCTTGCACATATTCTGAGAATCCAGGGTTTTCCTACAACTAACACATACAATTAAAAAGCTTTTTTTAAAAAAGAGAGAAGATCAGAACTTCATAGCTACCTAGCCCCTCATCACACAAATAGTATCCAATCAATTTTATCATTCAACCCATACGAGTCCAAAGTATTCAGTTCATAAATCCATTTCTGCTCCTTCTGTAATAACAAACGTCCTCTATCCCCTCTACGTACATTCAAAGGGAAATGTTCCAATACCGTGCATCGCAATTCTTCAAACATATGACTAGAAGATAAGCAATGTTGTACCAAAGGCGTCTCAATTTTTGCTTTATTGATACTATATTTGTGTTCAGCTAATCGTGTCCATAAAGGGCGTGATGAGGGGCTAGGTAGCTATGAAGTTCCGATCATCTTCTCTCTTTTTTTTAAAAAAAGTTTTTTTAATTTTATGTGTTAGTTGTAGGATATATTGTTAGGAATAAAGTTAGTTTAATATGTGACGTCACTCTCTGTAAGCGATTCTATTGGTGAGAGGTCTGTTTAAAAACAGCTGATATTAGACGCTAAGGATACGTTAGCGGCGAGAAGCATTCTTTTTGCTCGAGATTATGGGTGTTTGAAGATACTTTTTATGTTTGGTGGATTAACTGCATGAAGAACTCCTGAAGAAGCCACTTCAGCGAAACAAAAGCTTTTGTCAAGTAGTTAGCCGTGGTGACGGACAGCTGAGGCTGTTTGGTGATTGCAGCTTGCAGTAGCAGTTGGATCAAGTGGTTTGCAATATCGTTACATGCCGAGCCCAGGATGTCGCTCAGATAAGTGTATATATACCTTTACTGGATATACAGATAAGCTGACTTTTTAAAAAATCTTTTCTGTTTTGTTATAGGAAAAACGGAGTGCATCTTATGGACTTTGGTACTAGGTAAAAATTACCACGCACTATATAGAAGTACAGACGATTCTCTTTTAATATTTATGTGTATTGTTTAGCTCTGAAGGATCCTTAAAAGTACTTTTGTGGATGTAGAAATTTGAAATTGTGGTGAATTCGGATTAATAAATAAATATTATTAAGAATTATAAGGCTGAAGACCTATGATGTGAGCGTCTGCCATCTCCCTATGGTGACTAGATTTGCCAGATGTAGGGATAAGTCCAACCTGAGGTCACTTATCTGCCATACTGAATTAGTAATGTGTTTATTTGTGTAGAAGATTTATATGAGTTTTTTGGAGATTACAAGGAATTTATGGTGATTACTAAGGGTATTTTTTGTTAGTTAGTTTAGTTTATCCCTTAGGCAGTTATTCTTATTTAGTGCATAAAACTAACCCATTTGGAGAAATTGCCCCCGACCCTTACAATACAAAACGTGGACGACGAAAAAAACACAACAGTGCTAAACAAACATTTTTTTGTTCCATGTTCACAGAAGAAAATCCTGGAGAAGGACCACAGATGACTGACAAAGCTACATATGGAAATGGAGTAGATAACTCACAATTCACTGAAAACTGAAAATGGGCAAAGCCATGGGGTTGGATAGGATTCCTCCAAGGAGACTAAGGGAGTTTAGTAAATGTCTGGTGGATCCTCTAAATGACATGTTTAATATATTCTTGGACATTAGGGTGGGTCCTTGGGTTTGGAGAAGGACTGATACAATCCCTCTTCCCAGAAGTGCTAACAGAGCAGAGGGGAGAAACTACAGGCTAGTAAACCATACCTCAGTGGTTAGAAAATGATGGAAACGGTGCTGAAGAAAAAGGTAGTGAATATTCTACCATCCAAAGGATGTAAGACCTGAGGCAGCATGGTTTTGCGAAAGACAAATCATGCCAAACCACTATGATTAATTTCTTTGACTGGGTGACCAAGGAACTAGATTAAGGGCATGCATTGGAAGTAGTCTACTTGGATTCCAGCAAAGCCTTTGATACTGTTTTTCATAGGAAACTCTTGAATTAACTAAGCAGCCTGAAGTTAAGACCCAAGGTGGTGAACTGGATAAAAAAAATGGTTGACTGATAGACGACAGAAGGTGGTGGTAAATGGAATTCACTCAGAGGAAAGAAAAGTGAGTAGTGGAGTACCTCAAGGATCCTGATGCCAATTCTGCTCAGTATCTGCGAGTAATATTGCCAAAGGGTTAGAAGGAAAAGGTTGCCTTCATGGATGACATGAAGATTTGCAACATAATAAGTGCCTTACTTTAGGGTTGTACCTGCCACTCTGTGCCTGCCACGTTCAGTTCCTTGGATTTCTGCACTCCAAGTACCTCACTCTGCACTTCTTCACATTAAATTTTAACTGCCAAGCATTCGTCTAATATTTTTAGATCACTTCTCATGTTATCTGCTCCTCTGAGGTATCCACAGAGACATAGAGGGGGATATCCTGTACAGAGCGGCAGCTAGACACAGGGCTGACCTCAAGACCAATGCAAGGTGTTGGGCGCCTTAGGCAAACCTTCAGCCTTATGTCATGCCTCAAGATTTGGATAATTAAAATCAGCAATCATGATCATCTGAACACCACTCTTCCAACAACAATCCTATAACAAGTTGAAAAGTGTACACTAGCAGCAGGGGCAGCGGAAGGCCTTTTCTTGGGGGGGGGGGGCCTAAGCTCTGCCCCATGGGCAGAGACCCTTCCTGTTCTGCCCACGGGGATTCGATCTCCCACGGGCAGACAGGAAGGGTCTTTGCCACGATCACAGCCTTTCTTCTTCTATCCGAAGGGGATGGGATCCCCACGGGTACCCTGCTGCCTGCCAGCCGCTATCATGGCAAAAACCCTCCCTGTCTGCCTACAGGAGGATCCCAGAGCAGACAGGAAGGGTGTTTGTTATGATCATGGCTGGCAGGTAGCAGGTTTCCTGCAGGGATCCCATCCCCCGCAGGCAAAAGAAAAAGAGAAGCCATGATCGTGGCAAAGGCCCTTTCTGTTCTGCCTGCAGAGATCCGATCTCTCATAGGCAGACAGGAAAGGTCTTTGCTACGATTGCGGCCTTAATTCCTTTTCTGCCCATGGTGGATGGGATCCCCGTGGGCAGCCTGCTGCTTGCCAGCCACGGTTTTTGGTGGGGCCACGATCTGTGTGGTTCATCCCTTCCTGACACTTTTGACTAGCAGTGTTTCACAATGGCGTGAGTCCCCCATTTCCAGAATCAGGCATGTGGGAGGTTTATATGTATCTCTCATAGGGAGTGTCAGGGGCTGTGTGTGTGTATATCTGTGTCATTGGGAGTGTCAGGGGGTGCAAGCGTCTGTGTGTGTGTGTGTGTGTGTGTGTGTGTGTGTGTGTGATGCAGTCTGTCAGAGGTTGCAGGCATGCATGTGTCATGGGCAGGACTGGCCTATGAACTAGGTGTTCGCATAGGGCAGCAAACTCTTGTGGACAGCATGGCACAGCAATTTCTCCATGCTTCTTCAAAGAAGCGGCAAAAGCCACTACTTCAGTTCTATGGCAGGCCTTACAGCACCCACGGGTGTGTACGCAGTCACTGCCTGCTGCTCCTGCCCCCTTCCAACAGGAGGTTGCATCGGAGGGGGACAGGAGCGTCAGCCTGTGAGTGTGCAAACGTGTGTGCACTTTATGGCCCGCCACGCCACTAAAGCAGCAGTAGAAAGCTTCCACCTTGAAGAAGCATGGAGCACTCACCGTGGCACCCACCTCCCTCAGGTGAGAAGATGGATGCCGGGGGGGGGGGGGGCAGCAGCATTGTGGGCCTACCTAGGGCAGCAGAAACCCTTGGGCTGGCCATGGTCATGGGGAGTGTTGGGGGCTGCATACAAGTGTGTGTGTGTCATGAAGAGTGTTGGGGGCTTCATACATGTGTGTGTGTATGTCATGGGGAGTATCGAGAGCTGCATGCACATGTGTGTGTATGTTATGGGGAGTGACAAGGGCTGCATGCATTTGTGTTTGTCATGGGTAGTGTCGGACTGCATGAATGTGTGTGTTATGGGAAATGTTGGGGGCTGCATGCATGTGTGTGTCAGGGAGTATCAGGTGCTGCATACAAGTGTGTGTGCGTCATGAAGAGTATTGGCTTCATACATGTGTGCATGTCATGGGGAGTGTTGAGGGCTGCATGCACACGTGTGTATGTCATGGGGAGAGTCAAGGGCTGCATACATGTGTGTTTATCATGGGTAGTATCGGGCTGCATGAGTGTGTGTTATGGGAAATGTTGGAGCTGCGGGCATTTGAGTGTCAGGAGCTGCATGCGTGCGTGTGTCTCTCGCATGACCCCCTCCTCCCAGGCTTCCTCCAGTTTCTCTCTCTCATAACCACCCAGCTTTCCACCTGTCACTCTCTCCTAACACCCCCACTAGCCTTCTCCCAATCTCCCTCTTTCTTAATACCCCCACCAGTCTTTCTGCAGTCTCTCTCTGTCTCTATCATGATCCCCCTCTTCACCCAATGTCTCTCTCTCCCTCGCTCATAACCTCTCCCCAACAAGGCTTCACCCAGTGTGTTTCTCTCTTGCTCATAACCCCCCCAGGCTCAGGGCTGGTCCCAGAGTCGGTTCATGGTGTTGGCACACTAGGCAAACCTTAAGCCTTATGCCCCTCCTGTCTGTCAGAATCTATTATTTAGCTTTGCATGCCCTGCTCTTTGCTGCCACCCAGAAATTGCTGCCCTAGGCAACCACCTAGTTTGCTTGATGGTTGAGCTGCCCTGCTCAAGCTTCACGCAGGCTCTCTCTCTCATACCACATCCCTTCATTTAGTCTCTCTCACTCGCCCATTTTTGTATCTGGCTGCAGTTCTTCAAAAACACAGAGGTTCACTTTTCACCCACTGTGATCATCTTTCTGAATGGTGGAGCCGTGTGGTGCAAGAAGTTGGCTGATCTCCTGGTTTCAAGTCTCATGAGACTTCAGACCATGAGATCAGCCTAAACGTCTTGGCCCCATGCAGCTCAGCCATTCAGAGATCCAATTGTGGTGGGTCAAGCATAAACTGCGATGTCTTGACTAGGCTTGCATGTGCAGACAAGCATGCATACGGACAATTTCCCTGCCGCTGGACCGACCCTCAACAATAGACACTACGTCTTGGCGAATTGGACATCATACTTCTAAATATTAACCTTTGCTTTGTATGTATGCATGTGCCCATTCTCCCTGTGGGTAAAAGAATGTGCAGAGTGCTCTTTGGGTTTGTCTGGTTGTTAGGATCTATTGTTTTGCTGCTGCTCTTTGCTGTTCCCCCTAGGTGACTACCTAGTCTTGCCTAATGGTTGGTCTGGCCCTGGCTACAACCCTACCCATCTTACTGGGTAGACTAGTTGGGCCCTATTGGTCTTAATTTGCCACTATTTGCTATGTCATAGAAACATAGAAACATGACGACAGAAAAAGACCACATGGCCTATCTAGTCTGTCCTTCCATAACAACAACTACAACAGTCCACTTTTTACCTTTAGAGATCCTCTGTGTTGGTCCCATGCTTTTTTGAATTCAGTTACTGTCCTCATCTCTACCACCTCCACTGGGAGACACTTCCATGGATCCACTACTCTTTCCGTAAAGAAATATTTCCGCATATCACTCCTGAATCTATCTCCCTTCACCCTCATCCCATGTCCCCTTGTAGCAGAACTTGCTTTCAATTGAAAGAGGCTCTCTCCCTGAACATTTATGCCACGGAGGTATTTAAACATCTCAATCATATCACCTCTATCCCGCCTTTCCTCTAAGGTGTACATATTAAGATCCTTAAGTCTGTCCTCATATGCTTTATAATGAAGCCCATTAATCATTTTAGTAGCAACCCTCTGCACCGACTCCATCCTGTTCACATCCTTTTGAAGGTGCGGTCTCCAGAATTGCACACCATACTCCAAATGAGGTCGCACCAAAGACTTATACAGAGGCACTTTGTTAATAATCCAACTGGTTTTTAGTAACCAAAAAGAGGTTACACTCTACTTTCCTTACAGTACTCTATGGTCTCATGGAGATGGTAATACCTTCAGATTGTTTGATACAGTGTGTGGTTTTCAGCTTGCTCTTAAGATCTCAACACTACAGTTGTATTGGCATCCTTGCAGTTCAACCCCTTAATGTCCAATATCTTCTAAAAAATAAGTGGCCAGTGAAATGACTTTGGACTATAATATGCACACATATTTGACACATAAAATATTCAAATAAAACAAGACCAATTAAAAAAGGAAGTAGTAGGAAATAGTATAAAAATTGGGACATTGCCAGGACATGATTATTGGCACCTGTGGTGGAGAAGCAGGCTCAGAATGCAGAGAAAGAAAGAAAAAGCAGCCTTTTTTTTCTTTTCCCAAAGAAACTGCAGGCACAGGAAGGGTTAACACCCAAACTAAAGACAAAGATTCCCCACAGAGGAGTGCAGACCTAGGGACACGCCCTGTTCCCATGGAGAAAGAGGGAGGAGATGGGAATGGTTTGGGGGCGGAGTCAAGAGCCATAGGACAGCCCCAAACATTTAGGCAGGGAAGTTGCACTCACAAACAGGCAGGGGAAAAGGCAAAGAAACGTGGAGAGGGAAGGAGAGAGAAAGAGAGAAAGAGACGGAGTCACAGACACAGACACGAGAGAAACAGGAGACACAGAAGCAGTTTGGAAGCAGGAACAGGGAGCTGAGAAGGCCAGTGGAGAGCTCAGAGGAGGATTCCTCTGAGGAGGAAATATTCTCCAGAAGCTCATGGCCTAGCCCTTCTCACTGTAAGGAGCCTATAGGAAGGAAGAGCACTACTAGCAAGGTGAGCCCTTTACAAGCTTTAAAAGAGCTGCTTAACAGGGAAACCTTTTCCTGCCCTTCCCCCACAAGCTCACGTTCTGTAAAGCAGGGCTGGGAGCAAGTCTTGAAGGCTTTACAACCTACAAAAGCTTCTCAGGCAGATACATAAGGAAAGCAGATATCTGAAGGAGCCTAGCGAGGAAGAGATGGACCTGGGGGACAGTTTTGATGCAAGCAGTGTTTCAGATATGGAGATAGACTGTGCTGTCTGTGCCAAGGAAGAGTAAAAGAACTGAATAGGGGTTTAATGAGCTGGAGGAAAACCCAGGAGTTCTTGATTACTGAATGTGCTATCTGTGTTAAAGGAATAAGAACTGAATAGGGTTTGTTTAGCTGGAGAAAACCCAGAAGTTCTTAACAAGGATATTTTATGAAAAGCCCATAACTTTTAGCTAGGCTTTTAATGGTAGCTTGGCTGATAAAAGCTGCATGGATAAGAAAGCCAGGAAGAAGCTAAAAGTTCATATTGTAACTGGAAGAAATACTACTGCATTTGAAAAGTCTCTTGGTGGACCAGGGAATATTGCTATACCTGCTGTGAACGTAACAGTAGAGATTTATAGTGCCTCCTGGGGACCAGAAAGCAGACTGCTGTTGTAAAAAGAGTTTTTACATGTGGAACAAAGGTTTAAACTAAACCAAGCCAAGGACTGTTCAATAGGCTTGTGTTTATATGGAGAAGTATCCTGACTATGTTTGTAAGCTTCTAACTATTCTTGCCCAAGAATTTAATTTGGTTAGGAAATCCTTATTTCTCAAATAAAGAAATATTCCTGTGACCTTTGCACTTGGCTCCAATCCTTTTAAAGGACACAACTACATGCTATTTGGGCTGAATCTATACAAAGGACAATCAGAACCCTCTTGTATCACTAGGCAACCGCCTGGCCACACGGGGGAGCTCCGACACACCCTTATAAACAAATCTAATCAGTTTGAACAGAAGAACCACATTCCCACTGCAGTAAAATTAGATGCACAGAATCAACCAATGAATGATGGCTCTAATATTTAAAATGGCCACATTCACTTCCTGTTCCATTTTCACAATGGTAAAGATAAGAGAGCTGCCTGAGACAGTCAGAAAAGCCATTAAAACCAAACAGCAAACTTCAGGGGGTACAAGGTTATCTCCAAAGACCTTGGAATTCCTGTGTGTACAGTTCACAATGTTATTAAGAGGTTTCCTGCTCATGTAACTGTCAAGAACCTCTCAGGACGTGGTGGGAAGAGGAAAATTAATCCAAGAAGTCTGCAAAGGTTAGTGCAAACTGTTAGAAAAACAGCACGTAACAACATCCAAAGAGCTTAAGACTGATCTTGAGCAATCTGGAATGGTGGTTTCAACCCGCACCATACATAGCGCACTAAACAAAGGAAGATTTCATGGGCGAAGATCAAAAAGGACCCACTGCTGGAAGACAGACAGAAAAAGGCATGCCTGATCTTTGCCCAAACTCACCTTGAGAAACCACAGTCCTTCTGGGAAAATGATCAGTGGACAGATGAAACCAAACTTGAGCTCTTTGGTAATGCAGACCAGTGATACATTTATAGGTGAAGAAATGAAGCAGGCACATGTGGTCCCTTTACACAAATGCGGAAGTAAGGATGTGATTGAAAACTAACCTTGGTGGTGAGTAAATTGTTGGAAACGCTGCTGAAAGAGAAGGTGGTGAGGTTTCTGGAGGCCGGCGGATTGCGGGATCCGAGGCGGCATGGATTCGCTGGGGGCCGGTCTTGATGGACAGGTCTGGTTGATTTTTTTGACTGGTTGGCCAGGGAGTTGGACTGAGGGAGAGCCCTAGATGTGGTGTATTTAGATTTCAGTAAAGCTTTTGACACTGTTCCGCACAGATGACTTATAAACAAACTGAGCACCCTAGGGATGGATCCTAAGGTTACTGCTTGGGTTAGAGATTGGTTGAGTGGGAGGCAACAAAGGGTACAAGTAAATGGGGCTCACTCTGAGGAGAAGGAGGTTACCAGTGGAGTGCTGCAGGGATCTGTCTTTGGTCCTATTTTTTTTATAACATCTTTGTTAGTGATATTGTGGAAGGGCTGTCGGGTAAGGTTTGCTTCTTTGTGGATCATACCAAAATCTGAAAACAGAGTAGACATCCAGGAAGGTGTAGATAACATGAGGAGGGATTTAACTTAGCTTAAAGAATGGTCTAGACTTTGGCAGCTGAGATTTAATGCTAAAAAAATGTATGGTCATGCATTTGGGCTGCAACAACCCAAGGGAGCAGTACAGTGTAGGGGTGATATACCTTTGTCTAAGAAAGAAGAACGGGACCTGGGCATGATTGTGTCTAATGATCTCAAAGTAGCTAAACAGGTAGAAAAGGCGATGGCGAAAGCTAGAAGGATGCTTGTGTGCATAGGGAAAGGCATGGCCAACAGAAGAAAGGAGGTGATAGTGCCTCTGTATAAGTCTTTGGTGCAACCTCATTTAGAGTATTGTGTACAATTCTGGAGAACGCTCCTTCAAAAGGATATAAACAGGTTGGAGTCGGTGCAGAGGGTGGCTACTGAAATGGTTAATAGTCTTCATTATAAAGCATATGAGGACAGACTTAAGGACATTAATATGTATACTTTAGAGGAAAGGTGGGACAGAGGTGATATGACTGAAACGTTTAAATACCTCTGTGGCATAAATGCACAGAAGGAGAGCCTCTTCCAATTGAAAACAAGCTCTGCGACGAGGGGACATAGGATGAGGGTGAAAGAGGATAGACTCAGGAGTAATATGTGCAAATATTTCTTTATGGAAAGAGTAGTAGATGCGTGGGATAGTCTCCCCGTGGATGTGGTAGAGATGAGGACAGTATCTAAATTCAGAAAAGCATGGGACAAACACAGAGGCACTCTAAAGGAAAAAAAGGGGACTGTTGTAGTGGGTGATATGGAAGGACAGACTAGATGGGCCTTGTGGTCTTTTTCTGCCATCATGTTTCTAAGGGAATAAACACCCTTCCAGCAGTCATATATGGTGGAGGTTTCATAATGTTGTGGGACTGTTTTGCTGCCTCAGGATCTGGAGGCCTGGAAAAAGAAAAAGAAAGAAAAAGAAAAAAACAACATTGGAAACAGCCACACACTTGAACAACACATTAATGGCAAGCATATAGAACAAAATGCATGCAAAAGGTAGGCAAGTCATTCAACAAATGCTGTAAAGCAATGAGTACAAATTCTCGAAGCTTAGCCAACAAAATTCCTGATCTGGAAGCCCTAATGGTGGAAATGGACTTGGACATTGTGGCCATTACAGAAACATGGTTTAATGAGTCACATGAATGGGATATAGCCATAGCTGGTTATAATCTATTTAGATGAAATAGAGAGGGTAGAAAAGGAGGAGGAGTAGCCCTATATGTCAAAAGCTATATTAAAGCTGCTGAAATGCAGAGGACGTGGGGAAAAGAAGAAGCGCTCTAGATTGTGTAGGAAAGAGGAGATGTCACTGTCATCCATACTGGTGTGGTCTACAGGCCTCTAACTCAAAGCGAAGAATGGCTAGCGAATTGATTGTTGATATTGCAAAGATAGCCATGAATGGGGACGTGATCATATTGGGTGACTTTAATCTACCCGATGTGGATTGGAGTGTTCCTTCTGCAAATCTGGAAAGAAGTAAAAAACTTGTGGATGCCTTCCAAGATGCGTTACTTAAACAAATGGTGATGGAACTGACCAGGGAGAGCTCCATGCTTGATTTAGTGCTCATCAACAGAGATAGTGTGTGGAATATCCAGGTGGGTGCCCATGTGAGCAGCAGCGATCATCACATGGTGTGTTTGAGATAAAAGCCAAGGTAGAATCCAATCACAGCAAACAAAGGTGTAGACTTCAAAAATGCTAACTTCAGTAAAATGGTGAAGTACCTGAAGGAGGGTAGGGTGGGAGGGGTTAAGGGAAGTGGAATTGCGATGGGCTAAACTAAAGAAAGCAATAAAAGGTGCAACAGATACATACGTAAGGAAAGTAAATACAAACATGAGGAAAAGGAAACCTATTTGGTTCTCCAAAGAAGTGGCTGCACAAATAAAGGCAAAAACCACAGCTTTCACAAAATTCAGAAGCTTGCAAACAGAGGAACACAGAAAAGAATACAAGATCAAACTAAAAGAGACAAAAAGAGAAATAAGGATAGCAAAATCAAAGGCAGAAGAAAAGATGGCTAAAGATGTGAAGTGTGGCGACAAGTCTTTTTTCAGGTATATTCGGGAGAGGAGGAAAATCAGAGGTGGAATTGCAGGACTCAAAAGTGCTGGGAACGGATTCGTGGAAAGTGACATTGAAAAAGCGACTATGCTAAACAAATACTTATGCTCTATTTTCACTAGAGAAAATCCAGCAGAAGGACCACCTGTGATTGACAAATATACAAATGGGAAAGGAGTATATACCACACCATTCACAAAAGATGATGTGTTAGAACAGCTTGCAAAACTGAAAGTGGACAAGTTTATCGGACCAGATGGGATACACACCAGGATACTGAAAGAGCTCAGAGAAGTTCTTTCAGGGCCTTTAAAGGATGTTTTTAATAGATCCTTGGAGACAGGAGATGTTCCACAGGACTGAAGAAGGCTGATGTGGTACCTCTCCACAAAAGTGGTAATAGGGAAGAAGTGACAAACTACAGGCCAGTAAGCCTTACCTCGGTGGCGGGAAAAGTAATGGAGGCACTCCTGAAAGAGCGAATAGTGGACTTCCTCAAAACCAACAAGTTGCATGATGTCATGAGGTGCAGCGGTCAGAGCCCATGGAGATAGGGGATTCTGAACAAAACGGAGCTAACTTTGACAGCTCAGAGATACACATGGCCAAAGGTTGCCATAGGAACCATACACAAGCTATTTCACGTGGTGTAGGGGAATGCCCAGACTCAAAGCTAGCTCGTGGCTCATCAGGGGATGAGGGGCAGCTGACAAGGGGCGGAGCCAACATCACAAGCTACGCAGTTAAAAATCACTCACCTGAGCGTAGTGCAGAAGCGGCTAAAGGGAGAACTGCAAAAGAGAGAACTGCTGAGGAGAGACGTGCTGGCAGGGAGAGAAGTCCCGATAGCAGGAGAACTCCAAGCAGGGAGAGAAGCCTGAGAGGCAGGAGAGAAGGATCTCCATGCTGGTTAAAACCAATTGCTGACCAAAGGAGACTACCAGGGAGATGCAGTGCTGAGAAACCCAGGAAGGGCTGTTTGGAAGAACAGTGCACAGCTGACCAGTGCTTCCGAGAACCTTGCTACAGAGGAAGCAGAGGTAGTAGCTCTGAGGCCAGGCTAAGGCAAGACCAGTCACCCAGCACAAGGTACCAAGCAGGAGAAAACCATTATCCTGAAGATAATTTGGTGCCAAGGAGAAAGCTCAAACAGACACGGAGTGAAAAGCCTTCCCACGAGCAGAGCTGTGCTCGAGGGAGGAACGTTGAAGGGAAACTGCTGAAAGGTAACCTTATTCTTCCTAATAGAAGAAGCTTAGACTATAGCAGTCAGCCATGTACTTACCAAGAATTATGTGCCACCTCTGAGAGAGACTATAGTGATTACGGTATTTACCCATCCACCTCTAGGCTTGTGGGGGAAGGGAACTCCCAAAGCTATAGAGAGGAACTCAGCAGTCAGAACAGAAGTTTCACTCACCGGGAAACTTACCCAGATATAGAAGAGATGCAATGTGATCCGTGTGAGGAGTCTAACGGTGATATTTACATGGACTGTACATATACCTTATCTGATAGCATATCTTCTCTATGCTGAAGAGCTGTAGGAGCTAATTCATAAAGAAAACAGACAGGAAGAGATTTGTGAAGGAAACTGTTTTCTTTTACCATTTTTGCCTCCATTGTGAAAGCTGAAGATAAGCATATCCTTTGTTCAAATGTTTCTTTAACTTTGATACCAGACGTATGGTTTTTGTGTTGCCTTATTTCATTGTGTGAAAATCCAACCCTGGGAAGGGAATAAATCCTGTTTAAATCCTTATCACTCCGACTACAACTACTTTCTTTTTGCTAAAGTTGTGGAACTACAAATCCCAGAGGGCATTGCCAAGCCTCTCGACTATACTCCACAGCTATTAAAGAACTTACCCTGCTAATCCACCCATGCCTATGGCCTCTGGGGGGTGAGTGGGCGACAATGATTTGAGGCAACATGGTTTTACCAAAGGACGATCTTGCCAAACAAATCTGATTGAGTTTTTTGACGGTGACCAGAGAACTAGATCAAGGGCATGCAATGGATGTGATCTACCTAGATTTCAGCAAAGCCTTTGATACTGTTCCTCATAGGAGGCTTATCAATAAACTCAGCAGCTTAGAGATGGGTCCCAAGATGGTGAACTGGATCAGAAATTGATTGACTGTCAACAGAGGGTGACGGTAAACGGAACTCACTTGGATGAAAGGAAGGTAATTAGCGGTGTGCTCCAGGGTTCGGTCTTGGGACTGGTACTGTTTTATTTATTTATTTATTTAACATTTCTTTTATACCGCACTATTATCATCAGCGCGGTTTACATTGAACATACTTATACTGTCAGGCAGTGGCCAGTCCGCCGCCTAGGGGGAGCGGGTCTGTCCGCCTGATGACCCTTTCGATGAAGGAGTAGTTGTGGACATGAATGGGTCAAGTACAAGATAGGATTTTATTTCCCCTCCTGGGGTTGGATTTTCAAATATACAACACAACAAACTTAGGATAATAAAGCCATACACTCTGGCATGTGATAAAGGAAAATGAAAGACAGCTTCTTCTTGCTTCTTACTCAAATTATATCCACAGGAAACAATATTCTCAGCATACAGTTCTTTTGTAAATGAACAGCAAATCTTGTGATCTTTACAGCTAGCCTTAAGCAATGCACAAACGCTGGCTTAACACAAAGAAGTAATTTTGTCTGAAATGGTTAGCGTACAATCCATTGGATCACCACATGAATCTTCACTAGCAGAATCAAGTATCATAGGCTCCTGCTGACTTTCAGCTGAACAAACGTTTTCTTTATTGCACAACGTTTGTAAACCTCCTTCTAATGTATCTTCACGGGGCTTATCCAGCCAGCCCTCTCTAAGGTAAGAATTACTGTTACCATATAAATCCTTCCAGGATTTTCAGCATATAACTTTTTATAAGAACTTTTCCCTTTAAAGTATTTGCTTGTCATACCTTCAGGTTTTGGCTGAGGATAATGGAACTGCTCTACCCTGTTAGCAAAGGGTTTTGCCCTTGGAAGCTTTCTCTGAGGTTTAGGCTTTTCAAACTCCTCTTCTTCTGACATGCAGATATCTTCTACACAATACCTCTCCCTCTCAGGGGCTTGTAAATGCTCCCACGCTAGCTCTCCTGTTAAATCCTTCTGGTGGCCTTCCCAGCATGGCACCAGCCTTGGACTTTTCCCACGAGGCTTCTGAGCATTAACTCTCAAGGTATTTCTGCTGCCAGTAAGTTTCCTTAAGTCTGGTTCAGAATCACTTCCAGGGTCATAATTCTCAGATACATACGGTTCCACTCTCTCAGGCTTCCATTCACTCTGCAAAGCACGTTGCCTCTGAGCTCCAAACTGCGTCACAGCAAACTGACTCTCACAGCTGTTTCTCGCTCTCTCTCTGGGTCTGTCGCTGGATCTCTCTCTGAGTTCCTTCCTGTTTCTTCCTTCTCCCCTTTCTACCTCTACTGAGTGTTTCTTATAGTGCTGATTAGCACTTCCCCCACTCAGGTGAAAACTATTTGCTTCAGGAGCTAAGGATTGCTTGCTAGTTGGGCGGGGTTGCAGACCTCGTGGCTGGGTCTGTTTACATTGCTCCTGACAACTATTGCTCATGTGGTTTGCCTGCCTGTCAGATTCTGACCTAGTTCTCACAGAATCCTGTGTTTTCAAGGCCCAGGATGGATCTTCCCCATTAAAATACATACAGGGTAACTGTAGTGTATTTTACATTTTAACAGGAATTGAAACTTGGAAGAACAGGGGTAACTATTTACAGTTATTTACATAGTTAAAAATATCTGGTTATATGCATGGAGTGTGTAATTTGTGAGTGATATTGCCAAAGGGCTGAATGGAAAAGTCTGTCTTTTTGCAGATGACACCAAAATTTGCAACAGAGTGGACTCCTCTCAGGAAGTGGGGAACATGAGGAAAGATCTACAAAAGCTGGAAGAATGGTCTAAGGCTTGGCAATTAAGATTTAATGTGAAGAAGATCTGTCAAGAAGATCTGTCAAGGCCGAAACAAGCAATAGGGCGTTCACATACTCAGCGCCAATCCAATGGAACCAAATACCGCATGAATTAAGGCTCACAAACAACCTGAACGAATTTAGACGAAAACTGAAAACCTATCTGTTTCAAACCCACTACAACTTGATCTAACTGCAATACCCTACCTCAACCAGATCTCCTCTGCCGCACTCGGCAGCATATAATCTAATAGTATATAGTCATGTATAACTTGTACACCTTGGCAACTAATTCCGTACAAATTGTATATAACCATGTATATATAGCCTGTACACCTTGGCAACTAACTCTGTACAAATTGTATATATGGGCCCCCCCCCCCCCAATCTACTGAAATCAAATGTATACCTTGATCTGTGTGCTTTAATCAAAAGTGTATCATATCCAAATGCTTGTCCCGTGTTACGTAATCATTGACTAATCAAAATGTAAAACTGAAATCTCAATGTACCGTACAATACATTATGATTCTGTAAAGTAAACCGCTGCTGATCGTAAGAAGCAGCGGTATACAAGTGTTTACTAAATAAATAAATAAATAAAGAAGTGCAGTGTAATGCACTTGGGAAGCAGAAATCCAAGGGAATTGTATGCGATAGGGGGCGAGAGATTGATGTGCCCGGACCAGGTGAAAGACCTCTGTGTGATTGTTTCTGATGATCTCAAGATGGCGAAACAGTGTGACAAGGCGGTGGCAAAAGCCAGATGGATGCTGTGTTGCATACAGAGAGGAATTACTAGTAGAAAGGAAGAGGTACTAATGCCACTGTACAAGTTGCTGGTGAGGCTTCACCTTGGAATATTGTGTTCAGTTTTGGAGACCATATCTCGCAAAGGATATAAAAAGGCTGGAAGTGGTTCAGAGGAAGGCGACCAAAATGATTTGGAGCCTGCGTCAGAAGACTTATGAGAAGAGATTTGAAGACCTAAATATGTGCACTCTGGAGGAGAGAAAGGACAGGTGAGATATGATTCAGACCTTTAAATACTTAGAGTATTAATGGACAAACAAACCTCTTCCAAAGACGGGGAAGCTATAAAACTAGAGGGCATAACATGAAGATGCAAGAGGGTAAACTGAAAGGCAATGTCAGGAAATAATGTTTTACTGAAAGGGTGGTGGATACTTGGAAAGCCCTCCCGATGGAAGTGGTGGGGGCAAACACAGTGACAGAATTCAAAATGGCATGGGACAGACATAGTGGATCCCTTTATAGCAATAGGATAAAATCAAAATAAGCATAACTATCTCTTATATCTGAACAAACAGGGGTGACCTACACGGAGCAGTGGGTACGCCCCTAAACAAAGGTATGGGGAAAGGTGACCTGCACGGAGCGGCAAGTGCATCTACTCTTGCCGCCTTGCTGGGCAGACTAGATGGACCATACTGGTCTTTATCTGCCGTCATATACTTTGTTACTGTGTATTAAAGGAATCATGAAGTCAGAGGACTACCAAGGTATTTTTGAGCGAAACGTTCTACCTAGTGTCAGTAATCTAGGTCTGGGCCGAAGGTCATGGGTCCTCCAGCAGGACAATGACCCAAAACATACAGTACATTCAAAAATACAAAAGAATGGTTAAAAAGGAACACATGGATTGTTCTAAACTGGCCAGCAATGAGTCCTGATCTCAGTTCTATCGAGAACCTTTGGAAAGAGCTGAAATCTGCCATTGATAAAAGAAATCCTGCAGATATTCATGAGCTGGAACAAATCACAATTGAAGAATGGTAGAAACTACCAGCAGACAGATGTACAAAACTTATAGATTGCTGCAAGAAATGTTTGGAGGCTGTCATCACTGCCAAGGGTTGTGCAATCAAGTATTAGTGAAGGGTGCAATTAATCCTGTCCAGGTCATATTTTTTTTATCAGAAATTACTATGTCTAAGTTGCACAGACATCTTTTTTTGTTGTATACCGCTGAACATATTATTAAATTATTATGATGACATACAGTTGTAATATTTCCAATTATTTCTCAAAATATTGTACACTACATACCTAAAATGCAAGGGTGCCAATAATATTGACCACAACTGTAGAACAATGTACAATACATTATAATGTGTTACCTATGGGGCAATGGAGTACTTTAATATTCACTTTAAGGGAGTCACGTGATGCGTGAGTGAGTGTGGACGCTTCCCGCTCGCTCCGGGGTAGCCGCGAGGAAAAATCTGCTTTAAAATCGGCATTTCGCCTCCTAACGCTCCCCTTATTCTTTGAGGGTGCCTTGGAAACTGCCCGCTATCCACCGGTGGTCTTATTTGACTAGACCATGCCTTTGGCACCGCGGAAGGAGAGAGAAAAAGCCTCCAGAGCCGGGCCTACTACACCGGGTCTAACTCAACCGGCCTCTCCGGGAACGGAGAGTATTGATTCTGCCCCAGCGGAGCTTGCAAAAGAAGTGGTTAAGCTCCTGGACCCGAAATTTGACCTGCTCCTAAAAAAGCTGGACAATTTGGAAGACTCACTTGCTGACCTGGGAAAACGAGTGGATGAAGTAGAGCATCGGGTCACCAGTCTTGAGAGCGAGGAGGGGCGTCGGGAGAGAGAAGCGGCTCAACACGCGCAGCAAATCCAGGCCATGCAGCAAAAGCTTGATGACTTAGAGAATAGATCGCGTCGAAACAATCTACGCATCCTGGGCATCGGCGAGGAGCGATCTGACGGCGAGCTCCTGCCCTTTTTGGAATCTTGGCTTCCAGAGGCCTTGGGCCTGGAGAACCTGCGAGGCCTCCTCAA
Source organism: Ichthyophis bannanicus (assembly GCA_033557465.1). Lineage (NCBI taxonomy): Eukaryota > Metazoa > Chordata > Amphibia > Gymnophiona > Ichthyophiidae > Ichthyophis > Ichthyophis bannanicus. The sequence continues at coordinate 43,892,667 of CM066042.1, read as the reverse complement.
AATTGAGCGCGCCCACCGGCTGGGGGCCCGCAAGACTGATGATGTTAGGCCACGTGTGGTAATCCTGAAGATTCTCAATTTTCAGCACAAGGTCTTAATACTGCAGGCCTATAGAAAGCTACCTGAGCTGCTGCTGCAAAACCGGAAAATCCTAATGTTCCAGGATTACTCGGCACAGGTGGCTACAAAAAGGAGGGAATTTGCTCCAGTCTGTGCGGAACTGTTTCGCCGCAAGGTCCGATTTACTCTGGCTTTTCCGGCCCTCCTGAGAGTCACTTCACATGGGAAAGTCCATCTCTTTGAACAAGCCGGTAAGGCAAAGCAGTTTTTGACGCAATTGCCTGCTGAATCTGTGGCGGACTGAGCGCCCTGACTATTGTCTTGGCAGTTCTATGAGCCTGCTTGGATGGAGGAAAAAGGCTACCCAGATGGCTGGGTTTATGTTATGGTGGGATGGCCTGGAGACGAAAGACTTTGATCTTTGTCCTGATGGCAGAGGAGAACTCGGCCGGAATCCTGGACTTTCCGTTTAGTTTAAAAATGTCTTATGTAAATAATAACCTGTTTATCTCTCTCTTCTCGTGTTTTACTACTTTGATATGCTGCCCTGGGTTATGTTTTACAGGGCTACGGTGCTGCAACGCTGCACTCGCGCTCCTGCTGGGGTGCGAGGGGAGTGGGGAAAATCCTCGGGGCTGCCCCGAAGCATTGCCAGGACTCGGGCCTCAGTCGTGGTACTGAGGCTATGGATGGTGATAGTTTTAAAGGGGGGGGGGAGCTGGGAGGGAGGGGATGCGTGGATGGGGGGAAGGGGGGGGAGGGGAAGGGGAGGGAGGGAGGAGGAGGCCGACCCTGGATAATGAGAACCCTACGGGACAGTTTCCTTCTCTTCTATTTTCAGCCGGATCCGGGTCTCTCCGTGGGTGGTTTTGTCTGGAGCACAGAGGTCTGGCTTATGATGGTGGGGTGGAGGCTGGGCTGCCCCATACTCAATCTCAGTTGTTTCATCCTAAAAAGGTTTGCATCGAGAGAATGCATTACCCTCCCTGATTTGCAGTATGTAACCTGGAATGTCAGTGGCATCACCACTCCAGTGAAGCGCACCAAAATTCTGCAAGCTCTCAGGCGGCAAAAAGCCCAGGTGGCTCTGCTACAAGAGACGCACTTGACGGCCACAGAGCATGCCAAACTGAAGCGGGATTGGGTCGGGACGGTCCTGTTCGCGTCCTCGGATACTCGAAAAAAAGGGGTGGCAATTTTGATCCACAAAAATTTAACCTGCGAGGTCCTTAAGATAGATACTGACCCCCACGGTAGATTTCTGTTTGCACATATTAAGCTTCAAGGGGAAGAAATGTTTCTTGGGACTGTTTATGCCCCCAACAGTTATAATCCTGATTTTTTCAAGAATATTCTACACAAAATTTTGGGAGCCCCAAAGATACCGGTGGTGATAGCAGGGGACTTTAATTGCCCCCACGATCCTTTCTTAGACCGTTCCCGCCCTTCCGCAGGGAGAGGTTGGAACAAACGGGGCATTGGGTATCTTTGTGAGCTGGGGGGGCTAGTGGACGCCTGGCGAGTGTTAAATCCTACTAGCAGAGAATACACACATCTGTCCCGAGCCCACCAAACATGGTCGAGAATTGACTTTCTTTTAGTCTCACAACAATGGTTTGGGAAGGTGTCCAGCGCAGAGATTGGACCCATTATTGTTTCAGATCATGCCATGGTCAGTTTGAATTGGCGAGGCGAGCGGGAGTGCGCTGTCAACTGGTCTTTTCCTAGCCACCTGGCGACCAGGACGGAGTTTCGAGATTTTGTGACTCAACATTGGGCGGAATATGTTAAGTTCAATGAGGGGACAGTAACATCGCTAGCTTCCTTTTGGGAGGCGGGCAAGGCGGTTCTCCGAGGGCATATAATAGCCTATGTGGGAGCGGAGCGGAAGAGAGTTAACGCAGAGATACTTCGGTTGTCGAGAGAGCTCCGTACAGCCCAGACAGTGGCTTCTAGGCGGCAGGGTGGTCTGCCGGACTATCTGGAGCTCCAGAAGCGCCTGAATGACTTGTTACAGGAGAGGGCCATTCAGGCCCAACAATATTATCGCCACCAGTTTTTCCGTTATGGAGACCGGTCTGGGAAATTATTGGCCCGTCTGGTGAAGGACCCCAGGGGTTCCCGACATGTGATGGTGATTAAGGACACCGAGGGTAAGAGACATACTAGGGCGGTGGAGGTAGCCCGGGTCTTTCGCGACTTTTATGAGCAATTGTACGCTTCTGAGGATGGAGATACGTCCTCCATGGAGGGCTTCCTGGAGCGTGTGTCGCTTCCCAAGGTGGGGACAGCGCAGCTGGAGGTGCTCAATCATGAGATCACCGGAGTGGAGATTCAGAAAGCGATTCGCGCTGGCAAAACGCACAAGGCTCCCGGACCCGATGGCTTTACTTATGAGGCGTATAAGCTGTTGGAGGTTTTGGTGGTCCCGACCTTGGCGGCACTGTATGCTGAGGTGGTGGACTCTGGCTCCTTCCCCAGGGATATGCGGACAGCCCGCATCACGTTAATTCCGAAACAAGGAAAAGACCTGGAGGATCCTGCCTCCTATAGGCCCATCTCGCTGATTAATGTCGACCAGAAGATCTTTGCTTCGATTCTGGCTGCGAGACTACAGCTGTTTTTACCGGAGTTAGTGGGATCCCATCAAGCAGGCTTCGTTAAGGGCCGGGATGCCTCGGTGAATATCAGCAGGGTGTTATTGGGTATGGAACAGGCCTTGCTGGCGCGGGATCCACTGTTACTTGTAAGTCTGGATTCGGAAAAAGCTTTTGATAGGGTGTCCTGGCGTTACATGTGGGCGGCCCTGGGGCGATTCGGCTTTCAAGGGGCGTTCTTACGGGGGCTGCAAGCCCTATATACCGCTCCCCGAGCTGTGGTCGATGTCGGCGGAACCAGCTCTTCCCCCTTTCTGTTGCAACGCGGTACGAGACAGGGTTGCCCTCTTTCTCCTCTTCTTTACGTCCTGCAATTAGAGCCTCTCCTACTCTCGCTGATAGAATCAGAGCGGATAAAAGGGGCAACTTGGCGGGGTGGGTGCCTTAAGGTTAGCGCATTCGCGGACGATCTCCTGTTGTGTTTGGCGGAGCCGATGGAGTCCCTACCGGAAGCTCTACGTATGATCGAGCGTTTTGGCGGGTTCTCGGGGCTTCGTATTAACCGCACTAAATCGATGGTTCTAGATGTAGACAATCAATCGCGGGGCAAGTGGCGGGGTGTCTTCCCGCTCCAATGGGCTGAGGGGAGCATACGTTACCTAGGCGTCTATATTCCGGCAAGTATAAGCTCCCTGTACGAGGTGAATACTCGCCCCCTCTTGCACTCTACGATCTCACGGCTGCGGCACTGGAGGGATTTACCCTTGTCTCTGATGGGGCGCGTTGCCTTAGTACGGATGATAGAGTGGCCACGATGGCTTTATTTGTTGAGGAACCTTCCCCTTTGGTTGTGTAGCCGGGATCTGCGGGAGTTATATGGTCAGGTTGGTCGGTTTCTGTGGCGAGCTAAGAGAGCACGTGTTGCATTGGAGACACTTATGCGGCCAGCTGAGGAGGGGGGTCTGGGTCTGACTTCTCTGCGATTATATAATTTGTGCTATGTGACGAGGAGGATTAGTGATATGGTTCTGGGCAATGCCGATCGACTGCCGATAGCGCTGCTTGACCAATTCTCTGAGCAGTGGCATAGGGCGTACTTGCTCCACTGTGGGGTTGCGGCGCTACCGCGAGCATGGCGGGAGTCCGTCTATCTGCGTACGATGCGAGTAGGATGGAAATTTTTATGCCACCATCGGGCTCAGCCCTGGAGAATGACGGACTGTCTGCCCTTGCGCGGGAATGGAGACTTTGCGCCGGGCAGGCTTGGCGGGGGAGGGCAGCCTTGGCAGCGAGCTGGGGTCGAGTATATTGGACAACTGCGTTCGGAGGCTGCGGATCGGCTCGACTCCTTTCAGGCGCTGGCGCGGAGATACCTTCTGCCGAAGGAGACTTTTTATTATTATTTGCAGGTATGCCACTACGTGGGTAGCCTCCCCGGGAAGAGAGACTTCTTCAACTCGGCCGGTAGTCTCTGGCTGCTACTGGAACAATGTCAGGCTTCCCCTGCTACTGGGCAAATCCGGGAGATGCTGTTGTTGTCTCCCCCGGGCAGCTGGGGGAAGTTCGAGAGGTTGGTGGAGCGATGGCGACGGGATGGCTTGGTGGAGCTGACCTTGGATCTGGTGGGGATGGCTTTTCGTAGAATCCGGGAGCTCTCTGAGGCCATACGGTACAGAGAGTTGCAGTTTAAGCTTCTATGGCGAGCGTATGTGTCTGAGGCGGGGGCGAGGAAGATGGGACTCTTGCTGACCGATGTGTGTGCTCTCTGTAATACCGAAGTGGGTACCCTGTTTCACAGATTTTGGTCCTGCCCTAGGATCCAGTTATTTTGGAGCGAGGTGCGCAGTAAACTGCTCCTTTGGGTGGGTAGGGAGGTGATTTTACAACCGGTGTGGTGTTTGTTCCATGTGGGGCCCTCGGGAGTGCAGGGCACGGATGCCCAGAGGCAGCTGTGTGCAAAAAGTTTTTTAGTAGCCAAACATTGTATCCTTAGACAGTGGCTTTCAGAGGGTGGCCCGGGGATTGGAGAGTGGGAAGCTCTGATGGGGAATCTCATGCGGATGGAGGGCAGAACGGCCAGGCTATTGGGAGGTCCCGTGCTTTCCCGTTTCCATCTCATTTGGGCTCCTTTGCTCAATCCCACGGGGGCAGATCTTGCAGGGGACCTGGAGCAGGCCTAGGTTAGGCTTCCCCACCTGTGTGCTGGCCCTCATTGGGAGGGGTGTGGTTCCTTGAAGTCCGTTGGAGAGACCTGTGGAGGTACTTATAGTCCAGGGCAGGGAAGGATGGGTGGGTTTAGGGGGGAAGGGGGGTGCGGGGTGGGGGGTGAGGAGGAGGGTTGATTAGGTAGCTGAGATTGCTCTAGCTGGTACCTGGGGAGCTGTTATACTGGCACTGGCTCGCTTAGTGCTGGCCATGTCTTACAGGCTCGAGCCAGCCCCTGGGTAGGTGAGAAATCCTGAGTTGACTTTCTGGTATTTTTTTTTTTTTTTTTTTTCCATGTAGTTAATTCCTTGTATTTACTTTTGTGTTGCATTTATAGCTGTTCTTTTGTACAAACTAGCCCCCTGGCTATCAGTTTGCTCGCTAGCTATTTCCAGCATGTACCCTGAATGTTTAGCTTTGGAAACTGTTTATCTCTATCTGCTGTTTCGGATGTGAGGCTTATCAACCTGTTGAGCTGTATGTCTTATGTGAAACCAATAAAAACGAATTTACAAAAAAATATTCACTTTAAACATACTAATGCCTATATTATCAATTCTGGGAACTGACAATTTATTGTTCATTATAATAATGGCTGGCAGCTCGCGGCTACAGTGGAGACCTCAGTACTGTAAGGGGACGACAGTACGGTACCACTCAAACTTTAACAATGGTTGGCAGCTTTTTCTCATTACAAGACTTCAGCACTGGGTACCAGCAGTATGTCATTACAAATATTCTTCCAATACATTCCTAAAAGAACAACATCATTAACAAAATCTCATCCAACATGTTTCAGCTTAAACTTATTATCCCACATCACACTCAGAAGTAAACCATATGTGGGGTCACTTTGTAGCGATAAATATCCTGAACTGTGTCAGTGGTCCTTGAAACCTTTGCACAGGACTCTGCAATTAGGGGTTCATTTTATAAGAGGTGCTCACTTTAAGCATGAAAGTCAGTGCATAAAAGGGGCTATTTCAGTAATTTTCAGACATACTGTATGTAGTCACATACCTGTGCAAAATAGCCTCTTATAAACTAGCGCCCAAGGTAAAAATACACATATGGATTCGATGGCATGTCCTTTCCCGGTGAGCATGTACATGGGCAGATTTTGAGCTGAGTGTGCAAATACCCACGCAGATTATAAAATATTATAATTTATGCACATACTTGCAAAATATAGGGACAGAAATTTACACCTGTTCCATATTAACATGTTAAATGTGATTTTGCACGACGAACTGGGGATAAATATATCCAAGCTGGGCAACAGTGATATGAATGGGCAACCATAGCAAACACTCCCAGGAAGGCTCAGAAAAAAGGAAATGGTTTTTGGAAGGGTCTCCGCTCCGTAGCCCCTTGGATATATTTATCCCCAGTTCGTCGTGGTCGGTTGAGGGGTTTATTTGCACGTTTGTCACCAGACAAGGTGACTGAGCCCACAGTACAAATGTGCAGAGCAGGGTTTGTGACTCATTTGGTCAGGTTTCCCACCCCCAGGGACTGCACTAACACTGTGGCCACAGTGTGGTGCAGCAGACAGAGGCAGTACCTCTAGGACCAGAGGGTCACAGGTTCAAATCCAAGCTAGGGCTCCTGCCAACCCAGTCCCCATATTTTACCCACCACTAAACAGAGATAGTAAAGACACTCCTTTATTGCAGAGAACATAAGCATGGTTCACACACCCATTTTGTACCCAACACCGCACACACACCATAACAATGGGCATTACCGACAGCCGAGTCCCCCAAATGCAGTCCTGGAGTGCCACAACTCAATCAGGTCATATGCTTTTCCAAGATACGGACATGCCAGCATGTTGGCGGTAGGGTACAGGTGGTGGAGGGGGCAGTGGCTGCTAGCCACAGAAGACAGTGGCCGAGCCATGTGCAGGCTGGCACGTCCACTGCAACATAGGCCCTGTCAGATGTACAGTCATGGACTTCCCAGGGAATTCAGCACATCTGTGGTAACACAGTGGTGCAGTGCACACAGACAGTGTGTGCAGGAGCAAAAGGTCACAGGGTCAAAGCCCAGCTGGGGCTACTGCCAATCCTGTCCACATATTTTCCCCACAACTAAACCATGTTAGTAAGGGCAATCCTTTATTGCTGGGGATATACGCATTGGTCATACGCCTATCTTTTACACCACCAAGCACAGACACCATGACCAGGGGCAGTACCTAGAGCAGAGTCTCACAAATGCAGTCCTGGAGGACCACACACCATTCAGGTTCCATGCTGCCACTCATACAAATAACCGTGCTGTATATCTATGCACCACCCCCATGGCATGTAGATGTAGCTCATGCATATTCATGAGGGACAGCAGGAAACCCCAACCAGTGTATTGCAAACCTGGACTGGATTTGGGAACCTCTGCCGTACAGCAGCAGCCAACAGGGACAGACACACCCACACCCACACCCACAGGCCCCATTGGCCAATGCCTCCTGGTGAGGCAGGACATTGGGCCCTGCGTGCATCTCCCAATACCAGCACTTGCATACCTTAGCAATGTCACCCTACACCAGGGTATATGGTACACAGCTCTCAAACGTTTGCTATGAGTACTGGCAGATAGATATCCCTACGTTACGCACAGTCTGCTCTATGAGCTCCATCATAATAATCTATCTGATGTCTGCGGTGTGTGCGTCAGGTCTGGCCCCTGACAGTGTTTACCACCCTAGGGAGGGACCCCCAATGGTATTGCATACCATACCCATGCCTGTACTGTGCCCAGGACTGGTGTGGTGGGCAAGGATTCTGAACCCCTCTATAGTAGCACAATGCTGGCATACGTGTGGGAGTGTGTGTCTGTCTATACAGTGTGTGTTGGCTGCAAACACTGTCCACAGTTTTGGCCTGATGATGTGCATAATGAGCAGCATGGTACCATGGGTATAGCTCAGACAGGGTGGGCTGGCCAGGATGCATCTGCACAGGGCATAGGGCACTGGCAGGGACATTGTAGTGGCCGTCCACCACCTCCACAGACAGGGTGACCTCTGTATGTGCTGCTGGGCTTTCACTCCACCCTGACTGTGCAGTGATGGCAGCATGGCTAGGCACCCCCATAGTGCTTCATAACACTTTCCTCATGTGATATATATGGGTCACCTGTTGGGGCCTAGTCACTGATGTATCTGCTTGTGTGTGCTGCCATCCCAGTTGTGGGTGCATGCATTTCCAGTGGGACTAACCAGCAGACTGTTCACAGCTGGTATGTGCCCTGCTGGAGTGCCTTGCAGGGTGCAGTGGCTGATGGCTTGATGCAGGGGAATATCAGATAGTGGTGGGGTGCATCTTAGCATATCCAGGCCTACTGTCTGTCTGATATTGTGGTCTGGGTGTGTGTGTGGGGCTGCTTGGACTGCCCTGTAGGGTGTCTGTTCCCCAACAGGACTGGGGTTGATGGTCCACTCTACTGCCATCATTGCGGGGGGGGGGGGGGGGTGTATAATGGGGATCTGTTGATAGGATACCCTGCCTGTTTGCCACCCTCAGCTGGGGGGGGGGGGGTTGTTGGTGGTACATGGCCCACCTAGGGGTCTGTGGGGTTTCCCCTGACTGAGACAGACAGAGATATCCAAGGTGTTCCTGCAGAAACTCACAGATTATGACTGTTTTGGAGCTCTGCCATGGCCTCTCTCAGCTGTGGACCTGGTCCAGGGCGCCTCATCGCACACTCAGGGTGAGCACAGTTCCCGCACAGTGTGACTGTGTGTAGCTACTCTGTGCAAATTAAACACCCGGTCAGTACCTCCTACCAGGCCAAGGTGCTGTGTGGGTGCACACGGACACGTCCCCCTACCAGGCCGGGGAGCTGTTGGGGTGCATTCCCCATCTTGTGTTCATCTGTGGACAGCTGATTTGCATGTGCAGTGCATCATGGGTATGGGTGGCCTAACCCTATCCTGGTTCCCACAGCAGACTGTCTGTGTGGTGACATGCAGGCTCTCTGCAGCCAGCTAGGGGCTTGCTGGCAACTATATAGCTGTAGCCCAATGGTTACTTCACTGCCTGTGGAGCCAGCGGTAATGGGTTCGAGCCCACAGTGGGGTTCTTTGATAGGGTTGTCCAAAGCTTTTTTTAGATTTAATGTACATATGTTGCTGCCATCAAACACACCCTCAGTGTACTGTACCCATAAGGTGCCTCTGAGGGTGCTTTATAGGGCACCCTATAGGGCACCTTATGGTTGCCGTCCATATAAGGTGCACTATACATTATCCTGTGACGCAACATATATGGTGCCCTATAGGGGACATTCAAGGGTGCCTTGGCGGACAGTGAACTTTAACATGTGCCTTATGGGCCGCCTTATGTTAACACGCTTTGTGAGTGCGTTTGCTAGTAGTGATAACTGAAATAAAAATAGCTTGCCCCCTACAGCACTTATCCACATAATACACACTGCCTCAGTGAGCCTTCTTCATTGGGCACTGTGGGGGATTGAACCCCTGATCTCTGCACCATTGGTCAGTGTCTTAACCATTGCGCTGTGGCTCTGTTCCTATGCTTGGGCATCTGCGCACCGCCTTATGCCGCCCAAACCTAACAGTGCACCGCCTTATGCCGCCTGAGATTAACAGTGCACCGCCTTATGCCGCCCAAAATTAACAGTGCACCGCCTTATGCCGCCCAAAATTAATATGCCTCCTAAAGCACTTTTACCCATTACAGTTAATGCCTCAGCCAGCCCTTTTTGTTGTGCACAATGGGGAATTGAACCCATGGCAGCTGCACCCACAGTCAGTGTTTTAACCATTGTACTATGGCTCTGCTCCTTTGTGTGTGCACATCAGGCGCCACTTAGCCTTCCCACGCACTATTGTGCCCCGCGCAAATGTGCGATCGCTTACCCCGTTTTTTTTCTTTTCTCTGCCTGAACCGCCCACTCCTTATATGGCACAGGCACACTACCACGGCCCCGCACATTAGGAATGTTTAGTAAACAGACCCCTAAGTTCCATGTCAAAGTTTATAATTTGAGTTATATGTACACCGCTTTAGCTGTTAGATAAAGCAGTATAAAAAAAGCTGCTAAATAAATAAATACCATCTTTTAACTTTGTGCGTTAAAGTCCTTGTTGGCAACCTGCCAGACTCTTTCCTCTGATTCTCTTTGCATTAGTTTATTTGTCCATTCGTTTATGCAGCTCATAGAGATGCGAATCTGAGGCACTATGGTTACCATCTGGGAGTTTCCTAGTCACTGTGGCATAGTGTGCTGTACCATCTCAAGTCCTATAGATGATCAATGCATGCAGACATATCTTTCACATTCCAGGCTCTCTGTGTGCGCTACGGTTTGAATAGTGGAGCCTCCTTGGGGAGATGAAAGAATTTAAGGTCTTCTCTTTCTTTGTGTACTAAAATATCATGAACCCTTTGATGGTCAACTTGATAATGGTTTTCTGTTTTGTATGGACATGGTGGGAGTACTGGATTTCTGTTGTCTCCCTCTTGTCACTTCCAGACCCTCATGCTACCTCACTCTCATTCCACTCTCTCCTTTGAATTCCACTCCATTCGCCTCTTCAGTCCTCTTCCTCTCCGAGTAGCTGTTATCTATCGTCCTCCTGACATTTCCATCTCTACTTTTCTTTCTGATTTTGATTCTTGGCTTTCTACCTTTCTTCTCCCTTCCTTCGCCACTCTTATTCTTGGTGACTTTAACATTCATGTCGTCAACCCCTCTGATCCCCTTGCTTTAAAGCTTCTCTCCCTTACCTCCTCACATAACCTTCAACTCTGTTCCAATTCCCCCTACTCACCAACATGGTCATTGCCTTGACTTAATTTTCTTCTCTTACTGCTCACCCTCCAATTTCTGTAACTCTATCCTTCCCTTGTCTGACCACCACCTTTTAAGTTTTACTATTCGTCATCCCCTGCTGCAGCCTCGTCCTGTCTGCACTAACCTATTTGGAAACCTGCTTGCTATTGATCCTTTAGCTCTTTCCTCCATTATTTCCTCATCACTTTCATCCACTCTGCTTTCTAAATCTATTGATGAGGCTGTGACCTCTTATAACACTGCACTCTCCTCTACCCTTGATGCTTTTGCCTCCCTCATCCCACGTCCTGTTAGGCGTTCTTCTCCCCAGCCCTGGCTCTCCCCCACTGCCCGTTATCTGCGCTCTTGTGCACGCACTGCTGAGCGTGCCTGGCTCAAATCCCATTCTTATCCTGACTTTCTCCACTTTAAATTCATGCTCTTCTCCTTCCAATCAGCCATTGCACTTTTCAAACAAATCTACTTCATCCATCTAACTCTCTCTCCTCTAATCCTCGTCGTCTCTTTAGCACACTCATTTCTCTCCTTAGTGTGCCTCCACCCCTGATTCTTCCCTCCCTTCCTGCCCAAACCTTGGCTGACTACTTCCACAACAAAATCCACACAATCACCCTCCAGTTCCCCTCTCCCCCCCCCCAATTTCTCACTTCTCCCCCCCCCCCTACTTCTGCCTTTCTTCCTTCCCTATGGTCTCTGATGAGGAAACGTCACTCATTCTCTCTTCCTCCAAACTTACTACCTGCTCTTCTGATCCCTTCCCCACTCATCTCCTTAGCTCCATCTTTTCAACTATTGTCCCTTCTATTTCTCATATTCTTAACCTCTCTCTCTCCACTGCAACCTTCCCTTCTGATTTCAAGCATGCTGTGGTTACACCCCTCCTCCAAAAACCCTCACTTGATCCCACCTGTCCTTCTAACTATTGACCCATCTCTCTCCTTCCTTTAATCTCTAAACTACTTGAGTATGCAGTCTACCACCCTTGTCTTGATTTCCTCTCCTCTCATGCCCTCTTGGATCCTTTACAATCTGGCTTCCATCCCCTACACTCCACTGAAACAGCTCTTACTAAGGTCTCTAATGATTTGTTCCTGGCTAAGTCCAAAGGCTTCTACTCTGTCCTCATTCTTCTCGATCTATCTGCTGCCTTTGACACTGTTGACCATAGCCTTCTTCTTATCACCCTGTCCTCACTTGGATTCAAAGACTCTGTACTATCTTGGTTCTCCTCCTTTCTCTCCCATCGCTCTTTCAGTGTGTGCTTCGGTGGCTCCTCTTCTTCTTCAACCCCACTACCTGTAGTTGTTCCTCAGGGTTCCGTCTTAGGTCCGCTCCTCTTTTCTCTCTATACCCAATCCCTTGGTGCCCTTATCTCTTCCCATGGCTTTCACTATCATCTCTATGCCGACGACTCTCAAATCTATCTTTCTGCACCTGTTATCTCTCCTGAAATCCAGTCTAAGATCTCACTCTGCCTCTCTGACATTGCTACCTGGATGTCCCATCGCTGCTTAAAACTGAACATGGCCAAAACTGAACTCCTTATCTTTCCTCCGTATGCCTCTCCTCCTCTTTCCCTTTTCTCTCTCTCTGTGGATAACTCTGTAATCCTCCCTGTCTCTTCAGCACATAACCTTGGTGTTATTTTTTATTCCTCTCTTTCTTTCTCTCCACATATCCAGCTCATTGCTAAAACATGCCATTTCTTTCTATACAATATCTGCAAAATTTGCCCTTTCCTCTCTGTTGATACCACTAAGATGATTGTCCACTCCTTAATCACCTCCTGTCTTGATTATTGTAACCTTGTCCTTGCCAGCCTCCCTGCGAGCCACCTCTTTCCTCTTCAGTCAATTCAACACTCCGCTGCACGATTTATTTTCCGCCAGTCTCGCTTTTCCCACATCACTCCTCTCCTCATCTCGCTTCATTGGCTTCCCATCCGTCTCCATATCCAATTTAAACTTCTCCTCCTAACCTATAAATGTATTCACTCTTCTGCCCCCCAGTACCTTTCGTCTCTTATCTCTCCTTACACCCCCTCTCGGTTACTTCGCTCTTCTAATAGTCTTCGTTTATCTGTGCCCTTTACTCGTACTGCCAATTCCAGACTTCGCTCCTTCCAACTGGCAGCACCCTTTACTTGGAATAGTCTTCCTATCTCTGTGCGCCAGGTGTCCTCCCTGCCCATTTTCAAGTCCAGACTCAAATCCCACCTCTTCACTACTGCTTTTTGTTCCTGTCTTGCCCTATCTTGATCTATCCATCAACATTTGTTTACTTTGTCCTGTAAATTTTGTTATTTGTATTTTGTAACTTATTTTGTATTCTGTCTTATTAGATTGTGAGCTCTGATGAGCAGGGACTGTCTCTCTCTTGTATGTTTGTACAGCGTTTCGTATGTTGCGGCGCTATATAAGTGTTTATTAATAATAATAATAATAATAATATGCATCTAGTGCTTAGAACTACTAAAGTTCCAGGTAGTTACAGGCCACACTCATGCTTACTTCTGCTAACAAAGATGGAAGGTGGCAGAAGCTGCCGAATCTTATGAATGCAAAACTGAGCCAATATAAACAGCTCTTACTTATTTATTTTATTTAACACACATTTATATAAAGCATCTTCCAGAGTTCAGTTGCGGTTTACAATAAACAACAATCAACAAATCAGGTTTGTTTTACATGGAACATCATATTATAAAAACGAGTAACAAAGCAACATATGTGTTATAGAACAAAGTAATTAACTAAAGAGAATGTATTATTTAAACAGTGTAAGACAATACAGAATAGAGTAAACTATATACATGTATTTTATTTATTTATATTCAGGCTTGATATACCGCCCAAGACTGAAGTATCAGGGCGGTGTACAATAAAAGGCAGCCGCAGAAAAAAAAAAGAGAGAAAGGAACGCCATTTGATAATAGGAAAGAGCTAGTGAGAGATAGAGAGTAGAAAAAAAAAAAAAGGACAGAGGCTACAGGGCTAGACAAAGAAACACAGGGGGGGGGGGAGGGAGGGCAGGGCGTGGCAGTCGAATGTGACATGATGGTCAGGATTTGGCATGATGGTTACGTTTCAGGGAGAAGCTGGAAGGTCAAATGCTTGAGAAAAAATATGAGTCTTGAGGAGAGCTTTGAAATGAGGGAAAGAGGGCTCAGTATGGAGGGTGTGAGGAAGGGAATTCCAGAGGGCGGGGGCTAAGAAGAAGAAAGCACAATGGCGGGTAAGTTCAAGGTGAGCCTGGGATGGAGAAGGAAGGAAAAGACGAATGGTATGAGATGAACGGAGGAGACGGGGGGCAGGCTGATGAAAGATAAGATCGGAGAGGTACTGAGGAGTGCTGGTATAGAGAACCCTGTGAGTGATGATGAGATACTTATAGATAAGCCGGAATTTAATGGGGAGCCAATGAAGAGAGGAGAGACAGGGGGTAATATGATCAGAAGGAGAGGAAAAGTTGAGTAAGCGAGCGGCAGTGTAGAAGTATTAGGTCATAAGGGATTGGGTCATCATATGATTTCAACTATGTTTATTATCCGTTTGAATGAGAGGGTTTTTATTAGATACAGACTGGTACCTGTTTAGCCTTTATCTAAATTAAATGAAGTATTATCTATGTTGTTGTAGTGTTTGGTAAATAAGTAAGTTTCCAATTTTTTACGGAATTCCATGATCTCAGTTAGTGTTTGTAGCTCCTCCGGGAGGGAATTCCAGATCGTTGGAGCTATGTGAGAAAAGGCTCTGTTGTTTGTTAATTTATGTGCTTTTGTGAAGTCTTTTGGAATCTTTAGTTTGTTTAATTGTCCTTTTCTGTGTGTAGGCTTAGAAGGTTCTTTGCATATTAGATTGCATAGTGTAGTTGGGGCCATATCGTATAAGGCTTTGAATGAGGTTATTATTGTTTTGTATACTATCCTGCTTTGTATTGGTAGCCAATGGAGAGATGCTAGTATTGGTGTTATGTGTTGGAGTGAGTTTACTTTCAATATAATTCTAGCAGCTGCGTTTTGTGCTAATTGAATTTGTTTAATGTTTTGTTTTGATATACCTATTAGAATTAGGTTGGCAAAATCAAAGTGGGGAGTTATGGTGGCCTGGATTATATTTATAAAGTCTTGTAAAAATACTAGAGGGCGTAGTTGTTTGAGGATTTTGAGTTTGAAATAGATTTTCTGTATGGTATTGCTGATGTGGGTTTCCATTGTAAGGTGTGTGTCTAATATAACACCTAGGTATCTTATTTCGTTTTTTATTTTAATTTCTTGGTTTTGTAGTGTTATGTGGGTTGGGGGGGTATATGAATGATTCTTTGTTACGATTAGAACTTCAGTTTTAGCATGATTTATGTGGAGGTTTTGTGCTTTTAGCCAAGTTGTGATTTCATTATAGCAGTCAGACAGGAGTTGTAACGGTAGATTGGGGATCGTAAATGGAATATACATCATAATATCATCTGCGTAAAGATGATATTGTACTCCGAATTTTTTAAAGATGTTGCATACAGGTTTTATGTAAATATTAAAAAGTAGGGCTGATAACGCTGAGCCTTGAGGTAAGCCAATTTCTTGTTTATATATAGAAGAGGTTTGATTACCAATTCTTACATTTTGCGTTCTATTATTTAGATAGGAAGTGAACCATTTGTGTACTGTGGAGTTTATGCCTATTTGTCTCAGGCTGTTGAGCATTATTGTGTGATGTACACTATCAAATGCGGCTGAAATGTCAATGAATAGTAGAATGAAAGCCTGTTTATGATTGTCAATCCCTCTTAGGAGCGCATCAATTAAAACTGTTAGGAGTGTTTCAACTCCATGGCGGGGCCGAAATCCATATTGTTGCTCATCCAGTGGGTAGTATGAGTCTAGATATACCTGTGTCTGTAATTGTACCACTTTTTCAATTATTTTGGCCAAAAAGGGTATGCTAGAAATGGGTCTTGTGATAAGGAAGCTTATCATAGCTCAGGAAGGAGCTATAGAAAAGGTGAAGTGACTCTGAACAAGCAACCTGTCAGTTCTGGTAGAAATAAGAAAACAGAATTTTCCCATAAAAGACTACCAGTCCCAGAATGCACCAGGTTTCCAACAGCCCTTAGAGGAGCTGAAGTGGGGAAACGTGTGTTCAATCAGGAGGGCTATGAGGTAATCCCTAAGCACTCATCTCAAAGGGCAGGGCCTGATTCAGCACAGCTGCGCTGTGTTAGGGAGGAGCACTCATCTAAGCAGAATAAAGGTAGAGTTTATTCTACAGAGAATTATCCTCAGGATCATCATCATCTTCACGAGCAGCTTGAGCTTGATCATCTTCATCATCAGGAGGATCATCAGAAGCAGAAGCCAAACCAGACGGACAGAGAGGGAAAGAAACCCTTTGGAAGAAAGAGGAGAAAAGCCTTTGAGAGGTCTAGAAGAGTCCAGAGCAGTACGTATACTGGGAGGCATTCCAAGGGCCAGCATACACCATTGGACTGGGGAAAGCCAGAGGAATGGTGCTGCAGAGCTAGGAATCTCCAGACGGTACCTGTGAGGGAGACGGCTGCACGTGGAAGGGACCCTAAGACTCATGCCAGAAGGTATGTGAAGAGAGATCCAGTGTCCAGGGATCTGGATTGGAAGGCTGTACATAAGAACTGGACTACATACTGGCCAGGCTATATAGAGAGGAACTCTAACAGCAATGGAAGCTCAGGTATGAACACTGATCTATGCCCTAGCTATAACCTTGAAAGACAGCAGGGAAACAAGTATTCTCCTGAAAGTGCTCCATTGGGAGATTCATCTGTGCCAATCCATGATATTGAACCCATGCTTGTTGAAGAAGAGGGGGTGATAGCAGATGAAGAATCTGTTTACATGGACTGCTCTCTGTCTAAACTCCTTTGGTGATTTTCTGTTATAAAGTACAACAACCATCACAAAGAAATACAAACTTGTTCTTTAATCTACTCAGAAAAGCTCCTGAGTAGGATTTTTAGCCACGCAGAAGAAAGCAAGCCAGCTAAGGGGTTTCAGCTGGATAACTGCTAGCAATTGAGCCTTACCTAATTGCTTGTGAGCTCTGAGAGAATCACTTCTGAATCTATGTGGGAAGATATAAGAAGTTTACCTGAAAAGAACAGTTTTTTTCTTTCTTTGTGGCTTTTGGTTTGTTGTTTGATACTTTGCTAAGAGAATATTAGCTAAAGCGTACAGAAAAGACCAGTTTGTTGCCAACCAGGTCTTATTTCTTTTGCTTTGATTGCCTGACAAGTTCAAATGTTGTTTCCTGATTTTGTTTTTTCAAGTTTAACACTGAAAGCAAGTAACCTGATTTATGTGCTACCAAGCATATCTGTGTTGGGAGAAATAACCCCATTAATAAATATCTTATTGGCTTTACACTTGAGCACAACTAAATTATTGTGAGCAGCTGTGTCGGGTGTGAATGGACTGCATTGCCCACAATCCCTTGCCAATCATATTGACATATGCACTTGCCAAGACTGTGAACATTCTCACCCAGGCAGCCGTCTGACAATCTGTATGATACTGGAGATGTTTTATCAAGTTTGCTGTTTTTAAGGATTGGGCGTATTTGTGCGTGTTTGAGTGCGGGTGGGAGGTAACCTTGAGTTAGTGAGAGAATATCCAGCTTGTACAATGTTGCAAGGCTATGATGTCTTTCTCTAGTTTTCTAAAATAACTGGAGACAAGGATGCTGGTAAAGACACAACAACTTCTTCTGAAAAATTTCAGAGAGAAAGTCCAGCAGTTGCCCACTATCTCTATTTCACCTTGATGGATATACCTCCTAATTGCAAGATGTAATTATGACCTGGGACAAATGAGCTGTGGAGACGTCCTGCAGTTTTCTTGGTGTAAAACAATCTGACAACACCTTGCTTGTCTTATTGTCATTGCTGAATCTGCTGTAGACTACCCAAGAGCTTCTTGAAGGTAAGAGCTAAATTTTTAACATTATTTGTAGAAAAATCTATAATATATTACCTTTATTTGCATGTAATCCATGAAGATCTCTATTAAAAGCAAAATGTATTGGGGAGGAGTTTCCCACAACTGTGCAGCAGAGGAGGAAGCAGACTGATCCCTGGACAGCCCTGATGTCATCGGGGGCTTATTTTAAAACATCTAGCGGGAGCAGTGATTTGCTGGGAAAGGTTTCCCACAGCTGTGCAGCAGAGAAGGAAGCAGGCTGATCCCTGTGTGTCTCCAGAGTCATCAGAGGTTTGTTTAGCATCAACCGGTTTGCTAGGTGCATGGCCGTTGTCATGCAGTTGTGGCGTGTCCTAAGGGGCGTGACACAAGGGGCACTACATGCCCCTTGGGAACCCATTGGAGCACTGAGGGAGCACTGTTCTGGTGCTCTGAACTGAGTGTTGATATCCATGGGAAAGCTCAAGAAGAAAGTGATATCCACAGGTGTTGTTATGGTACTGATGGATAAACACTTGAAACCCAAGGAGGAGGGTAATCCCTCAGCAGGTACTGTGTTTGCTTCCTTGCATGTTTGGGGGCATCTCTAAGTTCTCTGGATCGCACTCCACCCTCTCCCGCTTCTATTGTGACTCCACCTGACCCAATGGACGGTAATCGGCCTTTACAGCAGAGTACACCTTCTATTGCTTCTGGATCCTTTAAGGCGGTGTCCTGGACACCTCCTCCAGTTGATGCCAGGGAGGAACCTGATTCCCTGTTCTCTATTTGGCGATTAGTCACCCGGACTGAACAGACTTTGGTCAATACCATTTCCCAGCTTTGTGCATTCTCACAGGAGACTGTTACAAGGCTGGGTAAAGTTGAGGAGCAGGTGGACTTCTTAGCTATCCAAGGTCTTAAATGTGAAAATCAGTGTTTCTCTCTGCAGGCTTTTAGTGCTTCTATTATTAGTCTAGTAATACATCGTAGATTAGAAATGTTTGAAAATACTTAAGAGCAAAAAAACATTTGTTTCCTGAATTTTCCCTTTTGTCATTTGCTTTCCCCAGAGGTCTTACTCTGAACGTACCTCAAGGAGACATTGGTTCTATCCAATGCCGACTCGATGGTATTTTCAAAGATTTTTTATTTGCCTGGTGGGAAGGTATCCGGCGAGTCCTCTGAAGGTTTTGGAATCCTGCAGTCTCAATCAGATTTTGACACAGTTCCTGGAGGACTCGCGGGATGTTATCTCCACTAGGGCTACTCTTTTGGTTACATTTCTTTCTGAACAGGATAAGATCTCTGTGTTTAAAAGTTACTTCAAAAATAAAGTGTATTTTGTGGTGCAGGGATTCAGTCATTGCCAGACGTCTCGAGGGCCACCCAGCTGCGTAGGAGGCTTTTTTAGCTCTTAAGCCGAGGGTGTTGGCCCTTGGGGCATCCTTTTCATACAGTATCCTTGTAAGTGTCTGGTTACACTTCAAGGATCTAAGTTTATCTTTATGGACCCTCTGCAATTGGAGGCATTTCTTGCTAATAGGGAAAAACAAGCTGATGTTGGGTGAGACTGTTGGTGGGAATTCATAGAAGCTGTAATATTGGAGTTTTTCCTTTTTTTTCTTGATGTAATTTGGCTTCTTTTATTGTTTCTCCCCGATATGTGAGCTAATGGATATGTAATTTTCTTTCCTTTGGGATGGTTTTAAAAAATTCTTTTTGATGTTATTTGATCGTTTTTCTTTCATACTTGCTTTGTAAGTATTTTCTAATTTGAAAATAAATAAAAACCTAAATGTACTTTCTGCACTATGCAAGAGTCATTATAATTTGTAATTGTAGTAATTTCAGTATTTCTATAATTGCCCTTTCACCAACTATAGATGGTGGTCTCTACTCTCCTCAACCATTTTCATAATTTTCTTAGTCATATGGGGTATGCATATCCACATCTGCCTTTCAAAGTCTTTCCCACCCCTCTCGCAACATGGCAGATCTGCTGCAAAATGTAAGCATGAGGTGTTCCAGGCTTCAACTATGAGGCTTGTCAGCAACACTTCCCTGGTGGCCAGTGGACGCCAGGGCAGGTGGGACACAAAAATATAATGTTAAGATTGGAGAGTCTTCTAAAGGCCCAAATGGCTGTTGGTCCTTGTAGTTGCTTTAGCTCCAATCTTCAATGAAACAATCAAGCTGAGTGGTGGGAATTAATAAGGCTTTTATTTCCCTTTTCACAGTGGTTCTAAATAGTGGGTTACAACTTTAAAGCAAATGTCCTTCATTCAGGTAGAAAACAAACTCAGGGTTCAAAGCAAAAACTGTTATACGTCACAAGAATGGAGGTGCTCAAACAAATAAAGAATGCTCTGCTGGCAGTTCACCCAATCACAAGTCTGGCAGTGACTCTAAACTTTCAGAAATGCAAAGTGTACAGTCCATCTCTTGGTCAGATAAATCTCCTGCCAGTTCCACTTGCATCGGCACGTTATCAGAAAGCTCTGATTCTATATCCCTGGTTTCTTGTAAAACACATTCAGGGGTTTTGTATATTTTCTGTAGCAGTTCCCAATGTCCTTGGCCTAGCCTAGGGCCTCGGCCACGTGCTGTATTAGGCTTTAAAGTACCCTCTTTCCTTAGAGGCTTTATAGCGGCTTTATCATAACTTTTAACACTCACAGCTTTCTTATTAGGCATACATTTCTCATACCTTGTATGGCAGCAATCCTCAAGTAACCGGCTTTCTTCCACTGCCTGCCTTTCCCAGGCAGCAGCTTGGTGAAATCCTTTTCTATGATGGTTAGGCTTACCCTGTAGCCTTTGACTTCCTTCTCCTGGTGAAGGCCTGCCTCTGTACAAGCCCAGCTTCTGGCTTACTGACTCAGTGTGGCTTGGCTTCTCCAGCTGATTCTTGTTTGGCTTAAGGTTGCAGTTACAGCAGGGCTTTTGCCTCTGAGGGCAAACAGCTCCCGGTTTGGCTTGAGCTGACACCTTCTTAGGTCCTTCCTCAGCTCCTGAGAAATCACCTCTCCCTCCTGGGAATCCTCTAGCACTAGAGTAGTCAGGTTTCCACTTCCACCTCTCTCTCTCGGTGCTGCCAGTGATTCTCCCCTTGCTTCTGCTTGGGCTGCTGCTTCTGCTGGTGCTTCTATCTCCGAGGCTGCCGGTACTCCTTCTGCCTCTTCTCCTTCCTCTCTTCCAGTCTTCCACTCTCCCCTTATGAAGCCCTCCTGCTCTTGAGGATTGGAAGCTGGTTGGCATTTCCTCGTGACCAGCTGGGCGTGGCTCTCCAGTCTCCCTGAAGGCACTCCCTCTAGCTGGTTCCTGGGAATATTGCAAGTCTTTTTCTCTGTGAAAAACACCTTCTTTTCTCTCAACTGGGCTCTCATCAACCCTCGCTGCATGACAGGCTACATTCAAATCATCTTGGCTCTGGAGATCTCCTTGTGAACACACTTCTTGATCACAGTGCTGCAGTCTCAGGTGGAGGATTATACTTTGTGATCACGTTTCCTGGCAGCTTCTCGATGTTTTTGCTGTGCATGCACCTTCCCCACTGTGACTTTGAGTAATGCTCGGGAGCTTCACTGTCACTCATGGAACACTCTTATTCACAAGCAGATCTCCACACTGATGCAGGTCCATAGATCTTTCTCAACCTCTTCCTCGACAGCTCATCACTACTGGTGCTGATCTCTGCATCTCCACGAACTTGCTCAGTTATTTGAAGACTGGTTTGATGCAACTTCTTTTCCTCTGTGTCTGCCATGATAATGGTGGCTCTGTCCAGCTCTTTGGTACTCAGACTCCTCATCTTCAGGATGCTTGCAGGTACTCCCAGTGACTCTATACTGGTAGGGGGTCCCAGCCCTACTGATCACTGCTAGCAAACTGGTGGCAACCAGAAACTCTGCTTCTTCATGCTTACCAAGAGTTGCTATGCAGGCTAGTACATTTTCTATTACTTGCTGCACAGCTTTCGTGACTTCCAAGGGCAGTGGTGGAAGTAACATAGATCCTAGTGCCATGCTAGATCTATGGGCCTAGTGATTTCCTCTGCATTCTGAAGTTCAATCACCCTACTAGCTTCTTTCCCTTCCTTAATCTTCCCTCTACTTGCAGTCTTAGAGTAGGTCATTTTCAACTAGGTCCTCGTCTCCAACCTCTCTTCCTCCTTCAGTCCTTTCATCCAAGCCACGATTTGTTGTGGACTTCATATCACCAGTAGTGTTGGAGACAGATTAACCTTGTGACTACTGAGACTTAAGGAGTCTCCTGTGCAGTGCTCAGTACTCACTGATGGAACAGAACAATGAGCACATGCTGCTCACTGCCAGGGGCCTACTCGAAGCACAGCAGATCTGGCACTCAACCAGATCTTCATGTGGCGCCTCTCCAGGTTAAGTAAGGTCTTGCTTGGGTGATAATGCACCATATTGCCAAATTTTCTTCCACTTCTCTCCATAATTATTGTCTCTATCACCTTGTTGAAGGCACTCCTCAGCACTGACCATCATGACACTGCAATGCTTAACATAATGCTGATCAAATTGGTGGAGGGGTTGCGCTCCATGTTAGAGAGGGCATTGAGTCAGAAAGGATTAAAGTTTTGCAGTAAACAAAATTTGCTGTAGAATCTCTATGGGTTAAAATTCCATGTAAAAAGGGGAAGGTGATGGCAATGGGGTTGTACTATCGACCGCCTGGCCAGAATGAACAAATGGATGATGAAAAGCTCAAAGAAATCAGGGAAGCTAACAAAAGTTACAGAATAGTAATAATAATGGGTGATTTCAATTACCCCGGTATTGACTGGGTCAGTGTCACAGCAGGACATGCTAGGGAGATAAAGTTTCTAGATGAAATAAATGACTCCTTCTTGGAGCAGCTGGATCATGAACTGACCAGAGGGGAAGCCATTTTGGACTTAGTCCTTAGTGGAACACCAGATCTGGTGCAAGAGATAAGGGTGTTGGGGCCACTTGGCAATAGTGATCATAGCATGATCACATTTGATTTAATTAATGGAGGAGGGATGGTAAGGAAATCCACAGTATTACCTTTTAACTTTCAAAAGAGAGACTATAATAAAATGAGGAAAATAGTTAAGAAAAAACTAAAAGGAGCAGTTGCAAAGTTTAAAGACTTACATCAAGATTGGGTGTTGTTTAAAAATACTATCTTGGAAGCCCAGACCAGCTGTATTCCATGCTTTAAGAAAAGTGGAAGGAAGTCCAAAAAACTGCCAGCATGGTTTAAAGGTGAGGTCAGAAATGCGGCTGTTGCCAAAAAAAGCATCTTTCAGGAAATGGAAAAAAGAGCCAAATGATGAAAACTGGAAACAGTACAAGCACTGGCAAGTTAAATGCAAGGCATTGATAAGGCAGGCAAAGCAAGAATTTGAGAAGAAACTTGCAGAAGAAGCAAAAACGTGTAATAAAGACTTTTTCAAGAACATTCGCTGCAAAAAAACTTGTGAGAGAATCAGTTGGACCATTAGATGATAGAGGGTTAAAAGGGGCAGTAAAAGGGGACAAGGCTATAGCAGAGAGACTGAATGAATTCTTTGCTTCGGTCTTTACTGAGGAAGATGTAGGCATGTTACCCATGACTGAAGTGGTATTTAAAGATGATACTGTGGACGAATTGAAAGAAATATTGATACACCGGGAAGATTATTAAAGCTATTTGATAAATTGAAGAGAAGCAAATCACCTGGACCGGATGGTATACATCCAAGGGTGTTGAAAGAACTGAAATATAAGATTGCAGACCTGCTATTAGTAATCTGTGAACTATCATTAAAATCATCTGTAATACCTGAACATTGGAGGATGGCCAATGTAACGCCAATTTTTAAAAAGGGTCCCAGGGGTGATCCGGGAAACTACAGACCGGCGAGCCTGTCATCAGTACCGGGAAAAATGGTAGAATCTATCATAAAGAACAAAATTACTCAACATGTAGATAATCATGGCTTACTGGGAGACAGCCAACATGGCTTTAGACAAGGAAGATCTTGTCTTACTAATCTGTTATGTTTTTTTGAAGGTGTGAATAAACAGGTAGACAAAGGTGAGTTGGTTGATATAGTGTATCTGGACTTTCAGAAAGCCTTTGACAAGGTCCCTCATCAGAGACTTTTGGCAAAACTAAAGAGTCATGGGATAGGAGGCAGTGTACTATTGTGGATCAGGAAATGGTTAAAAGATAGAAAACAGAGGGTAGGGCTAAATGGCCAATTTTCCTAATAGAAAAAGGTGAATATTGGAGTACCACGGGGATCTGTGCTGGGTCTGCTGATTTTTGACATATTCATAAATGACCTGGAAAAGGGAATGATGAGTGAGGTTATCAAATTTGCAGATGACACAAAAAACTGTTTAAAGTTGTTAAAACGCAAGAGGATTGTGGAAGATTGCAAGAGGATCTTCATAAATTGGAAGTCTGGGCATCCAAATGACAGATGAAATTTAATGTGGACAAGTGCAAAGTTATGCACCTAGGAAAGAACAACCCAAACTATGGTTACACAACGCAAGGTTCCATATTGAAACCACCACCCACGAAAAAGATTTAGGCATCATCGTGGATAACATGTTAAAATCCTCCGCCCAGTGTGCAGCGGCGTCCAAGAGAGCAAATAGAATGCTTGGTATCATAAGGAAAGGAATGGAAAATAAAACAAAGGATATTATAATGCCTCTGTATCGTTCCATGGTGCGACTGCCCCTTGAATATTGTGTGCAATTCTGGTCGCCGTATCTTAAAAAGGATATAGCATTATTAGAAAAGGTACAGAGAAGAGCCACCAAAATGGTAAAGGGGATGGAAGGATACTCCTATGAAGAGAGGCTAAAAAGGTTAGGGCTCTTCATCCTGGAAAAGAGACGGCTGAGGGGAGATATGATAGAGGTCTATAAATTAATGAATGGAGTGGAACGGGTAAACGTAGATTGATTGTTTACTTCATCAGAATATAAAAAGACTAGGGGACATGCAATGAAGCTACAGGGTAAATTATTTAAGACTAATAAGAGAAAACATTTTTTCACTCAACTTGTAATCAAACTCTGGAATTTGTTGCCGGAGGATGTAGCAAAAGCTGTCAGTGTAGCTGGGTTTAAAAAAGGTTTGGACAAGTTCCTGGAGGAAAGGTGCATAAACCATTATTAAAAGGGACCCAGGATATCACTGCTTGACCCAATACAAGCATTGAGGAACCTGTGTCTTTTGGGGATTGGCCACTGTTGGAAACAGGATACTGGGCTTGATGGACCTTGGTCTGACCTAGTATGGCATATCTTATGTTCTTATATGTTCTTAAGAATCTTCCTCCTTGGAAGATCTCTTGCATTGTACACCCGACATCAGAGTCATAAGAACAAATATGGCAAATACTCTTGCCACCCCAGCCCTGACTGTTAAAAGCTCCCAATTCGCCAGGTGCAGAGCATTCTCCCACTTTGCCCCTCTACTCTGGAACTTCCTACCTGCTCCTATCCGTTTCATCACTGACCTATCAATTTTCTGGAAAGCAATTAAGACACATCTATTCCAGCTTTCATTAGACCATGTAACATAGCTCATTATGGTCTTCCATACAATGCCCAGCTCCCTTCAGCTTGTATAGAGTTCACCTTTCTTAAACGCATCTGTTATCGATCACTGTGTTAAGTTCTTGTTCACATATTTAATATAATCTGTTACTGCGTTAACTTATGTTTACTTATTTATTGCAACCTGTTCCATGTAATGTAATCTATTCCATGTAATGAGCTGTTCTTCTGTAAACCGCACCGATTATAGTGCGGTATATAAAACCAAATAAAAAAATAAGAACATAAGAAATGGCATACTGGGTGAGATCAAGGTCCATCAAGCCCAGTATCCTGTTTCCAACAGTGGTCAATCCAGATCACAAGTATCTAGCAATTTCCCAAAAAGACACACACAGGTTCCATACTACTTGTATTAGGGCAAGCAGAGGATTACCTGGGTCCTCTTTAATAATAGTTTATGGGCCTTTCCTCCAGGAACTTGTCCAAACCTTTTTTAGACCCAGCTACACTAACAGCTTTTACTGCATCCTCCAGTAACAAATTCCAGAGTTTGATTACGTGTTGAGTGAACAAATATTTTTTTATTATTAGCCTTAAAAGGGTTACACTGTATCTTCATTGCATGTCCCCTAGTCTTTCTATTTTTTGATGACATAAACAACCGATCTACGTTTACCGGTTTCACTCCATTCATTGATTTATAGATCTTTATCATGTCTCCCCTCAGCCATCTCTTTTCCAGGTTGAAAAGTCCTAACCTTTTAAGCCTCTTCTTATAGTGGTATCCTTCCATCCCCTTTACCATTTTGGTGGCTCTTCTCTGTACCTTTTCTAATTCTGCTTTATCATTTTTAAGGTACGGTGACCAGAATTGTACACAATATTCAAGGTGTGGCTGTACCATGGAATGATACAGAGGCATTATAAAATCCTTTGTTTTATTCTCCATTCCTTTCCTTACGATTCCTAGCATTTTATTTGCCTTCTTGACCACTGCTGCACACTGGGTGGAGGGTTTCTACGTGTTATCCATGATGAAGCCTAAATCATTTTTCTGGGTGGTGGTTCCTAATTTCGAACCTTGCATCATATAACCATAGTTTGGACTGTTCTTTCCTAGGTGCATAACTTTGCACTTGTCCACATTAAATTTCATCTGCCATTTCAATATCCAGTTTTCCAATTTATCAAGGTCCTCTTGCAATTTTTCACAATCCTCTTGAGTTTTAACAACTTTGAATAATTTTGTGTCATCTGCAAATTTTGACTACTTCACTTGTTATGGCTTTAAGTACTTACACACAAGGTGTAACAGGCCATAGTTTAGTTTAGGTTAGTTTAATTTCAGACTTACTATACAACTCTTCATAACATATCATAGTGGTTTACAATTAAAATATCACAAAAGATAAAAGAAGGGTAAGAACATAATAAAGAATAATCAGAGAATAAAGAAAGACAAGAGGTACTTCTCCACCCAGACACTGAGCCATCATACTCTCTCCCAAAGGTTGGCTCAAAAAAAATAGTTTTTGGCCTATCTTTGAATTTTGAGTAAGATGTTTCTATCCATAAATAGTGTGGAACAGCATTCCAGAAAAGGGGGGACAAGTAATAAAATGTCAAGTGATGTGTGCTCTTTAGTCGAGCATGGGAAAGAGTAGATACTGCCAATAAGTTCTCATGTTGAGAACCAAGCAATGTTGTAGGAACATAATGTATTGTGGAATTGGAAAGAGATTGAGATAAACCAGTGTAGAATGCTCTATGGGTGAGCATACACGATAACGGCTCGAGGAAACGTACTCTGATGCAGCAAGTTTCCAAAAGGCGCTCTCCAGCATGTAGACTCAATAAACGTTTGTTCCTCAGCTCTTTTTCACTATTCTCAGTGTTCAGTAGAAACTCACAGCCATGTTGCAGATATCCGACTAATCAATCCACTGAATCAACACAAGTATAATATCTTAAATCAAACATCCTTTACACCTCCCAAGGACTCATCTGGGGTGCCAGTTGGTAGTCGAGCTTCAGCTCAGCCTGATAGCTCACTGTGGGTTCTCATGCTCTGGTCACAAAAATATTTTCATTAGAAGGAAACCTCAGGAGTTCTCATTAAACTTCTAGCCTCAGAAGAATGAGCTGTTTACTTCTCCTTAGATCACACATTGAAGCCCTGGCATTAAAAAGCTGTACACTCAGCCCTCAGGTCTTTTGCACACATCATTGCATCAGCGTTTAATAGCTCTTGCCATGGTATTTAAATGAGCAGTGTATTGATATCTGTGCAAGCCTTTATGCAGTTTTCTAATGCACTAAATTTCTTCCCTCATAGGGCATCCATAATAGCGCAGAAAACTGTGTGCAAAACCAACACTAAGCCCTGGACTGAGGCCCCCCCCCCCAACTTTATTATATCCGCCTCTCAGTACTGAAGTCCTACTCCTCTTTGCATTTTCAGAAAGACACTGATCTAGCGGCATAACCAGCTGCAGAGCAGATGGGACACTGCATTCAAATAACTTAAAACTCTTATAGCTTTGTGCATTAAGGTCCTTGTAGGCAACCTGCCAGACTCTTTCCTCTAATTCTTTTTGCATTAGTCTGTTTGTCCATTCATTTATCCAGCTCATACATATGAGAATTTGAGGCACTCATTGGCCAACTTGCACATATTCTGAGAATCCAGGGTTCTCTTGTTTTGCCTGCAGGCTCTCCTTGTGGATCAAAAGGTCTAAATTCTGCACATGGTCCTTCTTAGGAGTAATGTAACTCAACTGAAGAGCTGAAACAGTTCACATTAGGAAGCAGTATTCAATGAAACATGATAATAAAGTCTTTCAAAGTAGGTAAAAGTCTAGCACCAGCAACATAATTACTAAAACATCTGGTTTCTGTGCTCCCCACACTGAGCATGCCCAAGCTCTCTGAGCACACATCACATGAGAGACAGAAAACCTGATCACTCAAACAGCTCTTATAATGCAACATTGTAACTGGTTCTTAGTGTAGAGGCCTCTTGGGTTCTATTGGCTCTATTAAAATATTCGATGGTGACCTTTTTGTGCCACCTAATGTTTCTAGAACATGGGAGGGCTCTCCGGACCAATGAGATAATGGTAGAAGGAGACCTCAGTTGGAGGGAAAGCTGACTGGTATAAAGACCAAGCCCTGTCTTTGGCTACACAATTGCAGGTGCCTCTGGTGATACAGCCGTGCACCATAAAGGAGAAGAAGGACAGGACCTGGTTAGCACAGTCAGGGAACCAAATAACAGAGGTAGTGATGAGGGTAGCTTAGATCACTATACTACAGCCCAAAGATTAAAGAAGAAAGCAGGTGAGAAGGAGCCTTGGAGATAGAAGGAGCAGTAGGGAACAGAAAGGAGAGGATATAGTGGATCTGTCCTGGAGCAAAAACAAGGAGAATCAAGTCTAAGGGGTACAAAGTCTGTGACCACATCCAAATCCAGCTCTACAAGTCACTGAGAAGAAAAGAGTTGAGAGGAAAGGAGATAGAGAAGAGGGAGACAGACCAACTAAACTCCGAGAAACTTCAACTGTGCTTTTCACTCTACCTATTATTTTGTTATTACTGCTCATGATCCTTCAGTATTTCTCCAGTAAATCCTTGGTTCCGAACAACCAAATTCTCATCTGGACTGCGTTTTTTGAAGTGAGTGAATGCTGTCTTCTTTTTGTCCGGTAGGTGCTGAACAGTGACACCCTTTTCTGCATGTGTGATAGAAAAGGAGGACCAGCATTTGTTACAAAACACTGTGCTATCACCAGAATGTTTCTTAATGAACGGGTATTCATTTTGTAGTTGGTCATTAGAAACGCACTTTCTTTTCGGCATTTTAAAATGAAAATAAAGACAACATAGAAACATGCAGCCCTATCCTACACAGACAGAATCAACAAAATCAGCTGACCACTGACCGTGATACTGATACTGATGTTGGCCCCAGGATCCATAGGCACTAGCTCTGTGGGTTCTTGAGCACTCTCCAGTAGGTCTGTATATCTGTAGCAAAAAAACCACCATACTACAGAGCTGCGGGACAAGGGAGAAAGGAAGGTTTCTGTATCCTAGCTACTGTTCCCACCTGCCCTGCTCCCTATTGGTTGGCTATGTCTGCTGCAGCCTGTTGGCTGGCTTTGTCTGACTGATGGTTGCCTGGACCTTGGGGTGGAAGTAGAGCCAGATTTGTCAGATGTGCTGAGGACTCAAGTCTAAGCTTGCCAACCATTTAAATTATTTTAGGATTCTACAACTTTGTGAAGTAGCTATCTTAGAATGATGTCTAAATTGTTTGAATAGTTTTATAGAGTTTAGCTCTACAGCTCACCAGTGTTCCCCCATCACTGTGCAGAGTGGTAGGTTCTAGCCAATGGAAAGGCTGCAATAGTCACATGAAGGGTAGGCTGATTTTCTACACATGGGAGAAAGTGGAAGAAGGGGGTTTCTTGGTAAGGGTGAGTGGGATTGGTGAGAGAGTAGAAATGTAAGAGGAATGGGCTAAAGTGTGAGGAGGCTATTGCAGGCTGAGAAAAAACTGGTAGAAAAAAACAAAAACTGGGGGCATTGAAGTAGAGGAGTGCAGAAGCAGCACAGCACCAGTAGACAGCTGGAGACAGAATCTGTCTGTCTGAAAAGTGCTATTTGGGGGAGAGGGTGGTTGAATGCATGTGCATGTGTGTTCTGACTGAAGTGCAAAAGAATGCATGCGTATATGTTTCTGTGTCTCTGATGGAAATAGTTTCATATAAATAGAGTTTCCCTTTGAACATTTCAGCTGGAGTAGAGAAGTCCGCTGGTGCAAATGCAGAGGGGTGTAGGAGTGGGACACATGTTTTGAAATAGGGAACATTTAGGCATCCCAACCGAAGTAATACGATTCCAGGGACAAATCCTTAAAATATGGTACTGTCCCATATAATACTTGACGGGTTGGTCACTTTAGGAGTCCTCTATGCTTTTAACTAACCCCCTGGATGAGGAGGTCACTCTGAAAGACTTGTGGGCAGCTATTCAATCTATTAATTTTAAGTTAGCTTCTACTGTGATCTCTTTGTGTTCTTCTTCACAAGAAACTATTCTGAAATTGCAAGAAGTGGATAAAAATGTTTCTGTATTTGATAAATCCTTGCAGCGGATTGATTCTCCAGTGCAGATTCTCCAGCAAAGAAACATATCTCTTATTAAAAGATTCACTTTTTTTGCACCATAAACTGGATCTTTAATACCTGAACATTGGAGGATGGCCAATGTAATGCCAATTTTTAAAAAGGGATCCAGGGGTGATCTGGGAAACTACAGACTGGTGAGCCTGACGTCAGTACTGGGAAAAATGGTGGAAACCATCATAAAGAACAAAATTACAGAACATGTAGATAGTCATGGCTTAATGGGAGACAGCCAACATGGCTTTAGCCAAGGAAGATCTTGTCTTACTAATCTGTTATGTTTTTTTGAAGGAGTGAATAATCAGGTGGACAAAGGTGAGTCGGTTGATATTGTGTATCTGGACTTTCAGAAAGCCTTTGCCAAGGTCCCTCATCAGAGACTTTTGGCAAAACTAAAGAGTCATGGGATAGGAGGCAGTGTACTATTGTGGATCAGGAACTGGTTAAAAGATAGAAAGCAGAGGGTAGGACTAAATGGCCAATTTCCCAATGGAGAAAGGTGAATAGTGGTGTACCCCAGGGATCTGTGCTGGGTCCGCTGCTTTTTGACATATTCATAAAGGACCTGGAAAGTGGAATAACGAGTGAGGTTATCAAATTTGCAGATGACACAAAACTATTTAAAGTTGTTAAAACCCAAGAGGATTGTGGAAAATTGCAAGAGGATCTTGATAAATTGGACGACGGGGCATCCAAATGGCACATGAAATTTAATGTGGACAAGTGCAAAGTTATTCACCTAGGAAAGAACATCCCAAACTATGGTTACACAATGCAAGGTTCCATATTAGGAACCACCACCCACGAAAAAGATTTAGGCGCCATCATGGATAACATGTTAAAACCCTCCGCCTAGTGTGCAGCCACGTCCAAGAGAGCAAATAGAATGCTAGGTATCATAAGGAAGGGAATGGAGAATAAAACAAAGGATATTATAAAGTCTCTGTATCGTTCCATGGTGCAACCGCACCTTGAATATTCTGTGCAATTCTGGTCGCCGTATCTTAAAAAGGATATAGCGTTATTACAAAAGGTACAGAGAAGAGCCACCAAATGGTAAAGGGGATGGAAGGATACTCCTATAAAAAGGTTGGAGCTCTTCAATCTGGAAAAAAGATGGCTGAGGGGAGATATGCTATAGGTCTATAAATTAATTAATGGAGTGGAACAGGTAAACATAGATCGATTGTTTATGCCATCAAAATATAAAAAGACTAGGGGGCATGCAATGAAGCTACAGGGTAACCTATTTAAGACTAATAAGAGAAAATATTTTTTCACTCAATGTGCAATCAAATTCTGGAATTTGCTACCAGTGGATGTAGTAAAAGCTGTTAGTATTGCCGGGTTTAAAAATGGTTTGGACAAATTTCTGGAGGAAAGGTCCATAAACCATTATTGAATTGGATCCAGAATATTCACTGCTTGCCCCAGTACAAGCATTGTGGAACCTGTGTCCTCTGGGGAAACTGCTAGGTAGTTGTGACCTAGAATGGCCACTGTTGGAAACAGGATACTTGGCTTGATGGACCTTGGTCTGATCCAGTATGACATATTTTATGATCTTATTGAGCTCTTGAGAATTCTCTCCATTCTAGGAATCTAAGTTTTTTAAATTTTCCCTGTACTGATTTGCTTTCCCCTGAAATACTTTTAAGTATTTTCTTGAAGTTTTGAAATTTCCTGATACTATTGCCTTACTGCATGCTTATTATTTTCCTATCAAGACTCTTGAGTGTTAATCTCACTGAGGGGGGGGGGGGGGGGTTGCTATACTTAAATCATCAGAGAGTCAGGATTTAACATTCTTTTAGGAAGATTCTACAGACACTGTCTCTATGGGTGCTACTTTGCTAGTTACTTTTCCTTCTGACCCAGTTAAGTTTAGGTTCTTAAAGCTTATTTTTGAATATCAGGATTCTCCAGGACCAAGCAGGAAGTCCTCACATATGGGTGTCATCGGCGCCGATGAAGCCCCAGCGGAGAATTTCCCCAGCTTTCTATGAAAGCCTTTGGGAATGCAGGCACGCATGCGCGGTTCCCTTCCCGCCTAAAGGTGCCATCTTACCTCAGCCTCTTTTTTTCCGTGAAGCCCACCGGACGTGTGTCCAGTTTTCCCGGTTAAAATGTGATTTTTCAGCGATTTTTTTCTGCTATTTTCTTCCGGTTCGACGCCGGTTCCCCTCCCGCCAGGTTCGGTACACCGGTATCAAGCCCGATTCTTCTTTTTCGGTTTTTGCCCTTCGTGGCTGGCATTCGCGCCCCTTTTTCCTCTTTCCCTGGAAGGCCGGTCTTTTGACCTAGCGGGGACTCTTTTTTCCCCGATGGCTTCCAGTGGTTTTAAGAAGTGTGATCGGTGTAAGAAACTGATGTCTCTCACTGACACACACGACTGCTGCCTTTGGTGCCTCGGCCCTGACCACGATCCTAAGTCGTGCGGGGCCTGTGGGACGATGTCTTCCAAGGCACTTCGAAGTCGCCAGCAGCAAAAGGAAAGGCTTTTCTCGGACTCAGCCTCTGGCTGGGCCCGAACCTCATCTGAGGCCTCGACATCTCGGGATTCCGATCCCGAGCGCCGTCGAAACTCCTCGGACAGGGGGTCCCCCGACCGGGAATGCAAGAGGAAGAAACGGCTCGTGAGAGACGGAGGACGAGGAGTCTCCTGACACCTTTAAGACTCTGTGTGTCCCTTCGGACTCACCGCAGTCTGAGCCCCGGAGTAGGTCCCCCCCGGAGGACAACCGGTTCTCAGAGTTCGTCCGAGTTATGGCCACTGCCTTGGCTATTCCGGCGGATCCTGAGGAGGAGCTTCGAGCTGAAGAGCTCGAGGCCCTGCAGTATGACTCTCCTCCGAAGGAGGCCTTTACTGTCCCGGTTCCTCCGATGCTGGAACGGCTCCTCTTCCATATGTGGGAGGCACCGGCCTCAGCGCCGGTTCTTAGCAAGCGGGTCGATTCGATCTATCGACTCCGTAATAGCCCTGGTTTTCAGAAAGCACAGCTACCACACCATTCCATGGTTGTAGAATCGGCCATGCATCGTCTGAAGAGTCAGAAGATGCACTCCGCGGTGCCTCCTGACAGGGAGGCCCGAAACCTAGATGGCGTCGGTAGAAAGTGTTTTCAGGGCTCGATACTTGCTTGCCGTGTCCAGTCTTACCAGCTGTACATAGGCATGTACTTGCGCGATCTGGCCAAGGAGTTGGCCGGATTCTCTGCTGGTCTCTCTGGGGAACCCTTGCAGAGATTTAAGTCCTTGTCCTCGGGGATTCGAGACTGCTCGAAGTTCATGTCCCGTGCCACCTACGATGGCTTCGAGGCTTCGGCCTGAGTAGCGGCAGCCGGCATTGCGGCTTGACGCCAGGCATGGCTGCAGTCATCGGACCCCGAGCCATGGGTTCAGGACAAGTTGGTCGATGTCCCTTGCCGAGGTGAAAACCTGTTTGGCAAGCCCATGACCGAGAAGGCCGCTCAGCTCGAGACCGAGCACCTCACCCGGACAAGGCTGTCGAGGAAGACATCTGCCCCTTCTCATAAAAAGAAGGGCTCGGATAAAAAGCCCTTTTACCCGAGGAAGGGCACTGCCTACAAACAGTACCCACAGTATCAGGCTGCCCAAGCTGCCCCCCAGGGTCAGCAAGCCAAGGGCCAGGGTAATGGGCCCCGTAGGCAGAGGACCCCCAAGCCTCAGGCCCCTGCTACCACTCAGCAGGGTGGGGGCTTTTGACTCCTTGAACATAGCCTCTCCTCCACTGCTCTCCCAGCCCTGCACAGGAGGTCATCTCGCCCTCTTTGCCCACCAGTGGCCCCTTATCACCGGGGACAGTTGGGTGCTGGACATCATCCAGAGGGGATATGCCCTCCATTTCCACCAACTGCCACCCCCTTATTTTCCAGGGGAGCCTCCAAGGCCTCCTCTGCACACAGATCTCCTCCGCCAGGAGCTTCAGGGTCTGTTGATGGACGGGGCAGTGGAGCCTGTGCCTCCCCATTTGCAGGGTCACGGATTCTACTCCAGGTATTTCCTGGTGCCAAAAAGAACCGGTGGCCTTCGACCCATTTTGGACCTCAGGAACCTCAACAAGTTCCTAGTGAAAGAAAAGTTCAAGATGCTTACTCTTGGAACCCTTCTGCCCTACCTCCAGCAGGGAGATTGGCTATGCTCCTTAGATCTAAAACGCATCCTCATTCATCCAGACCACAGAAAGTACCTCAGGTTCATTGTGGGAGGAAACCATTATCAGTACAGAGTACTGCCTTTCGGTCTCACCTCCGCCCCCAGGGTCTTTACAAAGTGCTTAGCAGTGGTGGCGGCCTACCTGAGGAATCAGGGCATCTTTGTCTTCCCCTATCTGGACGACTGGCTCATCAGGGGTCAGACAAGTCAGGAAGCCACCCTCAGGACAATTGCTCTTCTCCAAAGCCTGGGGTTTGTCATAAACTTCGCAAAATCCACTTTGCTCCCCTCCCAAAACTTAGAGTTCATAGGGGTAAGGTTGGACTCTCTCCTGGCAAAAGCATTCTTGCCAGAAAACAGAGCC
Source organism: Ichthyophis bannanicus (assembly GCA_033557465.1). Taxonomy (NCBI): domain Eukaryota; kingdom Metazoa; phylum Chordata; class Amphibia; order Gymnophiona; family Ichthyophiidae; genus Ichthyophis; species Ichthyophis bannanicus. The sequence goes on along the minus strand of CM066042.1, from coordinate 43,857,766 downwards.
CACAGGTTGATGGACTTGGCAAGTCAGTTTCTCAGCAGGTCCCTGGTCTCCGCCAGACTCTGCCTGCGCCTTCTAGGCCACATGGCTTCCACAGTACATGTGACCCCCAATGCCAGGCTCCATATGAGGCCTGCTCAGTGGTGCCTTCGGACTCAGTGGTCACAGGCCACTGGCAGCCTCAGAGACAGGATAAGGGTGTCCAGACCATTTCTGCACTCCCTCAACTGGTGGCTACACCCACCCAATCTGCTCAAAGGGGTGCCCTTTCAGATTCCAGGTTACACAGTGATTCTAATGAAAGATGCCTCCCTGCAAGGCTGGGGAGCGCATTGTCTGGGCAAGTGCACCCAGGGTCTGTGGTCTCCCTGGGAGGCTGCCCAGCAGATCAATCTCCTAGAACTCAGAGCTATTCGATTAGCACTCAGAGCTTTCACTCCTACCCTGGCTCGACAGTCTGTCCTGATTCAGACAGACAGCCAGGTTGCAATGTTTTATGTGAACAGGGCGGAACTGGGTCCAGGATCCTTTGTTGGGAAGCTCAGGACCTTTGTTCTTTTGCCCTCAAGCACAACATGCTCCTCAGGGCTGTATACCTTCCTAGCCAGGACAACTACCTTTTAGAAAAAAGTCGTTCACTGTAATGTCAAAAAATAGACTAGAGAAATGGATCAACAATCAATCTAACATTGAATTTTCTTCGAGGTCTCAGTAAAAAACTATAGCAAGGCCTTGTGGACTGCCGTCAACAGAGGGCTACTTGCTCGTTCACATCAGTGACCTCTTTTGAGAGAAAGAAAAAGACAGTATCCTATTTGCACTATGGGGATTTTTTCAAACTTGGACACTCTAATCAAAACTTGATGGTATCTCCAACATAAAAATTATTTTTATGGCTTCTTCCCGGAGTGCTAAGGGTCTGCACAATTCTTCCTTTTGTTATACTGCTTCGAATCCCAACGTCAATCCCCGGTACCTCTAGACGTTTCACACTAATGTTTCCTCAGGGGACCGTAAGATATATGTAAGATGCTGCCCACGCCTTCATGCACACTAACAGGAGCTTCAGGAATGTACATTCCACTGCAACCAAAAAACGCCGCAGTGGAATGTACATTCCTGAAGCTCCTGTTAGTGTGCATGAAGGCGTGGGCAGCATCTTACATATATCTTACGGTCCCCTGAGGAAACATTAGTGTGAAACGTCTAGAGGTACCGGGGATTGACGTTGGGATCCGAAGCAGTATAACAAAAGGAAGAATTGTGCAGACCCTTAGCACTCCGGGAAGAAGCCATAAAAATAATTTTTATGTTGGAGATACCATCAAGTTTTGATTAGAGTGTCCAAGTTTGAAAAAATCCCCATAGTGCAAATAGGATACTGTCTTTTTCTTTCTCTCAAAAGAGGTCACTGATGTGAACGAGCAAGGCCTTGCTATAGTTTTTTACTGAGACCTCGAAGAAAATTCAATGTTAGATTGATTGTTGATCCATTTCTCTAATCTATTTTTTGACATTATAGTGAACGACTTTTTTCTAAATTCACTTTATATCGTTCAAGAAGAGTGGGCCATTACGATTTTTGTCAGGACAACTACCTGGCAGACAGATTGAGCAGGATACTGCAGCCCCACGAGTGGCAGCTGCATCCTTCAGTAGTTCAGAAGATCTTCCTGAAATGGGGTCTCCCCTTGATGGATCTCTTTGCCAGCCCCCTCAACAAGCAACTGCCAAAGTTCTGCTCCAGACAACCACATCCTCTGCAGATAGCAGTGGATGCTTTTCTGATATCTTGGTCTCAGGGCCTCCTCTATGCGTTTCCTCCCACGCCCTTGGTGTCCCGAATCCTATTCAAGATTCTCCAGGACAAGGCCTCGTTCCTGCTGGTAGCTCCCAGGTGGCCGAGACAGCCTTGGTTTCCTCTTCTGCTTCAACTGGCGGTGGATCCTCCACTGCCTCTGGGGTTGCAACCCGACCTTCTCACGCAGGACCAGGGTTCCCTTCTTCACCCCAATCTCAAAGCTCTCAATTTGATGGCCTGGAGGCTGCAAGGGTAGTTTTGGCTCCCTGGGGTCTACCTCAGGAAGTGGAGGAGGTTGTCCTAGCCTCTAGGAAACAGTCCACTAGGAAAACCTATGCTCTCAAATGGAAGAGGTTTTCTGTGTGGTGTCACCTATGTACAGAGGATCCTTTCTCCTGTACTGTGCCAGTAGTTCTTCAGTACTTACTGCACCTATCCAATCAGGGCCTTAAGTCCAATTCTGTTCGGGTCCACCTCTCAGCTCTAGCAGCTCACCACTCATTGATAGAGGGGCAATCTTTATCTGGTCACCCCTTGGTGTCCCGCTTTCTCAGGGGCTTGCTTTTGCTCAAGCCTCCCATCCGTCCTCCTGCCCCTGAGTGGGAGCTGAATGTGGTCTTGCAGCAACTGACTCGCCCACCTTTTGAGCCGATGGCTACTTGTCCACTACGCTTCCTCTCCTGGAAGACACTCTTCCTCAAAGCCCTTACTTCGGCTAGGCGAGTAAGTGAGCTTCAGGCCCTGGTCTGTGACAGGCCTTACACCAGGATTTATAGGAACAGAGTAGTCCTCAGGACTCATCCAAAGTTCCTCCCAAAAGTTGTCTCCTCTTTCCACCTCAACCAGGAGGTGGTTCTTCCAACATTCTTCCCTAGGCCTCATGCAAGCCAGGCTGAAGCGGTCCTGCATACCCTGGACTGTAGGAGGGCCTTATCCTTCTACCTTGACCGTACACAGGGACATAGAAGGGCTACTCAGCTCTTCATATCTTTTGACCCTAATAATTTGGGGTTGGCTGTGTCCAAGCGTACCTTGTCCATATGGGTGGCTGACTGTATCACCTGGGCTTACAGGGAGGCTGACCTTCCCTTTCAGGGTCGGGTCACGGCCCACAGTGTAAGGGCTATGGCTGCCTCAGTAGCTCATCTCTGCTTTGTACCGTTGGCAGACATCTGCAGGGCTGCAACTTGGTCCTCAAGCCAGACTTTTGCGGCCCATTACTGCCTGGAGAGGGAGTCCCGTAGGGACAATGCTTTTGGCCAGGCAGTACTCCGGAATCTCTTTGAGGTTTAGGCAACTCCTGCCCTCCAGCCCTCCGTTGGGCTACTGGTGTAGGTTCTTTCAGTGCAAAGCCTTTTCTTTGATGCTGGGACTAGAGGGAGTTCTCTTGTTCAGCCTGGGTTCCTGGTAGCCCAGAGCTAGGGAGTCACCCATATGTGAGGACTGACTTCCTGCTTGGTCCTGGAGAAAGAGTAGTTACTCACCTGTAACAGGTGTTCTCCAGGAGCAGCAGGAATCAGTCCTCACAACCCTCCTTCCTCCCCTGGGAGTTGCAGTTGTACATAGTTTATTTTTCATTTTTGTGTGCTGTTCTTAGCTATGTCATTTGACTGAGGTAAGATGGCACCTTTAGGCGGGAAGGGAACCGCGCATGCGTGCCTGCATTCCCAAAGGCTTTCATAGAAAGCTGGGGAAATGCTCCGCTGGGGCTTCATCGGCGCCGATGACACCCATATGTGAGGACTGATTCCTGCTGCTCCTGGAGAACACCTGTTACAGGTGAGTAACTACTCTTTATTTGTTTTGTGGTCAGAAACTAACTATATATCCTGATGTTACCAGGAGTACCCAGGTTCGTAGGAAACAATTCCTAGAGTTAAAGTCTCAGAGCTCGATACTCAACGTCATTTACTTGGTTTACAGACCTGATTAGTGCTGCTGAATATCCTTGGTTGTCTCCGCTATATGCTCCGATGTTAACCACTTAGCATTGGAGCATGTTGTGGACGTTCTGGGGGGCGGCACCAGTCGCTAACGGGGCAGTGGCGATATTGCACCGCTGCCCAGTTAGCAGACGCAGGTAAAAGATAGGCCGGCTTTTGCTGTGACTATCTTTACCTGTGGGAGCTAACTGAGCAGCAGCTCAATATTGCCACTGCCCAGTTAGCTTCTGCAGGCTTGTGGGCTGTGCGGCAACCCCAGATATTCAATGCTGGGGCTGCATATGATCTGGGGTCATAAGTCGGCCATGATGGCTGTGTGCCGTTGCAGAGCATAGCCGTCCCAGGAGAATATCAGGCCCTGAGGTTCAAGCTTTGGGCGTAACTTTTTTTTATCTCAGGTTCCCCTGTAAGTATATAATAACTTTGCAGGGGGGATACTTTTGTGTTTCAGGATATATCTCATTTGGAGAAATTCCCATTAGATAAGAAGGGATGAATTGGGGTGGGTGGGAGGTTAATTTGATAAACCACCTGTTTGTGGCAAGTTCTTGCCTTATTTTCTTTGATTGTTTTTTGTGTTTGGAGTCGGCGCTGTTTTCCCATAATGTGGGATATACAATTTTCTTTTTTCCTTTGTGTGTTGGTAACTTGAATATCCCTTTTTCCTAAAGGTTTTCCTTATGTTAAGTGGAATGTATTTTTCAAAATTCTCAGTTAAATTTCTTTTTTTTTATTTCAAGTAAAGCATTTTTTTTTAAATAACAGCTGGGTATGGAGTGTTGCAGTTGGACATTAATCACCCATGTTCCTATGGGAGAGATACCAAAAAGTCTTTGAATTTTAGATCCTTCCCCGATGAAAAGGAATCCCTGATCCCAAATTCCCCTTCCTATTATTGAGAAGAGAAGGGAGCTGCCTTGAGTTAAGCGGGACATGTTTTTTGATGTGTTTGCAAAGGTCTAAAGAGCAGAGTTCTAGTAGCCATACTGACTATGGAGAAAGCACTCCCCACATCACTTCGCTTAGAATCCTCCTACACCAGGTTCAGAACCCTACTCAAAACTCATCTTTTTCATGCCGTCTATGATCTGCCCATAACATGACATTGACTCCTTCCCTCCCACACTTCCACTCCCCCTTCTTGTTCCCCCCGCTTTGCCCTGCCCCTGGTGTGATTGCTCTGTCTCTTGATTGTCAGCCCTTTGGTGTTCTTTTCTATCTTCCTTTTAGCTAATTTGTTTTAGTACTGTACCCCGCCCTGCTGTTACCCTGTGAAGGGCGGTCTTATCAAATCGGAAGCTAGGTGTTGGGCCAGTAGGAAAAGATGTTGCAGTGCATGAGGAATCAAGATCAAATAGATACCTTCTTCAGATGTTCAGGCAAGACCTGATAGTCAGAAGACTGAGACCTAAATATTTATTTACCAAAGAGGAGAGGATTTAAGGGCTCAGTTTTGTCCTGGTTTTCTTCTTATCTTTCCCATCGCACTTCTAGTGTATGTTCTGGTGGATCCCCCTCTACCACCATCCCGCTTTCATTTGGTGTACCTCAGGGCTCTGTCTTGGGACCTCTTCTTTTCTCTCTACACTCAGTCCCTTGATACACTTATTTCTCCAGGATCAAGCAGGAAGTCAGTCCTCACATATGGGTGACATCGACGTCGATGGAGCCCTTCGGAGCATTTCCCCAGCTTTCTATGAAAGCCTTTGGGAATACTGCACGCATGCGCAGTCCCCTTCCCGCCTAAAGGTGCCATCTTGCTCAGTCTCTCTTTTTCCGTGGAGCCCGTCAGACGCTTGTCCTAGTTCACCCGGAAAACCGTTAGATTTTCACTATTTCCTGCGATTCCATCGCGGTTTTTTGCCCGGTTCGACGCTGGTTCCCCTTCCCGCCGGGTTCGGTACACCGGTATCGAGCCCGTTCTCATTTTTTCTGTTTTTGCCCTTCGTGGCTGGCGTTCGCGCCCTTTTTTCTTTTTCCCTGGAAGGCCGGTCCTTTGACCTCGCGGGGGTTCTTTTTTCCCCGATGGCTTCCAGTGGTTTTAAAAAGTGTGATCGGTGCAAGAAACTAATGTCTCTCACCAACACACACGACTGCTGCCTTCAGTGCCTAAGATCTGTGTACCATGTGGAAAAATGTCCACTAAGGCACTTTCAAGTCGCCAGCATCAAAAGGAAAGGCTTTTCTCTGATTCGGCCTCTGGCCGGGCCCGGACCTCGTCTGAGGCCTCGACGTCTCGGGAGTCTGACCCCGAGCATCGTCGGGGTTCCTTGGACAGGGGGTCTCCCGAGCGGGAGCGAAAGAGGAAGAAGCAGCTCGTGAGGGCGGCGTCGGAGGAGGTCCCTGGCACCTCGAGGGCCAGGTCTCGGACCCCTGACCGCCGTCCCGGGCCCGTGGAACAGGAGAAGCCGTCAAAAGTGCCTCGTGTGGAGCCGGAGTCTGCTGGACACGTAAGTCCTGTTGTCCTCGAGGACTCTTCTCCCAGGGAGCCGACGTCGGGCCCGGCGCCGCCGGGGCCCGAATCGGTGGCTGCTGAGTCTCCTGAGCTGGGTCTCAGGCTGACAGCCTTGGAGTGCAGACTGTCTACCTTCATGGATCAGCAGCGGGTGCTGATGGCCAGCTTTGCTGGTGCATCTTCCCCGACCACCGGGACATCAACGTCGAAGTCGACCCTGGAGACCAAGCCGATACTCGAGACCATGAAGGCTCGAGGTCGACCTCGGTCGCGGTCACCCTCGACCTCCTGGTCGGTACCGAGGGTGTCGATGCAGGTGCCTTCGGCGTCGGGGCAGGTGCTGCCGGGCCTCACGCGGTCAGAGCCCGACTCCTCTTCGGACGAGTCCGAATGGGAGACGGAGGACGAGGAGTCCCCTGATACCTTCAAGACTCGGTGCGTCCCGTCGGACTCACCGCAGTCTGAACCCCGGAGTAGATCCCCTCCGGAGGATATCCGGTTCTCGGAGTTCGTTCGGGATATGGCCATTGCTTTGGTGATCCCCGCGGACCCTGAGGAGGAGCCTCGAGCTGAAGAGCTCAAGGCCCTCCAGTATGACTCTCCTCCGAAGGAGGCCTTTACTGTGCCGGTTCCTCCGATGCTGGAACGGCTCCTCTTCCGGATGTGGGAGGCACCGGCCTCAGCGCCAGTTCTGAGCAAGCGGGTTGATTCCATTTATCGACTCCGTAAGAGCCCTGGTTTTCAAAAGGCACAGCTACCACACCATTCCATGGTGGTGGAATCGGCCATGCATCGTCTGAAAAGTCAGAAGATGCACTCCGCGGTGCCCCCTGGCAGGGAGGCCCGGAACCTGGATGCGTTTGATAGAAAGTGCTTCCAGGGCTCGATGCTTGCTTGCCATGTCCAGTCTTACCAGCTGTACATGGGCATGTACTTGTGGGACCTGGTGAAGGAGCTTGACGGGTTCTCTGCTGGTCTCTCCGGGGAACCTTTGCAGAGGTTCAAGTCCTTGTCCTCGGGGATCCGGGAATGCTCTAAGTTCATGTCCCGCGCAGCCTACGATGGCTTCGAGGCCTCGGCCCGTGTTGCGGCAGCCGGCATCGCTGCTCGACGCCAGGCATGGCTGCAGTCATTGGATCTCAAGCCATGGGTTCAGGACAAGTTGGTCGATGTCCCTTGCCGAGGTGAGAATCTTTTTGGCAAGCCCATGGCTGAGAAGGCTGCACAGCTCGAGACCGAGCACCTCACGAGGACAAGGCTGTCTAGAAAGACTTCTGCCCCTTCTCATAAAAAGAAGGGCTTGGGTAAAAAGTCCTTTTACCCAAGGAAGGTGACTGCCTACAAACAGTTCCCACCTTACCAGGCCTCCCCAGCTCCCCCACAGGGTCAGCAGGCCAAGGGATAGGGACATGGGCCCCGTAGGCAGAAGGCCCCCAAGCCTCAGGCCCCTGCTCCCACTCAGCAGGGTGGGGGTTTTTGACTCCCAAGGCATAGCCTCTCCGTCTCTGCTGTCCCATCCCTGCACAGGAGGTCAACTAGCCCTGTTTGCCCACAGGTGGCCACCCATTACAGGAGACAGTTGGGTCCTGAGCATAGTCCACTCGGGCTGTATGCTTCATTTCCATCAGCTGTCTCCTCCTTTCTTCCCTGGAGAGCCTCCAAGGCCTCCTCTCCACACAGACCTCCTCCTTCAAGAGCTTCAGGGTCTGTTACGAAACAAGGCGGTGGAGCCTGTGCCTCCCCACCTCCAAGGTCACGGGTTCTATGCCAGGTACTTCCTAGTACCAAAGAGAACCGGCGGCCTCAGGCCTATTCTCGACCTCAGAAACCTCAACAAGTTCCTAGAGAAAGAAAAGTTCAAGATGCTTACTCTTGGAACACTTCTGCCCTACCTCCAGCAGGGAGATTGGCTATGCTCCTTAGATCTAAAGGATGCGTACACTCACATCCTCATTCATCCAGACCACAGAAAGTACCTCAGGTTCATTGTGGGAGGAAACCTTTATCAGTACAGAGTGCTGCCTTTCGGCCTCACCTCCGCCCCCAGGGTCTTTACCAAATGTCTGGCGGTGGTGGCAGCCTACCTGAGAAATCAGGGTATCTTTGTCTTCCCCTACCTGGACGACTGGCTCATCAGGGGTCAGACGTGCCAGGAGGCCAGGCAAGCCACTCTCCGAACTATTTCTCTACTTCAACACCTGGGGTTTGTCATAAACTTCACAAAGTCCACTTTGCTCCCCTCCCAAAACTTGGAGTTCATAGGGGCAAGGCTGGACTCTCTGCAGACAAAGGCTTTCTTGCCAGAGTACAGAGCCCAAAGACTGATAGATTTGGCAAACCGGTTTCTAAGCAGGTCACTGGTTTCCGCCAGGCTCTGGCTGAGGCTTCTCGGCCACATGGCTTCGACAGTACATGTGACTCCCAATGCCCGGCTCCATATGAGGCCTGCACAGTGGTGCCTCAGAACTCAGTGGACACAGGCCACAGGGAGCCTCAGAGACAGAGTAAGGGCGTCCAGACCATTCCTGAACTCCCTATGCTGGTGGCTGCACCCCCCCCCCCCACTTACTGCAAGGGTTGCCTTTTCAAATACATGGGTTCACAGTGGTGTTGACCACCGATGCCTCCCTGCAGGGCTGGGGAGCACATTGTCTGGGCAAGTGCACCCAGGGCCTGTGGTCTTCCTGGGAGGCCACGCAACAGATCAACCTACTGGAACTCTGGGCTATTCGCTTAGCCCTCAAGACTTTCTCTCAAAACCTGGCTCACCAGTCTGTCTTAGTACAGACGGACAACCAAGTAGCCATGTTTTATGTGCACAAGCAGGGGGGCACAGGCTCCAGGCTCCTTTGTCAGGAGGCACAGGACCTTTGCTTGTTTGCGCTCAAGCACAACATGTTTCTCAAAGCTGTTTACCTCCCTGGCCAGGAGAACTACCTGGCAGACCGGTTGAGCAGAGTTCTGCAGCCCCACGAATGGCAACTCCACCCATTAGTGGTTCAGAAGATTTTCCTGAAATGGGGACTTCCATCCATAGATCTCTTTGCCAGTCCCCTGAACAGGCAACTGCCCAAGTTCTGCTCCAGGCACCCGCATCCCATGAGGTGGGCAGCGGATGCTTTTCTGATTTCCTGGTCTCAGGGCCTCCTCTATGCGTTTCCTCCCACGCCTCTGGTGGCCCGAACCCTATTCAAGGTTCTAAAGGACAAGGCCTCGGTACTTCTTGTAGCTCCCAAGTGGCCGAAGCAACCTTGGTTTCCACTTCTGCTTCAACTGGCAGTGGACCCCCCACTGCCTCTAGGGTTGCAGCCCGACCTTCTCTCTCAGGATCAAAGCTCTCTTCTGCACCCAAATCTCAAATCTCTCAATTTGATGGCCTGGAGGCTGCAAGGGTAGTTTTGACTCCTTGGGGCATACCTCCAGAAGTTGAAGAGGTCATCCTGGCCTCTAGAAAGCAGTCCACTAGAAAAACCTATGCCCTGAAATGGAAAAGATTTTCTGTGTGGTGTCAGCTACATACAGAAGATCCTTTCTCCTGTGCTGTACCAGTAGTGCTCCAGTACCTGCTGCACTTATCCAATCAGGGCCTTAAGTCCAATTCTGTTCGGGTCCACCTCTCAGCTCTGGCAGCTCACCACTCTCTGGTGGAGGGACATTCTCTGTCGGTTCACACCTTGGTGTCCCGGTTACTCAGGGGTTTGCTCTTGCTCAAGCCTCCTGTCTGTCCTCCAGCTCCTGAGTGGGAGTTGAATGTGGTCTTGCAACAACTGACTCGCCCACCGTTTGAGCCGATGGCTACTTGTGGTGATAGTGTGGTGACGAGGCTGCAGCAGAACCTGGGAAAATAGCTAGAAATAAAACTTTTTCCTATGAGCAAGGGAATAGCTCAGCCAAGCATACGTATAAAACTGCAGGCAGAGAAAAAAACCACACAGCTAGAACTACTGAGTTCAGACCACACCCAAGCTCCATGGCAACGCAGAGTGGAGATAGGAAGTACCTGTGGGAGGAGCTAGAAGGGGGAAGACGCTCATACACATTTAAGCTCCCAGAAACAGAGAGGAGGGGGCACTGGAACGGGCACGGGAACAGAGCCAGCCACAGCAGCAGTGACGGAGCTAGTCACAAGCCGTCCAGGAGAGAGGGACTGAGGAAGCTGGCCACAGGCAGTGGTGAAAGGCAGAGAGTGTCTGGGGATAGACACAGGAGAGACTCTCAGAGCAGCTGTTATTCAGGAGACTGCACTTCAGAGAGAAGCCCTTGCTGTGAAAAGATTGCAGCACGGTTTGAAGGTAGGAGGCATAGTCCTGGGGGAGCCGTGGAGTACAGCTCAGATACCAGAGCATCCCTACAAGACTCTGAAGGAGAGGTTTTACCTTTTGAAAGGCCTGAAAGAAAGAGTGTTCCCAAGAGCAAGGTGAGACAGCTAAAACCTTTGAATGTTTTAGTCAGAGATAAAAAGCCTTGCAGCCATTATAGAAGCCCAGAGGAGAGGAAGCAATATCACTGGGAAAAGTTGTTTAAACTTTTAAAAGAAGTTAAACCTGCATTCTCAGAGCCGGTTATAAACCCAGAGGCATGTCAGTCTGATTATGAAGATATGGAAACGGAACCCTGTGAGGTGGAACAGGACTCTGTTGATTCTTTGATGGATTGCTCTTTATGCCTAATGTCAGAGTGAAGGAGGGCCAGGGTTTTTAAGCTGGAAAAACCCAGAGCCCATGTATTTAAATGCCCTGATACTCTGAGTGTTGGAAACTTGGGAGAGAAAGAGAATTGCAAATGTTAAAACTATAAGAAGTGTTCCACTGTGAAGTGAAGGTGTTCTAGAAGCAGCTATTCCGTGGGTAATACAGATAAGCACGAAGGAGCTTGTTTAAACCCTGAACAGTGAAGGAAACTGATATCTGTGCTGGATGGTATTAGCAACCAGTAAGCAACAGTTTCAGTTGGGGCTTTGGAAGAAAGAAATACTATCTGTTATACATAAGCTGAATGAAGCAAGTTTATTTCTATCACTGTTTGTATGATACCTTTTTGAGTGGAGAAAAATATCCTTCATTTTGTGTTGCCTTGTTCACAACTTCTAAAGAAGATTTTGTTTGCAAAGTTTAGACCACAAAAATACATTTCCTGTGTTTTGCCTCTAAAACCACTCGGACTGTTTTATTTGCACACAACTACAATCCCAGAAGCCTTGGCTTTGGGTAAAAGCAATAAAGAGAACATTAGATGGCACACTGCCTCCTTTAGGCAACCACCTAGACGGGGTGCAGCGCCACAATAGTTATATTTTTTCATTTTTGTGTGCTGTTTTTTAGCTATGTCATTTGACTGAGCAAGTTGGCACCTTTAGGCGGGAAGGGGACCGCGCATGCATGCAGTATTCCCAAAGGCTTTGATAGAAAGCTGGGGAAATGCTCCGCAGAGGCTCCATCGACGTCGATGTCACCCATATGTGAGGACTGATTCCTGCTGTTCCTGGAGAACACCTGTTACAGGTGAGTAACTACTCTTTACTCCCATGGTTTTCACTACCAGCTTTATACTGATAATTGTGAGATCTACAGTACCTCTCTGCACTTGAAATCTCTCCAAGAATTATGACCTGGATCTCTGCCTGCTTATCCAACATTGCTGCTTAGATGTCTCACCGCCATCTGAAATTGAACATGGCCAAAAGTGAGCTCCTTATCTTTCCCCCTAAACCCACCTCTTCCCCCCTTCTCTGTTTCTGTGGATAGCACTATACTCCTCCCTTTTTCTCAGCTTGCAGCCGTGGGATCATCTTTGACTCTACTCTCTCTTTCTCTCCACACATCCAAAATAGCTAAAACCTGTCGCTTTTTTCTCTATAACCAGCAAAATTTGTCTCTTCCTTTCTTCTCACACTACTAAGGCCCATCTCCAGGAACAAGCAGGAATGTAGTCTTCACATATGGGTATCGTCGGTACCGACGGAGCCTGCACGGGAACGCTCCCCAGCGTCCAATAGGAACGTTTTTGGGAGCATCCCTCAGCACATGCGCGCTGCCTTCCCGCCTTTCCAACTGTCCCTCTTCAGTTCTTCATTTTCCGCAGAGCCAACGGGACCAATACCCTGTCACCACAGAAAATTCCATCTTTAAAATTGTTTTCTTGTGGTCGCGTTTGCCTCCGCATGACGCCTACCGGTAACGCTGGTTCTTTTCTTTTCTCAAAAATTTTATACTTTGAACTGTTTCTCTTCAGAAACTTTTCTTTTTCAGTGCTAGGCGCCATTTTGGGCATTAGGCCTCATATTCCTGAAACATGGAAAAACCAACAAGTGTTTTAAAAAATGTACTAAGTATGGCAGTACCATTTCCATCACTGACACCCATGATTAGTGTCTTAAATGTTTAGGGCCTGAACATTCTCCATCTGAATGTCTCTCCTGTATGGGGATGACTAAAAGAGAAAGACAGAACCGGGCTGCAAAGTTCGGTACCCTCTTTTCTTCAGATGCCAGATCCATTGCATAGACATCATCAAGGGCCTCTTCTTCCTCCCATGGATCTCAGGTAACTAAACATAAAAGCCGGTCCTCAAAGGGTAGCTCTCCTGCTAAGCATCGAGAGGCCATTGGCATTGCTCTTGAGGGAACCACACCGGCAAAACAGCCCCGGCGGGAGGCTTCGGCTTCCAAAGCATCAAGGGGGCTCCAGGATGTTCTCGAGGCCTCGACCTCGCAAGAACTACTGGTGCCATGCTCAAGGGCCCCGGCCGTTTTCACCAGTACCGACACCCAGGCATCGGCAGCATCGATAGACCAGAGGTTCCTTGCTATTGAACACAGCATTGCAGCTCTTCTCACAGCTGCGGTACCGTTGACACCTATGGTTCAACGGGCACCGGTACCGACATCGATACCGATGCTGGTACCTACATCGGTACAGACACCGGTACCGACGGTACCGGCCCCAGTGGGAATTCTTCCCACGCCATCTTTGGCTGGAATCGACAGATCAGTACTGGGTCAACTCGGTACCGACTTCGATCGATACCAGGACCGTGCTTTGCATGAGCATCGTGGTCAGGAATACTTCGAATCCTCTGATTCCGAAGACTCTGACAATTCTGCTGGTACCAGAGGGTTTCTCCCGGAAGATCCCTCTTCTCCCCAATGCAGAATATCACCTCCAGAAGACATGTCTTTTCAGGATTTTATTTGTGATGTGGCCAAGGGCCTTTCAATTACGGTAGCTCCTGAACAGGAACCCAGAGCAAAGGAATTGGAAATTCTCCAATATCCTAAAGCTCCAAAGGAGGCAGCCACTCTGCCCAGCCATGAAATTCTGCATAACTTGTAGTCAGAGGTGTCTCCCACATTCTGAGCATCATCTCCTCATTCTAGCAGGCTTGATACTATGTATCGAGTCCCGCCATGTCCTGGATTTCAAAAGACTCAGCTGCCACACCATTCAATGGTGGTGGAGTCAGCCATGCATAGGATGAAAAGTGCAAAGAGGCATGCATCCAATCCCCCAGGTCATGAATGCAGGACTCTGGACGCTTTTGGGTGCCGAACTTTTCAGGTTTCCATGCTTTCAGCTAGGATCAGTTCATATATACTATATATGGGAATGTTACTCAAAGAAGTTACAGGAGACTTGGAGCTTATGAGCCCACTTCTCCCAGATGACAAGAGACAAGACTTTCTTGCTCTAGTTAAGCATGCTCAAGATGTCTCCAAGTTTGTGAATCGTGCAGCCTTTGACTGCTTTGAATGCATCAGCAGAACCTCTGCTATTGCCATTGGGGCACGACGGATTGCCTGGCTTCAGGCATCAGACTTGGGTACAGGATAAGTTAGGCAACATTCCTTGCACGGGAGAGAATCTCTTTGGCAAGAACTGTCAGGAAAAGGCTAACGAGTTAGATGCTGACAATACCACTCTAGATAGATTGTCAAAATCTACAGCCACTCCAGCCAAAAAGAAGTCTTATAAAAAAAACCCTCTTTCAGCAAAAAGAGGAAATTTTATCCTTCCTATACCCAGCAGAGTCAAACTCAGGGTCAGGTTGCCCAAAAGGGACAAACTAGACTGCAAAAGAAGCCAAAAGGCCTGAGAGCCCAACCAGTTCTGCAGGTTCAGCCCCCTCAAGGGCTTTGACTCCTTCCTAGAGAGCTTAGTCTTCCTGCCTCTGAGGGGGTCCCCAACCCCCCAATATCCCAGGCAGGTTATGCAACTTTAGCAACAGATGGCATCAGATAACAGCAGAAGATTGGACTCTGTCCATTGTAGGAGAGGGGTACAAGCTCCATTTTTCACAGCATGCCCCCTCCTACAATTCTAAGGCAATTCAATTCTCAAACCTCCGCAGACAATCTGCTAGATCACAAGGTCTCAACACTTCTTGCCCAAGGGGCAATAGAAGAGGTATCCATTCTTCAACGGGGTGCAGGGTTCTACTCCCCCTATTTTCTTATTCCAAAGAAAACAGGAGGACACAGAACCATTCTAGACCTCAGAGAATTGAACAGATACCTGTTCCGAGAGAAGTTCAAAATGATTTCTCTAGGAACTCTTCTGCCATACCTTCAAAGCCAGGATTGGCTTTGCTCTCTAGACTTAAAGGATGCATACACTCACATTCTGATCCATCCAGATCACAGGAAATTCTTATGAGTCCTTTTCAGGGGAAAACATTTCCAGTACAGGATTCTTCCCTTTGGTCTGCCTTCAGCACCAAGAGTATTCACGAAATGCATGGCAGTAGTAGCTGCATTTCTGCGAACCCTGGGGATATTCGTCTTCCCTTACTTAGACGACTGCCTCATTCGAGCCCCTACAGTTGCAGAGGCCAGCACTGCACTGTCTCGCACAATACGAATCCTCCAATACTTGGGGTTGGTAATAAACGTCCCAAAATCCCAACTTGTTCCTCCCCAATGCCTGGAATTCATAGGGGCCTGTCTAGATACCAGACAGGCAAAGGCTTTCCTTCCACAGGCCCGATGTCTTCGCATAATGCAACTAGCTTCTCAAGCAGCAGGGAAATCCTCCCTAACTGCTCGGGAGCTACTACAGTTGCTGGGACATATGGCATCCACAGTTCATGTAGTCCCATATGCTCACCTCCACATGCAAGCAGCTCAGTGGACCCTATCCACACAGTGGACACAGGCCACAGGACATTTATCAGACAAAATAGTAAACTCTCAACGATTAATTTTGTCCCTCCAATGGTGGCAATCACTAGGAAATCTGACAGTGGGGTCTCCTTTCCATCAACCCCTTTTTCAGGCCACCCTAACAACAGATGCATCACAGGTGGGTTGGGGAGCACACCTGAATCATCTCTCTACCCAGGGCATCTGGACGCCACAGGAGGCTAGTCTACACATAAACCTCCTGGAATTAAGAGCAATTTATTTAGCTCTTTGAGAATTCCACACCCATCTCAGCTACAAGACAGTCCTAGTCCAGATGAACAATCAAGTAGCCATGTTCTATGTGAACAAGCAGGGCGGGACAGGCTCTCTGTCATTATGCAACAAAGCTTTACGAATGTGGGCCCTTGCCAGAGAGTATCAAATTCACCTTCTAGTGGTATATCTGCCAGGTATTCAAAACCTTTGGGCAGACAAACTCAGTCGAGTACTGCTGCCTCACGAGTGGTCTCTCCACCTAGACCAGGTGGCGAAGATTTTTCATCTCTGGGGCACTCCAGACATAGACCTCTTTGCAAGTCCACTCAATGCCAAACTTTCCCGGTTCTGTTCCAGGATTCCGGCTCACAATTGTCAGGCAAGGGATGCCTTCCTCCTTCACTGGGGTCAGGACTTCCTTTATGCCTTCCCACCCATTCCCCTCATCCCCAAAACACTCTTCAAGCTTCAGAGAGACAGGGGTCGCATGATTCTCATAGCACCACGATGGCCACACCAAACGTGGTATTCCCTGCTTCTACATCTCTCTCAAGCGGCACCTCTGGAGTTGGGGCATGCTCCAGATCTCCTTTCCCAGGAGAACGGGACACTATGGCACCCGAGTCCCCAGTCCCTGCATCTCATGGCCTGGTTGCTGAAGGCTTAGACCACCAGGATTTCAACCTGTCCCAACAGGTAAAGGATATCCTTCAGGCTTCTAGAAAACTTTCCACAAGAAGATCTTATGCCTTCAAGTGGAAACGTTTTACTATATGGTGCTCCAAGAAGGGATTAAACCCCCTTGTCATACCTTTAGAATCGATACTAGAGTATCTCCTTCACTTATCGAATTCTGGTCTAAAGACCAATTCAGTAAGAGTCCATCTTAGTGCAATTGCAGCTTCTTATAAGCCTCTGAATGGACAACCAATCTCCTCTCATCCACTCATATCCAGATTTATGAGAGGTCTTCTGTTGACCAAACCTCCCATCAAGCCACCACCGGTGGCATGGAATCTAAATCTAGTTCTCAGGCAGCTCATGAAGCCGCCTTTTGAGCCTTTAGCCACTACAACCCTTATGTTTTTGACCTTGAAGGTCATCTTCCTAATTGCAATCACCTCTGCACGTCACATTAGTGAACTGCAAGCTTTAGTGGCTGATCCTCCTTATACTAGGTTTCATCATGATAAGGTTGTTCTTAGAACTCATCCACACTTTATGCCAAAGGTGGTTTTGCCTTTTCATTTGAATCAATCAATTTATCTTCCTGTATTTTTTCCGAGGCCTCATGCCTCTAATGCAGAAAGAAACCTTCATACTTTGGATTGTAAAAGAGCCTTAGCCTTTTACCTACAGAGAACACAGCAACATAGAAAGTCCTCGCAACTTTTTATAGCTTTTGACTCTAGTCATTTGGGACTTCCAGTCTCTAAAAGAACTTTATCTAAATGGATTGCCCAATGCATATCCTTTGCTTATGAGAGTAAGGGTCTTCTTCTTCAAGGCCAGGTCACAGCTCATAACGTGAGAGCCATGGAAGCTTCCACGGCTAATCTCCACTCCGTGTCTATCGATGACATTTGTCGAGCAGCCACCTGGGCTTCGGTACACACCTTCACAGCCCACTACTGCCTGGATAAAGCCTCCCATCGGGATGCCTTCTTTGGCCAAGCTGTTCTTCAAAATCTCTTTCAGACCTAATTCAACTCCTACCCACCAACCCTGGTGGAATGCCAGAGATCCATGGGAGGAAGGATGCCTACCTTTCTAGGGTGGCGCCTTCCTGGGGCCATCTCCCTGGCATTTACAGCTAGGGAGTCCCCATATGTGAAGACTACATTCCTGCTTGTTCCTGGAGATAGCGTAGTTAATCACCTGTAACAGGTGATCTCCGGGAACAGCAGGAATTTAGTCTTCACAACCCACCCACCTCCCCTAGGAGTTTTCTCTCTATCTCTTTGTCTCTTTCCTCTCTCCCTCTATCCTTTCACTCAGCTACAAACTTAACTGAAGAGGGATAGTTTCCTCTAGAAACTGAGGATGGGAAGGAGAGAGAGAAGAGAGCACACCACCTTCTGAGTTCAAAAAATTCCATTCAAGAATTAAAATGAAGCTCTCTCTGTAAAGTATTTATAGGGGCAATCTCTAAGAAAAAAACTGTCTCAGCAAGTGCACAAAATGCACAATTTGCAGGTTCCCTAATTACTGTTTTCAAATCAGGTGCTCCACAACTCAGGTACATTTTAGATACTCTTTCTCTGAAATTCCGTCGTGTCCAATACACCCACTTCCCCTTCTTCCCAAAAATCTGAAAGACACGAGCTGACTGAACTCATTTTATCTTTTCTGTAGACAGTATATTTTACTTCACAAAGTAATTCCACTACCTATGGGGAATAATAAGCTAGAAATTAAAAGGCTCTAAGGGAAGTTTCTGAAGGTGGCACACTAATAGGCAGTACATAATGAAGAATAGCGGGACAGATAATCTCAGTTACTCACATGGCCAAGTTCAGCACTCTCCTTGGCTCAACAAGAATACAGTGGGATTTGCTGTCTTGCTCCCCGGTGCCTCTCAGAAAGCTTTCCAGTACAGCCTATGCCACCTCTCCTGATAAAGAGAGTCCAAAGGACCCACTTCCTGCTGATATGCAACAGAGCCAGGCCTCACTTGGTGCCATGACTCTCATCTCACCTTGCAAGTCCTTGCTTCCCCTTTTCTTTAATGGCATCTAACTTGTTACTGCTATGAATTTGAAAAAGAACAAAGCAGCACGGGGCTTTGGAATCCATGCCCATGCTGCATGTTTGATATGTCCCCGCTGCTTTTTGTTCTACCTCCCTGCTGTCCATAGCTTGCTCCCACTCATTCTACAGCTGGGCTTGGCCCGGCTCGCTGTGCCAACCATGCTGCCCTCCTGAGATTGCTACCCTGTGCGAGCGCACAGTTTGCGCAGTGGGTTGTGCCGGCCCTGCTCAGAATCATCTCTCTCCCCTTCAATCTGTTCGAAACTCTGTGGCACAGCTTATCTTCCGCCAGTGTCACTATGCTCATTTAATTCCACTTCTCAAGTCGCTAGCCTCAAGTCACTTCCATGGCTCCCTATCCGTTTCCGCATTCAGTTCAAACTTCTCCTACGACCTGTAAGTGCACTTATTCTCCTCACTAGCTTTCCTCTTTCATCTCATCCTACATTCTACACCCTTCCTCAGGAACGCCACTCCACTGGCCGATCCTTTAATCTGGGCCAATTCCAAAGGCATTCTTTCTATCTTGCTGCTCCATATGCCTGGAAAACACTACCTGAGTCAGTGCATCGGACTCTTTCTCTAGGCCTTTTCAAATACAAGCTGCTTTTGGATCCTGATGCTTTCACTCTCTTGTTCACCACTTATGTGTATCTTACCATACTCTAGATCCCAGTTTTGTGATGAAGTCCCTTGATTAAATTATAAGCTCTGATGAGCAGGAACTGTCTCTAACATCTATGTGTACAGTGCTGTGTACACCTTGTAGTGCTATACAAATGATAAGTATATAGTAGTAATAGTGGTAGAGGAGATCAGGTGGTAGTGGGATCTAATAGAAATATTCAAGTACCTCAAAGGCATAAATAATGTACCAGAGGCACCTGGTTTTAGAAGAAAGGATGTTCTTGAGCTATGATTCATGATATCAAGCTATAAGGAGGTAGATTCATAAGAACATAAGTTCTCCAGGACCAAGCAGGAAGTCAGTCCTCACATATGGGTGACGTCGGCGCCGACGGAGCCCTCATGCGGAGCATTTCCCCAGCTTTCAAAGAAAGCCATTGGGAATTGCAGCGCGCATGCGCGGTCCTCTTCCCGCTCAAGGGTGCCATCTTGCTCAGTCTTCTTTTTTCCGCGGAGCCCGACGGACGTAGTTCGTTTTTCCCTGAGGAAAAAGTTGATTTTCCCTATTTTTCTCTTTTTTCTCTGGTTTGACGCCGGATCCTTTTCCCGCTCGGACCGATACGCCGGTATCGTGTCCTTTTCTCTCTTTTTCAGTTTTTGTCCTTTGTGACTGGCGTTCGTGCCTTTTTTCTTTTTTCCCTGGCAGCCCGGTCTTTTGACCTAGCAGGGGCCTTTTTTCCCCCGATGGCTACCAGCGGGTTTAAGAAATGTGATCGGTGTAAGAAACTTACCTCTCTTACCAACACACACGACTGCTGCCTCCGTTGCCTCAGACCCGATCATGACCCGATGATCTGTGGTCCGTGTGGCAAAATGTCCTCGAAGGCGTTGAGGAGTCGGCAGCACCAGAAGGATAGAATTTTTTCTGACTCCGCGTCCGGCCG
Organism: Ichthyophis bannanicus; assembly: GCA_033557465.1. NCBI lineage: Eukaryota > Metazoa > Chordata > Amphibia > Gymnophiona > Ichthyophiidae > Ichthyophis > Ichthyophis bannanicus. The sequence continues at coordinate 43,837,854 of CM066042.1, read as the reverse complement.
GGCCCGGACCTCGTCAGAGGCCTCGACGTCTCTGGACTGCGGCCCCGAGCAGCGTCGGGGTTCCTCTGAGCGGGGGTGTCCTTCGCGGAAACATCGCAGGAAGAAGAAACCCGCGAGGGCGGCGTCGGTGGACGCTCCTGGTTCCTCGAGGGCCAGGTCGCATAGCCACGATAGCCGTCCCGGGTCTTCGGAGTCGGAGAGGCCTGCCAAGCATCCTCGTGTCGAGATGGAGTCTCCTGGACACGTAAGTGCTGTTGTCCTCATGGACTCTCCTCCGAGGGAGCCGACGTCGGGCCCGACGCCGTCGGGGCCCGAGTCGGGGGCTGCTGGGTCTGCTGAGCTCGGACTCTGGTTGACGGCCTTGGAGAGCAGCTTCGCTGCCTTCATGGAACAGCAGTGGGCATTGATCGCCGGTCTCACTGGTGCATCTGCCCCGACCACTGTGACCTCAACGTCCAAGTCGACCCCGGAGGCCGAGCCGATCCTCGAGTCCATGCGGGCTTGAGTCGATCCTCGGCCACGGTCTCCCTCGACCTCCCGTTCGGGGCCGAGGTCGTCGACGCCGATACCCTCGGCGTCGGGGCAGAGGGCATCGGTGCCCGCCCGACCGGAGCCACTCGATTCCTCCTCCGAGGAGTCGGGCTGGGAGACGGAGGATGAAGAGTCACCTGACACTCATCGGACTCTGTGTGTCCCATCGGACTTGCCCGAGTCCGAACCTCGGAGACGATCCCCACCGGAGGATACCCAGTTCTCGGACTTCGTGCGGGATATGGCCAAGGCCTTGGTCTTCCCCGAGGAGGAGCCTCGAGCCGAGGAGCTCGAGGCCCTCCAGTATGACTCTCCCCCAAAGGAGGCCTTTACTGTTCCGGTTCCTCCGATGCTGGAGCGGCTGCTCTTCCGCATGTGGGAGACCCCGGCCTCGACGCCGGTGTTAAGCAAGCGGGTCGATTCAATCTATCGAGTCTGCAAGAGCCCCGAGTTCCAAAAGGCACAATTACCGCACCACTCCATGGTTGTGGAATCGGCCATGCATCGACTGAAAAGTCAGAAGATGCACTCCTTGGTGCCTCCCGGCCGGGAGGCCCGGAACCTGGATGCCCTCGGTAAGAAGTGCTTCCAGGGCTCTATGCTTGCTTGCCGTGTCCAGACTTACCAGCTCTACATGGGCATGTACCTCCGAGACCTGGCAAAGGAGATTGCCGGGTTCTCTGCTGGTCTCTCCGAGGAACCTTTGCAGAGGTTCCAGGCCTTGTCCACCGGTATTCGAGAGTGCTCAAAGTTTATCTCTTGAGCAGCTTACGATGGCTTCGAGGCTTCGGCCCGAGTAGCCGGGGCCGGCATCAGTGCCCGCCGACAGGCTTGGCTACAGTCATCCGACCTCGAGCCATGGGTCCAGGACAAGTTGGTCGATGTCCCCTGCCGAGGTGAAAACCTCTTTGGCAAGCCCATGGCTGAAAAGGCTGCAGAACTCGAGACCGAGACTCTGACCAGGACTAGGCTTTCCAGGAAAACTTCTGCCCCTTCTCAGAAGAAGGGCTCGGGAAAAAAGTCCTTTTACCCGAGGAAGTCGTCTGCCTATAAACAATACCCTCATTATCAGGCCTCTGCAGCTCCCCAACAGGGTCAGCAGGGCAAGGGTCAGAAGGCCCCCAAACCACCTACACCGGCCCCTGCTCAGCAGGGTGGGGGTTTTTGACTCAAACAGCATAGCCTCTTCTCCTCAGCTGGCTTCTCTCAGCACAGGAGGCCGGCTGGCCCACTTTGCCCACAGGTGGTCAGCCGTCACATCAGATACCTGGGTTCTTCATATAGTCCAAAAGGGCTATCTTCTCCATTTTCACCAGGTACCTCCCTCCTATTTTCCAGGGGAGCCTCCAAGACCCCCTCTGCACAGGGACCTACTCCTTCAGGAGTTAGCAAGTCTGCTAAAGGATCAGGCTGTGGAACCGGTGCCCCACCACCTGAGAGGTCACGGCTTTTATTCAAGGTACTTTTTGGTACCAAAAAGAACAGGAGGCCTCAGACCCATCCTAGACTTGTGCAACCTCAATAAGTTCCTGGAGAGGGAAAAGTTCAAGATGCTTACCCTTGGAATTCTGCTGCCCTACCTCCAGCAGGGAGACTGGCTATGCTCCTTAGATCACGGGAAGGGAAAGAAGAGTATCTTCCGCAACCAGCAACCAGGGGGGACCAGCGGAGGAAAGACCACAGCCTACAAGATGATGTTAGTAATTCTTTATTAGGGTCCCTAATAAAGAATTACTAACATCATCTGGTAGGCTGTGGTCTTTCCTCCGCTGGTCCCCCCTATGCTCCTTAGATCTAAAGGATGCGTATACTCACATCCTTATCCATCCAGACCACAGACAATATCTCAGGTTTGTTGTGGGAGGAAACCACTATCAGTACAGAGTACTACCCTTTGGCCTGTCCTCCGCTCCCAGGGTGTTCACCAAGTGCCTGGCAGTGGTGGCGGCCTACCTGAGGCTTCAGGGTCTTTTTGTGTTTCCGTACCTGGACGACTGGCTCATAAGGGGCCATTCTTCCCAGGAGGCCAACCAGGCCACCCTTCGCACTGTGGCTCTGCTTCAGCACTTGGGGTTTGTCATAAACTTCGCAAAGTCCACTTTGCTCCCGTCCCAGAACTTAGAGTTCATAGTGGCCAGACTAGGCACTCTTCAAGCAAAGGCTTTTCTGCCTCTGGACAGGGCCCACAGGCTCATGGATCTGGCCAGCCAGTTGCGCAGCAATTCCCTGGTCTCTGCCAGGCAATTCCTGAGACTACTCGGCCATATGGCTTCCACGGTTCATGTCACCCCCAATGCCCGCCTGCACATGCGACCTGCTCAGTGGAGCCTTTGCACTCAGTGGCATCAAGCCACAGGGAGCTTAGCGGACTCGGTAAAGATATCTGACCTCCTGGTCTCCTCTCTACAATGGTGGCTTCATCTTCCGAATCTGGTGCTCAGAGTGGTTTTTCAATACCCTCCACATACTCAGGTGTTGACAACAGATGCCTCTCTTCTCGGTTGGGGAGCACATTGCCAAGGGACATGTACTCAGGGTCTCTGGACCCCTTGGGATGCTACTCAACAGATAAACTTCCTGGAGCTATGGGCGATACGCCTAGCTCTGAGAGCCTTCTCCCACCTCGCCTCTCACCAGTCTGTACTGGTCCAGACGGACAATCAAGTTGCCATGTTCTATGTGAACAAACAAGGAGGCACAGGCTCCTTCCTTCTTTGTCAGGAGGCACAACGACTGTGCTCTTGGGCTGTCAATCACGGAATCCTTCTCAAGGCTGTCTACCTCCCAGGTCAGGAAAATTGCCTGGCAGACAGACTAAGCCGGATCCTGCAACCACACGAATGGAGATTGAACCCATTGGTGGTTCAGCAAGTCTTTCTCAAGTGGGGGCTCCCCACCATGGATCTTTTCGCCAGTCCTCTGAACCGGCAACTCCCGAGATTTTGCTCCAGACAACCGCATCCTCTCAGAGTAGCAGCGGATGCGTTTCTGATCTCGTGGTCCACAGGCCTACTGTATGCGTTTCCTCCCACACCACTAGTGTCCAGCACGCTGTTCAAAGTCCTCAGGGACGGGGCTTCATTGATTCTCATAGCCCCCAGGTAGCCGAGGCAACCGTGGTTCCCGCTTCTGCTACAGCTGGCGGTGGACACACCTATTCCTCTGGGGTTTCAACACGATCTCTTGTCTCAGGATCAGGGGACTCTCTTGCACCCCAACCTCCAGTCCCTTCATCTGATGGCCTGGCTGATGAAAGGGTAGTCCTAGCTCCCCTACTACTACCTCGAGAGGTGGAAGATGTAGTCTTGGCCTCTCGGCGTCAATCCACCAGGAAATCCTATGCTCTTAAGTGGCGTAGATTCTCCGCATGGTGTGCTCAGCACAGCGAGAATCCCTTCTCGTGTTTGGTAGCGGTAGTGTTGCAATATTTGCTCTACCTCTCCGATCTGGGCCTTAAGTCTAACTCTGTCCAAGTTCACCTTAGTGCTCTCTCAGCACACCACTCGCCGGTGGATGGCAGGCCTCTTTCCAACCACCCTTTGGTGGCTCGTTTCCTCAGAGGCCTTCTTCTGCTTAAGCCTCCTTTGCGTCCACCGGCCCCTGAGTGGGATCTGAATGTGGTCTTACAGCGGCTTACATGTCCACCTTTTGAACCTATGGCTACCTGCCCTCTCCATTTTCTCTTCTGGAAAACTTTATTTCTGGTAGCTCTCACCTCTGCTAGGCGAGTGAGTGAACTGCAGGCACTAGTGTCTGATCCTCCTTACACTAGATTCTACAGGAATAGGGTAGTCTTACGGACTCACCCTAAGTTTCTTCCTAAAGTTGTCTCACCTTTTCACCTCAATCAGGAGGTGATTCTTCCGACCTTCTTTCCCAGGCCGCATGCCAACTGGGCTGAGATGGTCTTGCATACCCTGGACTGTAGGAGGGCGTTATCCTTCTACCTTGACCGTACGCGGGAGCATCAGAAGGCTGTTCAGCTTTTCGTTTCTTTTGACCCCAATAAGTTGGGGCTCCCTGTCTCCAAGCGTACATTGTCCATATGGGTCGCTGACTGTATCGCCTGGGCTTATGGGGCAGCCGGCCTCTCGTTGGAGGGTCTAGTCACGGCTCATCGTGTCAGGGCGAAGGCTGCGTCAGTGGCTCATCTCCGCTCTGTTCCGTTGGCAGACATCTGCCGGGCCGCTACTTGGTCTTCAAGCCAGACTTTTGCGGCCCATTACTGCCTTGAGAGGGAGTCCCGCAGGGACAGTGCTTTCGGACAGGCAGTACTCCATAATCTCTTTGGGGTTTAGGCAACTCCTACCCTCCGGCCCTGGTGTTGGGCTACCGGTCGGGGGCGTTCTCAGAGAAGATTCCTTCCTTCTGTGCTGGCGAGCTAGAGGGAGCTCATTTTTCCGCTTGGGGTCTCCGGTAGCCTTAAGCTGGGCAGTCCCATATGTGAGGACTGACTTCCTGCTTGGTCCTGGAGAAAGAGTAGTTACTCACCTGTAACAGGTGTTCTCCAGGAGCAGCAGGAATCAGTCCTCACAACCCTCCCTCCTCCCCTTGGAGTTGCAGTCATATGTTTTATTTTTGCTAATTTTTTTGCTGTCTTCTAGCTATGTCATCAGACTGAGCAAGATGGCCCCCTTGGGCGGGAAGAGGACCGCGCATGCGCGCTGCAATTCCCAAAGGTTTTCTTTGAAAGCTGGGGAAATGCTCTGCACGAGGGCTCCGTCGGCGCCGACGTCACCCATATGTGAGGACTGATTCCTGCTGCTCCTGGAGAACACCTGTTACAGGTGAGTAACTACTCTATATGCCATACTGGGTCAGACCAAGGTCCATCAAGCCCAGTATCCTGTTTCCAACAGTGGCCAATCCAGGTCACAAGTACCTGGCAGGTTCCCAAAAAGATACACAGGTTCCACAATGCTCATCCCGGGGTAAGCAGTGGATTTCCCAGGTCCTGTTTAATAATGGTTTATGGACCTTTCCTCCAGGAACTTGTCCAAACCTTTTTTAAACCCATTTACATTAACAGCCTTTACTACATTCTCTGGTAATGAATTCCAGAGTGTGATTATGCGTTGAGTGAATAAATATTTTCTCTTATTACTCTTAAATGGGTTACATTGTAGCTTCATTGCATGTCTCCTACTCTTTCTACTTGTTAATGGAGTAAACAACCTATCTACGTTTACCCGTTCTGTTCCATTCATTAATTTATAGACTCTATCGTATCTCCCCTCAGCCGTCTCTTTCCCAAGCTGAAGAGCCCTAACCTTTTAAGCCTTTCCTCGTAGGGGTATCCTACCATCCCTTTTACCATTTTGGTGGCTGTACCTTTTCTAATTCTGCTATATCCTTTTTAAGATATGGCGACCAGAATTGCACACAATATTCAAGGTACACTCACACCATAGAATAATAAAGAGGCATTATAATATCCTTGGTTTGATTCTCCATTGCTTTCCTTCTGATTCCTAGCATTCTATTTGTTTTCTTGGCCGTTGCTGCACACTGGGTGGAGGGTTTCAATTTATAATCCATGATGATGCCTAAATCTTTTTCCTGGGTGGTGGTTCCTAATGTGGAACCTTGCGTTGTGTAACCGTAGTTTGGGTTATTCTTTCCTAGGTGCATATCTTTGCACTTGTCCACATTAAATTTCATCTGCCAATGGACGTCCAGTCTTCCAATTTATCAAAGTCCTCTCACAATTTTTCACAATCCTCTTGTGTTTTAAAAACTTTGAATAATTTTGTGTCATCTGCAAATGTAATTACTTTGCTTGTTGTTCCCAATTCCAGATTATTTATAAATATGTTAAAAAGCAGCTGGCCCAGCACATATCCCTGGGGTACTCCACTATTCACCCTTTTCCATTGAGAAAATTGGATATTTAGTCATACTCTCTGCTTTTTATCTTTTAACCATTTCCTGATCTATAATAGTATACTGCCTCCTATCCCATGACTTTTTAATTTCTCCAAGAGTCTCTCATGAGGGACCTTGTCTAAGGCTTTCTGAAAATCCAGATACACTATATTGACTGGCTCACCTTTGTCTACCTGTTTATTCACACCTTCAAAAAAATATAACAGTTTAACAGATAACAGATCATGCATAATAAAATCAAACATCTCTTCAGAGAGGGTAGTGGATGCATTATAGCAGGACCTTCGGTGAACCACCTTGAAATTGAGGCAATTCATGTGGCCAGGGTCGTAGCAAGAGTTATGCAAGCAGTGTGACTGCACAGGGTGCAAGTATTGAAGGGGCACAGATGTCATCACTGGGGCTTCCAGGAAGCCTGTTAAGAGTGAGTTCCTATGCAGCTGGGTGGAGGGTGTAACGCTAGCTTCCTGAGTCACACAAGCTGTATTTCTAGCTTGCTATGGCCCTGCTGAGGCTGCTGAACAATCTCTGTTTAGGTGGTCCTGAAAGATTAGTTTTCGGGTGCCTCAGCTCAAGGTTGGGTTCCAATCCTGCCCCTGTTCCACTCCTCCTTTGTTGAAGCAGTGCCACACATGTCTTCTCACTACTCTCCTCCAATAACTCACAGTACACAATGAGTTTCATTGAAACATCCATTAACTGGGAGAAACTTTGTCTTAAAAGAATCAGTATTAATCTGTGGCTTCACAGATACTATCAACTCAAATTCTAAATGGTTCCTCTCTTTTAGCTCCTTGGTTGGGTTAATAAATTCTCTTCTCTAGACTCTTAACTTCTAGTTCTCATTAGATCTGGAGTGGGATGAATGTCTTTGCACTCCGTCACATACACGTCAGTGAATGACTGACTTACGCTTCTACAGTTCCTCTTTCTGGATTCTACCAGAAAATCCAGACTCCTCACTTCTTTACTCAATTTCTTGGCTGCATAGGCATTGGAACAGGGTGGGCCACATGGGCCCTAGCCCTACCAATATTTCTCTGCCATGATCGCGGCAAAGACTTCTTCTGTCTGCCCATGGGAGATCGGATCCCTATGGGCAGAACAGGAGGGGAAGGCCGCGATCATAGCCTTAATGCAGATTGTCTGGCCAGGGAGGGCTAGAGGTGGAGTTGAGCGGAGTTAGGCAGAGTTGGGGCGGAGCTTGGGCCCCTCAAACAAATAGGTGTTCCGCTACCCCTGCTCAGCTCTCTCTTTCCACACTTCAACCAGACTCTCTCCTAGGTATGCTGAGCTTCTGATACTGGTTCCTAGAGGATCTCTCTCTTCATGAGTCCCTGGTTGGATTAGAACTTTGAGGCTCACCATCCACAGGATTCAGGGAGGTAGAAAACCATTAAGGGAAACCACCAGCTTCTTTATCCTAAGGTTGCTCTCCTGAAACCTGAATGGTGCTTCAGGGCAGAACTGGTCTGGCACAACCCAATAGGCAAACTAGTTGGTTGTCTATAGAACCAATGTTCCCAGGGTGCCCATTGTCACCGCTGCTAGCCGCCTTCAAGAACTTCTGCAGCAACAGAAATGCCATTTAAACTACAACGCAGTGCTTATGCAAACTTTCCAACTGCCACTTCTGCCTCCTCCAATGCAGGAAATCTGCAGTTGAAAATGTAAACGGCAAATTAAATGAGTGTTATAGTCATTATCTGAAGCCTTATTTTATGTTTCTGCATGAAACGATCTTTTAGATGAGATGCTAAATTGACATACATACGTCATGAAATCATAATATCAGGCACCTTCATCGTCACTAAGAAAGCTACTTGCTGGTCTCAAAATGATAGATATGGCCGTATTAGAATAATAATGAATAAACTTTAGGGGGTACCACAGAGCAACAGCACAGAGAGATGAGAAATGACCACCTCTATGTTAAAAAAAAGATAAATTAACACCACAGAATGTGGAAATAGCTGTAACCAGTACAGCAAGAGTTAAAAATTAGAGAGCAGCGTAACACAGCTAAAGCTGAAGAGATTTGAATTGGCGATGTTCCAAAAAAGAACTTGTCTATGTGGAAGCTTCTGAGCACCACATTGTGATGCTGCCAGATGTTGGTTCTGTGCAGCTGAGGTACCCGTTCTTTCGAAACTCTGGCAGCTAACACCAGGAGGGAGGAGCTGAATGGGAAACAAAATGACCAAGTCCTTGCGTTCATGTGACCACAGCTCATCTTGAACCGGTTTACTGGTTTTATGATTTATGTGGCATACGCACACAGAACCAACCTCCTCCACCCAGTCACTGTCTGTGGTTAAGTCCTGCAAATTGTTGATTAAAATGAATTCAGCTAATCAGCAGAGCCCACAGTGTGTTGGCTGTCCTGCTCAGCTAGGAATCTGGCAGGGTAAGTACAGCAAACGCAGAAACAGATCTCAGACTGATTGTACTTCACGTGGTCTTGATTAAGTGTGTTTACTAGGGTAGCTCAGGTCTCTTGCATGTCATGGGAGTCTTTTGCATTGCCCATTTCTAAGCTACTAGCCAGCATGAGAGAAGGAAATTCCCGAGAGATGAAGGACTCAACACATGAGCAACTGTGTGGACCATGCAGAAGAGAATAGGTTCAGCTCAGCCAACTGCTGAAGAGACAGACACATGCAGCTATTGCCAGTAGAAATAGCTGAAAGATTATGTGGTTGGAGGAGGAGGAGGATTGGAAAGACAATGTCTGCAGGAACAGAACTTTGTCATAGATACAGAGAAGGGAAGAGGCAGAGAAGAAGATTGTAGGTGAGAGAAAAGCAGGGCAGGGCCAGATTTGGGACTTTGATGCCAACAGGCACTCTTGCAGAGGCTGGGAGTGACCCAGGGACTGGACAGCGTCTCTCCTGGGATGCCCCTGCCCATTCCCACACCTTACATATACACTGCTGGTCATCTTTGCTATTCTCCTTACCTCCTGTCTGTTGCCCTGGTTCATGCAGCAAAGTAAAAGAATTAGTGCAGGGTTTGTGAGCAGGTTCTTGTTCATAGACCCTGCAGGAGCCTCACCTCTCTTCTGCAATGGCTTCCAGCTACTAGGTGATGGAATACAAAGCGGATTGTTCAGTTGCTTCTCCCGATGCAAGGGGTGGACTGTCACAGGACTGGAAAGTATGTGTCTACTCTTAGGCCCCATGTTAACTTCTTCTGTGGGCCAGGTTGGTGGACCAGATGGAAGGGGCATGGTGCCATCTGGATCACTCATCAGCATGCATCAATAATGGGTCAGCATTGGAGATAGAATCGGCGTACCTTAAAATTTTACAGATCTTTCATCATTTATTGGGTTTTGATATACTGCCCTTGGTAGAGCATACAGAGTGGTTTACAAAGTAAAAATTTCAAACAGGGTGGAAAGGAACTCCAACATTTGAAAGGAAAGAATAGAGAGTAGACTCGCACACATTCTAGAGGTGAGCTACATGTATTTCCATATACCCGATGTAGTCATCCTGAGGTCTCTATTAATTAGTAGAATGAGGAGAAGGGGAAAAGAGTGTCAACTTTCTCTTTTGCACCTCCTTACTTATCTCCCCCACCCCCTACTAACTCATGCTCTCTCTCTCTTTTCCCATTTTCCCTCTGCAATGATGCCCCCCAACAATCTCCCCCTTCTACTGGGTCTGACCCCAGTCATAGAAGTCAATTTTACAAAATTATTGGGGGTACTAAACTCAATGCAAGTCACTCTTCCTGGACATAATGAAGGAAGTTACTCAATATTGGGGGTGATTAAACAGCCACTACTGACCCCAGTATCTATGACTCCCGTGCTGTTCCCTCTCATCCCTCTATGACCCCAACATTCCCCCTCCCTCATATAAATAATCCACATATCCTTGGCTTGTGCTCCAGGGTTTCTCCTTCTTCCCACATGCTGCCCTCAGGTGAGCCCCAACTCCTGGCATCATGGATAGTTGCAAGCAACATTCTCGCAAAGCTGCAGGAGAGTCTTCTACCTGTGCTGCTCCTCGTGACAGTGCAATATCACAGCACCTTCCCCCACTGGCAGCAGCACAGGCAGAAAGCTGTCACGCAGCTTAGTGGGAATGTAGGTTGCAAGCTGAGCAATATCTGCTCCAGCCCCTCCCCTGCCATGCTGTCTGTTAATAGCAAAACTGGATTGGACAAAGAGCAAAAAACACAACAGCTTGCTCAAGTGACTGCTCCAACCTCTCCCCGTGCTCTCTTGTGGAGGGTGGCAAGTTAGAGCAGAAAACTCCTCTTCTTGTTTCCTGTACACAGTCCTCAGGTATGGGAATAGGATGGTGTCTTCAAAATTTGTCTCTGAAGGCAACGTTCTACATTGCTTATGTCTAAATTTGGATCTGAATTAGGGAGTTGAGAGGGTGAAGATAGAAGATTCAGTGGGACTATTGAGATGAATGTATGAAACCTTCTTGCCCACAATTTGTTTCCTCCCCTACTGGTTTCCTTTTCTGCAAATGGCCAGTACATTCCCATTGCTTGTATGCTCTGACATCTGAACACATGCTCACTGCCTCTTTCCCCACTTGTTCCAATGTTTCTTCTGCCCCACAAATATGTTCACTGCCCTCACCTGCTCTCCAGTTACACACTTTCTATCCCTCTTCCCAATCTGCAGTGCAAATTTGGGCTGCAATTTGGATTTGGCCTTCTTACGTAGAGGGCTAGAGTGCAGCACCATTACTGGGCTAAACTAACTTACTTTTTTCATTAGTTCTATAGTTTATTCATACATGTATTCCCAGGGCTAAGTGGAGGAGTAGCCTAGTGGTTAGAGTACTGGCTTGGTAAGTAAGAAACCAGGGTTCAATTCTCACTAGCCCTTCTTGTGGCCTTGGGCAAGTATTTTAACCCTCCATAACCTTAGAAGAACTGCCTGGCAATTTATTGCTGGCCACACTGCCAAGAAAACACAGGAGCTCCTGGGTTGCCAGGAGTCAGCATTGACTCAAAGGTACACATTGAATTTGCATTCCCAGAGTCAGCTTAAGGAGTGAGGCATCTGCTGAGGATGCCAAAAATCGAAGCATGGCTGTAGTCGCACCTTCTGGAGTCCCAATCTTTCTGTTGACTGACTGCCAAAGCACTCGGGCTCCCTGGTCTGGCTGTAAGAAAAGGACTTAAGCGTAATCATCCCCTGCTGCTGCAGAACCAGTCTCACAGTTGGATCTGTGGGGCTCCAGGATAAGGGCGCAAAATGCAAACTTGGCTTAGGGCACCGCTAGCCCTGTGTATTCCATAATGGAAGCAAGCTAATCCCTAAACCAACTAAACTGTTAAACCCTTAAGAAGAGGAGATGCTTGTGGTTAAAAGTGTGAAAAAAGATGTCTTGTTTCCAGACCTCATTAAGCACAAACAAGTCAATGGGTTGTATTATGCAGGCAAGCTACATGATGACATAAAGCAAGAACCCAGAACATAAGTCACTGCAGGAAAATTAAAAGCAGCTAGGATGACACTGACACCTCATTAAGATCCTGCCCGAGTTTAACTGATATTCCAGGACTCCAGAACAAAACCTGTGGACTCTTCGTTGCTGCTGGGCCTAGAGTAGGAGGAGTAGCCAAATATTTTAATGCAAAGCAAATGCCTATTTTCCACTTTTATTCCAAAATATAAACAAGGGAACAATACGTTTTATTTTAAATGGTGAGATAGCACTGGTCATTTAACTTAACTGCTCCAGTGACCATGACAGCTCCGACACTTGCCCCTCATGAAAGGAAAATGTTTCCAGATGGAAAAGCCCCCTTGAAATGTTCTATGTTCTGATAAACAGCTTCTTTAAGACAGGACCAGGTTTATGATCATGATTCCCACAGACAGATCATCAGAAAGGAGGGGAGTCCCCTAGAGATTAGAGCAGGGGTCTCAAACATGCGGCCCGCGAGAGAATTTTGTGCGGCTCGCGACGCATTTGGGGATAATAAAAAAAATAGACATTTTATTTATTTATTTTTCTCTTGCCGCTGTTTTACATGCACCTCTTCATTCCGGCGGTGAGGTCTGACTTCCCCGTCGCTGCTGGCAGCTCCTTTCAATTAGCGTTTTGTTTGGAATAACAGTGAGGTGGGGCGCATCCTTCCTGCATGTCCCGGAAGTGCTTGTGTGCGTGGCGGCGGCTGAGCGGGAAGTTGGAAGCGAGGAGCCGGAGCGGAAGAAGCCGTTATGATTCGCCGTTATCACCGCTGGGGATGGTGAGCAGTTGGTTCTCTCGAACTTTCCTTCTTATTGTAGTAGTCGGGCTCTGCAGCCCGGGAGGGGATGGGAAGACGTGATGGGAGGCGGCTGAAGCTAGGGATGGGCGGAGGGGAAGCATCACGAGAGCCATTGCGCTGGTCTCTGGGGCCAAATGGACTCGTTATACCGCACGTTTTTGTTTTGTGTTTCTTTGTTAAAGTAGAAATATGCAAAGTAAATGGAAGTTTGCCGTCCAAAGGTCAATAAAAACGTCAACATAATAAGAACATAGTGACTATGTTCTTATTATGTTTACTTTTTTATTGACTTTTTTCCATTGTAAAAAAAGTTCCGATGATGCGGCCTGTGGGTTACTTTGCAAGTCCTCATTTGGCCCTCAAAGCAATTTGGGTTTGAGACCCCTGGATTAGAGAATGGTGGGTTCAGGTGCCCTAGGCAGATACCTATGTTACCTAGGCCTAAATCCAGCCCTGTTTAAGATGTCCAAATAACCTGCACTTGGCCCATCCAGTGGACAGAGGTGATAATGAATCATTTTCAGACCTTGTTGTTATAGAGGTACTGAAAATGCCCTCAACAGATGCTCCTAATTGTAAAATGGCACCAGCTTAAGAAAGGGTTCTGTTCTTTCGTGGGTGGTATCCCCTGGATGACAAAACCCTGCTGATTCAAACCTTGAAATATTTGTAGTTTTTTCTCAGTTTCACATAGTTTTTTGAAGATCTGGCTTTTTTGTTATTGTTATAAATTTCTCAAAATAACAGTGGGGAAAAAGACTGAATTCCGCTTCTTAAGCACAGATGACTTTCGTGCTGTTGCGGAGGGGCAGGGAAGGGGAATGTAAGTCATGCATCCTATTAAAAGCAGATGAGGAGAAGCTCTGATTAAGAGGAGAGCTTATGAGAGCTGTGGAATCTGTGAGCTTGTGCTTCACATTAGCAGAACCAGTGTCCAAGGGACCACCAGCTGCTCACCTCACCGTCTCAGAATGGCTCGTGATGGAAAATAAGGGCTGCAATTATCTAATTGCATCACATGCCCTCCACTCCCCCTCACACACACCAGTAACACCACATGCAGCGAAAGTGGTAGATACTGCTAAGTTACAAACATATGTTAAAATGATTTCACTCAGGGGCAATTTCTCCAAACGGGTTCGTTTTGCACATACTGTGACGGTCATGAACTTCACTCCTATGCCAGGGTATGTGGAGTATGGTCTCAATTTCTCAAACTTACTTCTAACGCTCACCATAATAATTGCATTGTGCCAAAGAGAGCTTCCTTCTGGAGTTCGTAAGATGTAACATGTATAGGCAAGTTGTCAGGGTGCGACTGTAAATTCTTCTAAATTAGGCCCTTGGCTCCCAATGCAATAGGAAATATTTCTGCCATATTTTCTTGGTCTCTGACTACATTGCTTGATATTTAAGAATCTTCACCCTCTCCACATGAGTCACAGAAAAATTTCTTGGAACTGAGACTTCTATTATCAATGTCATTGTGGTGTTTTTCTCCTTTACCACTATGTCAGGTTTCCTCACAGCCAGCTTCTTATCCATTGGAATGGGAATGTGTGAAGCTCTTAGGTGCTGAGAAACATGTTGCTTTTACTACATAGCCAACCATAGGCTTGGGTTGACAGAAGCATTGAGATCATGGACTTCTCCGGGGAACAAGCAGGAAGTCAATCCTCACATATGGGTGACGTCAGCACTGACGGACTCCTCGTGGAATCATCTGCCCAGCTTTCAAAGAAAGCCTTTGAGAGATGCCACCACGCATGCGTAGTCCCCTTCCCGCCTAAGGGTGCCATCTTGCTCAGTCTCCTTTTTTCCGCAGAGCCCTTCAGACGTCGTCTGTCTTTCCTCCGGAAAAGGTTGATATTTTTTTTCTCAAGTTCTTAACTCGCCTCCGGTATCACACTGGCACTCTTCTTGCCTACCGATCTTGGTACCTCAGCGTCGAGTTCAGTTCATTTTTGTGTTTTTGTTCTTTTTGGACGCCTTCCTGCCTTTTTTTCCCGCTGGCAGCTCAGAGGGTCTTCGACCTCACAGGGATTCTTTTTTCCCCTACCAGTGGTTTCAAAAAGTGTGATCGGTATGCTAAGCTAATGTCCTTAACCGACACACATGACTGCTGTCTCCGTTGCCTTGGGCCGGACCACGACTCAGCGACCTGCAGTTTATGCAAACAGATGTCTAGCAAGGCCCTGAAAAGCCGCCAGCAGCAGCACGATAAGTTTTTTCCCGACTCCCCGATGCCTCCGAAGGCCAGGACCTCGTCTGAGGCGCTGACATCTCAGGAGGAGTTCTCTGAACCCGAGCACTGTCGTGGGTCCTCAGAGAGGGGGGTCCCCTTCGAGGGAGCACAGGAGCAAGAATAAACTCTCGAAGGCGGCATCCTTAGATGGCTCCGACAGACAGGGTTCCTCCTGGGCCCGGTCCCTCAGACCCAGGCGCCCACCCGAGGATACCTGTCAACACCACGATGTCTCCTCGGACTCCCCAGTCTCGGAACCTCGGAGAAGGTCCCCGCCAGAGGACATGGGATTCTTAGACTTTGTCAAAGACATGTCTAAGGCCCTGGTGTTCCCAACCGAATTGGAGGCGGACCCTCAGACTGATGAGCTCGAGATCCTCCAGTACGAGGCTCCCCCTCAGGAATCGCTCACAGTGCCCATTCCTCCCTTCCTGGAACGGCTCATGTTCCGCATGTGGGAGACACCGGCATCGGCGCCAGTGGTGAGCAAGCGGCTTGACTCGATGTATTGAGTCCGCTGGAGCCCTGGCTTCCAGAAGTCGCAACTGCCACACAACTCCATGGTGGTGGAATCGGCCATGCATCGGCTAAAGAGCCAGAAGATGCAATTCTTGGTGCCCCCCAGGAGGGAGGTCCGCACCTTGGACGCCCTCTACAGGAAGTGCTACCAGGACTCGATGCTCATTTGCCGTGTTCAGGCCTACCAGCTGTACATGGGCATGTACCTGAAGGACCTGGCGAAGGAACTCGCCGGTTTCTCAGCTGGTCTCTCCGAGGAACCCTTGCAGCACTTTAGGAGCCTGTCCAAGGCCCTCCGTGAATGCTCCAAATTTATGTCTTGATCGGCGGCCTGGGTAGCCGTGGCAGGCATCGGTGCATGTCCCCAGGCTTGGCTCCAGTGGTCCGATCTCAAGCAATGGGTTCAAGACAAGTTGGTCAATGTCCCCTGCCAAGGAGAAAACCTCTTTGGCAAGCCCATGACCAACAAGGCCGCCGCGCTGGAGACCGAGTTCATGATGAGGACCAGGCTCTCTAAGAAGACCGCTGCCCCTCCCCAACAGAAGGGCTTGGGTAAAAAGCCCTTTTTTTATTTATATTCTCTTATATACCGCACTATTCTGCATCAGTGCGGTTTACATTGAACAAACTGAAATTACATTGAACAGGGCATTATAACTTGGAGATAACTATTTTACAGGGAACATGGGCTATGGAGGGTTAAGTGGCTTGCCCTAGACCACAAGGAGCACCTGTGGGACTAGAAACCCCAGACCTTCCGGCCCAAGGTTGCTGTCCTCTAGTGGGATTTGAACCCCCGACCTTCCGGCCTGAAGCACCTTGCCCCAACCACTAGGCCACTCCTCCACTCCCACATTTTCAGGCCTCCCCGGCTCCCCAACAAGGGCAGCAGGCCAAGGGACAAGGGCATAGCCCGCGTTAGCAGAAGGCTCCGAAGCCCCAGGCACTGGCTCTGGCCCAGACAGGGGGGAGATTTTGAGTACTCCAGCATAGTCTCTCTACCCCAAGGAGGTCAGCAGTCCACAGGGGGATGACTAACCCTCTATGCCCCGAGGTGGGTAAGCATCACTACCGATGCCTGGGCACTGAGGGTGGACAAGGAGGGTTACCTCCTCCGCTTGATTCAGATGCCTCCTCCTTATTTTCCGGGAGAGTCCCCCAGGTCTCCCCTTCACCGGGACCTTCTTCTGAAGGAACTGGCAGGTCTTCTCAAGGACAATGCGGTGGAACCGGTGCCCCACCACCTCCAGGGCAAGGGGTTCTACTCCAGATACTTCCTTGTCCCAAAGAGGACAGGGGGCCTAAGGCCCATCCTCGACCTGCGCAACCTCAACAAATTCCTGGTGTGGGAGAAGTTCAAGATGCTCTCCCTTGGAACATTGCTGCCCTACCTCCAGAAGGGAGACTGGCTATGCTCCTTAGACCTCAAGGATGCTTATACTTACATCCTAATCCACTGACACCATAGGCAGTGCCTGCGGTTCGTAGTAGGGGGCAGGCACTTTCAGTACAGGATGTTCCCATTCGGTCTTGCCTCTGCCCCAAGGGTGTTCACAAAATGCCTGGCAGTCATGGCCGCCTTTCTCAGGCTTCAGGGAGTCTTCTTGTTTCCTTACCTGGATGACTGGCTTGTAAAACGGGAAATGGCGCCCGAGATGCAGCAGGCCACCACACGCACCATCCAGGTTCTACAGCACTTGGGCTTCGTCATAAACTACCCCAAGTCCCACCTTCTTCTGACACAGTGCCTGAAATTCATCGGAGCGAAGCTCAACACCCGCCAGTCAAAGGCTTTCTTGCCCACGGACCTGGCAGACCGCTTCAGATCTCTGGCCTGAGACAAACAACACTGTCCCTCGGTGTCTGCCCGCCATCTTCTGTGCCTCCTCGGGCACATGGCCTCCATGGTCCACGTCACTCCAGATGCCCATTTCCACATGAGAACAGCGCAGTGGTGGGACTAGTGGTCCCAGGCCATGAGCCACCTCAGGAACAGAGTTCAGATAACCCGCCAGTTGGCGGACTCTCTTGTCTGATAGCAGTTATCTCAGTACCTAGAAACGGGCATGCCTTTCCAAGGCCCCGGACAATCAATTGTCCTCACCACGGATGCCTCCCTACTCAGCTGGGGAGCCCATTGCGAGGGTCTCCGCACCCAGGGCAGATGGTCACCAGAAGAGAGCACCCAGCAAATCAATCTTCTGGAACTTCGAGCCTGAGAGTCTTCGGCTGTCGCCTTCGCCATCGGCTGGTCCTGGTCCAGACGGACAGCCAGATGGCCATGTTCTGTGTGAACAAGCAAGGGATCATGGGATCATGTGCCCTCTGTCGGGAAGTGCTGGCCCTCTGCTCTTACGCGGCCCAGCAGGGGATCTTCCTCAAAGTGGTGTACCTGCCAGGACAGGACAGCCTACTGGCTGACAGCCTAAGCAGGGTTCTCCAACTGCACGAGTAGCAGCTGGACCCCAAGGAAGCCAACTGGCTTTTCCGACTCTGGGGGCAACCCATGATGGACCTGTTTGCCAGCCTGGACAACTTCCAGTAGCCCTGCTTTTGCTCTCGGCAGGCTCACCCCTCCAGGGTGGCAGCGGACGCGTTTCTAGTCCCATGGTCGGGGGGCCTCATGTACGCCTTTCCTCCGACGCCGCTGATTGCCAAGAACTTGTTCAAGACCCTCCGCAACAGGGCGCTTCTCATCTTGATAGCCCCCCCGATGGCCTAGACAGCTGTGGTTCCTGCTGCTTCTGCAGTTGGCAGTGGCAGCCCCCATCCCCTTGGAAACTTCCCCAGGGCTTCTATCTCAGGAGGGGGGATCTCTCCTACACCCCAACCTGGGGTCTCTTTCACTCACGGCTTGGCTGCTGAGAGGGTAGCCCTGGCCCATCTCAACCTTCCCACTGAAGTGGAGATTGTTCTGCTGGCCTCCCATAAGGCCTCTACGAGGAAGACATACGCCTTCAAATGGCGTAGGTTTTCAGCTTGGTGTGCTGACCCTTTCTCCTGCCCGGTGGCTATGGTGTTGCAGTACTTTCTCCACCTTTCTCACTCCGGGCTCAGGTCTAATTCCGTTAGAGTGCACCTCAGTGCCCTGGCGGCTCACCACCACCCGGTGGATGGTAAACCCCTTTCGGCCCAACCTCTGGTGGGCCTCTTCCTATGGGGCTTGCTCTTATCTATGCCTCCGGTTTGCCCTCCAGCGACCGAATGGAACCTCAATATGGTGTTGGGGCAGCTTACTTGTCCACCATTCGAGCTCTTGGCTACTTGCCACCTTCAATACCTTTCATGGGAGGTGGTTTTCCTGGTTGTGCTCACTTCCGCTCGCAGGGTTAGCAAGCTCCAAGCTTTTATGGCTGAAGCGCCCTACACCAGGTTCTACAAGAACAGAGTGGTGCTCCGTACGCACCCCAAATTCCTTCCGAAGGTAGTATCCTTGTTCTATCTCAACCAGGAGGTGGTACTCCCTACCTTCTTTCCGAGACCATACGCCAGTCAGGCAGAGACGGTCCTCCACACCTTGAACTGTAAAAAGGCCTTGTCATTCTATATCTAATGCACTCAGGATCACCGCAAAGCCTCCCAGCTCTTCATCTCCTATGACTGGGGGAAGTGGTGACTAAGCATACGCTGTCCACATGGCTTGCGGATTGTATTGCCCTCGCCTGTGAGCAGGCAAAGTTCCCACTGCACGGTTGCGTCACAGCACACTGTATCCAGGCCATGACCGCTTCGTTGGCAAATCTGCACTCTGTCCTGATGGCAGACATCTGCCGGGCCGCCACCTGGTCTTCAGTCCTTACCTTTGCAGTCATTACTGCCTGGAAAGAGAATCCCGATGGGATAGCGCCTTTGGCCAGACTGTGCTCCATAATCTTTTCGGGGTCTAGGCAACTCCTACCCTCCGACCCTTCTGTGTTCAGGCTACCAGAGTGCTGGTTTCATCGGACACAGGGGTCCTACTGTACTCTGTACACCAGACTGAATTACTGCTGCTTGTGGCTCCCCTTGAGGGAGCCCAATTTATGCTATGGGTCTCCCAGTAGCCTGTAGCTGGGGAGTCCCATATGTGAGAATGACTTCCTGCTTGTTCCCGGAGAAAGCGTAGTTACTCACCTGTAGCAAGTGTTCTCCAGGGACAGCAGGAATCAGTCCTCACAACCCTCCCTCCTCTCCTTGGAGTTGCTCCTTTACCTTCTTTTATTTTGCTATCTTCAACTATGTCATTTGACTGAGCAAGATGGCACTCTTGGGTGGGAAGGGGACCATGCATGCGTGGTGGCATCTCCCAAAGGCTTTCTTTGAAAGCTGGGGAGATGCTTCGGCGAGGGTTCTGTTGGTGCTGACATCACCCATATGTGAGGACTGATTCCTGCTGTCCCCGGAGAACACCTTTCTCAGCCAAACTAGTATGATCCAAGTTACCAAATTTATTTATTTAACATGTTTTTATACCGCTTTATCCTTCAATCAAAGCAGTTTACATTGTAACTTAAACTTGGTAGTGTACATTAAACAAGGACACTGATAACTTGGATTTTTCTGAGGCAATGGAGGGTTAAGTGACTTGCCCAAAGCCACAAGGAGTGCTAGAGGGAATTGAACGCTGGTCTCTTGGTTCCCAAGCCAGTGCTCTGACCATTAGGCTACTCCTCCACTCTGATGTGGTTGTCCTGGATAATGTGATTGCCTAGCAGAGGTAACAGGCCTCTGTAAATAAGGGTGATGATTATAAGGGGAGTGGATTGTGTAGTTGAACACCACCCAGTGGAGAAAACCAAGGGGAAGGTGATGAGCACTGTTCCCTCTAAGCTGTGCGCGTGTGCGCGCGCACACATCTTGCCGAGTGAGCGCACATACTTTACAACAGAGCGCACAAAAATTACAGTTCTGATTCTGATAGAAAACAACACAGACGTCTTAAAATTTAAAAGTTGTTGTGTATTTACTGTTTTCACAAGTTCTACAATATTTTCTAGTGCAATCAATGTGGTGTACATACTGTATTCTGATGTATAGTCAAATTTTAAAGTATTTAACTCCGAGTGTCATTATGCGGCGCACAAAAATTTAACCTTCCTTCAAAAGCTGCACAGCTGATATTTTATGCGCTCACAGCCTACAGAAAATTAGAGGGAACATTGGTGATGAGGTCATTGAGTCTATATATAATGGTGTTTTTGGAGGGAAGGGGTCCTTTGCCTCTTTTCTACTTCCCAGAAGCAGACTGAGTGGTCAAGGGAAGGAGCCTTGTGTTATGTGGAGGTAGGACTCTTAAGTACAGAATGGAGCTTTGGGGTAAAAGAAAAAATGTGCAGTTATTTCTCCTTTCTGGCTCAGGAAATAAAGTGGAGTGAAGCCTGCAGACAAGGGTTTGGAGTCAGACTGCACAGTACCCTAACTCAAGGTAATAAGGAGAATCTCTGGACCAGCCTTCCCCCCCCCTCCCCCCATGCAGTCTACCCAAAGACCAACTACTGAGTAATGCTATTACTGAGTTAGTGATACTCTAGCTCCCCACATGTGTTTACCTGAAGTACAGAAGGAAGACATTATTTCACTGTGTAAGGATTAGCTCGTCTCTCCCATCAAAAGTATGCCCACTCCCTCCATAAATCATGAACCTGTACTGGAAGACAGGAATTCAATCATACATGAGCAAGTCCATATCAGGGATGGTCAGGTTCTTCACCTACTGAGGACTGGGAATGCATTGCTTATAAGATGCATTATAATGTGCTTAGCCCTGGTTGTGCCTTGGTTGGGCTGCCCAGGACTTATAATACTGCAACCATGACTCTACACATAGGTCAATACATATTGAGGCGTGCAGTCTTCATTCAAACTATGGTAGCATTATGGAACATTTCGATGGTTGTTGTGGTCATAAGTAGATTATTAATGTAGAAGCAAAACCAACCTTGTTTATGGAAGAAAACAAAGGAGTGACTATAGTTAGACTTGCTTGAATGGTTCAGATCCAGGAGCTTGGGACGACTATCTTATTTCAGGGTTGGCCAGCCACCTAGTGACTATGTTTTTGCACATTGCCTTGCTTTTCTGTCCCACTTTTCAGTCTCCTTCTGACTTAGGCAAATTAAGCCCCCGGTGAGTCTCTGCACATGGTCTTGTTGCACCCTTCTGTCACCTACAAGCCGTGCCTGCCTTATTTGAGACCAGAAAATCCTTTTTTCACCATACTCCAGAAATGACTGCCTGGCTTGAGACTGTCATGCAGATACAGTCCTATGTCAGCAGAATCCTTTGTGGTTTGCATGGAGGCATCTTCTCCTTTTCCCTCTCACATTTTTAAGATCTAGTTCATAGATCTCCCATTCCTCGGATATAGTGCTGTCACCCTCTTTTTCTTTTCCTGAGCCCGTGCTGAGATTTCGTTTCTGGAAAGAACAGCTGGTGCCTGAAGCTTGCTTTTCAAACCTTTCCGGCAATTCTTGTTCTGAAGATAAACAGATGAGGGGAAAAACATGCCAACGTTTGCCTGTCCAGTAAATAAAACTTTACTTCACAGATTGCATGTTTCCTTCTAATATTAGCATATTTCTTTCATTAGAAAATGTTGGTCTTGCAAAAGCACAAACATACCTTCCTGCTTGATAAATAATTATAATTATAATCCTCACAGAGAGCACGTTTCTATTTTCTGACTCTGCTCAGATTGTGGTTTCTCTGAGCAAATCCAACTTTATCCATTTTCTGCATAATTTAGGATAAAATCCATTTCTTTGTTCTTCTGGGCTTCAGAGTCAGAGACACTATAGCCTGCTTATCAGAACACATGGCTGGCATCCTAGATAGAGAAAAGAGATATAGCAGCGGGTCACACCAGTATGGACAGTGCCCCATGGATCAGTGCTCCAGGGGATGGATTTAGTATGAAGCTCGAAGGGATGGTTCAGGAGTTATATCAGAAAATATTTCTTCACTGAAAGGCGATGAATTTACAGTAGAGGCTGTGGAGACAAAATCTGTAACAATAAAAAAACCCAAAAAACAGGTAAAAGCACCGAGGCTCACTAGTGGTAAAGATGTGATGGGAAAAACAAAGCAAAGATGGGCCTAATGGTACTTATCTGCTACCATATTCCATGAGAGTGGTAGGAACAGGGTTGGCAAACAAACCCACCCTTCAGCAGAGGGGAGAGGTGACAAGAAAGGAAGTGCCATCTAGTGGCAGTGCAGGACATGGTAAAGCTGAGTGTGGTTTTATAAGAGGCTGCCGATGCATAAAGGCCAAGTAGGTGCCTATTTTAAGCCCATTTTATAAAGACACTTAGGCACTTATGTATCTTTATAAAAAACTAGGGACAAACAGGCAGAAATTGTGGCCAGCTTGAAGACATGACACAAGCAGGTATTTATTTATTTATTTATTTATAGTCTCTTATATACCGCGCTATTCAGCATCAGTGCGGTTTACAATGAACAATGAATTTACACATTTCCGGTGGTACTTTGTGTTTACAGTTGAACAGGTAATACAACTTGGATAACAGGGGTGACTATTTACAATTTACAGCATAAACGTTAGTATAAACGTTAGTGTGTAATACACACACTGATACAGGCGCTTCACAAAATACATATTTAAATTGTGATTCCTTATCAGTCCTCCAGTTTAGTCCTCCACCTCTGGGTTGCGTACCTCCTCCTGCAGCTTGGAGACTGGGCATGTCAAAAACGTGACATCACTGGATATAGTCTGCTGGTCTCCCCATCAGCCCCAGTGTGTGTCCAATCTCCTTGCAGC
The DNA here is from genome assembly GCA_033557465.1 of Ichthyophis bannanicus. Taxonomy (NCBI): domain Eukaryota; kingdom Metazoa; phylum Chordata; class Amphibia; order Gymnophiona; family Ichthyophiidae; genus Ichthyophis; species Ichthyophis bannanicus. Next base: position 43,814,656 of record CM066042.1, on the reverse strand, counting down.
AGGAGGACGTAGTGAGCCTAGGTCTGGGCTCACTAGAGGAACAGATAAGGAGCATAGTGTAGAGTAGTTTTAATTAATTTGGGCTTCCTTGGGTTTATTCTTAATTTAGGTCCTGTAGTTTTAAATTAAAAAAAAAAAAAAGGAAACAGATAGTTTTTTGTTGTGCCGGTCCCTGTTTGGCCTCTCTTAGTTTTAGCCCCGGTTGACTTCTTACCGCTTCAGATCTCTCCCCCTTGCAGGTACGGGGGAAAGCCCTGTAAAGTCAGCAGAAGAACGGTAGCAAGTACGCGATCGCACTGCTCACGAGCTGACGAGCACAGACTGCGGTAGAGCGGGCAGCTCGTCCGGTGGCTTCTCGCTCGCTGTCGGCTGGGAGGAGCCGCGTGGGCTGGAGCTCCGTGGCAGTGAGGGTCCTGTCGGGCAGAAACGCTGTCCTGTTCAGGTACTGTGGGGCTGAGCAGTGAGCAGGCAGGCAAAGGGGGACTGGCGGCGTGCCAGCTCCGTCGCTGGGGTTTGGTGCCATTTTCCCAATCAGTCAGCGGCAGCCATTTTGGCAGCGTGGTCGCCGGGTGTGGGACAGCAGCGCTGAGGAGCGCTCGGCGGCATTACTTTGAGCGATTCTCCCTTTCACGCTTTATTTTACCTTGCCTTTTGTTTTTTGGTTTGGGTTTTTGGTGGGGGGAGGCAGCCTGCTCCTTCAGGATTTAGGAAGGGGTAGGCTTGGCTGGGGCCTTGGATTCGTTGTTAGATAAAGGTCATTTCAGGTTTTTTATTATAGTTCTTTCCTGAGGGAGGTCTTCATTTAAAAAAAAAAAAGAGAGAATAGATAAATTATTAAAAGGAAGACAAGAAGACTCCCTTTTCTCCTTTGGGGGGAGGTGTATGGCGGCACGGCCTCAGTGTGTGGTGTGCGGTGCCCGTAGAGGCGCTATCGCAGAGTCTGGGATCTGCCGGGGCTGTACAGCAGTTTCCGCCACCTTAGAACAGCAGATGGAAGCTAATACAATGGAACTTCAGACTATGGTGGCTGGGACGGAGGGAGAGGCCCGCACGGTTACCCTGCCAGCAACCAGCCAGGATTCCTCCGTCGGGCAGGTGGGAGCACCTGCACCTGGGGGCTCAGGTTCAGAGCTCAGGGAGTTTTGTCCAGACTTTGTCTTAATTATACATCAGGCCTTCTGTTTGAGACGACAGGGGAAATTGCCGGATCCCTTGCCATTGCCTTCGCCGCGCCAGCAGTTGGAGTCAGATGTGACGGGCAGCTATTCCCCGAGGCTGCCAAAGAGGGCCAGAACTCAGGAGCTCTCGTCCTCAGAGGTGGACTGGCAAGACTCGGAAGAGAACGAGATGGAGCTTGAAGATGGTTTGGAGGAAGGGGATATTCCCGAGCTGGAGGATCAAGCAAAAATTATTAGGTTATTCCGGAAGGAGGAGTTGGTGGCTCTTATCACGAAATCTCTTCAAACACTGAAGCTGGCCATGGACCAGCCGGCGGAAGAAGAGAGTGGAGAAGACCCGATCATACAGGCAGTGAGACAAACTCAAGTGGTATTTCCCGTGCACCGTGTGGTTGACCGGATGATCCAGGATGAGTGGGATTAGCCGGAGGCAGGGCTCAGAGGGATTAGGACTATGAACAGGTTATATCCCTTAGCGGATAAGGAAAAGGAGCGATTTCGGTCTCCGTGGATTGATGCGACGGTGTCGGCAGTAACTAAGAAGACCACCATTCCGGTGGAAGGTAGCGCGGCCCTAAAGGATGCGCAGGATAGGAAAGTGGATGGTTTATTGAAACAATCCTTTGAAGCGGATGCTTTGTCATTGCAAGCTTCTATTTGCGGAGCTTGGGTGGCCAGAGCATGCCTCAGGTGGTCCCAGAGTTTGAGACAGGGTAACCATCTGGAACAGGAAGGTCTGAGAGAGCTGAATCGCCTAGAGTCGGGGGTGGCTTATTTGGCAGACGTACATTACAATTTGATCAGAGCATTGGCTAATAGTATGGCGTCGTTGGTGGCCGCCCGCAGGTCGCTGTGGTTGAGAAATTGGGCGGCAGACAGATCGTCTAAGACGTGTCTCAGTAAGCTTCCATTCAAAGGAACCTTGTTGTTTGGAGAAGATCTTGACAAGTTGGTCAAAGATTTGGGGGAGTCTAAAGGGGGTAGGCTCCCAGAAGATAAGCCTAAACAGGGGAGGTCCTCTCCGGCCTTTCGGGGTCAGTCTAGTGATTTTCAGAGGTTTCGCTCTTCCCGTTTCGGTGGTTTCCAACGAGGAAGGTTTCCTTCTAGAGCCCAAGGTTTTCGGGGGTTTTGGGGTGCAAGCAGAGGTTTTGCATCCGCTTCCACAACGCCAACTCGAAAACCACAATGAAGTGAGGCGGGCCTCAGTGGGAAGTCAACCGATCGGAGAGAGGCTTTGGGGATTTCTTCCTGCCTGGGCCCAAATAACGTCAGACCAGTGGGTGTTAGAGATAATTTGCGAAGGTTATGTGCTGGAATTCGCAAAGCCATTGAGAGATTCCTTGGTGCTGTCACCCTGCAAAGTCAGCAAAAAACTCTAGTGGTCCGACGCTCACTGAACCGTTTGATGGAATTGGGAGCGGTCGTTCCAGTGCCGAGAGAAGATTACGGCAAGGGTCGATACTCCATTTATTTTGTGGTCCCAAAGAAGGACTGGTCTCTACGCCCTATATTAGACCTGAAAGGAGTGAACCGCTGTCTTCGAGTGCCGCATTTCAGGATGGAGATGTTAAGGTCCGTCATTGTGGCGGTGCGTCAGGGGGAGTTCTTGACATCACTCGATCTTACGGAAGCGTATCTGCATATTCCGATCAGAGCGGGCCATCAAATATTTCTTCGTTTTGCTCTTCCATGGGGGCATTATCAATTCCAGGCGTTGCCCTTCGGTCTTGCGACGGCACCGAGAACTTTCACCAAGATTATGGTGGTGGTAGCAGCGGCGTTAAGGAAGAAAGGGATTCTGGTGCATCCCAACCTCGACGATTGGCTAATTCATGCAAAATCCGAGGCCGAGAGTGTACAGGTCACAAGCAAGGTGGTGAAGTTTTTAGAGAGTCTTGGTTGGGTGATCAATCTGACAAAAAGTCACCTAGTACAGTCCCAGGACCTCTAGTATCTGGGGATGCGCTTCGACACTCAAAAAGGTGTGATATTTTTGCCGAATCTTCGAGTTCAAGGTTTGAGAGCATTGATCCGCCGGTCCATAGCTGCTCTGGCTCCTTCGGCCTGGAGTTACCTTCAGGTTCTGGGGATGATGGCAGTGACCTTGGAGGCGGTGCCGTGGGCCCGGTTCCATATGCGGCAGTTACAGTGCGCTCTGCTTCGCCGTTGGTCACATCAGGCCGACTCGTTGAGTGCAAAGCTTCCCTATCCTTTCAAGGTCAGGCGGGCTCTGAGGTGGTGGCTAGTTCTGGGGTCCTTGACGAGGGGAATGCCTCTGGAGCAGCCCGAATGGCTGCCCTTGTTGACGGACGCAAGCCTCGCAGGATGGGGAGCACATTGCGGAGAGCTCTTCATGCAAGAGCGGTGGTCAGCTCAGGAGGCCATTTGGTCCATTAACAGGTTGGAACTCAAGGCAGTGGCATTGGGGCTGCAAGCGTTCGAGACTTCAGTAACGGGGAGAGCAGTACATGTGCTATCGGACAACTCTGCAACAGTGGCCTACATCAATCGGCAGGGCAGCACAGGAAGTGTAGGCATGGAGGAAGAAGCGGAGGCGCTGTTTGAGTGGGTGGAAAGTCAACTTCCAGCGATTTCAGCAGTGCACATTGCAGGGAAGGACAATGTGATGGTGGATTTTCTCAGCAGGGTACAGGTGGATGCCGGAGAATGGGAGTTGCATCTGGACATGTTTGCACAAATAGTTCAAAGATGGGGGTCACCGATCATGGATCTCATGGCGACCTTTCATTCAGCGAAAGCATTTCATTTCTTCAGCAGACGGAGAGAAAGGATGTCGGAGGGCATCAACGCCTTGATGCAACCTTGTCCGACGGCAGGACTGCTCTATGTGTTTCTGCCGTGGGTGCTCATAGGTCGGGTGGTGCAACGGATAGAGGCTCATCAGGAGAGCGTGATGCTCGTGGCTCCGGACTGGCCAAGACGTCCATGGTATGCAGATCTCATCCGACTGCTCGACGGGGAGCCGTGGAGGTTGCCGACATCGGAGAGCCTGCTTCTACAAGGTCCTCTCCATATGCCCCAAGTGGATCGGTTCTTGCTTATGGTATGGCCCTTGAAAGGGCAAGGTTAAAGAGAAAAGGATACTCTGGAGCAGTCATAGCGACTTTGCTTAAGGCGCGGAAAAAGTTTACGTCCCTAGCATATGTTCATGTGTGGCGGGTGTTTGAGAACTGGTGTTCCAGGAGACAGGTGCGCGCGGCAACGGTGTCAATTCCTGGGGTCTTAAGCTTTCTGCAAGAGGGCTTTGAGAAGGGTCTTGCGGCCAGTTCTTTAAGAGTGCAGTTAGCAGCGCTGGCATGTTATAGGGCAAGGTGCATGGCTTGCTGCTCGGGGCGCAATTGGACGTATTATGTTTTCTGAAAGCCGTTTCCAGGCTGCATCCTTCTCGCAGAGTCGTGGTTCCACCATGGGATCTTAGTTTGGTTTTGGGAGCGCTAACTAAGGAACCCTTTGAGCCTTTGCATAAGGCATCCGTCAAGGATTTAACGCTGGACGGTGTTTTTGGTAGCCATTTGTTCTGCAAGACGAATTTCCGAGTTACAGGCCTTATTCTGTAGGGAGCCGTTTTTGTCCTTTTCCAGGGAAAAGGTGGTGTTGCGGCCAGTGCCTTCCTTTTTGCCTAAAGTAGTTTCTCCATTTCATTTGAATCAGACAGTCACTCTTCCAGTTCTTGGTTTGCTGGACGGGGCTATGGCAGACCGGAGTTTGTGCCGCTTGGATATCAAGTGCGTGCTGCGGCGGTATTTGGTGGTTTCAGAGGCATATTGCAAATCGGATCGGTTGTTCGTTTTGTTCGGAGGCGCCCATAAAGGTGAGGCAGCTGCGAAGGCTTCTATTTCTAGGTGGATTAGGGAAGCGATTGTGTCTGCATATCTGTTGAGCGGCCAAGAGATTCCTTCAGGATTACGAGCTCACTCTACCAGAGCGCAGGCTAAGTTGTGGGTGGAACACAGCTTGGTGCCGCCTGTGGACATCTGTAGGGCGGCCACTTTTAGTAAACACTACCGCCTGGATGTTTTGTCGGCAAACAATGCGGCATTCAGGGCGGCGGTGTTACAGGCCGGTTTGAAGGGTCCCTCCCGATAATTACTGCTCTGTTACATCCCAGAGGTGGAGGACTAAACTGGAGGACCGATAAGGAAATAGAAATTGCACTTACCTGGTAATTGTTGTTCGTTTAGGGACTCCAGTTTAGTCTTCATTCCCACTCGGGATATTTTTGTAGCGGTGCAGGTTCAGTGGAGAGGACATATGTGGTTACTGGTAGGTATATTTACTGTTGTTATGCTTTCCTATCTAGGTTTCTACATGAGAAAGAAGGGAAAGGCACAAGGAAAAAGAGCAGAAAAGACCTCTCTTCCTGAAGATAATTATTCAGTAAATTGTACTTAGTTTGTTATGGGGGTAGTTGTTGGTATTACGTTAACATGTTATCTTAGCTCCTTATTTGTTGCTTCTTTGAGTGTGCTTTGTCAATAGTTCACTGGGGCTGATGGGGAGACCAGCAGACTATATCCAGTGATGTCACGTTTTTGACATGCCCAGTCTCCAAGCTGCAGGAGGAGGTACGCAACCCAGAGGTGGAGGACTAAACTGGAGTCCCTAAAGGAACAATTACCAGGTAAGTGTAATTTCTATTTCCTCCTGTGCCCCACCCAGAGCTTACCTTCTTGTCATCATGCGCACACTTACACACATAATAGCTGGGGCAATTTGATAAAAGCTTTATTAAACAACCCCCTTAGCCTACATCTGAGGAATGGGGTTTTAGCTTCTGGAGCTAGTCGGAAAAGATATAAAGTTAGTCCAGTAAAAAGGACCTCCTTATATTTTGTGGTTTTCTGTTGTTCTTTATTCATCTTTATTTCTGTGTTTTTCCAGCTGGGTCATTGGGCCCCAACTGGATTATAACATCACCATCTGAATCCTTTCTTCCTTCTCTGATCGTTTGTATTCCTGCTAGCTGGAATTTGTCTCTCTCAAATGTTTCTCCAAGTTAGTGCCTTCAGCATACCACCAGACACCCATTCATCTCAACCGAGTCCTGAGGGCACAACTAGACAGTCAGGTTTTCAGGATAGCCACCAGAAATATGCAATAGAAGCAGTGCCTGCAAATAACTCTCATGCACATTCCTAGTGGTTATCCTGAAAACCTGACTGGCTACGTGTGTCCCCAGGACTGGGTCAAGAATCTCTGGAAATATGTACCTTCCATTTTCCTTTAGCAGCCCTCAGATCTGAATACATTTATTTCTGCTCCAGGCTGGTCTGCAGTGCTTCCACAGTTACCCAGCTGCTTACTTCATATGGGAGCAATTTTAACACTTATTTATTTTAAAACTTACTTATGCTTGAAGAAAATTAAGACAATCACTTTGAATAGACTCTCTCGTTTGATTACATCAGATAAGGCGATCCAAATACTTATTTATTTATTTATTTAGCTAAATTTATATACTGCAAATCTAAAAGTCTAAGTGGTTCACAAAAAACAAGGCCAACAAAGCTTTACATAGAACAAGAACTTAAAAGAAATTTTTAAAACTGTGATAGACAAAGTATGAGAGCTGGTAATTAACTTATGTTATTTGAAAAATGTTCTGTATATAGGTGTGCTTCAGTTTCCTTTTAAAGTCCAAAAAATCATTGATGGCACCAAGTTTATACTTAGATTTAGCTTCCTTAGTTTGGGGGCATCTTTACTAAAGTACTCTTATGTTTTTGCACTAACCACACTTTGGGGGTTATTTTAGAAGTCCTATTCATGCTTTGGGCATCCGAAAAGGGGCGTAGAGGTGTCCAAGTACAGAGATGTCCCTGGAGCCATTTTAGAAGCCGGTTCTGTGGATGTCCCTACCATGAGGATGTCCATATCTGAATGGGGGTGTGGCGGAGGCTTATCCGGGGTGTTACCAAGAACCTGGACATCTTTGCCCAATTGCAGAAATGGTGTGTACGTCCCGTGCTGAATCCAAGTTTATATCTGCTCCAGGCATGAATAGGTGGCGGAAAAGTGCTTGTTTTGCCTGCCAAATATCCAGAGAGTGTGGAGAAGGAGATAAACTCCTATCCTATATGTTTCCCATGTTGAGAAAAAGCTCTGCCAATGAATAGGGGCTCATATTTTGAGTTTGCCACACTGTTGGACACCCCATATGCAACCTTGCATATACTAGACGTCCCCACCCCACTATTCTGTAGCCAGGCAGACATCCACATCAGGAACACCTATGCTTCCAAAATCGGGCTGAAACATAGATATCCCCAACGTTTTTCTGTATGTTTCACCCCGGATGTCCCAGATTGCACTTGGATGTCCTTTCTAAAATTCCACTTTTTAAGTGCATAGTTAGTGCATAGGGCAGGGCACTTACTGCGTGGGCCTATGTTCCATGCCTTGGCAGATATCTATGCTTCGACAGATAGCACAGATATATCCACACTACCTGCCTAGGCATTGAATGCAGGACCCAGTGCTAAATAATCCAGACACACAACTGTTGTGATGGCAGAAAACAACTTCCTCCTCCCCTGAATTAAGCGTCCCCCAGTCTGATCCCTCTTACCATAAAGATGAGGGCCGTACCAAGCGCCGTGCGAGCAGTGTGGCCGCACAGGACACAAGTACAGAAGGGGCGCTGACATTATCACTGAGCTTCCAGGAAGGCCAATAAGAGTGAGTTCCTGCATGTGGCTGGGGTGCCGGAGGTGTCGTTTTCACGAGTTGCATAAGATGCATTTCTAGCTAAGGTTACCAGATGTCCCCGATTTTCAGGAATTGTCCCTGAGTTTAGAGCTGTGCCCCGATTCCCACCTGTTTGTCAGCCTTCTGTCCCTGATTCAAGCAATGGGGACAGAGGGGGTAAAACAAAATATTTTCAATTTAGTGATTTGAATATATCAGTTTTTAGAATTTACATCCATTTTCTTTATATTTTGCACAGTATGGGGGAAATTCATCATTGTTTCTAGTTCTTTGTCAATTTGTCTGCTTGGAAGTAACATAGTACATGACATTTGATAAAGACCAGCATGGTCCATCTAGTCTGCCCAGTAAGGTGGCTAGAGTAGGTGTACCCGCCGCTCCATGCAGGTCACCCCCCCCCCCCTCTATGCCTTTGTTTAGGGTTGCACCCGCCACTCCATGCAGGTCACCCCCCTCTATTTGTTGAAGTAAAAAATATATTTAAGTTTATTTTGAATTTATCCTCTTGCTATAAAGGGATCCACTGTGTTTGTCCCATACCACTTTGAATTCTGTCACTGTATTTGCCCCCACCACCTCCATTGGGAGGGCATTCCAAGCATCCTCCTTTCAGCTTCATGTACAGTTTCCCCTTCTTTGAAAAAGGTTTGTTTGTTCATTCTCCTCTCCTCTAGTGTATACATATTTAGGTCAAGTCTCTTCTCATACTTCTTCTGACACAGGCTCCAAATCATTTTAGTTCCCTTCTCTGAACTGTTTCAAGTCTTTTTATATCCTTTGTAAGATATGGTCTCCAAAACTGAACACAAGGTAGATTACATCCATTGCATGACCTTGATCTAGTTCTCTGGTCACTCAGTCAAAGAACCCAATCAAATTGTTTGGCATGAATATCCTTTGGTAGAACCATGTTGCCTCAGATCATGTAGTCTGTTGGTTTCGAGAAAGTCCTCTATTCGCTCTTTCAGGAGCACCTGCATTACTTTTCCCAGTAAGGCTTAGTGGCAGTGGCAGGATTTGATCTGCCACGACCAGTATGGATCGATCCCGCCACTGAAGGAGCTGAGTGTGTGGCAGCATGGCACACGTTTGTGTTGCCAGTGCCACATGCTCTGGCTGCTGGTGGCCACCGCAGGGCTGCAGCTTCCTGGTGGCCCAGTGGCTCGATCCCCTCACCCTCAGGTGGTTTTACGGCATAGAGGGCTTCACCCGATGCTGCGGTCCCTCGATGCCATCAAACCACTGGCGGGTGAGGGGATTCCCACCAGTGCAGCGCCAGCATCGGGACGCTGTTATCAGCCTGGTTCGGCAAACGCGGCCCGTGGCAGGAACTGGTTTGCGTGAACCGAGCTAAACTGGCCGAATTCCACCAATGCTTAGCGGCCTATAGTTTGTCACCTCTTCCATATTACTACTTTTCTAAAGAGGTACCACATAAGGTCTTCTCCAGTCTGCAGAACCTGTCTCCAAGGATCTATTAAAAACATCCTTTTTTCCACAAGGCGATTAAGACACATCTTTTCCAAGTCGCTTTCGACCATGTACCATAGCTGCTCACGGCCTCCCTCTAACACACAGCCCTCTCCCAGCTTCTACATATCTAATTAAATTAAGACCTCTGCTATTTATTCAGATTATATATTGTTACATAGCTAACAAATTAAGAATTCTGTTATTTATTCAGTTTGTATATAACTTCTGTTATTTAATGTAATCATACCATTGTTAGTTATACCTGTTCAATGTAATCTAAAATTGTACTGTTCAATGTATCGAGTTGTTACTATGTAAATCACTCTGATCCTAAAAGTGCAGTATATAAAAATAAATAAACCTCTCTGAGCTCTTTCAGTATCCTGGGATATTTCCTCATACAGTCCCATGGCCTTGTCCACTTTCAATTTTGCAAGCTGTTCAAAAACATCATCTTCTGTGAATGGTGTGGTATCTACTCCATTCCCATTTGTATATTTGTCAATCATATGTGATCCTTATCCAGGATTTTCTTTAGTGAATACAGAACAGATGTATTTGTTTAGAATTTTTGCTTTTTTGATGTCACTTTCCACAAATCTGCCCTCAGCACTTTTGAGTCTTGCAATTCCACCTCTGATCTTCCTCTTCTCCCCAATATACCTGAAAAAATGTTTGTCTCCACGCTTCACTTCTTTAGCCATCATTTCTTCCGCCTTTGGTTTTGCTATCCGTATTTCTCTGTTTGTCTCTTTAGCGTTATCCTGTATTCTTTTCTGTGTTCCTCTTTTTGTGATCTTCTGAATTCTATGAAAGCTGTGGTTTTTGCCTTTATTTGTGCAGCCACTTCTTTGGAGAATCATATAGGTTTCCTTTTCCTCTTGTCTTTATTTACTTTTCTTACATATATATCCATTACTCCTTTTATTACTTCTTTCAGTTTAGTGCACTACAATTCCAGGTCCCTTATCTCCTCCCACCCTGACAACTCCTCCTTCACATACTTTCCCATTTTACTGAAGTCCTTGTTTTTGAACTCTAGGACTGAATTTGCTGTGATCGGACTCTGCCTTGGCTTTTACCTCAAACCACACTGTGTGGTGATCGCTGCTGTTCACATGGGCCCCGACATACTACCTCCATTGGTGAGTACTAGATCCAGCATAAAACTTTCCCTGGTCGGTTCCATCACCATTTGTCTGAGCAATGCTTATTGGAAGGCATGCACAATCTTTTTACTTTTTTCCATATTTACAGAAGGAATACTCCAATCCACATCTGGTAGGTTAAAATCATCCAATATGATCACTTCTCGGCTATCTTTGCAATATCAATGATGAAGTTTCTATTTTTTTCCATTTGAGTTGGAGGCCTGTAGACTACACCATTGTGGATGATGGTAACATCTTCTTTTTCCAACACAATCAACAGCGCTTCTTCTTTTCCCTACATCCCCTGCATTTCAGCGGCTTTAATATTACTTTTGACATATAGGACTACTCCTCCTCCTTTTCTGCCTTCTCTGTCTCTTCTAAATAATTTATAGTATGACTCATTAAACCATGTTTCTGTAATGGCCACAATGTCTGTCCATTTCCACCGGCTTCCAGGTCAGGAACTTTGTTGGCTAAACTGAGCATTTGTGCTCATTGTCTTCCAGTAGTTGTTGGTTGACTTGCTCGTTTTTTGCATGGATTTTGTTCCAGACTCCTCTTCCTTCTTGTCATTGATGTGTGGATTAATATGATGGCTATTACCAATGTCATGTTCGTGTTGGGAGTGACATCCTGAACTTGTTTTTTTTCATCCGTCACCCCCTTTCCCTAGTTTAAATGCTTGTCCACATATTGCCTGAATTTTTCACTTAGGATCCTTTTTATTGCCACAAAGAGATGCAGTCCATCAACACAGTACAGCCTCTTGTTGTTCCATCTATGGCCCCAGGTGCCTATATATAAATCCTTCTTGTTTACACCAAGTTTGGAGCCACATATTAAAGTTGGTTATGTGATGCAGCCTCTCTTCCCCCTTATCATGAACAGGTAGAATCTCTGAGAATGCTATAGTGTTGACAATGGGTTTAAGTTTCTCTCCCAGAATCTCGAAGTCCCTTTGTACTGTAGAGGTACTGTGTCAAGCCAGGTCATTTGTACTCAAATGGATGACAATATCAATTTTGGAATGCTTACTTTTTGCACTGACCATGCTGACAATTTGGTTTGTATTCCTGCTGGCTGACGAACCTGGGAGGCAGTAGACTTTATGGAGGTCATTCCAGTCCTTGTTTAGCGGGTCTGGACGTCCGATCCGGGGACCTTGATAAACAGGTAGACTGGGTGGGGGGGTATTCTGATCCCGTTTAGTGGGTCTGGATAGCCGGTTCAGCCATACAGACCCACTAAACATCTGGGCCATGCTTGTGGCAGAAGAGCTTCCTGCACGTATTGCCAAGTTGTGTGGGGAGCTCTGTTCATGGGTGGGAGGGGGAGGGCCGTGGGAGGAGTGAGGGCGAGCGGTGGGCAGGAACAGATATATACTTCATATCATCAATAAGTTGTAGAACAAACTAATTTAAAGGTACCACACTCATGTAGGCTAATATGGTACCCATAAAGCACATACCAATATGTGACCTACGTCCGTGTGTGAAAACAAACATAAAATCTGTCTGAAAATCATCGAGATGTGCAAACTGCTAATAAGTACCATACTCTCCAAGATCCATCTATTATGAAATTGGTAGACAAATTGCAGCTTACCTTCTAACAGCAAAGACTGTGAATCTTAAAGCTATGGAGAAAAACTACTGCAACTGTGCTAAGCACTAGCTTTTATTTTGGTGCAAAATGATCACATGACCACATATTGCAAATGCACGGGGGATATTCAGAAAGCTAAAAAAAGCGTTATAAGACCACAAATTACATTCCAAAATTAGTAAGCTATAATCAAAATTAAAATAGGATTATAATGGGGAAGAAAGGGGCACTCTTTCCAAGCCCGATGTAAAAAGCAACTATGTCGGGGAGTCGAGCGGGAGGATCGCTCCTCCCCGATCAACCCCACAAAGCCAATCAGGCCCAACGCCAGCACACACACTCCACTGCGTCCCTTGGCACGAAACTCAAGCACTGGAGGACATTGGGGGCCTGATACAGCGTCGGGGAGTCGAGCGGGAGGATCGCTCCTCCCCGATCAGCCCCACAAGGCCAATCAAGCCCAACGCCAGCACACACACTCCACTGCGCCCCTTGGCGCACCCGCGCCTGAGGGCCTCACCAGAGGGCCCTTTGGTGCGGCCCTTAGGCAGGAGCCCTGTCACGAGAACAAATAGTTGCAGCGGGGAATGAATCGTCCGACAACATTGGGGACCTGACACAGCGCCCCAACAATAACCATCCACCTTCTACCTCAGGACAAGCTGCCCAGACTGTGTCACCACTGGTAAGCACCACGGGTAAGCAGCTCAACAAATTCTGCACAGCATAGCCTACAAGACCCACCTCCGCCTCACTCCCATCTCATTGCTTGCAGGTCAACATTATTGCTTTGCCTGAACATTCCATTGCTGCCTCATTGCTTGTAGGGCCTCGCAAGAGGACCCTTTGGCGTGGCCCTTCGGCGGTGACATAGGCGCTTTAGCGCGATGCTCCTATACACCTTGCTGCCTGACCCTAACCAACTTCCTTACGAAGTAAGCACCCCACTGCTACTGCTACCCGCAGCCAAATGTCTCCACTGCTACCCACTGCTCCCTCATTACCTCTACCCTTGTACCTGCAACTAACCCTGCATCGCGCTGATCTGGCTACCCATTGCTTGCACTGAACTGATTACCCATTGCTGCACTGTACTGCCTACCCACTGCTACCACTAAACCTTGCTGCACTGGCCTCAGTCCCTCCACTACCCTTACCTTACCTTACCCTTACCGCAACCCATGTGCATAGTGCGTAATCCCCACTTGTAACCCAACATATACTGCATAGTGTTTAAAATCCTAAAATTCGAAGCCATCTCATCCCCTGCAAGTTAACTCATGCTGCTTAGCTCCCACTCCTCCTCTGCTATGGCCCCACATCACATTGTCCTTCTCTTCCTCATACTCCCCAACTGCATCCCCTCCTACCAACACCCTCACTCCTCTTCCCCTACTCTCCCTCCACCTTCCTCATCTCTCCCTCCATTCTGTCTCCTAACCTAGCATCTGCCCTTGAGCTACATCTCACCCTCTCACTTATTCAACCACCCCTCTCTCGTTAAGGCAACCCCACCCTCGCTTCCGCCGTACTGCCTCTGCCCTACCCCGCTCTCTACTACTCCTTCTCCTTCTCTCATCAGGTAATATCAACCCCAACCACGGCCCCCCTCGATTTCTTTCTCATTCTAAGAAGAGCTCCTCATGCACCTTATCTAATCTCAGTAAGAGACGTGGATTGCAACAGAGAGACGTGAGATAAAAAACTTTAATTTCTTTATTCAACTCCAGCCACCGGCCCGACACTGGCCGTGTTTAAACACGGCCAGTGTCGGGCCGGTGGCTGGAGTTGAATAAAGAAATTAAAGTTTTTTATCTCACGTCTCTCTGTTGCAATCCACGTCTCTTACTGGGTTCCCTTGTGCACGTGGGATCGTGCTTTTGTTGTTGGGACCTTATCTAATCTCATCCATATCCCTCTCCTCCCGCCTTCTGCCCTCCCTCACTCATGCCCCAGTCTCTCAACCAGAGATATCGACCCCAACCCTATCCCCTCTAGAGTTCTGTCTCACCCTAAAAAGAAATCCTCACATGCCCTATCTGATATCATCAATATTCCCCTTCATTCCCCTTTCACTTCCCCTCCCCCGTGCCCCTCCTGGAGGGCACATGCATCCAGAGACACCCACCCCTACCCTGGTCTCTCCAGACCTCTGTATTACTCTGGCCTCACATAACAGCCCCCTAGACCACTGCCTCACTGTGAAAAGAAATCCTCACGTAATTTATCCAGCCTTATCCATATCCATATCCCTCTCCTTTCCCCCTCCGCTCTCCCATTCTCATGCGCCCTATGGAACGCATGCTCACTCGCTAACAAACTTCCTTTTACTCATGATTTCTTCATCTCTAATGCACTACACCTTCTTGCCCTAACTGAGACCTGGCTCTTCCCAGACGATACCACATCCGCTGCTGCTCTCTGCCACGGGGGCTACCAGTTCTCCCATACACCTCGTTTCACTGGCCGTGGTGGTGGTGTTGGGCTCCTACTTTCTCCCTCTTGCCAAGTCCAACCCCCCCTGCTGCCTCAATCACACTCCTCCCTCTCCTTTGAAGTCTACTCCGTTCGCCTCTTCACACCACTCCCCCTCCGTTAGCTGTTATCTATTGCCCACCCGACAAATCAAAATCAACCTTCCTTACCGACTTCGACTCCTGGCTTCCGTCTTTCTAGACCCCTCTTCCCCCACTCTTATTCTTGGCGACTTCAACATTCACATCGACAACCCCTCCTATCCCCGTGCTTTAAAGCTCCTCGCCCTCACTTCCTCGTTTAACCTCCAACTTTGCTCCACTGCCCCACCCACCTGCACGGCCACTGCCTTGACCCGATACTCCTCTCTAATTCTTCTCCCTTAAACTTCCACAACTCAATCCTTCCCTCATCTAACCATCACCTTTTAGTCTTCAATTTTCAGCTTCCGCTGTCTCAACCCCGTCCCGTCTCCTCCGACCTATTTTGAAACCTTCACAATATTGATCCCTTGACACTCTCCTCCACCATCTCTCCATCTCTTTCCTCCATTTTGTCCTCCAAATCTGTCGATGAGGCAGTAGCCTCTTATAATGCTGCACTATCCTCGGCTCTTGACACTCTTGCCCCGCCCACCCCTCGTCCCATTAGACGTTCTACTCCTCAGCCCTGGCTTTCATCTACAACTCGCTATTTACGCATCTGTACCCGTTCTGCTGAACGTGCCTGGACCAAATCCCGCTCCCCTGAAGACCTTCTACACTTCAAATTCATGCTTGACTCCTTCCAGTCAGCTATAGCACTTGCCAAATAAAACTACTTCATCCATCTGACTAACTCCCTAGCCTCTGATCCTCGCCGGCTCTTTAATACCCTCAATTCTCTCCTCAAGGTGCCCCCGCCCCCAGTCCCCCCCCTCACTTTCTGCCCAAACCCTTGCCGACTATTTCCATGACAAAATCCAAAAGATTACCTTCCAATTCCCCACTCCCTCATCTACCTCCCCCACTCCCCAATTCTCCCCCCCATCCTGACTTCCTCTGCTACCCTCTCCTCCTTCCCCATGATCTCTGAAGAGGAAACCACACTTCTTCTTTCCTCCTCCAAACCCACCACCTGTTCCTCTGACCCTATCCCCACCCATCTTCTACACCCCATCTCCCCCACCGTTATCCCCTCTATCTCTCATATTCTCAACCTATCACTCTCCACTGCAACCGTCCCCATCGACTTCAAACATGCCGTTGTCACACCTCTCCTCAAGAAACCCTCACTTGATCCCACCTGTCCTTCTAATTATCGACCCATCTCCCTCCTTCCCTTCATATCTAAACTTCTAGAACGAGCAGTCCACCGACGCTGCCATGACTTCCTCAACCCCCAGGCCCTCCTGGACACCCTACAATCCGGCTTCCGTCCCCTACACTCCACCAAAACGGCTCTTACAAAAGTCTCCAATGACTTGTTCCTCGCTAAATTTAAGAGCCTCTACTCTTCTCATCCTTCTCAACCTCTCCGCTGCCTTTGACACTGTTGATCACAATTTTCTACTCTCCACCCTCTCCTCGCTGGATTTCAAGGGCTCCTTATTATCCTAGTTCTCCTCCTACCTCTTCCATCGCTCCTTTAGTGTATGCTATGGCGGCTCCTCCTCATCTCCCACCCCACTCCATGTTGGTGTTCCCCAGGGATCCGTCTTGAGCCCCCTCCTTGTCTCTCTCTATACCCAATCCCTTGGTGCTTATCTCCTCCCATGGCTTTCAGTACCATCTCTATGCTGACAACTCCCAAATCTACCTCTCTACACCTAATATCTCTCCAGCAATCCAAACCAAGATCTCTGCTTGCCTTTCTGACATCGCCGTCTGGATGTCTCATCGCCACCTGAAATTGAACATGGCCAAGATCGAACTCCTCATCTTTCCCCCAACTCCTCCCCTCCTCTTCCCCCTTTCTCAGTCTCCGTGGATGGATCCACAATCCTCCCTGTTCCCTCAGCCCGCAATCTGGGGGTTATCTTTGACACCTCCACACATATTTATTTATTTACATTTTCTTATATACCGCGCTATTCTGCATCAGTGTGGTTTACATTGAACAAACTGAAATTACATTGAACAGGGCATTATAACTTGGAGATAACTATTTTACAGGGAACATGGGCTATGGAGGGTTAAGTGGCTTGCCCAGGACCACAAGGAGCACCTGTGGGACTAGAAACCCCAGTCCTTCCGGCCCAAGGTTGCTGTCCTCTAGTGGGATTTGAACCCCTGACCTTCCGGCCTGAAGTACCTTGCCCCAACCACTAGGCCACTCCTCCACTCATAGTGGCCTAGTGGTTGGGGCAAGGTACTTCATATCCAGCTCGTAGTGAAGACCTGCCGCTTCTTTCTGTACAACATCAGCAAAATCTGCCCCTTTCTGTCTGAACACGCTACCAAAATGCTTGTCCACTCCCTAATCTCCTCTCGCCTTGACTATTGCAACATACTCCTTGCTGGTCTCCCCACGAGCCATCTCTTCCCCCTTCAATCTGTACAAAATTATGCTGCTTGACTAATCTTCCAGTCTCGCCATTTATTTTATTTTATTTATTTACATTCTCTTATATACCGCGCTATTCTGCATCAGTGCGGTTTACATTGAACAAACTGAAATTACATTGAACAGGGCATTATAACTTGGAGATAACTATTTTACAAGGAACATGCCCACATTACTCCTCTTCTCAAATCGCTTCATTGGCTCCCCATCCAATTCAAACTTCTTCTACTCACCTATAAGTGCATTCACTCTGCGACCCCTCAATACCTCTCATCTCTTATCCCCCCCCCCACATCCCAGCTCGGGAACTTCTCTCTGCTAACAAACTACTTCTATCTAGGCCTTTCACTCGTACCGCTAACACCCAATTCCGCTCCTTTCACCTGGCTGCACCCTATGCCTGGAACAGCTTACCTGTGTCTATACGTCAGGCACCCTCCCTAGCCCTCTTCAAATCCAGGTTAAAAACCACCTCTTCACTGTCGCGTTCAGATCCTGACTTCTATCCCTCATCTTAACCTAAAACCATCATTTTCATGACCGAACTGTAAAACCCATCGATTTGATTAATGTTTGTACTGTCTTGTCTAGATTGTAAGCTCGGACGAGCAGGGACTGTCTCTTGTATGTATCTCTGTACAGCGCTGCGTGTGTGGCGCAATATAAGTGTTTATTATTATTATTAGTAGTAGTAGTACATTGTCATGTCAGCCATTGGACCCAGTAATCCCGAAAGTAAAAACATGAAAATATATAAAAACAAACCCAATTACTAAAAAATATAGATTGGAATACAACATAACCACCTGCAAAGGATAAATAGCCATATAAAATAAAATCAACCCGTACTGGAACTGGCTAAAATTATACCTTTTAAAATCAAACTCATACGGGAGTAAGAATAAAAGCAAAGAAACAACTCAAACTGGCTACAGTGTGGACAAAACCTGTATGGGGCCAGCCATGATCGTAGCGCATAACTGAGGGGACAAAATACTGATAACGATAACATAAGTAAAATACTCAAGGCCCCGAAAGGGCTGCTCCTAAAAGAAACCTTCCACTAAAAAACACATAAAATCTCTACCCATGGCTGAGAACTGAATAAAAACAACCCATAGGGAAGATACTCCCTAAACACAGAGGGAAAAATGTAACCAATAAAAACGAACTATAAATGAATGAACTCACCCAAAAATGGAACGAAAAATAAATAATGATAAAATAAATTGAAACCACATAAAAACATGAAAGTGAGGCCAAAAGGGAAACCATGGGGAAGGAGGAAAGGAAGGGGGATGGGGGAGGGAGAAGGGGAAGAAGGGAGAGGGGGAGGAAGGGGGAGAGGAGAAGAGGGGGAAGGGGGAAGGAAGGGGGAGGGGAGAGAGGGAGGGAGGGAAGAGGGAAAAAGAAGGAAGAGGGAAGGAGGGAGAAGGTGAAAGGGGAAAAAGGAGGGGGAAAAGAGGGAAGGTGAGGAAGAAGGGGAGTGGAGAGAGGGGGGAAAAAGAGAGGGGAGGAAAGAGGGGGAAGAGGTAGAAGGAGAAAAGAAGAAGAAAAACATGAGGGGAAGGGGAGGGGAGGGGAGGGAGGGGGAAGGGAAAAAAGGGGAGGGGGAGGGGGAGGGGGAAGAGAAGAAAGGGGGGAGGGGAGAGGAGGAGGGGGAGGGAAAGAGAAGGAGGGGAAGGAGAAGAGGGGAGAGGGAGAGGAGAGGAGAGGGGAGGGAGGTGGGGAATGGGAAGGGAAGGGGGAAAGGACACAGCGGGTTTCCCCATGGTACTGACAAGCAAGATTGAATGGAAATCATTCGGCCAAAACCCCCGACGAAGGCAATGCAGAAACACAGCCGTGTTGGGTAGTGGCCCTTGTAATCTTTCGCAATAAAAACCTTTGTTACACACCTCGCTCGGGACTGGTACTATATTGTGTGCCTGTGGTTATGCTTTGGTATTGGAGTGTGCCCACCAAAAATCATGGCATGGCAGGCAGCAGGCTGCCCATGAGGAACCCATCCCCCATGGGCAGAAGAAGAAAAGTCCCTTCCTGTCTGCCCACGGGAGGTAGGATCCCGCAGGCAGACAGCAAAGGGCTTTGCTGTGATAGAAACTTCTCTTCTTCTGCCCGCAGGTTGCAATCATTGCAAAGACCCTTTCTGTCTGTTCACAAGCATCGCGGGTAGACAGGAAGGGTCTTTGCAATGATCTCAGCTGGCACGCAGCAGTCTGCCCACGGGGATCCTATCCCATGAGCATAGGAAAAGCCACGATTGCGGCAAAGACCCTTCCTGTCTATGAACAAGAAGGGGTCTCTGCCCGTGGGGTGGGGCTTGGGCGGAGTTAGGATGGAGCTTGGGGCAATACTTGGGCCCTCCAAAGAAAATGCTCTTCCGCCGCCCTTGCTGGAATCTCTTGTATGTTATAAAATATGGAGGTACATCACAGCTCTACCCCTGCTCTGCCCAAACTGTGCACCCAGGAACAGCTTATATGCAACAAGCGTATCAATATTTGGCATCTTATTGGTTCACATATACCGTAGGGCAATTTGTTAGAAGGTCTTTTCAGTAAATAAAACAGGATTTACACATGGAAAATCTTTATAAATTAACCCATCTCTCACACTCAGCTCTGTGACACCTCATACGCACACTGGGAATCTCCAGGAACAAGCAGGAATGTAGTCTTCACATATGGGTATCGTCGGTACCGACGGAGCCTGCGCGGGAACGCTCCCCAGCGTCCAATAGGAACGCTTTTGGGAGCATCCCTCAGCACATGCGCGCTGCCTTCCCGCCTTTCCAACTGTCCCTCTTCAGTTCTTCATTTTCCACGGAGCCGACAGGATCTATTCCCTGTCACCGCAGAAAATTCCGTCTTTAAATTTCTTTTCTTGTGGTCGCGTTTGCCTACCGCACAACGCCTACTGGTACCGCCGGTTCTTTTCTTTTCATACAAAAAAACAACTTAGGCTTAGACTGTTTCTTTTCAGAAACGTTTCTCTTTGGTGCTAGGCACCATTTTGGGCACTAGGCCCCATATTCCTAAATCATGGAAAAGTCAACTAGTGGTTTTAAAAAATGTACTAAGTGTAGCGGTAACATTTCCGTCACTGGCACCCATGATTGGTGTCTCAAATGTTTAGGACCTGAACATTCTCCAACAGAATGTCTCTCCTGCATGGGGATGACTAAAAGAGGAAGACAGAACCGGGCTGCAAAAGCTTGGTACCCTCTTTTCTTCAGATGCCAGATCCATCATCGTCAAGGGTCTCTTCTTCCTCCCATGGATCTCAGGTAACTAAACATAAAAGCTGGTCCTCAAAGGGTAGCTCTCCTGCTAAGCATTGAGAAGCCATTGGCATTGCCCTTGAGGGAACCACACCGGCAAAACAACCCCGGCGGGAGGCTTCAGCTTCCAAAGCATTGATGGGGCTTCAGGATGTTCTCGAGGCCTCAACCTCGCAAGAACTACCTGTGCCATGCTCAGGGGTTCCGGCCGTCCTTACCGGTACTGACACCCAAGCATGGGCAGCGTCGATAGACCAGAGGTTCCTCGCTATCAAGCGCAGCATCGCAGCTCTCCTTTCAGCTGCGGTACCGATGGTCCAATGGGCACCAGTACCGACATCGACACTGATGCCGGTACGGACACCGGTATCGACACCAACGATACCGGTACCGACGGTACAGGCCCCGGTGGGAACTCTTCCCATGCCATCTCTGGCTGGAATTGACAAAGCAGTACCGAGATCGTGCTTTGCAAGAGCATCGGGGTCAGGAATACTTCGATTCCTCCGATTCCGAAGACTCTGACAATTCTGCTGGCACTAGAGGGTTTCTCCTAGAAGATCCCTCTTCTCCCCAATGCAGAATGTCACCTGCAGAGGACATGTCATTTCAGGATTTCATCCGTGATATGGCCAAAGGTCTTTCAATCACAGTAACTCCTGAAGACGAACCCAGAGCAAAGGAATTGGAGATTCTCCAATATCCTAAAGCTCTGCCTATCCATTCTGCCTATCCATGAAATTCTGCATAGCTTGATGCTCAGAATGTGGGAGACACCTCTGACTACTTCTCCTCACTCTAGGAGACTTGATACTATGTATCGAGTTCCGCCATGTCCTGGATTTCAGAAAACTCAGCTGCCACACCATTCAATGGTAGTGGAATCAGCCATGCATAGAATGAAGAGTGCAAAGAGGCATGCATCCAATCATCCAGGTTGTGAATGCAGGTCTCTGGATGCTTTTGGACGCAGGACTTTTCAAGCTTCTATGCTTTCAGCTAGGATCAGTTCATATATCCTATATATGGGAATGTTCCTCAAGGAAGTCACAGGAGACTTGGAACTTATGAGCCCATTTCTCCCAGATGATAAGAGACAAGATTTTCTTGCTCTAGTTAAGCATGCTCAAGAAGTCTCCAAGTTTGTCAATCATGCAGCCTTTGACTGCTTCAAATGCATCAGCAGAACCTCTGCTATTGCCATTGGCACACGACGGATTGCCTGGCTACAGGCATCAGACTTGGAGGCTTGGGTCCAGGACAAGTTAGGCAGCATTCCTTGCACGGGGGAGAATCTCTTCAGCAAGAACTGGCAGGAAAAGGCTAACGAGTTAGATGCTGACAATTCTACATTACATAGATTGTCAAAGTCTACAGCCACTCCAGCCAAAAGGAAGCCAAATAAAAAACCCTCTTTTAGCAAAAAGAGGAAGTTTTATCCTTCCTATAACCAGCAAAGTCAAAATCTAGGTCAGGTTGCTCAAAAGGCTCATGTGGTGCCTTTACACAAAAGCGGAAGTAAGGATGTGGTCAAAAACTACAGGCCGGTTAGTTTAACTTCGGTGGTGAGTAAATTATTGGAAACGCTGCTGAAAGAGAAAATAGTGAGGTTTCTGGAGTCCAGCAGATTACAGAATCCGAGGCAGCATGGATTCACCAGAGACAGGTCTTGTCAGACAAATCTGATTGATTTCTTTGACTGGGTGACCAGCGAGTTGGACCGAGGGAGAGCTCTAGATGTGGTGTATTTAGATTTCAGTAAAGCCTTTGACACTGTTCCTCACAGGCGACTTATAAACAAACTGAACACCCTAGGGATGGACCCTAAAGTTACTGCTTGGGTTAGAAATTGGTTGGGTGGGAGGCGACAAAGAGTACAAGTAAATGGAGCTCCCTCTGAGGAAAAGGATGTTACCAGTGGTGTGCCCCAAGGATCTGTCCTTGGTCCGATTCTTTTTAACATCTTTGTTAGTGATATAATGGAAGGGCTATCGGGTAAGGTTCGCCTCTTTGCGGATGATACCAAAATCTGCAATAGAGTAGACACCCAGGAAGGTGTAGATAACATGAGGAGGGATCTAGCTAAGCTTGAAGAATGGTCTAGAATTTGGCAGCTGGGATTTAATGTTAAAAAATGTAAGATCATGCATTTGGGCTGCAGCAATCCAAGGGAGCAATATAGTATAGGGGGTGAAGTACTTTTGTCCACTAAAGAAGAGCGGGACCTAGGCGTGGTTGTGTCTGATGATCTTAAAGTAGCTAAACAGGTAGAAAAGGCGACGGCAAAAGCTAGAAGGATGCTTGGGTGCATACGGAGAGGAATGGCTAGCAGAAAAAAGGAGGTGATAATGCCTCTCTATAAGTCTTTGGTGCAACCTCATTTGGAGTATAGTGTGCAATTCTGGAGACCGCACCTTCAAAAGGATGTGAACAGGATGGAGTCGGTGCAGAGGGTGGCTACTAAAATGATTAGTGTCTTCATTATAAAGTATATGAGGACAGACTGAAGGATCTTAATATGTACACCTTAGAGGAAAGGCGGGATAGAGGTGATATGATTGAGATGTTTAAATACCTCCATGGCATAAATGTTCAGGGAGAGAGCCTCTTTCAATTGAAAGCAAGTTCTGCTACGAGGGGACATGGGATGAGGGTGAAGGGAGATAGATTCAGGAGTGATATGCGGAAATATTTCTTTACGGAAAGAGTAGTGGATCCATGGAATAGTCTCCCAGTGGAGGTGGTAGAGATGAGGACAGTAACTGAATTAAAAAAAGCATGGGACAAACACAGAGGATGTCTAAAGGTAAAAAGGGGACTGTTGTAGTTGTTGATATGGAAGGACAGACTAGATAGGCCATGTGGTCTTTTTCTGTCATCATATTTCTATGTTTCTATGTTTCTAGACAGCAAAAGAAGCCAAAAGGCCCGAGAGCCCAACCAGCTCTCCAGGATCAGCCCCCTCAAGGGCTTTGACTCCTTCCTAGAGAGCTTTGCCTCCCTGCCTCTGAGGGGTCCCCAACCCCCCAGTATTCCCGGCAGGTTATGCCACTTTGTCAACAGATGGCATCAGATAACAGCAGAAGATTGGACTTTGTCCATTGTAGGAGAGGGGTACAAGCTTCATTTTCACAGCATGCCCCCTCCTACAATTCTAAAGCAATTCAGTTCGCAAACCTCTGCAGACAATCTGCTAGAGCACGAGGTCTCCACACTTCTTGCCCAAGGGGCAATAGAGGAAGTACCCATTCTTCAACAGGGTGCAGGGTTCTACTCCCCCTATTTTCTTATTCCAAAGAAAACAGGAGGACACAGACCCATTGTAGACCTCAGAGAATTGAACAAATATCTGTTTTGAGAGAAATACAAAATGATTTCTCTAGGAACTCTTCTGCCATACCTTCAAAGCCAGGATTGGCTTTGCTCTCTAGACTTAAAGGATGCATACACTCACATTCTCATCCATCCAGATCACAGGAAATTTTTGCGTTTCCTTTTCAGGGGAAAACATTTCCAGTACAGGGTTCTTCCTTTTGGTCTGGCTTCAGCACCAAGGGTATTCACGAAATGCATGGCAGTAATAGCTGCATTTCTATGAACCCTGGGTATTTTCGTCTTCCCCTACTTAGACGACTGGCTCATTCGAGCCCCTACAGTTGCAGAGGCCAGCACTGCACTGTCTCATACAATGCGAATCCTCCAATATTTGGGATTGGTAATAAACTTCCCAAAATCTCATCTAGTTCCTTCCCAATGCCTAGAATTCATAGGAGCCTGTCTGGATACCAGACAGGCAAGGGCTTTCCTTCCACAAGCCTGGTGTCTTCGCATAATGCAACTAGCTTCTCAAGCAGCAAGCAAATCCTTCCTCACTGCTCGGGAGCTAATGCAGTTACTGGGAAAATATGGCATCCACAGTTCATGTAGTCCTATATACTCGCCTCCTTCTGCGAGCAGCAAAGTGGACCCTCTCCACACAGTGGACACAGGCCACGGGTCATTTGTCGGACAAAATAACAATCTCTCAATGACTAGTTTTGTCTCTCCAATGGTGGCAATCACTAAAAAATCTGACAATGGGGTCTCCTTTCCATCAACCCCTCTTTCAGGCCACCCTAACAACAGATGCATCACAGGTGTGGGGAGCACACCTGAATCATCTCTCTATCCAGGGAACCTGGACTCCACAGGAAGTTGGTTTACACATAAACCTCCTGGAATTAAGAGCAATCTATTTAGCTCTTCGAGTGTTCCACGCCCAGCTCAGCTACAAGACAGTCCTAGTCCAGACGGACAATCAAGTAGCCATGTTCTATGTGAACAAGCAAGGCGGAACAGGCTCTCTGTCGTTATGCAATGAAGCTTTACGACTGTGGGCCCTCACCAGAGAGCATCAAATTCACCTTCTAGTGGTATATCTTCCAGGCATTCATTGAGTACTGCTGCCTCACGAGTGGTCCCTCCACCTAGACCAGGTGGCAAAGATATTTCATCTCTGGGGCACTCTAGACATAGACCTCTTTGCAAGTCCACTGAATGCCAAACGTCCCTGGTTCTGTTCCAGGATTCTGGCTCACAACTGTCAGGCAAGGGATGCCTTCCTCCTTCACTGGGGTCAGGACTTCCTTTATGCCTTCCCACCCATTCCCCTCATCCCCAAAACACTCTTCAAGCTTCAGAGAGACAGGGGTCGCATGATTCTCACAGCACCACGATGGCCACGCCAAAAGTGGTATTCCCTGCTTCTACATCTCTCTCAAGCGGCACCTCTGGAGTTGGGGCATGCTCCAGATCTCCTTTCCCAGGAGAACGGGACGCTATGGCACCCGAATCCCCAGTGCCTGCACCTCATGGCCTGGTTGCTGAAGGCTTAGACCTCCAAGATTTCAACCTGTCCCAACAGGTAAAGGATATCTTTCAGGCTTCTAGGAAACTTTCCACAAGAAGATCTTATGCCTTCAAGTGGAAATGTTTTACTATATGGTGCTCCAAGAATGGATTAAACCCCCTTACCATACCCTTAGAATCGATACTAGAGTATCTCCTTCACTTATCAAATTCTGGTTTAAAGACCAATTCGGTAAGAGTCCATCTTAGTGCAATTGCAGCTTCTTATAAGCCTCTAAATGGACAACCAATTTCCTCTCATTCTCTCCTATCAAGATTTATGAGAGGCCTTTTATTAACTAAACCTCCCATCAAGCCACCACCAGTGGCATGGGAAGTAAATCTAGTTCTCGGGCAGCTCATGAAGCTGCCTTTTGAACCTTGGGCCACTACAGCCCTTACATTTTTGACCTGGAAGGTCATCTTCCTAATTGCAATCACCTCTGCCCGTCGCATTAGTGAATTGCAAGCTTTAGTGGCTCATCCTCCTTATACTAGGTTTCATCATGATAAGGTTGTTCTTCGAACTCACCCACACTTTATGCCAAAAGTGGTTTCGCCTTTTCATTTAAACCAATCAATTTATCTTCCTGTATTGTTTCTGAGGCCTCATGCCTCTAATGCAGAAAGAAACCTTCATACTTTTTGATTGTAAAAGAACCTTAGCCTTTTACATACAAAGAACACAACAACATAGAAAGTCCTCACAACTTTTTATAGCTTTTGACCCTAGTCATTTGGGACATCCAGTATCCAAAATAACTTTATCTAAATGGATTGCCCAATGCATATCCTTTACTTATGAGGAGTAAGGGTCTTCCTCTTCAGGACCATGTCACAGCTCATAATGTGAGAGCCATGGCAGCTTCTATGGCTAATCTCCACTCCGTGTCTATCGATGACATTTGTCGAGCAGCCACCTGGGCTTCGGTACACACCTTCACAGCCCACTATGGCCTGGATAAAGCCTCCCGTCGGGACGCTTTCTTTGGCCAAGCTGTTCTTCAAAATCTCTTTCAGACCTAATTCAGCTCTTACCCACCAACCCTGGTGGAATGCCAGAGATCCATGGGAGGAAGGACATCTACCTTTTTAGGGTGGCACATTCCTGGGGTTATCTCCCTGGCATCTTCAGCTAGGGAGTCCCCGTATGTGATGACTTCATTCCTGCTTGTTCCTGGAGATAGCGTAGTTACTCACCTATAACAGGTGATCTCCGGGAACAGCAGGAATTTAGTCTTCACAACCCACCCACCTCCCCTAGGAGTTGTCTCTCTCTCTCTCTTTGTCTCTTTCCTCTCTCCCTCTATCCTTTCACTCAGCTACAAACTTAACTGAAGGGGGACAGTTGGAAAGGCGGGAAGGCAGTGCACATGTGCTGAGGGATGCTCCCAAAAGCGTTCCTATTGGACCCTGGGGAGCGTTCCCACGCAGGCTCCGTCGGTACCGACGATACCCATATGTGAAGACTAAATTCCTGCTGTTCCTGGATATCACCTGTTACAGGTGAGTAACTACGCTTTCTATACATTTTCTACTTTTTAAAAAAAATTATAATCTTTATTAAGAGCAAGGTTCCACATTAGGAACCACCACCCAGGAAAAAGATTTAGGCGTCATTGTGGATAACATGTTAAAACCCGCGGCCCAGTGTGCAGCGGCAGCCAAGAGAGCAAATAGAATGGTAGGTATCATAAGGAAAGGAATGGAAAATAAAACAAAAGATATTATAATGCCTCTATACCGTTCCATGGTGAGACCGCACCTTGAATACTGTGTGCAATTCTGGTCGCCGTATCTTAAAAAGGATATAGTGTCATTAGAAAAGGTTCAGAGAAGAGCCACCAAAATGGTAAAGGGGATGGAAGGATACTCCTATGAAGAAAGACTAAAAAGGTTAGGGCACTTTAACCTGGAAAAGAGACGGCTGAGGGGAGATATGATAGAAGTCTATAAATTAATGAACGGAGTGGAACGGGTAAACGTAGATCGATTGTTTACGTTATCAGAATATAGAAAGACTAGGGGACAAGCAATGAAGCTACAGGGTAAACTATTTAAGACTAATAAAAGAAAATATTTTTTCACTCAACGTGTAATCAAACTCTGGAATTTGTTACCGGAGGATGTAGTAAAGGCTGTTAGTGTAGCTGGGTTTAAAAAAGGTTTGGACAAGTTCCTGGAGGAAAGGTCCATAAACCATTATTAAGAAGGGTCCCAGGATATCAATGCTTGACCCAGTACAAGCATTGCGGAACCTGTGTCTTTTGGGGAAACTGCTAGGTACGTATGACCTTGATTGGCCACTGTTGGAAACAGGATACTGGGCTTGATGGACCTTGGTCTGACCCAGTATGGCATATCTTATGTTCTTATGTTCTTATAAGAGGTCTGAAGATACATAGCATCAATAACACAAACATAAAACATTCTACTGAAGAAAACCGAACAGTCCACCAACAGCAAGTCAAATATCATGTGCTTCAGGCCTCATAATTTTCTTTTTACCCCCTCCTCTTCACACTCACACACACACACACACACACATAGATATATGTGCGCGCACAGCCATTTATATTACTGGTATGCACAGAGCGAACATTTTCTTTCATTTTGTCTTTTTTCTGATTTTTAGACTTTTTGGATTCATTACACAGATAAGTGTTAATAATATTTTTAACATGAGTTAATTCATAGCTTAATGCACATTAAATTGATTTAGTACTGAATTTGTTAAGGCATACTGTGAACTGAATACTTGCTAATGAATGCATACCCCAAACATATACACCTCTCCATCACTGTTCCCTCTAAGCTGTGCGCGTGTGTGCGCGCACACACCTCGCCGAGCGAGTGCACATACTTTACAAGAGAGCGCACAAAAATTACGGCTCTGATTCTGATAGAAAACAACACAGACGTCTTAAAATTTAAAAGTTATGATTGTAATTACTAGAAATTTCCCGCTTCATTTAGTAATCGTCTATTTTCATTTAATTTGATTAAAATCAATGTGGTGTACATACTGTATTCTGACGTGTAGTCAAATTTTAAAGTATATAACTCCGAGTGTCGTTATGTGGCGCACAAATATTTAACCTTCCTTCAAAAGCTGCACACAGCTGATATTTTATGCGCACACAGCCTACAGAAAATTAGAGGGAACATTGCTCTCCATGTCATTTTTTTCTATCTTGTGTGGATTTGATAGATCCCTAAATCTGGCTCACTAGGAGTTTTGGGG
This sequence comes from Ichthyophis bannanicus, assembly GCA_033557465.1. Taxonomy (NCBI): domain Eukaryota; kingdom Metazoa; phylum Chordata; class Amphibia; order Gymnophiona; family Ichthyophiidae; genus Ichthyophis; species Ichthyophis bannanicus. The sequence goes on along the minus strand of CM066042.1, from coordinate 43,786,084 downwards.
CATGTGTATTGTCATACACAGTATCTCTTTAAGGGAATTTGGAGAGCTGCAACCTCTAAACCAAACCTCCTTGGTAGGCAAAGTAATTCTTTGGGGACTTGTCTCTAAGAGTAATGATGGGTGTTTTAAGAGGGTTTATGTAAGCATGTGTGTTTCTGTGGTGTGTGTGTATAAGCATGTATGTAGCTGTATAAGTACGTTTACACACCTCTACATCCATATTTATTTGTGCATGCATGAATGTAAAGAGAGGTCAGGAAGAGTGCAATCTGAGGCACGATGTGCATGCCATCCCACTACTGGGACCTTAAATTAAGCCCTCAGTCAGCACAAGGGTGGACCTCACACCCCTTAACCAAGGGGCTGTGGTTGGCAATACACCACATTTCCCGACACCCTTGTTCTTCCAGATACAAAGGATTTCTTTCTGCCTTTCTTTCCATTTTTTTTATGTGGCTAAGGATGTGGCTTTGTGAGTGCTCTCCTTCAGAAGCAGCTCTCTGTGTCTGTTGGTATTTCTGGCCATGCAAGGGGTAAAATGCTTCTTTGTGCTTGAGCGAGGTGTCAAGCACTGTGAGAGCAGACTGCTGAATCACAGCTTTTCACATTACAGGGGAGACCATATTTCTGGAATGCTGACATTTGGCAGCAAACTTTGGAACTGGGGCTGGGAATTCCAGGCTTGGAGATTTGAGGGACAGGGGCCACCATGTACTAGAATTCTTGACTCTTCCTTCCGTGAAGGGTGGGTGAGTTGTTGAACAGGAGGGGAGAGGTGTGCCAAAAACAGACCTATGGCTTGGCCAAAATTTTATTAAAATTGCTGTTTGTTTGAGAAGTAAGCATCAAGACAGACAAAATTTATTTTATTTATTTAGCCAGTTTTATATACCACCTTATCCTTCAATCAAAATAAAACCAGAACAAATCATATTTTGGGCATGATGGGTGACAGCCCCACCTTGTCATGTGATGACCTTGTAAGGGTCACTCAGCCTAAGCCCTTTCTGTAAGGCCGGTGAAAACTGACTGCGGTGGGAGCCTTCGACTAGCTGCAGAGGCACTCCAAGGTCGCCATGGAGTCCCTGAACCCAGTAGAGGTTTATTAGCTTCTTATTGTAACACCTTTCGGAAGCCAGCTAGTGGTTTCCATTAAAATAATATACGTGCCAGGTCACCGATCTGAAACCTTTTTTTGATCTTGCTTCCTTTCCTGCACTGCAAATGGAGTGGAGGCTGCTGCTGGCCCACACTTGATATGTTTTTTTTTTAAAGAAGATTTTCTATGGCATAAGCGCAAAGGCAATCATACCAGCTTTTCGTGTAGATACTTTTCCCACAGAAAATAAGCCACGTACAGTTGAAAGTGCAATCGATATGCTTTACTTTCTTCCCCTGGCCTAAACACACCCCCAATAACATCTTTCCTCACACACTTATGAGACACTTTCAATCATAGCGACAGAGGGCTATATTAAAATGGCCACTTACATGTATAATTCACTGCTTATCCACATGCATGGCTTTGGAAATTGCTCCCTTAGGGGGCAACATTCAAACAGCTCACACTGATGAAAAGACCTTGTGTGTTTTCTCTGCATAGGGCATTGGGGATGAAGGCTCAGTTCTGCATATACCTAGTTTTACTTTGAAGGTTGCTGCTGGTCTTGCATTTGTTTTATGCGCAGGGAAACATTTCAAGGAAAACCAGGCCTGTAGAATGGAAAATGCAATGAATGCGCTTGTTTGCCACATTCAACCTAAACACATCTTCAGGAGCACCTCTTGTCAATGCCAAAAAACCTGCACACATTGGAGAAGAGCACTGAAGGGGATTTAGTACCAGAAAGGAAGCTTTTCCTGGATCTTTCCCACCCTGATCCTAGATCTTCACCTTGGTTTACAGGATATCCACCATGAATGTGCATGAGGTATATTTGCATATAATGAATAGGGGACAGAAAGAAGAGGAACAGGTGCAAGTGACAATAGGGGTCATTCCGAGGCGCGATTATGAGAACTTGCAAGAGGACCTGAGAGACTAGAGAACATCCATTGTCGCTATTCGGCTCCTCTGCCTACCCCGACTAGCTTCCCCACATGTTGTACGGTTAGACAGTGGGGGGAAAGGGGTGTTATGAGGACGGAGTTAGGACAGGCAGTGGGCAGTCTGCAGCCCCGGATGTACAGGGCCGATTCCAATGTCAGCCCTGTACAACCGGGGCTGGCTGCCTGTACGGGGAACTTATTCCACCCCTGAGGTGGAATACGTTCCCCTAGATGGGTGTTTCTGGCAGACCCAGGGTGTAGCAAAGGCAGGAGGGAGTAGAGGAGATTCCCCACAGCCCAACCCTGGCCTTGGGAGGCCAGATCGGGGGTCAGGCATCTGAAGTGCTGTACATATACGCATAGGAGACAGTCCCTGCTCAAAAGAGCTTGTAACCTGAGCGAGACAGACACACAACAGAGAGGGGGCTAGAGAAGATCTTGACACACATGGGTGATACAGGAGCATAAAAATGCCTTAAAGAAGTGGGGTTTTCTTGGATTTAAATAGGACTAGAAATGGAGCCTGATGCACTGAATCAAGTAGTCAGTTCCAGGTCTATGGTGCATACGGTGATGCTGGTGTTTTTGACTGGTGTTTGTGGATTGAATTGTTTTTCATTTTTATTTGTTATGATCTGGTTTGTGCTTTGTGTTTAAATAGGTACTGATTCGACTACATTGGAGAATCTTGTATGATCTGGGGACGTGGTTAATGAATACAGACCAGTCTTGTCCCTCTCCAAGGGCTGGCTATGACTCTGGCGTTAAATAATTGTGTATCGTGGTTTCTTGAGAGGATGAGGAATGACAGATTTTGCAGAGGAGGGGGGAATAGGGGCTGAGGGTCTGTCTCTTTCTTTGGAGGTGATAAAAGAGCTCTACCAGGGGAGTCTTCATGTAGTAAAAGGAGAATCCAGAGTGGGAGAGATCCTCTCAGGAGATGGATGGTATCACCCGCAGCCCCACACACAAGCAATGCATATCGCCATCCCTCATAACCAAGGGCAATAAAAATAAAGGAAAAGACTAATGAGATGTGGCAAGGTGATTTACGGCTGTTGTGCTAACCTCAGTGTGTTAAAGGTAGCAAGATCTATCCCTTGATCTCATTCCACCAGGAGGAAAAGGAGTCGTCCGTGAATTGCATTCACAAGATGCAGGCAGGCAGAAAGTTACCTCTGTTCCTTTCCCGGGACCCCTTCCATGGGTCCAGGTGCTGAATAGTCACTATCATTACAAACCAATTTGAGCCCAGAGCAACAGAAAAGACTTGATGTGACCCAGTAGGAAAGGTAGAGAGGCTGGCTTTGTTTAGTCTGGATAAGAGAGACCTTGTGATTTGTGGAAGTGTGCACAGAAAGAAAATTTGTTTTGTTTTAGTTCTTTTTTATGCCTATTTCAGCTCATTTTGATTTTTGAAGCAAAATAAATCTGAACATTAAAACAAAATGAAAAAAAAAATACAGAAAGAAATGAAGGACCCTCCCCAGCTGCAAAACATCTTAGTGCCACTATTGTCCCTCCCCCCTGACTTTCCCTAATGTCCCCCAACCTCCTATGGACTACTCCTACTCCATCTATGGGGTTGGTATAGTCAAAATAGAACAGCCATGATTCCCGGTCACTCTTGTCCTGCTGGGTCCCATTTTGAAAATTATGAAAACCATCCCTTGGATTGGCACCATTTTCTTCTGTTGCTATATGCAGGGCTGGCCTGTCCGCTAGGCGACTGCCTAGGGCAGCTGGTCCTTGTGGAAGTGGCACACATGGGCACCTATGCCACCCCCTCCCAGCTGCCATAGATTCTGTTTGGGTGGGAGGCAGGCAGCGGCAGTTTTTCCAAAAGCGGCAGCAAAAAGCCGCTTTTGGAAATACAGCAGCTGCCGCTGCCTGCCTCCCCCCCAAACAGAAATCGGCAGGGGGCAGTGGCAGCTGGGTGGGGGGCAGTGGCAGCTGGGGGGCGGCGGTCGCAGTGGTAGCTGGGGGGGGGGGGCAGCAAGGCTGGGGTTTCTGCCTAGGGCGTCAGAAACCCTTGGGCCAGTCCTGGTTGTATGCCATTGTTGCGGCTGCACATCCTGGAGAGGGACAGCAATGGACATGGGAGATGCAAGGGTTGAGATTTGCATAGGGTGTTTCATCTGCTTGCACCCACCCTGGGGAGATGCAATGGACTTACACATCCTTTCTTGATTTCAGAAACATCGGGGGACATCTGTGACACCGTCCACATTTAGACCTGGTCCAGACAGGAACAGTCATCAGGAAAGTGCTTGTTTTAGCCATAAAACATCCAGAGGGTATAGAGAAAATGGAGAGTTAAGTGACTAGCCCAAGATTACAAGGAACAACACCAGGGTCTGAACCCTGGCAACACTGGTACCTAACCACTACTCTAACCATTAGGCTATTAGACATCCCTGTTCTGAAATACTCTTCTGGGGACATCCATCTTGGGCACATCCACGTTTGGACGTGCCTGCATTTTTTCAGATGTTCTGGCTTGAACGTCTCAGATTGTACTTGGACATCCTTTGTAAAATGTGCCTTCATGCCAGGCTAACTGTTAATGCATGCTATTTGTAAGTAAGTCCCATGTTATTTAATGAGAACTAGTTACAGATGGCATGCCTTAACCCTTAGCTCGGTTTAGTAAATATACCTCTTAGATTTTTTAGAAAATGGGACAAACTCATATACAAATTTATTTAGGCGAGGATAACACCTAGACTAGAGAGAATAAAGTTGCTGCAAGCTAAGAGAAATGGGGGTATGGGATGCCCAAATCTGAAACAGTATTATGGGAGGGGGGCTGTTTTAAAAGCTATGAAGCTCCATTATGACAGGGCTGTTGAGAGTCATTGGGTGAGAATGGAGAGATAGGTAATTAGACCATAATCTGTATTTGAAGTGGGAAAAGGGATTTTGATATGGGAAGATGGATAGAGGGAAGGGGGCAGTTGTACCCTTTCTTTCTGCCTCTTCTCAAGGTTTGGAAAGCAGCTAAGAGGATGTAGATTTCAGGGTAACGTTTTCCTTATGGTTTGATGAGATACTATCCTTTAGAGAATTTTGGGAGTGCCTAGAGCAATTGGGGTGATTAGGTTGAAAGGGGAACCCTTTGGTGTCAGCTCTATCTCAATGGCCCAACTGGAGGAGCTTTGGAATCATAGAATTCCTTATTTTTCAATATTTTCAGCTAAGATGCCTCTTAAGAGGGGGGATGCACAGTGTAATTTGACCAGATCACTAGGATTTCTAAACTATTACTTCAGTTCTTTAGTCAGTTATTCATGTGCCATAAGGCTGCTTTGGAACAAAACTAGACTTTTCTTTAGAGGAAAAAGAATGGGATGCTATACACTTGTATGTTCGTTTGCTGCAAATTATAAACAGGTACAATTTAACACAGTTCATCAACCATGCTTGACTCTAGCAAGAATATGGAAGCAAGATGGACCTAGTATTGGTTTATGTTGGAGGAGTTGTGGGAAAGAGGGCGCATTAAATAATATGTGGTGAGAGTGTGATATAATTAAAAATTTCTAGGAGGGGTATTTTCCTATATTTTTGAACTGTGAAAACAGTGCTGGGGATACATAGGGAAGGCGAGGTGGGCATACATAGAGTTCACTGGAATTTTCTTTTGGCTGCAAAAATAGCCATTGTTTGAAAGTGGAAGATGCAGTCTTTACTGAAGATGTAGGAAACACCCATGCCAGAAATGATATTTAAAAGTGATGTATCAGAGAAAGAAGCAAATCTCGATAAATCGTGAAGATGTAGTACAGCTAATTGATAAACTAAAGAGCAGCAAATCACCTGGACCAAATGGCATACATTTATTTATTTAATGCATTTTCTATACTGCTTTATCATTTGTTCAAAGTGGTTTACATTTAACTTGAACTGGGTGCTGAACAGGGCTGGCCCAAGGGTTTCTGCCACCATAGGCAGAAACCCGACTGCACTGCCCCTGCCCCAAGTGCCAAGCCACATCCCCCCTGCCAAGCCACACTGTTGCCCTCCGCTGCAGCTGATTCAGTCTTGGGGGGAGGTGGGTGGTGGTGGCGGGCTTTGTGCCACTACTTTGTTGCTGTGGCCAGCCATGTGCTTCAACACACATGGCCTGCCGCTTCTGACCCCCCTCCAAAACTAAGTTGTGTCGGAGTGGTATCGGAAGTGGCAGGTTGTGTGTGCCAAAGCACATGGCCTGCCGTGGGCAACAAACTAATATGGCGTGGCGTAAACTAATATGTGATCTATCATTAAATCATCTGTACTACAGTACCTGAAGATTAGAGAGTGGCCAATGTAACACCAATTTTTAAAAAGGGTTCCAGGGGTGATCCAGGAAACTACAGACCAGTGAGCCTCACGTCAGTACTAGGCATAATGGCAGAAACCATTATAAAAAACAAAATTACTGAACAAACAGATTATCATGGTTTAATGGCAGAAAACCAATATGGATTTACCTAAGGAAAGTCTTGTAACATAGTATATGATGGCAGATAAATGTATTTATTTATTTTTATTTAGTCAATTTTATACACCGCCCTTTCCAGAGATCAGGGGCGGTTTACATTGAACAAACCAGTTTACAGATAACAATTAAAGCAAATCATAATAACCTTTCAACTATGTGCAAAGTAACTGCCTGGATCAGGAGCCATTAGTTGGGGAGCAGTACTACATATAACCCAAGTATATACATTTATGTTGGTTGTGGGCCAACGGTGACCGAGATGCACTTTAGGCATTATTGTTATAGTATTCAGTAAATAGTAGTTTCTTTATTTCTTTTCTAAACGTTTGGAGGTCTTTGATAGACCTGATGTGGACTGGCAGAAGGTTCCATAAGTTGGGTGCAGTTTAGGTGAAGACTCTTTTGCTGGTTACTTGTTTTGTACTATGGATTGATGATGGTATTGCAAGTGTGTTTAGATTGCTGTTTCTTCTGCTCCTGGTCTCTGTTTGAGTGTGAATCATAAATGTAAGGAATGAGGGCGAGATGTTATATAGTGGCTTGAAAGTGGTAATTATTACTTTATATTTTATTCTACTCATTATTGGAACTAATGTAGATCCTTAAGAATCAGTGTAATACGATCTGTCAGGCATTCTTTAGCTATTATTCAGGCAGTCACATTTTGGGCTAGTTGTAGGGTGTTAATTATCTTTTTGGGCAGACCCTGGAGTAAACTGTTGCAGTGGTATCAGTGCGGAATTATAAGTGCTTGGACTACAGTATGGAAATTGCTGGGTTCTAAGAGAGGTCTTAGGTTCTGGATGGATCTTAGTTTAAAGAATATAGTCTGGCTGTTTGTCTTACATGGGATGACATGCTAAGGGATTTATCTAAGATGATTCCCAGGTATTTTACCTCCTGTTTTACTTGAATGGTGGTGTTTTGTATCTTGATTTCAGTGTGGGGAGGGGGTGAAGTTTTCGTTTCTTGTTGTGAGCGTAATTTAAGGTTTTTTTAAAGTTGATTTGGAGGTTGTTCTCAAAGCCAGGACTCGGCTTCAAGGATGCAGTCAATAATGTTGCGATAGGCTGGGTTTTTTATGTTTACTGGGGTAAATAACACAATATCCTCAGCATATAAAAGGTAACCTAATTTATGCTTTTTGAAGTTTGAGCAGATTGGCTGAAGGTAGAGGTTAAACAGGAGAGCTGATAATGCTGAGCCTTGGGGAATTCCCTGTTCTTGTGGGAAGGTCTTGGAGGACTCTTGGTCAGTTCTTACATATTGGTATCTATTGGTGATGTATGATTTAACACTAGAAGCCCCAAAATGAATTTTACCTAGAAACCCCAAAGTGCGTCAATTGACGCATTATCACGACAACTGCGTTTAGCATGAAATGCAGATGTGAATTAATGTAAAGTTACTTATTTGTTAAATACTTGCAGTATGTGACATCATTACATGACGTCATCATGTATTTATTGTTTGTAATGTCAGAGTAAAACTGTAAACAGTGATTGAGATGCTCCACCTAGTGGAAACATGAATTTATACCTAGAAGCCCCAAAGTACGTCAATTGACGCATCCAAGACAATTGAGTGCATGAATTGACGTACTTTGGGGCTTCTAGGGCTTCATTTTCCCGCTAGGTGGTGCATCTGTCATTAATTTTCGATGCACATATTTGAACATTTTGACCTTGCTAACAAAGTCATGGAACATGACTGACATGGTTCTAGCAGTGGCACTGGTATACAGCTTCGAAGATGTATTTGCGTCAATTGACGCACTTTGGGGCTTCTAGTGTTAAACCATTGTAGGGCAGTACCTACTATTCCTAATTGAGATAGTCTAGCAAGGAGTATATTATGATCCACGTTGTCAAAGGCTGAGGCAATGTCTATGAAGACAAGTATGAAAGTTAGTATTATCCATGCCACAGATGAGGGAGTGAAACAGGACCATTAGTAAGGTTTCCACTCCGTGGTGTGAGTGGAAACTGTACTGGTGCTCGTCAAGGGGGTAGTTTGAGTCAATGTAGTCCTGCAACTGAGTTTGAATTATTTTTTCAATGATTTTTGCTAGAAAGGGGATGTTTGCAATTGGTATAGGAGGCGGGATCATCTTTATTTAGGGATCTGTTCTTGAGTATAGGACGGATGGTGGAGAGTTTCAGATCATTTAGCATTGTCCACAGGAGGAGGGGCTGGTTCACTATGCCGAGTAAGAAGGGGGCTAGCTCAGATTTAGTTGCCATCATGGTTCATCTAGTCTGCCCAGCAATGTGGCAAGAGTAGGTGCACTTGCAGCTCCATGCCAGTCACCCCTCGCCATGCCTCTGTTTAGGAGTGTACCCACTGCTCCGTGCAGGTCACCCCTATTTGTTGAGATAACAGAGACAGTTAAGGTTATAAGGTTATATATGTAAATAGTTGATTTCTATTGTTCTATGTAAAATGTATACAAACTGTGTACAAGACTGTTAACCTGTTATATGTAAACCGCCCTTGATCTCTGGAAGGGGCGGTATAAAAGAAATAGTTAAATAAATAAATAAAATAAAATAAATAAAGGTTAATTTGATTTTATCCTGTTGCTATAAAGGGATCTGCTGTGTCTGTCCCATGCCATTTTGAATTCTGTCATTGTATTTGCCCCCAACACTTCCATCGAGAGGGCATTCCAAGCATTCAGCACCCTTTCAGTGAAACAGTATTTCCTGACATTGCCTTTCAGTTTACCCCCTTGCAGCTTCATGTTATGCCCTCTAGTTTTACATAAGATATGCCATACTGGGGGGGGCGGAGCCTGATGTCCAACGGGGTAGACGCCTGGTGCGGGGGGCGGAGCCTGATGTCCAACGGGGTAGACGCCTGGTGCTGAAGCTCCCGAGAGGCCTACACAGAATCCTGACTAAACTCCTGCAAAACTTCACTATTTTGCTTTAAAATCGCCGGGGCGCATCGGAGGGATGGCGGGACCTAAACCACAGCGCCTAGATTTCGGCTCCCCCACTTCGTCGCACGGCAAACGCTCCAAAACGGAACTGCCTTCCCCGCATAAGATGGCGCCGCTCTGTGAGAGCCCTGAAATGCAGCGGGTGATACTCGAGGAGATTCGTGGTGTAAAGGAACTGGTACAATCCAACGGAGAAGCGATCCGCGCCATGCGTGAGGACCTTACCATGATGCAGGAAAGGCTCGAGGGCCTCTCGTTGCGCCAAGACAAAATGGCGGAGACTCTTGAATCGCACGCGGTGCGAATGGGGAAGATCGATAAAGCTGAACGCCAGATTTTGCTCCTTCAAAAGGAACTTGAAGATAGCAATAATAGAGCTCGTCGCAATAACATTCGACTCATTGGAGCTCCAGAGGGCGTAGAAGCAGGAGATCTGCGGGAATATCTGGGCAATATTCTACCCTCTCTATTGAAGACGACGTTTCTTAAGGACCTGGAGATAGACCGGGCACATCGTGTCCCCACTAATATGGCGCTCAACCGGACGACTCCCAGGCCCATCATTTTTCGGCTACTGCGCTATCAACAAGCTGAGCAAATTCTGGCTGCTGCCCGGGCTAATCATCACCTCGAGATAGATGGGCATAAAGTGTCTTTCTTCCCTGATCTCTCTAAGCCCACGATGGACCGCCGAAAGAAGCTTCTTGCTTATCGCCCTCGCCTTCAGCAACTGCAGGCCCGATTTGGTCTCCTGTATCCGGCAAAGCTACGCGTTACGCTGCATAACCATACCAGGACCTTCGAGGATCCTGACCTCCTCGCTGCATTTTTGGACTCTAAAGAAGCTGAACTGATGCGTTGATGTTACCATCAAGCTGTGTTGCTGTTCAAAGCTCTCTTAAATCTCTACCTCATTGGGGCCTATCGCAGTGATTTCGCTGCGGACGCGGTTGGACTGCTCTCCTGACCTACTTCTTTGAACCGCCATCCTGCTTCTCTGCACCCTTCGGTGGCTCCCGGGACTTGTTCCTGCTGCAGGGAGTATGGCCAGTATCGGGCCTTCTCTGGGGCTTCCCCCCGCAGACTCATGGTCGCCAGTAATAGTTGGGGTTTTGCTTCTTCTCTAGTGCACTTCGGTGCCTGTCTCTTTTTTTTTTGGGGTTATTTATGCTTTCTACCAAAAGTTTATTATTTCATGTCGTGTGTACAGTCATTTGCTACCAATATGCATAGTTTAGGGAATAATGTGCAACTTCATGTTCTCTCAGAATTTTGTATATTACTAGATGGCTTTCTGTAAGCTCTTATCATTGAATGTCAAAGGTATCAATAGTCCAATCAAAAGGAAGAAAATTCTTAGCTATTTGAATACTGAGCATGCTGATTTAGTACTGCTTCAAGAAACGCATTTAAATGCTAAAGAAACACTAATGCTTAATGTCAAGCCTTATGCTGTTGTGGCGTATTCTCCCGCTGTTGCTAAACGCTGTGGTGTTGCCATACTTGTTAAGAAATCCCTGCAGGCCACCGTGCTAGATATTAGCTCAGATAATGAGGGTAGATGGGCTCGCGCTCATCTCAAAGTGGGGGATCTAGAATTCACGTGTATTTGTATTTATGCTCCAAATGTTGACAATCCTGGTTTTTTTGCTAAAATTGCACAAGCTGCGCAAGCCTCCGCTCATACCCCACTAATACTGGGAGGAGACTTTAATCAGGTCCTCGACCCTTTGGTGGATCGGCAGCCGCCTAGAACCTGTGGTCCACCCAAGAGTCTCTCCATACTTACAGCTATGATCGCTGATTTGGCTTTGGTGGACATATGGAGGTTATTGAATCCTTCTGATTTGGATTTTACCTTTTTCTCCGCTCCTCACCAATCACAATCCCGAATAGATTTTTTTCTTTTATCTAAAGCATTGGTATCGCAGATTGGTATGGCTAAGATTCACCCCTTGCACATTTCAGACCATGCTGCCATATCTTTTACGATACACACTGCTGCGCAAAATGCAAGTCCCCGAGCATGGTCTTTTGATAGGTCTCTCCTAGACCAACAGGATTTTCAAACTGTAATACGGGCTGCCATACAAGATTACTTTCATTTTAACTCTCCCCTTGACACAACGAACTGGGCCTGGTGGGAGGGTTTTAAGGCGTCTATTCGAGCCACGGTGACTAGTTATCAAATCCGTCTTGGGAAACAAAGAAGGCAACAATTGGTGATCCTTGAACAACAGATACAGGCTGGTGAACGCATTCTTACGTCCCGAACAGACCCATGTGTCCTGCTTCGTTTGCAACGTCTCCGTTTTCAGTACAACAAGATTTTGCATAATGCCGCTGTTAGAAATATAGCGTCCCAGCAGGGATTGTATTACCGGGAAAATAATCGCGCTGGTAAACTACTAGCTAATGCTTTGAAGGGGAAAAAAGAAGCCAAACGGGTAGCAGCTCTCCGAAGCCCATCTGGGAATGGCCTTGTCACAAAAGATCATGAGATTTTAGAGCTTTTTCGCGATTTTTATGCTAGCTTGTATAAATCTGAATGTGAGTTTGTTCCTGAACATTTCGACCGCTTGTTAGCTGGTGTACAGCGTCCTACTCTCTCGGCTGAGGAATGCACGGCCCTTGATCATTCGTTTACTCTTGTGGAAATACAGGATGCAATTAAAAGATGTGCTTCCGGCCGTGCTGCGGGTCCAGACAGCCTTCCGGCTGAGTTCTTCAAAACTTTCAGCTCTGATCTGGCCCCGTTTTTGCAGCAATACTTTACTACCCTAGTAGCCGACGGATCCTCCCTTGGTTCCTTTTCAGAGGCCAACATAGCGGTCTTTTGAAGGAGGGGAGAGACCCACACCTGACAGCCAATTACCGACCCATCTCCCTGCTTAACGCAGATTATAAAATCTTCGCCACTATTCTTTCTACTCGGCTCTCTCACAAAATGACCACTTTAATACATCCAGATCAATGTGGATTTATTCCCGGCAGATCAACTGCTGATAATGCCAGGACTCTTTGTCATGTACTAACTAATATGGCCTCCCACGATCGTCCATTGGTTGGCCTTTCCCTAGATGCCGAAAAAGCCTTTGACCGGCTAGAATGGCCATTCCTATTTGCGACCCTCCGTTGGTTTGGTTTCGGCGATAATTTTTCTCCGTTGCCTTCAAGTGCTATACTCTCAACCAACTGCTAGTGTCTGTGCCAACACATTGAAGTCCCAGCCATTTTTACTGCAAAGAGGCACCCGTCAGGGGTGCCCACTTTCCCCCTTACTTTTTGATCTTGCGTTAGAACCCCTAATCCTGTTAATCCGTCAGTCTCCACATATCCACGGCGCTCCTTTTCCCCGTCGGGATATAAAAGTCTCAGCGTATGCAGATGATCTTATGCTTTTTGTTTCCTTAGACTCCGTATCTGTTGTTCTGGATCTAATTGACCGCTATTCTCAACTTTCAGGTTACAAAATTAATTGGACCAAATCAGTCGCCTTTCCCCTAAACCACCAGGTTCACCAAGCAGACTTGCAAACCTTTCCTTTTGTATGGCAGCCCCGTATGGTAAAATATTTAGGGGTACATTACTGTTATCCTCTCGAAGAAACCGTCGCTTTTAATGTCAAAAATTTAATCACCAAGGTCCGTGAGCTCACCCAACGTTGGTCTCCACTTACTCTTACGTGGTGGGGCCGTATGGATACCATAAAGATGATGATTGTTCCCAAGGTTAATTATGTCTTAGAAATGTTACCGTGCCTTCTCCCTCGACACACCTACAAAGATATCGAGGGCCTGTTGATCAGATTTTTGTGGCAGAACAAACCGCCTAGAATAGCGAAACATAAACTTCAGTCAGATAAGGAACATGGTGGGATAAGATTTCCTGATTTTTTCAACTATCACCTCTCTTTTCTTCTCAAACAGGGTGCCCGTTGGTTGGACGCTTCTTTCCCGTCCAGACCAATATGGTTAGATATAGAAGAAGACCTCTGTAAGCCCATTCCACTTAGCTATCTCCCTGGAATGACTTTCCCACTGGATGCCCACTATCCACCAATGCTCCTGGATACACTTCGCTCCTTCAATGTTCTCATCAGCTCCCTAGATTCCCTAGCTTGCCCACTAGATAGGCTTCCAATTTGGCATAATACTCGATTCCAAATTCAACATAAGCCGGTGGCCTGGAGTCCCTGGTATTCCAGAGGCATCTGGACTCCCAATCAACTGTTTCACAATGCTCGCTGGAAGTCCCTTAATGAGCTCCATTGTGAGTTTGGCCTTCCTTCTAAATACTATTTTCAACTGCTTCAGTTGCAGCACTGTCTCAAGAGTGCTGGGGTTTTTCCCCCACTAACTCCTCATGACCAAGGGATAACTGAGGTGGTCTCCTTTATTGGGGCTCAGTCCGGTGTTGCTTCCACCTTTTATAAAACTCTTTGTGCTCCTCAGAATGCTGTCCCCCCTTCTGCACAGCAGACTTGGGAGCGAGAATTGGGTGTAACTCTAACCCCTGAACATTGGAACCTCTTCTGGAGCAAAGTGGTTCGTGTTTCCCGCTCGGCTTCCTTAACCCAGACGCTTTTCTTCTTTGCCCATCGCTGTTTCTATACCCCTGATAGACTGGCCAAATGGACTTCCACTCTGAGTAATCAATGTTGGACTTGCCATGCAGCTACAGGCACCCTCACTCATGTCATGTACGAATGCCCCGCACTACAACACTACTGGAGCCGGGTCTGGGGTCGTATTCAATCTATCTTACACTTTACTGAACCACTCTCCTGGAAAATAGTGGGACTCCGTTCTGCAGCGGGCATCCCCTCTCTCCCGAAGTCTGCTTACTTCCTCCTTGACTTTCTAATGGGTATTGCCATATCGTTAATCATGAAATATTGGAAAAATAGCTCTTCACTGAGTCCTCTAGAATGGTGGAATTGTGTCTGTCTATATAGTAAGTTTGAACAAATTCCTCGTAGGGCTACCCCTTCCCTTCAGGCCCGCTACCAGGTGTCTAAATGGAAATTACTCACAGATTTCGTGCAGTCGGCCAAATGCTCGCACTTGACTGTCTAGTTATATCTCTCTCTTGATCCATAGTATATCATGACTGTTATGTTTATGTTCTAACATAATTGCTATGGACCCCATGCCTGGGTTAATATCTTTTCTTTTCCTTTTTTTTTTATTATCTAGAGAAGAAGCATAGGGGGGGAGGGTTGATGGGGTTATTTTCCGGTTTATTCCATTTTATTTTGATGCAATCATCCTTGTTTTATTACTGTGTGTATTGTTATTGTTATAAAATGAAAATAAAAGTTTAAAAAAAAAAAAAAAAAAAAAGATATGCCATACTGGGTCAGACCAAGGTCCATCAAGCCCAGTATTCTGTTTCCAACAGTGGCCAATCTAGGTCATATGTACCTAGCAGTTTCCCCAAGGGACACAGGTTCCACAATGCTTGTATTGGTTCAAGCATTGATATCCTGGGTCCCTTCTTAATAATGGTTTATGGACCTTTCCTCCAGGAACTTGTCCAAACCTTTTTTAAACCCAGCTACACTAACAGCCTTTACTACATCCTCCGGTAACAAATTCCAGAGTTTGATTACACGTTGAGTGAAAAAATATTTTCTTTTATTAGTCTTAAATAGTTTACCCTGTAGCTTCATTGCATGTCCCCTAGTCTTTCTATATTCTGATAAGGTAAACAATCGATCTACGTTTACCCGTTCCACTCCGTTCATTAATTTATAGACTTCTATCATATCTCCCCTCAGCCGTCTCTTTTCCAGGTTAAAGAGCCCTAACCTTTTAAGCCTTTCTTCATAGGAGTATCCTTCCATCCCCTTTACCATTTTGGTGGCTCTTCTCTGAACCTTTTCTAATGACACTATATCCTTTTTAAGATACGGCGACCAGAATTGCACACAATATTCAAGGTGCGGTCTCACCATGGAACGATACAGAGGCATTATAATATCTTTTGTTTTATTTTCCATTCCTTTCCTTATCATACCTAGCATTCTATTTGCTCTCTTGGCCGCCGCTGCACACTGGGCCGAAGGTTTTAACATGGTATCCACAATGACGCCTAAATCTTTTTCCTGGGTGGTGGTTCCTAATGTGGAACCTTGCATCGTGTAACCATAGTTTGGGTTGTTCTTCCCTAGGTGCATAACCTTGCACTTGTCCACATTAAATTTCATCTGCCTTTTTGATGCCCAGTCTTCCAATTTATCAAGATCCTCTTGCAGTTTTCCACAATCCTCTTGGGTTTTAACAACTTTAAATAGTTTTGTGTCATCTGCAAATTTGATAACCTCACTCATTATTCCACTTTCCAGGTCATTTATGAATATGTTAAAAAGCAGCGGGCCCAGCACAGATCCCTGGGGTACACCACTATTCACCTTTCTCCATTGGGAAAATTGGCCATTTAGCCCTACCCTCTGCTTTCTATCTTTTAACCAGTTCCTGATCCACAATAGTACACTGCCTTCTATCCCATGACTCTTTAGTTTTGCCAAAAGTCTCTGATGAGGGACCTTGTCAAAGGCTTTCTGAAAGTCCAGATACACAATATCAACCGACTCACCTTTGTCCACCTGATTATTCACTCCTTCAAAAAAACATAACATAACAGATTAGTAAGTTTTACAGCTTCCCCGTCTTTGAAAAAGGCTGGTTTGTTTGTTAATACTCTTTAAGTATTTAAAGGTCTGTATCATATCTCCTCTGTCCCTCCTCTCCTCTAGTGTATACATATTTAGGTCTTTAAGTCTCTTCTCATATGTCTTCTGGCGCAGGCTCCAAATCAATTTGGTCGCCTTCCTCTGAACCGTTTCTTCTTTTTATATCCTTTGTGAGATACGGTCTCCAAAACTGAACACAATATTCCAAATGAGGCCTCACCAGTGACTTGTACAGTGGCATTAGTACCTTCTCCTTTCTGCTGGTAATTCCTCTCTGTATGCAACCCAGCATCCTTCTGGCTTTGGCCATGGCCTTGTAACACTGTTTCGCCACCTTGAGATCATCACAAACAATCACTCCAAGGTCCTTCTCCTGGTCCATGCACACTAACCATTCGTCCCCTATCGCATAAAATTCCCTTCCTTTCATCCGAGTGAGCTCCATTTACCATCACCTTCTGTCGTCTGTCAGTCAACCAATTTCTGATCCAGTTCACCACCTTGGGACCCATCCCCAGGGTGTTCAGTTTACTGCATAAGTCTCCTATGAGGAACTGAGGTAGAAATCCAGGCAGGGCTGAGAGCTGGAAGGGTTAAGTGAAAAGGATACACCCCTCTTGGTGAAGTCATACCCTGGTACATGCTTGTCCCTCCCCTATTCCTTTCTTCTGCTGCTCTCTCTGCTTGCTAGAGATAACTTCTCTTCCTCTGCTTTGCTAGAGATAAGAGTGCAGTAGGCTTTCTCCAATCGGGACTACACTGTAATAAAGTGACCAATCATGAAGAAATACTGTAATAACCTGATAAAAGGTCTATATAATCTCTCTGAGCCATCTGGTGGAGGCCCCGAATTTGGAAAAACTATTTTCTCTGGGTGTGTGCACATTAAACCGTTGTTTCCTTCTAAGACTCCTTGGGTGTTTCTTTCTTCACTCGTTTATCTGCTACATTTCTTGTTCCCTGACCTGGCTGAGACAGCGAGATAAGAAAGAAAAGGTTATCTTGCTACCTCTAGGTTCAATCGGTTTAAGCCGGGCTGTGGCGAACGCAGGGGGGAATACAAGGCACCAGCAGACCAGTTGTTCTGGAAAGTATTGCTTCCTGATTTGCCTCTGCCGCTGGCTTTCTCCGACAGACACCTACGAACCCGCTCTGGGGTCTAGGAAATAACCCATTCAACTCCGGAGGACATCTGAGTGGGGTTGTGATAGACTATGGCCTAGAATAGCCTGCATAGCCTGCAGGAGTAAGAAAGGCCTGTAGGATAGGCCTGAGTCCCATCCCCCACTTGAGAATATTAGAGCTGAGCAGAGCTGAAAGCCAGTAGAAGTTAGAAAACTGCTTTAAACTGCTTTGATAAGAATGCAAGAATCTTCTATTTAGCTCCTTCATGTTGATAACAGATGTGTTTCAGTATCTTGCTTTCACACATTCTTTAAGCTGAAGAGGGACCTTGTAGCAGAATGTGTTATGTCTAGAAACTGAGCCATGGCTAGAGAGGCCTGAGCAGGGGGGAACAGGTGTTAAGCCTGGTCAGCGGTCCCCATTGGATGGGGGTGGAGGGGGCACCGGGACCAATGAGGAGTTTGTCTGTATAGAACTGATGAAGAAAGGTATAAAAGTTGTTGTTTTGTTGAACTCCATTGCTCAGACAATTTTGAATGTGACAGTGCCTGAGACTGTGCACAAATAAATTGGCTTGAATCTTAGTAAATAGACTCCTGGTTTTATTTATTGCGGACACTTTGCTACAACATATTCCTGATGTGTTGGCCAGGAAGGTGGGGTACGTGAATGGTGCACAAGTGAATACTACCACGTATTACCGCCTCCAGGTTTGGTCCGGCTGGAACCGCGGCCGACCGACAGCGGAGAGGATCCCAGGCGCCGCCGGTCCCCTTGCATCGGAGGGTTCCACCCTGCCTCAGCGGCTTGCTGGGTCCGGCCGGCCAACACCTCAAACCCTGAGGGGAGTCCAGGATTCAACCCATGGAGGGTTTGGTTGTGCAGCGCATTAGCTACCGGATCCGGTGAGTAATGATTTTTCTGGTTCTTAGTCAGTTAGCTCTGGGAATGTCTCGAGACTAATATGATATGGTAATGGTAAAGAGAGTCTGATCAACTTCCAGGGCAGTCCTAGTAACCCTGCATGAGTGTGCGCGGTGGCGAAGCCACTGACCCTTTTGGTTTGGTAAATTTTGGTTTAGTCAGTTAGCCCGGGAATTTGGGATTTGGGAAATGCTAGCAAGTTTGGTTGTGTGATGTGTGCTTGAGAGGTCTTGCAATACAGACCAAGCGAGAGCGGACTCCTAAGTAGCGCAGTTCCTGGCCAGGCGACCGGGCCCAGGACGCGAAAAGGAGGAAGCGTTCGGTGTTTGTCCCCCTTATTGTTCTATGGGCTGTGCGGACCCCTTACCCGCAGCCATCCTACCCACCCTTTCTGTTTGCTGTCTTGTACGTCATACGTCATAATGGGAGGGGCGGAGTCCGTACAAACTCCGCTGAACTGTATGATCACAAATTTTAAGAAGGGATTTAGTGGTGATTATGGGGAAAAAATGACACCGACCCGCTTAGAAATATTGTGTAGTAGGGTGTGGCCGGTGCTGGATGCCGTGTGGCTACCAGAAGGTACTTTTGATGTTAAAATTGTGTCCCCAGTGCAAAAGGTGGTGCGCAAATATGGTCCCGAACAGTTTTCCTATATAGACTCCTGGCTAGATATCTGTGAGAAACAACCCCCTTGGATGAAGCGTTGCCGTGAGGGCCAGTGTAGAATTATGTTAGCAACTGCAACGGGAGTCCCTGCTAAGAAAGAAAAAGCCCCCTATTTATGCAGCCCTAGAGCCTCCAGAGGTCCCGAGTTATCCACCCACATTTCTGTATACTCCAGTCCCGTCAGCTCCACGAGTACCCCGAGTAGAGCCAGAAGTGGAAAGACGACCTCCAGCTGAGGTACCCCCACCCGATCACCCACCTCCACCCACCTCCACCACTTCTGACACCCAAGGACCACCCCCTTCCCCAAAGTTGGAGCCCTAGTCCTGAGCAGAGCTCTGCAACGGAACCATCATCCCCTGAAGGATCTGCCAGCGGAGGGTCAGATGCCAGTCCAGGGTCGCCCACTAGTCCAAGCACCAGCAGCAGAATTACCCCCGGGTCCGCAAATCTGCGTTACGCCCTTAGAAGCAGGACAGCGGGCCAGAGAGAAATTCGCCAAATGCCACTGCGGCAGGTCCCAGGATTACCTATTGTAAATGAAGAGGGTCAGGTTGTGGTCGGACCGACCAGTCTAGTTTATGTGCCCTTCTCCACAACAGATTTATTAAACTGGAAAGCACATTATGCCTCCTATACTGAGAAACCCCAAGAGTTGACAGAATTGATGTCTAGTATTATGCAGACCCACCAGCCTACGTGGTCCGACTGCCGCCAGCTCTTGTCTACCCTTTTTACTACTGAAGAGCGGGCACGGATAGTGCGAGCAACCACTCGATGGTTGGAAGAGAATCCTGAAGATGGGAGAGACCTAAATCCCCAACAGGCAGCAGCTGTACATTTCCCAAACAAAGATCCAAAGTGGGATCCAAATAGTGCAGATGGAGAGAAGGCCCTCGCCCGGTTCCGCCAGGCCGTACTGCAGGGCCTGAAGAAGGGAGGCCAGAGAGCTATGAATGTTGGGAAAGTAGCGGACGTTCTTCAGCGCCCAGATGAAAGTCCAGCTGCTTTCTATGAACGATTAACTGAAGCCTATAGACTTTACACCCCATATGACCCAGCAGCCCAGGAGAATTTACTTATGGTGAACGCCGCTTTTGTGAGTCAGTCCCAGGGAGACATAAAACGAAAACTGCAGAAATTAGAAGGATTTGCGGGCATGAACTCAGCACAGTTAATGGAAGTCGCACAAAAGGTATTTGTGAATCGTGATCAAGAATGCAAAAGAGAAAGTGAAAGAAAGATGAAGAAGAAGGCGGATCTGCTTGCTGCAGCACTAGTTGAGGGACGAGGAGGAGGATATCCTAATAGAAGAGCCAGAGGATGGGGAAGGGGCCGAGGGAGCGCTCGGCCCCCCTTAGGTGCAAATCAGTGCGCTTATTGTAAAGAGGAAGGATATTGGAAGAACGAGTGCCCGAACATTGGCTCCACCCCCTGGAGGGGAGGCGGGAGCGCTAGGAGAGCGGGGGGGGCGATTCCAGCAGCGAGGGGGGATGCAGCGCGCACAGTTTCAGCAGCAAGAAGAAGCTGCCATAGAGGGAGTGGCAACCGCCGAGGACTATTTTATGGATGAAGACTAGGCCAGACCGGGCTCCAAGTTCTTCCTGGGTCCCCAGGAGCCTATGGTCAATCTAAAGATTGGGACCAGCATATGGACTTCATGGTAGACACAGGGGCCGAGCATTCAGTAGTAGCCAAGCCTGTGGCCGCTGTGTCCTCTCGATCTGTCACAATCGTGGGAGCTACTGGAACTAGAACCACAAGACCTTTTCTGCAGAACCGTGCCTGTGAACTAGGGGGACAGAAGATAACACACCAGTTCCTGTATGCCTGATGGTGTTAACTGTCCCCCGAGAAGAAGAATGGCAGTTCTATTTACCTGCATCCAAAGCAGCAAGCTCCTGTATACCTATCAGCATTGCAGCCCCGCCTGGAGTATGGGCGGAGAATAATCCACCTGGCCTAGCGAAGAATATAGCTCCTGTGCTTGTCACCCTTAAACCAGGAGCAGAACCAGTGCATGTGCGTCAGTATCCCCTCCCACGACCAGCAATTGAAGGTATTCATCGCCACTTGAAGAAATTACTGCAGTATGGACTTCTCAGAGAATGCCAATCACCCTGGAACACCCCCTTCTCCCAATCAAGAAGCCTGGGACGGGTGACTACCACCCAGTGCAAGACCTACGTCGAGTAAACAGTGCAGTTGAAACCATACACACAGTAGGACCAAATCCTTACACCCTCCTGGGACTGATTCCAGCAGAAGCCACTCATTTTACTGTTTTGGACTTAAAAGATGCCTGTTTCTGTATACGCCTGGCATGGGAAATATTCAAATATTCAAATAGACTTTGCAGAGATGCCACGAGCAAATGGATATCGCTACTTGTTAGTCCTAGTCTGTACCTTTTCCGGATGGGTGGAAGCTTTTCCCACCAGAACTGAGAAGGCCAGGGAAGTCACTAAAGCCTTGCTCCATGAGATCATCCCTCGGTTTGGAATACCTTTGACCATGGGGTCAGACAATGGGCCCTCTTTTGTGTCACAAGTAACCCAGCAGCTAGCCCATGCTCTGCAAATACGATGGAAGCTACACACAGCTTACAGACCCAAGAGTTCAGGGAAAGTGGAGAGAATGAACCGGACCCTGAAGTCCCAGTTATCCAAGCTTTGTCAGGAAGTCCACTTAAAGTGGCCCCAAGTTCTTCCCATAGCCCTTCTCCGAATACGTTCAGCCCCCACCACGCCATTAGGAGTATCCCCGTTTGAGATTTTGTATGGGAGGCCCCCACCCATAATTTAGGGGATAAAGGGGGATATGAATCAGATTGGATCAGCAATCACTAAGTTCTGTTTTGCAGGGCCTTCATACCTGGGTACAGGACCGGTTGCCTATCAATCTAACAGAGCCATTGCATCCTTTCAAGCCTGGAGCCTCGGTGTGGGTAAAAGAGTGGAAGAAGACACCGTTAGCGCCTCATTGGAAAGGGCCATATGTCGTTTTGCTATCAACCCCAACAGCAGTTAAAGTAGCAGAAATCGACTCCTGGATCTACCACAGTCGACTGAAGCCAGCAGCAGTTCCTGAGAGTTGCCCCTGGGCCTCGATCGCTAATCCTGCATCACTGTTGTGACTCACGCTGCGAAGAAAAGATCCATCCTCGTAACGACTTTGCCAAGACGTCCTCCAGTTTTGTATTACCTACCTTTCAGACTTTATCAATCACCAAAGGCTATGATCATGATGATTACTAACTGTTGTTTCATTCTTGCAGTAGCCCTGGGACTCTTGAGAACCACTCTTGCTTTGCCCCCTTGCGCAACCTGTATAACCACCACCTGGACTGGAATGCAAGTCACTCAGACTCTACTTTATCACTCTTACTATACTTGTACTGGCATAGTCAGCCGGTGTATCTATAATGGTACAGAACTGAACGTCTGTACCAAGGGAAAAACTCGTACTTGTTTCAGACCCCGACAGAATCCATCTTACTATGTCCTGTAACTGAGATGGAATGATGAAGATGGAGCCCTCGTCAACGCTACAAGTCAACTCTCTGATCCCACCCAACCTGCGTACCTGTATTTTGATGCTTGTGACTTAATTAACAGAAATAATTACTACAGGTGCGGATCATGGGAACAAGCTTACTATTATCCCAGCCAGTGGAAGCAAGGATTTCGATATGGCCTGCGCATAGCAGGAGGTGGAACTGATCCTGGAACCATCGTATACATCCAGCTGAATGTGAAGACTCATGTTTCTTCACCTTATCGCATACATCATACCTTCCATGAGGCCATGAAGGCAGAATTTGTAGTTCCCCACGCTTCACAGAATTTGTTCATCGAACTAGCTGGAGCTGTGGCCTCCAGCCTCCATGTCTCGGACTGTCTCTTCTATGGAGGAACTCAGATGGGAGACCAGTGGCCTTGGGAAGCACAAGAACTGAACTATTCCATACCGTATAACCAGACTGATTTGCATAAAACTACCAATGAATAGTAGGTAAACTATGTTCTGCACGAGCAGGACCACAACTGACTGCACTAGTGGGACAGTTAGTCTGTCTGAACCAAAAATATTACAATGCCACTACTGGGAAGACATCTTGGTGGTCAGGTGCCAATACTCCAGAACATAGGTGTCAAACTCTGGCCCGCGGGCCAAATTTGGCCCGTAGTGTAATTATATTTGGCCCGCGAGGCTATACCAAATGACTACTAGAGCTAGCCCGCCGGTATTATACAGCGCATTCATTCATCGCTAATACTACAAATCCCATAATGCCTTGCTGTTGTTTTGGCGCGTCAATCAGGACAGGTCCCAGAAACGCCCTCTCCTGTGTGACAGAAGTCATAGTGATCTCAAGCTACAACTGTCACTGTGGAACCCCTTCCCAAAAATGGCAAAAAGAAAGGCAGACAACAGGAACTTTCTGGACAGGTGGGAGACAGAATATTTGTTTACATATGTAAAAGACAGACCTGTTTGTCTGATTTGTGGAGTCAACGTGGCTATAACTTAAGGAGTATAACATTCGACGACACTATGAAACAAAACACCATGACAAGTACAAGGACCTGGACATGACTCAAAGGAGCCAGAAAGTGGAGGAGATGAAAAGAAGTTTGGTTTCACAACAGAATATGTTCAAAAAAGCCACATCACAAAGTGAGGCTGCTGTAAAGGCTAGTTATATTGTGGCAGCAGAGATCGCAAAATCAGCCCGGCCCTTTAATGAGGGAGAGTTTGTGAAAAAGTGCATGTTGAAAGTTTGTGACATCGTGTGCCCAGAGAAAAAGCAAGCCTTTTCAAACGTGAGCCTGAGCAGAAACACAGTAGCTGATCGCACATGTGATCTTGCCACCAATCTGTATGACCAGCTTTTGGAAAAGGGAAAAGATTTCGTTGCATTCTCCCTTGCTGTGGATGAGAGCAGCGACGCATCTGATACTGCTCAGCTGTCAGTCTTCATCCGTGGAGTGGACTCAAATATGTGTGTTACGGAGGAGCTATTGGGATTCAAATCAATGCATGGCACAACCACAGGAAAGGAAATTTTTGAGGAGGTTTCCAAATGCGTAACTGAAATAAAGCTGCCGTGGGATAAACTTGTGGGATTAACGACAGATGGTGCGCCAGCGATGTGCGGTAAAACAAGTGGACTGGTGGGCAGGGTCCGGGAGAAGATGCAGGAAGAGAACTGTGCAGGTGAACTAACTGTTTATCACTGCATCATACATCAGGAATCATTGTGTGGCAAAGCCCTAAAGATGGAACATGTTATGACCACAGTAACACAAGTAGTTAACTTTATAAGAGCCAAAGGTCTGAATCACCGCCAGTTTAAGTCTTTTCTGGAGGAGTGTGGTTCGGAATACGCAGACGTGCCGTATCACACAGAGGTGAGATGGTTAAGCCGAGGAAAAGTACTGAATAGATGTTTTGAGCTGCATGAGGAAATATGTCAGTTTCTGGAAAGCAAAGGGAAGGACACAGCAGAGCTTCGGGAGAAAAAGTTTCTGTGTGAGCTGGCCTTTATTTATTTATTTTTATTTAACATTCATTTTTATACCGCATCTTCCAGAGATCAGTTGCGGTGTACAAATAACAACTATTAACAAATTTAAATTTGTTTTACATAGAACATCTTAGATATACATAGAACATCTTAAAGTATCATAAATTAAACAAATTTAACTGGAACTGAGTTAAAACAATTAACTAACAGAAAATGGTGTTAACGTACATAATATAGTACATAACAGATACAACTGTATACAAGAGGAAGGTATTAGGGCATAAGAGATTGGATAGTCTTTTCGTTTGCGCTATGTGTGTGGTCTATTTAGGTGGAAGGGTTGTGCTTTATGTTGTCGGTTACTTGTTTAGCCTTTATCTAAGTTGAGTGTAAGGTTTTCCATGGTGTTATAGTGTTTGGTGAATAGATAAGTTTTTAATTTTTTGCGGAATTCCATGATCTCTGTTAGAGATCTTAGATCCTCTGGTAGGGAGTTCCAGATAGTAGGAGCTGTATGAGAGAAGGCTCTATTGTTGGTTAATTTATGTGCTTTTATGAAGTCCTTCGGAATCTTTAGTTTATTTAATTGTTCTTTTCTGTGGGTAGTCTTAGGTGTTTCTTTGCATATTAAATTACATAGTGTAGTTGGAGCCATATCATTTAATGCTTTGAATGAGGTAATTATTGTTTTGTATGTTATCCTACTCTGTATTGGTAACCAATGAAGGGATGCTAGTATTGGTGTTATGTGTTGGAGTGAGTTTATTTTTAATATAATCCTTGCCGTTGCATTTTGGGCTAGTTGAATTCTTTTAATGTTCTGTTTTGAAATGCCCATAAGTATTAGGTTGGCAAAATCAAAGTGAGGGGTTATAATAGCTTGTGTTTATATTAATGAAATCTTGTACAAATACTAGCGGGCATAGTTGTTTGAGAATTTTAAGTTTGAAATAGATTTTCTTTGTGGTGTTTCTAATGTGTGTTTCCATTGTAAGGTGTGTATCTATTATAACACCTAGATATCTTATTTCATTTTTTATTTTAATTTCTTGATCTTGTAGTGTTATATGGGTTGGGGGAATAAATGATTGATTTTTTGTTACAATTAGGACTTCGGTTTTAGCATGGTTTATATGGAGGTTTTGAGTTTTTAGCCAAATTGTGATTTCGTTATAACAGTCTGAGAGGAGTTGTAATGGTAGGTTAGGGATAGTAAATGGGATGTACATCATAATATCGTCTGCATAGAGGTGATATTGTACTCCAAATTTTTTAAAGATATTGCAGACCGGTTTTATGTAAATGTTAAAAAGTAGGGCTGATAGAGCAGATCCTTGTGGTAAACCTATTTCTTGGTTATATGTAGTTGAAGTTTGATTGCCTATTCGTACATTTTGAGTTCTGTTGTTTAAATAGGAAGTGAACCATTTATGTACTGTAGAGTTTATGCCTATCTGTTTTAAGTTTCTGAGCATTATTGAGTGATGTACACTATCAAAGGCCGCTGATATGTCAATGAAGAGGAGGATGAATGCTTGTTTATGGTTGTCGATTCCTCTTAGGAGAGTATCAATTAATACAGTAAGTAGTGTTTCAACTCCGTGGCGGGGTCGAAATCCATATTGTTGCTCATCAAGTGGATAAGATGTGTCTATGTATTCCTGTGTCTGTAATTGCACAGCTTTTTCTATTATTTTGGCCAAAAATGGTATGCTAGAGATGGGTCTGTATGATATTGGGGATGTTTTATCTAATTTGCTATTCTTTAGAATTGGGCGTATTTGTGCGTGCTTGAGTGATTGTGGTAGGTAACCTTGGGTTAATGAGAGGTTGACTATTGGAAGAATGAATGATAGAAGAGTTGGTAGTGTGTTTTTTATCCATGATACTGGGCATGGGTCTAAGAATGAAGTTGTGGTATTGAGACCAGATATGATAGTTTTTAATGACGTTCTTGAAATGGGGTAAAAGTCTGACCATTCGTCAATAGGCTGCTGAAAGGTGTTAATTGTATCTAGTGACATTTGAGGTTTTTTTGATTTGTTTTGGTAGTGATTGGCTAGTGTTTGTACTGAGATGTCAGTGATTTCATTGCTAGAAGTTTGAGCGTTATTGGTAAGGTTTCTGACAATAGAAAATAGCTCTCGAGGTCTGTTAAATGATTTTGATAATGTTGCTGCGTAGTAGTTTTTCTTTGTACTATCTAGTGCTTCTTTATATTTTATGAGATGGTTATTATATATTTCCTTATGTATAGTCAACTTAGATTTTCGCCATTTAGTTTCATGTTTTCTTAGTTCTTTTTTCATTTGTTTTAGTGTATTATTGAACCATGGTGTACTGTTTGTTTTGAGGTGTATTCTTTGTTTATTTGTATGGTTGCTTTTGGCTGTATTATTGATGGTTTCGTACCAGTTGTTGACAGCGTCATCTAGATCTGATGTGGATGGCAAGAGGTGGGGGATTGTAGAGTCAAGGAATTCCGTTTCATTAAACTTTCTGTGTGACATCATCCGTTTCATTAAACTTTCTGTGTGACATCTCGAGCCATCTCGATGCGCTGAACCTGCAGCTTCAGGGGCGGGGGCGCATCATCACAGACATGTACGCTGCAGTGAGGGCTTTTAAAACTAAACTGTGCCTGTGGGAGAATCAGATGCTGCAAGGAAACCTTGGCCATTTTCCCTGCTGCCAAACCATGAAAACGCAGTTCTTTACCAACTTGTTCCCATGCGCACAGTTTGCTGAAAAACTCAGTGTACTCGGCGCTGAGTTTAGCCGGCGATTTGCCGACTTTGATGTCCAGAAATGTAGGTTTGAACTGCTCAGTAATCCCTTTGCAGTTAATGTGAAAAACGCACCAACCAACCTCCAAATGGAGCTAATTGAACTCCAGTGTAATGACACGCTGAAGTCAAAGTATGATGCTGTGGGCGCCGCCCAGTTTCCACAGTTCATCCCTGACACAATGCCTCAGCTCCGCACCCAAGCTGCTCAGATGCTCTCCATGTTCGGCAGCACTTATCTATGTGAGCAACTTTTCTCCTCGATGAAGATGACCAAAACATCTCACAGGAGACGTCTGACTGATGAACACCTTCGCTCGATACTGAGGATTTCCTCAGCTCAAAGCCTGAGCCCAGACATTGATGAACTATCATCCAAGAAGAGATGCCAGGTATCTGGCTTGGGCACATCAGATTAGATCAGTGTGCAGCAAACTGAGCAATAATTAACGTTTTCTTTATGCACTTTTTCTTGCTACTCCAAGACATGGGCTTGAATGGTTGATTAATTTTATTATTGTTATTTTATTTTAAAAATTATTATTTATTATTTAAATCTTATTTAATAAATGAATGTCATTGATGTTTTTTTTTATTTGAAATTGGTTTTTGCATATCTGAACTATTAAGTTATAAATTGTATAGTAATAAGTGTTGCTTCATATTCAATGTTAAAGCAAATCTTGTTTGGGTCCATATTAAAAGGTTCATTTGTTCAATGCTGGCCCGCGACTTTGTTCAAGTTTTACATTTTGGCCCACTGTGTATTTGAGTTTGACACCCCTGCTCCAGAACCTTCTAATCCTTTGATCATTTTTCCTCACTTGGCCAGGATATGGACAAATCTGGTTACGCATAGCACCTGGCAAGCTCCACCTGGACTATATTGGATTTGTGGAACTCAAGCATATGCTAAACTCCCTGCCAAATGGGGAGGGGCGTGTGTATTGGGAACCATCAGACCTTCTTTCTTCCTCTTGCCCCTTTCCCACGGAGAACAATTGGGATTTCCTGTGTATAAAAGTCGACAGAAACGAGAGGCTCTGAAGATCAGCCAGTGGGACAAATGGGATGCGACCTCTGAAGAATGGCCACCGTAGAGAATTGTTTCCTACTATGGACCTGCTACCTGGGCACAAGATGGTTCTTGGGGCTACCGCACTCCTGTGTATATGTTGGACCGTACTATACGTTTGCAAGCTGTTGTTGAAATTATAACCAATGAAACTAGTAGAGCATTAACCTTGTTAGCTAAACAAGCCACACAGATGCGTACAACCATATACCAGAATCGCTTAGCATTAGATTACTTGCTTGCAGCTGAAGGAGGAGTATGTGGCAAACTTAATTTGACTAACTGCTGCTTACAAATTGATAATGAAGGGCAAGTTGTAGAAGACATAGCCAATCACATGAGAAAGCAAACTTATGTCCCAGTCCAAACCTGGCATGGCTTGCAACTTGATGGCTGGTTTGGTTCTTGGTTTTCAGGTATGGGCGGCCTGAAGACACTTGTATTGATTGTATTCTTGATTGTGGCTGTTTGCTTATGTATACCATGTATCTCCAGGAACAAGCAGGAATGGGTCTTCACATATGGGTACGTCGGTACCGACGGAGCCTGCACGGGAATGCTGCCCAGCTTCCAATCAGAAAGCTTTTGGCAGCATCCCTCGCGCCTGCGCAGTGACTTCCCGCCTTCTCCACAGCCTCTCTTCAGTTTTCGTTTTTCCGTGGAGCCGGCAGGACGTCCTCCTGTCACCGCATAAACTTTTCTTTTTAATTACTTTAATTACTTTAGTTTTTTGTTTTCTTGTGGTCGCGGCTGTCTTTCCCACTGCCACCGGTATCGCCGATGGATTTTTGACTAAATTCTGAGAAACGTTTTCTTCAGTTTTTTTGCCTTAACTACTTAGGCCTACTAGGCCTTTTCATCATGGAGCCTTCTTTTCCTAAGAAGTGCATTCAATGTGGAAACACCTGTTTCTTTTTAGACACCAATAGTTGGTGTCTCAACTGTGTGGGTCCTGACCCTTTTTCCCCTGACTTTTCAGGAGATAATTTGGTGAAGAAACCTTCAGAATTTAGAGTTTCCCTCGATACCGTTTTTTCCTCGGCACTGAGGGTACCCGGTTTCTCCACAGGATCAGGTAACCCAAAAACAGTCTGTTAAGACTAGTCAATGCTTGAGTGGTATGTCCCATGTCCAGCATGGTGACGGCTCTGGCCTTACCCTCAAGAATCCATTGGCTTTACCCCTGCGGGAGTCTTCGGGCTCCAAAGCGTTAAAGGGGTTTCAGGATGTTCCTGGGGCTCACCCCTCACAGAACATGCCTGAGCCATGCGCGGAGGTTGTATCCGCTTCGAGCGGTACTGAGCCTCCGGCATCGGCACCGGTGTTGAGTACTCTACTCTTCACCAGGGATCGTCATCGGGCATCCTCGGTACCTTCGGGACCGATCGATACGCACCGCATTGACTTCCCTCAATCTCAGCCATGCTCCGGGACGGTACCGGCATCAATCGGTTCCGATACCCTGCCATCGGCATCGAGATGGACCGCCTTTGCAAGAGGTGCTCCTTGGGTATCCTCGGTACCGTCGGTATCGATCGATGTAACCCAGGCTGCCTTGGTGGTATCGGCATCGCCGATGCTGCCACCGGCGTCGGAACCCTCGCGACATGCATCGACAGCCTCGCTTCCTCCGATGCCGAGTCTTGAGCCGATATCTAGTCTCGAGGGCTGCGTATCGACGCGTCGGGGGACCGACTCCTGTCGTTTCCAGATAGGCAGTTCCGAAGATCCCAGATTCATGATCTCGGTACCACTGCAGCAGTTCCCGATGGCGACTTCACCTGCTAATCCTGTATCAGTATCGATGTCAACGCCTGTTCTTGCACCGATGCCTAGTTTGGAACCGATACCTGGCATTGGTGCAGTACACTGTAAGTCCTCTGGTGCTTAGGTTTTTCCTTTAGCCTTACCAGGGATGGTTCCCATAGGAGATCAGTCTTTTCAGGCTTTTCTCCTGGATATGGCAACCTTTCTTAATATTTCTATCCCTGGTTGTGATCCTACCCATGGCTCACTGGCACAAATGCAAAATATACAGTTTCCTTTACATCCTGCTCTGCAGGATCTCCTTCTCAGGGTTTGGAAATCACCCTTACGACTTCCTCAAGTTTCTACAGACATTGAGGTTCGGTACCGAGTGCCACCCTCTCCAGGGTTCCAAAAGCCTCAACTTTCTCATCGTTCCCTTGTAGTGGAATCGGCACTGAGGAAAGTTAACAGCAAAAAGAAGCATTCTTCTTATCCGCCAGGTCGTTCTTCAAGAACACTCGATGCTTTTGGACGTCAGGCCTTCCAAAACTCTATGCTGGCCTCCAGAGTTCTCTCATATATTTTTCACATGAGTCTAACACTCCAGGAAGTCACAGAGAAATTGTCTCTGTTGACCCCTTTTTTACCAGAGCCCAAGGCTACTGATTATTCCTTGCTCATCAATCACAGCCGGAATATATCCTGGTTCCTGTCTCGTGCTTCTATAGACTCTTTTGAGTCCGTTAGCAGATCCTCTGCTATTGCCATTGCAGCACGTCGCAGAGCCTGGCTTGAGGCTTCAGACTTGAGCAAACGGGCACAAACTATACTAGCTCATTCTCCTTGTACAGGGGAAGGTCTTTTCAATAAGGAGGCTTTACGTCAGGTTGCTCAATGCTCCACTGACTCTTCTTCCACTAGAAACCATTCTAAGCCACCTCCTTCTTCAAAGAGTAGGAAATGTCCTACCAAACCTTCTTTCCCTAAGAAAAGAAAGTTTCATTCATCTCCTGCCCATCATTCAGCTGTACCTAAACAAGGGACACCTCAGCCTAGTCTGAAGTCCTCCACTTCTGGCCAGTCTCAGCATTCCCAGCGACCATAGAGGCCGTAAATGGTAACTTACCTCACTTCTACATATTAGAAGTTTATTCACTGTACTTTTCTTTTCAGTGTATTAACCTGTCGGAGGGAAAAATTCTTTCTTCAGGATCTGCACCCTTCTCCTCTTCTTATTCCCTAGAAGAGCAGTTGCAACTATCCCCTGATAATTTTATCCCAACTGAACATTTTTTCCTTCAGTTGACTTACCCTATAGATACGTCACCCTCTAATTACTTGAGGGGTACCATACTGAACAGCTTCTTTAGCAAGCTCGTTCCCCAGACAGAGAGAAAAGATATCTCCTCTCTTTTCTTCTCTGTTTTTCTTTATTCAGCACTGGACAACATCTCTGCTGTTTCCGTCAGCAGTTCTGCCTGCAGGAGTTCCAGTGATAGTATTACTGGGACTTTTCCCATGTTCCAGTCCCTTATTCAACATTTTGTCTAGCCTCAGTAGTGATTCCAAACTGTCTGGATCCTCCTACTCGTTTAGGCTTTCTCACATTATTCTACCATCTCCTCTCCTGGGATATGGCAACACACCTGACTTCAGTCAGTTTATCTCATAGCTCTCCTGCACAATGCTCTCTGTAGTTTTCAGAGAAGCTTTCTACTATGAGGGCCTTGCTATAGAGCATTGACCTTGTCACTGAAGTTTTCTCTATTAGTGAGGAAAAACTTCTCATCCCTTCTTATACTTATGAAGGTTCTCCACACCCCCTCTGGCCTGGGGTGTTAACACGAGATATCAGTTCTTCTGCGTGGGACTCCAAGGCTTCTGTTTACGCATGCTACCTCTGGGTCCTTCCATAGGTCCCTCTGGTATTTCCCCTGCGTTTCTCCACATCTACCATATCAGTGTTCTGTGGAGCTCCCGCCTTGTTCTTCACATATTCATATATTCATCTGTTCTCAAGTGAACATCACTGTTATCTGGTTAGATTGCTTTTCTGCATCCCTCAATCCTTGAAAATAGATTCTCTCTACATATCTCGAGTGGGTTCACCCTCTTGTAGAGCACAGAATCTTTTTCTTTTATATTCCCCATATACAATTATGGGGATGGGTGGTAGACATGTATCTTCAACCTATTGTCTGCTATGTAGCATCTCCATATATGTCTACCTACCTATATCATTACCATTGTGGTGCTAAACCATGCCCCACAAATTTACATATATTCAGGTATATCATATATATATATATTTGATATATTTTACCACCCATATCCTAATATACATCTGTACATCTGTGTATATATATATATATATATATTTTATTTATTTATTTTATTTAACAGTATTTTTAAACCGCCTTATCTTATTAATCAAGGTGGTATCACAGCAAACAATCGGGTAAAGTGAGTGTGTTAATCATGCAGTGAGGGTGCAATTTAGTTGAGTGTGTGTTGTATCGTGTGCTAGATTGGGGTGAGCTATGTACAAGGTGTGGTGTGTTGCGTGCTAGAATGGTTTGAGCTATGTACAGTGTGGGCTATATACAGTGGTGCTGTAAAACATTATCTGTACAGACAGCAATATGTGCTGTTATACATTCTCTTAGGTTATGTGATGTGTCCATAGTGTTCTATGAACAGCATGGTTTTTAGCTGTTTTCTAAAGTCTTTGAGGTCTGTAGTTGTCCTCAAGTCGTCTGGTAGTTTGTTCCATATAGTTGGAGCAGCCATGGAGAGAGCTCTGTCTGTTGTGTCCTTGCGTGTGTGTTTGAATTCACCTGGGGTGCTGACTCGGTTGCGTGTTTGTTTTCTTCTAGGACGAGTGCTGTTGTCTGGTTGAATGAGGGTGTGTAGGCTGTTGGCTGATGTGTGCTGATTTATCTTAAATAGGTTTATGATAGTTTTGTATCTGATGCGTGCACCGATTGGGAGCCAGTGTAAGTCTTTTAAGGTGGGTGTGATGTGGTCCTGTCTTGCAGTACCGGATATTATTCGTGCTGCAGTGTTTTGTGCTAGCTGGAGTGGTTTGAGGGCTTGTTTCGGTAGTCCCAAGTATATCGGATTGCAGAAGTCCAGTATTGGGGTTATCAGTGCTTGGAGGACGGTACGAAAGTGTTCTGGGGCAAGGAGTGGTTTCAGTCTCCTGATGATTCGCATCTTGTAGTAGACTTTTTGTATTGTTTTGTCTATGTGTGGCTTGAGGCTTAGCTTATTGTCCAGAGTAACTCCAAGGTATCTCACTTCTGATTTTATTGGAATAGTAGTGTTTTGTATCTTGATGTTTGGCGGGTGTATGAAGCTTTGGTTCCGAGTGATTATTAGAGCTTCAGTCTTGTTGTAGTTTATTGCGAGGTTGTTGTTTTGACACCAGCTCGTCATTTGGGTGAGGCAGTCTGTTATCTTGGAGTAATCCGGGTTGTCGATTTCTATCGGGGTGTATATCATGATGTCATCTGCATATATTGTGTATTGAATGTTGTTCTCTTTCATGATGTCACATATCGGTTGGATGTAGATGTTAAATAGGAGAGCTGAAAGTGCGGATCCTTGAGGTACTCCTTGACGGACATCTATGGGTCGGGAGGTGTTGTGTCCCACCTTGACCTGTAGCTGTCTTTCGGTTAGGTATGAGTGGAACCATTTCAAAGTGATACCGTGTATACCAGTGTTCTTTAGTCTTTCCAGGAGCGTGTTGTGGTCCACTGTGTCGAAGGCTGAGGAGATGTCGATGAAGATCATTATGATTCCCTTCCTGTTGTTGTCAATTATTCTTAGGATGTTGTCGAAGAGGTAGATCAGTAGCGTTTCGACTCCGTGGTTGGGACGAAAGCCGTGTTGGTTGTCGTCGAGTGTTTCATGTTTGTCGATGTGTTCCTGGAGTTGTAGTTGTACCGTTTTTTCGATGATTTTTGCCAGGAAGGGTATGCTGGAGATCGGTCGGTATGCTGCTGGATCCTTTTTGTCGAGTGTTGTTTTCTTTGTTATTGGTCTTACTGAGGCAAGCTTTAGTTGCTTTGGCATGAGTCCTTGAGTGAGTGAGTTGTGTACTATTTTGTGTATGGTGTGAATGAAGTTTGATTTGGTGGCTTTGACCCATGATACTGGGCATGGGTCTGTAGGAGCAGTGCTTGTGTTGATTGTAGAGATGATGTGGGATATCTGCTCTGTTGAGGGTGAGTAGAATGTGCCCCAGGTTTTGGTGTGTATGTCTGTCCTGGTGGTCCCACTGGGTGTTGTACGCTCTGTGGAGTGGAATTTGTCTTTGATGTGGTCGGCGAATTCCTGTGGGTCCACTTGTACTTCCCCTTCTGTTGTTTGCTCTTTTGTGAGGATCTTGACTATTTCAAAGAGCTCTCTGGGCTTGTTGATGGAAGTATTTATCAAGTTTGTGTGGAATTCCCTCTTTGATTGGTTGATGCATTCATTGTATTGTTTTTGTTTTGTTAGGTAGAGATGTTGGTCGGCTGCTGTTTTGTTTTTTCTCCATCTCCGTTCAATCTTCCTGAGCTCCCTCTTTTCCTGTCGTATTTTTGCTGAGTACCAAGGTTTGTTTTGTCTCCTGTTGTGTATCCTGTTGTGTATCTTCCAGCCACATGTATATATCCCTATATATATATGTGTTTCATGGAGGGCCTCTTAAGGGTTGGTCTGTCTTACACACTATCACCCTTACTGTCTATACTACATGTTTTACCTCCTAGAGGTTTTAGACAGTCTGTCGCCCTACGTCCCATGCCCTATTTCGATGCAGAAACTGTTCGGCACCACTAACCATTTTGGTGCTAACATTTGCTAATTTTTCTTTAAGTCCATGAAGTATCAAGCTTCAATATTTTTTCCTATCTCTCGCCAGCTAGGAAAAACAATGTACCTCTTTATCTTGAGTACACAACTGTTTTTAGTGGGAATAGGGTTTTTTTTCCAGTCCCCCTCTTCCCCCCCAGGACTGGGCTAGTTGTCCAACTCCGTCAGTCTTCTTCCTTTAGTCCTCAATGTTAATGACCTTATGCCTAAAGGAATTTTCAGCTTTTCCCATAAAGCTTTCCATTAAAGACCTGATGTCACATCCTACCCAGTTGACACCTGGATCATCTACTACCTCCAGGGCTGGACCTTCATCCTCGCTACTGAGAGGTCACCTTGAAGATTCCGCCACTGCTTAACCAGTAGACTCCATCATGCTTTCTACTTCCTACAATACAGTAGGTAAGCTGCATATTTTAAGTGTACATTAAATGTCTTTTAATGCTACTCATCATATCTACCAAGGACTACTGTAGTTTGTAAATCCCTCTAGTCCTTGACTATGCTGTTTCTTTCCTCACAGCTCCTTTCTTGTCAACTCCTGCCCTCCATCCCACTTTGGATGCCGGGGATTCCTGGAGACAAAATGCACCCCTGGTCCAGGCTCCTGCATTTTTATGGGATCTCCCCCTGGCATCTCCAGCTAGGGAGTCCCCATATGTGAAGACTCATTCCTGCTTGTTCCTGGAGATAGCACAGTTACTTACCTGTAACAGGTGATCTCTGGGAACAGCAGGAATTAGTCTTCACAACCCTCCCACCTCCCCTAGGAGTTGCATCTCTTTTATCTTCTTCCTTTTCTCTCCTCGCCTTTGTCTCAGCTCTGAAACTCAACTGAAGAGAGGCTGTGGAGAAGGCGGGAAGTCACTGCGCAGGCGCGAGGGATGCTGCCAAAAGCTTTCTGATTGGAAGCTGGGCAGCATTCCCGTGCAGGCTCCGTCGGTACCGACGTACCCATATGTGAAGACTAATTCCTGCTGTTCCCAGAGATCACCTGTTACAGGTAAGTAACTGTGCTTTCCTCCCCTTATGCTTGCGTATGCTAAACTCAACCATTGATAGTATTGTTGAACGTAAGGCAGATACACAGATACTAGCAATGTGGCACTACTACCCTATACCACAAAGTAATCCCTCCACCCTAGTATGAAGTACCATATGTGATTTAATTCTCACCCTTTCTCACTTGCGGGTGAGAATAATCAAAGGGGGGAATGTGATAGGCTATGGCCTAGAATAGCCTGCATAGCCTGCAGGAGTAAGAAAGGCCTGTAGGTTAGGCCTGAGTCCCAACCCCCACTTGAGAATATTAGAGCTGAGCAGAGCTGAAAGACAGTAGAAGTTAGAAAACTGCTTTAAACTGCTTTGATAAGAATGCAAGAATCTTCTATTTAGCTCCTTCATGTTGATAACAGATGTGTTCCAGTATCTTGCTTTCACACATTCTTTACGCTGAAGAGGGACCTTGTAGCAGAATGTGTTATGTCTAGAAACTGAGCCATGGCTAGAGAGGCCTGAGCAGGGGGGAACAGGTGTTAAGCCCGGTCAGCGGTCCCCATTGGATGGGGGTGGAGGGGGCACCGGGACCAATGAGGAGTTTGTCTGTATAGAACTGATGAAGAAAGGTATAAAAGTTGTTGTTTTGTTGAACTCCATTGCTCAGACCATTTTGAATGTGACAGTGCCTGAGACTGTGCACAAATAAATTGGCTTGAATCTTAGTAAATAGACTCCTGGTTTTATTTATTGCGGACACTTCGCTACAACAGGGTAAGTGATAACGGGGGTCTGTCTCTATCTGCAGTTCAGAAAAATCGGTCCTTCCTACAGGGAGAAGGAGAACTTGATCACCTCTCGAGGGAATCTCCCTAATACCCTGAGCTGAGCTGAGCTGGGGGAAACCGCGTTCCTAATAGACTGTTTTCTAGGGAATTGGGAGGCTGTCTGTGTGTTGGTCTGTGCTTGATTTATGTGTTTGACACAAGCAGAGGCTTGTGCAGTGAGAATAGACTCCTGATTAGTGCAGTTCCTGGCCAGGCGACCGCGCCCAGGTCGGGGAAAAATGGCGAAAGCGCCATTTTGTTAGGGTGTGGTGAAAGCGCCATTTTCTTAGTTACCCTTCTTGAGACTAGAGCAGCCGGATTCCTGGCTGTCTGCATTCCTTTCCCTCTGTGTTTTCAAAGCCTGGAAGAAAGATATGGGGGGATCAGAGATGAAATGCAGCCCCTTAGAGTGTATGGTAAAGCATTTCAGGAAGGGATTCTCTGCAGATTATGGAGTTCGTATGACTCCATCCTTGTTAAAGAAATATTGTGAGCATGAGTGGCTAGCTTTAATACTGATTGGCCCCGAGAAGGAACATTTGATTATGACTTGGTTAGCCGAGTGCACCAAGTTGTGGTAGCTAAACATCCTGATCAATTCCCTTATATTGATTCCTGGCTGGATGTTTGTCGGCAGAGACCTAAATGTCTCAGGAGATGCTACGGGGAACACTGTTGCATACTTTTGTCTCGTAGCCCACAGGAAATGCAGCCTAAATTAAAATCACAATTGCCCATTTTAGTACAGGAGCCAGAGACAGAAGAATTCCCCCCTTTCCCTCCTCCCTGTATTCTCAGGCAGAGTCCTGTGACTTCAGCTAGGTCAGCAGTCTCAGCAGGGAATTCGACTAGTTCTCCCCCGCCCCTCTCAACAGATACTACATTCTCTGACAATCAGAAGAGCAGTGAGGGAAGCATACAAATGCCAATTTCAGATACAGACCTGCCCAGCACTTCAGAAAGTTCCCTGAGTCCCAGATCTGAAGAATGTCAGTTCCACATTCGTACACCCTCCCCCCCCCCCATACTAGAGCACTGCGACCTCATTTGGGGGCCCCAGTGAGAAGCGCTGAGAGACTTTCCTGACCTAAAACCCCACTGGGCGGCAAATAGCGATGCAGGCCGCCTTGCTCTGAATTGTTATCATCGGGCTCTCCTTTAAGGCTTTAAAAGGGGGTCCAGAAAGCGATGAATGTAGGGAAAATATCTGAGGTACTGCAAACCCCTGATGAGAGCCCTGGCCAGTTTTATGAAAGACTCTACATTCAAAGGAAACTTCAGAAGCTTGAGGGTTTTGCTGGAATGACTATAACCCAGCTGATGTAAGTTGCTATGAAAGTATTTGTGAACAGAGATGAGGAGATGAAGTGTGAGTGTGAACGAAAGATGAAAAAAAAGCTGATATTTTAGCAGCAGCACTAGTCGAGAAAGGACAAGGAAAGTCGACGTGGGAACCGAGAAGCCGAGGCCGGGGTAGAGGAACCCAGTGAGGATCATTGGAGCAAGGACTATTGGAACAAGATCAATGTGCCTATTGCAGAGAAATGGGCCACTGAAAAAGAGAAGAAAAAACGAATGTCCCAATCGTGTCAGGCAATATTCCCTGCCCCGAAGAGATGTTGAGGGCATTCATAAACATCTCCAGCAACTACTTAAGTCTGGACTCCTGAAAACCATGCCAATCACCCTGGAATACCCCTTTGCTGCCAGTTCAAAAACCAGGTACTGATGATTACCGACCTGTGCAGGACCTACGGAAGGTCAATGAAGCTGTTGTTACCATTCACCCTGTTGTGCCAAACCCCTACAATTTATTGAGTTTGATTCCTGCACAAGCAACCTGCTTCACTGTTCTGGACTTAAAGGATGCCTTTTTCTGCTTGAGACTGGCCACTCCTAGCCAGTCACTGTTTGCATTTGAATGGGAAGACCCTATTACTGGCAGTAAGGGACAGTTGACATGGACACGGTTACCCCAAGGATTCAAGAATTCCCCCATGCTGTTCGGGGATGCACTTAGTCAAGATTTGCGTCATTTCCAGTCTTGCCCTTCTCAATGCGTATTGTTACAATATGTGGACGATTTACTCATTGCTGCTGTTTCCCGGGAAGAATGTCTAACCGCTACTTCAGAACTTCTACACCTACTTTGGATGTCTGGCTATCGGGTGTCCCGAAGTAAGGCCCAATTGTGCCAGACTGAAGTCAGATACTTGAGATTCCATGTTGCCCCAGGCCTTCGAAGATTGGGCTCTGAGCGGAGGGAGGCTGTTTGTTCTATTCCTGAGCCACAAAATTGCAGGCAGTTAAGAGGGGCTGCCAGTTTCTGTCGAATCTGGATACCCAACTATGCAGTGTTGGCCAAGCCCCTGTATGCAGCTACAACGGGGGGAGAACGAGATCCTTTCGACTGGGGCCCAGACCAAAAGGAGCCCTTTCAGAATATGAAGAAGGCTTTGCTATCAGCCCCCAGTTTAGGACTGCCCGACGTGGAAAAACCATTCCATCTGTACGTCCATGAAGAAAAGGGGATGGCAGTTGGTGTCCTCACTCAGAGCCTAGGTTCCTGGCAACGACCTGTGGCTTATCTGTCCAAACAGCTGGATCCAGTAGCAAGGGGGTGGCCGCCTTGTCTCCGCGCAGTAGCAGCAACAGCTCTCTTGGCAACTGAGGCTGATAAATTGTCCCTTGGGCAAGAACTGTATGTTAACGTGCCGCATGCAGTACTGACCCTGATGGAGTACAAAGGCAATTATTGGTTTACCAATGAGCAGATGACAAAGTACCAGAGCATGCTGTGTGCGAATCTTCGGGTTCACTTGGAGATAGTGAAAAACACTCAATCCTGCTACTCTACTCCCTGTAGCACCTGGGCTACCTGAACATGATTGTATCCAGGTTATGGATGACGTGTATTCCATCCTCCCAGATCTGAAGGATGTACCGCTGGCTTCTCCTGATGTTCAGTACTTTACCGATGGCAGCAGTCTCGTGGAAAATGGACAGCGGAAGGCTGGATATGCTGTGGTCACTCCGGGGGTTGTTGTGGAGGCTGAGCCCTTACCCCTGGGAACGTCTGCCCAGAAAGCTGAACTCATTGCCCTTACTCGAGCCCTCCAGTTAGCTGCAGGTCTGAAGGCAAACATTTTCACTGATTCTAAGTATGCATTCACTACACTCCATGCCCATGGGGCCGTCTATAGAGAGAACGGGCTCATAAATTCAAGCGGGAAATCTATAAAGTATGGGAGGGAGATTGTGGAGTTACTAGAGTCTGTGTGGGCACCAGAAGCGGTGGCGGTAGTTCACTGCAAGGCACACCAGCGAGGAGACACTCTGGTCATCCAGGGTAACCACAGGGCTGATAGGGAGGCCAAGCTAGCAGCCCAGCGAGGAACAGTCCCAGTAAGTGTTCAAGCTCCCTGTTTCCAATTCCTATGTCAGAGTGGGACCCACGTTATACCAGGAAAGAGATGGATTTCTTCACTCAGGAAGGGGCTACTCTCACTACTGCTGGGTGGTTGCGGTTACTGGAAGATCCACCCCGATATGTTATCCCTGAGAGTCTAGTGCCTGCTTTTTGTCCGCCGATTTCATGAGACCACCCACTTAGGTAAGACCTCCATGTAAAACATTCTACCGTCTTGCTTCTATGTCCCACATCTGACTGCCTTGACGGCAGCTGTAGCACATCGCTGTCTCCAATGTGCCAAGAATAACCCCCACCAAGGGCCTCTACCTCCCGTTTCTATACAGGCAGTTGGTGCTGCCCCTATGGAGACTATTGTAGTTGATTTCACTGAGTTACCCCGAGTAAGGGGTTATCGATATCTGCTGGTGATAGTGTGTACATTTTCAGGATGGGTTGAGGCCTACCCCTGTAGAACAGAGATAGCCCGAGAAGTTACAAGGGCCCTGTTGAAAGAGATCATTCCTAGGTTTGGCCTTCCCCTTACTATAGGGTCAGATAATGGCCTTGCATTTGTTGCTAAGTGCCTTCAGGACCTTTCTAAGGCCCTCCAGATCACCTGGAAACTTCACACTGCTTACCGCCCACAGATTTCGGGAAAAGTGGAAAGGATGAACCGAACTCTGAAGCTCCAGTTGTCTAAACTCTGTCAGGAAACTCATCTTAAGTGGGATCAGGCTTTGCCAATAGCCCTTCTCTGGGTCCGGTTCTCTCCAACTCGGACCTTGGGAATATCCCCTTATGAAGTACTGTATGGTCGACCACCACCCATTGTTCAGGGCCTTAAGGGAGACCTAGAGCAGATAGGTAATGAACTTACGAGACAACACCTACTGGCATTAGGATCTGTTTTTCAGTCTTTGAACAGGTGGATACAAGAGCGACTGCCTATCTCTTTGTCAGAGCCACTCCATCCCCACCAGCCGGGAGATCGAATGTGGATTAAGGAATGGAAACGTGAACCACTGTGCCCTACCTGGAGAGGTCCTTACACAGTTCTCCTAGCCACACCAACTGCAGTCAAGGTCGCAGAGGTTACCCCGTGGATTCATCATACTCGTCTTAAGAAAGCTGCTCCTGACTTGGATGATAAGTGGACAGCGCATGAACATTCTCAGGATCCCTTACGCCTCACACTGCGGAGAACCAGGGAATCGGCAGACAACAGAGCCCTGCGCTAGCCGCATACCAGAAGCCGGCTAGTCTACGCACGGCGGAAGCTTGAGGAGTCATCTCCAGATACTGTTAGTGGGACATTAGCTCTATGGTCGGTATGCACCTGCTCATGCTGACTTTTGTTCTGGCATTCATGTGGGGCCTTCCCTTGTTGGCCTCAGCAACTATAAATGTAGTAACACTACTTGCTGTAGTAACACTACTTGCTGGGACTGCTTTGAATACTTCAGACTTTTGTGTACGCAGCTCATCGCAGCCTGGGGTTTTTGATCAACATGCCATATTGCTGTACCCACTACTTTGTGTGAAATGCAAACGTTTACTGTAATGCATAATCTGAACAGCAAACAGCCAAAGCTAACCTTTTCTACATTTTTCTACTTCATTGGTGTTACTCGTCCTACCTTAGCCTATTTTAACAAGGCCCCTTTCTCCTTGCAGGTTGTCTCCACGCTTAAAGCTACAGATTGCTTTATTTTTGTAAATGCAACTTAAGGGTTTTTTTTAATGTGTCTAACACTGTATTATCATGCAAGTCTATTACAAAGGTATCTTATGCTTACTCAGAAATGTATCTTCCCTTAGGATGGTTTTTGTTATGTGGTAAAACTGCTTACACTTATGTTCCCATAAACGCTACTGGAGGTCCTTGCACTTTTGGCAGACTTACTACTGCTGCTTTCTCTCATACCCCCAGGAAGGATAGTTCCCACTCGCGCTATCCTCGATCAAAACCTATGCCCCCTACCTGTAACTCCAATGTGGAACCTTATAGTGATCAGACAGCGCTGGGACTGGCAATATCCATTGTAGGAGCACCTGGGTTAGCTTTGCACAATGCTATGGAAGTAAGCCGTATTGCTTGTTCCTTGGCCAAATCCATTAATCTTACCTCAACCATCCTAGCCACTATGAATCATGAGATGTCCGGTCTGCGGACGGCGATTCTTCAGAATAGGATGACTATTGATTTTCTGCTCCTACGCTTAAATCATGGCTGCGAGGAGTTTGAGGGTATGTGTTGGTTTAATCTCACTGATGAGAGTGTTTCCATTGAACGCTCTATTCAAGACCTACGTGACCTAGCTAATCATATCACCGCCCCTTCTATAGGTGCTGGGTGGTTTGCGGAATGGTTCAATTGGTTGTTGTTGTTGTTGTTAAGTGCCGTCGAGTCGGAGTCGACTCATGGCGACCCTCTGGATAGCTATCCTAAATTGTGTTCGATCTTCAGTCAGGCGGCTCATTGTTGACAGACTGGTACCCGTAGCTGCTGTTATTGTATCGATCCATCTCATTGCTGGCCTTCCTCTTTTGCGTTGACCTTCTATCTTGCCAAGCATGATGTCTTTCTCTAATGATCTCTCTCTCCACATGATGTGTCCAAAGTATGAAAGTCGAAGTCCTGTCATCTGAGCTTCTAAAGAAAGCTTAGGTTTGATCTCCTCTAGTACAGACTGGTTTGTTCTTCGGGCAGTCCATGGTATACAAAGTATTCGCCACCAGCACCATAATTCAAAGGCATCAATTTTCTTCCTGTCTATCTTTATCACTGTCCAGCTTTCACATTCATATGATGTTATTGAAAATACCATGGCTTGAACAAGTTGAATCTTTGTATGGAGAGAGACATCTCTGCTCTTGAGAATCTTATCTAGGTCTTTCATAGCCATTCTGCCAAGAGCAATGCGTCGTCTGATTTCTTGACTGCTTGTTGCTTCTTTATTGATAGTCGATCCAAGTAGGTTAAAGTTATTCACGATTTCAATTTCTTCTCCTTCGACGATGAACCTGTTGATTATGCCAGTTGTCATGATCTTTGTCTTCTTTAAATTAAGGTGCAGGCCCATTTTGAGACTATGTTCTTTGATTGTGAGAAGCAAATGTTTCAGATCATCTTCACTTTCCGCCAGTAATTGGTTAGGTGGACTTAAAACCCTAGTGGTAGGGGTTCTCCTTATTCTCCTGCTATGTGTCATCCTGCCATGCTGTATCCCTATCCTTATCTGATTTATTACCTCCACCATTGAGACCATGGTGGAGCGGAAAAACTGCTGCCCATGTGATGGAAGTATGCAAATACAAATCCCTTCCACAGTCAGATCAACTGCTATGAGGAAAAATTGGCCTCCTTCACTACAAGGCAAATTTTCCCCTTAAAAAGGGGGGGAATGAGGTAGAAATCCAGGCAGGGCTGAGAGCTGGAAGGGTTAAGTGAAAAGGATACACCTCTCTTGGTGAAGTCATACCCTGGTACATGCTTGTCCCTCCCCTATTCCTTTCTTCTGCTGCTCTCTCTGCTTGCTAGAGATAACTTCTCTTCCTCTGCTTTGCTAGAGATAAGAGTGCAGTAGGCTTTCTTTAATCGGGACTACACTGTAATAAAGTGACCAATCATGAAGAAATACTGTAATAACCTGATAATAGGTCTATATAATCTCTCTGAGCCCTCTGGTGGAGGCCCAGAATTTGGAAAAACTATTTTCTCTGGGTGTGTGCACATTAAACCGTTGTTTCCTTCTAAGACTCCTTGGGTATTTCTTTCTTCACTCGTTTATCTGCTACATAACAGTAGCAAAGGCTTTGCTGAAATCTAGGTAGATCACATCCATCGCATGCCCTTAATCTAGTTCTCTGGTCACCCAGTCACAGAACTCAATCAGATTTGTTTGGCGTGATCATCCTTTGTTAAAACCATGTTGCCTCTGATCATGTATCTTATTGGTTTTGAGAAAGTTCACTATTCTCTCTTTCAGGAGCGCCTTCATTACTTTTCCCGCCACCGAGGTAAGGTTTACTGGCCTATAGTATGCCATTTCCCTATTACCACTTTTGTAAAGTGGTACCATATCAGCCCTTCTCCAGTCCTGTGGAACGTCTATCTCCAAGGATCTATTAAAAACGTCCTTTAAAGGCCCTGCAAGAACCTTTCTGAGCTCTTTCGTATCCTGGGATGTATCCTATCCGGACCAATGGCCTTGTTCACTTTCAGTTTTGCAGGCTGTTCTAACACATCATCTTCTGTGAATGGTGTGGTATCTACTCCATTCCCATTTGTATATTTGTCAATCACAGATGGTCCTTCTCCAGGATTTTCTTTAGTAAATACAGAACAGAAGTATTTGTTTAGCATTTTTGATTTTCAATGTCGCTTTCCACAAATCCGTTCTCGGCCACTTTTGAGTCTTGCAATTCCCCCTCTGATCTTCCTCTTCTCCCGAATATAACTGAAAAAAGTTTTGTCATCACGCTTTAGAAATTTAGTCATATTTTCTTCTGCCTTTGATTTTGCTATTTTACTTTTTTTTTTTACATTTAGCTTTACCCTGTATTCTTTTTTGTGTTCCTCTGTTTGCAAACTTCTGAATTTTGTGAAAGCTGTGGTTTTTGCCTTTATTTGTGTAGCCACTTCTTTGGAGAACCACATAGGTTTCCTTTTCTTCTTGTTTTAATTTATTTTCCTTACATATGTATCTGTTGCCCCTTTTATTGCCTCCTTTAGTTTAGCTCACTGCAATTCCACTTCCCTTATCTCCTCCCACCCTGCCAACTCCTCCTTCAGGCACTTGGCCATTTTACTAAAGTTAGTGTTTTTGAAGTC
Organism: Ichthyophis bannanicus; assembly: GCA_033557465.1. Lineage (NCBI taxonomy): Eukaryota > Metazoa > Chordata > Amphibia > Gymnophiona > Ichthyophiidae > Ichthyophis > Ichthyophis bannanicus. The sequence continues at coordinate 43,741,118 of CM066042.1, read as the reverse complement.
TAGGATTTTGAGCTTGCTGTGATTGGACTCTGCTTTGGCTTTTATCTCAAACCACACTGTGTGATGATCAGTGCTGTTCACATGGGCTCTCACCTGGACATTCGACACGCTATCTCTGTTGATGAGTACTAAATCCAGCATCAAACTTTCCCTGGTCTGTTCCATCACCATTTGTCTAAGCAATACATCTTGGAAGGCATCCACAATTTTTTTTTACTTCTTTCCAGATTTGCAGAAGGAATATTCCAATCCACATCAGGTAGATTAAACATGCCCTGTACCAGTACGTGGTGTGCAGTGCAACAGAAGAGGTCTGGCTGAGGAACATAAGGGTAGCCCCAGGGACCACTATGCCACTGTGGCAACAGTGTGGTGCAGTACACTCAGCCAGCATGTCCAAGAGCAGAGGGTCAGAGGTTCAGGTCCCATCTGTGAATCCTGCAGAGCATCTCCCCATAGTTTTAGCCCACAATGCAGACACAACAACAACATTGGCAAACCCCAACGCAGTGGTGCACAGGGGTACGGACACACTCACAAGGACTCCACTATCAACAGCTTCATGGAGTGTCAGGCTGTTGGCCCCAGCACAGAGCTGCAGTTATCACCAGAGCACTACTACTACCCCCCTGAACAGATTAGCAGTGTTGGCACTGTGATCAGGACCAGTGCAGCGGGTAGGGTTGTCAACCACCTCCATCTCTGCACAATGCTGAGATAGGTGTGGGATTGTGCATATGTCTCTCCATTGTTTTGTGTCTGCCAACACCTCACTGAGCCCACATTGCTCACACTGCTTCCAGCGTTAGCCTGCAAATGTGCATAATGAGGAGCAAGGTATTGTGGGTATGGCCCAGACAGGGCGGATTGGCCAGGATGCATCTGCACAGGGTGGAGGGCAATAGCTGGGACACTGTAGTGCTCGACCACCACCTGCATGGACAGAGTTGCCACAGCATGTCATGCTGGGGGGGGGGGGGGGTCACTTTCACTCTGACCGAGCAGTGACCATGGCATGTCTATGTTCCAACATAGTGCCACACATTATTTGTTTCCAGTGATACCTGTGTCTTCCCGGTTTTGGGGCCCAATCATGGAGATACCTGCTTGGTGTCTGTGATGTGCATCCCACCTCTGGGTACACAGGGTTCCCCTGTGAGCATGCACTATGGACTGGTTAGTGTGTTGTCTGCAGTTTGCCTGTGCATGGTGGAAACACCTTATAGGATGCTGTAGGTGCAGTCTGTGCTGTCTGTTGATGAATGGCAGACCGTGGCATTACGCAGTTGAGCCTTCCCCTGCCTACCACAAGCATCACTGCTGGTCTGTAATGGTCACAGGTATGGCACTGACCCAGCAGCCCTAGAGGGTTGTCATCTGCCAGCAGGACTGTGGTTGCTGGTACTGCAGCCATTCTGCAGGGTACAAGCACCTGTCCCACCACACCCTTATCTACAAAAGGGGTGATTGAGGCCCCCTTGGGGTATATAGCACATACCACTTAGACCCATAGTGGCAGTGCTACATAGCCCTCATGCGAGTCTAGAGACCCCACTGCCCTGATAACAGGTACCCATGGCAGCCAGACCTTAACACCGGGTACGCACTAATCTAGGTGGTGTCCGGTCCCACAGGACACATGTGACTGCAGAACACAGCTGGAACAGATGTACCTTCGATTGCACTGCTGGGAACACCTATCACACACTGGTAGTGCTGGGGATGTGCAGCAGGACCTATCTCTGGCACCACATGTACTGTGGACCTAGTGCTGGGTGGCCATCCTATCCCTCAGGGTGAACACGGAACCTGCACAATGGCATGGTCTGTAGCTACTCTGTGCCAGTATCACGCACTGTCAGTCCGTCTTACCACGCTGCAGTACCGGAGAGGTGCAGACCCCATTTGGTGGTCAGCTGTAGGCCACTGTTCTGCATGTGCAATGCATCATAGGTGCCGGTGGGGTTACTGTATCCTGGCACACACAGCAGACGTGCCTTGTACTGTGCCTAATAAGGTGCCTTATAACATGCCTTATAACGCGCCTTAAAACGCGCGTTGCCTGACATGGCTTGCCATAATGATGCCCTGCCCACGCCTTTATATGGGCATCTGTACCTTTACCGCGGAACCTAACGTGAATGACATTACCGCAGTTTAGTAAATATGCCCCTAAGCTATTCAAAGTTGTTAAAACACAAGACGATTGTAAAAAAATTGCAAAAAGACCTTGATAAATTGGGAAACTGGGCATCCAGATGGCAGATGAAATTTAATGTGGAAAAGTGCGACGTTATGCACTTAGGGAAGAACAACCAAATTACGGTTACATGATGCAAGGTTCCGCATTAATAATCACCATTCAGGAAAAGGATTTAGGCATCATCGTAGATAATACGTTGAAACCCTTCTGCCCAGTATGCAGTGGCAGCCAATAAAGCAAATAAAATGCTAGGAATCATAAAGAAAGGAATGGAGAATAAAGCAAAGGATATTATAATGCCTCTGTATCGCTCTATGGTGTGACTGCACTTTGAATATTGTGTGCATTTCTAGTCACTATATCTTATACTGAATGGAGTGGAATGGGTAAACGTAGATTGGTTGTTTACCCCTTCAAAAAGTAGAAAGACCAGGAGACATGCAATGAACCTACAGTGTAGCACATCTAATTAGAGAAAATATTTTTCTACTCAGTGTATAATCAAACTCTGGACTTCATTAACAGAAGGTGCTGTAAAAGTTGTTAGTGGTTACATTTTGTTTATGAGGCAGAGATATGACTTTGGATGATCTGAAAAGTTAATAAAAAAAAGAAAGAAAATATGCAGATAGTGACGTTATATGTTGGCCACTCACCGTTGAATATATAACTTGTTTGAATATCGTCCAAAGGAGGGTTTTTTTTTCATTCTTCCTTAGTGATTTGAAGGCAGTCTTCAAATACGTAAGAGGGGTTCATAAAAAGACAGTTATGCATTGCAAAGAATATTCTCAGTGTAAGGATAAATAAGCACTGGAACAACATTCCCAAGGAAGTAGTATGAGCTCTCTTAATAGATGTTTATATGAGTTGTTCTTCAAAGCACTATCTAGGTTGATTTGGTACAATGGATCCACTTGAGCGCAGGAGAATGGACTAGATAAACTCTTGAGGTTCCTTCCTTTCATATCCCTTTATGATTTATTTGCAAAGAAAGATGATTGAATTAGCGAAGGTGTGAAATCTATCAGCGGTTTCTACTATTAAACCCAGAAAATGAAATTATGGCAGAAAAAGACTAAATGGCTTTTCCTGTTTGCCCATCCAAAACAACATCACAGTCTCTACAATCTCTTCTCGGTCAAAAATCCTTGGTGCTTGTCCCCTGATTTCCTGAATTCTGGTACTGTTCTCGTCTCAATCATCTCCACTGCGAGGCTGTTACACACATCCACTACCCATTCTATAAAGAAATATTTCCTTAGATTACTCCTAAATCTATCTCAATGATATCTCTTTTCCACTAAAAAAGCTTGTCTCTCATTTATTTAAGAGGTATTTAAATGTCTCTATCATAGCTCCTCTTACCCACCTCTACTCCAGGGTATACGGGCCTGATATTCGAAAGGCATATACGTGGTTTACAGCCCTGTAAACTGTGTAAATACCACTCAGCAGGATATTCAACGGCATGAACATGGTTGGTTAGTGACACTGAATATCCCCGATCTTCTCCCCTACACGCCCCAATCTATTTTATTTATTTATTTAGCTGTGCTTATATACCGCTTTTCATTAGGTCAAAGCGGTTTACAAAAAAAAGGAGGGATACATTAGAACATATTTACATGGGGGGAGGGGGGTGGTATTACCATCACCGGGGGAGGTCAAACATATATACATTTCATAAGAACAGACATTCCGATCTTTAGTCTGCCTCTCAGTCTCAGTTTGTCTCTTGAGCGGCGTGGGGGATGTTTCATTGGGTGCTGCTCTTTTCTCATCCCAGGTGAATGGAGAAAAGATGGGTTTTAAGTTGTTTCCTTAATGATGAAAGTTCCTTGTTGTTCCGTATGTTGGCTGGAAGAGAGTTCCATAATGTGGGGTCGTATAAATCAAATGTGCGATTACAGGCTTGTTGGTTAGACTTAGTCCTTTCATGTGGTATTGTCAGTTTCTCCAGGAACAAGCAGGAAGTCAGTCCTCACATATGGGTGATGTCAGCACCGACGGAGCCCTCGTGCGGAGCAATACCCCAGCTTTCAAAGAAAGCATTTGGGATTGCATCGCGCATGCGCAGTCCCCTTCCCGCCCAAGGGTGCCAACTTGCTCAGTCTCCCTTTTTCCACAGAGCCCAACGGACGTTGTCCCTAATTCCTCGTGGAAAAGGTGCGTCAAAACTTAGAAGAATTTTTTCTCTTCGACCGGTTCAACGCCGGTTCCCCTTCCCGCCTGCGGCTCGGTACACCGGTATCGAGTCCAGTCAATTTTTTGCGTTTTTTCCTTAGAGACAAGCGTTTGTGCTCTTTTTTATTTTCATGGCAGCCCGGTCCTTCGACCTTGCAAGGGCCCTTTTTCCCCCGATGGTTGCCAGCGGGTTTAAAAAGTGTGATCGGTGTAAGAAGTTAATGTCCCTCACCGACACACATGACTGCTGTCTCCGATGCCTCAGGCCCGACCATGACCCGAAGGTCTGTGGCCCATGTGGGAAGATGTCCTCTAAGGCACTCTGAAGTAGGCAGCAGCAGCGTGAAAGGATTTTCTCGAAGTCCACATCCCCCCGGATCCGGACCTCATCAGAAACCTCAATGTCTCGGGAGCTATCTGAACCCGAGCACCGTCGGGGGTCTTCAGAACAGGAGTCTCACTCCCGGGAACGCCGGAGGAAGAAGAAGCCTGTGAGGACGGCATCATTGGATGCCTCCGATCTCCCTGGGCCCTTGAAGGCCAGGTTGCGGAGTCCTGACCGCCGCCCCGGGTCCTTGGAGTTGGAGCGGCCTGCGAAGATACCTCGCACGGAGCCGGAGATGCCGAGGCGGGTAAGTGCTGTTGTCCTCATGGATTCCCCTCCGGGGGAGCCGGCATTGGGCCCAACCATGTCTGGGCCCAAGCCAGAGGCTACAGAGTCTTATGATCTCGGTCTCAGGATGACGGCCCTGGAGTGCAGCATGTCTGCCTTCATGGAGCAGCAGCGGGCGCTGATAGCCAGTCTCACCGGTCATTCCGCCCCGACCACTGGGACCTCGACGTCCAAGTCGACCCCAGAGGCCAAGCCTATCCTCGAGACTCTTTGGACTCGAGTTGATCCTCGGCCAAGTTCTCCCTCGACCTCCCGCTCGGGACCGAGGTTGTCGATGCCAGTGCTCTCGGCATTGGGGCGGTCGGGACCGAAGCCCTCGTGGCCGGAGCCCCTCAATTCCTCCTCGGAGGGATCGGCATGGGAGACGGAAGATGAGGAGTCCCCGGACACCCTTCGGACCCGGTATGTCCCATCGGACTCACCAGGTTCAGAGCCTCGGAGAAGGTCCCCTCCAGAGGATACCAGGTTCTCGGACTTCGACAGGGATATGGCCAAGGCTTTGGCATTCCTGGCGGATACCAAGGAGGAGCCTCGAGCTGAAGAGTTCGAGGCCCTCCAGTATGACTTTCCCCCAAGGGAAGCCCTTACTGTGCCGGTTCCTCCGATGCTGGAATGGCTGATGCTCTGCATGTGGGAGTCACCGGCCTTGATGCTGGTTCTCAGCAAGCGGGTCAATTCCATCTATCGAGTCCGCAAGAGCCCTGGGTTCCAAAAGGCACAGCTGCCGCACAACTCCGTGGTTGTGAAATCGGCCATGCATAGGCTCAAGAACCAAAAAACGCACTCCTTGGTGCCCCCTGACCGGGAGGCCCAGAACCTGGAAGCCCTCGGCAGAAAATGCCTCCAGGTCTCGATGCTGTCGTGCCGTGTCCAAACCTACCAGCTGTACATGGGCATGTACTTGAGGGACCTGGCAAAGGAGATTGCCGGGTTCTCAGCTGGCCTCTCCGAGGCACCCTTGCAGTGCTTCATTGTCTTGTCCACCGGGATTTGGGAGTGCTCGAAGTTCATATCTCGAGTGGCCTATGATGGCTTCGAGGCTTCGGCCTGAGTAGCCGTGGCCGGCATCAGTGCACGCTGCCAGGCCCGGCTAATGTCATTGGCTATGGAGCCATGGGTTCAGGACAAGTTGGTCGATGTCCCTTGTCGAGGTGACAACCTCTTTGGCAAACCCATGACTGAGGAGGCTGCTGAGCTCGAGTCCGAGTACTTGACCCGGACAAGACTCTCAAAGAAGACTTCTGCCCCTTCTAAGAAGAAGGGCTCAGGTAAAAAGCCCTTTTTCCCGAGGAAGGGTACTGCTTACCGCAATTACCCCATTTACCAGGCGACCTCAGCTCCCCAACAGGGGCAACAGGCCAAGGGACAGGGGCATGGCCCACGTAAGCAGAAGACCCCCAAGTCCCAGGCCCTGGCTCCTACCCAGCCAGGAGGAGTTTTTTGACTCCCAATGCATAGTCTCTCTTCCGCCAGTGGTAAGGCCATGCACAGGAGGCAGGCTAACCCTGTTCGCTCACAAGTGGCCAGCCATCACCTTGGATATCTGGGTCCTGCAAATAGTCCAAAGGGGCTATTTGCTTCACTTCAGCCAGATACCACCCTCCTTCTTTCCAGGAGTGCCTTTCAGACCCCCTCTTCACAGGGACCTCCTCTTGCAGGAGTTATGCCGTCCTGCACATGCCGTCTTCTAGAGGATCAGGCGGTGGAACCGGTGCCCCACCACCTGCAGGGCAAGGGCTTCTACTCCAGGTATTTTCTCATACCAAAGAGAACAGGAGGCCTCCGACCCATCCTCGACCTAAGAAACTTAAACAAGTTCCTGGTGAGGGAAAGGTTTAAGATACTTTCCCTTGGAATGTTGCTGCCTTACCTCAACCAGGGAGATTGGCTATGCTCCTTAGACCTGAAGGATGCCTATACACACATCCTCATACATCCAGACCACAGACAATATCTGAGATTTGTAGTGGGAGGAAAACATTTCCAATACAGGGTTCTACCCTTTGGCCTAGCCTCTGCTCCCAGAGTGTTTACAAAATGCCTGGCTGTAGTGGTGGCCTTCCTCAGAAGTCAAGGAATTTTTGTCCTCCCTTACCTGGACGACTGGCTCATCAGGGGCCAGTCGCCTCAGGAGACCCAACAGGCCACTTCTCGCACTATCAACCTGTTGCAATGTCTAGGTTTTGTCATAAACCACGCAAAGTCTATTTTGCTCCCCACTCAAAACGTAGAGTTCATAGGAGCAAGATTGGACACCCTTCAGGCAAAGGCTTAACTGCCGGAGGACAGGGCACAGAGGCTGCTAGCATTGACACAACAGTTCAGGCGCAGTTCTCAGTGAGACACCTCTTATGCCTCCTGGGCCACATGGCCTCCACGGTGCATTTGACCCCAAATGCCTGTCTCCACATGAGAACAGCTCAGTGGTGCCTCAGGGATCAGTGGACACAAGCTACCGGCAGCCTCAGAGACAGGATAACAGTATCCAGGCGACTGGTGAAGTCATTGCAGTGGTGGAGTCAGCTACCCAATCTGCTCAAAGGAGTGTCTTCTCAGATTCCCTCGCACACAAGAGTGCTAACGACAGATGCCTCCTTGCTGGGCTGGGGAGCCCATTGCCAAGGATCATGCATTCAGGGATTATGGTCTCCTCAGGAGTCTGCACACCAAATCAACCTCTTAGAGCTGCGAGCGATTCGCCTAGCTCTTCAAGCCTTTTGTCATGTCCTCTCACATCAGTCTGTATTGATACAGACGGACAACCAGGTAGCAATGTTCTATGTGAACAAGCAGGGAGGTACGGGGTCTCGTATCCTATGTCAGGAGACACTAGACTTCTGCTTCTTTGCCATCAGGCAGGGTATGTCTCTCAAAGCAGTGTACCTGCCTGGTCAGGAGAACTGCCTAGCAGACAAACTAAGCAGGATTCTCCAACCTCACGAATGGCAACTGGATCCGGTGGTGACCCAGTGGATTTTCCATCACTGGGGACATCCATCCATAGATCTATTTGCCAGTCCGCAAAATCACCAGCTGCCCAGATTTTGCTCCAGACAGCCACATCCCCTGAGGGTGGCTGCAGATGCTTTCCTGATCTCCTGGTCAAGAGGCCTCATGTATGCATTTCCTCCCATGCCCCTGGTGGCCCAGACTCTGTTCAAAATGGCCAAGACAGCCTTGGTTTCCGCTTCTCATCCAGCTGGCAATGGAAACTCCACTTCTACTGGGGATGCAGCCCGACCTACTTTCACAGGAGCAGGGCTCTCTCTTGCACCCAAACCTCAGGGCCCTCAACCTGATGGCATGGCTGCTGAAAGGGTAGTGTTGGCTCCTCTCCTCCTACCTCGGAATGTAGAGGAGGTGTTACTGGCCTCCAGGAGGCAGTCCACTAGGAAATCCCATGCTTTCAAGTGGCGTAGATTTGAGGTGTGGTGTAACCAGCACAATGAAAACCCTTTCTCTTGTTTTATACCAGTGGTGCTGCAGTACCTGCTTCACCTCTCAGAATTAGGTCTCAAGTCTAACTCTGTCAGGGTCCACCTGAGTGCTTTGTCAGCAAACCACTCGCCAGTGGAGGGGCAACCTCTTTCGGCTCACCCCCTTGTGTCCAGATTTCTCAGAGGTCTGCTTCTGCTGAAACCCCCAGTTCATCCTCCGGCAACTGAGTGGGATTTAAATGTGGTCTTTCAGCAGCTTACTCGCCCACCTTTTGAGCCAATGTCCTCTTGCCATCTGTGCTTCCTCTCCTGGAAGATGCTCTTCCTGGTGGCACTCACATCAGCCAGACGTGTGAGTGAGCTGAAAACTTTCATAACTGATAAACCATACACAAGTTTTTATAGGAATAGGGTGGTCCTCTGCACTCACCCGAAGTTCCTTCCAAAGGTGGTCTCTTCTTTCCACCTCAACCAGGAGGTGATTCTTCTGACCTTCTTTCCCAGGCCGCATTCCAGCCGGGCAGAGGCAGTCCTGCATACCCTGGATTGTAAGAGAGCATTGTCCTTCTACCTGGAGCGTACAAAGGGACATCGAAGGGCTACTCAGCTCTTCATCTCGTATGACCCCAGTAAGCTGGGGTTACCTGTTTCCAAGTGTATGCTGTCCACCTGGGTGGCAGACTGTATTGCCTGGGTGTACAGGGCGGCCGACCTCCCGTTGCAGGGTCGAGTCACGGCCCACCGTGTCAGGGCTTAAGGCCGCATCAGTGGCTCACTTCCGCTCTGTTCCGTTGGGAGACATCTGCTGGGCCGCAACTTGGTCTTCAAGCCAGACTTTTGCAGCCCATTACTCCCTAGATAGGGAGTCCCGATGGGACAGTGCTTTCGGCCAGGCGGTTCTCCGTAACCTATTTGAGGTTTAGGCAACTCTAAACCTCCGACCCTTTGGTGTCAGGCTACCGGGGGTGTTGCTTTCTCAGCTAAATTCCTATTGCAGCTGCTGTGGCTCTTCTAGAGGGAGTCATTTTTCAGCTATGGGTTCTCGATTGCCTATAGCTAGGGAGTCCCATGTGTGAGGACTGACTTCCTGCTTGTTCCTGGAGAAAGCGTAGTTACTCACCTGTAACAGGTGTTCTCCAGGGACAGCAGGAATCAGTCCTCATGACCCTCCCTCCTCCCCTGGAGTTGCAGTCCGTTTATTAGTTTTTATTCATTTTGCCGTCTTTTTAGCTATGTCATTTGACTGAGCAAGATGGCACCCTTGGGTGGGAAGGGGACCGCGCATGCAGGGGCGGCCCAAGGGGGGTGCGGGGCCATGTGCGGAGACTCGGTGCGGGGCCTCATTTGCATAAGTGGCCTTATTTGCATAAATATTTGCATAATGCTAACATTCATTAAGAGACATGTTTACTAAAAGTTAGTGTGTGTATGGATAAAGACAGACTAAAAGATTTCTACATTACTATAATCCAGTGCCAACTGCCAGGCACATTAGGAACTACTACAAACACTGCCCATTTAAAATCCATTCTAACACATGTGATAGGACAAACCTAAACTCAAACTGTAACCTATGGAATAATGTTGTAAAACACAGTGTCAGGCCTTGAGGTCTCAGTTTAAAACAACGCAGCAATCCTTTGGATTTTTTAACAAGTTTCTCAATGAAACTACAGCTGCTGTTCACATCAACGACCTTTAATCAATGGGATACACAGTGGGATACGTATATCCATGGCAGAATGCCAATAGAAAGGTGCTTCGACGATCAAAGAAAAAGGTCCATTTTGAGGATTATTCTGATGAGTCCGATGAGACTAGCACTAGTAATTCTTCGAAAGAACGAAATTTTTCCAAGGACAAAGAGGAATCAGTAAAAAAGAAAAAACAGACCGAAGGCAGGGACCCCAGGGGTCGGTCTCAAGAACGCCGATATCCCAAGAGAAAATAGATCAAGATTTAGTGATCAACATCTCAGGAAAAACCCTTCCACAGGAATCCATTCTATTGTTAAGTAAGGGATTATCCTATGTACCTACACTATTTCATGATTCATTTCAGTTTCGCATTGATTTTGCGAAATTTGCACGCAAGTTACATCTAAAAATCTTTTTTGCACAAATGGGGACTTCGAGTTTGGGAGCAATCCCATCTGAGATAGATCCACAAATTCCAAGAATACCTTTACCGTATAAATCCACATGGGTTCCCCCCAGCCCCGCTCCACCTGCGTTACAGGTGTTTCAAGATTTAGTATTAGCGGATGTTCAACGTTTGGAAGCTACAACGCGAAAGAGCAAGTCCTTATTGACTAGATCGGAGGAACAGACGTTACGTCAATTGCGGGAGCGACAAGATTTGGTCATCAGGAGAGCCGATAAGGGGGGAGCAATCGTGATTTTAGATCGGCGATATTATATTTCAGAGGCACTACACCAATTACATGATGAGCATACATATAAGGTTTTGGAGTGTGACCCCACGCCTCAGTTATGTGGAGCAATTAAGGATATCACCTTAGCGGCTTTGCAACACCATTTGTTGAGTAAGAAAGAATTTCGTTATTTAAACAGCATATCTTGTTCTATAGCACAATTTTATACTGTGCCTAAGATCCATAAAAATTTGTTCAATCCTCCTGGGCGCCCGATAGTGTCTACAAAAGGAACACCTTTAGAACCAGTCTCCACGTACATTGATTCCTTCTTGTGTCCGCTTCTGGTGCAAATTCCGTCATATCTGAAGGATACCACGCATTTCCTGAATATTTTAACTCAGTGTGCCCCATGGGCAGAAAAACCAGATACCATCTTGGTGACGCTGGACGTGGTTGCGCTGTATACCAGCATTCCTCAGAAGGCAGCGTTAACGGTAGTAGAACATTTTTTGCGAGATCGGGGTGATTTGTCTGAAGATACCATCACTATGTTGTTGAAATTATCCGAGTTAGTGATCTTTCATAATATTTTCCAGTTTCAAGACACAATTTACCAACAGATTGCCGGTGTGGCCATGGGTGCCTCCTGTGCCCCCTCAATCGCGAACTTGTATATGGCTACGTTTGAACAGCAATGGCTAGCACAGTCTCAATATGGGCAGAACATAATAGAGTGGAGACGGTTTATTGATGACATTTTCGTGATATGGAGGGGGACAGAAGAAGACCTCACGGCGTGTTTTGACTGGCTCAATTCTCGGGATCCCCACATTAAGTTCACTATGGCACATGACAATAACAGGATCCACTTTTTAGATGTGGAGATCTCACGGAGTAGACATACCTGGAACACCTCCGTTTTTCGGAAAGAGACTGATCGTAACACTTTTCTACATTTTACAAGTGCCCACCCACGCCAGTTGAAAGAGGGGCTTCCCTTTTCTCAATTTCTTAGGTTCCGTAGGAATTGTACAGAAGTTTCAGAGTATCGGCGGAAATCTAAGCAACTCATAAAGAATTTTTTATCTCGGGGGTACCCGGAGCCATTGGTACGACGGGCCTATACTAGAGCTTTGTACAACGATCGGGGGTTATTGCTATCCTCTTCGGGTCAGGCTCGGAAGATCTTTGATGATAACCAGATAAATTTTATCACTCGGTTTTCCCATCTAAGTGGGTCCGTTCGAAGAATTTTGAGAACTCATAGCAACATTCTTCACACGCTCCCGGGGCTGGCCGATAAGAAAATCAGATGCGTATGGAATAGGGGCAGAAATTTTAAGGAACAGCTGAGTCCTTCGAGAATTCAAGATCAAGCCGAAAGGGAATCTTCAGCCCGGGCTTTGGGGCATAAACGTTGTGGAAACTGTAGTTTATGTGCGGTAAACCTGGAAGTGAATGAGTTTGAATATCAAGGAACACATTATTCTATACGTAGTACTACCACTTGCCAGTCAACTCATGTCGTCTACGGAATACGCTGTCCCTGTGGATTAATGTATGTAGGAAAAACAATAAGAGCATTAAGACTACGTCTAGCAGAACATAGCAGCCGATTAAATCGAGGAGTTACAGCAGCGCCCATAGTTCAGCATTGTCTTACGGCGAATCACAGCTTTGAGCAATTGGAATGCTTTGCTATTGATCAGATCTTAACGGGTAGAGGCAGCAGCATGGTGGATCAATCTTTAACGCGAAGAGAACAGCGTTGGATTTTTCAACTGAATACTGTCATACCGAATGGATTAAATGCTTCCATTGATTGGTCCCTGTGTTTATAGGAGGCTATGCTTAAAGAACTGTTTCGGTTTGTGAATTGTGAATGAAGTGTGATGATACCCTCCCCTAAGGAGGAGGAGTTTAGAGGAGGCCTTTAAAATCCAGTTAGCTCACTGAAGCCGCATGTGCGGCGTCTTAGAATAACCGGCAGAGGAATGAGAAAAAAGTATCCTCTGAGGCGATTCATGAGCATAGACTGATTTTACAGGTACAGGATGAGTTCTCTACTTTTTAACATACCCTTGATACCTAAGTGGAATGTGATATAGTTCCTTATAGTTTGTGATGTTTTGTAGGTCAGTAAGGGAGATACATTCCCCTGAAGAACTTGTCACTACGAAACGCTTGGGCGCCTTAGATTAACGGCGTTGGGATTTAAGTGAAGCTGAGTGATACTTCTGACATTGCTACATCAAGATTTTATCCTTCGGACTGGGCAATGCCACGAAGAAAGGAAACGTCGGAGATAGTGCTGTAAGAAAAGGCTTGGGGCGTTTTCAAGATAAGTGCTGATTAAGCTCAGTTCCCAAAGGACAGCGATGGACAGTAACAACTTTAGGAAGTACCACCAGTGTGATTCTACATTTTTGTTTTTGCAAATCTTGCTGATGCGAAGTGAAAGAGAAGAGTGATCACAAGGACAACATAGTAGAATCAATTGTACTGATCTTTTTCAGCTTGTTACACAAAGTAGATTATGAGAGCAGTATTGCTGATTCAAGTTTTTTAAGTAAAACAGTAAAAAAATTAAAAAGGAAAAAAGAAAAAAGGAAAAAGAATAATAAGGGAAAAGTGTTTTCTGTTGTGAGACAGAGCAGAAGGCATTGATTAAAGGTCGTTGATGTGAACAGCAGCTGTAGTTTCATTGAGAAACTTGTTAAAAAATCCAAAGGATTGCTGCGTTGTTTTAAACTGAGACCTCAAGGCCTGACACTGTGTTTTGCAACATTATTCCATAGGTTACAGTTTGAGTTTAGGTTTGTCCTATCACATGTGTTAGAATAGAAGCTCAATAGAGAAAGCCCACATTTAGCATTTAAAATCCATAGCAAACCCGCCGTATCCTAACAGCACTACCAGGACTCACAAAGCACCATACCCTACCTATCAAAAGGCAACACTGCAAATATTAAACCAATACATTTCAGAGAATACTGGGGAAAGAGAACAAGTGGCAATGTCAAATAGGAATTACATAAATAGAATACCTCAGCTCAGTTACACATGCAGAACATAGACCATCACCAAACAAGGAATCACAATTTAGAAACAGGAAGGCAATAATTAAACTGGGAACCCCAAAAGCCAAACTTGGAATGTACAACAACACTGTAGAAATAAAACTATAAATTAATTTCCTCTTGTACCAAACAAAGCGCAGACGTTAATGATGCACATTTCCCAGAGCTTTCATATTCCAGTTAATAAATTCAAAATAAAGAGATATCTTTCTACCTTTTGTGCATTTTTTTCAGTTGCAATTGCTCCAGCCACTTTCTTCTGGTTTCTTCATGTTTTCTGCTAACTCTCCATCATCTGCTGTCCATTTGTCCTTTCTTCTCTCTTCTAGTTTTTTTTTTCCATTCTCTCTCTCTACATCTGCTTTAACATACTAATCTTTCTCCTTTTGCTCTTTCCTCATTCCTATTTCATCCACTCCAAATTTACCCCTCCATCCTCAATCCCCACTTACTCTCCCAATACCCGGCTAAGTGTAGATTTTTTATCCCTCCCACACAAAATATTTTTCCCCTCTCCATTTTACTCTCCCAGCCCCATCCCATTCTAATCCTCCCCCAACATCAGCTCCCTTCTAGTTCCAGCCTCACCCAGCATCCATTCCCTTCTAGTCCCTGCATCAGCCCATTTCTAGTCCTAGCCCCCCATCAGCCCATTTCCAGTCCTAGCAACCCCCAACCCAATACCAGTCCTAGCCCCCCCTATCAACCCACTTCCAGTCCTAACCCCCATCAGCCCACTTCCAGTCCTAACCCCATCAACCCATTTCCATTCAGCCCCCATAGCCCATTGCCAGTCCTAACCCCCCCATCAGCCCACAGCCCATTACCAGTCCTAACCCCATCAGCCCACCTCAAGTCCTAACCCCTCCCCATCAGCCCATTTCCTGTCCTAGCCCCCCCATCTCCAATTATCAGTACTAACCCCCCCATATCCCATTACCAGTCCTAACCCCCCATCAGCCCACAGCCCATTACCAGTCCTCACTCCATGAGCCCACCTCCAGTGTTAAGCCCCCCATCAGCCCATTTCCAGTCCTAGCCCCCCATAGCCCATTACCAGTCCTAACCCCTCCCAACAGCCCACAGCCCATTACCAGTCCTAACCCCATCAGCCCACCTCCAGTCTTAATCCCCCCAGCCCATTACCAGTCCTAGCCCCCCATAGCCCACTCCCAGTCCGAATCCCCCCAGCCCATTTCCAGTCCTAATCCCCATCACCCAATTTTCAGTTTATTCCCCCCATACCCCATTACCAGTCCTAACTTCCCCATCAGCCCACTCCCAGTCCTAATCCCACCAGTCCATTTCTAGTCCTAATCCCCCATCACCCAATTTTCAGTTTAAGCCCCCCGATAGCCCATTACCAGTCCTAACCTCCCCATCAACCCACTTTCAGTCCTAATCCCATCAGCCCATATACAGACTTAGCTCCCCCATAGCCCATCACCACTCCTAACCCCCCCCCAGCCCCCCCATAGCCCATCACCACTCCTAGCCCCCCCAGCCCCCCCATAGCCCATCACCACTCCTCACCCCCCCCAGCCCATCACCACTCCTAATCCCCCCCAGCCCAACCCAGCCCAGCCTAGCCTAGCCTAGGGAAAATGTTTTAAAAAAAGAAGCTGTCTTCTCCGGCTGCCAGGGCCGCCACGGCAGAATCGAGTGTGCCGCGGGGCCCCCCCCTGCCCAGCAGAGCCTGCCCTCCCCTTTATCACCTCTGTCTTCGCAGCTTCAGTCAAACGCGCCGGCTTTCAGAGCGCGAAAGGACTAGTTTCCCTTTCGCGGCTCTGTTAAGCCCGCGGGGGCTGATGGGAACTTCCCATCAGCCCCCGCGGGCTTAACAGAGTAGCGAGGGATAAACTCTCCTCTCGCGCTCTGAAAGCCGGCACGTTTGACTGAAGCTGCGAAGACAGAGGTGATAAAGGGGAGGGCAGGCTCTGCTGGGCAGGGGGGGCCCCGCGGCACACTCGATTCTGCCGCGGCGGCCCCGGCAGCCGGAGAAGACAGCTTTTTTTTTCTTTTTAAAATTTTACTTTAGGATCAGAATGTTTTTTGCGCGGGGCCCCCTGAAACGCGGGGCCCTGTGCAAAAAACATTCTCGCTCAATGGACGGGCCGGCCCTGCGCACATGCGCAATGCAATCCCAAAGGCTTTCTTTGAAAGCTGGGGAATTGCTCCGCACGAGGGCTCCATCGGCGCCGATGTCACCCATATGTGAGTACTAATTCCTGCTGTCCCTGGAGAACACCTGTTACAGGTGAGTACCTACGCTAAATCACTTGTGGCCTGTCTTGTTGGCCTTTTGGAGCTCAGTTGTGGTAATAGGGTATTCATATGTGTGGCTTGTTGCTGATGAAGCACTTTATGGATTAGAACCAGTGTTTTATACTTGATCTATGCTTCTAGCAGAAGGATCTGGAGATCTCTCATAATGGGGGTGATATGGTCATATTTCTTCCCTTTTTGGATGATCCTTGCTGTTGTATTGACGGCTGTCCATAGCGGGTTGAGGTTGGCGGTCGGGAGTCCTTGGTATATGGCATTACAATAGTCCAGGTGGGGGAGTGTCATTGCTTGCATGACTAATCTGAAGTCCTGTGGGGTCTATAAGTGGTCTGAGGTGCTATAACATCTTGGCTTTGAAAAATATTGTCCTTGCTGTTTTTGCACTCTGTTGTTTGAGAGATAGCATTTGATCAAGAATGATCCCTAGGTATTTAATGTGGGTTTGGATGTTTATTTGGGTTGTTCTCAGAGTGAGGTGTGTTGTGGGGGGTGGGGGAGAGTGAAGGTTTGGTCCTTTGTAACAAATAATGCTGCCATCTTTTTTTTATGTTTATTATGAGATTGTTTTCATGGAGCCATTTGGCGACATTGTTGAAGCAGTTTGTTAACTGCAGATTTGTTGGATTTGTGGTTGTAATGGGTCCATAGAGCATAATGTCATCTGCGTATATGTGGAAGTTGACATTTTGGGACCTTACTATAGAGCAGAGAGGTTGAAGGTAAATGTTGAAGAGCATAGCCAAGAGTGCAGAACCCTGTGGTATTCCTTGGGTTTGTTGAAATGGGAGGGAGGGGGGGAGTGGTGGTGTGGGTGCAAATTAGTTATATCTGTCTGTTAAGTAGGACTTGAAACATTAAGAACTTTGTCTTGTATGCCGATTTCTTGCAGCCTGTGTAGGAAAATGCTGTGTGAGAAGGTATCAAATGCTGCAGATATGTCCAGAAAGATCAGGGTGAATCCAGTATGCTTGGTCTGTATTCCTTTGGTTAGGGTGCTTATTAATGAGATCATGAGGGGTTCAACCCAATGAGATGGATGGAAGCCATGCTGTTGTGGTCGAGGGTGTTGTTTATGTCTAGGTGGTCTTGCAGTTGTTAAACTATCTTGTCAATGAGTTTTGCAATGAAAGGGAGGCTTGCTACTGGTCTGTAAAATCCACAAAAACCAAACCCCTGCTAGCGGTAACACCAAATATCATTAAATATATTAAATCACCACAGCACCCTTCCCAAAATTATAAATGCAAATTCACCTCTTTTTGTCGGATGGAACCAAGGGAGGCTAGAACCATAACCCTAACCACACCAGATGGCACCATCCATTTTATTCTAAACAGAAGCTGCTAAACAGCATTAAAACTTAGCTTATTGTCGATGAAGAGCTTATTCAAATTCACTGCGATACACAATCCACTGAGAGTGAGGCACGACGTGCACGTTTCGGAAATGATTCCTGAATCAAGTGCAGTGCTCTTTGCTATGTATCAACCGTCAAACATCGCCGAGCTTCCCACCCGGTTTATTCTCTGGAAAGGATCTTCTTAGTGGCTACACCAGCCATCAATCACAGCCATACTCCAATCGATCGGCAGGGGAAACCCCACAGACCAGGGGAGCCCTGCCGCGTCATGGATGAGGTTCTCAGACAATACTCGCCCACTCAATCTCCTTATTCAGTCCGAGGGGGAATACAGTATTTAAGCGGAAAATCCAGGATTGCTCACAATGTTGTAATGAGGATACACGATCACCCCCCCGAGGGTCCAAGGGGACGTGATCAATTATTGTCCAAGTCAAATGAGCAAACTCATGGTTGTGTTGCAAACAATGATCCACAATAGGGGCAGAAGAGACCTGATTGCGGGGGGGCTCGTCTCGGGGCAGACGGGCCCGGCGGGATTATCAGATGGACGAGTGGGATCTGCCTGTGACGCGTCAGAGAGCTCGGCGATTGGACAATCAATCGTAGTGAATTTGACAGGACATACCCTACCTGTAGTACATGAGAATTTGCTGGCTTTGGGGTTATCCTTTGTACCTACTAACCGCTACGATCCTTTTCAGATGCGGTTGTTTATTCACAAATTTGTTCGCAAGCTCTCAATTACCCACTATTTTGCTGATCGAGTGACAATTCCTGATGGTTCTATGGTTACACGTAAATCGGCCTGGATTCCCCCTGGGTTACCTGATCCGCTAATAACTTCGTTTCATAGATTAATTTTGCATGATTTATCCATTCTTGAACAGAATCGTAAGAAGAACTGGGTCAATTTGGATAACAAGGCTGGACAGCTATACAACAGCTTCGACGAGACTCCTCTATCACCATTCGGAAGGCGGACAAAGGTGGTGCAATTGTTTTGCAATCTACCTCGGACTATTTGCATGTATTAAGATCACATCTTTCTGACTTGTTGACATATAAACTATTAGACTCAGATCCGACAAAAGCCCTTCAACAGGAGATATTGTCTTTGGTAGACATGGGAGCGGAGAAGGGTTGGATAACGATGAGGGAGAAAAGATTTTTGATTGTACAACATCCAAAGGTGCCAGTTATTTATATGGTTCCCAAGATCCATAAATCCTTGGTTTCCCCCCCTGGCCGGCCAATAGTGTCTTGCCGGGGGTCTGTGTTGGAACCGTTGTCCCAATTCTGTGACATCTTTTTGCAAAAGGAGGCGGTACTTGTTAAATCATATCTGCGTGATACCACTCATTTTATGCAGCAATTGTCAACTGTACTCTTACCTGTCCATGATTTGTTGCTGGTAACACTGGATGTCACAGCGTTGTATACAAATATTAATCAGGATGAGGTTATGGATCTATTACCACAATTTTTTACATCTGTTCCCCCTAGGCTTCCATGCCAATTTCTCCTGGAGTTGATGGAATTAGTTTTGAGACGTAATTATTTTCTATCGGAAGGGAAATTTTACCAACAAGTGTTTGGCATAGCTATGGGGGCGTCTGTTGCACCATCTATTGCTACCCTCTATATGGGACATTTTGAGGAACATGTATTGTATACATCACATTATTTTCAACATATTGTGTTTTGGAAGCGATTTCTGGATGATATATTCTTCCTGTGGAAAGGGGGTCGTCCTGTTTTAGACGACTTCCTTTTATGGCTCAATGGCTGCAAGTCGAATCTTTCCTTTACTGCACAGATTTCCGAACATCAAATTGAATTTCTTGACATAACTATCATCAAGGAGGACGGGGGATTCAGAATGACACTGTTTCATAAAAGTGTTTAGCGAAACAGTTTGTTGCATTATAATAGCTTCCACCCTGGGCCACTAGGTAGGGGGCTTCCCTTTGGTCAATTTCGACTCCTCCGTCGCCTTTGTTCATCTGTGGACGATTTTCGGTTTAATGCCAATGAGTTATGTGTTCGATTAGCGCAGTGTGGTTATCCACCTAAGGTGGTTCGCACGGCATATTTGAGAGCATTACATGTACATCGTGACTGGTTGATGGATGAGTCCTTTGGAGGGAAGCATTCGAGTGATTCTGTGGAGGCAGTGGTGGGGATATTGCCATACTCCACTTTGAGTCTGGATATTGTGCGACTGATGAGAAAATACTGGCATGTTTTAAGGGTACACCCTTGTTTTAATAAACCCTTGCGTATTGCTTATACTCGGGGAGCGAATCTTAGACATATGATGGTTCGATCTGCCCTTCCGGTGGATCGACCTTGTTTGCCTCCTACACAGACTGTTGGACATACCTGTTGTGGTAGTTGTATATATTGCGCTTCTACCCAAGAAGGAAAGGAATGGGTCCAGCTAAGGATGGGACGGTCCTTCTATCGCAAATGGGATACTAATTGCGCATCGTCCTTTGTGGTGTACCTCATACAATGTCCCTGCCCCCTGCTCTATGTTGGACGGACCTCTCGGGCTATGAGAACGCGACTAGGCGAGCATGCCTCCCGTGTCCGCAATCAGGTCTCTTCTGCCCCTATTGTGGATCATTGTTTGCAACACAACCATGAGTTTGCTCATTTGACTTGGACAATAATTGATCACGTCCCCTTGGACCCTCGGGGGGGGGGGGGGTGATCGTGTATCCTCATTACAACATTGTGAGCAATCCTGGATTTTCCGCTTAAATACTGTATTCCCCCTCGGACTGAATAAGGAGATTGAGTGGGCGAGTATTGTCTGAGAACCTCATCCATGACGCAGGGCTCCCCTGGTCTGTGGGGTTTCCCCTGCCGATCGATTGGAGTATGGCTGTGATTGATGGCTGGTGTAGCCACTAAGAAGATCCTTTCCAGAGAATAAACCGGGTGGGAAGCTCGGCGTTGTTTGACGGTTGATACATAGCGAAGAGCAGTGCACTTGATACAGGAATCATTTCCGAAACGTGCACGTCATGCCTCACTCTCAGTGGATTGTGTATCGCAGCAAATTTGAATAAGTTCTTCATCGACGATAAGCTAAGTTTTAATGCTGTTTAGCAGCTTCTGTTTAGAATAAAATGGATGGTGCCATCTGGTGTGGTTAGGGTTATGGTTCTAGCCTCCCTTGGTTCCATCCGACAAAAAGAGGTGAATTTGCATTTATAATTTTGGGAAGGGTGCTGTGGTGATTTAATATATTTACTGGTCTGTAAAAGGCAGAATCCATTGGATCGAGTTCTGGCTTCTTGATTGTCGGGCAGATAATGGACATCTTGAGGCTGGTGGGCATCATACCTTATTTGAGGGATTCATTTACCATGTTGGCGAGTGCTAGGCTTAGTTCCATTTTTGCCTTTTTTATCCAATTCACCAGGCAAGGATTAAGAAGGGAAGTAGTAGTGTTGAGACCTGATATGGTGGTTTCGATCCTTTCTTTGGAGAATGTCTCAAATCTACCCTAGTTGGTGCCAGGGGGAGCATTGTTATCATCTCTTATGGTTACTGTCTGTGGGTTGGGTATCTTTTGGAGCTGTTTCTATTGTACTGCAAGCTGTTGCGATGGTATGTTTGGGAGTTGGTTCGAATGGTTTGGGGTTTTGGTTAGCTGTTTGTCAATGTCGAAGAGTTCGCATGGTCTTTTGATTGATATGTTTATCAGCTTTGAGTGATAAGCTCTTTTTGTGTTGTCTGTCTCAGTGCAATAGTGGTTTAGAGCATCCATGTATCTTGTCCTGTCTGTTTCGTTCTTTGTTTTGCTCCACTTCCTTTCCGTTCTCCTAAGCTGTGTTTTCAATTTCCGGAGGGTGGGTGTGAACCATCATGTTCTTGCTGATCTTACTTTGTTTCCTTTGTGTGTTCTTGCTGCACATGCTGCAGTGGTTATTACGCTGTTCCAAATGTTGATTAGAGCTTCAAGGTCAGCTTGATCTGTGTGTATACTTGGGAGGACTTGATTGAGGAACTTTTCTTTGTGAAATGGTTTGAATCTTCTTGTCTGTTGTGCACCTTCTCTGGTGATTGTGGGTTGATAGGAGCAGGTGAAGGTGATGAGATGATGGGGCATGGGGCAAATGTGATCTTCAAGTTCTTGTTAGTGGAGGTGTTTTGAGATTTAAGGAATATGAGATGAAGAGTGTTTCCTTTCTTGTATGTTGGGGCATTGATGATTTGCGTCAGTTCCATTGCTTCCATCGCTGCAAGGAATGCATTGGCATGCTTTTCCAGCACAGATGGGAGGTTGAGGTCCCCAAGAATTATATGTTCTTTCGTAGTGTTGTTGCTGTCATATATTTGAGAATTTCTGATAGGTCTGAGTTTGCTGTAGGTGCCCTGTATATTAGGCAGATTGAAAGGTGCTTGTAGGTGATTGTGAGAGTGTCTGCTTTTTCTGTGGTTTCTGTTGCATACCACTTAGCATTGGAGTGTGTTGTGGGACTTCTGGGGCATGTCATGGGTGGCGACAGAGGCTAAATGGGTAGTGGTGATATTGCACCACTACCTGGTTAGTTTCTACTATGAGTAAAAGATAAGCACTGCAAAAGCTGGCCTATCTTTACCCGTAGAAGCTAACCGGGCAGCAGTGCAATATTGCTGCTACCTGGTTATCCTCTGAGGCTTCCGGGCATGTGCAGCAACCCTAGATATGACCATGGCATTAATATCCATGGTTAGAGGACAGCGGCAATGGCTAAGGTGCTGTACTCATGTATAGCCATCCTAACTTAATATCAGGCCCCACATGTTTAGATTGTTAAGTCTGCCCAATATGCTTTATGACAAAGACCATTTTAGTAGCTGCCCTCTGAACTGACTCCATCCTGTTTATATCTTTTTGAAGGTGCGGCGTCCAGAACTGCACACTGTTCTTCAAATATATATACAGACCTATATACCGCCTTTTCTTCTTCTAGACATTCCTCTCCCTAAGTAGCCAAGCTTCCTTCTGGCTTCTCCCATCACCTTATCTAATTGTTTGCCACTTTAAGGTCATCAGATATGATCCCCTCCAGCCTTTGATGAGAATTCAGTCTTCACATTCAGCTCACAACGAATTATCAGGGAAGATGCAGACTCTATTAAAGGCCAGATTATTCTCCAAGGTATAGAACATGAATTTTAACATCAACTATCACCTTCTGGGAGAGAGAAAGGGAGAGAGGACATTCTTACAGTGCATCGTTTACACTCAACCCTGGGTGGCAGTTCTTCGAGTATGGTAAAGATGTAGGGCCTGATACTCAGAGGCAGCAGCTAGTGTGATTACAGCATGTAGTCATCGCTGTTGAATGCTAAACTCGAATATTGAATGTCGGAGCCATATCAGGCCACCAGCATTGAATATCCGGGTCAGTGGCGATATTGAGCCTCTGCCCGGTTAGCTCCTGTGGGTAAAGATTTATTTATTTATTTTATTTATTTAACATTTCTTATATACCGCCTTTCATGATATCAAGGCGGTTTACATTGAACAAACTGAAATTACATTGAACAGGGCATTATAACTTGGAGATAACTATTTTACAGGGAACATGGGCTATGGAGGGTTAAGTGGCTTGCCCAAGACCACAAGGAGCACCTGTGGGACTAGAAACCCCAGTCCTTCCGGCCCAAGGTTGCTGTCCTCTAGTGGGATTTGAACCCCCAACCTTCCGGCCTGAAGTACCTTGCCCCAACCAACCAAGATAGGCTAGCTTTTACCACGCCTATCTTTACACATGGGTTGCTGACCGGGCAGCGGTTCAATATTGCCGCTGACTGGTTAGTGACGGTTATCACCCCAAAACACCCCAAAGCTAATCGTGTAGCATCGGGGAGTATAGCGGTGATATCTGGAGATTCTCCAAGACCAAGCAGGAAGTCAGTCCTCACATATGGGTGATGTTGGCGCCGACAGAGCCCTCATGCAGAGCATTTCCCCAGCTTTCAAAGAAAGCCTTTGGGAATGCAGTGTGCATGCGCGGTCCCCTTCCCGCCCAAGGGTGCCTTCTTGCACAGTCTTCTTTTTTCCACAGAGCTCGATGGACGTGTGTCCCAGTCACTTGGTTAAAAGTAGTTTTTCCTTCGGAGATTCGTAGTTTTTTGCCGGTTCGACACCGGTTCCCTTTCCCACCTGCACACGGTACACCGGTATCGAGCCCGGATCTGTTTTTTCGTTTTCTGCCCTTCGAGACTAGCGTTCGCGCTCTTTTTTCTTTTTCACTGGCAGCCCGGTCGTTTGACCTTGCAGGGGCCCTTTTTCCCCCGATGGCTGCCAGCGGGTTCAAAAAGTGTGATCAGTGCAAGAAACTGATGTCTCTCACCGACACACACGACTGCTGCCTCTGCTGCCTCGGGCCCGATCATGATCCGATGATCTGTGGCCCATGTGGCAAAATGTCCTCGAAGGCCTTGAGGAGCCGTCAGCACCAGCGAGAAAGGATCTTCTATGACTCCGCGTCCGGCTGGGCCCAGACTTCGTCAGAAGCCTCGACATCTCAGGAGTCTGACCCCGAGCATCATCGGGGCTCCTCTGAGCGGGGGCCTCCCTCACTGGAACACAAAAGGAAGAAGAAACCCACGAGGGCAGCGTCGGTGGACGCTCTTGGTCCCTCGAGGGCCAAGTCGCATAGCCCCGACCGCCGTCCCGGGTCATCGGAGCTGGAGAGGCCTGCAAAATTGCCTCGTGTGGAGCCGGCGTCCCCGAGTCACGTGAGTGCTGTAGTCCTCGTGGACTTTCCTCCAGGGGAGCCGACGTCGGCCCCGATGCTGTCAGGGGCCGAGTCGGGGGCTGCTGAGTCTCCTGAGCTCGGACTCAGGTTGACGGCCTTGGAGAGCAGTTTGGCTGCCTTCATGGAACAGCAGCGGGTGCTGATCACCGGTCTGACCAGTGCATCTGCCCCGACCACTGGGACCTCGACGTCCAAGTCAAACCTGGAGGCCTAGCTGATCCTCTAGTCCATGTGATCTCGAGTCGATCCTCGGCCAAGGTCTCCCTCAGCCTCCTGTGCGCGGCCAAGGTCATCGATGCCGGTACCCTCGGCATCGGGGCTGATGGCACCGGTGCCCGCCCGGCTGGAGCCGCTCGATTCCTCCTCGGAGGGGTCGGGGTGGGAGACGGAGGATGAGGAGTCCCCAGACACTTTTCGGACCCGATGCGTCCCATCGGACTCACCGGAGTCCAATCCTTGGAGAAGGTCCCCCTGGAAGATAACAGGTTCTCGGACTTCATGAGGGATATGGCCAAGGCCTTGGCCTTCCCTGCGGATCCCAAGGAGGAGCCTCAAGCCGAAGAGCTTGAGGCCTCCAATATGACTCTCCCCCGAGGGAGGCCTTTACTGTACCGGTTCCTCCGATGCTGGAACGGCTGCTCTTCTGTATGTGGGAGGCACCGGCCTCGGCGCCGGTTCTCAGCAAACGGGTCGATTCTATCTATCGAGTCCGTAAGAGCCCTGGGTTCCAGAAGGCACAACTACCACACCACTCCATGGTTGTGGAATTGGCCATGCATCGTTTGAAGAGTAAGAAGATGCACTCCTTGGTGCCCCCCGGCCGGGAGGCCCGGAACCTGGATGCCCTCGGTAGAAAGTGCTTCCAGGGCTCTATGCTGGCGTGCCGTGTCCAGACTTACCAGCTGTACATTTATTTATTTTATTTATTTATTTATACATCTTTTCTATACCGCCACTTCCAGAGATCAGTGGTGGTTTACAGGTAACATAAACTTTAATAATAGAGTACTATTATTTTACATAGAACATATTTAGAACAATGAACATTCAACTATTAATTGTAACTTATAGATACCAGGAGATAGTAAGAGAGGTAGGAACATTTGAACTGGGTAAGGATTAGATAATGTTTCAAAAATACTACCAACAGTATAACAACAGTAAAGGGATATATTTACAATATATTACAGTTTTTTCACATTAGCGACAGGCAATTGCTTTCAAAGAGTAAACTTAAACTAGGTGAGCAATGTGAAATGTGTGGGAAAGATTTTATGCTTGTCTAGGTAGGGTCATTGAGTGACTGATGATCGGTGTTTTTCTCAGTGTTAGGATTATCTTCAATGTGAAGGTTATTGTAGTGCAGAGTGAATAGATGGGTTTTTAGTTTTTTTCTAAATAATTGAAGGTCCTTGATTTCTCTAATTTCAGTCGGGAGGTTGTTCCATAATGTAGGAGCGAAGTATGAGAAAGCTGTGTTGCTTGTCTTCTGACTTGTCTTTCGGATAGAATCAGGGACTTGTAACGTGTGGAGGTTTATTTTTCGTCTTGATCTATTTTCATGTGGGATGTTGATGAGTGTAGATAAGAAGGATGGAGCTATGTTATTAAAGATCTTAAATGTATTGACTAAGGTCTTGTAGATGATTCTGCATGAGACGGGTAACCAATGGAGAGAGTAGAGAATCGGAGTTATATGATCCGAAAGTTTCGCTTTATGGATAATCCTTGCGGTGACATTTTGGGCTAATTGAAGTGTGTGAATATTTTCTTAGAGGTCCCTTGAAGAATACCATTACAGTAGTCTAAATGTGGTGTAATTAGTGTTTGTACTATGGTTCTGAAATCAGTGTTATCTATCAATGGTCTAAGTTGTTGGATCGTCCTTAATTTGAAATATATTGTTTTTACAGATTGTTTTATATGTTTAGTGAGGCTGAGGGTCTTATCCAGCATGACTCCTAAATATTTGATCTCATCTTTGACTGGGAGAGAGTTATTTCCAATGTTGATTTCAAGTGGGGGAGTGAAGCTTGTGTTTCTTGTTATGAATAGAACTTCTATTTTTTTAAAATTAATATTCATATTCATTGATTTCAGCCACAGCTCAGCTTCAGAGAGGCAACGACAGATGTTGCTATAATCCGGGTTGGACACATCAAATGGCGAGTATAACATGATGTCATCCGCGTAAATGTGGTAGTTGATTTTGAAGCGTTTAAATATGGAACAGATGGGTTGAAGATAAAGATTAAACAATAGAGCCGAAAGGGCAGAGCCTTGAGGGATGCCCTGTTCTTGTGGAAATGGGGATGAGGCATTCCGATCTATTTGCACATATTGGGTCCGGTTAGTAAAATAGGATATGAACCATTCAAGGGTTTTATCTTTGATGCCTAGTTGTGAGAGTCTTGAAATGAGCGTGATATGATTTACAGTGTCAAAGGCCGAGGAAATATCAATGAATATGAGAATGAAGGCTCGCTTGGTATTATCAATACCTCTGATGATTGTATCAAATAGTGCTGTTAGGAGTGTTTCCACACCATGAAATGGGCGAAATCCATATTGATGATCATCTAATGGAGCTGATGAGTCTATATAATCTTGCAGCTGCGTTTGCACAATCTTTTCAATAATCTTGGCAAGGAATGGAATACTTGCAATAGGACGATATGACGTTGGGTCGTTGCTGTCTAGTGCTTTGTTTTTTAACAGCGGTCGGATTGCTGACCTTTTGAGGACATCTGCTATACGTCCTTGTTGAAGAGATTGGTTTACTATGTTCAGTAAGTCTGGGGCAAGTTCTGTTTTTGTTGATTTTATCCAAGACACTGGACAAGGATCAAGAAGAGAGGTTGTAGTATTTAGGTTGGAGATTGTCTGAAGAAGGAGCTTGTTGGTAATAGGATGGAAGGCTTTCCATTCCAGTTGGTTATTATCTGAATGAGATAGGCTAGGTGGGGTGAAATGGCTGTTAAGTTTGAGTTTATTTGCAAAGTGATCAGCAAGTATTTGCGGGTTAATACAGATTTTATGAGAATTGTTAGATGGGGATTTGGTTAATGATTTGACAATCTCAAATAGTTCTCTAGGGCGATTAATAGCTTTGGATAAGGTTTTCGAGTGATATTGTACATGGGCATGATATTGTACATGGGCATGATATTGTACATGGGCATGTACCTCTGAGACCTGGCAAAGGAGATTGCCGGGTTCTCTGCTAGCCTCTCTGAGGAACCTTTGCAGAGTTTCAAGGCTTTGTCATTGGGGATTTGAGAGTGCTCGAAGTTTATCTCTCGAGCAGCCTATAATGGCTTCGAGGCTTTGGCCCGAGTAGCCGCGGCCGGCATCGATGCACGCCGTCAGGCCTGGCTACAGTCATCGGACCTCAAGCCATGGGTTCAGGACTAGTTGGTCGATGTCCCTTGCCGGGGTGAGAACCTCTTTGGCAAACCCATGGCTGAAAAGGCTGCAGAAATCGAGACTGAGACTCTCACCAGGACAAGGCTGTCCAGAAAGACTTCTGCCCTTTCTCAGAAGAAGGGCTCGGGGAAAAAGCCCTTTTACCCAAGGAAGGACTCTGCCTACAAAACCTACCCTCATTTCCAGGTCTCTACAGCTCCCCAGCAGGGTCAGCAGGCCAAGGGGCAGGGACATGGGCCCCATAGGCAGAAAACCCCCAAGCCACCAGCTCCGGCTCCTGCACAGCAGGGAGCGGGATTTTGACTCCCACTGCATAGCCCCTCCCCCACAGCTGGCTCCACTCAGCACAGGAGACCGGCTGACCCTGTACGCCCACAGATGGTCAGCCATAACAGGGGATACCTGGGTACTGAGCATAGTCCAAAAAGGCTACTTGCTCCACTTCAACCAGTTACCTCCCTCCTATTTTCCAGGGGAGCCTCCAAGACTCCCTCTGCACAGGAACCTCCTTCAGGAGTTGGCAAGTCTTTTACAGGAGCAGGCGATGGAACCGGTGCCTCATCACCTGAGAGGCCAAGGCTTCTATTCCAGGTACTTCCTAGTACCAAAATGGACAGGAGGCCTCAGGCCCATCCTAGACTTGCGAAATCTCAACAAGTTCCTGGAGAGGGAAAAGTTCAAGATGCTTACCTTTGGAATACTGCTGCCCTACCTCCAGCAGGGATATTGGCTATGCTCCTTAGACCTAAAGGATGCTTATACTCACATCCTCATTCATCCAGTTCACAGACAATATCTCAGATTTGTAGTGGGAGGAAATCATTTTCAGTACAGAGTACTTCCATTTGGCCTAACCTCCGCACCCAGGGTTTTCACCAAGTGCCTGGCGGTGGTGGCAGCCTATCTCAGAAACCAGGGCATCTTTGTCTTTCCATACCTGGACGACTGGCTCATCAGAGGTCAGTCTCCACAGGAGGCCAGACAGGCCACTCTCTGCACTGTCTCTCTTCTCCAGCACCTGGGTTTTGTCATAAACTTCACAAAGTCCACTTTGCTCCCCTCACAAGACATAGAGTTCATAGGAGCAAGGTTGGATACCTTACAAGCAATGGCTTATTTGCCCGAGAACAGAGCTCACAGACTGATAGCTCTGGCCCAGCAGTTTCACAAGGGATCTCTGGTCTCTGCCAGACATTTCCTGAGGCTTTTGGGCCACATGGCCTCCACGGTCCATGTAACTCCAAATGCTCGTCTGCATATGCGGCCTGCTCAATGGTGCCTCAGAGCTCAGTGGATACAGGCCACAGGAGACTTGAGGGACAAAGTAAGAGTTTCCAACCTACTGGCGGTTGCCCTGCAGTGGTGGCTGCATCTCCCAAACCTGATCAAAGGGGTGCCTTTCCAGGCACCATCACACACACACAGGTGTTGATGATCGATGCTTCTCTTCAAGGTTGGGGTGCACATTGCCAAGGGGCATGCACTCAGGGCCTCTGGTCCCCTTGGGAGGCCAGACAGAAGATCAATCTGTTGGAGTTGCGAGCTATTCGATTAGCTCTACAAACTTTCTCTCATGTCCTCTCTCACCAGTCTGTCTTGATTCAGATGGACAACCAAGTAGCAATGTTCTATGTAAACAAACAAGGAGGCACAGGGTCCAGGCTTCTGTGTCAGGGAGCACAGGCCCTGTGCGCCTTTGCAGTCAAGAACGGCATGTTTCTCAAGGCAGTTTATCTACCTGGCCAAGAAAATTACCTGGCAGACAGATTGAGCAGGATTCTACAGCCTCACGAATGGCATTTGAATCCCCTAGTGGTCCAGCAGATCTTCCTAAAATGTGGTCTTCCAACCATCGATCTCTTTGCCAGTCCACTGAACCGTTAGCTGCCCAGGTTCTGTTCCAGACAACCGCATCCTCTGCGAATAGCAGCAGATGCCTTCCTAATCTCTTGGTCTACGGGCCTGCTGTATGCATTTCCTCCAATGCCTCTAGTGGCCCGAACCCTATTCAAGGTTCTTTGGGACAGGGCCTTCCTGATCCTGGTAGCCCCCAGATGGCTGAGACAACCGTGGTTTCCACTCCTTCTGAAATTGGCGGTGGACACTCCACTCCCTCTGGGGATGCAACCCGATCTCCTGTCTCAGGATCAGGGATCTCTCCTGCACCCCAACCTCCAGTCCCTCCATTTGATGGCCTGGCTGCTGAAAGGGTAGTTCTAGCCCCCCTTACTTCTACCTAGAGAAGTGGAGGAGGTGGTTTTGGCCTCTAGGAGACAATCCACTCGGAAGTCTTATGCCTTCAATTGGCGTAGGTTCTCCACCTGGTGTGCTCAGCGCCAAGAGGATTCGTTTTCATGCCTGGTACCAGTGGTGCTGCAGTATCTGCTTCACCTGTCGGACCTAGGCCTTAAATCCAACTCTGTTCGGGTCCACCTCAGTGCTCTGTCAGCGCACCACTCACCGGTCGAAGGCCAGTCTCTGTTGGCCCATCCCTTAGTGACCCGCTTCCTCAGAGGCCTGCTTTTGCTCAAGCCTCCGATTCGTCCACCAGCCCCTGAGTGGGATTTAAATGTGGTCTTGCAACAGCTTACTCACCCACTGTTTGAGCCGATGGCTACCTGTCATTTACGCTTCCTTTCCTGGAAGGTGTTGTTCTTGGTGGCTCTTACCTCGGCCAGGCGTGTGAGTGAACTACAGGCTCTGGTTTCTGACAGACCGTACACACGGTTCTATAGGAACAGGGTGGTCTTAAAGGTTGTCTCCTCCTTCCACCTCATTCAGGAGGTGGTTCTTCCGACCTTCTTTCCCAGGCCGCATGCCAGCCGGGCTGAAATGGTCTTGCATACCCTGGACTGTAGGAGGGCGTTGTCTTTCTACATTGACCGTACGCAGGGACATCGAAGGGCTGTTCAGCTCTTCGTATCTTTTGATCCTAATAAGTTGGGATTACCTGTCTCCAAGAGTACCCTGTCCATTTGGGTAGCAGACTGTATCGCCTGGGCGTACAGGGCAGCTGGCCTCTCCTTGCAGGGCCGAGTCACGGCCCACCGTGTCAGGGCGAAGGCTGCATCAGTAGCTCATCTCCGCTCTGTTCCGTTGGCAGACATCTGCCGGGCTGCTACTTGGGCTTCAAGCCAGACTTTTGCGGCCCATTACTGCCTCAAGAGGGAGTCCCGCAGGGACAGTGTTTTCGGTCAGGCGGTACTCCGTAATCTCTTTGAGGTTTAGGCAACTCCTACCCTCCGGCCCTTGTGTTGGGCTACCGTTCAGGGGCGTTCTCAGAGAAGATTCTTATCTCGCCTGCTGAGGCTCTAGAGGGAGCTTATTGTTCAGCATTGGGTTCTCGGTAGCCTAGAGCTTGGGAGTCCCATATGTGAGGACTGACTTCCTGCTTGGTCCTGGAGAAAGAGTAGTTACTCACCTGTAACAGGTGTTCTCCAGGAGCAGCAGGAATCAGTCCTCATGACCCTCCCTCCTCCCCTTGGAGTTGCAGTCATATGATTTATTTTCTGTTTTTTTGCTGTCTTTTATCTATGTCATCAGACTGTGCAAGATGGCACCCTTGGGCGGGAAGGGGACCGCGCATGTGCGCTGCATTCCCAAAGGCTTTCTTTGAAAGCTGGGGAAATGCTCCGCACGAGGGTTCCGTCGGCGCCGACGTCACCCATAGAGAACACCTGTTACAAGTGAGTAACTACTCTTATTCAGCAGCACTAACCATGTTAGTGCTACTGAATATCCCGCTTAGAGGCAGTTACGGGGTTTAAAGGTCTGTAAACTGTGTGCCTTGGAATATCGGGCCTGTAATAAATAAACAAAATCAAGAACGGACTGAAAGCATGTGCTGAACTCATCATAAGAAAAAAGAAGACCAAACAGGTCAACAAAACATCACATTGAAGAAAGAAATATTTCCCTATAGTTCCTCAATCCATTGGGAAAGTGAGTTAATGATACTGCAAACAAGCACAAAGGGAATTCCAAGTATATGAATAAACAAGACTGCTGGGGAGCGTGACATATCAAACTAGATAATGATAATATTCACTAATGAACAATGGACCCCACAGTTAAATTGACAGAAAGTCTATTATTTAGAAAGCTCCTCAAATATTTAGGATAAAAAAAAGATGTAGTGATATTCTCACATGCAATCAAACATGTACATGGAAACCAAAGAAGAAAACCTGCTCCAAGGGCCAAAGGTTCCGGGCTTCCTCTCAGCCGAAACAGCTATTCTGCCATAGTTCCTGTATCCGGAAAACCCCATCATGCCTTATCACCAGAGAAAGGTGCTATAGAAATCCAGCTAAATAAATTATCTCCCAATTTATCCTTGCTTCGAAAAAATAACCTAAGAAGTTTACTATGCTGCACTAGCTGTTAACTCACACTTGCCTGCACACTAACCAGCATGAATGATGTCACACTAAACAGGCTTTGTTAATTTCACATTATTTTTATTTATTTATCTAGGCTTATATATTGCTTTTCTACAAGTCAAAGCAGTGTACATTCAGGTACTGTGGATGTATATATATATATATATTGTGGGACCCTAGCCTGGGCCTAAGGCTTACAGCTATGGGCTGCCTTTTGTCTGAGCTTAAAAATGCAACTTTATTCTTTGTCGCCAGCAATGCACCCTGGGACTTGTAGTTGATAATTCACTTTCAAAGACAAACTGTAGTTGTGCAACCGTTGGTTGAGGCAAACAAGAATATTTATTTTGTGGATTTCCAAATGCATTAAAGTTCAGGCACACAAACACAATGGATACTTCTCCAATAACACAAGAGTAAAGTAAGGAAACTGGAACTGAATGTAAACTGAGCACAAGTCTCTTTAATAAAAACTGTTATCTTCAATAAAGCAAAATACAGCACAGCCTTATAAGCAATTTCAGCAAAGGTAATTTTCTTATTTTTCAAAACCTTCTTTTAAAACCCTGCTTACAGGTTTTTCAAGCTTCTTTAAAGCAAAAAGAGCAATCCATTAGAGAGTACTCTGGAATGGATTGTGACTTACAGCAATCAATCTGCATGGGTTCTGGTACTATGGCTGGCTTATCTCTGGACTCAACAGCTTCTTCAAACTTTCTGGCTTGTAGGAATTCATAAAACTCAATCCATAACTTCTGTTTCTGGTCATGAACATTTACATTCGAGGAGTGAGCTTTCCCTCCCTCTAATGCTTGCTTTAAAGTCCACATTTACTGCCCTGCTTGTGGCTGGGTTATGGTTCTTTCCCCAAAGGAACGTATCCACCCACCTTCTAGCAGTTGGACCTTTCAGCATAGGGTCCTGGATATTGGACAGAGGCACCTGTTCCAGCTGGTTTGTAGCCTTTCCAACTAACTGTCTGCTGGCTTTTGGTCTGGGAGTTTTTCTCAGATATGGAGTGCTTCCTTCTCTGCTTTCAGGCTTCAGCAACTGGAAGTCAGCCCCCTCGTGGCTCTCAGCACTCCTAACTCTCTGAGCTCCTTCCTCCTGGGAACTTTCTTCCCCCTGGGAACTCTCTTCCTCCTGGGAACTCCTTCGTGCACGCTGAGAACTCCTCTGTGAACTCTGTAAGCTCCGTGTGCTCTCTCTCCTCTTCTCCCTTTGTGGTCTGTTTGGAGACAGGTTTAAAAACTTGTTTCTTTCCTGCCACACCTTTCTCTTTGCACGTGTGCTCGTAATCAGTAAGCAAGCCTGCCTCCTCGTCAGAGCTAGGGTGTGGCTTGACTTGACTTTTTTTCAAAGCAGTTTTTCTCCCACTGTGCAAAGCTTGGCTGTCAGTAGTTTTAAAGGCACAAGTACCATTTTCTTCTATTTCCATTATTTCCTGGTCACTCTCATCACCACAATACATACATATATATATATATATATATATATATATATATATCCCTTGTCCCAGAAGGCTTCACAATTGATGTTTTTGTACCTGAGGCAACAGAGGGTTAAGTGGCTTGCCCAAGGCCACAAGGAGCATTTGTAGGACTAGAAACCCCAGTCCTTCTGGCTCAAAGTTTCTGTCCTCTAGTGGGATTCAAAGCCTTGGCCCCCTGGCCCATGGTAACTTGCCCCAACCACTAGGCCACTCCTCCATCTCTATTTAGTGCATGCTGGGAAAGGAAATGGGTGGGTGGAGACTGGATGTGGAAACACACCATAGTTAGCATGAGGGTTGGCAACACACATTCCCCATCGATGTTGCAGGTGATACAGATGTATTTAATATCACCTCAGTGGGTGGCATTTCATACAAATTTCTGCCGGCACGCATTAGGGTCTGAATTAGTGCAGTATCTGCAAGGGCCATGCTGTACACACCCCCAACAGGCAGCACAGACATGTTGCACCTACTGTGTGTTGATTTCTACTCTCAACATGCAATACTTGCAAAACTTTAGCGCCCCTTAGTAAATATACCCCTAAGTGTCTAGTCTCTATCCAGTTCCAAAATATGAATTTCTGGAAGTAATAAAGGAAATCTTATCTCCACCTGCAGTGGACTTTCCAAAATGTGAGTTATATATAAACTATCGAAGGATATCTCACCTTGTATGGAATTCCTTTTTTGTGTGTCAACAAGTCTTTTCTCAGACAGACAGTACACCCTCCTCATCAAAGGGGTAGCCTATGTAGACATATTGAGAACATCCATTGAATATTTCTTGAATGTTTCTACAGAAGAGATAAGGACTTGGGAAAATTAAGGAAATTTAAATTCAACTTCCTTTTGTGATTTTCGGGTCTCTCTATTTAAACATGGGGGGTGCTGATACCTCAGTTTTTCCAGAGTTTTCAACAAAAGATTTCTAGGGATGCACCGCTGTTTGAAATGATATTGGAAGTGTCAACGGCATATCCTATGTTTCACAGATTTTTCAAATGGACTAATGGAAAGAAACGTGAAATTCAGGGTATTTTTCCTTCTTGTCACAAACACACTATCTTAGGACCATGTTTACCATAGGGAGCACTCGTAGCATGCTTTTATGTTAGTATAAAGCACAGCGCTACATTTCATCCTGCCATTCATGTATTGTTAACCACCACACTGTGCTAATTGGTATGCGAGTGCATTTAATGCCACCCTTAGAGGTAGCATTAAGTGCACCCACACCAATGATATGATGCGCAATCAATGCCCACGTTCTGCCCCTAACCTGCCCAGTCCCTACCCAATCCCGCATTAGTGGGGAGTTGTTAGCATGTGGCCGCACACATCATGTTTAGCATATGACAGACCCCCATGCTAACATGCCCATTAGTAAACATACTCCTCATTGTGTGATATTCGTACAGAGCACACACTATGTATGAATAATGTATGGGAACAGTGAAAAGCAGACCTGAAATGAAACACTTCTTGAAACAGGACAAAATAAATGAAAAAAACCCAAGCAAACCCCAAAACAATATAAAAGAAATAAAACAAAATAACTTCAATGCACATCCTACTGTTTCTGGACCTAAGAGTTTGAGCCCAACAATGAAACGGCAATATTAGTAAAAGGACTGGAAGCCACACTCTCTCAGTGCATGATGGCTTCACAATTTCCTTTAAAGCTATTGCTCTTAGTTTCTCTGGAAAGATTTGTTGATAACTGTGTTTATTTAACACCTGCCTCTTCCTACTCCCTCTCTGCTTGCAAAGAGGATTGTATTCTTTCCATGTGTTTGTGCTTCAATCAGGTCAAATTGTGATGAGGTGACCTCTTAATCCAAAATAAGCTCTCCACATTGATCTGAAATGAAACTCTATGGCTGTCATTCCATGGTGTTGGGCAACTGTTATACCAGATGTCAAGGCATGTGGGGCAACTTAATTGGCTGCTGTGTGCACATATATATAATATATATGTGCGTGTGTGTATGCATATATTTATATATGTTGTCCACATCTCTCATGTGCTTTCTTTCTCTGTTACCATAACCCATTACACCTACGCCCTCCTGTAACTACAGAATTTTCCTTGACAAATGTACCTTCTGTGACTTTTCTAGACATAGAATTTACAAGAGCAGCCCTCAGTGGGACACCGTGAGGCATAAATCCTGAAATATTTAGTAAAACCTTCTACATTTATTACACTTAATACTGTATTAAACATGCTCAGCAGGATCCCATAAATCCAAGACCCTCATAGACTTCGGACTGAGTTTCTTTCTGGCACTGTTCCAGTTGCAGGGGCTAAACTCTGCCAGAGCCAGATTTCTGTTTGATTTGCTCAGTGAGTTTATTTCACTGTAATTAGGGCCGCATATCAGAGTGATGGTTTCATGAGGCATGCTGGGGATTTGGGGGCTTAGCCTAATTTCCTCAAAGGGCTGCAGCTTTCCTCAGCTGCCACAGCTGTCTGCATTTCTGTATTTGCACTTTTGTGGGTGCATGTATGTCTGGGGTGTTGAGATGGAAACCATCCCTTCTCTCTAGTGCCTAGCTTAGCTTCCAGGATAGTGAAGATAGGCTGTTACAGAGCTGTCAGGTTGAAGGATGACATCCTCTTTCTAACGCTGATCCCAGGTTAGTAGAAGCAGTCACTGTGCAGTCTCAGTTGCCCACTGCAGACTCTTGTATGGACCCCACTGTCGCACTAGGAGGTCCTCTACTGCTTTCTGACTGTCTGGCTTTTCCGCTTCTAGTGAACTGTAGCTGTCTGTCTCCACTTCTGTCTTTTGCTGCCGCCTTCCTCTCGGTCTTCTTACTGTCTAAGACACAGTTTCTTCTTTATCCTATTCATTCTCTTCCTTTCCCTTTCTTCTGGTCTGTCTCCCTGCCTCACGCTCTTATCTCTCCTCCCTCCTATCACATGGGAGATCTCCTGGACAGCTACATCGGCCATATCCACCAAAAGCCTGATTAAGACCAGAAAATCCCTGCACAGAGGTCATGGAACTGCTTTACATTGAGACCTAGAATATGACAGCAGATCGAGTCCATGCAGCCTGGCCAGTTTCATGCCTTGTGCATGGTCATGGACTTCCAGCTTTCATCTCACTACTTTGCAACTAAACATTCTCTGAGCCTCTCTCAAGGTTTCTTGCATTCCATTTTCATTTTAGTTTTCCCTGGGAGGCCGTTCCATATATATTCATCATCCTTCCATACTACTCCACATATCATTCTACTCCACATATCATACAAACCTCATTATGAAAGCAGCAAATAAGCCTAGAGAACTCTTTAGCATTGTAAAGAAACTCACCAAAGAACATACTAGTCATGACAAACATCAAATCGCCCCCAAGAATACTCAAACTACCTAATGAACAAGCACTATATACAAGCCAACACAAGTAGCACGGAAACAACCGAACCAAAAAGGCCCAATAATAAGCAAGAATGGAAAAACTTCACCATTCCTACAGTACAGCAAATAGAAGACATCATGAACATCCTGAATACAACTACATCCCCTACAGACTCGTGCCCGGTAGAATGGATTAAAAACTCCAAAGACCAACTATCCAAACACATCCACAAAATTGTAAAAGACTCACTAATACAAGAATATATGCCACTGACACTCAAGCAAACCACAATACGACCTGTCCTCAAAGGGGCTAGGCTGAATCCAACAGACCCAAAATCATACAGACCCATATCAAGTCTTCCATTCTTGGCAAAGGTTATTGAAAAGGTGACGCAGAGACAGCTACAAGAGCACATCGATCTACAAGCACCGTTGGACCCACAGCAGCATGGATTCAAGCCAGTGCACAATGTGGAAACTCTACTTACATCTCTATTTGACAATCTACTGAAAGGTATGGATAATTTAAAAAATGGATTTTTACTAGTATTCATTGACATCTGTGGTGGCGAAGACAGCCAGGTCCCTATGGAGATAGAAAAAGTACAAGCAGTTTCCCCTAGTCAGAGGGAAAGGGAAAGAAATGGTCATTTTAAAAGTGCAGCTAACGCTGAGAAAAACCTGTCAAAGGTTGTTGTCCAAAAGCCACGCCCCAGCTCCATGGCAACTGAGGGTGGTAATGCAGGACAGCTGGGGGCGGGGTGGAAAGATACCGGCCAGTCCCACGCATATAAACCCCAGAGAACAGGGAGAGACAGGCAGGCAAGGAGATTACCAGGATTCCCAGGTTTCCCAAGACAGGCAAGGAGATTGCCAGGACACGAGAGGAAGAGAGCTGACTCTGAATCAGAGGCGGAGTCTGAAAGGGAGCCTCATTCGGAGCAAGAGTTTCACTCTTGCAGGAGGAAAAGAGATGAGAGGGCTAACTTAACCAGGAAACAGCATGGCCAGGGAGATGGCAGTGAAGCATTGCTGAAGAAACTCCCAAAAGGTATTGCTGCTAAAGTTACTAGCCAAAGGTCTCAGGAAAAGTCCCCAGACAGCAAGTGGAGGGAAAGATATCCCCTAAGCCAGCTCCAGCAGTTTAACCAGCACCAGGGTTATAGGAAGCCTGTAGGTGGTTCAAGAACCCAGGAAGGGCTGGTAAGGAAGCCTCTCAGTAAAGAAACTTTGAATGTTTTAAAACTGGTAAAACGTATGCTAAAAGACCAGGAAGTAACCTGTGGAGAGAACAGTTCTGTGTACCGAGGGAAGGCTCGAGGGGAACAGCTGTTTTCTAACGACGTCACAGAACAATCGTGTTCAGAATGTCAGTCAATAGACATCGGGGAAAATGATCTTTTGAGTGAGCCTGAACAGGCTATGGAATATGAGTTGTCCCTGGTAGTGAAGTAAGAATGTTTGGAAATATAAGTTTGAAGAAAATTCCATTTCTGTGATATGCATGGTGTTTCAAAGAGCAAAGAAGTTTTAATTAGTATGGCTGCTGCTCTAAATGAGACTTGCTCAGGAGGACTGCCTGGAGTCTCTGGATAACTGATTAAAACCCTTAAAGCTTTTGAAACAAAGAAGAAAAGTTTGTTTGCTAGAATTTTGCTGCATTGAAGTTTCAATGAACATTTTGAGTTTAGTTAAAGCACTGGGAAGTGAAGCTTTATTTTTGGAGAAATAACATTTGTTTGCTGAAGTAAGCACGAGCAATTCTTACCTTAGTTTCTTGTGGATGTTTTGTACACGTGATGTACCAAGCTTCATTTGAAGTTCCCGCTACTAAGGGAGGCGAATAAAAATATTCCTGCGTTTGCTTTCAACTCTCGGCTCAGCACTTTATTACAACTACATTTGCTCAAAGTACTACAACTCCCAGAGGCCTTTGCCCTGGAGTTTATTGAAAGAACATTCGCACCCCCTTTCCTCGTCAGGCAGCCGCCTAGGCGGGGGAAGGGCGCGACACATCACAGCAGCATTTGACACAGTCTCTCACCCAATAATGCTGAATGGACTACAGGAGATTGGGCTATGCAGCACTACATTGAAATGGTTCACATCCTACCTAAGTCACAGAACGCAACAGGTCAAAGGAGACCATGGAAACTCATCAAAGTTCCCCATCATCCAAGGAGTACCACAGGAATCAGCCCTATCTTCAGTCCTATTCAACATATACATCCAGCCGATCTGCAACATCATCAAATGTCACAGGATACAATATCACATCTATGCTGTATTGGGGTTTTTCTGGGCTTCCTCTACGATTATTTGGGGAATTTTCTTATTTTGTATTATGGCTGCAATGTCCGCCCCAACATCCATACAGGACCTACCTTAAACAAATTGCTTGTGCCACCATAAGAGCATGGAAAATTTTTTAATTTTATTTTGCCAGGTCTGTAACATTACAAGCTTTGCTTTTTATCTTATAAGTTACAAATTTCAATATCAATCCATAGCATCAATACATCTATAACAAGCAAAGCACCTGACTTAAGTGTAAAGGGTCCTGGAGACAGAGACAGCCTTACTCCAATGAGATCAGCTAATGTCTGTCTCCCTGTCAGAATTTCTCTGCTATATTTATATCCTTTTTTAGGCTTGAGACAAATCTACTATTGATATGCAGATTTCCTTTCTTTCATTTCCCTATTTTTTCAAGCAAATCTGCTCCTAAATCTCTATTTTTCCCTTGGGGCATCCTGTCTCAACCATTCTCATGGCAATCTTCATAGCTGTGTGCTGACCCTGGTTCCTGTAGATAAAGTTCTTTGTTTTCCCCTTTGTTCATTCAAGGGGCCCAGGTGATAGTTTTGTCACTAGCTGTGTAGTTCTCATTGTCTCAGCCAGGTGACAGGTTTTTTTCACTAGCTGTGTAGTTCTCATTGTCTCAGCTCTGGGTCAGGATATTAGCTTATTCCATAGTTCCAAACTGCTAATTCTGCCGTTTTAGTGTGAAAAGATAAAAGGGTCAGCAGGCTTTTTTCTTTCTTAGGCCTGGAGCTCAGACGTTAGCACAAAGATGGAAAACAGTATTACCTGAAGGGGGATTCATTTTTTCCCTTCAGCTGATGACATTATGCTGTATGACTCTCGCTCCAGACTTGTCTTCCATGTCCAACTGCCTGGAGGACATCAACAACTGGCTCACGGATAACAACCTAAAAGTCAATTTCAACAAAACTGAAGCAATCATCATATCCAGAAACCCCAGCTCTCCTCAACCACAGAGCATAAACATCCTGAACCATAACATACCAATAAAAGAGAAGGTGACATACTTATGCATCACCCTGGACAGAAGCCTAAGCCTCCATGCTCACATAAACAAAACCGCAGCAAAAGCATACCAGCGACTAAAGGTCATCCGGAGACTCAAACCAATCCTCAGTCAAGACCACTTCTGAACCATATGTCAAGCGGTCATCACACCCGTACTGGACTACGGAAACTCCCTCTATCAAGGCCTATCTAAACAGGCTACTCACACACTCCAGCTCATGCAAAACACAGCAGCTCGCATTATAACCAGCACTGCCAAGAACGATCACATTACACCTGTACTACAACAACTGCACTGGCTCCCAATACATGTGCGGGCAAGATTCAAAACCACCACAAACATATACAAGATCATACACAAATGCACAGCGGAGGTACTCCAAATCCTGATAGCCAAGGACTCAAACAGCCGACCCAGATGATCCGGCAACAGCAACAAACTGCACACACCAACTGGATACCATAAGACAAAGCAAGTTACTTCCAGTAGAGCCATATCCCTCTCAGCGCTGGCCCTTTGGAACAACCTCCCCGACGAACTGAGGGTGATGAATGACCTCAAGGACTTTCACAAATCCCTTAAGACCTTCCTATTCAGAGAATAGTATAACTAATCAGATAAAGGACCCACCAACTGAGCCTGAATGTTAGCCCCCGTTTTTAACCTTTTATGTAAGTAGTGTCACCCAACTAAATGTAACCCCAACGTATGTAGCCCACCACCTTGATTGAAGGAAAAGGTGGTATATAAATATAGATAAATAAATAAATAAATAAAATAAGTTAGATCCCAACTTCCTCCCTTCCCCAAAATGTTCTGCTCCCCATAAGATTTCTTGTTATTGTTATGTTACAGTGGAAAACAGAGCACATATTCATGTCCTGTACACAATTCTTGTTCTTTGTAAACTGCTTTGAACTGCAGAAAGGCAGTTTAGAAAAAACCTTAAATTTATAAATAAAATAAATAAATAAATCCTTCATAGAAACATTTTTGGATGTTGCTCTTGCATCAAAACATTTCCTTGTTCTACAACAAGGGTTCTCAACCCAGATCTCGGATCACATCTAACCAGTCAAGGTTTCAGGATAACCACAATGAATATGCCTGAGAGAGATTTACATACAATGGAGGGAATGCATGCAAATCTATCTCATGAATATTCATTGTGGTTATCCTGAAAACCTGACTGTCCCAAGGACTGGCTTGAGAACCACTGTTCTAGAGCATTCTTTCCTCTGGATAAGGGTTGCTTTTATGTACATTGATGTATGTACTTATTTAATTACTTTTATTATTTGATTTAATATAATTTTAAATCTTAAAGTGGATTATACAAAAAAAAATCATAGCTACTGTACCTCAATGTCACTCGCTTTAAAATACCATTGATTGGAGAGTGGTCAATGTAACACCTATTTTTAAAAATGGTTCCAGGGGTGATCCGGGAAACTACACACCAGTGAGCCTGACATCACTACCGGGCAAAATGGTAGAAACCATTCTAAAGAAAAAAATTACTGAACATGTAGATAGTAATGGTTTAATAACAGAAAGCCAATATGGATTTAGCCAAGGAAGATATTATCTTACTATTCCTTCTCGTTTCTCCGGGCCAGTCCAGGGAACGATAGGGTTGTCAATCCCTTCCAGCAGCTGAGGACTGTAAACCAAACTTTTGCCAGCAGCTTAAACCCCTCCCCTTGCTGTTCCACTCCAGTCTTACAGTCCTCAGCAGCTGGAATGGATGTTGGTTCGGTGCCTCTCCCTCCTCATTGACTGCTAATTGACGGCTATCTGGTGTATAAACAGACTAAATAAGCAGATAAGCTCTAGCTGAGCTGAAGCTTTGCTTATTTCCCTGACACAGCTACAATTGTCTGGGTTCAGCCCGGAGAGCCGGTACTGCGCGTTAAAGCAGTGTGCGAGGCAGAGCCTGCCTCGCATCAGCCGGACTCTCTCGCATGCAGGAGGCTTAGCCTGGGAGCCCCAGGATCCACCCGTCCTTGCAAAGACTCGTGTCCTCCGTCTCCCGCTAGCTGCGGGGCAGCGGAGGCACGGCCAGGAGCACAGCTTTTAGGTACGGGAGTTGGGAGGCAACGATTTCCGAGTCGGGTCCCTTGTGTATCGAGTACCCTTGTAGGTCCTAGGCTTTGCAGCAGCGTGTGAGGGGGTTGGCGGCTGGTCGGCAGTTCGCGTTTCTGGCACGGGGGTTTCCGGACCGACTACCAGTTTTCCCTCTCAGTTTTCCCTCTCAGTTCTGGTCGGTTTTTGCTGCGCGCGATGGAGGGCAAGTCGGAGCAGAAACAAGGGGACAAAAATCACCTTCCCTCTGAAAAGGAGGGAACGGCGGCCATTTTGACAGCGCCGGCCGTTTCTCCCGCGGTTCAGTCAAAGCCTAGCAAACGTAAATCAAAGGCGCATAAAGAAGCTCCTGCGCCGGTGACCGCAGCACCAGCCTTGCCTGAAGCTCAGGGAGAGCTGTCTGCTTTGTTTTCGCCCGATTTCATTTTGGCCTTACATAAGGCCTATGTACTGAAGGCTTCTCAGCTTCTAAGTCCCTCACTAGCAACTACTGTGGAGGACACGGTCCGGCCTGCAGGAGCTACATGTGATCCA
Source organism: Ichthyophis bannanicus (assembly GCA_033557465.1). Taxonomy (NCBI): domain Eukaryota; kingdom Metazoa; phylum Chordata; class Amphibia; order Gymnophiona; family Ichthyophiidae; genus Ichthyophis; species Ichthyophis bannanicus. The sequence continues at coordinate 43,698,119 of CM066042.1, read as the reverse complement.
GATGAAGGCCCTTCCCAGAGGGGGGCATCACTGGGAGCTGGGCTCGAAGGCGCAGAGCAGCAGCTTTCCATGCCTCCCAGAGTGGAGGATGGGGAAATCATTTCCGAAGCAGGTATGGAAGCTTGGCCCATAGAACTTGAAGAGGGTGAACTGGCTCCGGGGGAGGACCCTAATGTCTTTAGGGTGTTCCGTAAGGAGGAACTAGGGGCTCTTATTGCACAATCCTTAGCCGCTCTGAATATTGTGGTGCCCTCGCTGCCACAGGAACCCTTGGAAGATCCATTGTTACAAGGCTTTAAGACAGAGCAGCGCTGTTTTCCAGTTCACCGAGTTATCAAGCAGATGGTGGAATCGGAGTGGGAGTTCCCGGAGGCTACGCTTCGGGGGGCTCGCGCTCTGGGTCACCTATACCCCATTCCCCTGGAGGAAAAGGAGTTATTGAAAATGCCTAAGGTGGATGCCTTAGTCTCGGCGGTGACTAAGAAGACGACCATACCCGTAGAAGGTGGAGTGGCGCTTAAGGACCTGCAGGATCGTAAGCTTGAGGTGCTCCTGAAGCAGGCCTTTGATTCCAGTGCTCTGGCGTTGCAGACGTCCTTTGTGGAGCGTATGTCTCCAGAGCTTCTATTCGTTGGCTCCAGGGGGAGTCGGCGGCACAGTCTCCGGAAGGTTCGTCCGCGGATGGAGCTATGATTTGGTTAGAATCTCTGCAAAGTCCATGGCTTCTGTGATTGCGGCCCGTCCTAAGACGACCAGAGCGGGCCTGGGGTTTAAGGGTCCAGGACGAGATTCTCGCAGATTCAGGGGGGCACGTTTTGCTCCCTATCCGAAGTCTCGTTTCGGCCCTCGCAATCAGTCCTTTCGGGGAGCTCGAGGCTTCGGCAGAGGTTATTTCAATGCTCAACAGGGAGCAGCGAAAAAACCTCAATGAAGGTCAGCTGGTCCAGGTGGAGAAACCTGTGGGGGGTCGCTTGCAGGGGTTTCTCTCTGCCTGGGCCGCGATTACATCAGACCAATGGGTGCTCGAAATCATTCGAGAGGGGTATGCGTTGGAGTTTGCTCTCCCGTTAAGAGAGGTCTTCATGGTGTCTTGCGGGGGAACAGGACAGAAAAGGCAGGCTATAAGCGATACACTGCACAGGTTGTTACAACTACAGGCGGTGGTTCCGGTGCCCCAAGACCAGTGCGGACTAGGTCGATACTCGATTTATTTTGTTGTTCCCAAGAAAGAAGGTTCTTTTCGTCCTGTTCTCGATCTCAAGCATGTAAACCGCTCGTTAAAAGTAACGCATTTTCAGATGGAAACGCTCCGGTCCGTGATTCGGGCCGTGCATAAGGGGGAATTCCTCTCGTCCCTAGATCTCACAGAAGCTTATCTACACATTCCGATCCGCCCAGATCATCAGCGTTTTCTGAGATTTGCGGTGCTCGAGGGTCATTTTCAGTTTCAAGCAATGCCGTTCGGCTTAGCGACGGCTCCTCGGACGTTCACGAAGGTGATGGTAGTTGTAGCGGCGGCTTTGCGCAAAGAAGGTATTCGCGTACACCCTTATCTAGACGATTGGTTGATCAGGGCAGATTCTTATCCGGAGGCGGTGGCGGCTACGGCGCGAGTAGTGCAGGTCCTCGAGCAGCTCGGTTGGGTCGTCAACCGGGCGAAGAGTCAGCTGCACCCAGTCCAGCAGCTTACTTACCTAGGTGCCTTGTTCGACACCGACGTGGGGTCGGTAGGTTTGCCCGAGAACAGGGTGTTGAAGATCTTGAGTCAGGTGAAAGCCTTCTTGGCTCAGACTGCCCCGTCGGCGTGGCGATACCTGCAGCTCTTGGGCTCCATGGCAGCGACTCTGGAGCTGGTTCCTTGGACCAGGGCACATATGAGGCCTCTGCAGCAAGTTTTGTTGTCCAGGTGGTCTCCTCAGCTTCAGCCTCTATCTCAAAAGTTGATTTGTCCGGAGCCAGTGCGGCTCAGCCTGCAGTGGTGGTTAGACGCCTCTCATCTGCGAGCGGGGGTTCCGTTGGAGGAGCCACAGTGGGTGATTCTCACCACGGACGCCAACTTATCAGGCTGGGGAGCTCATTGTCAGACTCAGGTGGCGCAGGGGCTATGGTCCCTGTCGGAAAGCTCATGGTCGATCAACCGGTTGGAACTCAGAGCTGTGCGCTTGGCGCTGGAACGCTTCCGCTCCTCAATCGAGGGCAGAGCAGTCCGGGAGTTCTCCGACAATGTGGCGGCGGTCTCCTATATCAATCAGCAGGGCGGGACAGGCAGCGCCGTCTTGCTGGAGGAGAGTCAACAGCTCATGAATTGGGCGGAATCTCATCTTCTTGCTTTGTCGGCGGCTCATGTAGCAGGGAAAGACAACGTACAAGCGGATTTTCTCAGTCGCCATCTTCTCGATCCGGGAGAATGGGAGCTAAATGCAGCGGTGTTTCATGCCATTGTCCAGCGCTGGGGACCGCCAGCGATGGATCTCATGGCTTCTCTATCCAATGCCAAGGCGTCTCGCTTTTTCAGCAGACGCAGGGAACACATGTCAGAGGGTCTCGATGCTCTCGTGCAGGTCTGGCCGGAAGATCTTCTGCTGTATGTGTTTCCTCCATGGCCTATAATAGGTCGTGTGATCCAACGCGTTGCAAACCACAAAGGAAGAGTAATTCTCATCGCGCCGGATTGGCCCAGGCGGCCGTGGTATGCGGATCTGGTTCAGCTCCTGGTGGATGCGCCGTGGCGCCTGCCAATTCATTGCAACCTGTTGAATCAAGGTCCGATCTTAATGCCTCAGGTGGATCGCTTCTTGCTTACGGCTTGGCTCTTGAAAGGGAAAAGCTGAGCCGTAAAGGCTACTCGGCTTCTGTGATAGCCACCATGCTGAGTTCGAGAAGGAGGTCGACTTCGTTGGCCTATGTTCGCGTCTGGTGCGTCTTCGAGTTGTGGTGTTCTCGGCGTAGCATTCGTCCGTTTTCGGCGGCAGTATCCCATATTTTGTCGTTTTTGCAGAGCCGTCTCGATAAGGGATTAGCACTGAACATGCTCAAAGTGCATTTAGCGGCCTTAGCCTGCTTTAGGGGTTTAGTGAGCGGTCGTCGTTTAACGACGCACGGCGATATTCGACGTTTTTTCCCGGCGGCTGGCATTCTCAAACCTCCCTTACGCCAGGTCGTTCCGGCTTGGGATTTGAACATTGTTCTAGAGGCTTTAACGCAGCCTCCCTTTACGTCGCAGGTGTCCGGGAGGTTGAAGGAATTATCCTGGAAGACGGCGTTTCTGGTCGCTATCTGTTCTGCTCGTAGAATATCTGATTTGCAGGCTCTGTCTTGTAGAGAGCCTTACCTGCAGTTTTTGGCGGAAAAGGTGATTCTGCATCCAGTTCCCTCATTTCTCCCTAAGGTGGTTTCTAGCTTTCATGTGAATCAGTTGGTGTCCTTGCCTGTGTTCTCTGACCTCACGGGCTCTCCGATGGATGGCGCGCTCAAAAGCTTGGATCTCGGCAGAGTGTTGAAGACGTACCTCAAAGCTTCTCAGGGTTTGCGTAAATCAGATCGGTTGTTTGTTCTGTTCGGGGGCCCGCATAAAGGGCAGGCGGTGACAAACGCAACTATTTCCAGATGGGTCAAGCAGGCCATAGTGGCGGCTTATGAGGCAAAGGGTAGGTCTCCACCAGAGGGTCTCAAAGCACATTCTACGCGGAGTCAGGCAGTGTCCTGGGCTGAGTATGCCGCAGTTCCTCCGGTAGATATTTGTAGAGCCGCCACCTGGTCTTCCTTGCATACTTTTACAAGACACTACCGGTTAGATGTTCAGGCCAGGGAGGATGCGAGAGTGGGGGCGGCTGCTATTATCGCAGGGCTTGCCGGTCCCTCCCAACTTTAGGTACTGCTTTGGTACTACCCTATCGTTCCCTGGACTGGCCCGGAGAAACGAGAAGGAAGGAGAAATTAGGTCTTACCTGCTAATTGTCTTTCCTTGAGTTTTCTCCGGGCCAGTCCAGGGCCCACCCAGCTTTTCTTTTCCCTATGCTCGGTCATTCCGTTTGGGGATACGACACACCACATGTCCCAGCATGCTACGTGATTTCTGAGAGTGGGGCTTCGGTTGGCGTGGTTATTGGGGCTCCCTTGCGTTAGCCGCAACAGGGGTTTTGTTCCAAAGATTATTGATTTAAAAAACAAAAGAAAAGAAAAGAAAAATGTATATACAAATGCTCCTTGCAGTGTTACATCGGCTTGCTAAGGCATTTGTGTGCTTTTTGTCCGGGGAAATGTACAAAGTTATCAGTGCTTTTTGTTATTTTCTAGTTTCACAGTTATCTTATAGGCTGCTTTGGCAATAGGAGACTGGAGCGGAACAGCAAGGGGAGGGGCTTAAGCTGCTGGCAAAAGTTTGGTTTACAGTCCTCAGCTGCTGGAAGGGATTGACAACCCTATCGTTCCCTGGACTGGCCCGGAGAAAACTCAAGGAAAGAAAATTAGCAGGTAAGACCTAATTTCTCCATTTGTTATATTTTTTGAAGGTATGAATAAACAGGTAGATAAAGGTGATCATGTTGACATACTTTATCTTCATTTTCGAAAAGCCTTTTCACAAGGTCCCTCATGAGAGACTTGTGGAAATAAACAAGTCATGGGATAGGAGACAGTGTACTATTGTGGATCAGGAACTGGTTGAAAGATAGAAAGCAGAGAGTAGGGCTAAATGACCAATTTTCTCATTGGAGAAAGGTGAATAGTGGAGTACTCCAGTGATCTGGGCTGGGTCTGCTGCCTTTTAACATATTTATAAATGACCTGGAAATGGAATCAACGAATGAGGTGATCAAATCTGCAGATGACACAAAATTATTCAAAGTTTTGAAACACAAGAGGATTGTGAAAAATTGCAAGAGAACCTTAATAAATTGGAAGACTGGACATCCAAATGGGAGATGGAATTTAATATGGAAAAGTGCAAAGTTGACAGGAAGAAAATCGATGCCTTTGAATTATGGTGCTGGCAAAGAATACTCTGTATACCATGGACTGCCCAAAGAATAAACCAGCCAATACTAGAAGAAATCAAACCAAAGCTTTCTTTAAAAGCTCAGATGACAAGACTGACTTTCATACTTTGGACACATCATGCAAAGAGATAGATCATTAGAGAAAGATATCATGCTTGCCAAGGTTGAAGGCCAACGCAAAAGAGGAAGGCCAGCAATGAGACGGATAGATACAATAACAGCAGCTATGGATGCCACGGTATCAACAGTGACCCACCTGACTGAAGACCAAATACAGTTTAGGACAGCTATCCAGAGGTTCGCCATGAGTCAACACTGACTCGATGGCACTTATTGTTTATTAAACATTTGATATACCGCCCCCCATTATATCGGGGCGGTTTACAATTTAAAAAAAATCAAAGAAGAAAGGAAATTAAAATCAATATAAACAAGGAAAGAAGAAGAGAATGAAAAAGAAAATAGTACTATTCAGAAATAAAAAGGAGGGGAGAATCAAGAGATTAGGGGGGGAGGCTGAAGGCGGAGGAGAAAAGGTGGGTTTTTAGGAGGGAACGGAATTTGGGGTAGTACTCTTAACAATAACAAGTGTGAAGCTATGCATTTAGGGAAGAACAACCCAAACTACAGTTAGACAATGCAAGGTTACACATTAGGAAACACCAACCAGGAAAAGGATTTAGACGTCATCATGGATGATATGTTGAAATCCTCTGCCCAGTGTGCAGTGGCAGCCAAGAAAGCAAATAGAATGCTAGGAATCATAATTAAAGGAATTGAGAATAAAACTAAGGATATTATAATGCCTCTGTACTACTCCATGATGCGACTGCACCTTGAATACAAATCTGGTTGCTATTTATTTATTTATTTTATTATTATTTATTACATGCACTTATATAGCACACTATTTTCCATCAGTGCGGTTTACATAGAACCAGTTAAATACACATCTCAAAACTACACATCTCAAAAATACACATCTCAAAACTTAAAAAAGGATATAGCAGAATTAGAAAAGGTACAGAGAAGAGTCAGCAATATAGTAAAGGGGATGGAAGTATACCCCTACTAGGAAAGGCTTAAAAGGTTAGGGATCTTTAACTTGGAAAAGAGATGGCTGGGGGGAGATATGATAGAGGTCTATAAAATAATGAATGGAGTGGAATGGGTAAACGTAGATAGCTTGTTTACTCCATCGAAAAGTAGAGAGGACAAGGGGACACACAATGAAGTTACAATGTAGCCCATTTAAGACTAATAGGAGAAAATATTTTTTCACTCAATGGGTAATCAAACTCTGGAATTCATTACCATTAGATGTACAGTAGTAAAAGCTGTTAGTGTAGCTGAGTTTAAAAACGCCTTGGCAAATATCTGAAGGAAAAGTCCAAAAACTATTATTAAAGAGAACCGGGGAAATCCACTGCTTACCCGTTGGACAAGCAGCATGGAATCTGGATAGCTTTTTGGAACCTGACAGGTGCTTGTGACCTGGATTGGCCACTGTTGGAAACAGGATGCTAGGCTTGATGGACCTTGGTCTGACACAGGGCTGGTGCTAGGATCTCTGCATCCTCCCCCCCAGCAAACCCAATTGAACTATTGTTTAATAGAGCGATAAAAGGGGCACTAAGTGAGGACAAGGCCACACTGCAGACTGAATGCATTCTTTGCTTCAGTCTTTACTGAAGATGTAGGGAAGTTACTTATACCTGAAATGGTATATAAAGGTGATCTATCTATCAGAAGAATTGAAGGAACTATCGATAAACTGGGAAGATGGATTACAACTATTTGATAAACTGAAGAGTAGCAAATCACCTGGACTGGATGCTGACCTTCTATGAGTATAATCTGTGAACTATCATTAAAATAATCTATAGTACCTGAGGATTGTACTGTAGAATGGCCAGTGTAACATCAGTTTTTAAAAAGGGTTCCAGGGATGATCCGAAAAACTACAGACCGGTGAGCCTGACATCCATACCAGACAAAATGGTAGAAACCATTATAAAAAACAAAATTACTGAATATATAGATAGTCATGGTTTAATGGCAGAAAACCAACATGGATTTAGCCAAGGAAAGTTTTATCTCACTAATCTATTATGTTTTTTGAAGGTGTGAATAAACAGGTAGACAAAGGTGAGTCAGTTGATATAGTGTATCTGGACTTTCAGAAAGCCTTTGAGAAGGTCCCTCATAAGAGACTCTTGACAAAATTAGATAGTCATGTGATAAGAGGCAGTATACTATTGTGGATCGGGAGCTGGTTAAAAGTTAGAAAGCAGAGGGTAGGGCTAAATGTCCAATTTTCTCAATGGAAAAAGGTGAATAGTGGAGTACCCCAGGGATCTGTGCTGGGCCCACTGCTTTTTAACATATTCATAAATGACCTGGAAATAGGAATAACGAGGGAGCTGATCAAATTTGCAGATGACACAAACGTATTCAATGTTGTTAAAATGTAAGAGGACCTTGATAATTCTGGAAACTGGTCGCCCAAACGGCAGTTGAAATTTAATATGGTCACGTGCAAAGTTATGCACTTAGAGTAGAACAACCCAAACTATGGTTAAACAATGCAAAGTACCACCTTAGAAACCACCACCCAGGAAAAAGATTTAAGCGTCATTGTGGATAATATGTTGAAAACCTCCATCCAGTGTGCAGCAGTGGCCAAGAGAGCAAATAGAATGCTAGGAGTCATAAGGCAAGAAACGGAGAATAAAACAAAGGATGTTATAATCCTCTATATCATTTCATGGTACGACCTCACCTTGAATATTGTGTGCAGTTCTGGTCACCAAAAATGGTATTTCTCTTTCAAATCAAATATTGTAAAAAGAAAATTGCAGTGAATGGGCAAATGTATAACTAGAATAAAATAAGTACTGACGTGTAAATATTTCACATCATATGAACAGCCTGCAAGAGCAAAGGGTTAATGTGATCAAAGCAAACGCAATCAATGTTTTTATTTATCTAACCAAAAAAGATCTACAAAGACTACAAGCACTTAGTTCTTTATTCCTCTTCTACTGCCTGCTAGATATTACCGCTGCTCTATCTCTGCATGTATGGTTGCACAGCTCTTTTATAAATCCCACAAATAAGGAAGGGAGCACCAGATTCGTTAGTCACACAGGGCACATTTCTAGCTTGGTATGCTCCTGTTCATGTGTGTGGTGCACGGATGCGATGCCTGTGCCTGGGTGTGTGTGAGTGTGTGTGTATGGTGGAGTGTGGGGTGGAGTGCGTGCCTGTGTGTGTGAGTGTGTGTCTCAGAGTTGTGCTGCCTCTGTGTGTATGTTTGTGTGGCGTGGGATGGTGTACCTGTGTGCTTTTGGGGGGGGGGGGCGGGGATGCTGTGCTTTTTAGCATAGATTCATAGTAACATAGTAAATGACGGCAGATAAAGACCAGCGTGGTCCATCTAGTCTGCCCAGCAATATGACAGGAGTAGGTGCAGCCCTTCCCATGTCTTTTAGGGAGTAGGTGCACCCCTTCCCATGTCTTTTAGAGAGCAGGTGCAGCCCTTCCCATGTCTTTTAGGGAGCAGGTGCAGCCCTTCCCATGTCTTTTAGGGAGCAGGTGCAGCCCTTCCCATGTCTTTTAGGGAGCAGGTGCACCCCTCTCCATGTCTTCACCCCTCCCCATATCTTTGTTTCTTTGTTTGTTTAGGGGTGAACACACCGCTCCTCCTCCCATCGCTCCATGTAGGACACCCCTATTTGTTGAGAAATTAGATTCATGTATCCTTTTCTCCCCTTTCTTTGATCTTCAACCTCTTGTAGTCTTTCACCTCTCCCTGCTGCCTCCCCTGCTGCCTCCCCCACCTTATTCCCTTCCCTTTCCTTTTCTCTCCCCCTTCCGTTCTCACCCTTTGCTCTCCATTCCCCCCTCCCCCTAGCCTCCGTAGCTTTATTTCCCCAAACCACTGCCCCTTTAAATTTTCCCTACCTCCTGTGCATCTCTGGCCCCAACGTCTGCAGCTGTCTTGCTGATCCAGCTGTCTCCTCTCAGCTGCTCCCACGGGCACACGCAGCAGTGTCTCTCTCTAGCCTGCAGGAACAGTCTGTCCCATAGGCACATGCAGCACTGCTAACCACAATCAGTGGCCTTTCTCTCCTCTTCAGTCCGCGGAACAGGTTACTCCCATGGGCACACACAGCACTGCCAACTGTGGCTCTCTTCTCTTCGGCCTGCGAGACAGGCTCCTCTCATGGGCACATGCAGCACTGCCAATCGTGGCTCTCTCTTCTCTTCAGCACGCGGGCCAGGCTCCTCCCATGGGCACACACAGCACTGCCAACTGCGGCTCTCTTCTCTTCGGCCTGCAGGACAGACTCCTCCCATGGGCACACACAGCACTGCCAACTGCGGCTCTCTTCTCTTCGGCCTGCGAGACAGGCTCCTCTCATGGGCACATGCAGCACTGCCAATCGTGGCTCTCTCTTCTCTTCAGCATGCGGGCCAGGCTCCTCCCATGGGCACACACAGCACTGCCAACTGCGGCTCTCTTCTCTTCGGCCTGCAGGACAGACTCCTCCCATGGGCACACACAGCACTGCCAACTGCGGCTCTCTTCTCTTCGGCCAGCGAGACAGGCTCCTCCCATGGGCACATGCAGCACTGCCAATCGTGGCTCTCTCTTCTCTTCAGCATGCAGGACAGGCTTCTCCCATGGGCACAAACAGCACTGCCAACTGCGGCTCTCTTCTCTTCGGCCTGCAGGACAGGCTCCTCCCATGGGCACACACAGCACTGCCTCTCTCCTCTCTTTGGCCCACAGAAGCTCTTGTCCCGCAGACATATAGAACTACTGCAGCTTTGACACCCCTTAACACCGGTGGTCTCCCCCCCCCCCCCATTTGCAATGCTTACCTGGCTTACCGGGCAGCACTGGCCTTGGTCTGACCCAGTATAGCATATCTTATGTTCTTAAGGTATGAGCTAAATCCACTTCCTCCCTCAATCATAACTGCAATACATATAAAAATGCCTTTGAGATATTTGAATGTCTGTATAACATACCTCTTGTCTCTCTTCTCCTCTAAGGAATGCATGTTTCAATCCATCAGCCTTGTGGAAAGTAATTTTAGAAACCATTTTGACATGTAAAACGCTGATTGCGTGTGTAGATGGACTCTTAGAAAATTAGGTCTAAGCCGGTACAAGCCGGCACGTATTTGTACAGTAGCCAATCTCAGGGGTAGAGTTTGGGCAGAATCATGATGTATTGTTAAAATTTACAGGCGTAATGTCCAGGCCATTTCTGCAGGATTTGTGGTAGTATTTTAGAAAGACACACATGTGTCTTAATAAAATACTCTTAACATAGACACCGTTTCCATCTCCAAATCTAGGCACCCTATTATAGAATCACCCTCATATCATTTGGCTTTAGTGTGACCCTGCATCAATTTGCTAGCCTTTGTCTGGATCGATTGGCCTGTCCATGTGTCCAGAGATACAGCCTACAGAGCTGGGCCCAATATTCTAGGCGAGATCTCGGCTGCACCTCTGTAGAGGAGCATTATCACGTCCTTTTTTCTCCGGGCTATACTGCTCCTTAGGCCCTATAGCTTGCCCGTGGTCCTGGCTACTGCTTTTGTTACAGTTTGCTTCCAGATGGCAGTGAGGTATGGTAAATACCAACCTAGGAAAAATGTTCTTTGTAGCTCTGTGCCAGCCCACTGAGTTACCAGGGCTCCTCTCTACCAGCTTTGAAAGGATCACTCATTTTCAGGCACATCATATATACCATTTATTTCCACCGTGGTTCTTTTGCTGTCCTCTCCTCTCTCTCTTGGTTTTCTCATTATATTTTGCATGTTTTCTTTGTTACTGCGGCATATTTTATATGCCCGTTAGTTCACGAATTACTTATGTATTTTTGTAACTTCCCTAGAAGTCTGAAGATAGGCATGAAATAAATGTATTTATTTATTTATTTATTCATTTAACAGGCTTTTTTATACCGTCTTTCTACAAGTCAAAACTGTTTACAAGTAACTCAGTGTAGTAACAGGAAACAGTTCAAACAGTAGTGCATGGTAAATTGGACATGTTGAATATATTGTAACAAATTCTATTAACAAACTCTCAAACAAGTAGCCAAACTATGTTCATAATGTGATGCAACAATGTAAATTGCTTAGAGTTCAAGGTGAATGTTATGTGCGTGGAGGTGATGTGCTGGTTAAGTGTCGTTTGTTGTTGGGCCATAGTATTCTGTGAATAGGAGGGTTTTCAGGGATATTCTGAAGTCTTGCAGGAATTGAATGTCTCTTATTTGTGGCGGAACTGAGTTCCATAGTGCCGGTGCATATAGCGAGAAAGCCCTGTTATTGGTCCTTTGGCTGAATTTTGTTTTTTTCTGCTGGGATATCCAGCATGTTAGACATGCCCTGTCTTATGGGTCTATTGCAGTTGCGGGTTGATATTAAGGCATGCAGAATGAGAGCTGAGGCATTGTGAATGATTTTGTGTGTGTTAAGGACCTTATATTTGATTCTTTGTGATACCGGCAGCCAGTGGAGTTGCTTGAGGAGTGATGTGATGTGAGAATGGCGAACTTGTCCCAGGATAATCCTTGCAGCGGTGTTATATGCTAACTGAAGTGGATATAATGAGCTCTTTCGAATGCCTTGAAATATTGTGTTGCCATAGTCGAGCAACGGTGTTATTACAGCTTGACATACAGACCAGAACTCAGTTGGTGAGAGGAGTGGGTGTAGGTTCTTTATTATTCGCAGCTTGTAATATATTGCAGATGTTGTATAGTTTATATGTGGAGTAAGAGTGAGCTGTTGGACCAATGTTACACCAAAGTATTTAATCTCATTTTTTATGATAATCTGAATGTTGTCCAATGTGATTGTTGATGGTGGTTTGAAGTTCTGGTCTCTTGTGATGTGTAGTAGCTCAGTTTTGTTATGGTTTATGTTGTGGTTGTGTGCCTTCAGCCATTTAGACATTGCTATGAAGCAGTTGTTGAGTTTTGTGTAATCAGGGGCATTTGTGGTGGATGGGGTAAAAAGCATGATGTCGTCTGCACAAACTAGGTACCATATGTCAAAGCTCTTGATCACATCGCAAATTGACTGTAAGTAGATATTGAAGAGGATAGAAGAAAGTGCTGATCCCTGTGGTACACCTTGTCTGAGGGAGAAAGGGAGGGATGTGATTGATCCTATTTTAATTTGTTATATGTGGTTGGAAAGGTAGGAATGGAACCATTTTAAGGTGCTAAGGTGCTACCTCATATTCCAATTTGCTGTAGTTTATTTAGGAGTAGCTGGTGTGAGACCAAGTCAAATGTCGCAGAGATATCTATGAATAGCACTATGAATCCTTGTGATAATTTTTTCTGTGCCTATGATTAGGGTGTTGATGAGGTAGGTGAAGAGGGTTTCAATTCCATGGTTAGGTCTGAACCCGCGCTGCTGTGGATCTAGTGGTGCATGTTTGTCCAGATGTTCCTGAAGCTGTGATTGAACTGCCTTTTTAATGATCTCGGCTATGAAAGGAATACTGGATATAAATCTGTACGAAGTTGGGTTTGTTGGATCTAGGGTGGGTTTCTTGAGTATGTGTTGTATGGAGGATTGTTTGAGATCAGATAGGAGGTTTCTGTGTTTTAGGGAGTCTTGACCATGATGAGTATGAAGGGTATGAGGGGTTTTCCTGCGCTTTGACCCAAGACACGGGACAGGGGTCGAATGGTGAGGTGGTGGTATTGAGAGCGGATATGATATTATCCTGTTGGTCAGTGCTAATGGGATTGAAAAAGATCCATTGGTTGATGCTTTCAGGCTGGATGTCTATATATCGGATGTCTAGTTCATTGTCTTCTGCATTTTTATTCTTGGCTTGTAGGTGTAGTGCCATGAGGTGTTGGCTAAGTGTTTTGTCTATAGATTTTGCGTTAGGGTTCCTTGTGAAGGAGTTAGCTATATTGAATAGCTTTCGTGCTTTGTTGATTGATTTTTTTGATGAGGTTTGAGTAGTATTCATTTTTGGCCTTCTTGGCGATGATGTGGTATTTATTTATTGATGTGGTATTTTTTTAGTGCAGCGGCAGCCAAGAGAGCAAATAGAATGCTAGATATCATAAGGAAAGGAATGGAAAATAAAACAAAGGATATTATAATGCCTCTTTATCATTCCATGGTACAACCACACCTTGAATATTGTGTGCAGTTCTGGTCGCCATATCTTAAAAAGGATATAGAGTTATTAGAAAAGGTTCAAAGAAGAGCCACCAAAATGGTAAAGGGGATGGAAGGATACCCCTATGAAGAAAGTCTAAAAAGGTTATGGCTCTTTAACCTGGAAAAGAGACAGCTGAGGGAAGATATGATAGAAGTCTATAAATTAATGAACGGAGTGGAACGGGTAAATGTAGATCAATTTTTTACATTTTCAGAATATAGAAAGACTAGGGGACATGCAATGAAGCTACAGGGTAAGCTATTTAAGACAAGAGAAAATATTTTTTCACTCAACGTGTAATCAAACTCTGGAATTTGTTACCGGAGGATATAGTAAAGGCTGTTAGTGTAGCTGGGTTTAAAAAAGGTTTGGACGAGTTCCTGGAGGAAAGGTCCATAAACCATTATTAAAAAGGGACCCAGGATATCAATGCTTGACCCAATACAAGCATTGTGGAACCTGTGTCTTTTGGGGAAACTGCTAGGCATATATGACCTAGATTGGTCACTGTTGGAAGCAGGATACAGGGCTTGATGGACCTTTGTCTGACCCAGTATGGCATATCTTATGTTCTTATATTTAGCTCTCGCATGTAGTGCACCTGAGTTTGCTCATCCGGGATGCGTCTCCACTTTCTCTCAAGGCGGCGTAGTTAGCTTTTCAGTTGCTTCGGTTCAGATGAAAACCAGGGGGCAATTCTGCTGCGTTTGGAAGATTGGGTGGTTGTTGGAGTTTGTGAGGCATCTGCTTTTGTCGCATTACAGTCTTTATACGTTTATCTATGGCATCCAAGGGGCTGTGCTCTGTCAGCTGTGGGGTAATTTTGCAGGTAAATATTTTATTAATAATTATAATATTGAACCACTTTGCCACTGAAGCCTTTAAGGTTGGTCCAGCAAGTCTAAAGTAAAGTACATGCAGCGCAGCGTACCACTGATGTGCACGTTGGCTTTGCCCAGTTTCGTTTCTCCAGCTGCTGCAGTCTCTGGGACTTCAATGGTTGGTTCCAGAGCTGGGGAAAAGAGCAGAAATAATAAAAATTTTATCTGCGATCTTTCTCATCCTGAGTGCAGAATCAGAGCTATGCAAACTTCTTTAGTGCAAAAGGGTTATGAAATGAAAATATTTTCTTGCATGCTTTCACATACGATGCCTTCTGCACCTACGTCTCTCTCTGTCTGTCTGCCTTTCTGTCTGTCCAGATGTATGCTGCACACATATATATATTTCTAAGCAGCTATGTATGCTATGAGCCTGATTTATTCAAGTGATCTCCCATGAGTGCATTTTTAAATGTGTTGACTGAGAATGCCAGATTAAGACATGCATCTCAGTTTTTAAATGGATCCCAGAGGCACAGGGTGAGAGTGACTTGCCCAGTGTCCTTCAGAGAATCAGTGATGCAGAGAAGTTGATCTCAAGTCCCAGGACGTCTGACTCATGGTACAACAGTCTAACTGATAGATTATGTCTCTTCCCTATTTGCCTTTAGAAATCAGACTCTTTAAAGACTTACATCAGGATACTGGCTCTGTGGGGCCTCCTCCTCACTTCCTTTAGGAGGCTGGGGAAGACGAGACTTGGTGAGGAGGCCGCCTTGATTTATGAGCCATGGCCCTAACACTAGCTGAGTATCCAGGAGTGCTTGATTACAGTTTCCCAGAGGAAACTGCCTGTTCGTAGATGGCAGGGTGACAGGGTTTACACAGAGCAGCACACTGCATCTAAGCAAAGCTGTCAGGCCTGAGACAAATGAGGTGTAGGAGAAGGAGCATTCTTCCATTCACACCTCAGCAAGCAAACAACACACCGCCCTGCTTAGCCCCCCCTCCCTCCCCCAGCCCCAAACACCCTCCACAGATGCATGTGTCAGCCTGTGAAAAGTTTCAACCCTTTTCCAAGGCCGCTGCAAGATGGAAGCATCCAAGAGGAGGCTTTTAACCTGAGTCTTCCTTAGCCCCAATCATCAAGCAGCATGGTGGGCACCCTGTGAATGGAGTGAGAAGGCACAGCAAGTCTGTGGAAGGGTGAGCAGGGAGTCCCTGGACCTGTACCGCCGTGCCCGTCCATCCCCTTCGATGGCAGGGTGGCCTTTCTCCACCGGATGTGCTGGGAGACAAGCTGTTAATTAAATAGAGTGCTGAGGGCAAGCACACAGGGGCAGCCCTCCTCTGCAGCCCTTTCCCCTCCAGACTCACTTGAGAAGGCTGATGCAGTGTGAGATCCTCCTGGATGAGCAGGAACCCAGGTGGAGGGGGCACGGAGCAGGGGGGTGGTGGTTATTCTGATTAGCATTTTTATAGTGCTATCAGGTCTACGCATCACTTTGCAGATACATATAACAGATAACCCCTGATTCTTGAGGCCTATAATTTTAATGAGATAGACAAGCAGACAAGAGTGCTACCATTAGGAATAGGCGGTCGCCAAGAGCAGCAACGATGTGAGGATAGCCTTTGCCCCCACTGCTGCCTGTCTCCAGGACCAGGGAGGGCAGCAATGACTTGAAACAGCACTACAATGCTTAATAAAACCTCTGGCACTACAGCTCTGTCCTTGCAGAGTTCCAGGGCAGAAGCAGCTAGACCGTCTACTTCCAAGTCTGCCCTGAAGGGGGCAGAAGCATAAACAGCACCACAGCGGCAGAGGTTTGGGTATGTACTGCGATGCTCTTTCAAGTCATTGCTGCTGCTGATGGACTTAGAGAGGGGCAGTGGTAGCGGCGGCAAGGGGGACAGAGGGGGGGGGGGGCGCCTGGAATGAGGTTTGTCTAGAGTGCCTGATATCCTTGTACCGCCCTGACTCCACATGTACTGACTTAGTTTATCACATTGTTAAGTAAGTCTCTGCACTGGTGCAGACCTTGCAATTTTTAGCCAGGTAGACAAAGTTGAACCGGACCTCATTTGTAGATAAGCTTGTAGTGGGCACATCTGACTTTGGTGCCTTTGAAATCTTGTAGGTGATTTGAGGGCATTTTGGGGGGGGGGCAAAGTATGGAATCCATGGGGTGTGAATATAATTCCTACTGGGTAAATTCTAATGAAACTTGGGCATAACAAACTTTATCTGGACTAAAATAAATTGTGTTTTGTCCTTGCTTAATGACTGTTTTGCTGCCAATGCAATAATATGTCCTCCATCATATTTTCCAAATGATTTTATATTGCTAATTGCATTTCAGAATATATATTTCAAAACTGGCTACATATCATAAATTTGGAATACATCCTGACAGATATCCATTGGTAATAATTCACACAGAGAAAGCCATGACTTTCTAGAGCTTAAGACTTTCAATACGTTTTTTTAAATGACTCACCTAGAACAGAGATGGCACAGCCAAGATATGGATTAGTCAGAGCTGTAGCACGGCTCCAAATTTCCTTGGTACAGTCAGAGAAGCCAAGTCTCACCCTTAGGAGTGCATTACACTCATTTGAAGGCTCTTACACTCTCTGAGTCCCTTTGCTCACTCAGATTCTCACAGCTTTCATGAGAAGCAAGACGAAGAGAAGAAAATCCAAGTGGATCAACCAGTAGGAAAAAATGTGAACACAACTCCCTGTGTACTTCGTCTCTCTCTGCCCTATCCCTTTTCCCTGCACCTCCACAAGTATATCTATCATGAACCGAATCAGCCAATCAGTGGAGAACAACTTTCAGCAGAGCGAATTTATCCATCTTGAGGCCAATTCCGTTGTGTGCATCCCCCATCTGTCTGGTCGGTCAGAATCGAGACGTGCTCTGGTGTACCCAATTCTGATCCCACGGGGCTAGACTTGCCCGTGGGATCAGAATCGGGTCGTGCACTGATTCTGACTGCCTGGACATCCAAGCAACTCCCCAGCTAGCCCAGCTGGCTCCTGCATGGAACAACAATGGCATGGCATCCTGTTGTCATGCCATCGCAACTCCATGCAGGAGCCGCGATACCAGGCACACCCCGCAAATGTCCTTTCCCTGCTGTCCAACCCCCGATCAGGCCTGCCATGGCCAGGGTTGGGCTGCAGGGTACCCCCTCCACCCCCTTACCTCACTTTCAATGAACCAGAGAAAGTCAGAGAGGTAGGGGAAAAGGACAAAAAATAATGGGAGAAAGGGAAGGGAGAAGAGTGTAGAGAAGAAAGGAAGGAGGCAGTATGAGTGCGGGAAAGGGCGGGAGGAGACTAGAACTGGGCACAGCAGGATGAGGGATTGAGACCAACAAGGGACAAAAAAGGATAGAGCTCTGACATAAATAGCACGCAAGCAGCCCACTTAAAGCTGCTCCTCTATCTTCCCCTCTTTTGGAGGCCCTATCAAATATTTTGCTTGGAGGCCTTTAATGTGAACTTCTGCCACTAAGAGTAGGACATGAAGAAGAGTGTGGAAAAGGAGAAAGGGGCCAGAGTTGGGCAGAAAAGGAGGAGAAAGGGAAAAATATATAAACAGCAGGAGAGAAAAAATGTTGAAAGTCAGATGAAGTGCTGGAAGCCGCACCACCGGTTCGTCATCTCCCCCAAGTACATGGCTGTTAAAACCATGCGAAAAGACTAGGGATCTGCAGAGGGCAAAATCTTTCTGTTTGCTTTTGGTTCATTTGGACTTTGTTCCCTATCTTTGGACCTGTTTTCAGCTCATTTCATCATATGTTTTAATATATGTTTAATGTGCTTTACAGTTTTTTAATGTGCGCTAAGGGGTATGTTCACTAAAGTGTGCAAGTTGGGACGGAGACTGGGCAGGTCAGGAGCTTGACATGCACATCGCGGGTAACACAGACATCTTTGGTGCGCATTCACTGGCAATGTTGTACTTAGTGCAGGTACTCTTACCACCACCTCAGTGGGTGGTGTCAAGTGCACCTGCATGGGGGATAGTGTGAAACCTTCTGGGGACATGACGGGTATGCCTCCATTTTGTAATGCTGGTTGACCACCATACTCCCACACTCATTTCAGGGTCTGAACATGCACTAATGGTGTGAATTCTAGCAAACATGCCTCTAATTGAATTAATGGGTGTTAATTCCTAGGTTAATATGCATTAAATCAATTTTGCATGCTCTCAGGGGCTTTTTTTTAGAAACTCTATTCATGATTTAGACCTGTATAAGCAGCTGTATGCACCTGTAAATCCCATCCATGTGTAAATTGCCATTTTAGAAAGGGTGGAATTTACATGTGGCTGACTGTACCACATTGAAAGTAGACAAGGGCATGTCTGGGGTGTGCTCTGGGTGGGATAGAAATCGATAGAAGTTATTTTAGAAGCCCTATTTGCACTTTGGATGTCTGAAAGTGGGCATAGAGGTGTCCAAAGCACAGAGACGTCTTCAGAGTCATTTTAGAAGTTGGCTCTGGGGACATCCAAGTCTGAACAGGGGCATGGTAGAGTCAGCGTTGGGACATTCCCAGGAACCTGCACGTTCCTGCCTGATCTCAGAAATGTTCTGGTCGTCTGGAGTCGCATCTAAGTTTAGATCTGCTCACGGCACGAACTGGCACCTGGAAAGTGCTTGTTTTGGCTGAAAAACATCCAGAGGGCATAGAGAAGATAGTATGCCACCATCCCCAGTACTCAACACAATGTCAACAATAGCAGCAGTGGGATTTAGAACCCTGGCTTCCCTGTTCCCAGCCCACTTCTGTAACCATTAGGCTATTCCTAAACATCCAGGTCCCAAAATATGATTCTGAGGATGTCTGTGTAGATGCCCCTGCAGACATTTATTTAAAAGAATTTGTATTTCGCACTAAACCCTAGGCAGATAACATAAAAATTCCAATAGCAAAGATAACAAAATATAACAAACGCGTGCCTGAGAGACTCCTATCAGGCACGTCCACGTATCTGAAATCGTGTCTGCACCTGGAAGTGCTTGCTTTTCTTCAGATGTTCTAGATTAGACTTTCCAGATTACACTTGGACGTCCTTCTAAAATTCCCCTCCATATGGGTATTCCCCATTTCCTACAGGGTAGACATGTGTAAGCCCAAAATTGTCCACATCCGGATTTGTACTGTACCTTTTCCCTGCCACATATAAGCTTGTACATAAAGATTATCCCCTTAGTCCTCCAATGTTTATTTCCCCCTCTGAATTAAAATGGGGACAAAAGAGAATCCATTGTACTTAATTAAAAGTATCTGCATGTTGACATTTGCAAAATATCCCAGACACACATGTCTGTAGTGAAATGTCGACACTTAGGGGTATGTTTACTAAACCGTCTTAACGTCGCAGCGGTGGTGTTATCGCGCGATAAGTGATGTTATCGCGCGATAAGTGATGTTATCGCGCGATAACGTAGCGGCGGTGTTAAGACACACTAACGCTGTGAAATCCGGGTCTGAAGGGTGGAGTAAGGCTTCCCAGAGGGCGGAGAGAAGGGTTCAATGGGCGGAGAGTGGAAGGGGAGAGGATCCAGGCACACTAATGCTGTAAAATCTGGATCTGAACACTAACGCCAGTGAAACCCTCGCGTTAAGGCATATTTGCAGGAAAGAGAAACCATTTCAGTCAGCAATATGCAACAAAGGCAGGGAAACCCAGAAAAGTGATAGTTGTGATACATGTGCAGGGAACAAAGAGGCAAATAAACAGATAAAAGGACCACAACCACATCTAAAATCCCAATAACCAAGCTTGCCAATAGTGATATTAATGATAAACATAAAGCAACACTACTGACAAAGCGTATAAATTAAGATATCATGTTTGGAAGGGTCTATGCTCTGTCCCCCTATAAAGTGAATGATCCCACATTGAAATAGCGCTGATCAGGGTTGCTGTCGTTTAGATTGAGCAGGTTTGTTATGGCCTGTACATGTGCAGCAACAGCAGAGTGGGCACGTAGGCAAGGGCAACTGTACTAATGCTGTAAATGGGATACAGGGGGCTGCAGGCGGCACATGCTGTGGTCCAGCTGGGGCATAGTGCGGGCTAGGCAGATGCCTAGGTGGCACATAGGAATGCCGAAACTGTAAAGCAGCAAGACAGCAACTGACAAGGGTCCAACGTGGGCACGAGTGTGTGTCCCACAGTGTCACAGGGGAGATTACCCAGCAGGTACCCCCAAGGGCACATAACATTGGCAAGCGGTGCAGGGGGGGAAGCGCGCATGTCCATGTAGGCACCCCTACCCGAGAACCCACACCATAGGCAACTGCCTACTGGCATACTGGATGGCCAGGGACTGCACACCATCTGCACCACCGGCATAATGGCATGGCAGCATGGTGGCGGAGGGGTGCTGGTGGCGGAGGGGGCAGTGGCATCTGCCCACAGCAGACCATAGCCTAGCCCCTGTTTGACGAACAGTCATGGTATCCCCAGGGAATGACCTGTCCCTGTGGCAACAGTGTGGTGCAGTACACACAGCCAGTGTGTTCAGGAGCAGAAGGTCACACGTTCAAGTCCCAGCTGTGGCTCCTGCTAACCCTTTCCATATATTTTACCCAGTACCAAACCATGGTAATAAAGATGGAACCTTTATTGCAGATAAAATAAACATGCCTGAATGCCTATATTTTACCCTACAGAGCACAGACACCATAAACGTGCAATCCCTAGAGCAGAGTTTCCCAACTGCAGTCCCAGAGGGCCAAACACCATTCAGGTTTCATGCTGTCCCTAATAAATATGCCTGTGCTGCATTAGTATGCGCCACCCCATTGTATGCAAATGTATCTCATGCATATTCACTAGGGACAGCATGAAAACCTGAACAGTGTTTGCCCCACCAGGCCCGGAGTTGGGAACCTCTGCCCTAGAGCTGCGGCCAACAGGGGCATAAACACCCACACCCACAGACTCCACTATCCAAAGCCTCATGGAGAGTCAGGCTGTTGGGCCCTGCGCGCAGCAGCATCTCCCAATACTAGCACTTGCATACCTTAGCAATGCAGCCCTAAACTTGGGAATACGTTACACATATATCAAAAGGTTGCTATGATTAATGGCAGATATCAATTCCTAAGTTAAGCACAATTTGCTGGATAGATCTGCATCATAGCAACCTTTCTGATATCTGTGGAGTGTGTTTCAGTTTTGGTTTCTGACAGTGTTTACCACCCCGGGGAGTGACCCCAACAGTTTTGCGTACCATAGCCATGCCTGCACTGTGCCCAGGACTGGTGTGGTGGCCAGGGCTGCCAAAAGCCTCTATATTTGCACAATGCTGGTATAGGTGTTGGAGTGTGTGTCTGTCTATCCAGTGTGTTGTGGATGCCTACACCTTACTCAGCCCACAGTGCTTGCACTATTTCCAGTGTTAGCCTTCCAATGTGCATAATGAGGAGCAAGGTACTGTGGGTAAGGCTTGGACAGGGTGGCCTGGGCAGGATGCATCTGCACAGGGCATAGGGCAATGGCTGGGACATTGTAGTGCTCAGCCACCACCTGCATGGACAGGGTGGCCACAGCATGTCCTGCTGGGAGGTCACTCTCACCCTGACTGAGCAGTGACCACAGCATGGCTAGGTTCCCCCATAGTGCTATATAGTATTTCTTTTAAGTGATATTTATGGGTTCTCTTTTCTGGGGCCCAATCACTAACTTATCTGCTTGGTGTGTGTGCTCACATCCTAGTTTTGGGTGCACGCATCTCCTCCAGGAACATGCACTGTGGACTAGCTAACAGACTGTCTGCAGTTAGTATGTGTATGGCTGGAACACCTTGCAGGGTGTAGCGGCTGGAGACTCACTGTGCTTGCTGCTGGAGAATGTCAGATAGTGGTGGGGGGCAGCTGAGCATTTCCAGGCCTACTGTCTGTCTAACATTGCCTTATGGATGCGTACAGATCTGCATTGACTGCCCTGTAGGGTGCCTGTTCCCCAGCAGGACTGGGGTTGATGGTCCCCTCTACTGCCACCATTGCAGGGATGTAGAATGTGGATCTGTTGGTGGAAGATCCTGTCCCCCACCCTGAGCCCCAGAGGGCGAGTTGGGTGGTGCTACATAATCCGCCTATGGGTCCAAACACCCCCTTCACTTAAATCATGTGACCATGGCACCCACACAGGATTATGCACTATTCTGGGTGCATCATAGTCCACAAGGTCTAGACATGACTGGGAAATACAGATGGACACAGATGTATCCTAGGTGTGTCTGCAAGGACTACCTATCACACACTGGCACTGATGGTGACCTGCAGCATAGCCTATCTCAGCTAAGCTAGGTGCTGCAGACCTGGTGCTGGGCGTCCCACATCGCCCTCAGGGTGAGCACAGTACCCCCACAATGTGTCGGTCTGTAGTTACTACTGCAAATAGAATGCTAGATATCTTAAGGAAAGGAATGGAAAATAAAACAAAAGATATTATAATGCCTCTATATCGTTCCATGGTGAGACCGCACCTTGAATATTGTGTGCAATTCTGGTCGCCGTATCTTAAAAAGGATATAGCGCTATTAGAAAAGGTTCAGAGAAGAGCCACCAAAATGGTAAAGGGGATGGAAGCATACTCCTATGAAGAAAGGCTAAAAAGGTTAGGGCTCTTTAACCTGGAAAAGAGACGGCTGAGGGGAGACATGATAGAAGTCTATAAATTAATGAATGGATTGGAACGGGTAAATGTAGATCGATTGTTTACGTTATCAGAATGTAGAAAGACTAGGGGACATGCAATGAAGCTACAGGGTAAACTATTTAAGACTAATAAAAGAAAATATTTTTTCACTCAACGTGTAATCAAACTCTGGAATTTGTTACCGGAGGATGTAGTAAAGGCTGTTAGTGTAGCTGGGTTTAAAAAAGGTTTGGACAAGTTCCTGGAGGAAAGGTCTATAAACCATTATTAAGAAGGGACCCAGGATATCAATGCTTGACCCAGTACAAGCATTGTGGAACCTGTGTCTTTTGAGGAAACTGCTAGGTACATATGACCTAGATTGGCCACTGTTGGAAACAGGATACTGGGCTTGATGGACCTTGGTCTGACCCAGTATGGCATATCTTATGTTCTTATACTCTGTGCCAGTAACATACATGGTCAGTTCCCCCTACCAGGCCGAGGTGCTGTGGGGGTGCATACCCCATCTTGTGATCATCTGTAGACTGCTGATCTGCATGTGCAGTGCATCATGGGTACGGGTGGGTTAACCCTATCCTGGTAACTACAGCAGACAGTTTGTGTGGTGACCTGCAGTCCTTCTGTAGCCAGCCAGGGGTTTGTTAGTTGCTATAGAGATGTAGCCCACTGGTTACTTCACTGACTGTGGAGGCAGAGGTCATGGTTTTGATCCCACAGTGGTGTTATTTGATAGGGCTGTCTGAGGCATTTCCTTTTTTAATTTAAATTAGTGCTGCCAGCAAAAATACCCTCACAGTTCTGTAACCTTAAGGTGCCTCATAAGGCGCCCTATCAAGCGCCCTATAGGGAACATTATAAGATGCCTTGGCAGACAGTGCACTTTATAATGTGCCCTCTGGAGTGCCTTATAGGGCGCCTTATGCGGCACCTTAGGTTATGGCACTGTGAGGGTGTGTTTGCTGGCAGCACTAATTTACATTAAAAAAGAAAATGCCTCAGACAGCACTGATTTAAAGTAAAGGGTAATGCCTCAGACAGCCTTACTCATTAAGCCCACTGGGGGATTGAACTCATGACCCCTGTTTCATCAGTCAGTGTATGAACCATTGTGCTACACCTCTTTGCTGTGCTTGCAGGTCAGCGTGCCTAATTAAGGCTAATGCGTGTTAACGTGCCAAGGCTCCCTCTATCGCGCGATAATGGACTTTATTGCCCGATAACCCGAAATGCTACCTTAAGACCAGAACACCCTCTACCTTATATGGCATTCATCACAGTAAGACTGCAACTAACGCCGGTAACATTAAGACGGTTTAGTAAACATACCCCTTAGACATGTAAGTCCCCGGGCTCCCTTTGTCGATTTCTTCCAGATGCAATCTAGCTGAAGTGGCTCCCCCTGCTGCATGTGGCTGTGTATTTTAGAAATGGCTGTTCCTAAATACTGTTCACATCCTATCTAAAATGTACCATCACACTTTTAAAGGAGCAATGTTGAACCAAATGGATGCTAACGAATGCAAATCTCAGAAAAGATTGAATTCTGCAGCTGGACATAGCTCCATATGATAAAGAGCAGTGAGGCATCTGTCGGCTTTTGCCCTGAGCTTATTTTTTTTCTGGATGATTTTGCTTATACAATTTCTCTCATGTGAAATTTTGTTCTTCTCGAAGTTGCAGGAAATGAAATCCTTGGGCATAAGATGCAGCTCTCTCCAAATCGTGTAGCAACACTGCTTATAGACTTTTGCCCTGCATTAATTTGTAGTTTAAGTGTCACTCTTCGAACACCGACACCTACATGGTGGTGTCAGGGTGATCTCACATCCCATCACACTGCAAACTGTAGCCACACAGTGCGGTATATCAGCCAGTCTTGTGAATGTACTTGAAGAGGGTCTCCTCCTTAGATTCCCCCTTTCTCTTCATTCCCCAAGCATGCACACCAGTACCACCATGGAAAAGCCATGTTAGCTAGCAGTTACGGGGGGGGGGGGGGGTGGGGGGCTGCCCCCATGTGCACACAAATGGACTCACTGGTCCAGTTGCTTACTCTAAGTTTGCACAGTACAGTTCCTGTGCAAAAAATTATCACAACTTTGTAAGTTGGCCCATGGCTCTCACACAACCTCTGTAAGCGGGAGCCTCTCTCTTTTTCTTCTTTCACGTTGATGTTCCTCTCACATTCTCGTAGGAATTCTTGTTTCAATTTTACTTTTCTTTTTATTTTCATTTCATGTGCAAAATGTGTGAGGTGTCATTTCATGTTAGTGACTATGAAACAGTTTGAAGATAATTTTATAAGGTCACACCTAGCTAATGCATGTTTTCACACACATATATCTTATGACCACATAACATAATAAGGACTCTCATAATGCTGACTCTCACAACGCTGACCTCTCCACTCACACAGACTGGACCTTGACTACACAATATGTACTTAGTTCTCCACCCCTGCACTATTTCCCCTCCTCGATCCTGTCCCTTCCCCTACCCCTTTCTCTCCCCCCCATCCCTTTCTCTCCCCCCCATCCCTTTCATTGATGCCCGACAATACAAACAGCTTCAGCAACCGCAAAGCTCACATCACTATGCTGAAACAACTAAGACAAATTTATGCCCCATCCTGAATAGAGACTGGAATACATTCGACACAACCTCAAAAGAAGAAATATCTTCCATCATCTCCTGCTTGAACACCACCTCCCCGCTGGACCCCTGCTCCACCGACTGGATAAAGAAAACCAAAGAAGACCTGAGCGCACCATTAACCCACATCGTAAATGAATCCTTTACCCAAGGACACATGCCAGACGCCCTCAAGACCACAATCATTCGACCAACCCTAAAAAAGCACAACCTAGATCCCCTAGACCCCACCTCCTACAGACCAGTAGCGAGCCTCCCACTCACCGCAAAGATAATCGAGAAGATAGTCCAACATCAGCTTCAAGAACACCTGGACGTCAACAACATACTGGACCCGCAGCAACACGGATTCCGACCATTACATGGAGTCGAGACCCTCATGACCACACTGATGAACACCCTCATCATAGGAACCCAAGAGAAACACTCCGGGTACATCCTGATCTTCCTGGATATATCAGCGGCCTTTGACACCATCTCCCATAACACCCTCATCCACAGACTCCAAACAATTGGGATCAAAGACACTGTACTCCAATGGTTCAGGTCCTATCTAACCAACCGACAGCAACTGATCCGCACCAAAACCTCCACCTCACCCCCCTTCCAGCAACATCAAGGAGTACCTCAAGGATCCACATTATCAGCCATGCTGTCAACATCTACCTCGGCCCACTCTGTTCAGTCATACGCACCCACAACGTCAACTTCCACATATACGCCGACGACATAATGCTCTACGCCCCAATTACAACCACAGACCCAACAAATGACCAGCTATCAGCCTGCTTCACCGACGTATCCAACTGGCTACAAGACAACAACTTATCCATTAACATAAAGAAGACTGAAGCTCTTATAGTGACAAAAGACCCAGACTTCAAACCACCCACTCACCTCACCATGGGAACCACCCAAATCCAAATACAACCACACATAAGATACCTTGGCATTATCATTGACCAAGCCCTAACCCTTAAGCAGCAAATCAACAAGACCATTGGAACTGTATTCCATAAAGCAAAAACGGCACAACGTCTCCGACCTCTCCTCGAACCGCAGGACTTCAGGACAGTAATACAGGCTCTGACACTCCCTCATCTGGACTACTGCAACATAATCTACCATGGACTACCTGCCACACAAACCAATCCCCTCCGAACTGCCCTAAACACCACGGCGAGAATAATTCACAAGGCAAAGAAACGGGACCACATCACACCAATTCTGAGAGACCTTCATATTCTCCCCATCGAAGCAAGAATCAAGTACAAAGCTCTTCTATTCACCCACAAATCCATCCACCAAACACAAGGCACCCCACTCCACACCCTACTGCCTCGTCCAACCCACAACAGAACAACCAGACAATCCTCCAACAGCTCCATTGCCGTCCCCCACAAAAGAACCAAGGCAACACAACGGACCTGCAACAGAGCCTTTGAACTCTATGCCCCATCCCTCTGGAACTCCCTGCCAAACCACATCAGGAACAACGATGATCTCCCATCATTCAAAAAGCAGCTAAAAACTGTCCTATTCCAAGAACATCTCTGAATAGGAACCCCCCCCCCCTATTTCTCTTCAAGAACTTCAGACCAGTAACTGTGCTACCCTGTCAGTCTCTATGTTCATCCCAAAATCATCAATGTTGAGCCCCCGGTGATGGCCCCCCCCCTCTATTGATCCCCCCCCCCCCCCTGTTCTGTGTCCCACCGCTTTGACCCGGTGAAAAGCAGGATATAAATGCAGTTAAATAAATAAAATAAATAAAGAAATTTGCTTGTAAGAGTTACCTGCCTCTGTTAACTAGATTTGCTGTTTATGCCTTTTCTATGTAAAGTTGCTTGACTGTTCCCATTTCTTGTAAACTGTGCTGATTCTAAATAGTGCGGTATATAAAAGCTAGTAAATAAATATATCATGCTTATTTTATAAAGTCAAGTCTGCGCACTCCTGACTTTATAAAATACGAGAATAAGTTGCAGAAAAGGTGCTTTAAGTTAAGCGTGATGGCTTATGCTAGCCCTAGAGATAGTATAAATGACTGCACCTACTTTTTGCGAGTGCGCGATTAAATTATAGCATTCTATTATGAACACATATACTTGCTTGCACTGCTCACACTCTATCCAAATTCCACCCACGTGCATGCCTACAGTGAAAGTATGCATCATGCAAGCATGTGTACTTTTATGGTAGTCGTTATTTTATAAAGGCACTTATGCACATGAAGTGGCATTTTAGAAAGGATGGCCAAGTCAAATTGGGGATTGCCAGGGCAGAATGTGCCAAGAAACACCAAGGATGTCTATGTCTCTGCTCAAGTTTAGTAACATAGGCATCCTCCTTAGGAAAGTGTGGGGTGGGAACGTCCATATCATGCAAGCTAACATAGGAGGTGTCCAGCAGTGTAGCAAAATGGAAACATGAACCCTTAACCCCATCAGTGTTTTTATTGGTGTGGAAAATAGAGGGGATATGAGTGGACCTCTTTCTCCACACCCTCCAGATGTCTGTCTGACAAAATGAGCACTTTTATGATGCCTATTCATTCCTTGAGTAGGTATAAGCTTGGGCACAGCTTGAGATGTCCAGGGCACTTCTGAAATCGGATGAGGAACACCCCAGACACGCCTACTCCATGCCCCCATTCAGACTTGGGCATCCTTGCCCTGGGGATATCTAGAGAGCTGGCTTCCAAAATGACTCTGGTGAAGTCTTCATACTTTAGATGTCTCCATGCCCATTTTCAGGCATCCAAAGCACAAATAAAGCTTACAATATACCACCTAAAGTTAAAAGGTGCCTTACAAAATTACCTCTTGAGTATACAATAATTTTAATGTGCACTAAAGGTTTGAACATGAACTTGAATAAAGCAAAACGAAACAAATGGAAATCCTTACGCTCTTCCCTTGCCCTCACCTCCCACCTCACCCTCATCCATTTCCTCCTTTCTCGCCTTGCCGCCATCTCCCATTCTCTTCCACATGCTCACCTTTCCTTCATCCTCCATCATTTCCCTTTTTTTAACTCCATGTCTCTCATCTCTTTTATATTTCTCCCTGCCTCTGATCTCATCCTTGTTTCTCTTCCATTTCTTGCACTCTTTCTCTTCCATCACCTTCCTTCTTCCATCTATCTCTCACTTCTGCTCCATCTCCCATTTCTTTCTGTGTCTGTCTCTCTCTCACCTTTCTCTCTCTGCCTCTTTCTCTGTTTATCCCTTTTATGTTTATTTTTCAGTCACACAAACGAATATTCAGCAATATTTATGAATTACAGCCAAAACCCCTCCGTGATATTAAACAATTCCTCCCTGAATCAAT
The DNA here is from genome assembly GCA_033557465.1 of Ichthyophis bannanicus. Taxonomy (NCBI): domain Eukaryota; kingdom Metazoa; phylum Chordata; class Amphibia; order Gymnophiona; family Ichthyophiidae; genus Ichthyophis; species Ichthyophis bannanicus. Next base: position 43,669,393 of record CM066042.1, on the reverse strand, counting down.
AATAGACTAATGTTTCTTTAAGGAATTTGATTGAGAGTGGGTGACTGCAGGAGACTCATCAAGGCCTCTGATCTCTGACCTCCGACCTGCTCATCCCATAGCAACCAAAGGTCAGTCCATGTTTCCTAAGCAATGGGCCCTCCAGGGAATGTGCAGTTCTTTACAGACCTGCTGTTAGAGATTCTGACTCCCCTCCCTTCCATAAAATCATCTATGAATCATCAGAAAATAACAAAAGCAATGAAGAGGAATGGTGCCTCTCGGAGAGGGGAGTCCTGGGGAAATTTTCAGACTTCAGCCAGGGAAGAGTGCATTCTCTTTTTAGTTTGCAAATTAACTAATTCACAGACTGGACATGTTGGCGTTCTCTCAGAAAAGGGACTCAGGAAAACCAGATAGGCCAAGGTATAGGATAGCAGTTGCTGGCAATCTACTGGAAATAGCATTGAGGGGATACCCTCACTGCCCCTTATTTCTGCAGAAGTCCAATGCGTGGTTCTTTTCTACTGCAAAACCTACTCTGGACTCATCTGGAGTCATTATCACCTAGAAATACCAAACCCTCACTCAAGAAAGCTTCAGCAAACAAAGACCTCTTGAGTCCCTCTCACAGAAAGGTTGTTCTCTTATTTCATGTAGGCGTCAATATTCAGTGGGCACGGTGATTGTACTATGCTAAGTGCCGGCACCAGCATTTAACTTAGTAAATATATTCAGTGCCGCTATCATAGGTAGTTGCACTGAATTTATGTGTGGTCCATTCTCCACGCTGACCATATCCATTTAATCTAGAATAGGCCTGCTCATCGGCAGACCAAAACAAAATTGATAACTTATTTGAATGGTGGCTGAAAATCACTGCTCTCTGGATAATATTTTGGCCAATCTTTGTTCTTCCCTAATTATATAGACCATATCTGTCATCTATGTATAAGCCAATTATTCATTCATCAGCTACCAGCAAGTGAACATAAGAACATAAGATATGCCATACTAGGTCAGACCAAGGTCCATCAAGCCCAGCATTCTGTTTCCAACAGTGGCCAATCTAGGTCATACGTACCTAGCAGTTTCCCCAAGGGACACAGGTTCCACAATGCTTGTACTGGTTCAAGCATTGATATCCTGGGTCCCTTCTTAATAATGGTTTATGGACCTTTCCTCCAGGAACTTGTCCAAACCTTTTTTAAACCCAGCTACACTAACAGCCTTTACTACATCCTCCGGCAACAAATTCCAGAGTTTGATTACACGTTGAGTGAAAAAATATTTTCTTTTATTAGTCTTAAATAGTTTACCCTGTAGCTTCATTGCATGTCCCCTAGTCTTTCCATATTCTGATAAGGTAAACAATCGATCTACGTTTACCCGTTCCACTCCGTTCATTAATTTATAGACTTCTATCATATCTCCCCTCAGCCGTCTCTTCTCCAGGCTAAAGAGCCCCAACCTTTTTAGCCTTTCTTCATAGGAGTAGCCTTCCATCCCCTTTACCATTTTGGTGGCTCTTCTCTGAACCTTTTCTAAAATCGCTATATCCTTTTTAAGATACGGCGACCAGAATTGCACACAATATTCAAGGTGCGGTCTCACCATGGAACGATATAGAGGCATTATAATATCTTTTGTTTTATTTTCCATTCCTTTCCTTATCATACCTAGCATTCTATTTGCTCTCTTGGCCGCCGCTGCACACTGGGCCGAGGGTTTTAACAAGGTATCCACAATGACGCCTAAATCTTTTTCCTGGGTGGTGGTTCCTAATGTGGAACCTTGCATCGTGTAACCATAGTTTGGGTTGTTCTTCCCTAGGTGCATAACCTTGCACTTCTCCACATTAAATTTCATCTTGATGGCCAGTCTTCCAATTTATCAAGATCCTCTTGCAATTTTCCACAATCCTCCTGGGTTTTAACAACTTTAAATAGTTTTGTGTCATCTGCAAATTTGATAACCTCACTTGTTATTCCACTTTCCAGGTCATTTATGAATATGTCAAAAAGCAGCGGACCCAGCACAGATCCCTGGGGTACACCACTATTCACCTTTCTCCATTGGGAAAATTGGCCATTTAGCCCTACCCTCTGCTTTCTATCTTTTAACCAGTTCCTGATCCACAGTAGTACACTGCCTCCTATCCCATGACTCTTTAGTTTTGCCAAAAGTCTCTCATGAGGGACTTGGTTTTGAATATCAGTCCATTAGAGGTTCATTGACCCCAGCGGTTTTGGTTATTTAAGAAAGCTTACGCCTCATGTGTTTATAATCTATTTGGGAAGCCATTATTTACACATTTAGATTTGCTTTGGAAGGGGTCTTGATTTGGACAGACCAGCAAATTATGCGGGTACTTTACAATGGCGTTACAGGCATACTTTAAAAAAAATATGAATGTTGGCAAACATAAGTTTCAACTAACGGATCATTTAGGCCTGGAATCTGCCCCAGTGATTGACGAGACAATTGTGCTTACCTGTGTGTACCTTTTTGGGAATCTGACAGGCACTTGTGACCTGGATTGGCCGCTGTTGGAAACAGGATACTGGGCTTGCTGGATCCTTGGTCTGACCCAGTTTGGCATCTCTTATGTTCTTATGCCCACTGTTAAAGCCATGTGATTGTCATGTTAGTCCATTTTAATGGTAGTCAGATAAAAAGAGAAACAAAAATAGAAAAATAAGGTGATAACCTTTTATTGGACTAACTTAATACATTCTTGGACTAGCTATTCTTCAGGGCAGGACAATAGGAGAAAAAGATGATACCATAATATATATAAGTGAATCACAAAAGCATTCCAGTGATATTCTTAGGGGAAGGGGGGAAACAGTCTGAGAGATGATGACAAGGTTGTAAAAGTTTATGCTTTATAATATGAAAGAAATCCCAGATATTTGTTCAGCCCTGTTTGGTCTCTTTTAATGTGTCTTGTCATCTTAATTTCAAACTTTTTATGTTTTTGGATTGATATGGAACCTTCCTCTTAGGTCTCTCCCCATAAAGTCATTAATGCAGTATTCTGAGACGCGCTTCCAAATGACAGAGGCGACACCTTCTTCTGCTCTGTGTGCTGTGTGATCTTATGTTTGTGTGAATTGATTCTTGTCTTTAACATTTGTCCTGTCTCCCTATCCAGCCTCCTTCTTCACATTTTCTGCAATGAATAATATATACTACATTAGAGGAAGAGCATTATATTCAATGTTTTTCCACATGGGTCGCCTGGAGTCCTGTGATGTGTGCTGACGTAGAGACTGCTTGGATGTCACTGCTTTGAGCAGCAGCATCCATTGTCTCTGCTGTTAGTCTTGTTACGTGCCATCGAGTCAATGTCGAATCATGGTGATGTTCTGGATAGCTGTCCTAAACTGTTTTTGGTTAATCAGGCGTCTAATTGTTGATAGAGTGGCATCCAGAGCTATTGTATCAATCCATTACATTGCTGGCCTTGCTCTTTTGTGCTGATCTTCAACCTTGCTAAACCTGATGTCTTTCTCTAATTATCTTTCCAGTGGCATAAGTTACAATGTACGGCCCCCAAGCAAAATTTTGCTGAGGGCCCATTGTGACAGTGGTGGCAGTAGTGTCCCCCCCATCGTGTGGCCCCCAATGCGGGCCCCAGCCCCCCCCATACAGCACCAGTGGCAGCAGCGGCAAACTTACTTTGTTGTGTTTGCTGCGCTGCTTCACTCTTGGAAGTTCCTGTGGGCCCAGCGGCTGTTCTTCATTGGGCCAAAGTCTCATAGAGTGGCTGTTATCGCAAGACTTTGGCCTGGCAAGGAACAACTGCCGGACCCAAGGGAACTTACAAGAGCAGAGCAACGTGGCAAATGTGATAAAGTAAGTTTGCCGCACTGCTGCTGCCACTGATGCTGGGTGGGCCCCCTTTCTGCCCGGGCTCCCCCGCATTGCGGGGACTGCTTGGGCAGAATTTACGCCACTGGATCTTTCTCTTTGCATGATGTGCCTAAAGTATGAAAGTCGAAGTATTGTCATTTGAGCTTCCAAGGAAAGCTTAGGTTTGACATTCTCTAGTACCAACTGATTGTTATTCAGGCAGGCCATGGTATACACAGTATTCTTCTCCAGCACCATAATTCAAAGGCATCAATTTTTTTCCTGCCTTTCTTCTTCACTGTCCAACTTTCGCATCCATATGACATTACTGAAAATGCCATGGCTTTGGCTAGTCCAATTTTGTACGCAGAGATACATCTCTACACTTAAGAATCTTGTCTAGATCCTTCGTAGCCATTCTGTCAAGAGCAGTGCATCATTGGATGTTTTTGTCTGCTCGTCATTTCTCTATAGATTATTGATCTAAGCAGGTTAAAGTTGTCTACTATTTTTATTTCTATTTCTTTTCCATCAAGAATGAAATGTTTTATTTTACCAGTTATCAGGATCTTTGTTTTCTTCATATTAAGGTTCAAACCCATTTTAAGACTATGTTCCTTGATCTTGATAAGCAGATGTTTCAGATAGACTTCACTTTCAGTAAGTAACATGGTATTGTCAGCATAGCGAAGGTAGTTGATGAGTCTTCCACCAGTCTTCATACATCGGTTGTGTTCATACAGTCCTGCTTCTCTTATGAGTTGTTCTACATATAAATTAAGTAGGTATGGGGAAAGTATGCAGTCTTGTTCTACACCTTTTCTGATTTTAAACTATTCTTTTTCTCCATCTGTTCGAAATGTTGCTTCTTGATCATTCTAAAGATTGTGCATGAGAACTATCAGGTGTTCTGGAATATCCATGCTTCTTAATGTGGCCCAGAGTTTTTCATCATTTAAACAATCAAAGGCTTTGCTGTAGTCAATAAAACACATATAGATATCCTTTTGGTATTCTTTTGTCTTTTCAAGGATCCATTTCACATCCATGATGATGTCTCTTGTTCTTCACCCTTTCCTGAATCCTGCTTGCATTTCAGGCAGTTCTCATTCCAGGAATGGCTGTAGTCTCTGCTGAATAATCTTGAATAGTAGTTTGTTTCAGATATAAGGAGCAGCAAGGTGAAAGGATCAAAGTCTGGAGTTGGCAATGGAAGAAAACAGCATAGAGAGGAGAAATTCAGTGGAAGAGAAAAGTTCACGAGGAGGGGTTTAGGGAGAGTGGAGAGAGGAAAGATAATGAGGGGCAGTAGAATGAATGCATTTATAGGTCAAGAGGAGAAGTTTGATTTGGATACAGAAATGGAAGGGAAGCCAATGAAGTGACTTAAAAAGAGGGGTTATGTGAGTATATTGGGGCTGACGAAAGATTAGTTGCGCAGCAGAGTTGTGATTAGATTGAAGGTGACTCAGAGGGAGGCCAGCAAGAAGGAGGTTGCAATAGTCGAGAAAGAAAGTGACTAAGAAGTGGATAAGTGTTTTAGTAGTGTATTCAGAAAGGAAGGGGTGAATTTTGTTAATATTATAGAGAAAGAAATGACAGGTTTCTTATCGGTCCTACAGTTTAGTCCTCCACCTCTGGGTTGTGTACCTCCTCCTGCAGCTTGGAGACTGGGCATGTCAAAGTTGTGACAACACTGGATATACTCTGCTGGCCTCTCCCATCAGTGTGTCCAGTCTCCATGCAGCAGGAGAACGTAGTAAGCCTAGGTCTGGGCTCACTTGAGGAACAAATAAGGAGCCGTTAGAGTAGTTAGCTAGTTGTGGGTTGATTGGATTTCACATTCTTTTTTTTATTTTAAATTTAATTTGGTGGTTGCTGTAGCTTTAAAAAAAAAAAAAAAAAAGGAGAGTCTTGCCTTGCTCCAGCCCCGTCTGCCTCTTTTCTGTTGTGAGAGTTCCTGGGCCAATTTAGCCTCCAGATCTCTCCTCCTTGCTTGACCAGAGGAGAGCTCTGTAGCAGGCACCTGCACTTTCCTGTCATCCGCAGAAGCAGCAATCGGGCTAAAAGAGTGCAGGGGTGATTTTCTCGCCGGCGGTTTCCCGCTCGATCCTGACTCGAGCGGAGCCGTGCAGGCTGGAGATTGCCGGTTCAGCGGCGTCAGCAGAAGGAGTGTTGCAACGGGCCTTCGTTGAAGGGATAAGGCTCCTTTGACATTTTGGGCAGGCGATTTGAACAGCAACCACAGCTGAGCTTTAAGCTCTCCGATTTTGGTGTCATTTGCTTAGCCGTTTCGGTGGTGCCCATTTTAAGACCGCATGTCTGCCGCGTGGCAGGGAGTCGTGGTTTGCAGCATGGGGATGCAAGGCTTTTGGTGCTGAAGTTAATTTTTTTTAGGACATTTTTTTTCTTTCAATTTCTTTCTACTGTGGTTTATCCAGCTGAGTACTGGCTTTATTTGGCAGGTTTGTTTTGGGGTCAGCTGGAGCTCTCTTACTGAACAGGATCTCGGGTGCAGGTTCGCTGGGGTAGTTTTTGTTTGGTAGGATTTCATTCCCTTCCTGTCTTGGGCTCCTTGGTATATTAAAAAAAAAAGAAATTAGAAAGGATAAAAGAAAAGAGCAGAATAGACTGAAAGGCTAATAAGGGACTGCACTTGAGGTACTTGGCTTATGCGCCCTCAGTGTGTGGTCTGCGGCACCCGCAGAGGTGCGGTGACTGACTCCGGCATTTGCAGTGGCTGTGCCGTGGTGTCTTCCAGCATGGAGCCGCAAATGGAGGTCAGGGGGGGGCTCAGAATCCCCCGGATGTTCCGGCTGGAGTGGATGCATAGGTTTTGGGGTCCACGGTGCAAGGGGTCACCTGGGACGGAGCCGCGGGTCCGTCGGGTACTCCACCTCTCTTGGGTTCAGGTACACAGCTCGGGGATTTTTGCCCGGATTTTGTACTAATTATGCATCAGGCGTTTTGTTTACGGTGGCAGGGGAAGGTGCCTGAGCCCTTGTCTATGCCTAGTCCGGGGCAGCAGCTCAGCGTAAGGGACACGGGGGCTTTGTCCCCAAGGCCCCCTAAGAGGCCGTGGCCTCCTGGGCTGTTGTCTGAGAAATCCGAGTGGCCGGAGATGGAGGAACCCGAGGGGGAATTCGAAGCCAGAATGGAGGACCTAGAGGAAGGTGAGATACAAGAGCCAGAGGATCAAGCAAAGATTATTAGGATATTTAGAAGGGACGAGTTAACGGCACTTATCACGGCATCCCTTCAGAACTTAATCTCGCTACGGCTCAGGCGACGGAAGAGGAAGATGTGGAAGACCCGGTCATTCAAGCGGTGAGGCAGGCGCAGGTGGTGTTTCCCATTCACCAAGTGGTTGACCGCATGATCCAAGACGAATGGGATCAGCCAGAAGCTGGTCTAAGAGGGATTTGAACAATGAATAGGCTCTATCCCTTAGCGGATAAAGGACAAGGAGAGGTTTCGCTCTCCACAAATTGATGCTGCGGTGTCAGCGGTTACAAAGAAGACCACTATACCGGTGGAAGGTAGTGCAGCCTTAAAGGATGCGCAGGATAGAAAAGTGGATGGTTTATTGAGGCAGTCTTTTGAAGCTAACGTTCTGTCATTGCAGGCTTCCATTTGTGGAGCTTGGGTGCGAGAGCATGTCTCAGATGGTCTCAGTGCTTACGTTAGTCTCCACGGCTAGAGCAGGAAGAGGTTAGGGAGCTGGATCACCTAGAGTCGGGATCTGCATATTTAGCGGATGTGCATTACGACTTGATTCGGGCGCTAGCAAATAGTATGGCTTCCTTGGTAGCTGCCCGCCGCTCTCTTTGGTTGCGGAATTGGGTGGCGGATGGTTCATCCAAGGCGCATCTCAGTAAGCTCCCATTCAAAGGGAGGTTGTTGTTTGGCGAAGACCTGGACAAGTTGGTGAAGGATCTCGGGGAGTCCAAGGGAGGGAGGCTTCCCGAGGATAAGCCCAAACAAGGCAAGGCCACTTCAGCCTTTCGGGGACAATTTAGAGATTTTAGGAGATTCTGCTCTTCTCGTTTGGGGGGTTTCCAAAGAGAAGATTTGCTTCCAGAGCCTAGGCATTTCATGGGTTTCGGGAAGCAAATAGAGGTTTCACAGCAGCCTCCTCGGTGGGGTCTCTAAAACCACAATGAAAGAAGGCGGGTCCTGGTGGGAAGTCAACGGATAGGCGGACGACTTCGGGAATTTCTTCCTGCCTGGACCCAAATAACGTCCGACCAGTGGGTGTTAGAAGTAATTTGCGAGGGTTATGCACTGGAATTGGCAAAGCCGGTGCGGGATTCCTTCGTGATGTCTCCCTGCAAAGGTTGGCGGAAAGCCTTGGCAATCCGCAGTACATTAGATCGGCTATTACAGCTGGGAGCGGTCGCACCGGTGCCACTTGCAGATTATGGCAAGGGTTGATACTCAATTTATTTCGTAGTACCAAAGAAAGACGGGGCGGTTCGGCCTATCTTGGACCTCAAAGGAGTGAACAGGTGTCTTCGGGTTCTGCATTTCAGGATGGAAACGTTGAGGTCGGTCATTGTGGTGGTGCATCAGGGGGACTACTTAACTTCCCTCGATCTTACGGAAGCATATTTGCACATCCCAGTCAGAGCGGCTCATTGGAAGTTTCTGCGGTTCGCTCTTCCTTGGGGGCATTATCAATTTCAGGAATTGCCGTTTGGTCTGGCGCCGGCGCCGAGGACTTTCACCAAGATCATGGTAGTGGTAGCGGCAGCATTATGAAGGGAAGGGATCCTAGTTCATCCTTATCTCGATGATTGGTTGATTCGGGCGAAATCCGAGTCTGAGAGCGTACAGGTGACAGACAAGGTGGCCAAGTTCTTGCAGAGTCTCGGTTGGATGGTCAACCAGGCCAAAAGCCGCTTAGTACCTTCCCAGGATCTCAAGTATCTAGGAGTACGGTTCAACACTCAGAAAGGAGTGGTGTTTCTGCCGGACTGTCGGGTGCAGGCCCTTCGGCGACTGGTGCGGAAGTTCAGATCTGCTCCGGCCCCCTCAGCGTGGACCTATCTTTGGGTGCTGGGTACAATGGCGGCGACCCTGGAAAAGGTGCCTTGGGCCAGGTTTCATATGAGACCATTACAGAGAACGCTTCTTTGCCGCTGGTCGCATCAGTCCAATTCATTGAACAAATGACTCCCCTGCCCGTTCAAGATCAGGCAGTCTCTTTGGTGGTGGCTGCTTCCGGAATCATTGACAGCGGGGCCTCTGGAGCAGCTGGAGTAGATTTCATTACTGACGTATGTGAGTCTCGAAGGTTGGGAAGCGCATTACGAGGGCCAGTTCGCACAAGGCACTTGGTCAGCTCTGGAGAGCAGTTGGTCAATCAACCGGCTAGAGATGAGAGCGGTTTATCTAGCACTAAGGTTCGAGGCTACGGTGTCAGGTCGAGTGGTGAGGGTGCTGTCCAACAATTCAATGACGGTGGCCTACATCAATCGGCAGGGCGGCACAGGAAGTGCGGCCATGGAAGAGGAGGCAGAGACGCTGTTTTCTTGGGTAGAACAGAGATTACCAGCGATATCGGCAGCACACATTGCAGGAAAGGACAATGTGATGGCAGATTTTCTCAGCAGGGTCCGAGTGGATGCCCGAGAGTGGGAACTGCATCCGGAGATATATGCCCAAATAGTTTGCAGATGGGGTCCGCCAATCATGGACCTCATGGCAACGTTTCGGTCAGTGAAGACCAGTCGTTTCTTCAGCAGACGGTGGGAAAGAATGTCCGAAGGGATCGATGCCCTGATGCAACGTTGGCCAGCAGCAGGGCTTCTTTATGTCTTTCCTCCGTGGGCGCTCATAGGGTGAGTAGTTCAGCGTATCGAGGCTCATCACGAAAGGATGCTGTTAGTAGCACCCGATTGGCCAAGGCAGCCGTGGTATGCTGATCTCATTCGCCTGCTCGATGGACATCCATGGAGGCTCCCGGTGTCGGAGGATCTGCTGTTGCAAGGTCTGCTGAGAATGACTCAGGTGGATCGGTTCTCACGGTTTGGCCATTGAAAGGGCAAGGCTGACGAAGAAGGGTTATTCGGCGGCAGTCATCACCACCTTATTGAAAGCAAGGAAACAGTCAACGTCTCTGGCATATGTTCGTATTTGGCGCATTTTCGAGGACTGGTGCTCAGTGCATCAAGTTCGGGTGCCAACGTTGTCTGTTCCCTTCATTTTAAGTTTTCTGCAAGATGGGTTTGATAAGGGGCTAGCGGCCAGTTCCTTAAGAGTGCAGTTGGCGGCTACTGCATGCTATAGAGGCAAAATGCAGGGTATTAAGTTAGGTGCTCATCCCGATGTTTTGCGTTTCCTGAAAGCGGTAGTCAGGCTGCGACGCTCGAGGAGGGTTGTAGTTCTGCCGTGGGATCTCAATTTGGTTTTAGAGGTGTTAACCAAAGCACCCTTTGAGCCTTTACACCATGCATCGGTGAAGGATTTGACTCTGAAGACCGTGTTTTTGATAGCCATCTGTTCGGCAAGGCGAGTTTCGGAGTTACAGGTGTTGTCATGTAGAGAGCCATTTTTGTCCTTTTCCAGAGAGAAGGTGGTGTTGCGGACCATGCTGTCGTTTTTGCCAAAGGTGGTATCTGCTTTTCACATGAATCAGACGGTTTCTCTTCCAGTTCTCGTATCCCTAGAAGGGGATGCTTCTGATCGTAGCTTACGCCGCTTGGATGTCAAACGCATGTTGCAGCAATACTTGAAAGTTTCGGGAACCTTCCGCAAGTCGGACCGTCTTTTTGTGTTGTTTGGAGGGCCCCGCAAAGGGGAAGTGGCGGCGAAGGCGTCCATTTCATGGTGGCTTAAAGAAGCGATTGCATCTGCATACCTCTTGCATGGTCGTGCAGTTCTGATAGGCTTATGAGCTCACTCTACCAGAGCGCAAGTGACTTCCTGGGCGGAGCACAGTTTGGTTCTACCAGGGAAAATCTGTAGAGCGGCCACCTGGTCGTCTCTTCATACTTTCAGTAAGCACTATCGCTTAGACGTTCAGGCAGCAAAGGATGCCTGTTTCGGGGCGGCGGTGTTGTGAGCCGGCTGATAAGATCCCGCCCAATGATTACTGCTCTGTTACATCCCAGAGGTGGAAGACTAAACTGGAGGACCGATAAGGAAATGATAATTACACGTACCTGGTAACTGTAGTTCCTGAAGGAACTCCAGTTTAGTCCTCATTCTCACCCGGGGTTGGCTTGTTGACAGTAAAGGATCACTTTGGTGTGGTGCAAATCTACAGGTAAGATGGCCTTCGAAAGGGATTCTTTTACTCATATTTCTGATCTTGCCTATCTGTTTCTGTCTCTTCTTACTCTTTGAGCTGTCCTATTCTATAGAGGACAGACGGGAAAGTTTCAAGGTGATTTCCCCTTTGGTGGGGGGAACTGTAGGTTACACAGTTTCTAGTTATACGTTCACTGTTTCTATGGAGTTTAAATTTTTTTAATATGACAGCTACTTATTTGGTGCTCCTTTGAGTGTGCTTTATAGTTCACTGGGGCTGATGGGAGAGGCCAGCAGAATATATCCAGTGATGTCACAACTTTGACATGCCCAGTCTCCAAGCTGCAGGAGTAGGTACACAACCCAGAGGTTGAGGATTAAACTGGAGTTCCTTCAGGAACCACAAATACCAGATACATGTAATTATCATTTTTAGCTATCTGTTGGATATGTGTGGAGAAGGAGCGGGAAAAGTCAAAGATGACCCCAAGGTTACGTGCTCAGGAAACAGGAAGAAGAAGAGTGTTAACTACAGAGATAGAGAAGGAAGAAGGGGGGAGGAGGGTTTAGGGGTAAAATTAGGAAGTTTGGTTTTGGCCATATACAGTTTCAAATACGATGAGACATCCAGGCGGCGATGCCAGATAGGCAGACAGAGTTGCGGATCTGGAGTGTTAGAGAAATATCAGGAGTAGATAGATGGATTGAGAGTCATCAGCATAAAAATGATACTGAAAGCCATGAGAAGAGATGAGAGCACCAAGGGACTGGGTATAGAGAGAGAAAAGGAGAGGACCTAGAAAAGACCCTTGGGATACACCAACTGAGAGAGGGATAGCAGTAGAGGATGAACCACCGGAACAAACATTGAAAGAGCAATTGGAGAGATAAGAAGAGAACCAGGATAGCACAGAGCCCCTAAAACCAATTGAGGACAATGTCTCCAGTAGAAGGTCATGGTCAACAGTGTCAAAAGCTGCAGTAAGGTCAAGAAGAATGAGGATTGGATTTAGCCAGGAACAAGTCACTGGACACAAGTGCTGTCTCAGTAGAAGGTAAGAGATGAAATTCATTGCATGGTAGTGAACTGCATATTCAAGAAGTTTGAAAATGAAGGGAAGAAGGGAGATGGGTCAATACTGAGAAGGACAAGTAGGGTCAAGTGAAGGTTTTTTAAGGAGAAATGTGACCACAGCATGCTTGAAGGCTGCAGGGACAGTAGCTGAGGTGAGCAAGAGGATGAAAATATGTGTAATGGAAGGGATGACAGAGGAAGATATGGAGTTAAGGAGATGGGTGGGGATAGGATCAGAGGAGCAGGTAGTAAGTTTAGAGGAAGAAAGAAGATGAGAGGTTACCTCTTCGGAGATCTTAGAAAAGAATGAAAGAGTCAGAGATTGAGAGGAAAAGTTGGTATTGAAGAGAGAGAAGAGCAGTTGAAGCTGATCTAGTGGGGAATTGGAGTGTAATCTTGTGGATACTGTCATGGAAATAGTTGGCTAGGGTTGGGGCAGAAAAAGAAGGAGGGGTTGGAGGCGGAGGCACTTTGAGGAGAGAGTTAAGGGTTGAGAAGAAACAGCAGAGGTCAGAGGTAAGAGTTAGTCAGATGAACAAAGTTTTGTTTAGCGAGTGCTAAGGATGACTGGAAGGAGGCAAGCATGAATTTGCAGTGAAGAAAGTCAGAAAGAGAGTGGGATTTGAGCCAAATGCACTCAGCCGAATGGGCACAGGAGCATAGATAGCGGGTAATAGAAGACAGCCAGGGCTGAGGGTATAGTGTGTCTCAAAGGACATGGGATGGGTGGAGCGAGAGTATCCAGAGCATAGGAGAGAGCAGTATTATAGGAAACTATAGCGTCAAGAACAGACTTAGAAGACAAGGTGGAAGAAAGATGCGATGAGACCACAGTTTGAGAGAGCCGAAGGATCGATAGCATGAAGATTCCTGAAAAGGTAGGAGGAGACTGGGCGAGATTGAGACGGGGAGTGATGAAGAGTGAAGCTTAGCAGGTGATGATCACATAAGGAAAGAACTAAGGTACGGAAATTGGAGAGTAATTAGAGAAGAAAATCAGGTCAAGGCAGTGACAATGCTAATGTGTGGGAGGGAAGAAGAATGCAGAAATAAGGAAAGCTATGAGTCAAAGTCAGTGAGAAAGGTAGAGGTGGACTTATCTGGAGGTCTATAGATAGCAGCTATCCAGAGAGGTAAGGGATTAAAAAGGCAGATGGAATGGACTTCAAAGGAGGAAACTGGGATAGAAGGAGGGGTTGAAATAGGCAAGAAGGAGAAAGCAGAAACCCAACACCACTGCCATGGCCAGTGGCATGAGGAGTGTGGGAAAATTGGTAGCTGCTGTGACAGAGGGCAGCTACCCAAGCAGTCTCATCAGGGAGGAGCCAGTTATCAGTGAGAGCTAGAAGATGGAAAGCATTAGAAATGGTCTTGAGTAAAGTGAAGTTTATTAAATATGGAATGAGCATTCCACAAGGCACATGAGAAAGGGACAGAGGAGAGGGAAAGGAGAAGAATACGAATGAGATTAGAGTGGTTTAGTGAGGAGTGAGAGAATAGTCTAGGGGGGGCCATTAATTTATAGACCTCTATCATAGTTCACCTCTGCTGTCTCTTTTCCAAGTTTAAGAGCCCTAACCTTTTAAGCCTTTTCTCATAGGGGTATCCTTCCATCCCTTGTACCATTTTTGTTGCTCTTGTCTGTACCTTTTCTAATTCTGCTATACAGTACCCTTTTTAAGATATGGTGACCAGAATTGCACACTATTGGGTGGTGGCTTCTAATGTGAAACCTTGTATTGTGTAACTATAGTTTGGGTTGTTCTTTCCTAGGTGCATAACTTTGCACATGTCCACATTAAATTTCATCTGACATTTGGATGTCCAGTTTTCTGATTTATCAAGGTCCTCTTGTAATTTTTCACAACTTCTTGTTTTTTAACAACTTTGAATAATTTTGTGTCATCTGCAAATTTGATCACGTCACTTTTTATTCCCATTTCCAGGTCATTTTATGAATATTTTAAACAATCAGTGGGCCCAGCACAGATCCCTGGGGCACTCTACTATTCACCTTTCTCCATTGAGAAAATTGGCCATTTAGCACCACTCTCTGCTTTCTATCTTTTAATCAGTTCTTGATCCACAATAGCATACAGCCTCCTATCCCATGACTTTTTAATTTTTCCAAGAGTCTCTCATGAGGGACCTTGTCAAAAGCTTTCTGAAAATCCAGATATACTATATCAACTGACTCACCTTTATCTACCTGTTTATTCACACCTTCAAAAAAATACAGCAGATTAATAAGACAAGATCTTCCTTAGCTAAATCCATGTTGGCTTTCTCCCATTAAACCAATACTATCTACATGTTCAGTAACTGTATTCTTTATAATGGTTTCTACCATTTTGCCCAGTTCTGTCATCAGGCGTGTCGGTCTGTAGTTTCCTGGATCACCCCTGGAACCCTTTTTAAAAATTGGCTTTACATTGGCCATTCTCTAATCTTCAGGTACTACAGATGATTTTAATGATAGTTCACAGATTACTAAAAGTAGGTCTGCAATCTCATAGTTCAGTTCTTTCAGCACCCTAGGATGTATACAATCCGGTCTAGGTCATTCGCTGTTCTTTAGTATATCAAATAGTTGCTACATCTTCCCAGTTTATTGAGATTTGTTTCAATTCTTCTGCTATACATTACCTTTAAATACCATTTCAGGCATGGGTAACTTCCCTACATCTTCTTCAGTAAAGACTGAAGCAAAGAATTCATTCAGTTTCTCCATCATCTAATGGTCCAACTGACTCACAGGATTTTTGTTACGAATGTACTTGTAAAAGTTTTTACTTCCACAAGAAGATTTTTTTCAAAATCCCCTCTTTGTGTACCTTATCATGCCTTGCATCTAACCTGCCAGAGCTTATTTTGTTTCCCGTTTTCATTTCCTGAAAGATGCTTTTTTGGAAACAGTCTTTCTGACCTCACCTTTAAGCCATGCTGGCAGTTTTTTGGCCTTCCTTCCACCTTTCTTAAAGCGTGGAATGTGTGTGGTCTGGGCTTCCAAGGTAGTATTTTTAACAACACCCATGCTTTAACCTTTGCAGCTGCTTCTTTTAGTTTTTTTCTTAACTATTTTCTTCATTTTATCATAGTCTCCCTTTTTATTTATTTATTTATTTATTAAGAATTTCTGTTTAATACAACAGAAACATATACAAAGAGATATGCAAAATACATCAAAAGAAGAAAAAAAGGGGACCATATCCCAAAAGGATTACCCAAAAAATATACTACAATTAGACCACATCCAGGAGTGCAGAGGGCAACAATGACCTAATTACTTTGTCAAGCTCTAAATTCCCAGATCCCAGTAACAAAACAAAATCACATATAATATACATAAGAAAACTACCCATTAGGTACCACTATGTACCCCACCTTCCCTGCTCTTCAAAAAAACCCTCTAACTGTTGAGGGTCGGTATAAACATAATGGACACCCAACAAGGATATCACACATTTGCAAGGAAATCTCAAATTAAAAGTGGCTCCCAGTGCTATCACCCAGGGTTTTAACTGAAGAAAACTCTTACGTCGAATTTGAGTGGCCCTAGTCACATCTGGAAAAACCTAAACCAACTGACCACAAAATAAAACAGACTTATACTTAAAATATAACTTCATAACCTGAGATTTCTCAATATCAGTAGTAAAAGAAACTACCAAAGTGGCCCTCCCAGGGATATCATCCACTGACTGTTCCAAAAATTGGGACAAATCAACAGAAACTGGAGAGGAAACTGGAGAGGACCCCATAGTCTCCCTTTTGAAAGATAAAAGGTAATGGTGTGGATTTCCTTGCGATCCTCCCTCTATTTATTAAATGAAATGCAATCATGCTATGATCACTATTGCCAAGTGACCCTAACACTAGTATCTCTTGCACCAGATCCTGTGTTCTACTAAGGGCTAGGTCAAAAATAGCTTCCCCTCATGTCAGTTCATGAACCAGCTGCTCCAAGAAGCAGTCATTTATTTCATCTAGAAACATTATCTCCCTAACATGTCCTGGTGTGACATTGAACCAGTCGATATGGGAGTAATTGAAATCACCCATTATTACTGTGCTGTAACTTTTGTTCGCTTCCCTGATTTCTTTTAGCATTTCATCATCCAACCTCTCATTTAGTGCTATATATTCTAACTCTCCCATCTTATTTTTTTAGACTTCTAGCATTTCCATACAAGCATCTTAGAGACTGTATTTTATTCATATTAATCTGGTTATCTTGAGGCAAGGGTAATTTGGAATCTTTAAGCTCTGTTTGTTCTATATTTAAGGACATTTGGGTTACTTTTGTCTTTATTGGAACCTCTCTGTCAGTATGTCCTAACTTCAATCTTTTGCTAGTATCCTTCAAGGATACATCGCTCTGAACCATGTGCTCTTGGGCGATTGTCGGCTGTCCCCTATTATCTATTTTAAAAGCTCTTCTATCTCTTTTTTAAAGGTTAATGAAAGCAGCCTGGTTCCATCCCAGTTAAGGTGGATCCCATCACTTTGGAAAAGCCCCTCCTTTCCCCAGAATGTTGCCCAGTTCCTAACAAATTGAAAACCCTCTTCTTTGCACCATTGTCTCATCCACGCATTGAGAACTTCCCTCCCATATTGTCCTATGTCATTGGTACTAACATGTATCAAGACAGTAGGCTCATCCCCAGCACTGTCTAAAACCTTGTCTAGGTGGCGCATTATGTCCGTTACCTTCACACCATGCGGTCATGTTACCAGACCATCTTCATGTCCACCAGCCATCCAGCTATCTACATGCCTAATGATCAAATTGCCAACTATAATGTCTGTCCTAACTCTTCCCTCATGGGCACATGGCCCTGGAGAAACCACCTTGGTGTGAGTGGGCTTAACATCACATGGAGGACAGGTCCTTGCTACAGGATCACTTCCTGCCACACTAATGTGATGCTCTCCTTTCATGTGACCTCAGAGAGGCTGCCAGACTGGAGGCGGGACTTCATAACTATGTCCCTGTAGGTCTCATCTATAAACGTCTCTGTTTTCTTTAGCTCCTCCAAGTCTGCTACTCTAGCCTCCAGAAGTCAGACTTGTTCCCTGAGAGCAAAGAGCTCCTTGCATGTAGTGCATACATAAGACCTCTCACCAACTGGGAGAAAATTGTACATGTGACACTCAATGCAAAAGACTGGATAGCCCCTATCTCACTGCTGGACTGCTGTCTGCATCATAGTTTTAAGGATTTGTTTAGAAATGTAATTTGTTTTCTGACTTAAAGTTGCTAGGAATATTTGTACCAGTACAACTATACCTAATAAGTTTAAGGGATTTTGTTCTCCTCAAGATTAATTAATTTCAGGGCCTTAATTAATCTATTCCTGATGAGGATAAGCAGCCAGACCTGAAAGTGAATTTGACCACCTCTTTCCCTTTAATAGGTTTAAGAGCCTATAAATCTAAGATTATGCCTGAGTTGGGTGGTAGTCGGGGTGAGTGGGAGGGAGAGAGTAAAAACTGGCTTGCCACACAGTACCCTGACCTGTGCTTCTAAGGTAATTTTATAACAATGTCCTGGGTGATTCACACAGCCCTTGGGTTGACAGAGGGAACCTTTCAAATTGCCTCTTTGATCTGTCAATAGACTTTAACACTTATTTAAAACAATTTTGTAGATCTCTTGCCTCCTAACTGGAAGGCCTCTTTGTAAAGGTTTCTAGAAACAATTTATTTATTTCTACTCAGAGAATATTTACCCTATTCTATCTTCTATGCTAAGCTATACGCTGATTTTGATTTAAATGAAAAGCTCTCTGGTGGTACAAAGCTCTGACTGATTTAAGTTTAAATGAAAGCTTTCTGGTGGTACTGACTTAACAAAAACACTGAATTTTAAAACACACAGATTTATCAGCTTTAACCCAAAGAATTCCCTTCTCCCCGAGATTTAGAGAATTTCCCAGTGGGTATATACTTACGAGTGCAGATTTCTTTCCAGCAGTAGCAGTCTCTTTTGGTAGTCCTTCAACTTCAACCTCCAACTTCCCTTGATTCATACTTTGTATATATTCCTTGTCCCAATATCCAAAACATCTTTGCAGCTTCTGACTCATTTCATATGCAGCTACATCAGCAGTCGGATGTCCCAAGGGCTTCATTTTAACCACATCATAAATGCTGTCTTTACTCTGAAAAGTCTTCATCTCATCCCCAGTAGCCCACTGAGTGCCTTCAGACCTGAGGGATTCATCTTCCAGCACTATATCACAATTTCTTTTGTTGTGAATATCCATTGGGTTTTTGTGACAAGATAGGACTGAAAATCTTTTTCCATTACTTCCCCTAAGGTAATTCTAGTGTATTTGCCAATTGTCACAGCAATGTGATCCTCTACCAATAACACCATCCTATACTGCTGCTGCCCAGATGGGTGGTTTGTCTTAGTCTGGCAGCTTAGTTGAGACCTGTCCATCTTAGGAGAACTTGCCAGTAGTTAGATCAGTGATAGCATAGCTCTCAGCATCAGTGATGCACATGAACCCACGCAGCATGACAAGCCACAAACAAGCAAAGGAAATATCAGACTAAGCCCTTTAAATTTTACCAACCCATTGATGACATTTTTATGATTTGGACTGAGGGAGAAGAGAGACTCGAACAATTTCACAATTCCTTTACTACATCTCACTTTTTAATGAGATTCAAAATAGACTACTCCACGAAAAAGTTAACTTTCTGGACACCACAGTTTCTATCAACAATGGCTATATACAAAAGTCTGTGGACAGGAAACCAATGGACAGATGTAGCTACCACCACAGTTCCAGCTTCTACCTTTCATATTCAAAAAAGACAAATATATATGAGCCAAGCAACATACTATCACCGCATATGTTCTGACCCAACTGATAGGGGATAAGCGTCTCCAGATCCTGGCCGAATCCTTCAAACTAAAACCATTTCAAAGAACACTGCTTCTTCACTCAAAATGCCCAGAGAAAATCTACTACAATACAAAAAAAAGAAACCCTCAAAGAGACCCCTCTTGTAGTGACAGACATTCCAGAGCTGGAAAGAATGAGAAAAATCATAAAAGACTCACTCCAAGAAGATGAATTACTGAGCGAGATATTCCCTGCGCCCCCAAAGTTGGCCTTCTGAGAACCACTCAATGTAAAGAAAAAATTAGTGAAAAGCAAACTTCTAGTGGAAGCCCTGCAATATACCAATCTACAAAATTTGCCAACACATATCACAGGACCCCACAGTTACTCACATGGGAAAAACATTCAACATAAGAGGATCCTACTCATTCTCTATTATTCAGTGTGAAGAAGGACGCTACGCTGGAGAAATAGTTCAGAAGTTAAAAGACAAGAATGAATTCATACAGCACTCCAAGGTGTCACTTCTGTTGTTGGCAGCACTGCTTATTTATTTATTTTTTATACTGTGCTCTTTACATGTATACTAACAGGTACTTTTTATTCCCTTGTCCCTAAAGGGCTCACAATTTAAGTGTACCTGAGGCAATGAAGGGTTAAGTGGTTTGCCCAAGGCCACAAGGAGTGGCCATGGGACTAGAGACCCCAGTCCCTCTGGCCTGAGGTTGCTTGTCCCCATGCGGGAATTGAACTCCTGGCCTTCTGGCCTGAGGTAACCTGTCCCAACCACTGAGCCGCTCCTCCCTCTTGGGAGCAGAACATTGCATGATTGATTTTATAGTGAGAGTCTGAAGACGAAGGTTCAAATTAATCAAAGAAAGTACAACTTTGAAATTATGACAATAAGATACTTTAAAATGGACTAGACAGTGCAGAACAGAGCTGTCTATCACATTATAAACCATAAAGGTTTTGTAGCATCGCCCCCTTCTGATCACCCTTTCATCTGCCCCACCTTTCCCCCACCCCCTTCCCTGTGCTTTTGTAATTCACTTTTATATTACAGTATTGTCATCTGTTGCTCATACTGGCCTGACCTGAAATAGAAGGTTTTAGCCTTAAAAGACTAGCCCAAAAATGTATTGATAGTACAATAAAAAAGTACTATCTGATTTTCTTTATTTGTTTCTCTTTTTCTTTAAATGTCTAATGTTAAAAATCACTCCAAAATTTCATTTAGAGTTTTTCACTTTGTTCCTTAATTGTTTCCTCCCAGATGTCGTCTTTTATGAAATCTGAGATTTACAAGTGTTAAGTGCCGGCATTTGCATGTGTCAAACCCCAAGTGATGCTGCCCTTTTTCTGAACATATTTCTTACTTAGCTGACTGTTCTCACTGGATGTGCCACTACTTTGTGTGTATTTCCCAGCCTCCATGTTCAGCAAGCCTTTTTGCAAAATATGCATCCAACTTGGATGTCCCATTTTCCACCTAGATGCGCTGTGCAAAATCAGGCGTTTTGCCATTCAGGAGATGAGTAGCAAATAGCAGATTTTCCTTAAAATCTCCTGTCATAAAAAATGATTTTAGACATTATTTAATGTCTTTTTCAGATGCTAAAATATTATTTGCAAGAGCCAGAATAAAGATCCGAGGAGTAGGATGATGGCAGAGCCTGGCTTGACTCTCAATTGCCAGGTTCCGCTTCTCTACACAAATGGCTATTCAGTCACCCATCTCCTTACGCTCTTTTACTCATTTTCCTGAGACTTCTATGCCAAATATATTTACTGCTTCTCAGAGCAAGTGTCAATTTCATTGTTTTCTCTTTGCAGCCATAGCTCTTCTAATCCCTATGGGTAGAAACATGCAATCTTTCATTTCTTTTCCTCCCATGATCTTTGCAACCCTTCCTTCATTTACACTGTCTGATTCCATTAGAATGAGATTGGAAAAAGTCCCTGGGAAAGTTGCCCAACGTCCTGTTTTAGTGCTAAATGAATTTAGATAGAAAGGGATTATTCTAAGAAGCATGAATAAAGAATGCACAGGAGAGAGCTACATAGGATTCAATGAGAAGCAACATGTTAGATATTACTTACATAGCCAAGACATGGAGCATGCCTTTCCACTGCACATAACAGAGCAGTCTTGCTCAAGACGGTCCTGGAGTAACCCCTCGCCAATCTGCTTTTCAGGATATCCATGATGAATATGTATGAGATAGATATGCATACAGTGAAAGCAGTATATGGACGGGGCTGGAGCAAGAAGATGAGGCGCCCTCTCTTTCACCCCCCTGATCCCACTCTGGCTCCCACTGTCACTGCTGCGGCTCCTCACCACATCCTGCAGCGCTGCTGTGAGGCTGTTTAACTTCCACCCCCTCCAACACCCAATGCCAACTTCCATTTTGCATGGGGACTTTGTGTTTATAAATTTTTATTTCAGGGCAGTTTTGTTAATTATGAGGTGACTGTGACTGCTGCCCAAAAAAACAAACAAGCAAAAAAAAAAACCCCTTGAAAATTATTAGAGGTTTTCAGGCAAATAAAAATCCACAAATGTTATTGTTTTCAGTTTTGTTAACAGTTGCCATGGGCTGACTTTGAACCAGTGCCTCTTGGATTGGAAGTCACTGGTCTTCCAGGAAGAGTTCTTGTATCTCCTTGTTTTCTGGTAATATTAGTTCCTGTTTTGTGATTATCCCAAAGCTTCTCTGTCTGGTCTTGAGTTCCATGTAAAACCTTTCCTGGATTTTTTTTTCTTGTGAGTCTATTGACTCCTGCTCTAGAGATTTACTCTAAATACTTTTCATAAGCTGTGTTCCTAACTCTGTGAGTTCGAAGAAAAGTATCTTGTAACCCTTGCTAAAATGTTTTCCTCGTTTAATTCTTGGACTTACAATCCTGAATCCTTGTGCCAAATTTTCAGTTATTATTATACTATCAGAGACATTTACCAAATCTATTCCAGATCCTGGTTGTCCAATCAGTAATCCTATTCAGAATTCTGTGAAACCATTTCTAATGAATATAGGCATGTTTTCACAGAATTTCTGGCACTAGAACATGGCATATAAAAGTCTTTGAAGTACATCTCTTTAGCAGGAGTTAATAGATTCACAAGGTAAAAAGTCCAGGAAGGATTTTCCACTGAGCTCAAGATCAGACAAGAAAATGAGTAATAATTGGAAAACAAAACACAGCTAAGGACTGGCTGGCTAGAGCTGAGCACCTAGGAGACATAATAGCTCCTCTTGGAAGACCATTGCCTTTCAACCCAAGGAACACCAAAGCTAGAGCACGCCATGACAATAATGGGGAAAAAAATAAAATTTGAGTGTTTTTAATGCTGTTTTATTGCAAACCACTTTGATATCCTTTGGAAAGGCGATATAGCAAATACCTGGAAATAAATAAATAAAATGATATGAGAAATATCACTTGATAATGCCCATGTCATTTCAAATGAATGCATATCCCTATTTTAAACAAAGTTTTTGTGATTTTGTGCATGCACAAACTTTCTTGTGTGTGCAAATTGATGGCATGTGTTAATTCGCAGCTGTACAAGTGCATAAATGATTTATGCATATAACATTTTTTTAGGTGCCCAAGTGAACCAAATAAACTGTGATGAATGCACAGCCCTAGTGAGAGAGAGGGCACAAAAGGGTAAAGAGAAGAGAGGCGCTGGAAGTGGATCAGCAGAGGAGGAGAAGTCAGGTATAAAAAGAAAGTAAAGAAAAAGAGAGAATACCAACAACTATATACTAAATACCACAATATCCTCAATGCAGCACAGAGTAAGGAAGGCTTTCTTTGTGGTTCTGGGTACAGAACTCCGGCTTCAGTGTACGTACACTGCCAGAAATTACAGCCTCATAATGCACATCTGGAGATGTATCATCTGTTTACTTTGTACACTGTGGCTCGTCCTAAAGATAACGAATTATTAGAGATGGGCCAAAAAAAGACTGCAAGCCTACACCCCACCCTTAATCCTGGCCTTTGACTGTGGATGGCGTTTATCAAGTCGCAATTCCAGTAACATAATCACTGGAAACTGGGTGCAAGAAAAATGAACAAAGTACCGGATACAATCACAGTAAAGGAACGGGAAGGGTGCGGGGAGCTTTTGCTTCACTGAAAAAGGGAATCTTATGAAGCCTGTATGTTATCAGGGGATTCGCTTTATCAGGGGTGAGCTTTATGCCCTAAAGCAATCACTATCCACTTTCCACACTGCATCCAAGACCACGAGCCCTGGATTTCTGGACACTGAATGGCATCGCCTTCTTATCTGTAGCAAGCACAGAAAACGCATAGACAAATCCTTTACAATTCTTTGTTTTCAATTGTGTCCTCCTATATTTACTCAGGGGTTTTGGCCTCAGCTTCACCGTTGTCCTTGTAAGGCAACATAGATATTGTTTTCCTTTAAACCTTTCCAAACATTCGCTCGTAAATCAGGCCTTTTATTAGCAGCAGGATTGTGGTAGGGAAGGGAACGGCTGCTTTCCTCCTTAATAATTTATGAATGGAACTTTCTTCCCCTGGCCACTCTGACTTCTCTGGAGGAATCCTTGAAACCTGCAGAGTTCAGATTGGTTTTATGAGAGGAGGAAGGTGCTACATTCGCATGTCCTGAAATAAAACAATTTATTGCCTCCTGCTTAGAATCCAGGAGCTTACCAACATAGCAACCCCTGAACAATACCGGGAGATGCCATCAGTAATATGTGTCATTGTTCGTAGTGCTGGATACCTTTGTTATCATTTATATGTTGTAGCAGCATTAGGGACTGACAGGCCAGTGTTCACAGCTCACGGGCATGCTGTAAAAATGAGAGGATTGGATTCCACATTATGGGGGTAGTTTTATAAGAAGGCAACAAGTATTAGGCATCAACGTGCATAACGATGGGTATTTTAGTCATTTATGTACATAAGGGACCACTCAGAATGGAAATGATTAGCGTATAGTACGCCCGTTGTTTGCATTCTGCGGACTTTCTCTGTGGGACTGCACATAGGTGGAGTTTGTGAGGAGCACAGGCAGTGCAGATTACGGAATATGTTCATTTATGTACATACTTGAAAAAAGCAGGCACAGCCATTTAACAAGCTCTAGGCTGTTGTAAGCTATCTCCTGATCAATGCAGTGGCACTGAATCTCTTAAGAGTGAGAGAAGGGGCTCAAAGAGTGTGAGAGTGAGAGAACCTTCAACTGAATCTAGTACAATCCTAATGAGTGAGATTTGGCATTCCTGCATTAAGCATGCTGCATGAGATAACTCAGATCCTAATGTTCAAACAGTCCATCTTCGGTAGGTAGCAAGACATCACCCTCCTGAATTAGAGCGACGCTATAATTCCACATCCAAAGGAACAGGTTGAACCTCTTCTGGTTTTACTCTCACTGTGGCTATGGACTTTGAGTTCTGGGAATGACTCAGCTGACCCTTTGGATATGGAGGTGGTCAAACCAGCTTGAACCATAAATCTGAATTGAGAGCATTCTTAGCCAGTAAGATGCAAAAATATGACTTGCATGCCTCAAAGAAAATGTACGCAGAGGATAAGGTATCACAGTGTCCCACTGGTTGTCCTCCTTCCACCATGTCTCTGATATTCCAATCATATCTAACCTCTCATTTAGTGCTATATATTCTAACTCTCCCATCTTATTTTTTAGACTTCTAGCATTTGCATACAAGCATTTTAGAGACTGTATTTTATTCATATTAATTTGGCTATTGGTAGACATGGGTAATTTGGGATCTTTAAGCTCTGTCTGCTCCATACTTGAGGGCATTTGGGCTACTTTACTCTTTTGTGGAACCTCTCTGCTTTTGGTAGTATCCTTCAAGGATACATTCTTCCGAACCATCCGCTCTTGGGCAACTGTCATCTTTCCCCTATCATCTAGTTTAAAAGCTGCTCTATCTCCTTTTTAAAGGTTAATGCCAGCAGCCTGGTTCCATCCCGGTTAAGGTGAAGTCCATCTCTTCGGAAGAGCCCCTCCTTTCCCAAGAATGTTCCCCAGTTCCTAACAAATCCAAAACCCTCATCTCTGCACCATTGTCTCATCCACACATTGAGACTCTGGAGCACTGCCTGCCTTTTGGGTCATGCGCATGGAACGGGAAGCATTTCGGAGAACGCTACCCTGGAAGTTCTGGATTTCAACTTCCTACCTAAAAGCATAAATTTAGCCTCCAGAACCTCCCTACCACATTTTCCTATGTCATTGGTACCGACATGTACCAAGACAGCAGACTCCTCCCCAGCACTATCTAAGACCTTATCTAGGTGGTGCGTGAGGTCTGCTTTCTTTGCACCAGGCAGGCAAGTTACCAGGCGATCCTCATGTCCACCAGCCACCCAGCTATCTACATGCCTAATGATCGAATCACCAACTATAACGGCTGTCCTAACCCTTCCCTCATGGGCACATGGCCCCGGAGAAACTTTCTCGGTGCGAGAGGGTTTTACATCACCTGGAGGACAGGTCCTAGCTACAGGATCACTTCATGCCCCACCGGGGTGATGCTCTCCTGTCACGTGACCTCTCTCTTCTATGGCAACAGGGATGCTGCCAGACTGGATGTGGGACTTCAGGACTGTATCCCTGTAGGTCTCGTCTATGTACCTCTCTGTCTTTCTTATGTCTTCCAAGTCTGCTACTCTAGCCTCTAGAGAACGGACTCGTTCCCTGAGAACAAACAGCTCCTTGCACCTAGTGCACACGTAAGACCTCTCACCAACTGGGAGAAAATCATACATGTGACACTCAATGCAAAAGACTGGAAAGCTCCCATCTCGTTGCTGGACTGCTGTCTGCATCTTAGTTTTAAGCTTGTGTTTAGATCTTTAAGTTCTTTACTTACTAAGGGTTGCTATGGATATTAATACTAATAAAACTGTACCTAATACGTTTAATATACCTTGTTCACCTGAAGCTTAATTAATCTTAGGTCCTTAGTGTATGACTGATTTGGATAACAAGCTTCACCGGAGAGCACCTCCTTTCCTTTAAGATGTGTAAGTACCTATAAAGCTACGATTATCCCAGGGGAGGGAGGGAAATAAAAGAGGGCTGCTACACAATACCCTGTCCTGTGCTGCTGAGGTAAGCTGTGACCAACTTCCTGGGTGATTAACAATCCTTGCTTGGATAGAAACTGCTGCTACTAGGTCCTGACTGATTTAACAAAAAACATTGGGTTCACAGATTAATTAGCTTTAATACAAAGAAGTCCTTTCAGAAAATTCCCAGAAGTATATACTCACAATTGCAGATCTCTCTCCAGAAGTAGCAGTCCCTTTATCTAGTCCTTCAAGACTGAGGATCACAGAGCTCTGGTTGAGCTATTTATGCCTGTGCTGCTGAGGTAAGCTGTGACCAACTTCCTGGGTGATTAACAGTCCTTGCTTGGATAGAAGGAGTCTTTCAAAATGGCTTTTTGACCTGCCACCTGGTGTTAACACCTATAGAAAAGGTTTCACAGGTTTCTTGCCCCCTAGGTAGAAGGCCTCTTTGTAAAGATCTCTAGAAGACTTTATTTGTTGCTCAAAGAGTACTGACCCTGTTTTGCCTTTTATGCTAAGTTATATTCTGATTTGATTTAAATTACAGCTCTTTGCTGCTACTAGGCTCTGACTTATTATGAAATTTAAATTACAAGCTCTCTGCTGGGTATGAAATGTAACCAGAAAGTTCTCCTCTGTGTTTTAAATTTAAACTTAAACTGCTGCTAGTAGGCCCTGACTGATTTAACAAAAAACACTGGGTTCACAGATTATTTAGCTTTAATACAAAGAAGTCCTTTCAGATAATTCCCAGAAGTATATACTCACAATTGCAGATCTCTCTCCAGAAGTAGCAGCCCCTTTTTCTAGTCCTTCAAGACTCATTCTAGTCCTTCAAGCTTGACCGTTCTTCAAGCTTAGTTAGATCCCTCCTCATGTTAGCCGCAGCTTCCTGGGTGTCTACTCTATTGCAGATTTTGTTATCATCCGCAAAGAGGCAAACCTTACCCGACAGCCCTTCCGCTATATCACTAACAAAGATGTTAAAAGGAATTGGACCAAGGACAGATCCCTGGGGCATACCACTGGCAATCTTCTTCTCCTCAGAGTGAGCTCCATTTACTTGTACCCTTTGTCGCCTCCCACTCAACCAATTTCTAACCCAAGCAGTAACTTTAGGGTCCATCCCTAGGATGCTCAGTTTGTTTATAAGTCGCCTGTGAGGAACGTTGTCAAAGGCTTTACCGAAGTCTAAATATACCACATCTAGGGCTCTCCCTCAGTCCAACTCCCTGGTCACCCAGTCAAAGAAATCAGTCAGATTTGTCTGAGAAGACCCGCCTCTGGTGAATCCATGCTGTCTCAGATCCTGTAATCTGCTGGACTCCAGAAACCTCGCTATTTTCTTCGTCGGGGATGTCCCTTTCCTGGAATCGGGTTCCATGTATATGTTCTTGGCTGAGGAGCCAAAGAGGGGACGCTACCATCTGTGGGATTATGACTGAAACCTCTGTGTCAGAATACCCCCTAAACAAAGTGATACCACAGTGCTGCAGAGCCTTGGCTGGCCTGGGATCAGAGTATGGACAGAAGGGGCCTCCTCTCTTTCATAGTGCAATGCACCTGGTACTAAATCTGGGTCAAGAGTTTGTACATAGCAGAGCAGCTACCTTGCTACAATCTATTGAAAAATTATCTGGAGGACTGAATCGCTTGAGCTTTCAATTTAAAGAAGTGTATGTGTTGTTTTTGTTATAGTGTTTTAGGTTGTTTAGTTTTATGTTTGTGTTTTAAGTTTGTTTTAAACATGATTTTGTATGTAAGTTGTATCCTAATGATTCATGGGTCAACCATAAGAGTCGGCCTGCTGAGGCACAGAGAAGAACTGGCCAGTGTCAGCTGTAGGTATTATGGAGGGGGAGGGAAGAAGTTGTCCACCTGAATTGTGCCTCTTATATTTGCTGGGTATTTTCTGCTTTGCTGCCTCCTCTTTTGATCTCTTTGGCCATGGCCCCTCCCACTGATGTCATCACAGGCCCACCATAAGAGTTGGACCATGGCATGGGTGGATCACTTCAGGGTAGTCTGGGTGGGCTACTCCTGAAGGGACACAATCAAAAAGGGTAGCCCCTTTGAGAACCTCTTTGGGAGAAGATGGGAGAGATTGGGAGCAATCTTTTGGATTGGTAGGATGGGAATGTGTGTTTTGTTGTCCCTAGCACTTCTGAGGTACTGGGGGGAATGGTGAAGGGATAGTTAGTATTTGGTGGTATCATCAGGCAGGTCATGAGGAGTAGCCTAGTGGTTAGAGTAAAATCCCACTGTTGCTCCTTGTGACCTTGGGCAAGTCATTTAACTGTCCATTGCTTCAGGTACAGAACTAGATTGTAAGCCCCCATACTGGACTATGGTAACTTGCTATATCAGGGCCTCCCTAAACAGTCCAACCACCCCTTCCAGCTGGTGCAAAATACAGCAGCCAGGATCATCCCAAGCACAGCTAGAAATGATTAATCACACCTGTACTCCAGCACCTCCACTGGTTGCCCATACACTCACGTGCACGATACAGATTAACTTTGAACATATTTAAAATCATTAACAACATTTCAGCCAATGCCCTTCAAAATCTTGTAATCAGGGACACCAGCATTAGACTTAGGAGAAGCAACATGAGCAATAGGATCATGACCCCTGTAGAATTCCAGAGAACCAATCATGCAATATCCAGAAGAGCACCGTCCCTCTATGCACCGGAGCTATGGAATTCCCCACCCGATGTTATGAGAGCCACTAGAGACATTAGAGACTTCCGAAGAATGCTCAAGACCACTCTGTAGAATGCTACAAACTCTCCGGGGCACATAGCCTGGCTTTAGCCATGACCATACAGTCTGCAACTGACTCATTTAATTGTAAATACTCTTAGATGTTTATTTCCCCTCTATCCCTTTCCTTCTGTCCTTTATAAATGTACCCAACCAGTTCGCTGTAAACCACTTTGATTGAAGGATAAGGTGGTATATAAAATGGGTTAAATAAATACTTTGAATCTGAATGTAATTTGCCTTGGACTAGTACTAAAAAGGTGGGAGTTAAATAAAAATATACATGTCCTGTTGTAGGATAGTTAGTGACAAAGTGGGATTTAGTGGTATGTTTTACTTGGAATGGGGGAAGAATTTTTTAAAGCTTTTTCCCAGTCTCTGTATGAGAGGAGGTTTGGGATATTAACCAGGCATGTTCATAAGATTGGGGCTATGTTGAAATGTAGTTTGTATATTGTGAATTGTTATTGTGTTTATGTTGTATTGTATTATATTCTGTTAGTTGATATTGTTAAAATATATTCTGTGATACGCATGTTGCTTTACCCATGGAAAGGCGTGACCCAAATTGAATTGAGAGCAGATTAGGTTCCTCTGAAGGTGATGGAACTATTACCCTTTGACTTTTAAGGGTCTGTGATGTATTTGTACAGTATAGTTAAGCTTACTATCTCCAGGAACAAGCAGGAATGTAGTCTTCACATATAGGTACCGTCGACACTGATGGAGCCTGCGCGGGAACGCTCCCCAGCGTCCAAAAGGAAAGCTTTTGGGAGCATCCCACCATGCATGCGTGCTGCCTTCCCGCCCAACTACTTCTCTCACTTCAGTTCTTCGTTTTCTACGGAGCCAACAGGACGTGTCCCCTGTCACCACAGAAAATCTTCTCTTATTTTTATATTTTTTGTGGTTGCGTCTGCCTTCTGTCGACGCCTACCAGTACCACCGGTGCTTTTAAGAACATAAGAACATAAGAACATAAGAAATGCCATACTGGGTCAGACCGAGGTCCATCAAGCCCAGTATCCTGTTTCCAACAGTGGCCAATCTAGGTCATACGTACCTAGCAGTTTCCCCAAAAGACACAGGTTCTGCAGTGCTTGTACTAGGCCAAGCATTGATATCCTGGGTCCCTTTTTAATAGTGGTTTATGGACCTTTCCTCCAGGAACTTGTCCAAACCTTTTTTAAACCCAGCTATACTAACAGCCCTTACTACATCCTCCGGTAACAGATTCCAGAGTTTGATTACACGTTGAGAGAAGAAATATTTTCTCCTATTTGTCTTAAATAGTTTACCCTGTAGCTTCATTACATGCCCCCTAGTCCTTCTATATTCTGATAGCGTAAACAATTTATCCACGTTTATCCGTTCCACTCCATTCATTAATTTATACACCTCTATCATATCTCCCCTCAGCCGCCTCTTTTCTAGGTTAAAGAGCCCTAACCTTTTTAGCCTCTCTTCATAGGAGTAGCCTTCCATCCCCTTCACCAATTTGGTGGCTCTTCTCTGTACTTTTTCTAATAACTCTATGTCCTTTTTAAGATACGGTGACCAGAATTGCACACAATATTCAAGGTGCGGTCGTACCATGGAGCGATACAGAGGCATTATAATATCCTTTGTTTTATTCTCCATCCCTTTCCTTATGATACCTAGCATTCTATTTGCTTTCTTGGCCGCCGCTGCACACTGGGCGGAGGGTTTTAACATGTTATCCACGATGACTCCTAAATCTTTTTCCTGGGTGGTGGTTTCTAATGTGGAGCCTTGCATCTTGTAACTATAGTGTGGGTTGTTCTTTCCTAGGTGCATAACTTTGCACTTGTCCACATTAAATTTCATCTGCCATTTGGATGCCCAGTCTTCCAATTTATCCAGATCCTCCTGCAGTTTTCCACAATCCTCTTGGGTTTTAACAACTTTAAACAGTTTTGTGTCATCTGCAAATTTGATTACCTCACTAGTTATTCCCTTTTCCAGGTCATTTATGAATATGTCAAAAAGTAGCGGACCCAGTACAGATCCCTGGGGTACTCCACTATTCACCTTTTTCCATTGGGAATATTGGCCATTTAGCCCTACCCTCTGCTTTCTATCTTTTAACCAGTTCCCGATCCACAATAGTACACTGCCTCCTATCCCATGACTTTTTAGCTTCGCCAAAAGTCTCTGATGGGGGACCTTGTCAAAAGCTTTCTGAAAGTCCAGATACACTATATCAACCGACTCACCTTTGTCTACCTGTTTATGCACACCTTCAAAAAAACAGATCAGATTAGTAAGACAAGATCTTCCTTGTCTAAAGCCATGTTGGCTGTCTCCCATTAGGCCATGACTATCTACATGCTGTGTAATTTTGTTCTTTATGATGGCTTCTACCATTTTCCCTGGTACTGACGTCAGGCTCACCGGTCTGTAATTTCCCGGGTCACCCCTGGAACCCTTTTTAAAAATTGGTGTTACGTTGGCGACCCTCCAATCTTCAGGTATTACAGATGATTTTAATGAAAGTTCACAGATTACCAATAACAGGTCTGCAATCTCATATTTCAGTTCTTTCAACACTCTGGGATGTATACCATCCGGTCCAGGTGATTTGCTACTATTCAGTTTATCAAATAGTTGTAATATATCTTCCCGGTGTAGCGATATTTCTCTCAATTCCTCTGCAGTATCACCTTTAAATACCACTTCAGTCTTGGGTAACACCCCTACATCTTCCTCAGTAAAGACCGAAGCAAAGAATTCATTCAGTCTCTCTGCTATAGCCTTGTCTCCTCTTACTGCCCCTTTTACCCCTCTATCATCTAATGGTCCAATTGACTCTCTCACAGGCCTTTTGCTACGAATGTACTTGAAAAAGTCTTTATTTCGTGTTTTTGCTTCCGTAGCAAGTTTCTTCTCAAATTCCCGCTTTGCCTGCCTTATCAATGCTTTGCATTTAACTTGCCAGTGCTTGTGCTGTTTCCAGTTTTCATCATTTGGCTCTTTTTTCCATTTTCTGAAGGTTGCTCTTTTGGCAGCAACAGCCTCTCTGACCTCACCTTTAAACCATGCTGGCAGTTTTTTGGACTTTCTTCCACTTTTCTTAATGCGTGGAATACAGCTGGTCTGGGCTTCGAGGATAGTATTTTTAAATAACACCCAAGCTTGCTGTAAGTCTTTAACCTTTGGAACCGCTCCTTTTAGTTTTTTCCGAACTATATTCCTCATTCTATCATAGTCACCCTTTTGAAAGTTAAAAGGTAGTACTGTGGATTCCTTTACTATCTGTCCTCCACTGATTAAATCAAACATGATCATACTATGATCACTATTGCCAAGTGGTCCCAACACCCTTATTTCTTGCACCAGATCTGGCGTTCCACTAAGGACTAGGTCCAGTATGGCTTCCCCTCTGGTCGGTTCATGAACCAGCTGCTCCAAGAAGCAGTCATTTATTTCATCTAGAAACTTTATCTCTTTAGCTTGTCCTGCTGTGACACTGTCCCAGTCGATACCGGGGTAATTGAAATCACCCATTATTACTACTCTGTTGTGGCTTTTGTTAGCTTCCTTGATTTCTTTGAGCATTTCATCATCCATTTGTTCATTCTGGCCAGGTGGTCGATAGTATACTCCCACTGCCATCACCTTCCCCTTCATAAATGGAATTTCAATCCATAGAGATTCTACAGCATATTTTGTTCCCTGCAAAACATTAATCCTTTCTGACTCAATGCCCTCTCTAACATAGAGCGCAACCCCTCCACCAATTTGTTCAGCTCTATCATTACGATATAGTTTGTATCCAGGTATCACAGTGTCCCACTGGTTATCCTCCTTCCACCATGTCTCTGAGAGTGCAATCATATCTAACCTCTCATTTAATGCTATATATTCTAATTCTCCCATCTTATTGTTTAGACTTCTAGCATTGGCATACAAGCATTTTAGAGACTGTATTTTATTAATATTAATCTGGCTATTGGTAGGCATGGGTAATTGGGAATCTTTATGCTCTGTCTGCTCCTTACTCAAGGGCATTTGGGCTACTATACTCCCTTTTGGAACCTCACTGCTTTTGGTAGTATCCTTCAAGGATACCTTTGTCCGAACCGTGCGCTCCTGGGTGACTGTCGGCTTTCCCCTATTTTCTAGTTTAAAAGCTTCTCTATCTCTTTTTTAAAGGTTAATGCCAGCAGTCTGGTCCCATCCTGATTAAGGTGAAGCCCATCCCTTCGGAAGAGCCCCCCCTTTCCCCAGAATGTTCCCCAGTTCCTAACAAATCCAAAACCCTCATCCTTGCACCATTGTCTCATCCACGCATTGAGACTCCGGAGCTCTGCCTGTCTTTTGGGTCCTGCACGTGGAACAGGAAGCATTTCGGAGAACGCTATCCTGGAAGTTCTGGATTTCAACTTCCTACCTAAAAGCTTAAATTTAGCCTCCAGAACTTCCCTACCACATTTTCCTATGTCATTGGTACCAACATGTACCAAGACAGCAGACTCCCCCCCAGCACTATCTATGATCCTATCTAGGCGGTGCGTGAGATCTGCTACCTTCGCACCAGGCAGGCATGTTACCAGGCGATCCTCACGTCCACCAGCCACCCAGCTATCTACATTCCTAATGATTGAATCACCAACTATAACAGCTGTCCTGACCCTCCCCTCATGGGGACATGGCCCTGGAGAAACGTCCTCGGTGCGAGAGGGTTTTACATCACCTGGAGGACAGGTCCTAGTTACAGGATCACTTCCTGCCACACCAGGGTGATGCTCTCCTGTCACGTGACCTCTCTCCTCCATGGCAACAGGGATGCTGCCAGACTGGAGGTGGGACTTCAGGACTATATCCCTGTAGGTCTCGTCCATGTACTTCTCTGTCTTTCTTATGTCTTCCAGGTCTGCTACTCTAGCCTCTAGAGAACGGACTCGTTCCCTGAGAGCAAAGAGCTCCTTGCACTTAGTGCATATGTAGGACCTCTCACCAACTGGGAGATAATCATACATGTGACACTCGATGCAAAAGACTGGAGAACCCCCATCTCGTTGCTGGACCTCTGACTGCATCTTAGTTTAAAGCTTGTGTTTAGGTCTTTTAAATCGGTATATAATAAGGATTGGTGTAGATGCTTATACTAATAAAAGTGTATCTAATACCCCTAATACACCCTGTGTACCTGAAGCTAATTAATCACAGGTCCTCTGTGTATGACTGATTTGGATTAAGAGCTGCACCTGAGAGCAGCCCCTTTCCTCTAAGATGTCCAAGTACCTATAAAACTACAATTTCCCCAGGGGTGGGTGGGTGCTGGGGAGGGAGGGGGGAGATAAGTCCTATTAAAGAGGGCAGTTACAAGGTACCCTGTCCTGAACCCTCAGCAGGGGGATGGGGGTACCACACAAAGCCCAGTTGAGAGAGGCAAGGTAAGTACAGCTGAGAAGGCTGAACTTGCACACCACTAAGACAAACACTAAATAATTAAACAAACAACAGTTAGACAAACAGTAAATAATTAAATAAACAGCTAGAACTCACAGTAAGATGTCCCAGGAGGCAAAAATCCACTCACTAGCAGAGCTCTGTAAAAGTTCAGCCTTTCTCTGATCAGAGAAAAGCAAACTAAAACAGCCTATGCACACGTGGAGAAAACAGGAACAAGGTTACAGGATACCTCAGGGGGAGGGGGTCAGGGGGAGGAGTCACTCAGCAGGCTCTGGGGAGAGAGATTAATTCAAAATGGCTACCACACACACAGGGGGAGGAGTCACTCAGGCAGGCAAGGACAGGAAAAGCTTAACAAACAGCAGGCTCTGGGGAGAGAGATTAATTCAAAATGGCTACCACACAAGGCCCAGTTAATTGAGAGAGGCAAGGTAAGTACAGCTGAGAAGGCTGAAACTTGCACACCACTAAGACAAACACTAAATAATTAAACAAACAACAGTTAGACAAACAGTAAATAATTAAATAAACAGCTAGAACTCACAGTAAGATGTCCCAGGAGGCAAAAATCCACTCACTAGCAGAGCTCTGTAAAAGTTCAGCCTTTCTCTGATCAGAGAAAAGCAAACTAAAACAGCCTATGCACACGTGGAGAAAACAGGAACAAGGTTACAGGATACCTCAGGGGGAGGGGGTCAGGGGGAGGAGTCAGGCAGGCAAGGACAGGAAAAAGCTTAACAAACAGCAGGCTCTGGGGAGAGAGATTAATTCAAAATGGCTACCACACACACAGGGGGAGGAGTCACTCAGGCAGGCAAGGACAGGAAAAGCTTAACAAACAGCAGGCTCTGGGGAGAGAGATTAATTCAAAATGGCTACCACACAAGGCCCAGTTAATTGAGAGAGGCAAGGTAAGTACAGCTGAGAAGGCTGAAACTTGCACACCACTAAGACAAACACTAAATAATTAAACAAACAACAGTTAGACAAACAGTAAATAATTAAATAAACAGCTAGAACTCACAGTAAGATGTCCCAGGAGGCAAAAATCCACTCACTAGCAGAGCTCTGTAAAAGTTCAGCCTTTCTCTGATCAGAACCGTCTGCAGCATAATTCAATTTTAGTGCTTTTCCTCGGGGGGGGGTTCCCTGCTCTGGTGCTTGGCGCCATTTTGGGCATTAGGCCCTCTTTTCCCTTACCATGGAAAAACCAGCCTCTGGTTTTAAAAAATGTTCAAAATGTGGCGGTACAATTTCTATTACCGACACCCATGACTGGTGTCTTAAATGTTTAGGTCCTGACCATTGCCCTGCGGAATGTCTCTCCTGCAGGAAGTTGACTAAAAGAAGTCTTCAGAATCGAGCAAATCAACTCGGTGCCCTTTTTGCTTCAGACACGATGTCTGTAGCATCAATGTCTTCCAGGGCTTCTACTTCTTCCCAGGGATCTCAGGTAACTAAACACAAGTCTTCTAAGACTAGCTGGCCCTTGAAGGGTAGATCTCCCTCTAAACATCGAGATGCCACTGGCATTGCCCTTGAGGACATTTCACCAGCAAAACAGCCCCGGCGGAGTCTTTGGGCTTCAAAGCTTTATCGGGGCTCCAGGATGTTCCCGAGGCCTCGACCTCGATGGAACTACTGGTGCCATGCTCGGGGGTTGCGGCCGCTTCCACCGGTACTGACACCCCGGCATCGGCAGTAGCAATGGACAAAAGACTCCTCATGATTGAACGCAGTCTAATGACTCTTTTAGCTACTTCGGTACCGCTAAAGTTGCTGCAGACGGTTCCGCAGGCACCGGTACTGGTGCCAGTGCCCTCGGTACCTGTTTCTACAGGCATGCTTCCCCTGATGCCGAGCTTGGAATCTCTCTCCAGCATGGGGGATCAGATACCAACTCATTTCGGTACCGCCATCTGCTTCGGGAGAACCCGGTGCTTCCTCCTTTTGAGTCTTCCGATTCCGATGACTCGGATGATTCCACTGGTACCAGAGCTGAGCTTTTACAACATTCAACTCCTTCTCCTCAACGCAGAATGTCCCCTCCTGAGGATATGTCTTTTCATGATTTTGTACGTGATATGGCAAAGGGTCTTGCCATTACGGTAGTACCAGAAAAGGAGCCTAGGGCAGAAGAATTGAGAATTCTCCAATATCCTTTGGCTCCAGAGGAGGCAGCTATGCTTCCTATACACTAGATCTTACATGATCTAATGTTAAGAATGTGGGAAGCTCCTTTAACAGTATCTCCACATTCTAGACGTCTTGACACTATGTATCGAGTACCACCTTGTCCAGGGTTTCAGAAGACTCAGTTACCACATCATTCTATGGTGGTAGAATCCGCCATGAGGTGGATTAAGAGTGCTAAAAGACACTCTTCCAATCCACCAGGTCGTGAGTCTAGAACACTGGATGCCTTTGGTCGTCGATGCTTTCAGTCCTCCATGCTATCAGCAAGAATCAGTTCCCATATATTATACATGGGAATGTTTCTTGAACAGGTTACAAAGGACTTGGAACTTTTGAACCCTTTTCTTCAAGAGGATAAATGGACAGATCATTTGACTTTGGTCAAACATGCTCAAAATGTCTCTAAGTTTGTGAATCATGCTACCTTTGACTGTTTTGAATGTATTAGCAGGACTTCTGCTATATCCATAGGAGCACGTCGTATTGCCTGGCTCCAAGCTTCAGACTTGGAGGAATGGGTGCAAGATAAGCTGGGAAACATTCCTTGCACAAGAGAAAATCTCTTTGGCAAGGATTGGCAGCTCAAAGCTAATGAAATTGACACTGATAATACAACTTTAGACAGATTGTCAAAATCTACAGCTAACCCAGCCAAGAAAAAAGTTTTTCCAAAAACCTTTTTTCTCTAAAAAGAAAAAATTCTATCCATCTTCCACCCAGCATACACATGTTCCCCAGAAGGGGCAACAACAAACTAGACAAAGAAAGACACAAGCTCAGAAGGCTCAGCAGACCCAGCCTCCTCAGGGTCTTTGACTGTTGTCTAGAGAACTTAGCCATTCTTCCTGTTCTAAGCCCAGAACCTTTAAATATTCCAGGCCGTATTTTCTATTTTGCCAAAAGATGGCAACAAAGCACATCAGAAAATTGGACTCTATCTATCATGAGTCTGGAATACAAGCTTCATTTCCTCAGCTTGCCCCCATCCACTCTAATAAAACAGTTCAAATCTCAACCACCGGTCTCAGACCTGTTGTGGCAAGAGGTCACCACTCTTCTGGCTCAAAGGGCTATAGAAGAGGTTCCAATGTCCCAGCAGGGCACAGGATTCTATTCCCTCTATTTTCTCATTCCAAAGAAGTCAGGGGGACTAAGGCCAATCCTGGACCTCAGAGAACTGAACAAATATTTAGTCCGAGAAAAGTTCAAGATGATCTCCCTCGGCATACTTCTTCCATACCTTCATGAGCAAGATTGGCTATGTTCTCTAGATTTAAGGGATGCTTACATGCATATCCTTATTCATGCAGATCACAGAAAATTCCTTCGATTCCTAGTCAAGGGAAGACATTTTCAATACAGGGTCCTTCCTTTTGGACTGGCCTCTGCTCCAAGGGTCTTCACAAAATGCATGGCAGTAGTAGCAGCATTTATGAGGACTCTAGGAATTTTTGTCTTCCCTTACTTAGACGATTGGCTCATTCGAGCACCGTCAGCTCTAGAGGCAAGTCATGCTCTTACCTGAGCAATGTAAATACTGCAGTACTTGGGATGGATCATAAACCTTCCAAAGTCCCAGCTCACCCCATCTCAATCCCTCAAGTTTATAGAGGCTCGCTTGGACACGCAGCAGTCAAAGGCTTTCCTGCCTCAGCCTCGCTGTCTGCGCATCATCGAACTAGCATCTCAAGCAGTGCTACAAACCTCCCTCACTGCCCGACAGATGCTTCGACTTCTAGGACAAATGGCATCTACAGTCCATGTGATTC
Organism: Ichthyophis bannanicus; assembly: GCA_033557465.1. Taxonomy (NCBI): domain Eukaryota; kingdom Metazoa; phylum Chordata; class Amphibia; order Gymnophiona; family Ichthyophiidae; genus Ichthyophis; species Ichthyophis bannanicus. The sequence goes on along the minus strand of CM066042.1, from coordinate 43,631,097 downwards.
CTTATGCACGCCTTCACATGCGAGCGGCCTAGTGGACCTTAGCTTCCCAATGGTCCCAGGCCTCAGGATGCCTATCAGACAAGATCAGAGTTACCACATGCCTAATTGCATCTCTGCATTGGTGGCAATCTCTGAAAAACCTTACAGTAGGCTCTCCTTTTCAGCAACCCCTACCTCAGGCTGTACTGACGGATGCATCCAAATTGGGTTGGGGAGCCTACTTGGGCGATCTGTCTACCCAGGGTCTCTGGACCCCACAGGAGGCTTCTCTTCAAATAAATCTCCAAGAACTAAAGGCCATTTCCAATACTATTCGAGTCTTTTGCTTCCATCTCATAAACAAAACAGTTCTGGTGCAAACCGACAATCAAGTGGCCATGTTTTGCCTAAACAAACAAGGCGGAACAGGCTCTCTGCAATTATGCAATGAAGTTTTGCAACTGTGGGCCTTTGCCAGAGAGCATCACATTCATTTGTTGGCAGTATACCTTCCAGGCATTCAAAACGTTTGGGCGGACAGGCTCAGCCGAGTTCTGTTGCCACACGAGTGGTCCCTCCACTCAGTTGCTCCTGAGCAGTCAAGGTGTGAGGACCTATCCTGCAGAGCTCCTGCTAGGGGGCGGAGCCTAGCTGTGTGCCTGAGTTTGGATGACGGATCCTGGGCCACCTCCAGCGGGAGAGGCCCAGGCCCTGAGGCCTACCAAGCCTGGTGGGCCTCCTTTGCTGCCACCGGATGGGGAGACAGGCAGCTTGGTGCAGCTGGTGCCCCGGGAGGGGGACTCCCCAGGTAGGACTGCACCTGGCCAGGGAAGAGGGACCCACAGGTATGGAGGTTTGGGCCCGCTACCCCAGGGAGGAGGCTCCTGTCTCCTTCCCAGGCAGGGTGTGGAGGCTGGGTGGAAGCAGGGAGAGGCCCTGGGGAGACCCTGGAGGACTGTGCCGTATAGTACTGGAGGAGGCGGGTTCCCCCCTCCGCCTCAGGTCCTGGAGGAGGCCTCTACCTCCTCCAGTGAGGATGAGGACGGAGGGTCGGGCCTGCCTTCCTTCCAGCAGCCAGCTAGGGCCCCAGATGAGATCGTGGCGGCAGTACGGCGGCTTCGGGGTCTCCAGGAGGAGGCGGCCCAGCTGCAAGCCCAGCTCTCCCACCTGGAGAGCCTGCAGGCCACCATTCCCGGTGAGGAATGGGTGGCCTATAGCACCTATAGAAAGGGGGTGAAGTGGGCCTTGAAGGGCAAATATCAGGAAATAGTCTACCTCAAACGACAGGGTTGTGGGTCCCTCACGGAGCTCTATTACAACTATGATAGGTGGGATCATGGTGTAGCTGCAGTCCGGGGGGGGGCCCCCGGGGGTGGGACGGCCGGTGGATCTCCAAAGGTGCTGCTATCCCCCCTTGTCATTCCCAGGTGCAGTTGAGAAAGGAATGTCATCTTTGCCATTTTTGTCTAGTATTAAAGATCCTAGAGTGTCTTACCTGCTGGCTACTGCTGGGCTGACGGATGAGGCTTCCGTGGCTGCTGGGGTGGCCCTTCCTAGTATTAGCCCGGTGTATTCCCTGATGTCTGATGCCCCCGGGGAGCTTGGGGGTGGGGTCCTGGCCCGCCGAGATCCACGGGATCAAAAACTGGCCGCCGCACCAGTGCATCGGGCAGAAGAGTTGAGAGAAGGCAGGAGAAAGGAGCAGACGGTTTCTGGGACTGTTTCTGAGGCGTTCCCGGTATTTCCAGAGTCGTTGCCGGCTGAAAGCTGTTTTCAAGATGGCCGCCGGAGCTCGAGCGCTGCCGTCACTGCAGCGGATGGGATTACCCCGCAGGCGAAGGATTTCGCAAGGCTTTCCCCGGGCCGTATAGAGCTGCAAGATGGCTGCCATCAGTTCACTGCTGTCACTTCCGGGTTCTCCCGGAAGTGTGCATATCGCCGCGGGTCCGTTGCTGCTTTGCAGCTGAAGCACCGCCGAAGATCTACGGAGGAGTCTTTGCCGCTCTGCCAGCCAGATGTCCAGCAGGATTTTCTTCGGGGGACTGCCGTTTCCCCTTTGGGTTCCTGTTCCAACCGCAGGGGGTCTGCAGACTCAGTGCCTGCTGAGCATCGGGCTTTTTGTATTGGAGCAGTGGCTCGGGTTCCTGTGCCGGTGTTTGGTGAGGTGAAGGGTGGGGGTCAGGATTCTCTTCTGATGGCTGCCCTTCCGGCTCCCAGACGGCTGAGTGACGGCCGCCCTGTGTTTCCTGAGGTGGCTTTCTGGCGCCGGAAGGGTACAGGGAAGGGGAAAGAGCAGAGTCAGGGCTGCATGACGGTGTCTGCAGCCCCTGGGGGGGAGGGGGGTAGGAAGGGTTCTCAGAAGCTGTTCCTGCGACCTGTGTCAGTGGAGCGGGATGCACAGGTGTCCATCTGTCCCGCTGGTGTGGCCGAGGGAAGCCTGGCTCGCGGGGGGGCGTCCGCCCTTTCTGCTGGAGCCCTGGCTGCCGGCCGGGATGTTCCTGACCCCTGTGCCACATCTGGCACCAGCAGTAAGGTAGGACCTGGGAGTGACGGGGGGCAGGGGGGCGGAGGTTCGGGGGGATTATTTATGGGGGGATCTGCCCTACTGTCTCGAGATGGTCCTGCCTTATTGCCGGTAGCCTTGCAGGGGGTAGCGGACGGTGGGTCAGTTGAGGGATTGGCGTCCTCGGTGTCTGCCATCCGTGGGGAAGTGCAGGGTACTCCAGTAGCTGGCAGGGAGGGGGAGGGGGAGCGGACGACTTGTCTACCAGCGGGAGGGGAGGTAATGGGTTGTACTGATGTGGGGAAGGGACTGCTGTCTGTGGGGCTGGGGGATGGGGTAGTCCCCATGGATCCCGGGACTGGGGGGGAGCAGTGTCTGTCCCCAGTAGTGGTGGCGGAAACTCAGGAGCTTTGTGATGGGTTGGGAGCTCAGGGCGGGGGTACGGGGGGGCTCTCTGGTCCTCTGGGTGTCACCGAGAACCAGGTCCGTGAGGCCATCCAGATGGCCTTGGAAACCCCGGACGGTCCTCAAGGGGCCTTTGCTGCCTTTAAGCGGCAGCAGGATCGTGTAGAAGGGGGTGCTCCGGAGTTTTCTCGGTGGCACCCAGGGATCCGGAAGGGACAGTACACCTGACTCCATCTTTGCTGAGCTGGTCCTGCCCAGCCCCCAGGTCGCCCCCTGCGAGGTGGCTGCGGATCCTGCAGGCCAGCAGCAGGGTCCCTCGCAGGTAGATGCAGGGGAGGTGAGTGGAGGGCAGGGGATGGGAGCTGGGGGGTCGGTTTCCCCCCCCCGTACCTTTGCAGAGGCTCTGAGGGGGTCCGGCACCACTCCGGGGACGTCAGGTGAGGCTGGGGGGAGGGGGGTTCCCAAGGGAATGGTCCTGCAGGAGGGGGAGGAAGTGGGGGAGGGTTCCGAGGGGTAGGGGGTGAGGTCCGACGGCGCAACGTGGCGCAGATCCGGTGGGCTGGGGAGGGGCCCCCTCCAGCCAGGGAACAGGTCTTGAGGATGGTCCTTGGGCTGGGGTTTCTCCCGGGAGATCTTTACGCCTTCATCCACATGAACAACACCATTGAATATGATGTTAGTTTCATGCTGAGACGGGGGCTGGAGATTTTCTGGGACCGATACCAGCAGCAGAGGGGGCAGGGCGGGTGGGCTGACTTTCGTGTTGTGCCTATCTCTCGCCAGGGGACGGTACCTGTGACCATCCTGTCCCGGAATGAGTCGCTCCCAGGGCAGGACATCCAGTTTTGGTTGTCGCGCCATGCGGTGCTCCTCGCACCCCTGGTTAAGGGCGCTGGGCCCCTAGGGGTGTGGGACGGGTCGTGGAAAGGTAGGATCCGTTTGCGTGAGGTGGGAAACGTGGTGCAGCACGTGCCCTCGGCCGGTTTCCTCGGTCGGGATCGCATCTTGTGCTATTACCCCGGGCAACCCCGTGAGTGTCACCGCTGTGGCTCATTTCGTCATCTGAGCATGAACTGTCCCGAGCAGGTCTGCACCCGTTGTGGTGGACGGGGTCACGCCTCGGCCGGGTGTTTGCTTATTCGGTGTAACCTTTGCGGGGAGTTGGGCCACCCCTTTGCCCGCTGCCCCTCCGCATCACACAGTGGACCGGGGGGGGATGCCGTCACCCCACCTCGGGCTCCTGTGCGGGAGGAGGTTGTGGAGGACCCTCTCCCTCAGGAGGAGTCCGGGGGCCCTAGGGTGGAGGAGTCCATTGAACCGAGGGAGCCACCAGGGGGAGGGGATTTGGGTAGGAAGGAGGAGAGGGTTGATGTGGTGGAGGTTGCTGTGTCACGACAGGATAGTGGGTTGCAGGTGGTGCCACCTCAAGAATGGACCACGGTCCCTTCTAAGGGTGGCAAGTCCAAAAGGAAGAAACGGGAGACATCCCCATTGCCGGATGCAGAGCCCGTGTTGGACATCAACCGTTTCGTCTTTTTGGCTGCTGATGCGCCTGAGGCGGATGAGGGCTTGCCTGTGGAGGCAGGGCTTCCTGTGTGGCGCTCGGAGCGATTAGCGGCGGGGGCGGCCCCTCTTCCTCAGCGGCGGCCTTCAAAAGTACCGAAGGCGCGCCCCGGTCAGGGTCCTCCAATCAAGGTGGATACTGGCGCCCGACGGGTGAGGGAGGACGGGCCTTTGCCCCCGCAGTTGGGTGCTGGGCCTTCGCAGGAGCCCCCTGCTGACCCGGCCGTCCCGGCCTCCCCCGCGGGGGTGGGCACTGGTCCGTTGTCTCAGTCTGTGTCCGGGGAGGGGGGGCGGCACCGGTGGTGGACCCCACGGAGGAGATCATTCCTCCGACCCCTGACCTGTCCGTGCCCCCTCGCCCCATGGGAGCTGGGATAGCCCCTGCGACAGCTTTGCCTGGTGGTCTCGGGGACACCAGCACCTCGTGGGGTGACAGGGTCGAGCAGGAGGAGGAGGAGATCCTCGAGGTGGTCAACGTGGACCGTGAGGAGTTGCTCCAGCTCGCGGGCTTGTCCTGCAAGCGGGATTCCGGGGATCCAGGGTATGGTGAGATGAGGAGGAAAGGGTCACTGCACACGAATTAGGCATGGCGTGCACTCCTGCGTTCTCGTGCGCCACTATCAACGTGGCCAGCATTTTTACGGACCAGGCGCGGGCTACGGCCTATGATTTTCTTTCCACGAGTGGGCTGGATGTCATCTTCTTGCAGGAGACCAGGCTCACCTCGCTCGCTAGCCTTCATCGGGCGAAGCGGGAGTGGAGGTGGGGTCCTTCGTACTGGTCACTTGCGGCCCAGCCGTACGCAGGAGTGGCGGTTTTGTTCACGTCTAACCGATTTCAGGTGCATTACGTGTGGGAACTGGAGCAGGGCCGGTGTTTGCTCTTAGACGGCTACTGCGGGCCCCATCGGTTTCGTTTCGTGGTGGTCTACGGCCCCCAGTCTAAGTTGGCGCGGAAGACCCTGTTTCGGGTCATCCGCCCCTACTTACACACCTCCCGTTTGGTGGTCCTCGCCGTGGATTTCAACACCACCACCCTGTTGCAGGATCGAGGGGGGGATCGTTGCCCACCCAATTACGAGGGCCTCTTTTTGGCCGAGATGACCCGGACGGCTGACCTAGTGGATGTCTTCCACCGGGCCTTTCCACAGTCGCCGGGGTTCACCTACTACCATGGGACCTGCAGGAGTCGTATCGATCGGATATATGTGAGTGCCCGGGTGGAGTGTTCCCCTCTGCAGTTGCAGGCGGTTGACTTTTCGGACCACCGCGTCCTCTCCGTGTCCTTCCTGGCTAACCACGAGGAGCTCAGCAGGGGTCCTGGCCTGTGGCGACTGAATGTGCAGTTGTTGGCAACATCAGAGGTGGTCCAGGAGTTCTTGGCCTTTCTCGCAGACCAGGAGACCCTGTTGGGTGTTTTTCCTTCCCGTGGCGCTTGGTGGGATGAGGTGAAGACGCGTGCCCGCCAACTCTTCCGTTCCCGGGGTACCTCCATGGCTCGATCCCGCTACCCTCACTTACACTGTCCTCCGGAGGTCGCTGGATCGTTTGGTATCCCGAGGGGCAGCGCGGGAGGAGGTGGAAGAGGTACGCGTCCAGCTCCGTGGCCTGCTGTATGATCGCCATGCCTCCCTATGCTTCGAGGGGGCGGCCGGTGGGGTCGCCACTCCAGACCCTTTCCTGACTTGCAGGGAGAGGGTTCGGTGTCGGGAGGTCATGGCCCTGCAGGGCGAGGACGGTACCATTCATACCTCCCAGGAGGACCTTTTGCGGATGGTGGGGGAATACTTCTCGGACCTGTTTGGGGATCGCCCCGTGGACCTCACCCATATCCGAGAGTACCTGGGCCTTCCCCCGGTGTATTCGGCTGTGGTCCAGGCACAGGTTGATGCACTCGCTGCTCCGATTCAGCAGGTGGAGGTGGAGAGGGCGATTCGTGCCATGCCGTTGGGGAAGGTGCCTGGGCGCGATGGGCTCCCAGTGGAGTTCTATCGCACTTTCATCTCCCAGCTGGCCCCCTTCCTGACCTCCCTGTTTCAGAAGATCATGTACACGGGGTTTCTCCCGCGGTCATTTCGCGAGTCTGTCCTGCTGCTGCTCTCCAAGGGGAAGGACGATAGCTCCTTGGACTTTTGGCGGCCGCTCTCTCTTCTGAACGCGGACCGGAAGATCCTGGCCAAGTGTTTGGCCAACCGACTGGTGGAGGTGTCGGGCGTTTTGCTGTCCCCTTCCCAGTATTGTTCCGTTCGGGGGAGAGGGGTTCTGGACGCTGTCGCCACAGTCCGGGAGGTGGTGGAGAGAGGCCGGTCGTTCCAACGGGACCATTGGTTGGTCTCCTTGGACCAGTCCAAAGCCTTCGATCGAGTCAGTCACCGGTACCTGTGGGTGGTGCTCCAGCACTTCGGCCTCCCCGCAGGTTTCCTTTTCATCTTGCAGGCGCTGTACCGAGGGGGGGTGAGCTTCCCGTTTATTAACGGGTGGCTCGGACGGCCATTTGGTGTCGCCTCGGGGGTGCGGCAGGGGTGCCCTTTGAGCCCCCTGCTGTATGTCTTCTCCCTCGACCCCTTCCTCCGGAGCTTGTCCTCAGGTGGGTTGCGGGGCCTGGAGGCGCCTGGTGCGCCCCCGGTGACCGTCGTTGCCTACGCTGACGACATCTCAGTTTACGTGGACGGCACTGAAGGGGTAGAGGCCCTGCGGGAGGCCGTGGAGGAGTACTCGGAGGTAGCCCACTCTGTTGTCAACCACAGCAAGTGCCAGACGCTGTGGTTGGGCACCTCGGAGGCCTCCCCGCCTTCCTGCGCCCCCTTTCCTCCTCCCGTGGGGGAGGTCCGCGTTTTGGGCCTCGTCTTCGGGTCGGAGGACTGTGCGGAGTCCAATTGGGATCGTTGTCTTGAGACTGCACGGTGTCGGGTGCTGCGGTGGAGGGGGTGGAGGTGTACGTTCGAGGAGAAGATCAAACTCCTCGGGACGTTTCTGCTTCCCCTCTTTCTGCACGTAGCCACGGTCTTCGTTCTTCCGTCGTCCCGTCAGGCATCTGTTAGTGCTGTCTTTTTCTGTTTTCTGTGGGGTAACCGCCTGAACCCTGTCCAGCGCAACATCGTTTGCCTGGATCGGGCAGAGGGCGGTTTGGGTATGTTGCACCCCCTTGTTTTCCTGTCAGTCTTGTCTATGGCGTTTCACTTAGGTAGGATGCGGGAAGGGGGTGGGGTTTGGTGGGTGGCCTCCTATCGGGAGTGGTTCTCCCGCTTCTGGGAGCAGTGGGAGGGGGCGTCCTTGGTCCCACGTGTGCGTCGGAGCGGGGAACAGGCCCCATCGTACGTATTTGCGATGGTGGGGCTCATTCGGCGGTGGGGGGTGACCGACCCGCTCGCCCAGTCCTTGGGGCGGAAAGGATTGTACCGGATGGTACTCACCTCTCACTTTCAACCACGGTGGGCCCTGCGGGACTGTCCAGCGGATGTGATGCAGCGGGGCCTTCGGCATTTGAACTCCCCTCGGCTGCCGAAGAAAGTTCGGGATGTGGCCTGGTTGTCTTTCCACGGGCGTTTGTACGTGAGGGACAACCTCAAGTACAGGTCACAGGCCGAGCGGGTCTGTCCGAGGGCCGGGTGTGAAGGGCAGACGGAGACCATGGACCATTTCCTCCGGCAGTGCCCCTTTAACGTGGAGGCCTGCCGGTTGGTGTCCGCTGCTCTTCACCTGCGCGACCTTTCCCTCCTCACATATGCGGAGTGGGTGTACGGGGCCTGGTCCTTTCCTCTAAGGCAGGACTCCGGGACCCTCTACCTCATCACGGCTGTAGTGCGCTACCACCTGTGGCAAGCGCACTGTCATGTCTCGACCCGGGGGTTGGTCCTGCCCCTCGACGAGGTGGTGCGGGACATTTTGGAGGAAGTGTCCAGCATGGCGCAACGCGAAAGGCGGGTGGTGGAAGCCCATCGTTGGGAGCGTCTGTGGCGTCACCTCACCCTCTGCCCCCCGTGAGGGGGAGGGTTTCCCTGGGGTTTCTTCCGTGTTAGGGGTTTGGGGTTGTTTTTCTCCCCGGGGGGGTTGTGTGAAAGAAGGGGGAGGGTTCCCCTCCCTGGGGTTTTCTTCCGTGGTAGGAATTTGGGGTTGTTTTTCTTCCGGTGGGGGGGGGGGGGGTGCGCTGGTACTGCAGCATTTTGACCACTTGTCCGCTCTCCCTCTCTCCTTGGGGGATGGATGTCCCACTTGTTTTGTTTTGGTGTAAGTGTTCTTTGTGTTCTGTGCATCCCGTTCCGCTGCCTGGGTTGCAGGGCAGCACTGGGTTGTGTTGCTCTTTTGTTTTGTATCTTTGATTTTGTTTTGGTGGGATTCTGTTGGGGACGGGCTCGATGTGCCCCTATGTTTTTGTTTGGGGGGTGGGGGCGGGGAGTTTACTTTCGATGTATTTGCTTTGTGGTTGGGGAGGGGGCAGGGAGTGGGGTGGGGGGTGGGGAGCTGCTGCTCCCTCTGAAGGGAAGGGGATGGGGACAGGGGACTATGTATTTTGGGCGGGTTTTGGGGGGGGGGGTTTGGCAGTCCTCAACCAGTGGACAATGTGGACATTTGGACTGGTGTGGGTTGTTGTGGGGGGGGAGGGGTTTGGGGATGGATATGGACTCTGTATGGACTCCTATGGGGTGTTGTTACGGGGGGGGGTTGGGACGGCCATGGACAATGGACATTGGACCTATGGGGGGGGGGGTTGGGATCTGAACATTGTTTGGACTGAGGTGGGTGTGTTGAGGGTGGTGGGCACGGGAGTTGGTTGCTGGGTTTGGTGGTGGGTTTGGGGCGGTGGGTCACGGGGGGGGTTTGATTCTTGTGTGTGCTATGTCGGGGTGGGTGGGGGTTTTGGGGGGTGTGGGTCTTGGTTGGGTTGCTTGTTTTTGCTTTTTGTATGTCTTTTTGTTGCTTGTATAATAAAACAAAATTTCCACTCATATCAACTTGCTCGAGTGTTTCAAGTCTGGGGAACACCAGACATAGACCTCTTTGCAAGTCCACAGAATGCCAAACTTCCCCGGTACTGTTCCAGATTTCCAGCTCAAAATTGTCAGGCGAGGGATGCATTCCTGCTCCATTGGGGCCAGGATTTTCTCTATGCCTTCCCACCAATGCCCCTAATTCCCAAAACCTTATTCAAACTCCAGAGAGACAGAGGTCGCATGATACTCATAGTTCCCTGTTGGCCAAGGCAAACATGGTATCCTCTTCTCTTAGGTCTCTCTCGAGCCACTCCTAGAAAAAGGGACTGTTACTTCTGGAGAGAGATCTGCAACTGTGAGTATATACTTCTGGTAATTTTCTAAAAGGAATTCTTTGTATTAAAGCTAATTAATCTGTGAACCCACTATTTTTTGTTAAATCAGTCAGGGCCTAGTAGCAGCAGTTTAAGTTTAAATTTAAAACACAGAGGAGAATTTTCTGGTTACATTTCATAGCCAGCAGAGAGCTTGTAGTTTAAATTTAATAGTCACTCAGGGCCTAGTAACAGCAAAGTACTTTTAGCTTAAATTTAAAACACAGAAGTGAGCTTTCTGGTTAAATTTAGAACCCAGCAGAGAGCTTGTAGTTTAAATTTCATAAGAAGTTAGAGCCTAGCAGCAGCTAAGAGCTATAATTTAAATCAAATCAGAATATAGCTTATCTCAGCAGCACAAGACAGGGTACTGTGTAGCAGCCCTCTTTTAATAAGTGTTATTTCCCTCCCTCCCTCCCCGAACCCACCCACCCCTGGGATAATCGTAGCTTTATAGGTACTTACACACCTTAAAAGACAGGAGGTGCTTTCAGGTGAAGCTCATTACCCAAATCAGTCATACACTAAGGACCTGAGATTAATTAAGCTTCAGGTGAACAAGGTATATTACACGTATTAGGTACAGTTTTATAAGTATAAATATCCATAGCAACCCTTAGTAAGTAAAGAACTTAGATCTAAACACAAACTTAAAACTAAGATGCAGACAGCAGTCCAGCAGCGGGATGGGGGCTTTCCAGTCTTTTGCATTGAGTGTCACATGTATGATTTTCTCACAGTTGGTGAGAGGTCTTACGTGTGCACTAGGTGCAAGGAGCTCTTTGCTCTCAGGGAACGAGTCCGTTCTCTAGAGGCTAAAGTAGCAGACTTGGAAAACATAAGACAGACAGAGAGGTACATAGACGAGACCTACAGGGATATAGTCCTGAAGTCCCACCTCCAGTGTGGCAGCATCCCTGTTGCCATGGAGGAGAGAGGTCACGTGACAGGAGAGCATCACCCTGGTGTGGCAGGAAGTGATCCTGTAACTAGGACCTGTCCTCCAGGTGATGTAAAACCCTCTCGCACCGAGGACGTTTCTCCAAGGCCATGTGCCCATGAGGGAAGGGTTAGGACAGCCGTTATAGTTGGTGATTCGATCATTAGGCATGTAGATAGCTGGGTGGCTGGTGAACGTGAGAATCGCCTGGTAACATGCCTGCCTGGTGCGAAGGTAGCGTACCTCACGCGCCACCTAGATAAGGTCTTAGATAGTGCTGGGGAGGAGTCTGCTGTCTTGGTACATGTCGGTACCAATGACATAGGAAAATGTGGTAGGGAGGTTCTGGAGGCTAAATTTAGGCTTTTAGGTAGGAAGTTGAAATCCAGAACTTCCAGGGTAGCATTCTCCGAAATGCTTCCTGTTCCACGCGCAGGACCCAAAAGGCAGGCAGAGCTCCGGAGTCTCAATGCGTGGATGAGACAATGGTGCAGAGATGAGGGTTTTGGATTTGTTAGGAACTGGGGAACATTCTGGGGAAGGGAGGGGCTCTTCCGAAGGGATGGGCTTCACCTTAACCGGGATGGAACCAGGCTGCTGGCATTAACCTTTAAGAAGGAGACAGAGCAGCTTTTAAACTAGATATTAGGGGAAAGCCGACAGTCGCCCAAGAGTGGATGGTTCGGAAGAATGTATCTTTGAAGGATACTACCAAAAGCAGAGAGGTTCCACAAAAGAGTAAAGTAGCCCAAATGCCCTCAAGTATGGAGCAGACAGAGCTTAAAGATCCCAAATTACCCATGTCTAACAATAGCCAAATTAATATAATAAAATACATTCTCTAAAATGCTTGTATGCAAATGCTAGAAGTCTAAAAAATAAGATGGGAGAGTTAGAATATATAGCACTAAATGAAAGGTTAGATATGATTGGAATATCAGAGACATGGTGGAAGGAGGACAACCAGTGGGACACTGTGATACCTGGGTACAAACTATATCGAAATGATAGAGATGATCAAATTGGTAGAGGGGTTGCTCTCTATGTTAGAGAGGGCATTGAGTCAGAAAGGATTAAAGTTTTGCAGGAAGCAAAATCTGCTGTGGAATCTATATGGATTGAAATTCCATGTAAAAGGGGGAAGGCAATGGCAGTGGGGGTGTACTATCGAGCACCTGGCCAGAATGACCAAATGGAAATCAAGGAAGCTAACAAAAGTTACAGCGCAGTAATAATAATGGGTGATTTCAACTACCCCGGTATCGACTGGGTCAGTGTCACGTCAGGACATGCTAGGGAGATAAAGTTCCTAGATGAAATAAATGACTGCTTCTTGGAGCAGCTGGTTCATGAACCGACCAGAGGGGAAGCCATATTAGACCTAGTCCTTACTGGAACACCAGATCTAGTGCAAGAGATAAGGTTGTTGGGGCCACTTGGCAATAGTGATCATAGCATGATCGCCTTTGATTTAATTAGTGGAGGAGGGATAGTAGGGAAATCCACAGTACTACCTTTTAACTTTCGAAAGGGAGACTATGATAAAATGAGGAAAACAGTTAAGAAAAAACTAAAAGGAGCAGTTGCAAAGGTTAAAGGCTTGGCTGTTGTTGAAAAATACTATCTTGGAAGCCCAGACCAGCCATATTCCACACTTTAAGAAAAGTGGAAGGAAGTCCAAAAAACTGCCAGCATGGTTTAAAGGTGAGGTGAGAGAGGCTGTTGTTGCCAAAAAAGCATCTTTCAGGAAATGGAAAAAAGAGCCAAACGACGAAACCTGGAAACAGCACAAGCACTGGCAAGTCAAATGCAAGGCATTGATAAGGCAGTCAAAGGGAGAATTTGAGAAGAAGCTTGCTGCGGAAGCAAAAACACGAAGTAAAGACCTTTTCAAGTACATTCGTAGCAAAAAACCTGTGAGAGAATCAGTTGGTCCATTAGATGATAAAGGGGTTAAAGGGGCACTAAGAGGCGACAAGGCGATAGCAGAGAGACTGAATGAATTCTTTGCTTCAGTCTTTACTGAGGAAGATGTAGGGATGTTACCCATGACTGAAGTGGTATTTAAAGGTGCGGAAGAATTGAAGGAAATATCGATACATCGGGAAGATGTATTACAACTATTAGATAAACTGAAGAGTAGCAAATCACCTGGGCTGGATGGCATACATCCAAGGGTGTTGAAAGAACTGAAATATGAGATTGCAGACCTGCTATTAGTAATCTGTGAACTATCATTAAAATCATCTCTAATACCGGAAGATTGGAGGATCGCCAATGTAACACCAATTTTTAAAAAGGGTTCCAGGCGTGATCCGGGAAACTACAGACCGGTGAGCCTGACATCAGTACCGGGAAAAATGGTAGAAACCATCATAAAGAATAAAATTACTCAGCATGTAGATAGTCATGACCTAATGGGAGACAGCCAACATGGCTTTAGACAAGGAAGATGTTGTCTTACTAATCTGTTATGTTTTTTTGAAGGAGTGAATAATCAGGTGGACAAAGGTGAGTCGGTTGATATTGTGTATCTGGACTTTCAGAAAGCCTTTGACAAGGTCCCTCATGAGAGACTTTTGGCAAAACTAAAGAGTCATGGGTTAGGAGGCAGTGCACTATTGTGGATCAGGAACTGGTTAAAAGATAGAAAGCAGAGGGTAGGGCTAAATGGCCAATTTTCCCAATGGAGAAAGGTGAATAGTGGTGTACCCCAGGGATCTGTGCTTGGTCCGCTGCTTTTTGACATATTCATAAATGACCTGGAAAGTGGAATAACGAGGTTATCAAATTTGCAGATGACACAAAACTATTTAAAGTTGTTAAAACCCAAGAGGATTATGGAAAATTGCAAAAGGATCTTGATAAATTGGAAGACTGGGCATCAAAATGGCAGATGAAATTTAATGTGGACAAGTGCAAGGTTATGCACCTAGGGAAGAACAACCCAAACTATGGTTACATGATGCAAGGTTCCACATTAGGAACTACCACCCAGGAAAAAGATTTAGGCGTCATTGTGGATACCATGTTAAAACCCTCGGCCCAGTGTGCAGCGGCGGCCAAGAGAGCAAATAGAATGCTAGGTATGATAAGGAAAGGAATGGAAAATAAAACAAAAGATATTATAATGCCTCTGTATCGTTCCATGGTGAGACCGCACCTTGAATATTGTGTGCAATTCTGGTCGCCGTATCTTAAAAAGGATATAGCGATTTTAGAAAAGGTTCAGAGAAGAGCCACCAAAATGGTAAAGGGGATGGAAGGATACTCCTATGAAGAAAGGCTAAAAAGGTTAGGGCTCTTTAACCTGGAAAAGAGACGGCTGAGGGGAGATATGATAGAAGTCTATAAATTAATGAACGGAGTGGAACGGGTAAACGTAGATCAATTGTTTACCTTATCAGAATATAGAAATACTAGGGGACATGCAATGAAGCTACAGGGTAAACTATTTAAGACTAATAAACTATTTAAGACTGGAGGAGTGGCCTAGTGGTTGGGACAAGGTACTTCAGGCCAGAAGGTCGGGGGTTCAAATCCCACTAGAGGACAGCAACCTTGGGCCGGGTTTCTAGTCCCACAGGTGCTCCTTGTGGTCTTGGGCAAGCCACTTAACCCTCCATAGCCCATGTTCCCTGTAAAATAGTTATATCCAACTTATAATGCCCTGTTCAATGTAATTTCAATTTGTTCAATGTAAACCGCCCTGATGCAGAATAGCACAGTATATAAGAGAATGTAATAAATAAATAAAATAAAATATTTTTTCACTCAACGTGTAATCAAACTCTGGAATTTGTTACCGGAGGATGTAGTAAAGGCTGTTAGTGTAGCTGGGTTTAAAAAAGGTTTGGACAAGTTCCTGGAGGAAAGGTCCATAAACCATTATTAAGAAGGGACCCAGGAAATCAATGCTTGAACCAATACAAGCATTGTGGAACCTGTGTCCCTTGGGGAAACTGCTAGGTACATATGACCTAGATTGGCCACTGTTGGAAACAGAATACTGGGCTTGATGGACCTTGGTCTGACCTAGTATGGCATATATTATGTTCTTATGTTCCTCTGGAGTTGGGGAGCGCTCCGTATCTTCTGTCCCAGAACAACGGATCCCTACTGCACCCCAATCCCCAGTCCCTTTATCTCAAGGCTTGGCTTCTGAAGGCATAGAATTTCAAGATCTAGGCCTTTCACAACAACTGAAGGATATTCTTCTAGCTTCCAGAAAACCTTCCACAAGGCGTTCTTACACTTTTAAGTGGAAGAGGTTCTCAGTCTGGTGTTCCCAGAAGGGACTTAATCCCCTCTTGGTACCAGTAGAGTCCCTTCTGGACTATCTCCTTCATTTATCAGCTTCTGGTCTCAAGACCAATTTGGTTAGAGTCCATCTTAGTGCTATTGCTGCATCTCATAAACCCTTCGATGGACAACCAATTTCCTCTCATCCTCTTGTTTCAAGATTTATGAGAGGTCTCCTTTTAACAAAACCTCCCATCAAACCACCTCCGGTGGCATGGGATCTTAATCTTGTTCTGGGTCAACTCACGAAGCCACCCTTTGAACCTTTAGCTACTTCGGAGCTAAAGTTTCTTTCATGGAAAGTCATTTTCCTAATTGCTATCACTTCTGCAAGATGCATTAGTGAACTG
Source organism: Ichthyophis bannanicus (assembly GCA_033557465.1). Classification (NCBI taxonomy): domain Eukaryota; kingdom Metazoa; phylum Chordata; class Amphibia; order Gymnophiona; family Ichthyophiidae; genus Ichthyophis; species Ichthyophis bannanicus. Next base: position 43,615,751 of record CM066042.1, on the reverse strand, counting down.
CAGGCTTTAATGGCTGACCCGCCTTATACGAGGTTTCATCATGACAAAGTAGTCTTGAGGACTCATCCTCATTTTATGCCAAAGGTGATATCACCTTTTCATTTAAACCAGTTGGTTTATCTCCCAGTCTTCTTTCCTAGGCCTCATGCCTCCAGGGTGGGAAGAAATCTTCATACCTTAGATTGTAAATGGGCTCTGGCTTTTTATCTTCACAGAACTCAGCCATTTAGAAAGTCTTCTCAGCTTTTTTGGCTTTTGACTCTAGTCATTTAGGACTTCCAGTCACTAAGAGAACTCTCTCTAAGTGGATTGCAGACTGTATTTCCTTTACCTATCAGAGTAAAGGAATCCCTCTTGAAGGCCATGTCACGGCTCATAATGTTAGAGCCATGGCAGCCTCAAAAGCTAATCTTCGTTCAGTTGCTGTTGATGAGATCTGCAAAGCAGCAACTTGGGCTTCTGTACATACTTTCACTGCCCACTATTGTTTAGACAAGGACTCCCGTCGGGATGCCTTGTTTGGTCAGGCTGTTCTACAGCATCTCTTCCATTCCTAGATCAACTTCTTCCCACCATCCAGTCTTGGATGCCTGAGGTCCCTGGGAGGAAGCATGGCCCATCTTACATAGATCCGCAACATGCTGGGGTCATCCCTAGGCATTTTTAGCTGGGGAGTCCCCATATGTGAAGACTACATTCCTGCTTGTTCCTGGAGATAGTGTACTCACCTGTAATAGGTGATCTCTGGGAACAGCAGGAATAAATCTTCACAACCCACCCACCTCCCCTAAAAGTTGTCTTTCTCTCTCTTTCTATTTTTCTTCTACTTCTCTCCTTTGGTCTCAGCTTTCAACTCAACTGAAGTGAGAGAGGTAGTTGGGCGGGAAGGCAGCACGCATGTGTGGTGGGATGCTCCCAAAAGCTTTCCTTTTGGACGCTGGGGAGCGTTGTCGATGATACCCATATGTGAAGACTTATTCCTGCTGTTCCTGGAGGTCACCTGTTACAGGTGAGTAACTACGCTTTCTCTCCTTCAATTGTCCTTTTTCTAAGAATAATGGCTGCACCCTGAATAAACTTCAGAGCATTCATATTCACTTTGCACTAACAGCAGGAGAATTTAAGAAAGTGAGGGGTAAAGCACAGAGGACCATTAGCTATAATGGAGTGAAGGAAATACTTGAAATCATCTGAGCCCACAGCACTGCAACAGAAATAACGTCAGCAGGTTTGTTGACCTTACTGTTCTTCTTTTTGGATTTAGCTTACACCTTTCCATTTGAAGCTCAAAGTGTGTTAAACTGAGGTATTTTCCCTGTCCCCTAGAAGGCTTGCCTTCTAAGTTTGAGGCAAGAGGGAACTGTGGGATTTAAACCCTAACAAATTCCCTATTTGTTAGTCCGCTGCTCTAACCACTAAGCTACTTCTCCGCTCCTTAATGGTCCTCATGCTCTGGGTCCATGTTTCTATATTTAGTTGCTTCCACAGTACTGTGATGCTAGCAGGGCAAACCTGGGCGAGATGGCATTGGTCAACGCGCCCTGGAGGAAAGTGGCGAAGGAGTCCATGGCAAGTGAGCGCATGTACAGGTAAGTGCAGAATGGTCCATCTAGGCCACAAGTAAGAAGCCAGAGAAGATTAGAACAGGACACACGTGTCGAGCAGATCATAAATTAGTAACCGTGTCTGCTGATTGCCTTGGCGCAGCACTAGGTTTGGGTTCATGCACCCAGTGAGGAACTGGGCGCATAGCAAAATGAGAATTTACCACTATGCCTGAGCCTTGCTGGGCTGTACACAATGTACCAATGCGGGTCCCATAATTAAAAAAAATGCAGAGAGTTACAAAATGTACAAAGGGGCATAAAAGGAATGAAAATCCTGAACGTTTGGGAAAACGCTGTTCCTACAGGAGCTGTTTTTCTTGGAAGAGGAGGCTGAGGGGAGCCCTGAGCACAATGTACACATTTATCAGGGGCCTGATTAAGAGCTGACAGAAAACCTTTCCATTTTGGAATGGAGATGAGATTATGCAACCTGAGAGTGTGTTTTAGCAGCTCTTGGGTTTTACATTTGCACTGAAAGGGCTGCAGCAGTGCAAGCTACAGATACACAGGGCAGAATTAAAACTTTGGGGGGGGGGGGGGAACCTAGACAAACAGCAAGGTTACCAGATGTCCTTGATTTTCAGGAAGTGTTCCCGATTTCAGAGCGGTGTCCCCGACTCCCGCCTCTTTGGCAATCTCCTGTCCCCGATTCCAGAAATGGAGACAGAGGTGCCAAATCGGGGAGATGGCAACCTGTGGCGCAGTGCAGGAGGTATAGCTATGCTCATGCATGTCGCGGTCAGGAATACATGCAGCCAAACCCCCATGATAGGATGCCCATTGCCATGTACTGCCCTGACATCCCTGGTTCAGGAGCAGTGCTTTGCTTGTTGCGAGGGTCCCTTCATATCCCGGGCTTCACCAGCTAATGAATTGCAGCAGCACCGGCTAGAACTAAAGAAAAGTAACGGCTCCTGCAGCCAGCAACCTCCCCATCCAGCACAGCAGTCACTGAGGAAACTCCTCCCTAGTACGCAGGCCTCAGCACCGGGATTTCCTCATTTCTGCAGCCTGGCAAGGGAGCTCTCTTCCACGACCTCCTCTGGCAGCAGTGAAGACAACCACAAAGTCTTCCACTCATGACAACAAGGCAAAGTAATGAAGGGCGCCTTAACTTCTTAGTAAAGTCTCTCCAAAAGAAACTACTAGATTTCCTTTTTTTTTTTTTGTTTTAAACTGAGGCTCCTTTAGAAGGGGAGGGGAGAGAGCCAAAGGGCAAGACAGGAAAAATAATCCAGAAAGTGAGAATAAAATAAACTGAAAACAACAATTAGCAGAAGAAGAGAAAGAAAATACTGAAGACCTTGTGCTCACTAGCTAGATGAGGAGCCTGGACCCACCCAGGTGTCAGCCAATAATCAGTCTCAGTTCTTGTACCCATTGGTTAGGTGACGGATCTGGACTCCTCCAGGCATCAGCAAGCAAACAATCTCCAGGGCCAGAACCAGGATGCCCTCCAACCACTTAAACTCAACTGAAAACCTAGTTTTCCAGCTGGGCCTAGGAGTTTTTCCACTGGACTAGACCTGCTGTGCGGTCTGATGTCACCATCTCCTGGAGACAGAGAATACTGGAGAGAAAGTGGCTGCATGGTGCCTATTAAAGGCCAGAGTTCCCAGCGCTAAAGTCTCTGTCTCCATCGGATAGTTATCAGGCATAACCCATGTGTTCTGGACTAATCTTTTGGACGATAAGGAACAGTACATTTAGAAGCCCTTATTATGGCAGATGCTCAGGGCTTTTGACTGCCTTTGCACACTCAAGGCCTGCTGCATTCCACCCCCTCCAACAGGAAGTTTGCATCGGAGGGCACAGGATGGGACTGCACTGCTTTTCAGAGCGTAGGATAGCCTGGGTGTAGGAAAGAGGAAGGGAAACTGGACATGGCTGGGTGGATTAATGAATTTAAAGGAAGGGGAGATGCTGGATACCTGTGGGATGAAGAGATGCTGAACATGGGGAATAGGAAAGAGAAGGCCAGGGGAGATGTAGGATACCTGGGGGAGGGAAGAGAAGAAAAGAAGGGAGGTGCTGGACTAAGGTAGGGGAGGAAGAGAAGAGGAGTCTGGAGAAGGGGAGGGATGCTGGACACAGGGAATAGGGATAGGAATGCGACATTCTAGACTGGAGTGAAGTATGGAAAGATAAGGGGAAATGCTGGACATAGAGCAGAGGGATGGGAAAAGAGTGAGAGATATTGGTCACGAGGAGGGGAGACAGAGATGAGGGGGAGATAGTGAGAAGATGGGAAAGGAGAGAAAAAGACTGAGACTGGGAGGTATGGGATGAAGGAGATGGAAAGCTAGAGTTAGATGCAGCCAAAAAGAGGGAGATCAAGGACTGAATAAGAACATAAGAACATAAGAACATAAGAAATGCCATACTGGGTCAGACCGAGGTCCATCAAGCCCAGCATCCTGTTTCCAACAGTGGCCAATCTAGGTCATACGTACCTAGCAGTTTCACCAAAAGACACAGGTTCTGCAGTGCTTGTACTAGGCCAAGCATTGATATCCTGGGTCCCTTTTTAATAGTGGTTTATGGACCTTTCCTCCAGGAACTTGTCCAAACCTTTTTTAAACCCAGCTATACTAACAGCCCTTACTACATCCTCCGGTAACAGATTCCAGAGTTTGATTACACGTTGAGAGAAGAAATATTTCTCCTATTTGTCTTAAATAGTTTACCCTGTAGCTTCATTACATGCCCCCTAGTCCTTCTATATTCTGATAGCGTAAACAATTTATCCACGTTTATCCGTTCCACTCCATTCATTAATTTATACACCTCTATCATATCTCCCCTCAGCCGCCTCTTTTCTAGGTTAAAGAGCCCTAACCTTTTTAGCCTCTCTTCATAGGAGTAGCCTTCCATCCCCTTCACCAATTTGGTGGCTCTTCTCTGTACTTTTTCTAATAACTCTATGTCCTTTTAAGATACGGTGACCAGAATTGCACACAATATTCAAGGTGCGGTCGTACCATGGAGCGATACAGAGGCATTATAATATCCTTTGTTTTATTCTCCATCCCTTTCCTTATGATACCTAGCATTCTATTTGCTTTCTTGGCCGCCGCTGCACACTGGGCGGAGGGTTTTAACATGTTATCCACGATGACTCCTAAATCTTTTTCCTGGGTGGTGGTTTCTAATGTGGAGCCTTGCATCTTGTAACTATAGTGTGGGTTGTTCTTTCCTAGGTGCATAACTTTGCACTTGTCCACATTAAATTTCATCTGCCATTTGGATGCCCAGTCTTCCAATTTATCCAGATCCTCCTGCAGTTTTCCACAATCCTCTTGGGTTTTAACAACTTTAAACAGTTTTGTGTCATCTGCAAATTTGATTACCTCACTAGTTATTCCCTTTTCCAGGTCATTTATGAATATGTCAAAAAGTAGCGGACCCAGTACAGATCCCTGGGGTACTCCACTATTCACCTTTTTCCATTGGGAATATTGGCCATTTAGCCCTACCCTCTGCTTTCTATCTTTTAACCAGTTCCCGATCCACAATAGTACACTGCCTCCTATCCCATGACTTTTTAGCTTCGCCAAAAGTCTCTGATGGGGGACCTTGTCAAAAGCTTTCTGAAAGTCCAGATACACTATATCAACCGACTCACCTTTGTCTACCTGTTTATGCACACCTTCAAAAAAACAGATCAGATTAGTAAGACAAGATCTTCCTTGTCTAAAGCCATGTTGGCTGTCTCCCATTAGGCCATGACTATCTACATGCTGTGTAATTTTGTTCTTTATGATGGCTTCTATCTACCATTTTCCCTGGTACTGACGTCAGGCTCACCGGTCTGTAATTTCCCGGGTCACCCCTGGAACCCTTTTTAAAAATTGGTGTTACGTTGGCGACCCTCCAATCTTCAGGTATTACAGATGATTTTAATGAAAGTTCACAGATTACCAATAACAGGTCTGCAATCTCATATTTCAGTTCTTTCAACACTCTGGGATGTATACCATCCGGTCCAGGTGATTTGCTACTATTCAGTTTATCAAATAGTTGTAATATATCTTCCCGGTGTAGCGATATTTCTCTCAATTCCTCTGCAGTATCACCTTTAAATACCACTTCAGTCTTGGGTAACACCCCTACATCTTCCTCAGTAAAGACCGAAGCAAAGAATTCATTCAGTCTCTCTGCTATAGCCTTGTCTCCTCTTATTGCACCTTTTACCCCTCTATCATCTAATGGTCCAATTGACTCTCTCACAGGCCTTTTGCTACGAATGTACTTGAAAAAGTCTTTATTTCGTGTTTTTGCTTCCGTAGCAAGTTTCTTCTCAAATTCCCGCTTTGCCTGCCTTATCAATGCTTTGCATTTAGCTTGCCAGTGCTTGTGCTGTTTCCAGTTTTCATCATTTGGCTCTTTTTTTCCATTTTCTGAAGGTTGCTCTTTTGGCAGCAACAGCCTCTCTGACCTCACCTTTAAACCATGCTGGCAGTTTTTTGGACTTTCTTCCACTTTTCTTAATGCGTGGAATACAGCTGGTCTGGGCTTCGAGGATAGTATTTTTAAATAACACCCAAGCTTGCTGTAAGTCTTTAACCTTTGGAACCGCTCCTTTTAGTTTTTTCCGAACTATATTCCTCATTCTATCATAGTCACCCTTTTGAAAGTTAAAAGGTAGTACTGTGGATTCCTTTACTATCTGTCCTCCACTGATTAAATCAAACATGATCATACTATGATCACTATTGCCAAGTGGTCCCAACACCCTTATTTCTTGCACCAGATCTGGCGTTCCACTAAGGACTAGGTCCAGTATGGCTTCCCCTCTGGTCGGTTCATGAACCAGCTGCTCCAAGAAGCAGTCATTCATTTCATCTAGAAACTTTATCTCTTTAGCTTGTCCTGCTGTGACACTGTCCCAGTCGATACCGGGGTAATTGAAATCACCCATTATTACTACTCTGTTGTGGCTTTTGTTAGCTTCCTTGATTTCTTTGAGCATTTCATCATCCATTTGTTCATTCTGGCCAGGTGGTCGATAGTATACTCCCACTGCCATCACCTTCCCCTTCATAAATGGAATTTCAATCCATAGAGATTCTACAGCATATTTTGTTCCCTGCAAAACTTTAATCCTTTCTGACTCAATGCCCTCTCTAACATAGAGCGCAACCCCTCCACCAATTTGTTCAGCTCTATCATTACGATATAGTTTGTATCCAGGTATCACAGTGTCCCACTGGTTATCCTCCTTCCACCATGTCTCTGAGAGTGCAATCATATCTAACCTCTCATTTAATGCTATATATTCTAATTCTCCCATCTTATTGTTTAGACTTCTAGCATTGGCATACAAGCATTTTAGAGACTGTATTTTATTAATATTAATCTGGCTATTGGTAGGCATGGGTAATGGGGAATCTTTATGCTCTGTCTGCTCCTTACTCAAGGGCATTTGGGCTACTATACTCCCTTTTGGAACCTCACTGCTTTTGGTAGTATCCTTCAAGGATACCTTTGTCCGAACCGTGCGCTCCTGGGTGACTGTCGGCTTTCCCCTATTTTCTAGTTTAAAAGCTTCTCTATCTCTTTTTTAAAGGTTAATGCCAGCAGTCTGGTCCCATCCTGATTAAGGTGAAGCCCATCCCTTCGGAAGAGCCCCCCCTTTCCCCAGAATGTTCCCCAGTTCCTAGCAAATCCAAAACCCTCATCCTTGCACCATTGTCTCATCCACGCATTGAGACTCCGGAGCTCTGCCTGTCTTTTGGGTCCTGCACGTGGAACAGGAAGCATTTCGGAGAACGCTATCCTGGAAGTTCTGGATTTCAACTTCCTACCTAAAAGCTTAAATTTAGCCTCCAGAACTTCCCTACCACATTTTCCTATGTCATTGGTACCAACATGTACCAAGACAGCAGACTCCCCCCCAGCACTATCTATGATCCTATCTAGGCGGTGCGTGAGATCTGCTACCTTCGCACCAGGCAGGCATGTTACCAGGCGATCCTCACGTCCACCAGCCACCCAGCTATCTACATTCCTAATGATTGAATCACCAACTATAACAGCTGTCCTGACCCTCCCCTCATGGGGACATGGCCCTGGTGATAAAGGAGGAAAACTGAGTGGATAAAGAAGCAGAAAATAAATGGAAGATGGCTGAAAGTGAAAAATCAAGGTCAGAGATGGATATAGGGAAGGAACAAGGAAGTGAAGACAGGAGGAGAGAAAAGTAATGGCAAATGGACAGGAAACCACGAGAACAACATTAAGAGCAGACAGAAGAAAGCAGAAACCAGAAGCTGGGAGAGAAATGATTAGAAAAATGAAATGGCCAGACAGCAAAGGTAGAAAAAAGAATGTTATTTTCAGTTTAGTGGCTGGAATATGTCAGTTTTTGGAGTTTACATGCTACCTTTATATTTTGCACAGTACAGGGGAAATGCATCAGTATTCCTATCCCTCTGTTGATCTGTCTGCCTGAAAGTGATATTGTTGCTGTCACGGGATGGATTAGGGATGGGGGATAATAACTGCTCTTCCACCCCATTTTATGTTTATGTTTATTTCACTTGATATACCGCCCTTCTGGGGAAGCAGAGCGGTTCACAAAATACAAATAGTTAAAGAAAGTACTAGGTTAGAGGGAAGGAAAAGGAAGTTACAATCTTTGAGAGGAAAACGGGAGAAAGAAGGGATACGACACGAGACTTAGAGATTAGAATCACACAAAAGGGGAGGGAAGGTCAAAGGCCAGGGAGAAGAGGTGGGTTTTTAGATCACGCTTAAAGGAGGGGAGATGGGGCTCGAGTCGGAGGGAGGTGGGGAAGGAATTCCTAAGGGCGTGGCCTGCAATGAAAAAGGTTGAGGAGCTGGTGGACTGTAGATGAGCAAGAGAGGGGGAAGGGAGAGTGAGACGGTTAAGATGGAATGAACGAGGTGTGTGTCTAGGGGTATGAAAGGTGATGAGGTCTGCCAGGTATTGCGGGGTGCTGGTGTGGATGGCTCGGTGGACAAGAGTAAGTAGTTTAAACTGGGAGCGGAAGGGAAGTGGTAGCCAGTGAAGTTGAAGAAGGAGGGGTGAGACATGATCACGCTAGGAAGAGTGAGTGACAAAACGAGCAGCAGTATTTTGGATCCTTTGTAATCTGTTGAGTTGGGATTTAGGGAGACCGGTGAAGACGGAGTTAGAGAAATCAACGCGAGATAGGACTAGAGACAAAAGTAATTTTGCTCAGTTTTAGAACTAAGGAACCCCTCTTCTGACACAAGTGTCCCAGATTTGCCTGCAAAAAATCTGGTAACCTTACAAACACGCATGCTTATACTCCCTCGTCTGCCCACTCCCTTGGGATAATCATGTCACTCTTCTCACCCCTCATGTCTCCTCACATAGTCACCTCCAACACACACAGGCACTCGATTCCCTTCAGCACGCTGGAGTCCACAAGCAGCTTCTCACCTGCTGCTGCCTCTTCCACTGCCAACTTTCCTCTGAAGTCAACATGGAAGGGGCTGAACAGTCTCACACACACTCCTGACTGCAAAGGAGAGTCAGCAGAAGAGGAGAGAGCAGCGTAAGACAAACCGGTCGTCTGCCAGCTGGAGGACAACGCACAGGGGCTGGGCAGCAGCTGGCTTATTGTGACAAAAAACAGACAGCACACCCAAAGCTCGCTATTTGGGAGCCGCTGAAATAGCACATCTCGTGGGGCCCTCATAAACATCTGAGCCCTAGAAACTTGTCTAGCTTGCCTTTGCCTTGATCTTGCCCTGTGCACACATACACACACTGCCTCGACCAGCACTATGTCTCTGTTTCGTTTTACAAGTCCTTGTGTAGCAGTAAGAGAGGAACTGAGTCTCTGGTTGTGGCAGCAAGTAACGTCTAGAAATTGTGCTCATTTCAGGCAAAGCAGGTACTATAAAACATGGAAAGGGGCAGCTGGAATTTCACTCTGACATTAAGCGAATCCTATCTTCTGTTCATGGGGTGGTAGTTTACAGAGGACACATATCTGAGTTGTCCTTGGACATGTGGCACAGACCCAGTTTTGGGTTCTGAAATACTGGCATTGCCTGGGCTTTATGTTACAGATTGCTGAGTATCAGAGCCCCATAACAATCTTGCATTTCTCTGAAGACCCTCAGACATCTCAGCCCTTTGGATCTCTGAATCTCCTCAGAGGTCCCAGCCGTTCAATCTTTGAAGCCCCCCCAAATCTCCCAGCCTTTTGGATTTCTGAAGCCCCTCAGATGTCCCAGCTCTTCGTATCTCTGAAGCCCTTTGGATCAGTGATATCTGGACATTTCTCTCTGTTACAGAACTGATTCTGGGTTCTGAAATACTGAGATAGCAGCAGGAGATAACATGAATCAGTTCCAGTGCTGTTTCAACTTTTCATACTTGGATTGAGCACAACAGACTGTCAGACATCTCACCATCTCCCCTCTGCGCTCCCCCCCCCCCCATACCTTCACTTTCCAAACAAGACTCCCCCCCTCCCATCATGATCCTCCATGGGGTCACAGCATCCTCCCACATGGCAGGAATTTCAGTTTATTAAAGTCTCCCTCACCTCTCTCTGACACCACTTGGTATCTTCAGTTCCTCTGTTTATCTTGGATTGGGATATGGATATCCTCCCTAACCTGACAATGATTGGTTATTGGGAGCATCAATCACAAGACAGCACAGAGACAAATTTGTGTCTGCTGTGTCCACTGCGTCTACTTATGTTTACATCTATGCTGACGGTGTCTTAACACATCTGTGAGGTGCATTTAGGTCTGTGTGTGTGTTATTCCACATCATGTTTATTTTAAGTGTATGTCTGTGTTATGTTTATTGTTCTGTTATTTTCTTGTATTTAGTTGTGAGATCCTGAGAACTGCAGATGGGTGGGCTAGAAATTGTCTTATATATATAAATATGCAAAGTCTGGTAAATATGTAAGAACTGATAATCATTCCTTGATGCCTGGCTGTACAACGTATAACTAGTTCTTCCATCCCTCCCTACTTCCCCTGCCCCTTTCCCACCGTGCCCTTCCTCTACCCCCCCCCCCCCATTTTTAACCTTACCCCTTATGTTGACATATTTGCTTGCTTCTACTTACCTGTTATATGTTTTTAGACTTAGATTTCGATTTGATGTTTATGCCTGTTCTACTTAAAGTTCTATGTAAAGTTGCTTGACTGTTTACGTTTTTTGTAAACTGCGCTGATGCTAAATAGTGCGGTATATAAAAGCTAATAAATAAAATAAATAATAAATAATGGTAACAATTTATTTATTTATTGGCAAACAGTGTGCACTATTAATGAAAATCAGGAAGTGATTTTTTTTTATTTGTATTTGCACATAATACAGATACAAGCATAATATAAACAAGAAATGCCACTAGAAAATATTACAAGACATATTAACAAATATACATATCCATATATAATGATAGCCCACGTCAAAGAAAGAGAGGGAGCACATAGTTAAAAATAAAAATAGAATAGGAAAACAAACAGAGATAAGGAGAAACTTCCCCCTTAATCCTATCACTGTTATGAGCTTGCTACAGTCAAAGGAGCAAAAACACCCCTCGCACTTCCTTCTCTGCTAGGAATTTCTCTAATTGTATAGGATCATAGAACACATACGTCACACCCTGCAAAGATATAATACACTTGCAGGGGTAACGCAAAAAGAAAGTTGCCCCTAGCTCCACAACTTTAGATCTCAAGGCCAAGAAAGACCTTCTATGCAACTGAGTACTCCTGGAAACATCCGGGAATACATTAATTTTCTGACCACAAAATTTTGAATCCTTATATTTAAAAAAGGATTTCAAGACCCTAAGCTTATCAGTAACAGATACAAAGGAAACCAACAAAGTTGCCCGCTTAGCAATTTCATCACTTGAAGTGATGAAATTTTGTCATTTCCTCATGTTTTTGTTCAAAAATGATACAAAACAAAATGAAAAATATTGACATTCCCCTTTCTGTTTCAAACAAATGCCTATCCCTAGTAGATAATCATAAAGATTATAGTCAAAGGTGACCCGGCACTTGAGAGAATATTAGTACTGTCCAGGTAAACTTTAACTGCACTGCTGGTGCACCTCTCTCCTCTCTCTTTTTCAACCAGATACATTTTGTCCCACTATTGCGTTGGCTGGACAAAATGTATGCAGTCTGCAGAGAAAAGGAGGGGGAATTTAAAAAGACAAGATTTGACTGTGGAATTTCTAGAGTTACTTGGACAAATCTTCTAAATGTCAAGCCAGGGCCGGTGCTAGGGTTTCTGGTGCCCCCCTGCAACCTATAGATCAGTGCCCCTTCCCCCTCCCTCATTAATATTAATGCTGGCTATACCCCATCCCCTTCCATAAGGAGCCTACCCAAAAAAAGCAGCACTGTAAATACTGCAGCGGGCCCTGGAACATCCAAACACCTATTTGAGAAGCTGAACAATTCGGATTACTGCAGTACAGATCCCTACATACAAACTCCATGTTCAAAGAAAACCTGGCCTTCATCACACACTCAGAGAACACAGACCCTCACCAAGCATAGAATAAGTGACGACAACCTAAAAATAAAAATATGTAGATAAAATTTAAGTTGCAACCCCAAGAAGACAGATTCTGCATACAATGCAACACCAGAGAAATAGAAAGATGCATTCCCCTGTACTGGATAAAATATAAAGAATGAAAATAAAATCATTTTTTCTACCTTTGTTGTCTGATCATTTTATTCTCTGATCATGCTGATCCCAATCTGAGGTTTTTGTTTTCCTCTGTCTTCTCTTTGCTCTCTTTCTATGGTCTCTAGTCCATCTGCCATTTCTTGTCTCCTCTTTTGTTTTCTTCACTTCATTCCATCTTGGATATTGATCTTTTTCCTTCAGCTTTCTTCTATTTATTTTTCTCTCTGTTCACTTAGACTTCACTACTCTTTCTTACTATCCAGTCCTCAATCTCCCTTTTTTTTACTCTATCTACCTACCACTTTTCAACCCTCACCCCAGGCTTCCCATTCTCCACCTCTTTTTTCCTGGTCCATTATTCCCCATTCTCACTCACTATCTCCTCCCCTCCCCCCCCCCCCCCCCCCTTCCAGCATATCCCATCTCTTTCTCCCTCTCTCTGTCCTCTTCCCTGGGAAAAAATATCACGCAACACCATTCCTGGCGTCTTCTTTCTTTTTCAAGTCAGTGTCAGAAAGATCTCATAGCACCATCTCCAGCTTTATCTTTCTTTCTCTGAGTCAGCACCAGCAGCCAGTGCTGCCTGTAGCATTCACTTCCGGTGAATGGCCTCATGCATTGGAACTGAATGCTGCGGGCAGCATTGGTTGACGTTGCTGACTCGGAGAAAGAAAGATGAAGCTAGGGATGGTGCTGCATGATGCTGGAGCTGCATGCACAGTGAGTAGTGCCAGCTCCTGGCCCCCCCATCTGAGTCCCCCCATACTCAGCCAATCTTAGATTCTGTCTTCTTCTTTTCTCCCACCCAATTTTAAAGTCTCCACCTAAGTCCCAGTCCCTGCTCTCCCCCATCTCCCTGTCCCCAGTACTGCCTCCTACATCCCTTCCGCATACCCACCCAGCTACTTCCTTCTCCGATATTCATTAAACCCCCTTTCCTCCTTCTTACCCCTGCATTCATTCTTATGTACCTCTCTCTCAACTGTTCCTGCTGCATGACCTTTTTTCTTCCCTCCCACACAAAATATCTGTTCCCCTCTCCATCCTCACTCCCCAGCTTCTTTTTTCACCCCCACACCCCAGCCCCCATCCCCTTCCAGTCCTCACCAAGCATCTGCTCCCTTCTAGTTCTAGCCCTTCCCAGCATCAGCCCATTCCAGTCCTAATCCCCCCTTCCTCCCCCAGTATCAGTCTACTTCCAGTCCCAGTCCCTCCCAGTATCATCTTCCTTCGAATCCCAGGCTCCCCACCCCCAGCATCATCCCATTTCCAGTACTAGCCCCCCAGTATCAGTCTTCCTCCAGTTTCAGTCTCTCTGAGCATCGGCTCCCTTCCAGTCCCTCCCTCCCCCAGCATCAACCCCCCTCCCGACCCAGACCCTCCCAGCATTATCTCTCTTTCAATAGCAGTCTTCCCAACCCCAACAGTAGCCCATTTCCAATTCTTGCCCCCACCCCCCTTACAATGCCAGTGGCCCCCCGTGCACCCGGGTCACCTCTGCACAGCCGTGGGAATAAATAGCGGCATTTTACTTTACTCCCATGGCTGTGATAAGTTGCAGATACCAGCACTGCTGTTCCTGGAGGTTAAACAGGAGCATTTCCCGAGACAGGAAGTGCCCCTGTTTAACCTCCGGGCACTCAGCGGTTGCTGCTTATCCCGTGGCTGTGCAGAGGTGAGCTGGGGCACTGGGCTTTGGACCTCACCGGCTCTCTCTGAAGCTGGTCAGGTGTGAGCAGGGTTCCTCATGCCTGCACATGCCTAGGGATGGCCCTGCTTGGGAGGGTGGGGGCATCTAGCGACGGTGCCACCCTGCTGTGCTTATCCCGCTTACTGAGTAGCACCGGCACTGTATCGAATTCACTCTCTGAATGAAAGAAATAACTACACAGGCTACATTATATACTGCAAAATAAACCCCCATGGATTTTCCTCGCCCTTTATAACTACCTGGATTGCCGAGCCTTAAACCCTATACAGACAATATGATTGTGTCTTAAGACCTTCTAGTCAAAAGAAGTTTTATATCCACTGTGGGCCCAATTCCCACTGGGGCACGTCCGGCCTGTCCAGATGTCCAAAATCTATACAGGCCGGAATTGCACTCGATTCTGATCTCGTGGGGGCAGAACGTGGCCCAATTCTGGGTCTCTGTATATCCAGACTGCTCCCTGTACAACCCGCCTGGGGCTCCTGCATGGAGCCCTGTTCCGTGGCATCCTGTCACCATGGCACCGGGACACCATGCAGGAGTCCCGATTGCTGGCAAGCAACTCCCCTGCTCATTTCCCCGCCACCTAACCCCCAGCTGGGCCTGCCATGGCTGGGATCGGGTGACGGCGGGGAATCCCTGCTGCACCTTACCTGCCATTGGCGGCCCATGGGTGGCAATCCCCTTACCCACGGGGGACTTATTCCACCTCTGGGGTGGAATAAGTCTCCCGTCTTAAGTTGGTAGACCCGGACGTACAGGGAAATGAACAGAATCTGCCCTGTATGTCCGGGTCAGGGTACTGCCTCTGGTCCTCCCTCGCTCCTCCTCTGGGCCGGCCCTGCTGTCTCCATCCAGAGCTCCCCACACATCTCCTCTATATGTGCAGAGGAGCTCTGAGATCAGATTTGGTGCCCTGGCATTTAGCGGGGATGGACGTCCAAACTCGGAATGACCCCCTGTATGATTTTCCTATCCATATGGACAGAGTAATACAGCGGCTATCCGGAGATATAATGGGGGTTATTTTATACACGTAAATTCTATCGCCATGTAAATGTCCATACCACGTCGAAATTTCAAGGAGGCATTGGAGATATGGGTGGGACATTTCATATAGGGTATAGATGTGAAAGCCCACAATTGTCCGTATCTGGACTATACCTGCTCCCTGACACATATAGGTAATCTCCAGGAACAAGCAGGAATGAGTCTTCACATATGGGTACGTCGGTACCGACGGAGCCCGCACGGGAATGCTCCCCAGCATCCAATCAGAAAGCTTTTGGGAGCATCCCTCGCGCCTGCGCACTGCCTTCTCGCCTTTTCCACTGCCTCTCCTCAGTTTTCGTTTTTCCGCGGAGCCGGCAGGACATCCTCCTGTCACCGCAGAAACTTTTTTCTTTAAATTCTTTTTTTCTTGTTTTCTTGTGGTCGCGGCTGTTTTTCCCGCAGCCACCGGTACCGCCGGTGGGTTTTTCTTTTCTTTTTCTTAAACTCAGAGAGATTTTTCCCTCTGTTTCTGTCTTAACTTTTTTGGGCCTACAAGGCCTCTCCATCATGGAGCCTTCTTCTCCTAAGAAGTGCCTTCACTGTGGAAACACAGTTTTCTTTTTAGACTCCAATGCCTGGTGTCTAACCTGTTTGGGTCCTGACCCTTTTTCCCCTGAACAATCAGGCTGTAAATCTGTGAGAAGAACTTCCCTCTTTCGAGTTTCCCTCGATACCGTTTTCCCTCCCGGAGTGAGGGCACCGGCCTTTTCTTCTCTTCAGGATCAGGTAACCCACAAACAGTCTGTTAAGACTAGCCAATCCTTGAGTGGTAGGTCTCATGCCAAGCATGATGACGGCTCCGGCCTTGCCCTCAAGACCCCATTGGCATTAAAACCCCGGCGGGAGTCTCCGGGCTCCAAAGCATTTCAGGGGTTTCAGGTTGTTCCTGGGGCTCACCCCTCACAGAACATACCTGAGCCATGCTCGGTGGTGGCATCCGCTTCGAGCGGTACCGATACCCCGGCATCGGCACCGGTGTTGAGTGTTCCACTCTTCACCAGGGATCGTCATCTGGCGTCCTCGGTACCTTCGGGACCGATCGATATGTCCCAGATTGACTTTCCTGTATCTGAGCCATGCTCGGGGGTGACATCCGCTTCGAGCGGTACCGATACCCCGACATCGGCACCGGTGTTGAGTGTTCCACTCTTCACCAGAGATCGTCATCTGGCGTCCTCGGTACCTTCGGGACCGATCGATATGACCCAGATTGACTTTCCTGTATCGGCAACATCGCCGATACCACCACCGACGTCGGTACCCTCTAGACATGCATCGATAGACTCGCTCCATTCGATGCCGAGTCTGGAATCGATATCTAGTCTAGATGACTGGGTACCGACGCATCTCGGAACCGACCCTTATCGTTTCCGGATATGCAGTACCGAGGATATTCACCAAGCGTTTCTGATTCCCTCGGTACTGCTTGCGCAGCCTCCGATGACTGCCGCGATGGTGTTACCATCTCCGGTTCCGACTCAGCTACCGGTATCGGTATCGATGTCGGTTCCTGCAGTTACATCGGTACCATCGATCCTTTCTATGCCTAGTTTGGAATCGATACCTGGCATGGACGATGCAGTACTCACTGCCTCAAATCGTGACTGCCAGTACCACTATCCTTCTAGTGGGGTTCTTTTTCTGCACCAGACCAGTACATCCTCTGGTGCTCAGGCTGCTCCTTCAACCTTAGCCTGCCCAGGGATAGTTCCCATTGGAGATCCCTCTTTTCAGAAATTTCTCCTTGACATGGCAATATTTCTTGCTATTCCTATCCCTGGCTATGATCCTACTCGAGACTCTCCCGCAGAAAAGGAAAATATAATGCTTCCTTTACATCATTCTTTGCAGGACCTTCTTCTGATAATATGAGAATCACCTTTAAGGGTTCCCTCACCTTCTACAGCAACTAATGTTCTGTATCAGGTGCCCCCCTCTCCAGGATTTCAAAAACCTCAACTTCCCCATCATTCCATTGTAGTGGAATCAGCAATGAGGAAGGCAAAAAGCAAGAAGAAGCATTCTTCTTATCCGCCAGGTCGTGCATCTAGAGCACTTGATGCCTTTGGACGTCAAACCTTCCAAACATCTATGCTGGCATCAAGGATTATCTCTTATATTTTTTATATGAGTCTATCTCTCCAGGAGGTCACAAAGAAATTATCTCTTTTGACTCCTTTTCTATCAGAGCCTAAGGCTGCAGACTATTCCTTGCTTCTTAGTCATAGCCAGAATATCTCTTGGTTTCTTTCTCATGCTTCTCTAGACTCTTTTGATCCTCTGCTATTGCCATTGGAGCACGTCGTAGAGCCTGGCTCCAAGCTTCAGACCTGAGCATATGGGCACAACACACACTGGGTAATTCTCCTTGTACTGGAGAAAATCTCTTCAATAAGGAGGCTTTACGTCAGGTTGCTCATTGCTCCACTGACTTTCCTGGTTCTAGGAACCATCCTAAGCCGCCTTCTTCCCCAGGAGGTAGGAAATCTCCTACCAAACCTTCTTTCCCCAAGAAAAGGAGGTTTCACTCTTCTCCTGCCCATCATCCCGATGTAACCCAGCAGGGGACACCTCGTCTTGGTCTGAAGAATCTAAACTCTAAGCATACCCAGCAACCATAGGTTCCTAAAGGTTGCAACCTACAGTTAACCTCTTCTTAGCAGAAGTTTGTTCACTGTTTTTTTCTTTAAAGCTCTACACATGGCTTCCTTTCTTTAGGATGTACTCAGCTGTCAGGATATTCTTGTCTATGGGTTACAGATTTCTCCTCTTCTTCCTTCCAAGAAGAGAAGTTAACTACTATCCCATGATAGTTTCTGTCCCAACATGAACATTTTCTTCTTCAGCTGACTCGCCATATGGTAAGTCATCCTGGTTTTTTCCTGAATGAGTGGTACCATACTGTACACCTTCATTTCAGTGTAGAGTTTTTCTTTGACCAATTCTCTAGACAGCTTATCAGACAGGGACAGGTCCATTTCCTCTCCTTTTGTCTGTTCTCTCTGTGTTTCACAGACAGATTCTCTCGGCTGTCTCCTTCAGTTGCTGTTCATGCAGGCGTTCCATTAATTCATCTACTGGTACCTTCCCACAAGTTTCCAGTCTGTCTAGCCTTACTAGTGATTCCAAGATTGTCCTCATCTATCTTGGATAATCCTACTCACTTCAGGCTTCTCACATTATCTTCTTATGGCCATCTCCATTTCTTTGGATATGGTAACACAGCTGACCTACAGTCAGTTTTATATCCTAATTCTCCTGCATAATGCTCTCTGCAATCTTCAGAGAAGCTTTCTACTATGGGCACTTGCTAGAGAGCATTGAACTTTGTCTCTGATGGCTATTCTGTATAGTAGAAAAGGCTTATCAGTCATTTTCCATGACTGTGAGGGTTCTCCACACCCTCTTGTCTCCTGTTATATACAGGACACAAGCTTTTTCTGCGTGAATGTCCAAGGAGTTTCCCAATCCTGCAGGAATATGCTCTTTTTCCTTACAGCTTGCCCTCCTGCTATCCTACCCCTCATGGACAGCACATATTCTACCAGTAACGCATGATACCCCTGTGTCCCTCCAGTGGGTCATCCTGGTATCTCCTTCTATGCGTTTTTCTGTCCATTTACCATGTCAGAGTTCTACAGAACTCACGACTTGCTCTCTACAGACTGATATTATCCTCTGTTTTTTCACGCAACCATCCTGGTTATTTCACTGGATAGCATTCCTGCATCCTCTTAGCCCGGAGGAATAGATTCTCTATATATCTTTTCAAGTAGGTTCCACCCTCTTGTTATTAGATGAATCTTTCTCCTTCACATCTCTCATGTGAATGTTCTCATGGGGCTTAGTTGCAGACTTGTATCTTCAGACTTATATATTCATGTATGTATATATCTCTCTATATATTCTATACATACATATGTCTGTAAGCTGTGTGTGCATAAGTTATGCCTATATATATATATATATATATATATATATATATATATATATATATATATATATATATATATATATATATATATATATGGGCATAACTTATATATATATATATCCCTCTATATATGTATCTGTTGTGATGCTTTTTATAGGTAGATATGTATTACATACCATCTCCCTAACTGTCTATACTATAAAGGTTTACCTTCTTAGAGGTTCCAGACAGTGGGCTTCCATATCTTCATACTGTCCCTCGGTATGTGGGGGCTGTTAGTACCACAGTAGTCAATTTAACAAAAATCCTCTCAAGGGGCAAGAAAACTATACATAAAAAAACAGGTACTACCCCAATCAATATGACCCAAAAACAAACAAAACCAAAACCATAAATATGCACAAAAAATATATGCTCAAAAAATATATGCACAAAAAAAGGCTCAGGGCTAGCCGTTTACTGATATAGGAGGAAAAAAGACCTCAGTATCTCCCTGCACAAAAGTGACAGGAATCAAGTCTGTCAACAGACGCCAAACGTCTAAAGAAACTGAACAGACTGGAAATTACATCAACGGTCATAAAAAAACCTCCAACCAGCAGGCTTCCGAGCACAGAAATGCTAACGTCACACAACATTAACAAAAAAAGCTCCGGACACTTATCTTTAGATGATAACAGTCACTTAATGATGATGATGATGAAAAAAATAGTTGTGAAGATGTTGAATCAAACAGCGATGAGCTGAAGACCTCGTCGAAGTATGCTTCTACAATGTTGTACTTCAGGTGATAAGGAACTCCGACATCAGATGTTTCGCTTCAATGGCTTCTTCAGGGAGCAAAAAATCACTCGTCACCGTGCAATCATGTGACTCTATGAAACGAAGCACCGGAGCAAGAAAAGCTGAAAATAACAAGAAAAAGAAAAATGACTAATACAACAAAACAAAACAGGAACTGGAGTCAACCCCCCTAAAACGAACCAGGCCAGCAAAATATGTTTGTATACCCTGTATGCTGGATTTGAGAAATAGAGCATAAAAATGCAAAAGATAGCAGCCAAACAGACGCTAGTGAGAAAACCGTCTGCTGGCTCACCTTCCCAAACGCCGACTCATGCGCAAAGCAAAAATACATAAAGGCGGGGTTAGAATGAGGGGGCCAATTACAGACAGCCGGTTGTCATGACAAACCTAAGCGTCAATCCTGACAATCTTTAAACAAAAAACAGGGAAATTCCAAAAAAGTAGTGGCTGTGTGCATAACAGCTCCACTTTACTCTAGGTCTCGCTATCCCTGAAACATCAATATCTTTCCTATCTCTCACCAGCTAGGAAAGACAGTGTAGAACTTTAGTAGTTCTGAGGTTTCAGCCCTTCACAAATCTGTCCTCCCTGGGAATGCGGGCTTTTTTCCATACCCCTTCTTCCCTCCAGGACTAAGCTACTTGTCCAAATCGGTCAGTCTTCCTTTTTTACTCCTCAATATTAATGACTCTGTACCTAAAAGAGTTTTCAGCTTTTTTCCATAAAGCTTTCCACTGAAGACCTGCCGTTCTTATACTACCCCAGTTGACACCTGGGTCACCTGCCAATTCCAGATTTGGACATTCATCCTCACTGCTGTGAGGTCACCTTGAGGATTCCTCTACTGAATCTCCAGTAGTCTCCATCACGCTCTCTACTTCCTACAATCCAGTAGGTAAGCTCCATATTATGATTGTTCATTAAATAATTTTAATGGTACTTATCATACATACCAAGGACTCCTCTCCTGTAGTCCTTAGGTTCGCTGTTTTTTCTTACAGCTCCTCTCTTTTCAACTCCTACCCACCATCCCTGATGGGATGCCGGAGATCCATCTGTGGGAAGTGCAGTCCTGATCCAGGGACACGCATTTTATGGGATCTCCCCCTGGCATCTATAGCTAGGGAGTCCCCATATGTGAAGACTCATTCCTGCTTGTTCCTGGAGATAGCACAGTTACTTACCTGTAACAGGTGATCTCTGGGAACAGCAGGAATAAGTCTTCACAACCCACCCACCTCCCCTAGGAGTTGTATCTATCTCTCTATCTTCCTTTCCTCTTTCTCTCAGCTATGAAACTCAACTGAGGAGAGGCAGTGGAAAAGGCGGGAAGGCAGTGCGCAGGCGCGAGGGATGCTCCCAAAAGCTTTCTGATTGGATGCTGGGGAGCATTCCCGTGCGGGCTCCGTCGGTACCGACGTACCCATATGTGAAGACTTATTCCTGCTGTTCCCAGAGATCACCTGTTACAGGTAAGTAACTGTGCTTTTTAAAAGTGTTCCTTTAGGCCAGCCCTTTACAGGAGGGATTAAGGCGGATATCTCCTTAATCCCCCAATGTTGATTTTCATCTCCAAAGCTAGATTTCTCCTAGTTAATTAGCAGCACCTACATGTCTAGGTTTGCTTACTGGCTCAGACACATGTAGGTGCTGACATTTACATGTGCACATTGTAAAATACTGGCACTTATTTGTTTAAGTTGCCAGATTTTCTTCTTTGATTCTTCCCCTTGTGTGTGTATATCTGGAAATGGCTTCTCCCGCTGCCTGTGGATATAAATCCCTCTGCGTTCCTGCACGTTCTAAAATACTATCAGAACTGAGCATGTCTCGACCTGGACATCTCAATTCCAGTCTCCACATCCTATCTAAAATATGCCTTAATATGTTTAATGTAAGCCTGAAAATTAATAGATTATACCCAAGGCCAGTGCAAGGACTGACTGCGCCCTAAGTGGGCCGCCCATCCTGCTGCCCCGCTATCTGCCCCACCCCGTATCCATTACCACCGCTGGTGCCCCTCTCTGGGGCCAACAGCAGCGGCAATTATTCCTGAAACCGCAACGCAGCACTTATCCTCTGTCTCTGGGGCTGCGTCGCAATTTCATTCTATTCAATCTGCCGCTTCGGCGCCTGGACTTCTGGTTTTGTATAAACTAAGCCTCTGCTGCCATAAACATCAGTGCTTCAGAGTTATTCCTGGCTCTGGAAGCCATGAGTAGCTTCAGGGTTGCACCTCTACCTGTTAGAAAGTATGTATAGAGGGAGTGGTTATGCAAAATATATTCCCAACTATATATGGGGGGAGATATGGTGATTAGAAGATGTCATGTTTAGGTATATAACTCAGTGAGTGGGATGAACTTCTGTCTTTTTATATACTTTCCAGCATGCTCCCAGGGGTTATGGGTGTCCAGCAGAGTGAATGCCTGAATTCTGAGGGATTGTATCCCAAGCCACAGGAGTCTCTGGGCAAAGGTAAAAGAGTTATTTGTCTAGAGTCTGTTTTCACCCATTCTGAGGAGAAGCTGGAATTGCTGGACTCCCTGGATTGAGGTTAGGAGAAGATGCACCAAAGTGATTGGAAGAAAGTTCTTAACTCAGAAAAACTTCCTGGGGATGGGGAAGGACAAGACCCAAGTTGGAGACCCTGGATTTACAGGCAAGGGTCCTGTAGACCAAGGTACCAAAGAACTGATATTTTGGAGGGAGATTTTTCTGTGCTTTTGGAATCTGTTCTCTCCAAATCACAAGAGATTCACTGAATGAGATGAGGGAAAGAGAATTCACTGAGTCAAGATCAAGGAGGAGTAAGAAAGAGTAAGAGAAGAGGCATTTGATCTTTTGTACCTGGGAACCAATAAGCCTGAAAGAGAATCTGTAGCCTCCTTCTTAGCACTGACTTCCTCTATTTGTCTTCAAGTCTACCTAAGAGAATTGCTCTAATTTTCATTCTCCGGGAACAAGCAGGCATTCAGCCCACACACAGCGAAAGTGTCTACTAAACAGACGGCCCTGGAGTTGAAAGAATTCTCTGCCCTGTCCCACATAATCCTGCATGGTAAGAAGAGCATCTTCACCTTCATTTACAACACTCTTTGGATACAAAGTATAGGAAGGTACCAGGGAGGTCTTATATTGCAGCTCAATATGGTCAACCCCTATAAACTATCCCAAACAAATATCTGTCGTAAAGAGGGAAAAAGACCTCAGACAGTACCCTCAATTGATTTATTAGCCATAAGACATCCCTTGGAGGGGTTTTCAACTGGATACAGGGACTGCTCTTCACAGGTCAAGAAACCCCCCCTTCTCTGTATTTTATATATCCATCACCTTGATCCTTTGGGCAATACCAATGCGAGATAGCTCCTTATGAATTTTAAAGAGTAAAGATCTAAGACATTATACCCTTTTAAATATTATTTGTTAGCACACTCACTCCTGATGCAGTGTAGATAAGCGAGATGCAGGCCTCATCGAGCATGCTACATAACTAAATGCAGGATGAGTACCTGTTATAGAGTGACAGTGATTGTTAAGGGTTGTAAAAGTAATTAAATAAAAAGTTTCACAGTGAGGTGATGAATATTATTGGTCAATGATTTTGGTGTATACATTGCAACCCCTATTAACTGGCATAGGCAAACTCTATCAAGAAAGCTTCTGTATGTATGCACAAGCAAGGACATGACTACTTAAGATATTGCCCAGAACAACTGCTGCAAAATGCATTTGATAACATCGGGTGTGTACCCTGTCACAACCCGCAGTAGGAACCATAAGGATAAAACAAAGATTTGTCTATCAGCACTTTCATATACATTTACAAAGGTGCACCTATAAAATTTGCAAAACTAACTAATATTCACAGGGGATATCCTAAGGTCCCATTTCGCGCAGTTTGGAATACATACTGTGTTAAAGGGAGTAAGTTCCCTCTGCTGGCATAGACAGGCTTCCTTCCTCTGATACCCATTAAAACAAACTTCTATCAAGCATTTTGTCTTTACAGTCATTTTTAATGCTTTCCATGCTTTTGACTTTACAGGAACATCCTTTTTCACGAATGACATGTGAAATGGTATTTTAGAAAGGACGTCCAAGTCAAATCATAAGAACATAAGATATGCCATACTGGGTCAGACCAAGGTCCATCAAGCCCAGTATCCTGTTTCCAACAGTGGCTAATCTAGGTCATAAGTACCTAGCAGTCTCCCCAAAAAGCACAGGTTCCTCAAAGCTTGTATTGGGTCAAGCAGTGATATCCTGGGTCCCTTTTAATAATGGTTTATGGACCTTTCCTCCAACTACACTAACAGCTACACTAACACCTTTTACTACATCCTCCAATAACAAATTCCAGAGTTTGATTACACGTTGAGTGAAAAAAATATTTTCTCTTATTAATCTTAAATAGGTTACCCTGTAACTCCATTGCATGTCCCGTAGTCTTTTTATATTCTGATGACATAAACAATCGATCTGCGTTTACCTGTTCCATTCCATTCATTAATTTATAGACTTCTATCATATCTCCCTTCAGCCATTTCTTTTCCAGGTTGAAGAGCCCTAACCTTTTCAGCCTCTCTTCATAGGAGTATCCTTCCATCCCCTTTACCATTTTGGTGGCTTTTCTCTGTACCATTTCTAATAACACTATATCCTTTTTAAGATACAGTGACCAGAACGGCACACAATATTTAAGTTGCGGTCGCACCATGGAATGATACAGAGGCATTATAATATCCTTTGTTTTATTTTCCATTACCTAACATTCTATTTGCTCTCTTGGCTGCCACTGCACACTGGATGGAGGGTTTTAACATGTTATCCACGATGACGCCTAAATCTTTTTCCTGGGTGGTGGTTCCCAATGTGGAACTTTGCATCATGTAACCCTAGTTTGGGTTGTTCTTTCCTAGGTGCATAACTTTGCACTTGTCCACATTAAATTCCATCTGCCATTTGGATCCCCAGTCTTCCAATTTATCAAGATCCTCTTGCAATTTTCCACAATCGTCTTGGGTTTTAACAACTTTAAATAGTTTTGTGTCATCTGCAAATTTGATAACCTCACTCATTATTCCCTTTTCCAGGTCATTTATGAATATGTCAAAAAGCAGCGGACCCAGCACAGATCCCTGCGGTACATCACTATTTACCTTTCTCCATTGGGAAAATTAGCCATTTAGCCCTACCCTCTGCTTTCTATCTTTTAATCGGGGATGTCCAGGGCAGAACGTGCCAAGAAATGCCAGGGACATCTATGCTTCTGCCCAGTTTTAATAACATAGACTTTCCCAGTGTGGACATCTGTACCAACGGCCACATAGACGCCCCTCTCTTGAAAGCATGGGACGAGGACATCCGTCTCATGCAAGCTAGCAGAAGCAAACATCCAATGGCAGAGCAAAATGAAAACATTCCGCTGCAGTGTTTATTTCCAGCATGGGAAATATAGGGGACATGAATGGACCACCTTCTCCACACCCTTCAGATGTCTGTCTAACAAAATGAGCTCTTTTCCGATGCCTATTCATAGCTCGAGTAGGTGTAAGCTTGGGCATGGCTCAGGACATCCAGGATCTTCCTGAAATCGGGTGAGGACAGCCAAGTTCTGGTAACATTCCAGACATGCCTACTCCATGCCCCCCTTCAGACTTGGAGGTCCTTGCCCCAGAACCAGCTTCTAAAATGGTTCTGGGGGTGTTTCCATGCTTTGGATGTCTCCAGGTCTGTTTCTGGACACCCAAAACAGAAATAGGGCTTCTAAAATAACCCCTTTAATGGGGAGAGAGAAAGTAAAAACAATAATGCATATTAAGGATGGATCTTAAATCACAGCTGAGGCAGAGTCTAGGAGCAAGGAATCTAGTATTGAAATTTAAAAATTTTCTGAGATTGTCTAGGATTGTTTCTGGGATAACGCTAACTGAAAGACCTTTTGTCCAGAGAGAATTTATTTACTCTATAAAACCTGAAGACTGGTAGCAGGATTCTTGTGGTCAGGACTTTTGAATGAAGAAGGTTTGCCACAGAATAAAGAAGGAAGGTTGGAACACTATGTTGATGGATGGATTTGTTAGAAGTTTTCAGCTTTAACTCTATTGAAATGACCTTGTCCTTACTGAATCAAGGTCATTGTCAATAGGGTAGATGTCAGGCTCATGCCCTACTATCCCCTGACATTAAGACCCAATCACAGAATTTCCCTGGACATTTTTATGTCTGCATGACAGACAGATTTAATTGTATTGTATTTAAACAGGCAGTTGTATACCACTTTTAGATACATTGGACAGCACTTGAGTAATTTTTACATGACTTGAAAGGCACTAAAATAAATCCTGAAAAGTGATTTTATTGTAGAAAAAATATTCTATACTTCGTGAAAGAGAAGCTCCCCGTTTATGTTCTGTTTTAGTTAAGGAACCAAACTATACATCATGGTATTCATAGACTTATCAAAAACAACATAGAACTTATTCTTGAGATCAAATGAGTTCCTTCTTCTGATGTAACCAGCCATGTACAAAAGAAACTGTGACAGAATTATAAGCACACTATCTCTTTGCTAGGCTGGGAAGTGATCTGGAAATCATTTCTCAGGCTTCTTTGAGAGGTTTTCTGCAGCTTTAAATACAAACCTATCTGATCGCAACCACACTGCAGAATACTGAAATCTGCAAGTACTGGAAAGCCTGGGAGAGTGCCTGGATCTTCCTTAGGCAGGACGAAAGGTGAAATATTTTGTCTTATGATACTAATAAGGTTGACCTGTTTCTAATGGATTTCCTAAATGGGAGGTCAGAGGCTTTGGAAAATAAATCCCCCAGCAGAAACTCTCACGGCACCTGATGACGAGATGAAGAATCACCTTAGGTCATGAAAGAAAAGTAACTCTGGAAAAGTAAAATGACTGGATACCGCCCGTGCAATGCCAAAAAAAGAGAAAGTGACTTCCTCTCTGCACCAGAAATATGCCTGGCGTATTTCGGCAAGATCTTTCTTGATTATGGGACTGATGGGCCATGAAGACACCTCTACTGGTATCTGAGCTAGGGCTTGGTCTATTTACTAAAGTCTAAAGATGTAATAGGGGCAAAACTTGGACTGGCTGGGGTTGCTCAGATAACCAAGATCATTGATAACCCTACTCATCATACTCATCTTTCCAAGTGGGTTCTCTTTTTAAAGAGTACAAAATTTTCCAATTTAAAAAAATATCCCTGAAGTCCCACATTGTACTATGAGCTTAGCTTTTAAAAAAAACCCTCAAATAGATATTTGTATTCCAAATTTGGATCAAGAATACAAATCTGCTTGAGAAGACTCAGGTCTAAACCGCCTACCCCCCTTCTTCGAATGGTGATTGTTGCAGTACCAAACGCAGAAGCCTTCGGTACCACTGTCTAGCTGTTTTTAGGCCTCCGGTAGGTCTCTGTCTGAAGCTGGGCTCTAAACTGTTTTTGTACAGACCCTTATTTGGTATTTTTGTAAGAGATGGTCTGGGATGAGAAAAGGGAGGAAAAGATTACTCTCTTCTGCCAGGTTCGTCTTGTCTGCCAGAGATAAAGAGCTGCCTCTGCACTCCCACCTGTCGCCATGGAAACCTGAGGGCCTGTCTGCAGATGTAGATAGAGAGCCCGTCCCAGCAACCCTGAGGCTGGAACCTCCAGCGAAGAATAAATCAGGGAAGCTACACACCCCACGACGGCCTTCAGACAATTTATGGCTGCTTGCATCGGAGAACAACGTTTCTAGCCAACTGATCACATTTTGGGATTACAGATGGAGGGTCAGGGGCTCCTTGGGAAAGAGGCTTTGAGCGCAAAGAAGCAGTATGTCCAGCAGTTAGTAACCAATAGGAATATCTGTGTGGCAGACATCCACACCTACAATCACTAATAAAGTCGTTAAGTTGAGATGCATTTTCAAAAGCTCATTTGGGACTAACAGGGTATAAAATAAGAAACTGGATTTATGCACATAAGTGGATTTTCACTCACAGCTTTGTCAATAGGTTTAATATATGCACAGATTTGATCATATTTCACTTGAGTTTAATTTCATTTACTTCTTATGTATTGCTCTCCAGTAAATCTAAAATGTCCATTGTGCTTTATAATAAAGCATTAAAAGATTAAAAACAATACAAAATTATTAATGTATTCTAATCTCACTATTCTATACCTCCGCAAAACGCCATCTAGGTCCCAACCTTAAATCTTCAAACATATTGCACATTCTTAGGATTGCTTCACCATAATTATCCAGTACCTCCTGATTGGGGATACAGGCGGGGATACAGCCATGATTTTACTTTAACAGTATCAAAGAACTGGACTCCAGATGGATTTCTAAGGGGATCCTGTTCCACAACATTGACCCCCATTGCCAACCAAGCTTGAGATTTATATTTCGCCTTCCACGTTTAAGCATTAGATGGTACCTCCAGTAGCACTCCCTGACTCACTCAGAGGCCGTCTAAGCTAAGATCTGAAGATATCCCAGTCCTTCCATTTTCATCACCTTAAATATCAAAATTAAGACCTTGAACAAAGGAACATAGCAATTGATGGCAGATAAAGGCCAGCATGATCCATCTAGTTTGCCCAGTAAGGTTGCTAGAGTTTTAGAGCTGCACCTGCTGCTCTGCAGGTTACTCCCCCTCTATGCCTTTGCTTAAGGTTGTACCTGCTGCTCCAGGCTGGTTTCTCCTCTCTGTTTATGAAGTTATTTACATTTACTTTGATTTCCATCCTTTGCTACGTAGCGATCCTCTGGGCCTATTCCGGGCCTTTTTGAATTCCATCACTGTTTTTGATCCCACCACCTCCATCGCAAAGGCATTCCAGGCATCTACCACCCTTTCTTTGAAAAAGTATTTCCTGGCGTTGCTTTTAATTTTACCTTCTTGCATGTGCATTTCATGTCCTCTAGTTCTACAGCTTCCCCGTCTTTGAAAAAGGTTTGTTCATTAATACCCTTTAAGTATTTAAAGGTCTGTATCATATCTCCCCTGTCTCTCCTCTCCTCTTGGGTAAACATATTTAGGTCATTTATTATTATTCAGTTTTTGATATACCCCCTTTTGTGGAGCATACAGAGTGGTTTACAAGGTATAAAAACAGTTTAAAAAAAGAGAGGTCGGACAGGAACTGCAATATGAGATAGGAAAGAGGACAGCACATAGCACACAGCAGAGCAGAGTATTTGAAAGAGATGAATATACTGGGTTCCAAGCAAGGGAAAGATTACCCAAGCTAAATTTAACACCTAAGGTTAGAAGTATGATAATTAAGATGAACAAGTCCATATCCAGTATAAAGGGACCATTTATTGACATCACTGGAATTCATTGAATACAATATTGTGCAGCTAAAATTATTACTGAAAAAAACTACCAACTAGAGTGAAGGCCAGAGGAAAAAGAGAACAATAACAGTTCCTCCTTGGAAAAAGCACATCGAAAGAAAAATACAGTCATTGCGTGCAGAGGTATCTCTGATAGACGGGTATCTAAAAGGATTAAGATCATCAAGGATATTGAAGAAAATCCAAGACATCAAGCTGAAGCATGCTGCATTAACAGATGAAGATCTGAAATTTATAGTGGAGTGGAGGAGTGGTCTAGTGGTTGGGGCAAGGTACTTCAGGCCGGAAGGTCTGGGGTTCAGATCCCACTAGAGGACAGCAACCTTGGGCCAGAAGGACTGGGGTTTCTAGTCCCACAGGTGCTCCTTGTGGTCTTGGGCAAGCCACTTAACCCTCCATAGCCCATGTTCCCTGTAAAATAGTTATCTCCAAGTTATAATGCCCTGTTCAATGTAATTTCAGTTTGTTCAATGTAAACTGCACTGATGCAGAAAAGCGTGGTATATAAGAGAATGTAAATAAATAAATACATTTATATGTTCCAAGAATAAATTGAAAATAGCAGCAGAAGCGCAAAAACTTCAAAGATATGAAGAAAACGGGAAAGACATCAGAATAAACTATTTAGAGAGAACTCAAAACAGTTCTACTGGGAATTGGGGAAGAGCATTAATATGGTAAAAGCACCTCCAGCCAAAGTCAAAATCGAAACCTTCTGGAGAAAGCTATATGAAGATGCTATACAGCACAGTCACAAAGCAGAATTGTTATCCAGCATACAAAAGCATTTAGAAAAAACAAACATCAAACCTATGGAATGGCCTGTAGTAACAAAGGAGAGCTGGAAAGCAGGTTAAAATGAACTGCAAATTGGAAGAGCCCTGGCTCAGATAGAGTAGCTAACCTTTGGCTCAAGCAGTTAACATCACTCCATCAAGGCCTGGTGAACCGCAAAAATCTATTGTTCGAGCAACTCGACTTAACACCACACCACAATGGCTTACTACAGGAAGAACTTTTCTTCTTCTGAAGGGAGACCCAAATAACATTCCTAAAAATTATAGACCAATAACCTGTTTACCTACAGTCTATAAGCTGTTTACTGTGATAGATGCAGACAGAATATACGATCACATCGAGCTCAATAACATCATGGCGATAGAGCAAAAGAGCAATAAGAGAGGAGCATATGGAACCAAAGACCAGTTAATGCTGAATAAGGCCATTATGACCAGTGCTAAGAAAGGCACAAATCTTAGTATAGCATGGATTGATTATAAGAAAGCTTTTGACAGCATCCCATACTCTTGGATAATACATTGCCTTGAAATGTATAAAATAAATTCTGATTTGATAGAGTACATTAAGTTCACTATGATACTGTGGCAATCCACACTCTTTTTGAGATAAGAAGATGGTCAGTACATCATTCTTAACATTAAGATCCAGCGAGGAATATTTCAGGAGATTCCCTGTTGCCACTTCTGTTTTGTTTGGCGCTTAATCCAATGAGTGCTCTCATCAACTCTTTGGGGTATGGATTTAGCCTGAATCCTAAAGATGATACCAACGCAGAAGCAACTTCCCATTATAGATGATCTGAAGCTCTACAGTTCCAGCGACCAACAATTAGCAGAGCAACTTCTTCTGGTGAAAACCTTTCTGATGACATCAGGATGACTTTTGGCCTTGACAAGTGTGCTAAGGCATCCTTTTTCAGAGGAAAATTGAGCAAAACCGAAAACATCTCCCTTGCTAAGGGCTGTGACATCAAGGACCTTGAACAGAAAGGCATATGTAAATATCTCAGAATAGAGGAAGGAATGACACTCGAGCAGAAACTATTGAGAGAGAAGATCAGTAAAGAATATTACAGGAGATTAAAACTGTTATTGAAATGTGCTTGAACATCCCGAAATAAGATACAAGTCATCAATCAGCTGACAATCCCTGTACTCTCATACAATTTTGGGATTGCGGATTGGCCTCATAAAGATCTTGAAAAACTGGATGTGCGAACAAGAAAACTCCTCCATGCTCATGAAGTAATTTACAAGAATCAGTGTATGCCAAGACAGTAGATTCCTAGAGCTGAAGGGAGGGCTAGGACTTAGAGATTGACTACACCTACAGAGCTACTATCGTAGGCCTCCAAGCCTCTCTGACAGCATCGTCAGATCCAAATATGCTAAAAGTGATGAAATATGAAAGTAAACGACCAGAATCTGTCTCCAATAAACATAAAAACATCATCAAACTTGGACAAACGTTCTGACGATTAGAAGGAATGAGTAAGAATCCACAGGCGTGCATGGGAGAGGAAGTAACAGAATTTGCAAAACAAGAGAAAAAACTCTTCAAAGAATTAGATCAGCAGGTGATGAGAAACAAGTGACAAATGCACAAATACAGTGGAAAATACAGTGTTACTCCAAGAACCTTTTGTCGATCAAGAATGGACACCTGAATGGTTGAGGAGAGGTGAAACCGAAGGATGAAAGATTGATAGTTGCAGCCCAGGACAGCGAATTATGGACGAGATGGTTTACGGCGAGTATTGAAAAAACTGGCACAATAGACATATGCTGATTCTGTAAGAATGAGCTGGAAACAGTGACTCACCTAATAGCAGGCTGTGAAGTTCTGATGGCGGAAAATTTCTATTCAGAAAGGCACAACAAAGCCTCCTCCACTGGAAACTCTGTAAACACTATAACACAGAGGTTCCCAACTCCAGTCCTGGAGGGCCAAACACCATTCAGGTTTTCAGGCTGCCCCTAATGAATATGCATGAGATACATTTGAATACAATGGGGGCAGTGCATGCAAATGCATCTCATGCATATTTATTAGGGACAGCCTGAAAACCTGAATGGTGTTTGGCCCTCCAGGACTGGAGTTGGGAACCTCTGCTATAACATCACTATCCCTGAAAAGCACTGGGATCATGACTCTAAGAGAATTAAGAGATTATGATCACCTGGGACATTCCCATTCTGACAGATAAGAAACTGAATGCCAGGAAACCTGACATAATGATAAAGGAAAAGAATACCAGAATGGCATTGATAATAGAAATGGTACCGAGTGATTATTCTGTGAATCACATGGAGAGGCAGAAGATCTTGAAGTACCAAGAAATTCAGTCAGAGGCCAAGAAAATGTGGCAGAAAGATAACTGAAATATTTCCCATTATACTGGGAGCCACAGGCTTGATAAAGAAGAATTTCCAGGCACATCTTGACAAACTACCCATAGATGTTGCATCTTACGAACTCCAGTGGGAGGCTCTCTTTGGCACGATGCAAGTATAAGGCTGAGCATTAACAGTATATTTGAGAAACTAAGATCATATTCCACATACCCTGACTTAGAAGTGAGGTTCATGACTGACATAGTATGTGCAGAACTAACCCATTTGGAGAAAGTACCCCCAGAGGATACTTTTTAAACCCTTCAAGTCTTTTCTCTTATGCCTTCTGACGCAGGCCCCATATCATCTTGGTCGCCTTCCTCTGAACCATTTCAAGTCTTTTTATATCGTTTGTAAGGTACATCTCAAAAACTGAACACAATACTACAAGTGAGGCCTTACCAATGACCTATGCAGGGGCACTAATTATTTCCTCCTTCCAGCTGGATTTTCCTTTCTGTATGCAGCATAACATCCCTTTGGCCACCGCCTTGTCACACTGCTTCACCACCTTGAGATCCTCAGACACTATCACTCCAAGGTCCCTCTCTTGGTCTGAACACACCAACCTCTCCTCCCCTATCGTGTACAGCTCCTTTGAGTTTCTGCATGCCAAGTGCATCACTCTGCACTTCTTGGCATTAAATCTTAATTGCCAAGCATTTGACCATTCTTATAATTTTTGTAGATCTTTTCTCATGTTGTCCACTCCCTCCTAAGTGTCCACTCTGTTTCAGATCTTTGTATCATCTGCAGAAAGACAAACCTTTCCTTTAACCCTTTGGCAATATCACCCACAATACATTGAACAGTACCGGTCCTAGTATCGATCCCTAAGGCACTCCACTACTCATTCTACTTTCTTCAGAGTGAGTTCCATTCATCACTACCCTCTGAGGTCTGTCAGTGAATCATTTCTTGATCCAGTTCACCACCTTGGGATCCATCCCCAGGCTGTTAATTTATTCACAAGCCTCCTATGAGGAACAGTATCAAAGGCTTTGCTGAAATATAAGTAGACCATATTCTTGCATGCCCTTGATCTAGTTCTCTGGGCACTCAGTCAAAGAAATCATTCAGATTTGTTTAGCATAATCTTCCCTTGATAAAGCCATGTTGCCTCAGATCTTGCAACCTGTTGGCTTCCAGAAAAAACACTAGCCTTTCTTTCTGCAGCATCTCCATTACCTTTTCCACTACCAAGTTAAGGCTTACCGGCCTATAGTTTGCTACCTCTTCTCTGTTGCCACTTTTTGGAACAGGTACCATGTCAGCGCTGGGTCGCCAGGAGTCAGGACTGACTCGAAGGCACACATTGCATTGCATTACCATGTCAGCCCTTCTCCAGTCCCATGGTACTCCCAAGTCTTCAGGGAGTAACACATTAAACTGATGCAGCTGACAGAGTTTACAAAACGCTGCCTACAGTAATGCAGAGATCTGGGAATCCATCCCAAATGAAATGTGACCCCTCCATGGTCACAAAGTGCCCTTGTATTCAAGGGGTGTGCCTAAAGTGTGCCTCTCTATAATGAACTAGGTGTATTGGTTTGGCTTATGGGTATTGTTTGACCCAATACCAGGCTAAGGTATAATGTGTGAGGAAATTTCAAGCTGGATTCCCAATATGGAAGGCCAGAGAAGAGTTAGATGAGGTAACAAAGTTATTAAATAAAAATATTTTGTAGGGAATCTTATCTGTACTCTCCTTTTTGCGAAACTGACTGGATGGGGCAATAAGCTCTCTAGGTTGTGAGGTCTAAGATGATGATTTAGGCACTAGACAAAATAAAGAGAGGATTTGGAAGGGGCATCTATCCTTTCACCTGTAATGGAAGTTGAGAAGAAGACTACGTAGAGCCTATGATTAATTGGAAAAACTGGGGAAGAGGACTGGTAGCCAGAAGTTTAGTGCTGAAACTCTAGACTAGCTTGCAGTTCAAGGAATTTGACTGATGACCAGCATAAAGTCTGGGGGAGAGGACATCTAGCAAGAGTGGGGTCAAGGGAGTGTTTGCATCAAATTGAACCGTCAGATCTCTAACCTTATCCATTTCCACTATCTCTCTGTTCTTAATATTACATTTCCAAGGAAAAAGAATCCTTCCATTACCAATATAGAACTTACTTCAATCCCTCATTCAATGGTGCAACCACCACTGACAAATCATGACCCACAAGAACAACCACCTGCATACAAAAAACACCAGACATTCCCAAAGACCTAATAATCTATAATCTTTTTCCTCTATGCTGTGATTTTCCTTCTTACAGCTCTGCTGCCTGCTTCTGCAGTATTAGTACTGCCTTGTGTCTGAGGCGTGATTCCGCCTCATCAATTTGCTGGCTTATCTTGGCAATGTCTGACTTTAAATCCAGTCATGAGGCTAGAAAGGTCCCTTTCACGTCAGCAATATCATACTTCAAACCTGGAGCCAGCTTTTCAATTCTACTAACATTTACTGTGCCGGTTCTGTAAATCTGCTGGGATTTACCCACTCTTTAGTCACCTCCATCTAGACTATTGCAACCTCCTCCTTGCTAGTCTCCCTCTGAATCATCTCTCTCCTTCAATCTGTTCAAAATTCAGCTGTGTGGCTAGTCTTCTGTCAGTCTCACTATGCTCATATAGCCCCTCTTCTCAAGTCATTTCATTTATGTTTGTGTTTATTCAGTTACTTGATAAACCACACTTTCATTAACCAGGGTAGTGTACAACCAACAAAGTAATCAGAAAATGGCTGAAGCTGGAAAAGGAAAGGAACTACAATATGAGACAGGAAAGAAACATAGAGACACAGGACATTAATAAGACGGGCAAGGGTTCCTAAGGGAGAGAGATCCTCAAGGAGAGGCAGAGGGACGGTAAAGAAGCAGAACAGAGCAGGTGAGTTTTCAGTAGGGATTTGAATCTGGGAAAGGTCGTTTCTAGACGGAGGGCAGTGGGAAGAGAATTCCAGAGGGAGGGACCCAAGACAGAAGAAAGCAGAGTGACGAGAGGAGTGTAAGTGAGCACGTGATGGAGAGGGGAAATGTAACTGGTTAACGTGAGCTGAATGGAGACTGCGGGTTGGTATGTGAAGTCTGCCAAATACTGTGGTGTTTGAGTGTAAATGGCACAGTGAACTAGAGTGAGAACCTTATAACAGATGTGGTAGTCAATGGGGAAGCCAGAGCACCTCCCTATCCATTTCCATATCCAGTTCAAACATCTCTTACTGACCTATAAGTGCATTCATTCTGCTGCTGCCCAATTTCTTTCCTCTTATCTCTCCCTCTTGAGGCTGCTTTTGGATTATAATCCACTCAGGGCCCAATTCTGTTCCGGACATAGATCTCCTTTCCACATCCAGGCTGAGCCAGATGTACAAAGGAGATCGCGATTCTGATCCCACGGGGCACGTCTAACCCCATGGGATAAGAATCATGAACAGGCATGTACGTGCAGGCCGGGACTGTGATTCAGTCCCAGCCTGCACATACATGCCCTGCCCGACTAAGTCAAGGCATTTAAATGGAACCATGGCGCCATGTTGCCATGGCACCATAGCTCCATTTAAAAGCTGCGATGCTGGCCGCCTGCAAAACGAGTTAATTCCTCGCAGCCCAATCCCCGATCCGGCCTCCTAAGGCCAGGGTTGGGCTGCGGGCAATTAACTCTGGCTCCCCCAGCCCCATCCGTGCCCCGATGATGACAACAAATGATGTTCAGGGAAGTTATTCCACCCAAGGAATAGAATAACTTCGCCGGCCCTAAACATACAGGGCCATCATTAGAATCAGCCCTGTACGTCCAGGGCCAGCGACCGCCCACTGCCCGCCCTCTCTCTGCCCCCGAGCCGCCTCTTCCCTGCCCCTGACTAACTTCCCCGCACAACTGATGGGGAAGTTAGTCGGGGCCTGCAGCCGCTATGAATAGTGGGATGGATGTCCCAACATCCCCGCTATTCGTGGTTCAGAATGACCCCATTAGTCTCCTACTCTCCAACTATGTATTTCCTTACCAATGCCCTAGATATATCCTAGTCCCCAGCTGTTGTATTGTCTGTCTTGACTAGAATGTAAGCTCTGATGAGCAGGGATTGTCTGTTACATCTCTTTGTACGGCGCTGCATATGCCTTGTAATGCTATATAAATGATCAGTAGCAGTAGTAGTAGACCCAAGAAGACCGAATAGACTCATAAAAATATTGAAAAATAATGTGGATAAAATGGAACCTTGTGGCATGCCACAGAAAATCCCAAAATTCCATCAGTGTTCCCCTAATCTTCACTGAATAATGCCTATTCAATAAAAAAGACAAAAGTCATGGTAAGCCTCAGTTCAAGGATGCTATATTGTGTCCAAGGGGTACACCTGACTGCTATTTATTTTCCCCTCTTCTCTTCTTTCTGCACATGGACTTTCTTTGATCTTTTGCATATGCCTCCATGTGCCTCTTCCCATCCCCACATGCTCTTTTCTTCTTCAATACAGTAGTAGTTTCTTTCTTTGGGCTTTGGGTTCTGGGGGAAGGAGGTGAAGATTGTTCCTCTCACTTCCTGCAGCTATGCCCCCGAGGCGGATGGTAGCTCTTCCTGTTCTTGTGGGGCCTGGTCTGCAGGTGCTCTGGTGTCCTCCTGGCTAGCCTGCCAGTCCTTTCTCTCTCTCTCTCTCTCTCCTGAAGATGTGCTCTGGGTCTTGCTTTCGAGGGAAGGGGCAGTGAAAGTGGTCTCTGGTCGCAGATCCCCTTCCCATGTAGGATTGTAGCACCTTTGCCACCAGTTTCTCTCCCTCTTGAGCCACAATCTCATGCTTGTCACTGCTGCTGCTGTGGTCTTCGTGGCATTTCTGAGGCTGTCACGGCTGCTGTTGACTGCCTCTGCTCTGGCCCTGGCTATCTCATGCTATAGTCTGATCACCTCCTCCCTGCCTGGCAGTCGGTCAGCTGGTTTCAGGCCTGGCTGCTGCTGTGGGGGAAGTGCTTCAAACCAGCCCCACTGGATCAGAATAGGAAATGCATGAGGAGAAGGGCCATCAGGATAGCTTTCTCCTTCTGGAGAAGTCAATAACAATTTCTTTTTATACCGTTTATACAACAAAACTATGCAAAGAGACTCTCCTCTATCTAAGTGAGCCAGAATTACCTCAAAAACTGAAATCAACACTGTTTCTATGCTATGGGCCAGTCTAAATCCCACCTGGCAGGGAGCCAGCCCCATACATTCCTCAAAAAACACATTTAACTGATTTGTAACAATCTTTGTTAGGAAGGATACAGTAAGTTGGACACTGGACCTTAATTTGAGCAAATATTTGTATCCAATGATGCATTTTCAAGACCGGCAGTATCACTGATTGTTTCAACATAGGAGGCAAAAATCCCTTCTCTAGAGAAACCAATGCAATCCTCTGTATCTGTACTAACACCTCATCCGGGAGATTCCTCACTAACCACAAAGGACATGAATCAAACCCTCTGGTTATTGCTCTCGCACTCTCCAAAAACATCTTCATCTGAAGCAAAGAAACATCGAAAAATGAATCCAGTTGCTGCTTCCTGTTCAAATCATCCATCTATCCATCTCCCCCAAATCTTCCTCGGCCTCCAAATTTCCAACCACCCCTCATTGATTATTCCACCTCAAAGCAGTTCATAAACTTATCAGTTTTCTTTCCAGAAAACCGCAAAGGACTCATGAACTAACAACTTTGGAATCCCCCCATTTCTCAGCCTCCCCCTAATTAAAAGTGGAGCAATGATCCTAAATAGTTCCTTCAAACAATTACAACCTCCTTCTATTTGGAATGAATAAACTATTTTAATATACCAATTTTTTAACATGCCAGTTTTTTTGCCTCTCAATTCTGTCTACAACTTTCTTTGTTCCAATTGTCTCAGCTGACTAATGTAAGAACCATACTGGGTGAAACAAAAGGTCCATCAAGCCCAGATTCTAGCAAGTATTATTTATTTATATTCTCTTATATACCATGCTATTCTGCATCAGTGTGGTTTACATTGAACAAGGCATTATAACTTGGAGATAGCTATTTTTTACAGGGAATATGGGCTATGGAGGGTTAAGTGGCTTGCCCAAGACCACAAGCAGCACCTGTGGGACTAGAAATCCCAGTCCTCTGGCCCAAGGTTGCTGGCCTCTAGTGGGATTTGAACCCCTGATTTTCCAGCTGGAAGTACCTTGCCCAAACCACTAGGCCACTCCTCCACTGCAAGTGACTGGTGGATCTCAAAGAGCAGATCAGTTCCTTGTAACTTACACCCAGGGAGAAGCAATGGATTTCCCATGTCTGCATGGCTAAAAATGGTTTATTGACCTTTCCTCCAACCCTGCAAACTGCTTTCACCATCAAAGAGACCTTCCCTCTGAAGCTCGGAAGGTGTAATATGTATAGGCAACATAACAAGTTGCTCTTAGAAATTCTTTTTAATCAGGTTGATGGCAGCCAAGACAATTGGGACTATTTCAGTATTTTTCAGCCACGTTCTCCTAGTCTTTGCATCTCTTGAAACTTGGTGATTTCTCTCTCTCCATATATACTTCAGAGCAGATGCTACCTACTACACTCCTACTAGTAACACAGTAGACGATGGCAAATAAAGATCAAATTGGCCATCCACTCTGCCCAGTTGACCTTCTTCTTTGGGCAGATGGGCTTATAATTCCCCTAGGCGGCACAACACCAAGTCCCTGTCTTTTAGCCCATCTCTCAACATTGTTCTCACCACTGCCCTCCATATCTGTCCTAAACTTGCTCAAAGTGCTGCCCTCTGTTGCCTACACTGCGAGGCCATTTCAGACCTTCTCATCTTCAATTCTGATTCTTATCAAACCCATACTTAATTCAACACTCTGGCCCCTTCCATGTCTTATTTAGTTATTCAATTTTGTAATAATCCCTATAGCCGCCAAAATTGGTGGGGCTGTTCACAAAAAAGAATCAGATCTCCCAGTGCTCGTAAGTTTGAGTTTTAACCATGGCCCCTCCTATTGTGGAGTGAGCTCATTCCAGCATAAATGAAGAACAAGATGGATGCTGGAATATGAAACGGAACTTTATTTGATATAAACATCTTTTCATCCTAATACTGCTTTAGACAGGGAGTGAATGGCATCTTCTCAGTCAGAGATCATCATGAACAAAATATGACCAGCAATTAGCACACAGTTCAGAGAACAACAATAAGGGTCATGTTCGCTAAAGTGCATAGACTTTTGCAGCTAATACCAGGTGATAGCTGCAAAAAGTCGGCGTTAGCTGCAAAAAGCTGGTGTTAGCTGCAAACGTCCCGTGGTATCTGTATGGGACGTTCCCACCGCTTTGACCCGGTGAAAAGCGGGATATAAATACAGTTAAATAAATAAATTTCCCCTGCAGATATCACAGGGATCACAGGGAACAAGTTTTGTGAATGCAGCTAATGCCACCCATTAAAGTAGCATGATGTCAATGCCTGCAGTAGCTGCATGGAACTGGAATGCCCACTCTCAGCTCACATCCTGCCCATTCGAGCAGGCACTACGTAAAATTCAGCTATCGTTGAAAAAGGCCTGCCCTAGCTGCATTTCTCCCACATTAGCTGTTTTCGCTGTGCGATGACCCCATGTTAGTACCATGAAGACAGCTAACGTTCTTTAGTAAGCATCCACTAAAAGAAAACACTTTCTCACCTTTTTGTTTTTTTTATCATTATGTGCCATCAAGTCAATGCTGATTCCTGGTGACCCAGCAGCCCCTGGGTTTTCTTGACAAGGTATGACTGGAAGTAGATTGCCAAGCCTTTTCTTCTGAGGCAATGGTGGATAAAGTGACATGGTCAAGGTCACAGGGAGTGCTAGTGGGAATTGAACCCTAATCTCTTGGGTAACTAGGCTGTTGCTCTAACCACTAGGTTACTCCTCTGCTCTTTTCCACCCTAGTTGCACCTTTTAAACAGAACAGTGCCACCCAATGGCCTTATGATAGATTGCAAGCTTTAAGGTATGGTTCTTATATACTCAGTATCTCCATGCAGCTTACTCCAGTCGTCTCGGAAGCCCAGTGCTGTTGTGCTACAGCTGTTAGGTTTGTAGTCAGTGCTCCATGCAGGCTACCACAGTTTCTTCTTGGAAGTTTGATGTAATTGTACTACTAATCTTTAGGGTTGTAACTGCCACTCTGTGCAATTTACCTCAGTGCTTTCTTGAAAGTCCAAGAATACCAGTGCTGTTTTGGAGGTAACTGTGCTCTCCAGTGCTTCATTATCATCCTCTGGCAACAAGGATGTTCTGTATTTATCTCACATTTTTCTGGAATTCTGCTACCATTTTTGTCTCCATTACCTCCTTTACCTTCTACCATCATTTCTGTGAAAAAGGAATATGTTCAGATGTTGCTTGTGACTTGATCTCCCCTTCCCCCAGCAGCCTCATCACACGGCTCGTTGTTTCTAGAACATTCTTTCCTCTGAATAACATTTACTTTTTCTACCTGATTTGTACCTTTGTGATATTTTTTCAGTGTATCTATCATATTAGCAAAGCCATTCTTGGATTGTGCCCCTTAGACACAATATCCGCTTTTGTAGCATTGAGGATTTTTATCAGTTGGAATACCTGTGCGTTTGTCTCTATATCAGTCCACATTTCCTGCCGTGTTTATTTTTCTCCCAGTGAGATACCTGCCTGTGTCTGTTGCTGTATTTCTGGCTGTAAGCTCTTGCGCTTGATCTGTAGCAAGGTTACCAGCTTTGGTTGCATCAGCGCCTGGAATTTTCATCATGTAACACAATGGCTTTAAGGCTTGGGATAATTATAACTTATTTACTATGGTGACAGTGCCATGGCTTGCTGGCCATTTGCCACCAGTAGAAATAAACATCATAGTGTATGGGTGTTTTAAAAATGTCTTTCCGAAGGCAGGGGAGTTATCAATTACTCTTTACCCTAGAGTGCGGGGGGGGGGGGTATTTCTTTCCCCCGAATTTTCTTTGCTTTTCTTCAGACTTTGTTGCTTTGTTTTCTCTGGTGAACTA
Source organism: Ichthyophis bannanicus (assembly GCA_033557465.1). Classification (NCBI taxonomy): domain Eukaryota; kingdom Metazoa; phylum Chordata; class Amphibia; order Gymnophiona; family Ichthyophiidae; genus Ichthyophis; species Ichthyophis bannanicus. The sequence goes on along the minus strand of CM066042.1, from coordinate 43,574,368 downwards.
GCCAGACAGCTTGTATATCTGTTCCTTCCTTTTCTTGAGTTTCATCCTGATCTCCAATCCTATCTCATGGAAATGATCTTGGCTCTGACAGGCGTGCACAACATTGCTAATGCCACACAGAGTGTGCCATGTATCCTGTCCATCATCATGGCTTTCGCAGAGAGAAGACATGCTCACTGCCGTAAGCTTCACTGACCCTTGGGAGCTCTGAATGACAAATGTGTTTTGACAAGTGAAGTGAGTGAGCGTGACCTGGAAGTCATGGTAGAGGTATGCAGCAAGCACAAATCGTGCATAGCACCAGCACCTCCTAATGTCCCATACGTCATCATTTTAAACTCGAAAACTAAAGCTGAACCTTGTATTTTAATGAAAAGCTTCCAGATAATTTTGTTGTTCTGACCTCCACTTAGCTTCTCACTACCCCTTGCCTCTCATGAGGGAGCCATTATAGAGGATCTGTCTTCTTGCACCATTCCATCTTGCTCTTGTTGGGGTGCTATGATGCATGTTCTCCTTAAGCCTTCTTTGTCATGTGTCCTTATGCAAGGCCTGAGTACATCTCTCCCTGCGTTCATCAGGGAGCCATCATACGCAATCTTCCCCCTCAGGGTAAATATTTACCCCATACTTTGCCAATGTAAATGCACACTGCCATAAATAGAGAAATTGAAAGCTTGTTTCTTGAATGTATATTGAGCTTTAATATGTAAATGATTGCCATAGAATTAATTCATTCAGCCAAGATTATGGACTGTGCAACTCTATTGCTATATGATAACCATTGGCTTCTGGAGTTATATCAGAGAAAATTTAAGTTGCTGACTTTAGTTTTCAGAGTTCTACTTACAGGCTATCCTTGGGATTTGAATGAGCAGTTAGGTCTTCATAAGCCAAGTAGGTTTTTATGTTTCCAAGATGGCAGGCTATTGCAACTCTCAGGGTCATCGCAAGCTCATCTTTTATAGACTGGCACCACTTTGGTGGAGCTCCCTTCCTAAATATTTTAGACTAGAGAGTTTCTTTAAGAAAATTAAAGTGAGCCAAAAAGACAGATTATGTTGATTCTGCTTATAAGGGTTGGCTAAGGTGGAAGGATGTGACAAAAAATGGAAATCCATTTTCTTTGTTTCTTTTCTCTGTTTTATGTTTTCTCAGATTTTTTTAAATATTGTTATTGAAAATTGCTCTGATATTTTTTGATTTAAGGGCAGGATAGCAAATATGGAATAAACATAAACATGAACCATCGTGATGCTTATGACAGGAGACAGTCTATCAAATTCATTCCTTATTGTCCCTCCAGTCCAGTCCCACACTTCTGGGTAGTGTACCTCTTCTGCAGCTTGGAGACTGAGCATGTCATCTTTTGATGACACTAGTGTACTTATGCAGCTGGCACCGCCTACCAGTCCCAGTATGCTCGGTCTCCAAGCAGCAGGAGGAGGTAGTGAGCCAGGGTGCTGGACTCGCTAAAGGGACAACTAAGGAGCGTAGTTTTAGGTTTTATTTTAGCTAAAGCAGGACTTTGCGGATTCTGCGCCTTCGCCGCTAGAGCCGGCGTCCTGACCCTCCACATCTCAAAATCTGGGAGACGTAGGAGTCCTTGGTGATTTTTCACTGGAGTTCCTCCTGCTTCTGCATAGAGCATTCTGCATGTGCCATCAGGGGTCAACAGGCTGCTCTGCAGCACGAAAAGGGCAGCAGGCACGAAAGAGGTGGCAGCGACTTCAAAGTGGGCTAAGCCCTCCGATGAGTGGCGAGAACAATCTCCATTGTCTGAAGGACCAGACGGAGGGGACCTGGACATGGAGTTAGATTTGGAAGGTGAAGAATTGGAAGAAGGAAAGATTCCAGAACAAGAGGTTCAGTCACAGATTGTACAGGTGTTCTGCCAAGAGGAGTTACCAGCGCTCATTGTGGAGTCCTTAAAGGCCCTTAATATGCCCACTAGCCTCCCAACAGAAGCTAAGGCTCTGGAGGACCACTACTCCAGGTGGTGTGGAAGGTGCAGAGAGTTTTCCCTATGCATAGAATAGTCAGACAGATGATCCAAGATGAGTGGGATCTGCCGGAGGCTGGCCCCAAGGGGGGTGCAGACCATGATGCGCTTGTACCCGCTGCCAAAGCAGGAACGTGAATTGCTTCGGTCTCCTAAGATTAACAAGGCAGTTTCAGCAGTTACCAAAAAGACAACAATCCCGGTAGAAGGCAGTGTGGCGCTCAAGGATATCCAGGATAGGAAGTTGGACACCTTGTTAAAGTAGGCTTTTGATATCAATGCTCTCTCGCTGCAAGCTTCCATTTGTGGGATTTGGGTAGCTAGGGCCTGCTTCCCTGGTCGCAACGTGTTCAGTAGCTGGGGGAACTAGCAACGGACCCATCGGAGAGGCAGCCAGATTGGAATCAGGAGCTGCCTACCTCGCAGATATCCACTACGATCTCATTAAGTGTCTCTCTAAAAGCATGGCCTTGCTGGTGGCGGCTTGCCGCTATCTTTGGCTGCAGAACTGGATGATGGACAGTTTCTCCAAGTCCTGCCTCAGCAAGCTCCCCTTTAAAGGAAACTTCTATTTGGAGAGGAGCTAGACAAATTGGTCAAGGACTTGGGAGAATCCAAAGGTAGATGTCTGCTTGAGAATAAGCAGAAGCAGATCCACAATGTGCCTCTGGCTCGGACCCAGCTGGGGGACAAGTGTTTTCATATGACCCACTTTGCCCCTTACCAGAGGGGAAGGTTCCCCTCAAGGGGGTAGGGGTTTCTTGTGGCAATATGCTTGGCATGCAGGATTTCGGAGCTTCAAGCCTTATGTTGCCGGGAGCCATTCCTTTCTTTCTCGAAGAAGGTGGTCCTTCGGCCGATGCCTTCCTTTTGTCCAAGGTGGTATCAGCCTTTCATTTGAATCAGTTGGTTTCCCTACTGGACCTGGCAAACATGGGAGATGAGTCTGCAGATCCGCAGTTGCACCTCTTGGATGTTCGTAGAATCCTGTGGCATTATTTGAAGAGGACAGTGTCTTTTCAGAAATTGGATAATCTGTTTATGCTGTTTGGGGGGCCATGCAGAGGACAGGCAGTAGCCAAAGCCTCCATTTCCAGATGGATCAGGGAAGCGATCTCGCTGGCATACATCTTGAAGGGAAAGTTGGTGATGGCGGGTTTGCGTCCTCATTCCACGAGGGCTCAGGCGGCCTTGTGGGTGGAGTATAGTTTAGTGCCGCTGGTAGAAATCTGTAGGGTGGCAACGTAGTCTTCACTTCATACCTTTACTAAGCATTATCGCCTGGATGTCCAGGCAGTGGGAGACACCTGTTTCAGATCAGCAGTGCTTCAGGCCAGCTTAGCAGGTCCCTCCCGTCAATCTAACTGCTCTGTTACATCCCAGAAATATGCAACTGGACTGGAGGGATGATAAGGAAGGAGAAATTAGATTTACCTGCTAATTGGTGTTCCTTGAGGAACTCCAGTCCAGTCCCAGATACCTCCCTGAGTGCTTTTTCATGACAGTCTGTTATGCGACCGCATCCTGAAGATGGTTCCCTTGGTGGGGGGAGGCGCCAGGGAATTATGATGGGGACGACGTTGGGGGCGGATCGGGAGAGCTGTCTATCTCACGCTCAATGCTGGACGTCGTCGCCCCTGTGCTCCACAGGTAAGCCTCCTCATTCTGGGGAAAAGGGGGATCCCTTCTCCAGTGGGGGGAGGCACCAGGTTATTTAGGAGTAGAGTTGTTTATTCATGTTTGGTACTTATTTGTTGCTCCTGTGAGTCTGCTTTGTCAATAGGTTACTGGGGCTGGTGGGTGGTGCCAGCTTTATTACACTGGTGTCATGGAATTAACATTAGATTGTACTTGGGCTGAGAGAGATTGTACCATTTGCAGTAAAGAATCACCCAGCTGCTGAATTGCTGACCAAATCGACTCCAAAGATGACGTGCTTAATCTCTAAGCATGCTGGTCTTTATCTGCCTTCATATACTATGTTACTATGTATGTTCTGGGGGTGGAGTTGCAGGGTCCTGGCACATATGCTTATTTTCCCTGTCCATGAAGGATGGCAGCCTGGACCGGAAAAAGAGATGAGACATCCAGGACCTCTAAAAGGATCCTTTCTGTCTCTGAGCCTGATAGGGGAAGAAAAGAGAGGATGTCTATTCTGAGGCAGATAATGAAGACAGAGGGCTCCCTCTATGTGGACACACTGCTCCCCTTAGGTAATCTCACCTATAACTATGTCTCTGCTCCAGTGCATCAACAGCACCTCTGTGTTTGACCTAGATGCTAAGGAGAATGAACTACTGGGTTCCTGGGCACGAAGAACAGAGCTACAGGATCACGTCTTCTGATGTGACCCCTTTGCAGCAGCTGCGCCACTCCTCAGAGCTACAGGGAAGCACTGGGCGAGTCCAGGCCCCAGAGTAGCAGGGCCACTCCAGCTGCAGCAGAGGCGTCTTTAGTGACTGGAGCCATAATTCAGCAACAGCATCTCCAATGGGTTTGGGCCAGGGCCAGCAGGGGAACTTCTAACTGCTGCAGGCCTAAGTCACCTCTGGACAATATAGGACACAGAAGATCAGAGCTATCCCCAGTGAATGCAGAACTAATAATAAATATTGAGGACCCTAGAACCTCAATGCACCTTTGGCAGGTGAAGGTTAGGCCCTAAGGAGAGCAGTGCTCAGTATAGAATTCTGGACAAACGCAGACTCCAGGATGAGCAGGCAGAGAATGCACAGATATACAAAGAGAGGTCAGTAAAGCCAGAATTCAGGAAAGGAGGTTTGGGAGATCAAGACAGTTGTGCATGGCAAAGGAGAGGAAGACTAGTACTGAGACATTGTCCAACTTAATCACTGTCTGAGCATTTCATTGAGGAATTCACCCATACCACTAAATTCTTATTTCTGTAGTGCCCAGTTACTGTTTGGCTACACGTCTGATTCACACATGTTACTCTTTTTTTTAAATATTTTCTGACCCTGCAGTTCCTTCCTGCTCCTTTACACCTCCATCTCTGTTGAAATCAGGACAAGGATTTGGTGCCTTGAGCCTTGAATTGCAACTATCTGGGCATGTTTGCCCAGTTTTATATCCCCCTTCCAATTCAACCTCGTTCAGTCCTCACTTCAAGTGTTCTAGACTGGTACAGAAGGTGTGTGTTTCTGCAAGGATGGCCCTGTTTGGTCTCTAGATGTCACCATTGAGCAGTGGCTCAGACTATCTCTCTTTAGGGGTCATGAATGGTGCATTGCAATCTCCTCATCCTTTACCGGCCTGTGGAACCAAGACCTGAGCCAGAAATCAAACTAGGCATGGCACTGCTCTAAGGGATAACACCATAATAATATGTAGTGGCATTCTTTTCCTAACACCGCTATTATAATTTCTAGGATGCACTGCTGGGATGGAGGAGTAGCCTAGTGGTTAGAGCAGTGGCTTGGTAAGCACAAAACAAGAAGGTTCTATTCTCACTTGCACTCCTTGTGGCCTTGGGCAAGTCATTTAACCCTCCATTGCCTCAGAAGAAAGGCCTGGCAATCTACTTCCAGTCACACTGCCAAGAAAACCCAGGAGCTGCTGGGTCGCCAGGAGTCAGCCTTGACTCAAAGGCACACACTGCTGGGATATTAAATCATCATCATCTTCCTCCTTCAGGCAACAAGAAAAGTCAACAGCTTTGCTCTGCTTTTGATAGCAGAGCTAAGATGAAGAGAAAGTGGTGGAGTGGGAGACAGACAGACAGACAGGAAGAATTAATTTTCATCCCTAACTCTAAGTACAATGGTAAAATAAAGAAAGAATGTTTTGTGTCGGAATGTTCTGTCTGCATCAGCTGCTTGAAAACCCTGCTGGGCTCATTATTACTGCCCAGCACGGAGGCCATAATCTCTTCTGGCCCATGGCCAAACCCATCTCCAAGGTAGAATGGCAGGCAGGAGAGTGGTAGTGGGCTGAGGATGGGGAAGGGGGACATGGGGAAAAGAGCAGAGAGAGTGAAAATAACAGGAACAACAGAGGGAAACCAAGAAGAAGGAGAGACTAGCCATAAAAGGAGGGTGAAGGCAGTAAAAAAGGAGAGAGAGAGGTGAGAAGAGAGAAGATAGACACGAAGGTGGCAAGGAACAAGAGAGAGAGTTTGAGCTACAGCAAGGAAAAGGAGACATGTTTTTGTACAAAGCTTACCTTGAAATGTATGAGCTCCGAACAACCACGTTTCATTGGAACTTTCTGGCTACATTTAGCAGAGAGAGGCAACGGGTCTGTCATTCACACAATCTACATTATTCCCAGTGCAGCTTCTGCGAGTGTTGACATTTATGGGGAGGTGGGGGTTCAGGGGGAGACTTTTTGACCCCCTTTTAGGCAGAATTGCAAACCCTGTGCCTTCTCCTGCAGAGAAGCTGCCATGGATCGGGGAAGATGCTGCCAGTGCTGTTGAAAGACCCAGTGGCTGCAGTATTTGGATAGCAGAATGTAATAGCAGCGCTCTTCCCCTGGTGCTCAGTCATGTTCCAGTGCTGAACTGTGCAACTCACCATGCATCAGCCTCCCCTATGAGAAATGTTTAACTTAAACTACTGTGGGCTAGGAGACAGAGCAAGCTTACCAAATATGCACACATACATTGCCCAGCACCGTAGCCAAGAAAGAGTTCGGCAAGAAAGCTATCTCTGGCCATGCTTATGCCTTCAGCTTGCCCAGTCCTTAGAGCCAGGGAGCCACCTCTGCTCTGCATCTTCAGCTTGGCCACAGTCCTCAGTGTACTTTAAGGCCACCCCCATCCCCACCACCAAGCACGTTCTGGCTTTTCAGTTAAAGGAAGCTTCCCTTTCTGACCTTCCACAGCATCTTCGTTGACGTTGGCATCCAAGAGATTTGTGTTTGGTTATTAAGCAGTCAGGTGTGAATGGAGCCTGGTTAATAATATTCTAGGACTGAAGGAGGATGAGATTAACAGGGAGAGGGGGAGAAGGATTTACTGACATATTTACAGCCCTCTCAAGCCACAGCAAATCCAAGGTGCCTGGAAACTCATCCCTCATCATGTTAGGGCGTGTATGCACTGACTGAGCACTAGACCAAGGAGACAAGCAGGGTGAGGATTTCGGAAGAAATGGAGCTGCTACAGAAGCAGCTGTGTTCAGCAGACAGTCGTAGATTTCAACGGATTGAAATGAAATCTGTAACGTGTAATGCATATGGGTTTGTGTGTGCAAGTGCTATCCTATGTAGCCATACATTACATGGATGCAGTTTTCAGACTGCTTTTTACCTACAGACTTTGCTCTACATTTCATACGGAAAGGGTGTGCTGTTTACCTGTACAAACTGGAAAATTCCTTCCCTGAGCACAGCCACACAATGCACATACACTATGTACGCATGCAAGAAGAATGAACCATGGAAGACATGTGCGCAGGAAGCATGCAGCCTATGATCAAGCCATCAAAATTTGCACTATACAACCATGTACAAAATCTATCCACAACATTCTCTGCTTATTTACTATTTTAGGCTTCAGTACTATAAGGGGCCCTCTTATGTACTTTCCAAGGCTCCTATGTAATGAAAAGCAGCCTGTGCCCCAAAAAAAGAGCTGGGAATGCCTGATCAAAGCATCAACTCAGTGGCACGTAACAACAACAACAAGTTTGACCAAAGTGATTGGCAGTTGGTTTCCAATTGGATCCATTTTTCAGGGAAAAGTATAAAATAAGGCACATTAAGAACATATGAAACATAAGAACATAAGATATGCATATTGGGTCAGATCAAGGTCCATCAAGCCCAGTATCCTGTTTCCAGCAGTGGCCAATCCAGCTCATATGTACCTAGCAGATTCCCAAAAAGACAAACAGGTTCTACAGTGCTTGTATTAGGGCAAGCAGTGGATTTCCTGAGTCCTCTTTAATGATGGTATCTCCAGGAACAAGCAGGAATGAGTCTTCACATATGGGTACGTCGGTACCGACGGAGCCTGCGCGGGAACGCTCCCCAGCTTCCCAAAAAGGAAAGCTTTTGGGAGCATCCCACAGCGCCTGCGCGCTGCCTTCCCGCCTTTCCTAACCGCCTCTCCCCAGTTCTTCTTTTTCGCGGAGCCAGCAGGTCGTGTTCCTGTCACCGCTGAAGAAGTTCTTTGTTTTATTTTATTTCTTTGGTCGCGCGTCTGCCTTCTCCGACGTCGGACCGGTACCGCCGGTCTTTCTTTCTTTTCTTAAAAAAAAAAAAAAGAAAAAAAAAACGAACATATTTTTCCCTCACTTAGGGGCTTGTTTACAAAGCCGCGGTAGCGGTTTGCGATCGTAATCGGAGCCGCGGCCCCATTGATTTCAATGGGGCCGCGGCTGCGATCGCGATCGCGAACCACTACCGCGGCTTTGTAAACAAGCCCCTTAGTGTGTTTTTCCTCTTTTGGGCCTTAGGCCTCACGAAAAATTTTCTTCATGGAAAAACCAGCCTCCGGGTTTAAAAAATGCACTAAGTGCAGCGGTACTATTTCTGTTACCGACACCCATGAATGGTGTCTCAAATGTTTGGGTCCTGACCACTCCATTTTGGATTGTTCGTCCTGCTCCTTGATGTCCAAACGAGGTTTACAGAACCGAGCAGCCAAGCTCCATGTTCTGTTTCCCTCTGATGCAGCTTCAGTGGCATCGACGTCTTCCAGGGCTTCTTCTTCCTCCCATGGATCTCAGGTAACCAAACATAAATCCAGACGGTCCTCGAAGGGTAGATCTCCTTCCAAGCATCGAGATGCCTCCGGGCTTGCCCTCGAGGATCCTGCACCGGCAAAACTACCCCGGCGGGAAGCTCCGGCTTCCAAAGCTCCACCTATGGGGTTACAGGTTGACATCGATGGCACGGCCTCGACCGATCACCTGTTAGAATGCTCTGGGGTACCGGCACAACCTTCTGGTACCGAATTCCAGGCATTCATGGCGTCGATGGATCAGAATGTTCTATCCATGCAGCAGGCTATCACGGCCTTCATTCAAGCTGCGACGCCGCTGATACCACAACAAACTCCGTTGTCGGTATCGGCCCAGGTACCGGTACCAATGCCGGTACCGGTACCAACATCGGCCATGGTGTCATCTGCAGTGGTTCCCTGCCTAGGGATGCCCATCGGTACCGAACCAGTACCGATAACGCCCGATGTCGATACGGCTCGGTACGCATATCGAGCTTTGAAAGAGCACCCTGACAGTCGATACTTTGATTCCTCCGAAGATTCTGATGCATCGGAGGCATCTGCTGAAGTATCCATAGCCCTTCCTGAAGAGCCTTCTTCTCCAAAAAGAAGAATGTCTCCTCCAGAAGACTTGTCCTTTCAAGACTTCATAAGAGAAGTGGCTAAAGGGCTCTCTATTTCAGTAACCTCTGAATCAGAGCCTAGAGCTAAAAAATTGGATATTTTAGGTTATTCTAAGGCTCCTAAGGAGGCAGTCACCTTGCCAATTCATGAGATTCTTTATGATCACATGATTGACTTATGGGAGACTCCTCTCACTATCTCTCCTCATTCTCGTAGGTTGGACACTATGTACCGTGTCCCTCCTTGTCCTGGTTTTCATAAAACACAGCTTCCTCACCATTCTATTGTGGTGGAGTCAGCTATGAAAAAGATAAAGAGTGCAAAAAGACACTCCTCTGCTCCTCCAGGAAGAGAATGCAGGACCTTGGATGCTTTTGGTAGGAAAATCTTCCAAGCCAGTATGCTCATTGCCAGAATCAACTCCTATAGTCTTTATATGGGAATGTTTCTGAAAGAAGTTGCAGATAAGCTGCACACTTTCCTCCCTTTTCTTCCAGAGGATAAAAGGGAAGAATTTCCTATATGGCTTAAGCATACTCAAGATATTTCAAAGTTTTCCAACCGTGCAGCTTTTGACTCCTTTGAAGGTGCCAGCAGAGCTTCGGCCATTGCCATAGCTGCACGCAGAATTGCTTGGCTCCAAGCTTCTGATCTAGAATCTTGGGTCCAGGATGGCTTGGGAAAACTTCCCTGTACAGGAGGAAACCTGTTTGGCAAAGATTGGCAAATAAAAGCCACTCAAATGGATGCAGAAAATTCTGCTTTGGATAGACTTTCAAAGTCAACCTCCATTCCTGCCAAGAAAAAACCTTTTAAGAAGTCTTTTTTCAAGAAAGGCAGATTCCATCCTGCTTCTGGCCAACAATCATCTACAGGTCGTTTTGCTGCTAAGCGTCAGCAACCTAAACAGGCCAGGCCTAAGCCTACAGGGGCTGCTGCAACTCAGCAGACCGAGCCTCCTCAGGGCTTTTGACTTGATGCTAGAGAACTTAGCCTTTCTAGCTCTGAAACAGCCAGAGCCTCTCACCATTCCAGGAAGGTTAGCTCATTTTGCTCCCAGATGGGAGCAAATTACAACAGAGCAGTGGACCCTCTCCATCATAAGGGAGGGCTACAAACTTCATTTCTCAAACCTTCCTCCTCACACCATGGTGAGACATTTCAATTCTCCAACATCTCTCCTCGACCTTCTAGGTCAGGAGGTGGCTGCCCTTCTTGCCCAAGGGGCAATAGAAGAAGTACCTCTTCTTCAACAAGGGTCAGGGTTTTACTCCCCCTACTTTCTGATCCCAAAGAAAACAGGGGGCTACAGACCCATATTAGATCTCAGAGAATTGAACAAATTTCTATGCAAGGAGAAATTCAAGATGCTTTCTCTGGGCACTCTCCTTCCATACCTTCAGAGTCAGGATTGGCTTTGTTCTCTAGATCTCAAGGATGTGTACATACATGTCCTCATCCATCCATCTCACAGAAGGTTCCTCCGTTTTCTTTTCCAAGGAAAGCATTACCAATACAGGGTGCTTCCTTTCGGTCTGGCCTCTGCTCCAAGAGTGTTCACCAAATGCATGGCAGTAGTAGCTGCATTTCTACGCACTCTGGGAATATTTGTATTCCCATACCTGGACGACTGGCTCATCCGAGCTCCATCTCAGTCAGAGGCCCAGACTTCCCTGGACTGCACAAGGCACATTCTGCAGTATCTGGGACTTGTGGTAAACCTCCCAAAGTCCCAGCTCACCCCTACTCAGTCCCTAGAGTTCATAGGGGCCTGGCTAGATACTACCACTGCAAGGGCCTATCTTCCTCAGGCCCGTTGCCTACGCCTAGTGCAGTTAGCCTCCCAGATTCAGTCAAAGAGCCATTTAACTGCCCGGGAGATGCTACAACTGCTAGGCCACATGGCATCCACAGTGCATGTGGTCCCCTATGCTCGCCTTCACATGAGAGCAGCTCAATGGACTTTGTCCACCCAGTGGACTCAAGCATCAGGGGCTCTGTCAGACAAAATAGCAACCTCCAGGCGCCTCTTTTGGTCTCTCCAGTGGTGGAAGTCCACCCAAAATCTGTTGCTGGGGTCCCCCTTTCAACAGTTGTTGCCCCAGGCAACCCTCACAACAGATGCCTCCCAAACAGGTTGGGGAGCTCATCTAGAAGACCTCTCCACTCAGGGCACTTGGTCTCCACAGGAGACCTCTCTACATATCAACCACTTGGAGCTCCGAGCAGTTTTTCTAGCTCTCAAGGTCTTCCATACCCTGCTCAGCTACAAGACAGTCCTCATTCATACGGACAATCAGGTAGCCATGTTTTACATAAACAAGCAAGGAGGAACTGGCTCTCTGTCGCTTTGCAACGAAGCTTTAAGATTGTGGGCCTTCGCCAGAGAGCATCAAATCCATCTCCTGGCCGTATACCTTCCAGGAATCCAAAACTCTTGGGCAGACAGACTCAGTTGAGTTCTGCTTCCACACGAATGGTCCCTGCACATGGACCAGGTACTCAGGATCTTTCAAGAGTGGGGAACCCCGGACATAGACCTCTTTGCAAGTCCATGGAATGCCAAACTTCCCCGGTTCTGTTCCAGAATTCCGTGTCAGGGAGTTCAGGCCAAGGATGCCTTCCTCCTTCACTGGGGTCAAGACTTCCTGTATGCCTTTCCACCCATTCCCTTAATTCCCAAGACTCTGTTCAAGCTCCAGAGGGATCAAGGATCTATGATCCTCATAGCTCCACGCTGGCCACGCCAAGTATGGTACCCTCTACTTCTGCATCTCTCTCAAGCTCCCTCCCTAGACTTGGGAGCTGCTCCAGACCTTCTGTCCCAGGAGGAGGGGACTTTGTGGCACCCAAACCCCAAGTCCCTTCACCTCAGGGCTTGGTTGCTGAAGGCTTAGACCTTCAAGGTTGGAATCTCTCAGCAGGTGAAGGATATCCTCCATGCTTCCAGAAAACCTTCTACTAGACGTTCCTATGCTTTTAAATGGAAAAGGTTTTCCATTTGGTGTACTGAGAAGGGTCTTGACCCTCTAGCACTACCTTTGAATTCTCTATTGGAATATCTCCTGCATCTCTCCAATGCAGGCCTTAAGACAAATTCAGTAAGGGTCCATTTGAGTGCTATTGCAGCATCCCTTAAGCCTCTCAATGGACAGCCTATTTCCTCTCATCCTCTTATTGCAAGATTCATGAGAGGCCTAACTTTAACTAAACCTCCAATTAGGCCTCCTCCGGTGGCATGGGACTTAAATCTGGTTCTTGGTCAGCTTATGAAGCCACCTTTTGAACCCTTAGCCACCACCTCCTTGAAATTTCTTTCCTGGAAGGTTATTTTCCTCATTGCAGTCACCTCAGCTCGCCGCATCAGTGAACTGAAGGCCTTAGTGGCTAATCCACCTTATACAAGGTTCCATCATGATAAGGTAGTCCTTAGAACCAATCCACACTTTATGCCTAAAGTGGTCTCACCTTTTCATCTTAATCAAGAGGTGTATTTACCTGTCTTTTTTCCAGGTCCTCATGCATCAAGTGCAGAAAGGAATCTTCATACCCTGGATTGTAAGAGAGCTCTTGCCTTTTACTTACAAAGGACACAGCAACATAGAAAGTCTTCTCAACTCTTTGTTGCTTTTGATCCCTCTCATTTGGGACTTCCAGTCTCTAAGAGGACACTGTCCAATTGGATTGCTCAGTGTATTTCTTTCGCCTACCAGAGTAAGAACCTTTTTCTGGAGGGCCATGTCACAGCTCATAATGTGAGGGCCATGGCCACCTCTATGGCTCATCTAAATTCTGTGTCCATTGACCAGATCTGTCGAGCGGCCACCTGGGCCTCGGTTCATACCTTCACAGCCCATTACTGTTTGGACAAGGACTCCCGCCGGGATGCCTTGTTTGGTCAGGCTGTTCTCAAACACCTGTTCCATGCTTAATCAACTCCTGCCCTCCTTCCCTGGATGGATGCCTGAGATCCATAGGAGGAGGTAGAGCCCTTCTCAGGGTCTCATAACCTTGGGGATCTCCCAGGCATCTCTAGCTAGGGAGTCCCCATATGTGAAGACTCATTCCTGCTTGTTTCTGGAGATAGCACAGTTACTTACCTGTAACAGGTGATCTCTGGGAACAGCAGGAATAAGTCTTCACAACCCACCCACCTCCCCTAGGAGTTGTATCTCTCTATCTATCTTTCCTTTCCTCTCTCTCTTTGTCTCAGCTTTAAAACTCGAACTGGGGAGAGGCAGTTAGGAAAGGCGGGAAGGCAGGGCGCAGGCGCTGTGGGATGCTCCCAAAAGCTTTCCTTTTTGGGAAGCTGGGGAGCGTTCCTGCACAGGCTCCGTCGGTACCGACGTACCCATATGTGAAGACTTATTCCTGCTGTTCCCAGAGATCACCTGTTACAGGTAAGTAACTGTGCTTTATGGTCCTTTCCTCCAGGAACTTGTCCAAACCTATGTTTTAAACCCAGCTACACTAACAGCTTTTACTACAGCCTCCAGTAACGAATTCCAGAGTTTGATTACATGTTGAGTGAAAAATATTTTCTTTTATTAGTCTTAAATGGGTTACACTGAACCTTCATTGCATGTCCCCTAGTCTTTCTACTTTTCGATGGCGTAATCAAATCGATGTACGTTTACCCGTTCCACTCCATTCATTAATTTATAGACCTCTATCATCTCTCTCCTCAGCCATCTCTTTTCCAGATTGAAGTCCTAAACATTTAGCTTCTCCTCATAAGGGTATCTTTCCATCCCCTTTACCATTTTGGTGGCTCTTCTCTGTACCTTTTCTAATTCTGCTTTATCTTTTTTTTGAGATATTAAGGTGTATTCAAGGTGTATTCTCACCATGGAACGATACAGAGGCATTATCATATCCTCAGTTTTATTCTGCATCCTTTCTTTGCGATACCTAGAATTCTATTTGCCTTCTTGGCCACTGCTGCACACTGGGCAGAGAGTTTCAACGTATTTTTATCTGCCGTCATATACTATGTTACTATGTACTGTATGTTACTATGTATTATCCACGATGATGCTAAATCTTTTTCCTGAGTGATGGTTCCTAATGTGGAACCTTGCATTGTTTAACCATAGTTTGGGTTGTTCTTTCCTAGGTGCATAACTTTGCACTTATCCATATTAAATTCCATTTGCCATCTGAACGTCCGGTCTTCCAATTTATCAAGGTTCTCTTGCAAATTTTCACAATCCTCTTGGGTTTTAACAACTTTGAATAATTTTGTGTCATCTATAAATCTGATTACCTCACTCGTTATTCCCATTTCCAGGTCATTTACGAATATGTTAAAAAGCAGTGGACCCAGCACAAATCCCTGGGGTACTTCACTATTCACCTTTCTCCATGAGAAAAAGTGGCCATTTAGCCCTACCCTCTGCTTTCTATCTTTTAACCATTTCCTGATCCACAATAGTACACTGCCTCCAATCCCATGATGTTTTAATTTTGCCAAGAGTTTCTCATGAGGGACCTTGTCAAAGACTTTCTGAAAATCTAGATACGCTATATCAACTGGCTCACCTTTTTCTACCTGTTTATTCATACCTTCAACAAAATATAACAGATTAGTAAGATGAGACCTTCTTTGGCTAAAGCTGTGTTGGCTGTCTCCCATTAAGCCAGAACTATCTACATGTTCAGTAATTTTATTCTTTATAATGGTTTCTACCATTTTGCCTGGTATGACGTCAAGCTCACCGGTCTGTAGTTTCCCCAAGCACCCCTTGAACCCTTTTAAAATTTGGTATTACATTAGCCATTTACCAATCTTCATGTATTACAGATGATTTTAATGATAGTTCACAGATTACTAGTAGTAGGTCTGCATTCTCATATTTCAGTTCTTTCAACGCTCTTGGATGAATACCATCCGGTCCAGGTGATTTGTTACACGTTTAGGTGGATATGCCACAATTTTAGGGTAATGAGAGAGTATAAAAACCCTTGGAAGGAGGATTTGGAGGTCCTTTCTTTCTTCTAATCTTGTCCCTCTGGTGCTGAGCAGGCTCACAGAGAACCTTTGTTGCAGTGATTTCCAGGTTGTCTAGGCCTTTGGGTCTTGGAGAGCCGAAGAGTTCATGAGATTCCTGCTTCCAAGTGAGGACTGGAGGTGTGAGTTCCCAAACTCACAGAAGTCAGGAAGGGGAGGTACCACAAGCCTCTGGAGAAGAAGAAGTTTGCTGTGGGGACTGGAAGTGTGAGTCCCTAAACCCACCATGGAGGAGAAGAATTCCTAGGTTGGGTATGGCCAATCCTTAGAATGTAAGTAAAGACAGAACAGAGAAGGTCTATTGGTGCATTATAGACCTGAAGGAGATGAAGCAGAAGAGAAAGTTTAAGAGGTCTGTGGAGCCCAAAAGAGCCCCAGGAAGAAACCCTGTTTGCTGTCCAGGTAGAGGAGACAAAAACATCTACAGTGTCTTGTTAGAAGGCAGAACTATCCGTGGGTATTTTGTTTTTTTTCTTTGAAGAAAATATCACAGCAGTAAATTGTATTTTGCACAGAGAGACTGGCCTTAATACTGCACGCATTATAATGTGCCTGAAGAGAAGAGGCTGGTGTGGCACAAAGGAGAGGGCCACTCTCCTACATGCAATTAAGAAGCCAACACTACATAGCTAACCAGGACCAGATGCAATACTTTGAATTTTTGGGTCCAATTCATTTTTCTACATTCTTCAAATTTCAACCTAGTCCCAATCCTCCATCCCTGCATTTCCATTTATGAAGGGGACTAAATGGAGCCAAACTTGAAGCTTCGTGGCCATGATTCATAGTCATTAAAATTCATCCTGAATCTTCTCCCTCTGAAATACCCTCATTGCCTATTCATATCCAGGTTAAAAGCTCATCTCCAGTATGGAGCCACAGTCTATGGAACATGTGAGCTCTGAATCCCTCCCACAGGTGTCACTGGAGCACAATGACTTAGAGTCCCTCAGCTCCAGGGACTCTGCTTGTTGTCTCTCATGCTCTTCCAGCCTTTGCCAGCCCTGTGAATGAAAACTGTTAGTATTTTGTGCTGTAATGTGAAAATATCTAAGATTTAAGACCATTTAGCACTCCTATGCTATCTCTACCCTTTATAGCAGGGCTTCCCAAACCTGTCCTCCTCAACCAGTCAGATTTTCAGGATATCTAGAATGAGTATGCATGAGGTAAATCTGCATGTGTTGGAGGCCTGGTATATGCAAATATATCTCATGCATATTCAATGCGGAGTTCCTGAAGTTCTGATTGGCTGTGGGGTCCCCAGCAAAGCTATGGGAGCCAATCTTTAAATAAAAATTCTTGGCAAAACTACATTCCATCATGAAATCAGAAGTGAAACAGCCATATGGGCCTGTTCTGTCGGTAAAGTAATTATTTATGTGAAAAGCACACTACTACTACTACTATTTGTCATTTGCATAGCGCTACAAGACATACACAGTACTGTACACATACATGTAAGAGATAGCCCCTGCTCCATAGAGCTTATAATCTATTTAAGATAGACACATAGAACAAACAGAGGCCTAGTAGAACATCCATGGCCTTGAAGAGGTGGGGTTTTACCCTGGATTTGAATAGGACCAAGGATGGAGCCTGATATACTGACTCAGGTAGTCTGGATATTGTGCAGCAAGGTAGAATGAAAGGAGTCTGGAGTTGGCTGTAGAAGAGAGGCATGGTTAAAGGTGATTTGCCTGATGAGCAGAGGAATGTAGGGAGAGATAAAAGAGGAGAGGTAGTGAGGAGCTGTAGAATGAATGCGCTGGTAGGTCAGTAGGAGAAGTTTGAACTGGATGTGTAAACGGCTAGGGAGCCAATGAAGTTATTTGAGAAAAGGGGTTACGTGAGCGTAACAACATTGGCGGAAGATTAGCCATGTGACTTAGTTTAAATATATCGAAGGGGAGAGAGATGATTCAATGGAAGACAAGCGAAGAACAGATTGCAGTAGTCTAAAGAGCAATTAAGAGTTTTTCTAGTGTGTTTAGAAAGGAAGGGACAAACACACTACCAAAACCCTTCTCCACTCTTTGCATATTTACTCCTCAGACTGTAGTCCCTTGATACTGTGTATGTAATAAATGATCACAGAGCCATGCACTAAGGGGCCATATAACATAAAACCATGCAGTCCAGTTAAAACTAACAAGTAGAAGATTTAGAAGAAATCAGAGTGAGTATTTTTTCACTCATTGAATAATCAAGCTATGGGACTAGTTTTCAGAGGATGTGGTCAAGGTATCTAACATAATTGAGTTTAAAAGGGCTTTAGACATATTCCTGGAGGAAAAGTCAAAACAGATTATTAGCCAATGCCAACTAGACTTGGGAAATCAGCACTTATCCCTGGGACGAGCAGCAAGTTGTTTGAGATCTGCCAACTATTTCCTAGTGACCTGGGCTCAGAGAACCATTGGTCTGACCCAATACTGCACGTCTTATGTCCTTAAGAGATTATGTAACCCACACAACTATGCAGTCAAACCAAGCTGCCATATGCCACACAACCAGCCACAATATATCACACAGCCATGCAGTCAAATTATGCTTACATACCCAGATACTCCTGTGTAAGCCTGGGGTATCTCCTGATCAAGTTCCCAGGGTATTTGTGTGGGTAGGGACTGGCATACCGTGCTCCTGCCTCAAGCCACATATTGCATCAGACTTCAAGACCCTACATCTGTGAATTTCTCTTGTTGCTCTTCTCACATCCAGCGCTCCCTGTCTGCAAACAAAGCCACTCCTCCATAAACCCTATCCTTACCGGGGTTTGACTATGCATATACTGAAAAACTGATGCAGGCTCAGTCAATAAAAACAAGAGATATGAAAAGATAGCAGGTTACAGTCCACATCAGGTTGGTACAGACAGGACGGTCCTGTGCAACTTCTAGGGCCTCTCAGAAGCTGCTTCAGAGACCCTGCCATTGTATTAAGCCCTACAAAATGCATATATGCAAATTCTTTTAAAAGGGACCAAAGAAGATTAAAGAATACATATCCCTGAAGCAGATTCTTTGCAACAGCGTGGTGCTGGGCATACGGAAGAGAGTGACTTGTATAAAATACACTTTCAGGGAAATATAAATTAGAAAAATATCAGACTATATAGAATGAATTTATGGATGATTTAAAAATGTATTGATGAAGATACTAGTTAATTACACAATATACTGAGGGAAAGGATTGGATTATACAAAAATTATTCTTACAAAAAATTATATGAAGAAGGACTAGCAAATAAGGGCTTCAATTTTTTTGTTAAATTAGTGGCATGGGTCCCACAAATAAATAAATTAACAAATTCTTTTAAAGGAATTGCTCATAGAAATGTGTAAGGACTCAATATAATATCAAGTTCGTTATGAATATTCAGCATTGGAACTGCAAGCAGGTCTCCTTTCTTAGCCGCACTCATCCACTCCTCTTTCTATACTGTGGTTCCAAGAATCTTCACAGGAACTCTTCACCCTCCCTCATGACACCACATGGCACTGAGATCTACCACCCTGAAACCCAGGTGTTCCCGCCCTTCGGAACCGCAGTGCTCCCAGGGACTAGTGACAAGGAAAGACGCAGCCATTACGCATCATAATGATGCAGCCAACACAATCAAAAGTGGTTTACATATGACAGCCTATTACCAGCAGGGGTTGCTGAGCCTCTAAAGTAGGGTTAGCAGATTTTCTGAAGAGCAAATCTGGGCAAAGCTGAGCTGGGCTGAGAGGGGCAGAGTTCCTCCCTTCTCAGACATCTTTTCCCCCCATATTTCAGAATTACCAATCTAGGTAGCATTCAGTAATTTCAAAGTTTAAAAAGACAGTAGCAGTCCTTCTCAAGTTATACATACATACATATACGCTTAAACTTGATTTTATACATATAGATACATATTCTATGTATTTCTTAAATCCCTCCTCTTTTTTGGAAAAGAAGTTAATTTTCATGTTCTCCTACCGGGATTGAGAAGACCTCATTAGAGGGGTACGCAGGAGAAGCAATGTCCTTTGCTTTTGTCCCCAGTGAAATGAGGGACAGGAGGTGATTATAGTCCATGGAGTCTGGGACGCTATCTCAAAATCAGGGGCAATCCCCAAAAATCGAGGCATCTGGCAACCTTACTCTGAGTGTAAATTTATATGAGGTCAGCTAGATGAGGAAACCAAGTATGTGTCTGGGACTTGTCTGGTTCAAAAGTGTAAATATTAATAATGAAAGGGCAGCACAAAGAGAACCCGCCTACACTTGTGCCTGCTTGGAAAGCGGTAAATGTATGTGTGTTAAATAAGGGGCATATCTACTAAAGTGCGCTAACCGTAAGCGTGAGGTTTAGCACAAAATAAGCACACCATGCTACCAGTTAATCTGGGGCCTTGCGCTAAAATTCCCATGCTAACTGGTTAGGTTGCATTGGGCGGGGACTGGGCAGGTTAGGGGAGAAATGTTGGCACTGGCGGCACTAACTGCCTGGCGGCACTAACTGCCTCGTCACCTCCCCCATCTATCCCCCTTAGGGCCTGTATCATAAACTTAGATGTGATGCAATCCCTGTGTATATAATGTATAAAGTTCACCTGTTACCCTTGTTTAAATCTCCCTTTGTTTGCTATGTATAAAGTTCACCTGTTATCCATGTTTAAACTCCCTGTTCTATGTAAGTTCAATGTATGGCTGTTCCTCATTGTACAAACTTGTTTATTGTAAACCGTGCTGATGCTGAATAGTGCGGTATAGAAAAACCTTAAATAAAATAAAATAAAATAAAATAAATAAATTACCATTAGCAAGGGTGCACTTAACATCACCGTAATGGGTGTGAAGTGCACCTGCATGTTGATTGGTTAGCATAGTGCCATGAAGTTGCAATACACTAGCAGCAGGGGGGAGGAGGGGATAGACGCACAGCTCTCTAAGGTTAGCATGGGTCTTTGTGCTACTTTCATGACCCAATTAGCGCACTTTAGTAAACATGCCCCTAAGTGTGCGTGTGTGAATATTTTATAATAATAATAGTCACAGGTAAATCACAACCCTGCCCCCACTCCACCCAAACTATGCCCTCGAACATGCTATATGCAGGTCGCGTAGAAGTATGAAAGTGCACCCCTTCTTGTCACTGTGCGTACTTTTACGCGGGAGATAAATTTATCAGAGACCTTTTATATGCATATACCAGCATTCACACACATAAAAACCTTTATAAAATCACAACTAAATTATTAAAGAGAGATTTAGTGACTGGGTCACACATATATCTCACAGCCAAATCAAGCTTACATTCCCTGCACACATACACCCATGTGTCAAAACAGACTTACACATGCAAACATACAAACAACCCAGGTGACATATCCACACCATCATGTGAATATACAAGAATTGTGCAGGTACACAGCACACATGCAAATATTGGGGGCATGGGGGGTATCATATTAGCATTAGAACTGATGACCACTTAGCCACTAGATCTAGACTCCCAAAGCCAGTCCTCAAGACACATCCAGCAACCATCTGTTTTCCAGGATGTCTACAATGAATATGCAATGCATGCAAATCTATCTCATGCATATTCATTGTGGATATTCTAAAAACCTATCTGGCTGGGTGTCCTAAGGAGTGGGTTGGGAGCTGCACTAGATCGATAGAGAGAAGAAATTCCAAGTTTTAAAGCCGTGCCCAGCAGCAAGCAAACTTTTCTCCTGCACCTGCTCACTCTCTTCTGTCTTATTTCTGCTTCTTTTGTTTGAGTTTAATTCATTTTTTGTTCTCTCAAAAATACAGTTGCTCTGTAGATCCATCTCTTCCATTTTCTATACTTGTACATTAATGTCTCTCTCCTCTCCCTCTAGCATTCACCCTCCCTTTCTGTCTCTCGTCACTCTTCCCTCTTTCTCTCTTTTTCTTCATGAACTACGATATGTCCCATTGTCTCTCTCCCTCTCCTGAGTAGCCGGAAGCTTCTTTAGATGGCTCTTGGATGATGTGATAGTGTGGATGAGTTGGAGTTTTCCTTCTTTGAGAGAAAGAAGAGGTTGGGAATGAGTCGCAGAAGCAGTCAGGGCTGAAGGGGAGTGCGCCGTTTGCTTTGTGTGGCCGGAGTTAATGAGGTGCTGCCATCCTGGATATGTTAACAGAAAAGACAGAATCCAAGCACCCTTCCTGCTTGGGGGCAGGAGGATCAGATGCCGGATAAACAGTTACGTCTCCAGGAGTTTAAGCAAAGGAATTATATTTTAAAAAATGAATCTCTCCCTGTACATTTATGAAAAATCTTGCAGAGATGCTTCAGTGAGTGGTAGGCAACTCATAAACCGATGGATAAGAGGTCAAAGCCTTCCCAGACATCACTGAAAAGACTACCGTAGAAATCAAGTGTCAAGCAATAAGGCGATGTCAGCATTTGATGAAGCTGCTGCAAGCTGACCATTCAGGAATCTGAAATGTTACAGGGAAGAGAAAGCTGACTGTTGCAATGGGATAGTACAAATATGATTCTTCTTGGGCTCAGTCATCACCAGTAGCTCCTAAGTATAATAATATAAGACTTGGAAAGGACTCAGCTGAGGAATGTGTTAGAACAGGTTACGTGTACTTTCAGGAATGTACAGGTATAGATTCTATAGAACATATATGTAGAAGGTTGCCATTGCTCCCTCCTGCACTAATTTTCTCTATGGTGTTATTAGGTACAATTCATGGGTGTAGATGACAACCTGTCTTCCCAAAGGGTGATGGATGTGCCTGGAAACCTTTGAGTGGCATCTCATCCCCCACAGGATCTGCATGCTGGGAAGAGCAAGGTGTGTGATACATCTTAAACGAGAGGTGCTACAGTGATTTACTGCTGTAGCATATAACCCCTAGTAAAGAGGGGGTAGGGGTTGCCTTTTCTTTTAACATCCTCTTGTGAAGCAGACAGGAGTCAGGGAGGATGTTAAGCTGGAGAGGTCCTGGGCCAAGAGAGGGAAATCATGCAAGGAGTTTTCACCCTACTGGTGGGACACGAGGCCAAAGGAGGTTGCCTGGTCCTGACAGTGAGGGGTAGCTGGACTAGAAGTAAAGAAGTAAAGAGATCCTGGATACAGGGAGAACTGTTCAGGCAATTGATAACAGACCCCACACGTGAAGGGGCCATACTGGACTTGGTGCTTACCAATGGTGAAAGTGTTTCTGATGTTGTAGTGGAAGATCATTTTGCATCCAGTGATCACCAGATGGTGTGGTTCAGTATTAGGACTAGGACTGTTAGAATCCATTCAAAGGTGAGGGTCTTAGACTTTAGGAAGACTAACTTGGCCAAGATGGGCCAATACCTCAGGGAGTCGTTAGTGGGATGGGAACAGCTGGGGGATGTAGAAAAACAGTGGGCAAAACTGAAAGGGGATATTTTAAGGTCAACCAACCTTTTTGTTAAAATGGTAAATAAAGGTAAAAGGAAAAGGAGACCGCTATGGCTTTCGAAAGAAGTAGCTGAAAAAATGAAGAAAAAGAGGGAGGCCTTCATGAAATACAAGATATTGCAGAGAGAGGAAGACAGGCATCTATATTTGGAAAAACTTAGAGAAGCTAGCAAAGTAGTCAGGAAAGCAAAGATTCAATAAGAGGAGGAAATAGCCAATGCAATAAAATGGGGGGATAAGACATTTTTCAGATATGTTAGTGAGAAGAGGAAGGGCAGAAGTGGTATTGTCAGACTCAAGGGTGAAAGGGAGGAATATGTAGAAGCTGATGAGGATAAAGCGGAATTGCTTAACAAATATTTCTGTTCTGTGTTCACAGATGAAGAACCAGGAGCAGGACCTCAGAAAACACCCACAAACGGGAACAGAAGCGAGGGACATCTTGAACAATTTTCAGAAGACTGTGTTCGTGAGAAACTAGCTCAACTTAAAGTAGACAAAGCGATGGGACCGGATGGGACACACCTTAGAATACTGAGGGAACTTGGAGATGTTCTAGCAGCTCCACTGACTGACCTTTTCAATGCCTCGTTGGAGTCGGGAGTGGTGCCAAAGGACTGGAGAGAGGCTCATGTGTTGCCTTTACACAAAAGTGGAAGTAAGGATGCAGTTGAAAATTACAGGCCGGTAAGTTTAACTTCGGTGGTGAGTAAATTATTGGAAACGCTGCTGAAAGAGAAAATAGTGAGGTTTCTGGAGTCCAGTGGATTACAGGATCCGAGGCATTATGGATTCACCAGAGGCAGGTCTTGTCAGATAAATCTGATTGATTTCTTTGACTGGGTGACCAGGGAGTTGGACCGAGGGAGAGCCCTAGATGTGGTGTATTTGGATTTCAGTAAAGCCTTTGCCACTGTTCCTCACAGGCGACTTATAAACAAACTGAGCACCCTAAGGATGGACCCTAAAGTTACTGCTTGGGTTAGTAGTTGGTTGGGTGGGAGGTGACAAAGAGTACAGGTAAATGGAGCTCACTCTGAGGAGAGGGATGTTACCAGTGGTGTGCCCCAGGGATCTGTCCTTGGTCCAATTCTTTTTAACATCTTTGTTAGTGATATAGCGGAAGGGCTGTCAGGTAAGGTTTGCCTCTTTGCGGATGATACCAAAATCTGCAATAGAGTAGACACCCAGGAAGGTGTAGATAACATGAGGAGGGATCTAGCTAAGCTTCAAGAATGGTCTAGAATTTGGCAGCTGGGATTTAATGTTACAAAATGTAAGGTCATGCATTTGGGCTGCAGCAATCCAAGGGAGCAATATAGTATAGGGGGTGAAGTACTTTTGTCCACTAAAGAAGAGTGGGACCTAGGCGTGGTTGTGTCTGATGATCTTAAAGTAGCTAAACAGGTAGAAAAGGTGACGGCAAAAGCTAGAAAGATGCTTGGGTGCATACGGAGAGGAATGGCTAGCAGAAAAAAGGAGGTGATAGTGCCTCTGTATAAGTCTTTGGTGCAACCTAAGTTGGAGTATGGTGTGCAATTCTGGAGACCGCACCTTCAAAAGGATGTGAACAGGATGGAGTCGGTGCAGAGGGTGGCTACTAAGATGATTAGTGGTCTTCATTATAAAGCATATGAGGACAGACTTAGGGATCTTAATATGTACACCTTAGAGGAAAGGCGGGATAGAGGTGATATGATTGAGATGTTTAAATACCTCCGTGGCATAAATATTCAGGGAGAGAGCCTCTTTCAATTGAAAGCAAGTTCTGCTATGAGGGGAGATGGGATGAGGGTGAAGGGGGATAGATTCAGGAGTGATATGCGGAAATATTTCTTTATGGAAAGAGTGGTGGATCCATGGAATAGTCTCCCAGTGGCGGTGGAAGAGATGAGGACAGTAACTAAATTCAAAAAAGCATGGGACAAACACAGAGGATCTCTAAAGGTAAAAAGGGGGCTGTTGTAATTGTTGATATGGAAGGGTAGACTAGATAGGCCATGTGGTCTTTTTCTGTAGTCATGTTTCTATGTTTCTAGAAGTTGTCTAGGACAGAGGACAAAATTAACCCAGAGGGTCTGTATCTTGCATAGCCAAAGAGGAAACTGAGGAGACGAGTATTGTGTCTTTCAGAAGAACAAGAAGGAACATGGAGATCAAGCTGTGCCTATAACTCACAGTCATGAAAGAAGAAGATTTAGACTCACCCTCCAGTGTTTTGTTAGAAGATTTTGTCTTGAGTTATGCTTCTCTGTTTTTGGGTTTTTCACTTGGAAGAAATCACAGCAATAAATTGTGTTTTATTCAGAGACTGGGCAGGGCAGTGAACTTTGTAGTGTGTCTGAGGTGTGAATGATTTGATGCTGCTAGAGGAGAGCGACGGCATCCTAGAGAAGGTTGAGCCTTCAGAGTTACAGCTTGGAGATTTTTCCCTTGTCCCACCCTGTACACCTGATGTGGTTTCCCTGCCCCCCCCAGACTGTTTCACATAGATTATGATGGAAGATAAGGACCGTGAGCCCATATACAGTAGACTCCCCAATTGATCTCACGCCTTCTTGTCACTTCTTTGGTGTTCTTCACTGGGAATGGAGGAGTTGAAGGAGAAAAGCGTGATTTTGCTTCTTTCTGCCAAGCTGGCATGAAGGTTGCCTAAGCCAATGGGGTCCTGGGTGCTGAACAAGAAAGGTGAGGATGAGGGACCAGATCTATATATTTAAATCTATAGAGCCACTGGTGTGCACAATGCCCTACTGAGAGAGTGAAGAGTGAGGCACTGAGATCCTGCATAAAGCATGCACAGAAGTAGGGTCTTAAAGAAAGTCTTCTCCTGCTCCTCATGACCCCAGAATTGTATAAAAGGACCTGAGGAAGTCTGTCTGTCTGTCTGTCCATCTGTTTGTTTGGAGGCAAAACAACTGAAAAGTTAACAAAATGGGCTGAAACTTGGCAAATGGAAAAAACTGACAAACAAGTTTACATCGAGTTTTAAAAAAATGGGTCTAATTGGACCAGGGGTTCCAGAGAAATACACCCCCCAAACTAGCCCAATGTATTTCTTTGGGAGAAGGAGCTCCAATCTCTGTAGCATAGAAACTTACAAACAGTGAAACATAGCAGTTAGGTAATTGCTCTTTTAAAATTACCAGTTACTGTTTTCTACTCTCCCCAAATTTCCCCACCACCAAAAACTGCCCTAACACAATTTCCCAACCAACCCACACACTATTCTCACCCCCAAAATGTACATCCCTACAACTGATCTATCACACTGAAAACTGTCTCCAACCTCCCAAAACTGCCTCATTGCCCTACCCCTGCATCTCCCCCACCCCAACAAATAACCTCCCACAACTGCCCTATACTTGCCAAATGCTGCCACCCCTAAAAAATACCCCCCTACAACTTCCCCACCCTCCCAAACTCTCCCACCTCAAAAACTACCATGATGCAACTGCCCTACCAACCCACATACAGCCCCACCCCTAAAAAATACCTCCACAACAGCTCCACTACCTCACAAAATTCCCCATCCCCTAAAACTACCCTGCTGCAACTAGCTGACCATCTTATCAAATGCCCCTGGATCTACCCCACCAACCTGCAAACTGCCTCCACTCCTAAAAATTACTGCCCCATCTTCAAAAACTACCCCCTCACAATTGCCCCACCAACCTGCACACTTCCCCACCCCTAAAATACACTATCTCACAACTGGCCTACAACGCCACAAACTCCCCCACCCATATAAAATATCCACACAATTGCCCCATCCTCCTGCGAAATGCTACACCCCCAAAAACTGCCCCCTGCAATTGGCTGACCGCCTCACCAAATGCTCTTGCATGATGCCTGGGGATTAATTACTTTCCAAGGACTGTAAACTTTTCTGAAAAAAATATTTACTGATTGGAACTTTGTTTAATCTATTAGGCTACAAAAATGTAGTGATGGAAATTAGGGAGCATCTATATTACCCAAGGAAATTGTTTTCTGAGATGTATAAGGGGAATACGTGCTATTAATATGTGCTTGGTTATTCTGTTCATTGTGATAAGAGATGTGACATGGAGCCTGGATTATTCCTTCATTTATAGCAAGTTGGAAAGTGCGCACTTAGAGGCTGGTTTACTAAACCATGTTAGCTGTTAATATGACAGATAGTGCATGCTATCTGGACATGGAAGCAGTTAAATGGGGCAAGAGCAGATAATGCAGCGATTTTCTGCATTATATACAGAAAGCGCATTATTTGCAGGAGTGGGCGGGATTAGAGTGGAGAGTGATGCCCAAGAACACATGGGAGAAGCACAGGATCACTGAGGAAGAGGAAGGACTTGTTTGATAACTGGTGTGGATGCGCAGTCTGAACAGGTAATATGACCTTTATCTACTAGCATTTGTCTCTGTTTCTAAGTTTCAAAGGGAAAGTCTAAGGGGCATGTTTACTAAAAACCGCACAATTGCGCGCCGCACAATAGCGCACTAAAAGCAGTACTTAAGTGCTCTTAAGCGCCCCGCACACGTGCGATGAACCCCCGCGCAGGTGCGCGACATACTAACGGGCCCCGCACAAGTACGGGCCCGCAAATGTCCGATAGAGGAGTGGAAAGGCTAACGGAGGGCGGAGGAAGGCTCCCGAGGGGCGGAGAGACGGGGTTAATGGGTGGGGAAGGGGAGGGGAGAGGCTCCCCGCACATTATCGGGGCCGAATTTCAAAGCAAAAATACCGCGAGTGAAACACTCGCGGTAGAGGGCATTTAAAGGGAAGAGAAACCATTTCCGTCAGCAATGTACAGCAAAATCGGGTAAACCTACAAAACGTGAGCAGTGTGATACATGTGCACAGACCAAAAGTGCAAATAAAACCCAAAATGACCACCACGAAAATGTTTAAAAATTATAATTCAGCTGGGCAATAGTTCTAGCAATGGGCAAAAATAAAAAACACACCCAGGAAAGCTACAAAAAAAAGAAATGAATTTTGGAAGGGTCTACAGAGCGGAGACCCTTCCAAAAATCATTTCCTTCCTGTGGAGCTTTCCTGGGTGTGTCTTTTTATGTGTGCCCATTAATATCACTGTTGGCCAGCTTGGTTATATTTTTCCCCCATTTTCCACGGTCATTTGCGGGTTTTATTTGCACTTTTGTCGCCAGACACGGTGAATGAGCCCACAGTAAAAATGTGCAGAGCAGGGCTCCTTACTCTTTTGGTCAGGTTTCCTATCTCCAGGGACTGCACTGTCTCTGTAGCCACAGTGTGGTGCAGCAGACAGAGCCAGTACCCATAGGACCAGAGAGTCACAGGTTCAAATCCCAGCTGTGGCACCTACCAGCCCAGTCCCCACATTTTACCCACCACTAAACAGAGATAGTAACGACACCCCTATATTGCAGAGTACAGAAGCATGGTGCAAACACCCATATTTTACCCTACACCGCTCACACACCATGACAATGGGCATTACCTACAGCCAAGTCCCCCAAATGCAGTCCGGGAGTGCCACAACTCAATCAGGCCATATGCTTTTACCAAGATAAGGACATGCCAGCATGTTGGCGTAAGGGGACAGGTGGTGGGGGGGCAGTGGCTGCTAGCCACCGAAGACAGTGGCCTATCCATGTGCAGGCTGGCACTGTCCACTGCAACAGACAGGCCCTGTCGGATGTACAGTCATGGACTTCCCACGGAATCCAGTCAATCTGTGGCAACACAGTGGTGCAGTGCACACAGACAGTGTGTGCAACAACAGAAGGTCACAGGTTCAAAGCCCAGCTGGGGCTACTGCCAATCCTGTCCACATATTTTTAACACAACTAAACCGTGATAGTACGGACAAACCAGGATTGCTGGGGACATACGCATTGGTATTACGCCTATCTTTTCGCACACCGATCACAGACACCATGAACAGGGGCATTACCTAGAGCAGAGTCTCCCAAATGCAGTCCTGGAGGACCACACACCATTCAGGCTCCTTGCTGCCGCTAATACAAATGCCTGTGCTGCATATCTATGCACCACCCCCATGGCATGTAGATGTAGCTCATGCATACTGTCAGACGGCTGCCTGGGTGAGAATGTTCACAGTCTTGGCAAAAGCATACCTCTATATGATTTGCAAGGATTTGTGGGTAATGTAGTCCATTCATTCCAGACACAGCCGTGACCAATAATTAATTATACTTGCTCAAGGGTAAAGCAAATAAGATTTTTATTTATGAGGGGTTCTCCCAACACAGATAATGCTTGGTAGCACAGAACTCAGGATACTTGCTTGCAGTTTTAAAGTTAGGAAAACAAAATCAGGAAAAAAACAACATCTGAACTTGTCAGGTAATTAAAGCAAAGGATTAAAGACCTGGTTGGCAACAAACTGGTCTTTCTTGTAGGCTTTAGCAAATAATGTCTTAGCAATGCAGTAAGCAACCAAATAAACCCACAAAGTAGGAAAACTGTTCTTTTCTTCAGGTTAACTTCTTATATCTTTACATATAAATTCAGAAGTGATTCCCTTCAGAGCACACAAGCAATTAGGTAAGCTCAATTGCTAGCAATCACCCAGCTGAAACCCCTTAGCTGGCTTGCTTTCACTGTGTAGCTCAAAATCTTACTCAGAAGGTTTTCCGAGTAGATTAAAGAACAAGTTGGTATTTCTTTGTGATGGTTGTTGCACTTTGTAACAGAAAACTACCATTTGAGTTTGGACAGAGAGCAGTCCATATATTCACATTCTGGTTCTAAGACCTCTCCCCTTTCTTCAATAATCATAGGTTCAATATCTTGGCTTGGCACAAAGGAATTTCTCAATGGAGCACTACCAGGAGAATAATCATTTCCCTGCTTCCTTTCAAAGTTATAGCTAGGGCATAGATCAGTTTTCATACCTGAGCTTCCATTGCTGTTAGAGTTCCCCTTTAAATAGCCTGGCCAATATGTAGTCCAGTTTCTGTGTCCAGCCTTCCAATCTAGATCCCTGGACACTGGATCTCTCTTCACATACCTTCTGGCATGGGTCTTAGGGTCCCTTCCACGTGCAGCTGTTTCCCTCACAGGTGCCGTCTGGAGATTCCTGCCTCTGCAATACCACTCCTCTGGTCTCCCCCAGTCCAATGGTGTATGCTGGCCTCTTGTCTGTCTCCCAGTATACGTACTGTGCTGGACTCCTGTAGACTTCCCAGAGGCTTTTCTCTTCCTTCTTTTAAAGGGCTTCTTGCTCTCTCGGTCTGTCCGTTCTGACCTCTGCTTCTGATGAGAATGAAGATCAGGATCTCCAAGCTGATCAAGATACCAAGGATCATGATGATTCTCTGTAGAATACTCTCTACCTTTATTCTGCCTTGATGAGTGCTCCACCTTAGCACAGCGCAGCTGTGCTGAATCAAGCCCTGCCCTTTGCAATGAGTGCTTGGGGATTACCTCATAGCCCTCTTGATTGGACACACGTTTTCTCACTTCAGCTCCTCTAAAGGCTGTTGGAAACCTGGTGCATTCTGGAACTGGTAGTCTTTTATGGCAAAATTCTGTTTTCTCATTTCTACCAGCACTGACAGGTTGCTTGTTCAGAGACACTTCACCTTTTCTATAGCTCCTTCCTGAGCTATGATAAGCTTCCTTATCACAATACTCATGAGGGACAGCAGGGAAACCCGAACAGTGGTAGGCACACCAGGACTGGAGTTGGGAAACTCTGCCGTAAAGCAACATCCAACAGAGGCGAACATACCCACACCCCCAGGCCCCATTGGCCAATGCCTCCTGGAGAGGCAGGACATTGGGCCCTGCGTGCATCTCCCAATACTAGCACCTGCATACCTTAGCAATGCCACCCTACACCTGGATATGCGGTGGACAGCTCTCAAATGTTTGCTATGTGTACTGGCAGGTAGACTGTCCTACTTAAAGCACATTTGGCTCTTTGATCTCCAACATAAAAATCTGTCTGATGTCTGCGGTGCGTGCTTCAGGTCTGGTCTCTGACAGTGTTTACCACCCTGGGGAGTGACCCCCAACAGTACTGCGTAGCATATCCATGCCTGTACTGTGCCCAGGACTGGTGTGGTGGGCAAGGCTGATAAACCCCTCTATAGTGGCACAATGCTGGCATATGTGTGGGAGTGTGTGTCTGTCTATACAGTGTGTGTTGGCTGCAAACACCTTCCACAGCCCACACTGCCAGCACTGTTGCCAGTATTGGCCTGACAATGTGCATAATGAGCAGCAAAGTACCATGGGTATAGCTCAGACAGGGTGTGCTGGCCAGGATGCATCTGCACAGGGCATAGAGCACTGGCAGGGACATTGTAGTGGCCGGACACCACCTACACAGACAGGGTGACCTCTGTATGTGCTGCTGGGTGTACACTCCACCCTGACTGTGCAGTGACGCCAGCATGGCTAGGCACCCCCATAGTGCTATATAGCATTTCTCTCATGTGATATGTATGGGTTTCCTTGTGGGGCCCAGTCACTGACTTATCTGCTTGTGTGCGCTGCCATCCCAGTTCTGGGTGCATGCATTTCCACCAGGACTAACTAGCAGACTGTTCTCAGCTGGTATGTGTCTTGATGGAGTGCCTTGCAGGGTGCAGTGGCTGAAGGCCTGCTGCAGGAGAATATCAGATAGTGGTGGGGTGCAGCTTAGCATATCCTGGCCTAATGTCTGTCTGATATTGTGTTATGGATGTGTACAGGGCTGCTTTGGATGCCCTGTAGGGTGTCTGTTCACCAGCAGGACAGGGGTTGATGGTCCACTCTACTGCCACCATTGCAGGGCGGTAGAATTTGGATCTGTTGATAGGGGACCCTGTTTTTCACCTGCAGCCTTGGGGGGGGGGGGGAAATGGTGGTACATAGCCCACCTAGGGGTCCATAAGGGGTTCCACTGACTGACGCAGACAGAGTAATCGAGGGTGTTTCTGCAGGAACTACCTATCTCTCAGATTACTACTGCTTTGGAGCTCCGGCATGGCCTCTGTCAGCCATGGCAGGTGTTGTGGACCTGGTCCTGGGCGCATCACCGCACCCTCAGGGTGAGCACTGTACCCGCACGATGTGACGGTGTGTAGCTACTCTGTGCCAGTAACACACCCGGTCAGTACCCCCCTACCAGGCCGAGGTGCTGTGTGGGTGCACATGGACACTTCCCCTACCAGGTCGGGGAGCTGTTGGGGTGCATTCCCCATCTTGTGTTCATCTGTGGTCAGCTGCTTTGCATGTGCAGTGCATCATGGGTACGGGTGGCCTAACCCTATCCTGGTTCCCACAGAAGACTGTGTGGTGACGTGACGGCTCTCTGCAGCCAGCCAGGGGCTTGCTGGCAGCTATAGAGCTGTAGCCCAATGGTTACGTCACTGCCTGTGAAGCCAGAGGTCATGGGTTCAAACCCACAGTGGGGTTCTTTTAGAGGGTTGTCCAATGTTTTTTTTAACTGTCATGTACATATGTTGTTGCCAGCAAAAACACCCTCAGTGTACTGTACCCATAAGGTGCCTCTGAGGGTGCTTTATAGGGCGCCCTATAGGGCACCTTATGGTTGCCGTCCATATAAGGTGCACTATACATTACCCTGTACTGCAACATATATGGGGCCCTATAGGGGACATTCTAGGGTGCCTTGTCGGACAGTGAACGTTAACATGTGCCTTATGGGCCGCCTTATGTTAACACGCTTTGTGAGTGCGTTTGCTAGTAGTGTTAACAGAGATAAAAAAATTAACCTGCCCCCTACAGCACTCATCCCCATAATACATAATGCCTCTGTGAGCCTTCTTCATTGAGCACCTTGGGGGATTGAACCCATGGCCCCTGCACCATTGGTCAGTGTCGTAACCATTGTGCTGTGGCTCTGTTCCTGTGCTTGCACATCAGCGCGCCGCCTTCTGCCGCACAAAATTAGGCTCCCTCCTAAAACAATCCTCCCCATAATAGGTACTGCCTGAGCCAGCCTTGTTCATTGCGCCCAGTGGGGGTTCGATCCCGTGACCCCTGCACCATTGCTCAGTGTCTTCACCGTTGTACTACGGCTCTGTTCGTTTGTGTGCCCAGCAGCGGACACTTAGCCTTCCCACGCGCTAATACGGACCCCGCACAGTTGCGCGACTTGCACAAGTACGGTCGCTTTCTCCCGTTTTTTTTTCTTTTTTCTGCCTGTACCGCCCACTCCTTATATGGCACAGGCACACTAACGGGGCCCCGCACAATTTCGGAGTTTAGTAAACATGCCCCTAAGTCTACATGAAGACTAGGTTCAAGGTAGGTAGGTGAACTATGCTTATGAATTTGTACCACAAGTACATTTAATTATTATTTTAGGGGCTGAAAACTAATTTATGTATGGGAGCAAATGTATTGAAGTTTTAACAAGTATAAAAGTTGTTCAAAATGTTGTTAAAGTTCCTAGTAGTTTCTGTGGGAAAAGCTGACGCAAAGCCTTGCAAAATCCACTGGAAATGGAAAAGCACATTGGAATCCAATTTGGGTAAAAGGTGTAATGAAAATACACACTATTGCTGGCTTTTCAAGGCTAAGCTGGACCCATTAAAACCAGATTTACAGACAGTATCTAAGTTCCCAGGTTGCTAGTAGATCTTTGGATCTCTAGGTCCAGTAAGAGCTGGGGAAGCTGCCATAATGCAAATGCCTTCCAATCTGTCTTTTCTACTATTTCCGACTCACAAGGAACTTGCAGAGTTCCAGAAACAGCTCGTTTGTCTTCCACCAGTCCATCACGTTGTTACTATATTTTGGGGATTTTAGGAATTAGTGCAAACACTGGAACATCGTAGCTCGTTAGAGGTTGAGGACTTGGCAGGATGCTGCTGGCTCTCTCCCCGTGGTCTGTTCTCCCCGTACAACGCAGGTCCTGATCCAGCTGGAAGATCTAATGTTTCTAGCCTGTCCTGTCATCTACACCACTGTTAGCTGCAAGAATGGAGAACATGCCACACGATGAGATGGATTTTGCATGCTCGGTAATGCGTTGCATATCCACAGCTGCTTCAGGCAAAGAGGCCTGTCCAGGAGGGGATGAGCTTATCAGTAAAGACCTGGATTCTCGCCAGCTTAAACTGAAGCTGTGCTGTCATCAGGGATATTAGCCAAACATGTGGAAAAACCTGAAGGGTGCCGTGGAGAAAGTTTTATCTAGGTGATTAATATTTTAGTAAAAAAGAAAAGAATAAGGAAAGACTAAAAGCTGCCCTGATTACTGGAGAATCCACATGATCCTATAGAATAAAAACCTTACATAACCCGAGGGGGAGTTGGTTGAAGCAGCTGTTTATCATGGAAGAAATTGAAAAGCTGTCTCTACTATTCCGGATAGGGCAGGCATTTGGCCCAGAAGATGTTTGACCTGATGTGTGTGATTACTCCATAGCTCCTCCATTGAAAGCCTTTCTCTGAACTGGGACAATGTTGCCTTTTAATAATATATATATATATATATTTTTTAATTTTAATATTTATTGAATTTTTATATATTCAACAAGAAAATACAATCTTGTAAGAAAAGAAATACAAAGGGGATTAAGGCAACAATAATTGATATAAGGAAACAAACCAAATGATCTCTTGTAGTCCACATGTAAGAGAGAGAGAGAGAGAGGCCCAATCAAAACCCAAGGTGGAGAACCTTGGGCACCTTAAAGGAAAAGAATACACCAATTCACTAATTACCAAAGAATATAAGATGACCGCAGAGAAACACAGGCTATATACTAAGAGAGATATCTATATTTCTCTAACACATTCTCCATCATTAACTTGGCATTAATAAAGGTAGCAAGATCAGCAGGATGAAAGAAAACTTATCACAAGGATTTATATAACACCAAGCATTTACAAGGAAATCTTAGGAAAAAGGACACCCACCCCCCCAATTCGTAGAACACCAGGTTTATGTAAGAGAAATTGTTTCTTCCGCTTCTGTGTCTCTCTAGCAATATCCGGGAACATAGAAATAGAAAGGCCACAAAAAGTCTCCGATCTTTTTTAAAGAACATTTTCAGCAACCATTCTTTATCAGTAACTAGCGCACATGAGACCAATAAAGTAGATGATGCACACGTCCCACCACCAGAATCTTCAAGAAGATCCCACACATTTAGAACTTCAAGGTTAGAATCTTCTGCGGAAGCCACTGGTTCTTTCTTTCCTTGTGGAAGGTAGTAAACCTTGGTTAAAGGTGGAATTAAATCTGGAGGCACGTTCAATACTTCTTGCAGATATCTTTTAAACATATCTAATGCCGTAACACCTCTCATCTTAGGAAAGTTCAAAACCCTCAAATTCACAGCCCTAGCAGCATTTTGCAGAACCTCCAGTTTATACCGAAGAGCCACATTGTCCTTAAACAAAGATGTAGTAGTTTCAGACAAAGTTACCAATTGGCTTCCATGATCTTCTAATTTCAACTTAGCATGTTCAAAGTTAGTCGCTGCAGCATCAATTTTAGCCAAATTTTCTTGAATCCTACAGGAGAGAGCCATGGTCTAACTGTGCACTGCGTCAGAAAGGGATACAATAGCCTCCCAAATTACTTCTAATGTAAAGACTTTAGGTCTAGACAAAGAAAGAGTCGCAGGCATGGAGGTCAACAATGAGGAAATCTGAAGGGGATACTTTCACCAACCAAACGTGGAGTCGACAGAGCTTCAGCCAAACATAATGCACTGGAATCCTCCCTGGAAATCCCAGGGGACAACTGAGTCAAAACCCCGTCAATCTCCCCTCTACCGGGGTCTCCCCTCTCCTCCACCGAGGGAGATGGTGCCAAAACTGCAGGGGTCAAACTCGAAGCAGCAGAGCCCTGTGGTGGCATTCTCTCAGCAGGAGATAATGAGATCTCAACCTCCGAAGGCAGCGAAAGACTCTCTTCCGTCATCGCTGCCAAGCTGGTATGGATCTCCTGCTTCTGCGCCTGGGTAAGTTGTACAAAACGATCCATTGGACCGCTAAATGGAGGCTGGGGCTCTGAGGGAAAAACCCTCAGCTTCCCTTTGCGCTTAGGCATTTGTCACGGAAAACAACTCAGCAGCCATCTTTTTTTTTTTTTAATTTAACATTTTCTGAATAACAATATTACAATAAAGAAAACAAAGAAAGAAAACTAAATTCAATATATCCAAAAACATAAGAACCACATTACAGCCCACATTACAGGAGAGTGCATTGAAATTAAACCATTAATAAAGAAAATAGGAGCTAAAAAAACTCCACAATTGGGAAACAGTAAATCTCACCAACCTAAACTCACGAAACCTCTTTCTCAGACAAAAATAATTGCAGTTGAGAAACATCAGTATATAGTAGAGTTTGACCCTCAAAAGTAAGAATACAACGACAAGGATACTTAAAAAAAAACCCAGAAGCTCCCAATGCCAACACACAAGGTTTTAATGCCAGGAATTGCTTACGCCTAACCTGGGTAACTCTGCCTACATCCGGAAATACCTGAAGTTTTTGGCCACAAAAAGCAATTTCTCGATGCTTAAAATAAGCACGTAAAACAGACAATTTGCTGGATTCAGACCCAAAAGTCACCACAAGAGTGGCACGTTTGGGAATATTATCAACAGAGTCCTGCAAAAAAGCAGTAAGATCTTGTCCTACCGAAAAATCTAAAGACTCTGAGGAATCCTGCTCCTTGTCCGAAGAAGATGATCTAACTGACAAATAATACATATGTGAAATATCCAAATCTCCCGTTAATTTCAAAACCTCTACACAGTACTTCTTCAATAAAATTTCAGAAGATAACAACCGTGTAATTGGAAAATTTAAGAAACACAGGTTTTTGGCCCGAGACTGATTCTCTAAAACCTCCAGTCGAAAGGAAAGAGAAAGAGAATCACGCAATAAAGCAACCTCATTATCTGAGTGAGACTGGAGTAGAGAGTCAGTCCTGGCCACAAACTTAGAGAAAGAAACCAACTGTTTATCAATATGCTGCATTTTATCAACAGTTTCATGCGTAAATTGGCAAAGAGAAGAAACTGTAGAGGTTAAACGAGCATCAATATTAGACAAAACAGACCAAATATCCTTAAGCGTCACCTCCCCAGTCAGGGGAGTGACACCTATCCCTTCACAGCACTTCGGAGAGACAGGGCGCAGAATTGGAGGAGCACCTTCCGGGGACAAATCCAGTAGTGTAGACAAGAAAGGAGGTGCAGGGAGCTGCGGTGGCGTCCGTGAATGGGAGCTTAACGAAGCCCCTTCCGGTGACAATACAGTGGGTAGCAGGGAAGTCAGGTGCTTATCCATGGGGCCTATAGTCTTACCTCCCTGCACCTTAGCTTCGGATTTAGCAGATGACTTTGCTTTCCGTTTCCCCATGGCGATGGACCACAGCACCGTACCTTCTCAGCTCCTCAGGAGCGCCAAAGGGGCGCACAAGGGGCATGACCATCTTAGTTTCTCTCCCTCGCCCATGTCTTTTGATAATATTTTTAATTCAGGTAAAACAAATCTTTGTCCTGTTTGATCCATCCCAGCTGAGCTCACAGGAACATGGAGAGGATCTTATGGCTTCCCTTGATATTTACTCTATCAGAGATCTATAGCCCTTCATCCTATGCTTGTCATAGGATTCTTTTTAACATCCTTGTTATTGATATTGCGAAAGGGCTGTCAGGTAAGGTTTGCCTGTATACGGATGATACCAAAATCTGCAATAGAGTAGACACCCAGAAAGGAGTAGATAACATGAGGAGGGATCTATAACTATAACTCCAATCATATCTCATTGCCTATAACCCAACAAATATCGCTATAACCCCCTCATACCCCATAATCCCAAATATCTCCATTCTCCAAGTGTAAACGAATGTCCTGTTACAACTGCAGCTTTCCTCATTTCCTTGGGCATATCAGGGCTATGACCAGGCCACCACTTGCCTGTCTTCTTCACTCAGGCCCCATACTCCCAGGCTCTCCCGTTCCCTTCACAGTTGCTCTGGCTTCATGCTCAGCACAGCTCATAAACAGTCCTTATCTTTAGACAAGAGTTACTTCCAGCACAAGCTTCCCCTCCCCTCAGGATACAGTGGTTATTTCCTTCACAGTTGCTCTGGTTTTTGTATCCTTGCAGTCTGGGCTCATTCACTCCTTTTCTGCTTTCCATCCATGCCCAGGGCCAGCTCAACCATTAGGTAAACTAGGAGGTC
This sequence comes from Ichthyophis bannanicus, assembly GCA_033557465.1. Lineage (NCBI taxonomy): Eukaryota > Metazoa > Chordata > Amphibia > Gymnophiona > Ichthyophiidae > Ichthyophis > Ichthyophis bannanicus. The sequence goes on along the minus strand of CM066042.1, from coordinate 43,536,461 downwards.
GTCTAGGGCAGCATCTTCTGGGAGGCAACGAAGAGCAGGGTATTTAAAGCTAAACAATTGATTTTGACAGCTAGAAGGTGGTGTATGGCATAAAGTCTGCCTAGAGTGCCAGCACCTTGAACCAGTTCTGGGGCCAGCTCCGTCCATGCCTGCTTGTAACTCAGTTTTATTTGGGTCACTAGTGCTAGGCAGGCTCAGATTTCTGGTCCTCCCACACCACAGAGGTTCACACTGGGATGTTTCTGATCTCTGCCAGAAAAACTGATTCTCCTCTTTTTTCCTAGCTTCATCCCTGAGGGCTAATCTCAAGTGTCTTTGGTGGTAGCAGAGTTGCCAAGTTACCCAGTTTCAGAAGTGAGGTTTTAGATCTGTACTGCAGTGCAGTATGGTATTTGTAGTCCTTGATTTCACTCATTGGAATCAGTGCTGCAGGTCCCATAGTACATCAGATTGAGATTGTCAGAATTCCAGGACTGGCTTAACAATTCACTCCTGGAGCTGGGTAACTTGGCAACTCTGTGATAGGTATGCACACAGATTAGATTTCATTTCTTTTCATTTTTCATTCTCTTTCTCCACTTTTTTAAAAATCTGATGTCTTGTTTGTTAAATTCCTTTATTTAAATATTTAAAAATCAAACAAATGAAAGAAAAAAATAAATCGCCTGATTTTCAGTTGCGCTGCGTTGGCGCATAGCCTGCCCACCGACCCCTTAACCCAGATTTTCACTTCCGTGGCGACTGTTTTCACAATACTCCCCCATGCTAACCGGTTTGCACCAAGGCGTTCCATGGTATTCCATGGGCAGTAACCGGGGCTAACCAGTCAGCGGTGTCTGATTATCCCTTGGCCTAACTTTTGCCACCAAAGCTAACCGGGCAGCGGCTGAATATCACCACTGCCCAGTTACCTTCCAGCTTCTGCGGCTGTTATTCAGTACCAGTGGTTGGATATGGCCCCGGCATTGAATATCTGGGTTTAATGTTCAGCGGTGATAGCTAGGCGCTGTAATCACACTAGCCACCGCCACTGAATATTGGGCCCCTACTTTATAATGTCAAATACGTGCATTACCTGACTTTAGAAATAGTATAAGAGGTAGAGAGTCAGGGCCGGCACTACCATTAGGTGAATTAGGTGGGTGTCTACAGCAGTGGTCCTCCGTTGCCCCTGTACAGAACCGAGAGCTGCGGCAATAGCTGTAAACAGCCCTGCAGAGCTTACCTTCGAGCTTCGGCACTGTGGGGCTCTCTGCTTCCGCCTCTCTCTGACATCAGCTGGAAGTCGGCATTAAGCATCAGAGACCAGTGGAAGTACAGCCCCATGGTGCCAAAGCGTGAAGGTAAACTCCACAGGGCTGTTTGCGGCTATTGCTGTCACTTTCAGTCCTGGAGAGGGACAGCAGCAGTGGCAATGGGCGCCACGCAGGGGAGGGGGGCTCAAGGGATGAGGTTTGCCTTGCATCACCCTGCAGAGAATGCGTGTGAAACTGAGGAGCCATCGCTCACACCTTGAACTGGTGTAAAGATCCAGGTCTGCTTTTTGCAAGTACATGTGTAAATTCTAGTATTTTATAATCTACACTTGTACCTGTGTAATGCCCACAGTGAATGTATGTACAGTGCAAACAGCACGCCCATTGTTGCCCTAATCGGTATTCTGTGAGGTCAGTTATGCACATACGTGGATGCTTACGTGCATAAATGATTAACATACTTACCTTTAGGAACTTTCTTGCCACCTAAATATAGGCACCCCCTTAATGTCTCTTCAGGGGTAGGGATGGACCCAGTAAAGCAGGATTGGCAGAGGATGTCTCCTGCCCCATTTGGAATTTGGAGATGCCATGAATGGGGTAAGAAGGGAAGAGTGGCCTAGTGGTTGGGGCAAGTTACCCCAGGCCAGAGGGCCAGGGCTTCAAATCCTGCTAGAGGACAGCAATTTTGGACTGGAAGGACTGGGGTTTCTAGTCCGACAGGTGCTCCTTGTGGCCTTGGGGAAGCCACTTAACCCTCCATTGTCTCAGGTACAAAAACATAGATTGTGAACCCTTCAGGGGCAAGGGAAAAATATATATACAGTACCTGAATGTACCACTTTGACTGGTAGAAAAGCAGTACATAAGCCTAGTTAAATAAATAGATGCATCCATAAGGGGAGGGGCCAGCCCCTTAAAAAAAAAATGTTGGCAATGCAGGGTTTTTTTCGGAAAGCAAAGAAGGGTCACGTGTCATTTTATTTGTTTCTTCATCTGTGTCGTTCATTTATTTTTTCAAATACAAGATAAATGTAAGCTCATTGCCTTCCTGCCTATTGTTCTTGCACCAGCGCACTCCTGGACGCAGCTGAACTGCATCTGATAGTGCGGTAGTGGCTGTTTGGCCATTTATTGCCACACATGAGTCAAGGGGGGTGGGGTGAATTTTCCAACACACGGGTACAAACTTGCTCTTAATTTTGACTGGATTTTCAGCTCAGAATCGAGATGGTAAATTTGCTGAGGATAACTGATTAAAATGAATAGTGTCTCTTTGCGGATCATCAGCTTTTGGAAGATTGATTCCATTCAATCTGCATGAGGTAGATTTGCATATTCTGACAATGATTTTATCACTTACAACTAAACCCTCGTTTGGTAATAATTCAAATATAATACGAAGATACCAAACCAAAACTAAAGCCCTTTCTACTCCTAATCTATTTTTTGTCGGAATAAACCGGAGGCGGCAGAAATCTTTTGTCCGGCTACTCCAGACGGCCTATTCCCCTTTAATCAATTTTTTTTTTTAAATTTTCTATTTATGAATTTCTACAATACATATCAAGAATACATCTTGAAACAGAAACTGAGAAGGACGAAGCAAAACATAACAGATTCATGCAATCCAACAATAAGGAATCATGTTGGAATCATCGCAGGAGGGGCAGGTAGTGCCCTCCACTTTATTGATTACATTAGCCTTGCTCCCTGATAAGGAATGGCTCATGAAGTTATTCTTCAAGAAGCGCAATCTTTTATTTAAGGGGTTGTCTGTCCGTATGTTTCTGGATCTCTCTAGGGAAACTCAGCGGCGGCGGCGGGATTTTCTCCTTCTCCGACCTGGAGTTCAGCAATTGGGAGGGCTCTTTTTCCTAAAATTTCCGTGTAAGTGTCTGATCAAGTATCAGTCTGAGTCTTTTATATTTTATGAGCCTTCCCAATTGCTGGACTTTATAAATGCCCGACATCATAGGGTGATAGATGCTTCCCCCTCTGCCGCTGTTTGAGCAAAATGGGTCAACTGTTTTTTTTCACACTTCTAATTTCCTATCGTAGTATTGGTTGTATTTTTTTCACTATTGGTATCCTCTCCGTTTTGAGGGCTAGAGTGGGTCGGGCATTTTGATTTTTTTCCTTATTGTTGGATCAATTTTTGATACATTTTTAATAACAAACTAATCTACTTATCCATTTGTTGTTTTCTTGTTCTACTTAAAGAAATCAGCGGTAATGCTGTCAACCAGCGTTACACGACATGCACGTTTCGGGCTTGTCGCCCTGTTTCAAGTGCCACTATTCTTCCGCTCCACTCTATACCGTAAAGAAGTGCAACGCAACACTCTATTGCATTATCATAGTTACCACCCAGGTCCTTTACGGCGGGGTTTACCAGTGGGTCAGTTTATTCAATTACGTCGGTTATGTTCCACGGTTGAGGATTTTAAGATTCAAGCCTCACAATTGAGAAACCAACTATTAGAACGGGGATATCCTCTGGAGCTCATAAATCAGGCATATAAGAGAGCCCGATAAAATTATGGGGAATGGTGGGATAGATCCGACTCTAACTCAGCCAGGGAAGTGGGTTCTTCTTATGTGGGAGTTTTACCATATATGCCTGGAGCGACGAAAGTGATGCAGATTTTAAAGACCCACTGGCCAATTTTATCACTACACCCCAGCTTTGCAAAGCCATTAATGATAGCCTTTTAAAGAGGTAAAAATATTGCAGATTGGGTGGTACATAATGATAATCGATGTCAAGAAATGGGGATTTGTGGTCATTTTCAATGTTTTACTTGTGACTTTTGTGTGTCAACCTTGGAAGGGAATATTTGGGAACATCCGGTGAACCATCAAAAGTTCTATAGCAAATTTCACATGAATTGTTTGACACCATTTGTCATATATGTTTTAATCTGCCCATGTGACTTGCTATACGTTGGAAGGACGAGTAGATCTATGAAAAAACGGCTTCAAGAGCATCGCTCTCAGATAAATGGGGGGGGGGGGGGGTTTGACAGCTCCGATGGCATTACATTGTCAGGAAAAACATAATACTTTTGCTGATTTGCGGTGGAGATTGGTGGATCATGTTCCACTAAATGATAGAGGGGTGATAGAAAGTTCCATTTAGCTTATCGGGAACAATTTTGGGTGTATAAGTTGGACTCTGTCGCACCTCAAGGTTTAAATGCTACTCTGGATTGGTGGAGCATTGTGTAGGAGGTTGTGTGAGTTTTCGAAATGATCGGTGGTTATTGGTCATCAACCGGTCATGTGACCACGCCGGAAAGTTTAAAGTGATAGCTTCCAGGGTGGATATTGGAGCAACACAGTTTGAAAAAGAGCCAGGAGAATCGTTGGCTTGAAACATATACAACTTTGGGTTACTGGATCGAGGAAAGGGTCTCGTATGGTTGCCACTTGAAAGAACTCTTTTGAAGTCACTATGGATGTCTCTTTCTTTATGTTGGGCTGCATCATTTGAGTAGGTCCCACGCTCTGAATGGTTTTGCCTAGGATAAGCCAAGTCCATGGACATTGAGTTAACGGCTGCGGAAAGGCGATAAGAAGGGGAGTCGGCTGACGTTTTCGAGCTGAGGAATGATTACATCTAGATAAGTGACTTTTTAAATTGATTTTATACCTACTGTGTAGGATGATAACCGGTTGGTGTTGAGGGGCTCATAATCCCCTTAATACCTTTGATAGGGTTGCGTCCCTGATTAAAAGAATAAAAAGGAATATTGCACCACGAGAAGATTTTTCCTTCAAGGTGAAAATTCCAACAAAAAATATATATGTTTGTATGTATGTTTCTCTTGTATTGTGGAATATATCAGTGGGAGACATCATAGGTTAATGTTCTAGAATAACTATTCTTCCGCTAGCAAAGACCACTATGAGCTCCCGGCCCAATTTCCAGTGCCTATATAAAGGGCATTGCATGTCAATTGGCTAATGCAAGCTGTCATTCATCAAGGACAATGATTTTATAGCAGGTCGCCCTGGTGGAGAGGCCAAGTAGGAAAGCATTTTGGTCTATTTTATAAAGACACATAGGGACATGTTTACTAAAGGTTAAAGTGTGTAAAGCGCCTCTGCAGTCATAGAAAGAAAAGGGTTGTGGATGCTTAATGCATGTTAATTTAATTAACGCATGTGAAAACATTTAGCTTACATGCCCCATTGGCACCTATGTGTCTTTAGAAGGTACTAGGAGTAAGCTGGCAGAAATCAGGCCGCTGACTTTTACGGCCCCTTGAAAGCAAGTGTAAATGCCTTCAGGTATATTATAAAACATACATGTAAATTGTAGCGCCAACTATGTTCTGCCCAAACTCTACCCTAGAATATGCCTATACACAGGTCTCACAAATACACATCTTGTCACCATGTGTACTTTGACGCACATATCCCTTGGGGTAATTTCATAAAAGGGTTTTACGAGCAGGAGAGGTTTATAAAATGATGCCCACTGGTTCTCCATGGCAATCAATTTATCTCAGGCCTAAGCATCGTGGCTATTGTGAAAACCCATCTGGCTGCAGAGTTGCCAGGACAGCGGGTTTGAAAAGACCTGATCTATACCAGATGTTCCCATCCTTTTTGGTTGTGGATATCCTTTATTAACCTCCACAAAGTTCAGGGACTCCCAGTTCTTCCCCCTACACTTCCTGTGGCCCCTTAGCTTAGCACCAAATCAGGCCCCACTAGCCCTCTTTACCTCCCTCCCCCATCCTGTCTCCAATAATCTCTCTCTCTCTCCCCCAACCAGTCCCAACAGTCTCGTTCTCTTTCTCTCTCCCTCCCCCTAGTAAGTTCCCTTCAGTCTCTCTATCTCACTTTCTCTCTATCCCATCCCTATCAATCTCTCTCTTCCTCACTGCCAATCCCTATCAACTTCTCTATTTTTTTCTGTATTCTGCAGACCCCCCGTAATGGTCTCATGGACCACAGGTCAGGAATCACTGGACTAGACCACATCATCCATCTTTCAGTTCTCTCCAGTTCCCTCGTGGGAGGGATATAGACAAAAGGTAACCCTGGAACAAAATTTTAGGACTAGCTCTCTCTATCTTGCTCACAATTTACAGCAAGCTGATCTGATGTCTTGTTATAGGTTAAAGGTCAACATCTGCAGCCCTGACTAGCATATCATTACAGAGTCTGGGAGTTTATCCTCTATCAGCGGCTCTTGCTGATACACCTAATTGGTGCTGACACTTAATTAAACGTCCTGCTAGTGACATGCAGTTCAAAAGGAATCCCTGATCCAAATTTCAGGAATTCCAAAGCCTGGGAATTATAAAAAAAAAGAGAACTAAAAAAGGAAAATAAAGTGATACCTTTCTATTGGACTAACTTAATACATTCTTAGACTAGATTTCGAAGGTTAAAACCTTCTTCAGATCACAACAGTATAAGCAACAGATGTCAATACCATAATATATAAATGAATCACAAAGTATTCCACTGAAAGTATGAGAAGGAATTAGAAGATATTCAGACAAGTGGATTCTAGACAACGCACAATACATGTGAACAAGAGCAAGAAATGTCTACATAGGACGACAATGGAAGATTCCCTACTGTAAAAGAATTAAGATTAGATCACACAGATCATCATTACATTGGTTCCACAGCATTTGAGCTGTAGCGAGAATCTGATAAAGAGACAAAGAAACAATTAAAGAAATTTCAAGAGAATGATTTGTTTTATTTCATCAAACGCCAAAAGAATACCATACAAGAAATAATCACAAGAGTCTTTAACTATAGTCATGTCAGGATGATATCTCATTTGAACAATTCCGACTCCCTCCAAGGAAATGGAAACCATTAGGTACAGTTCAAGGCCTCTACTAAGAACTAGAACCTGCAAAAAATAAAAATAGCAAAACATAAAGAAGTCAGTCATCTCAGGTTGTGTACAAGTCTGGTCTCCACATCTCTAAAATGATACAGTGGAATTAGAAAAGGTACAGAGAAGAGCGGCCGAAATGATAAAGGGATGGAAGAATACCCCTATGAGGACAGGCTTAAAAACTTAGGGCTCTTCAACTTGGAAAAGAGACGGCTGATGGGAGATATGATAGAGGTTTATAAAATCCTGAGTGAAGCAAAACGGGAAAATACGAATTGACTGTTTACTCTTTGGAAAAGTAGAAATTCTAGGGGACACGCCATGAAGTTACTAATATACCTGCATGTACTAATTCCACTGTGTATTAACAAGTATATAATTAATTTGCTAATCCAGCTTACTTTATACTTATATAGTAAACATTGTGAATTGATATTCTAATGTTTCCCCTTTATATTAAATAAGATGAACAGTTTTGATTAACCCTAACCAGACTGAGAGGCGATATATCAAATAATAAACACCACCAAACTATGCTAATTTATTTATTTATTTAACAGGTTTTATCATTTCAATCAAAGTGGTTTACACTGAAACTTAAACTTGGCAATGTGCATTAAACAGGGACATTGATAATGGTTTTTTCTGAGGCAATGGAGGGTTAAGTGACTAATACATTTAAAACAAATTGGAGAAAATATTTTTTTACTCAATGCATAGTTAAGCTTTAGAACTCATTGCTGGAGGCTGTGGTAAAAGCAGTTAGCATAGTTCAGTTTGAAAAAGGTTTAGACAAGTTCCTGGAGAAAAAGTCAATAGATTTATTAAGATAGACCTGGGGATAAGTACTATAGAATCTGAGTACTTTTGACCAGTGGCAGTGCAAAACCATGAGGTGCTTTAGGTGAACCTCATTCCTGACACCTCACTCTGCTCCTGCTCCCTCCCCCATTGGCATAGTGTCACCCCTCTCTGGGACCAGCGGTGACAATGGCTTTAAACAGCACCACAGCAGGTACCTAAATCTTTGGCTTTGTGGTTCTGTTTCTGCGTCTGTCCCTCCGATGCAGATTTCCTGTTTGCATGAGGGCGAAAATCCTGACCTGAGGAAGAAGTTAGGCTAAGAATGTATTAAGTTAATACAATAAAAAGGTATCACCTAATTTTCATTTTTCTTTTTCTTTTTATTTAACTACCACTAAAGTGGACTAACATGACAATCACACTACTTTACCAAAGGTTTAGGTAAACGTTACGGTGCTGTTTAAAACTATCACCGCTGCTGCTGGTCCTGGAGATAGGTGGCAGTGGCAGCGATGGGCAGCTCGTGCATCCTTGGCACTCTAGGTGACCACCTAAGTCGCCTAATGATACCACCGGCCCTGCTTGTGACCTGGATTAGCCACTGTTCGCAACAGGATCCTCGGCTGGATGGACGTTTGGTCTGACTCAGAATGACAATTCTTATGTTCTTATGCTGCAGTGGTCACTGTACAGTTAATTGGTTACTGTTCTTAAGCAGTTATGATCCAGGTTTTCTACCACCCTCTGGTCTGGTAAAATCTTGTGCACTAATGCAGTCTATATTACCCTCTGCTTACATTGACTTCCACCTGTCTCCGGCATTTGTCTCCTCCTTGTAGACATGGTCTATCTCCGTCTTCATCCACAGCCTGCTAGAGGTGATCCAAAAGAAGCTGGGTAATCATTACCTCTCATGCCCACTGGTTATAGTTTTTCTCCATAGCAGGATGGTGAGGTCTATGGGTAGTGCATAGACTATGCTTCATAGGATCCTTGAAGATTTCTTTTCACTCTTCTTCACTGGATCAGGTGGAAATCATAAGGACAGCTTGGTTCTAGCCAAGGAGTATTATTTCAGTCCTCAGGGATGGCATTCCCAGTATTCCCCTCCCAATATGGTCAATGAGGTTGCTTTGCTGGTACACTCACAATAGTATCAGCTGTGGACTGCTGAGTAAGAGCAGGCTGAAGGGTATAGTCATGAGGTTCTACACTATAGCATTCCAGCACAGCTTCTAGAACCAGCCTTCTTTGCATGGGTGGAGAGTGGTTCTTGCACAAAATCATCAATACTGCAATAAATCACCAAAGAGAACTATTTTACCTAGTAAGATGACTCACTGAATCCCCCACAAACCCCAACCAAACAACAAAAGTCAACCACCAACAACTAGCTGCACACTACAAACAACTATACCCAGACCCGAACCATAACATCTCCCCGCACACAGATGAAACTCCCAACAAGTGCTGCTGGCTCACATTCCATACAATCAATAGTAAAAATATTGAGAATATTCTAACCAAGCTAAACACCACCATCTCTCTGCTAGACCCATGTCCCCCTAACTGGATCAAATCAACAAGTACCAAATTCAGCTCAATTCTAGCCAAGATAATGAATGAAGCACTCCAACAAGGAATAATGCCTAGCAGTCTAAAGCTCTCCTCCATTCGCCCTACACTAAAGAAACCAAACCTAGACTCTTCAGACCCAGGGTCATACCGACCCATCGCCAGCCTCCCATTCTTGACTAAAATCATCAAGAAAACAGTACAGCTCAAACTTCAAAACCATATTGACGAAAACCACCTACTTGATCCTCAACAACATGGATTTCGCCCATTACATGATGTTGAAACCCTCACGACCTGTCTCATTAACACCATAATCAAGGGCATCCAAAACCATACACGTACTTACCTTTTGATATTCCTAGATATTTCCGCAGTGTTCAGCACAGTCAACTATAACACCTTACTACAGAGACTACACCTATGTGGCATTCAGCATACCATACTCAAATGATTCAAATCATACTTTAAAGAGAGACAACAACAAATAAAAATTGACTTGAACATCTCCAAATCCTATCAACAGATGCAAGGAGTACACAAGATTCCACTCTATTAGCACCCCTCTTTAACCCCTATGCATTCATCAAAAAACACAACATCCATTATCACATATATGCAGATAATATTATGCTGTACTGCCCACTCCTCTCCAATCAACTTGATTACACACAAATTCAAGACTGTTCCACAGAAGTCACACACTGGCTCTCAACCAACAACCTATCTATCAACTTTAAAAAGACTGAGGCTATGTTCATTGCAAAGTATACCTCATTCACACCCCCACCTACTATAAAATTAAACATACAGATAAATGTAAAAACTGAGCGGAAATATCTCGGCATCACTATTGACCTACAACTATCCTTCAAAACCCAAGTAACAATGACAGCCAAGACAATCTACTTCAAAACAAAGACTCTGCAATGACTCCATCCCCTTCCCGAACCAACAGATTTTAGATCTGCACTGCAAGCTCTCACCTTCTCCCATGCAGACTACTGTAACAATATCTACCAAGGTCTACCCCAATCGACACTCCTCCCCCTCCAAACTGCATTACACATCATACTCAAAGCACTTCATTCCCAACAGGAAACTTGCCTCAAATCCCTTCTACAGAAGCCACATACTTCCAGGCCACAAAGACAAATTACAATCAACAAACTTAACATACCACAATCCAAACATAAATACAGTATAACCAACAAACATGTCGCAAAGCATTTGAGTTCTACACTCCCTCCCTCCCTTACACACTAATAAACATCACCAGTCCTACATTCTGCAAACACCTGAAAACCCACCTATTCACTGAACATTTCGGTCCCTCCACCTAACCCCCACCATCTATGTAACACAAAGCAGATTCACAAGTGTAAATAGTTGTTTATAACATTTAGTATATTCTGTTAATAAAATGTAGAATTGTTTCAAATGTTAACTGTTATGCTGTTACTTGTACAACATATGTTTGCTGTAAAATGTTCTGTTCTCTGGAAACTGCTTTGACCCGGTGAAAAGCAATATATAAACCTAGCTAGCTAGCTAAATAAATAAATACAATTAGAGATATCATTTGAAATGGATTCCTGGCAGAAGTGAGCTCTCTTCCTCCTTGCACCTCCATGGGACTGGTTGAAGAGAGATGTTTCTTCTTTCATTGACCAGTTATAGAAAGCTCTTTGGGGGGTCTCAATTTCTACTTGGCATGAAGCAGACAGAGAATGTAAATGGACATGCTGTGATCTCTGAGGCCTGATGGTTCATTCCATTCCATTCCACCAACACTTCATGCTGGGTGACAGGCCAGGTACAGCAGATATCAGCTGATAGGGTTCTGAATGAAACTGAGGTCTAACAGAGGGGTGTAGGAGGAACGTTCTGGATGGATCTTCTGCCAGCTCACAGGCTGTTACATAGCAAGGTGGAAACAGCTAGAAAAGGCAACAGCAAAAGCCAGAAGGATGCTTGGCTACTTAAGGAGAGGAATGGCCAGCAGAAAGAAGGTAATAGTGGTGCAATCTCATTTGGAGTATTTTGTGCAGTTCTGGAGACCGCACCTTCAAAAGAATATAAACAGCCAGCGCAGAGGGTGGCTACCAAAATGGTCAGTGGTTTTGATCATAAGGTATATGGGGACAGACTTAAATTTCTCAATATGTATACTGTGGAGGAAAGGTGGGGGATGGGAGATATGATAGAGATGTTTAAATTTATTTATTTATTTATAAACGTTTATATATCACCATGTCCAAAGATCAGTGGCGGTTTACAATGAACAGTAATTAGTTGACAGTATAACAGAGGAACTTATTTACAGAGAACAATAAATGTAACAATTAATTTTACATTATAACTTATTTACAATCAACAGAATATAATGGAGAAGCTATTTCAGGACTATATGTAGATCTCTGGTACATAAACTTTATTTATGTAGGGAGGTAAGAAGGGTTGTCAAAAGGGTAAGGGGGAGATTATGACGTTTGAGGTGGCTGGATAGAGGTATTGTGGTTGTAGTATTGAAATAACTCCATCTGTGGCATAAATGCACAGGAGAGACTCTTTCAATTGAAAGGAAGCTCTGTAATGAAGGGGCATAGGATGAAGGTGAAAGGGGATTGACAAAGGAATAATAGTTTGAAATATTTCTTTATAGAAAGAGTGATAGATGCATAGAATAGTCTCCCAGTGGAGGTAGTAGAGACAAGGTCTTTATCTGAATTCAAGAAAGTATGAAACAAATACAGAATATCTCTAATGGGAAAAAAAGGACTGTAGAGCTTAGTAATTGGTGTGAAAGGAGAGACTGAATAGGCCATATGGACTTTATCTGCTGCCATGTTTCTATGTTTCTAAAACTTTCCCAGCCAGAAGAAGTCAGAATACTCAGGGTTTCCCCCCACCTTGAAATTCTCCAAATGTAATTATTTCTTTCTTTTAAATATTCCTTTTTGGCTGCCTTTGTGTGGAAGATCTTCAAACTATATTTTCAGGCGATGAACTCGCCATGAGTGGTCCACTTCCTGGAAGGCATGGTCTGCGAGTATCATCGCCCAGGATGCAGAACTCGGAACATTGGAGTATGAATCCTGGAACGGAAGCAATCAGATCAGCTAATTGAATGGGGACATCATGGCCTGGGCTTCATCGAACTTCTAGCAACAGTTTGAACTAAATAAATGTAAAACATCACCTCAGATATGCACCTTTCTACCTGCTTACTTCTAGCGTTTTCAGTCAGGAACGTGACTTTAAAAATAAGATTTGTCGCTTATCCACTACGGGAACTTCTTTCAACTCCCGCTCTGCAAGAGTCATTGTTAGCCACCATCCTGCCTGGTGTGATATCGAGGACATGGAAAGGCAAAAGTCCTCTGTCAACAAGACCCAGCATGCTTTCTTTATTTACTTCAGTTTCTCTTTCCAATAAATTGCACAAAGTGCTGTGTAATATAAAGCCACGCACAAGCTGAAATAAATATCAAGGAACGAACATAACCATGTTTTATCAAACAAAGGAAATGCTGTGTAGGATGACATTTACACACACACACACAAACACATAAGCTTCAGTTTTATCTTGCTTTAAGTTGCCTTTTAAATACATTTTTCTAATGACCGCAGTCATCTTTTCCTATCCCATCACAAGTAACACTTGAAGAGTAACAGGGAGCATGCATCTGTATGGTGAGCCCGGTGGACATGCAGAATGCAAGGCCTTGGCAGTCTCTTAGATGTCAGAAGATGAGGGCTGTGGTCTGAATGTGATGGGGAAAATAAAAACTGCTGGGAGGGATCGAGAGACGGCATATCCATAACACCCACTATATGGCCATAGGTGGCCAGAATGGCCTATGCAGGCTGGCAGTTAGCATCAGTGGTTAAGGTTTATTTTACTTACCGGTATTTATTTTAAACATTTTTATACCGTGCTTTCACAAGGATCAAGCGCGGTTTACAGAAAACAAAGGTATGAATAGTACAATTAGAATGGGTACTTATTCAATTACATAGAAGGTTACTAGTAGAGAAGAGCTGGAGGAGAAGAGCTGGTAGGATAGGCAGGGGGACTGGGGACTGAGGGCATGCTTTTCAGGAACCTGGACCCGCCACCACTCTAGAGTGGAACAAACGCAACTGCTGTCAAGACGCTGGTGGCACATGTCATTGAAACCACCATCAGGACTTATCATGCAGCAGGTCAGGGTACATTTATTCACCTATTCCAATCTGAACTTCCATTGCCATTTAAACAGCTCCAGTTCCTCATTTACCATAGTTTGGTGATGGCCATCAACAAGACATGGCAGCCTCAGTTTCTAAAGCCCTGGACATTTTCATGGCCATCTCTGTGCTGTTTTCTTCTTGGTTCCAGATGGGAAATGATGCAACAGTGTCTACACTGATGCTCTATGTGAATAAAATATTGTCAAACATGTAATATCATTAGATATAATAAGTATTTAAATATAAATCAGGACCCCCAGTGTAAATAAGATGTAGATATGTTATACAATGTACATAGTTCCCCCCAGTTACTTCCAAGTTGATCTCCTGTTTATTGTAAATACAACTCAGGGTTCCTGTGTTGTATGGTTGATGTTGAATGTAAACCGCTCTGATCTAAAATAGAGCGGTATAGAAGAACTGTTAAATAAATAAAATAAATAAAATAAATAAATAAATGAATAAATATGTTTCATTCCCAATTAAGCTTTATTCATTTTCCTACTTTTTCTCTTGATCAACATTAACACTCATTTGGCTTACTACAACTCATATGAAGCAGAGTACTTCAGCTTGTTATAGAAAAAAAACAGAATGATAGTCAAAAACATGCTAAATTAGCCTAATCTTGCAAAATGAGGTGAAAGGGGATATTTCATAGAAACACAGAAAATGATGCAGATAAAAACCATATGGTGCATCCAATATGCCCTTTGATATGTAAAGATCACTCAGGTTCTGTCTTACTTACTTTGCAGAGACCTCTAGTGGTTTCTATTAAAAATATTATTTTCAGACCCTTTTATGTCACCTAGTGTTGGCAGAACAGGGAACAGGGCCAGCCTGAGGCATGTGCAGGAACAGGGCGATATGCCACAAGCCCTAAAACTCTCCTGCATACCTCCATATGTCCGAGACTGAAGAAACCTGAATTAAATCCCTCTGACCCAGCTTCATACAGACCCATATCCAGCTTGTTGTTCACAGCCAAGATCATTGATAAAGCTGTGCAACATCAACTACAAGCATATATTGACAAGAACAATCTACTTATTTATTTACATTCTCTTATATACCACACTATTCTGCATCAGTGCGGTTTACATTGAACAAACTGAAATTACATTGAACAGGGCATTATAACTTGGAGATAACTATTTTACAGGGAACATGGGCAATGGAGGGTTAAGTGGCTTGCCCAAGACCACAAGGAGCACCTGTGGGACTAGAAACCCCAGTCCTTCCAGCCCAAGGTTGCTGTCCTCTAGTGGGATTTGAACCTCCGACCTTCCAGCCTGAAGTACCTTGCCCCAACCACTAGGCCACTCCTCCACTCCAATACTTGACCCACAACAATATGATTCCGCCAATCTCATGGAGTGGAAACCCTACTAACTACACTGATTGACAGACTGATAAAAGGAATGCAAAACCCCACACAAGGATTTACTGATCTTCCGACCTAGACATATCCTCAGCATTCGACACAGTGAACCACAGCATTCTCCTGCAGCGTCTCAACTCTGCTGGAATACAAGGCACAGTCCTCAAATGATTCCAGTCCTACCTGTCAGACCGACGTCAGCAGATAAAGATCGGAGCGAACACCTCCACCCCATACAAATAAACACAAGGAGTACCCCCAGGATCAACCCTCTCTGCACTGCTATTTAACATCTACCTCCAACCCCTCTGCATGCTCATCAGATCCCACAACCTCAACGTTCATATCTATGCTGATGACATCATGATCTAGGGCCCAGTCAATATACTCCAATCATCCTTCTCTACACATCAGAAATGTTTCACTGCAATCTCCGACTGGCTGAACAACAACAACAATTTAATAATCAACTACAAGAAAACAGAAGTGCTATTATAACAAAGGACAAAACATTTACCCCCCAAAAACAATAACCCTGAACAACACAGAAATCAAGACTCAATCTGAAATCAGATACCTCGGAATCTCCCTTGACCGGCACCTCACCTTCAAGGCCCATATAAGCAAAGTAACCAGGGCACTATAGTACAAAGCAAAGACCATGCAATGCCTCTGACCACTACTTGAACCAGCAGATTTCCGCAAGGCAGGCGATGGTCTTTCCTCATCTTGATTATTGCAATGCAGTCTACCAGGGCATCCTGCAGACCACACTCCTGCCCCTGCGGACTGCCCTCCACACAACAGCACGTATCATCCAAGGAGCATCAAGACATGACCACATCACGCCTATACTCAAGCACCTACACTGGCTTCCACTATAGAGCTGAATAATATACAAATCCATCATTGTAACCCACAAAGCCATATACTCCGACACCCACCCCAGACCTCCGCACACTTCTGGAAACCCCACCACAAAAAAGAACCAGACGCACCTCCACAATGGACACCCTGACCGTTCCCCTTGTCAGGACCAAACACAACCAACAGGCCTGTGGCCATGCATTTCAGCTCTATGCTCCATCACTCTGGAACAAGCTACTGGACTACCTAAGGATCATCGCCGACCTCACCACTTTTAGAAAACACCAAAAGACGCACCTCTTCTCCGAACGCTTCAGTCCCTCCATGTAACAACCCCCCCCCCCTACTATTTAGTCCCACAAAAAAGCTTCAACTCTTGTATATTTGTATATAGTCCTCCAGCCCCAGCCTAATGCACAACTGCATGCTATATATAGTAATACTGTTTCAATGTAACCCCCCATATAATTTGTTTCTTGTACACTGCTTTGACCCAGAGAAAGGCGATATAGAAATCCAGCTAAATAAATAAATGTAGCCCCACACCTCAAGGAGCCCCACGCTCGCTTGACTGGCTTCACCCCTTGCTGGCCTGAAAACGTCCAGGGTCTGGTGCTGTCGATGTTCCTGGCTGCGGGTCTTGTGCATCCTCTTCAACAATCTTCTTATATAGATTCAGAGCCTTCTGCCGAATCGCGTTGTCCTGCAAAGGGATGTCCTTTTTACAGCTGTCTTCAATCCATATTGCCAGGGCTGATTCCATTTTAACAATGTACGGGTCTCTCTTGGTCGAAACCTGCTTTGCTCCTTGCAGGTAGCTCTTGGAGACCAATTTTCTAATTTCGGCTTCTTTACTCCTTATAGAGCGTACGGTGCTTTCATTCACGCCATATTGGCGTCCTACGCTAGTAGCCGTTTCACAAGATTTCAGCAAATCTAAAACTTTGACTTTTTCCTCTAGCGTCATCACCTTCTTCTGATGCTTAGGAACACTGCTAGGAGCCTTAGAATGTATGGAACATTTAGGCATCTTGAGGGTTTTTATAAATAAGTATGCCAAGGACACTGCAAATAGTTATAACACTTGTAAGTAATATGTGTGTGTTGAACTGAAATGCGGGAAGATGAACCGCGATTTCACAAAGCATCCAATCAGCAGCGAGGAATGCTGGTAACCATACTCTGTGATTGGCTACTTCCAACCCTTTAGTTACAATGAAATTTTCACGGATCTGTGAATTCACGAATCACAAAACGTGAATGTACGAGGGCATACTGTATATATATATAGAGAGAGGTGATATATTGGCCTGGAATGGAGAGGAATAGGGGGGGAGAGAGGAGATGCTGGGAAGGGAGATAGGAGAGATGCCAGACCACTGCAGGGGGAGAGGATGGATAAGGAGAAGGGGATAGAAAACTGATGGTCTATGGTGGGGGGAAAGGGCTAGGGAGGTGGAAGAGAAAGAATGAGAATATGGACTTTGGGGATAAAGCAGAAGGGTGAGGGGCTTGGGAGATGTGAATTGGGGTGGTGAGAGAGAGAGGGGGAAATGGTGGGAATGATGGAAGTATGTGAGAGAGGCCATGAGAAGCTGACAAGGAGATGAGCAAGAGGAGGACAATGATTACAGAGAGTTGAAATGTGGTAATGGGGAGTGGGTGATAGACAGGGGGGAATAAACGACTAGCAAAGGAGTGAGAAGAGAAATAGGGGAGCTGAGTTGGAGGTTAAAAGAGAAGGTGAAAAGTCAAAAGGGGATTGAGAATGGAGGGTTGAAATTGAGTGGATGAATGCGTAAAGAAAGAAATGGAGAAAAGAACAAAAAGTGAAAGATCAGTATGTCAGAGGTGGATGTAGATAGAAAATGGAAAAAAATAGGAGAAGAGAGAAGAACGGACAAATGGACAACAGATAAAGGAGAGTTAGCAGAAGACACAAAGAATGCAGAAGAGAGACTGAGGCAATTGCGACTGAAAAATAAAATGTCTAAACAACAAAAGGTAGAAAAAAAAGTATTTTATTTTGAATTTATTAATTGGAATATATCAGCTCTGGGAAATGTGCTCTGATGTCTTTGCACTTTGTTCAGTATAAGAGGAAATTAATTTCATAGTTTAATTTTTCCAGTGTTGTGGTGCATTCAAAGTTTGGCTTTTGGGGTTCCCAGTTCAATTATTGTCTTCATATTTCTAAATCGTGATCCCTTGTTCTGTATTTAGTAACGGTCTGTCTGTTTTGCATATATGACAAAACTATGCTATTCTGTTCATTTAGTTTCTGTGTAGTAAACCCACTTATTCTCGTTTCCCAGTAAGATGTATTTGTAGTGCTACCTTTTGATAAATAGAGTTAGATGCTGTGTGAGTCCTGGTAGTGCTGTTATGATATGGCGGGTTTGCTATGGGTTCTAAATGTACAGGGTTTTGTAGTAATGCACCTGGCTGTTGGCACTGGAGGATAGTAATGCAGAAATATGATTGCCTTTCTTTATCCTCACTGTACATGCAAATGGTATTCAGACGCTCCTTAAGAGGCATATTTACTAAAGGTTAATGTGCTTTCACAAATGTTAATGTGTGCTAAGTGAAGGAGCACCCATTTATTTCTATTGGCACAGTGACACATAATACACATTAATATTTAGCAAACACACCCCTAGGTCATTGTTAGGACAAAAAAAAGAGGCTTGTGAAGGATTCCTTTGAAAGCCACTTAAAATTTTAGATGGGCTGCATATACATTTTAAAATAAAATAAATTAGATTTATACAAATAAGGTCTAATGGATATCCAAATATTTATGAAAATGAGGCCCCACAACACCCTTGGGCTGCCCCTGACAGGGAATGCCTTTCTTTACCTAAGTTGTAATAGTAGGAGGAGACCTCAGAACGAGGGACACATGACTAGTATAAAGACTAAACCCAGGGCTGGCCCGTCTATTGAGCAACAATGTTGTTGGCACAGGGCCCCATGCCAAC
The DNA here is from genome assembly GCA_033557465.1 of Ichthyophis bannanicus. Taxonomy (NCBI): domain Eukaryota; kingdom Metazoa; phylum Chordata; class Amphibia; order Gymnophiona; family Ichthyophiidae; genus Ichthyophis; species Ichthyophis bannanicus. The sequence continues at coordinate 43,517,480 of CM066042.1, read as the reverse complement.
AACATTCTGCACACTGCTCACCTTCTTTAGTGGCACTCGGCAGTTTTAGACCCCTCCACAGCCCATTTCAAGCCCAAGCCCCCCTCCCCGTAGAGCCCCGCGGCAGGCTTCAGCGGCTCTCAGCAGGCTCAGCACAGCTTGTTACAGCCGAATTGAAGAGCGTTGTTCCCTTCACTTCGGCAGCTGTATTGTAATGAAGATCGCAGGCACGCTGAGAGCCGGGACTTTGACCTCCGGTGTGCCTGCGATCTTCATTACAATACAGCTGCCAAAATGAAGGGAACAACGCTCTTCACTTCAGCGGCTGTAACGAGCTGTGCTGAGCCTGCCGAGAGCTGCTGAAGCCTGCCGCGGGGCTCTTCTGGGAGGGGGGCTTGGGCTTGAAATGGGCTGTGGAGGGGTCTAAAACTGGAATTGGGCTGGGGGGGCTATAATTGGAAATGGGCTGAATGGGGGGGAGGCTAGGATTGGAAATGGGCTGGGGGGGCTGTAATTGGAAATGGGCTGAATGGTGGGGAGGCTAGGATTGGAAATGGGCTGGAGGGCTATAATTGGAAATGGGTTGAATGGGGGGAGGCTAGGATTGGAATTGGGCTGGGGCTATAATTGGAAATGGGCTGAATGGGGGGAGGCTAGGATTGGAAATGGGCTGAGGGGGGGCTAGGAATGGATATGGGCTGAGTGGAGGAGGCTAGGATTGGAAATGGGCTGAGTGGGGGGGGGGTGGCTAGGACTACAAATGAGCTGATGGAGAGGACTAGGACAGCAAATGGGCTTTTGGGGAGGTAGGATTGAAAATGGACTGATGTATTCTCCAGGACCAAGCAGGAAGTCAGTCCTCACATATGGGTGACGTCGGTGCGGACGGAGCCCTCGTGTGGAGCATTTCCCCAGCTTTCAAAGAAAGCCTTTGGGAATTGCAGCGCGCATGCGCGGTCCCCTTCCCGCCCAAGGGTGCCATCTTGCTCAGTCTTCTTTTTTCTGCGGAGCCCGACGGACGTAGTTCGTTTTTCCCCAAGGAAAAAGTTGATTTTCTCTATTTTTCTCTTTTTTCTCCGGTTCGACGCCAGATCCTTTTCCCGCTCGGACCGATACGCCGGTATCGAGTCCTTTTCTTTCTTTTTCGGTTTTTGTCCTTTGTGACTGGCGTTCGCGCCTTTTTTTCTTTTCCCTGGCAGACCGGTCTTTTGACCTAGCAGGGACCCTTTTTCCCCGATGGCTACCAGCGGGTTTAAGAAATGTGATCGGTGTAAGAAACTTATGTCTCTTACCGACACACACGACTGCTGCCTCCGTTGCCTCGGACCCGATCATGACCCGATGATCTGTGGTCCATGTGGCAAAATGTCCTTGAAGGCGTTGAGGAGTCGGCAGCACCAGAAGGATAGAATTTTTTCTGACTCCGCGTCCGGCCGGGCCCGGACCTCATCAGAGGCCTCGATGTCTCGGGACTCCGGCCCTAAGCAGCGTCGGGGTTCCTCTGAGCGGGGGTCTCCTTCGTGGGAACATCACAGGAAGAAGAAACCCGTGAGGGTGGCGTCGGTGGACGCTCCTGGTTCCTCGAGGGCCAGGTCGCATAGCCCCGATAGCCGTCCCGGGTCTTTGGAGTCGGAGAGACCTGCCAAGCATCCTCGTGTCGAGATGGAGTCTGTTGTCCTCGTTGACTCTCCTCCGAGGGAGCCGACGTCGGGCCCGATGCTGTCGGGGCCCGAGTCGGGGGCTGCTGGGTCTCCTGAGCTCGGACTCAGGTTGACGGCCTTGGAGAGCAGCTTCGCTGCCTTCATGGAACAGCAGCGGGCATTGATCGCCGGTCTCACCGGTGCATCTGCCCCGACCACGGGACCTCGACGTCCAAGTTGACCCCGGAGGCCGAGCCGATCCTCGAGTCCATGCGGGCTCGAGTCGATCCTCGGCCACGGTCTCCCTCGACCTCCCGTTCGGGGCCGAGGTCGTCGACGCCGATACTCTCGGCATCGGGGTGGAGGGCGTCGGTGCCCGCCCGACTGGAGCCGCTCGATTCCTCCTCCGAGGAGTCGGGCTGGGAGACGGAGGACGAAGAGTCACCTGATACTCATCGGACCCGGTGTGTCCCATCGGACTCGCCCGTGTCCGAACCTCGGAGACGATCCCCACCGGAAGATACCCGGTTCTCGGACTTCGTGCAGGATATGGCCAAGGCCTTGGCCTTCCCCGCGGATCCCGAGGAGGAGGAGCCTCGAGCCGAGGAGCTCGAGGCCCTCCAGTATGACTCTCCCCCAAAGGAGGCCTTTACTGTTCCGGTTCCTCCGATGCTGGAGCGGCAGCTCTTCCGCATGTGGGAGACCCCGGCCTCGACACCGGTGTTAAGCAAGCGGGTCGATTCCATCTATCGAGTCCACAAGAGCCCCGGGTTCCAAAAGGCACAATTACCGCACCACTCCATGGTTGTGGAATCGGCCATGCATCGACTGAAAAGTCAGAAGATGTACTCCTCGGTGCCTCCCGGCCGGGAGGCCCGGAACCTGGATGCCCTCGGTAAGAAGTGCTTCCAGGGCTCTATGCTTGCTTGCCCAGTCCAGACTTACCAGCTCTACATGGGCATGTACCTCCGAGACCTGGTAAAGGAGATTGCCGGGTTCTCTGCTGGTCTCTCCGAGGAACCTTTGCAGCGGTTCCAGGCCTTGTCCACCGGTATTCGAGAGTGCTCGAAGTTTATCTCTCGAGCAGCCTACGATGGCTTCGAGGCTTCGGCCCGCGTAGCCGGGGCTGGCATCGGTGCCCGCTGACAGGCTTGGCTACAGTCATCCGACCTCGAGCCATGGGTCCAGGACAAGTTGGTCGATGTCCCCTGCCGAGGTGAAAACCTCTTTGGCAAGCCCATGGCTGAAAAGGCTGCAGAACTCGAGACCGAGACTCTGACCAGGACTAGGCTTTCCAGGAAAAACTCTGCCCCTTCTCAGAAGAAGAAGGGCTCGGGAAAAAAGACCTTTTACCCGAGGAAGTCATCTGCCTATAAACAATACCCTCATTATCAGGCCTCTGCAGCTCCCCAACAGGGTCAGCAGGCCAAGGGGCAGGGTCAAGGGCCCCGTAGGCAGAAGGCCCCCAAGCCACCAATACCGTCCCCTGCTCAGCAGGGTGGGGTTTTTTGACTCAAACAGCATAGCCTCTTCTCCTCAGCTGGCTTCTCTCAGCACAGGAGGCCGGCTGGCCCACTTTGCCCACAGGTGGTCAGCCGTCACATCAGATACCTGGGTTCTTCATATAGTCCAAAAGGGCTATCTTCTCCACTTTCACCAGGTACCTCCCTCCTATTTTCCAGGGGAGCCTCCAAGACCCCCTCTGCACAGGGACCTACTCCTTCAGGAGTTAGCGGGTCTGCTACAGGATCAGGCTGTGGAACCGGTGCCCTACCACCTGAGAGGTCAAGGCTTTTATTCAAGGTACTTTCTGGTACTAAAAAGATCAGGAGGCCTCCGACCCATCCTAGACTTGCGAAACCTCAACAAGTTCCTGGAGAGGGAAAAGTTCAAGATGCTTACCCTTGGAATCCTGCTGCCCTACCTCCAGCAGGGAGACTGGCTATGCTCCTTAGATCTAAAGGATGCGTATACTCACATCCTTATTCATCCAGACCACAGATGTTTGTTTGTTGTGGGAGGAAACCACTATCAGTACAGAGTACTACCCTTTGGCCTGTCCTCCGCTCCCAGGGTGTTCACCAAGTGCCTGGCAGTGGTGGCGTCCTACCTGAGGCTTCAGGGTCTCTTTGTGTTTCCGTACCTGAACGACTGGCTCATAAGGGGCCAAACTTCCCAGGAAGCCAACCAGGCCATCCTACGCACTGTGGCTCTGCTTCAGCACTTGGGGGTTTGTCATAAACTTTGCAAAGTCCAATTTGCTCCCGTCCCAGAACTTAGAGTTCATAGGGGCCAGGCTAGACACTCTTCAAGCAAAGGCTTTTCTGCCTCTGGACAGGGCCCACAGGCTAATGGATCTGGCCAGCCAATTTCGCAGCAATTCCCTGGTCTCTGCCAGGCAATTCCTGAGACTACTCGGCCATATGGCTTCCACGGTCCATGTAACCCCCAATGCCCGCCTGCACATGCAGCCTGTTCAGTGGAGCCTTCGCACTCAGTGGCATCAGGCCACAGGGAGCCTAGCGGACTCAGTAAAGATATCCGACCTCCTAGTCTCCTCTCTGCAATGGTGGCTTCATCTTCCGAATCTGGTGCTCGGAGTGGTTTTTCAATCCCCTCCGCATACTCAAGTGCTGACAACAGATGCTTCTCTTCTCGGTTGGGGAGCACATTGCCAAGGGGCATGTACTCAGGGTCTCTGGTCCCCTTGGGAGGCTACTCAACAGATAAACTTCCTGGAGCTACGGGCGATACGCCTAGCTCTGAGAGCCTTCTCCCACCTCGCCTCTCACCGGTCTGTCCTGGTTCAGACGGACAATCAAGTTGCCATGCTCTATGTAAACAAACAAGGAGGCCAAAAACCAACCAAGGGGCAAGCAGAGTGTGGGTCACTTGCGCTTTATTGAAAACCGAAACCCCGACGCGTTTCGGCAAAAGCCTTCATCAGGGGGCTAGAGGACTGCAAACAAATTAAAAACAACATAGTTCAATAAAACATAATAAAAACATAAAAGTATAAATATACAATCAAAGATATAAATCAACATAGATAATTTAAAAGGACAAACATCAAAAATGTGTATAGCATATTATACTCACACAAAGTGTAAAACCAATACAGTAGATGAAGCGCATAGGAACGAATAACCAATGATGTGGTTAATAATGCTGAAAAACAACAGACATATTAAAATGCAAATACCAGATCAGGTGCAATTGATAAATAAACCATGCAGTAGGAAAGACGAATGGGAAACCCAGACCAGGACAAGCAAAAATCCATACGCTTAAACTGCTAAAAAAACAAACAAGAATTAATACATATATATGAGTAAAAACCTAATAACATATCGCATATCCATAGTGAATTCTAAGAAGACAAAATAAAGTCAAATATAAAAGTAAACAAAACAAGAATTGGGCAAAAAAACCTAAATGGGAGCCAAGATACCATATTGTAAAAATGTAATATGTAAAAAGGGGAAGTAGAATTTTAAAAAATTGGCTAAACCCATCTAAACAAACAATTCTTGTTAAAAAGTGTCATACTGAGTGGACATCGAATATGTGAGAAAATAAATGAAACGCAAATGCATTCCGAACTATGTTGAAAAAAACAACAGATGCGTTCAGAACTATATTTAAAAATGTGGCTGAAAATGAGCATTAAAAGATTGATCAGAGAGTTAAAAATAATATGATTAAAACATAGTTAAAAAACAACAGTGCATGCTCTTTCAATACTGACAAAAAAACCAACCCCTCATAATGTGCTGAAAATTGGCGTACTTAAAAGACGTAAAGTGAAAGAAGTAAAAATATAAATAGTATGGCCAAAACGGCCTAGAAAAATAACTAGGCTATAATACCCTAGAACATTACTCAAAAAGGGAACCGGTACTCATCAAATTAGGCACAAAAAAACTGCTAGTGTTATGTATACAATGTAGCCAGCATTGCCTGGCTGTGGTATCAAAAAACACAACTCAAAGGGACAACAAAACCCGCCAGATCGGCAAATAGCAACTGTTCGTGTTGTATTCTAGAACATCACTCAAAAGGGGGAGCCGGGACCCGTCAAATTCGGCAAAGGGCACTACTAATGTTGTGTAAAAAGAAAGTAGCATGCTGAAAAAAGGGGTTTAAAACAAAGCACATAATAAGCCATTATGCATAAAAAACCTAACTTTAAAACATTTGGAGATTATAGATGAATACTTGGAAGAAATGAAACAAAACAATGCTGTAATTTAAAACGTGAAACAGTGAGAGCATATTGCCCCCTCCCCCCCTTCCCCCCCCTTCCCCCTCTTCCCCCCCCCTCCCCCCTATCCCCACACCCCCCACACCCTCCCATCCTTCCCCTTCTCTTTCTCTCTTTCTCCTTCCCCTCCCCCTCCCCTTCCTTCTTTTCTTTTCCCCCCTTCCTTCCCCCTCCTCCCCCTCCTCCTCCCCCCTTCCCCCTTTCCCCCCTCCCCTTCCCCCAACTCCTTCTCCCTTCCCCCTACCCCTCCCCCTCTTTCCCCCTTCCCCTCCCCTCTCCCCCTTCCCCTCTCCCCCCTCCCCCCTCCCCCTCCCCCCTCTTTTCCCCTCCTTCCCTCTCCCCTCTCTCCCCCCTCTCTCCCCCCCTTCCCCCCTCCCCCCCTCCCCCTCCCCCCCTTCTCCCCCTCCCCCTCCCCCTCCCTCTTCCCCCTCTCCCCCTCCCTCCCCTTCCCCTCCCCCCTTCCCCCTTCCCCCCTCTCCTCCCTCTCCTCCCCTTCCCCCTCCCCCTCCCTCCCTTCCCCTTCCTCCCCCCCTTCCTCCTCCCCCCTCCCCTCCTCATCCCCCTTCCCCCTCCCCCCTTCTTCCCCCCCCTCCATTCCTTCCTGCCTTTTTCCTTGTCTCCTTTTTCCCTCACTCCTGATTATTGGTAATAATAGTTTTTGTTCTTAAATTGTACTTTGTATATTCGTTTACACTTTTCTATTTTATTGTTTTTCCATTTGGTCCGAGTACACCCATACATATGTATTTATGGTAATTATGTTCTTTGACCTTTTTAAACGCGCCTTTTTCGGCGTCTCATGCAAAGTTTTTCACTTTCACTGACTGTGCTGAAGGTATGTGCTCTTTTAGGTGGTTGCTTTTATTGCCCCGCAGTCCCGCTCAATGCTGTTACATGATTTCGTTGTGTGCCTTCCGGTTTTTAAAAAATATTTATTTATTTATTTTTACGCAGGTACACTATACATTTTTAACTAGGTTCAAGTCTTTATTCTTGAAATGGATTTTCATGGTCCTCCGTTTTTACATCACACGAGCAGTTGCTACTTGCCGGTCTGGCGGGTTTTGTTTGCCTTTTGAGTTATGTTTTGACACCACAACCGGACCATGCTGGTCACATTATATACACCTATTATTACGGGATATTCAACCCCTTTGACTTCGAGTGTGTTCGATATTTACCGTACCATGACAGGTTTTATTTTCGGTGTCAGCGCTGAACCAGCATGTTATGCTGGATTCCATTTCAGTTTGCTCAGTTGGGTTTCCTTAACTGGATTTTTTATTCGCTGTCTCCCCCTTTTTTTTATTCATCTGGTATAAATAATATATGCTATTTCTTGGCTGTCTAACTAGTTCAGCAATTGTTTGAGTACAAATTCTTTTTATTAGCGTTTTTAGGTTTCATACATATGCATTTATGTTAATTATGTTCTCTGCTTTTTAAAAACGCGCCAATTTCAGCATCACATGAAAGATTGATTTTGCTTGTGCTAAAGGTACGTGCAGCTTCATCTTTGCAGAATTTAGTTTTTCTCTCTTACGCTGCAATATGCTCTCACTGTTTCACGTTTTAAATTACAGCATTGTTTTGTTTCATTTCTTCCAAGTATTCATCTATAATCTCCAAATGTTTTAAAGTTAGGTTTTTTTATGCATAATGGCTTATTATGTGCTTTGTTTTAAACCCCTTTTTTCAGCATGCTACTTTCTTTTTACACAACATTAGTAGTGCCCTTTGCCGAATTTGACGGGTCCCGGCTCCCCCTTTTGAGTGATGTTCTAGAATACAACACGAACAGTTGCTATTTGCCGATCTGGCGGGTTTTGTTGTCCCTTTGAGTTGTGTTTTTTGATACCACAGCCAGGCAATGCTGGCTACATTGTATACATAACACTAGCAGTTTTTTTGTGCCTAATTTGATGAGTACCGGTTCCCTTTTTGAGTAATGTTCTAGGGTATTATAGCCTAGTTATTTTCTAGGCCGTTTTGGCCATACTATTTATATTTTTACTTCTTTCACTTTACGTCTTTTAAGTACGCCAATTTCAGCACATTATGAGGGGTTGGTTTTTTTGTCAGTATTGAAAGAGCATGCACTGTTGTTTTTTAACTATGTTTTAATCATATTATTTTTAACTCTCTGATCAATCTTTTAATGCTCATTTTCAGCCACATTTTTAAATATAGTTCTGAACGCATCTGTTGTTTTTTCAACATAGTTCGGAATGCATTTGCGTTTCATTTATTTTCTCACATATTCGATGTCCACTCAGTATGACACTTTTTAACAAGAATTGTTTGTTTAGATGGGTTTAGCCAATTTTTTAAAATTCTACTTCCCCTTTTTACATATTACATTTTTACAATATGGTATCTTGGCTCCCATTTAGGTTTTTTTGCCCAATTCTTGTTTTGTTTACTTTTATATTTGACTTTATTTTGTCTTCTTAGAATTCACTATGGATATGCGATATGTTATTGGGTTTTTACTCATATATATGTATTAATTCTTGTTTGTTTTTTTAGCAGTTTAAGCGTATGGATTTTTGCTTGTCCTGGTCTGGGTTTCCCATTCGTCTTTCCTACTGCATGGTTTATTTATCAATTGCACCTGATCTGGTATTTGCATTTTAATATGTCTGTTGTTTTTCAGCATTATTAACCACATCATTGGTTATTCGTTCCTATGCGCTTCATCTACTGTATTGGTTTTACACTTTGTGTGAGTATAATATGCTATACACATTTTTGATGTTTGTCCTTTTAAATTATGTTGATTTTATATCTTTGATTGTATATTTATACTTTTATGTTTTTATTATGTTTTATTGAACTATGTTGTTTTTAATTTGTTTGCAGTCCTCTAGCCCCCTGATGAAGGCTTTTGCCGAAACGCGTCGGGGTTTCGGTTTTCAATAAAGCGCAAGTGACCCACACTCTGCTTGCCCCTTGGTTGGTTTTTGGACTCTTTGCGAGTCTGTGCTCTTTCTTGTGTCCCAACAAACAAGGAGGGACAGGCTCCTTCCTTCTTTGTCAGGAGGCACAACGACTGTGCTCTTGGGCTGTCCATCACGGAATCCTTCTCAAGGCTGTCTACCTCCCAGGTCAGGAAAATTGCCTGGTGGACAGACTGAGCAGAATCCTGCAACCACACGGATGGAGATTGAACCCATTGGTGGTTCAGCAGGTCTTTCTCAAGTGGGGACTCCCCACCATGGATCTTTTCGCCAGTCCTCTGAACCGGCAACTCCCGAGATTTTGCTCCAGACAACCGCATTGTCTCATAGTAGCACCGGATGCGTTTCTGATCTTGTGGTCCACAGGCCTCCTGTATGCGTTTCCTCCCACACCACTAGTGTCCAGAACGCTGTTCAAGGTCCTCCAGGTCGGGACTTCATTAATTCTCATAGCCCCCAGGTGGCCAAGGCAACCGTGGTTCCCGCTTCTGCTACAGCTGGCGGTGGACACACCAATTCTTCTGGGGTTTCAACACGATTCCCTGTCTCAGGATCAGGGGACTCTCTTGCACCCCAACCTCCAGTCCCTTCATATGATGGCCTGGCTGCTGAAAGGGTAGTCCTAGCTCCCCTACTACTGCCTCGAGAGGTGGAAGATGTAGTCTTGGCCTCTCGGCGTCAATCCACCAGGAAATCCTACGCTCTTAAGTGGCGTAGATTCTCCGCATGGTGTGCTCAGCACAACGAGAATCCCTTCTCGTGCTTGGTAGCGGTAGTATTGCAATATTTGCTCTACCTCTCCAATCTGAGCCTTAAGTCTAACTCTGTCAGAGTTCACCTTAGTGCTCTCTCAGCACACCACTCCCCGGTGGACAGCAGACCTCTTTCCAACCACCCTTTGGTGGCTCATTTCCTCAGAGGCCTCCTTCTACTTAAGCCTCCTTTGCGTCCACCGGCCCCTGAGTGGGATCTGAATGTGGTCTTAGAGCGGCTTACTTGTCCGCCTTTTGAACCTATGGCTACCTGCCCTCTCCGTTTTCTCTCCTGGAAAACTTTATTTCTGGTAGCTCTCACCTCTGTTAGGCGAGTGAGTGAACTGCAGGCACTGGTGTCTGATCCTCCTTACACTAGGTTCTACCGGAATAGGGTAGTCTTACGGACTCACCCTAAGTTTCTTCCTAAAGTTGTCTCACCTTTTCCCCTCAATCAGGAGGTGGTTCTTCCGACCTTCTTTCCCAGGCCGCATGCCAACTGGGCTGAGATGGTCTTGCATACCCTGGACTGTAGGAGGGCGTTATCCTTCTACCTTGACCGTACGCGGGAGCATCGGAAGGCTGTTCAGCTATTCCTTTCTTTTGACCCCAATAAGTTGCGGCTCCCTGTCTCCAAGCGTACGTTGTCCATATGGGTCGCTGACTGTATCGCCTGGGCTTATGGGGCAGCCGGCCTCTCGCTGGAGTGTCGAGTCACGGCTCATCGTGTCAGGGCGAAGGCTGCGTCAGTGGCTCATCTCCGCTCTGTTCCGTTGGCAGACATCTGCCGGGCCGCTACTTGGTCTTCAAGCCAGACTTTTGCGGCACATTACTGCCTTGAGAGGGAGTCCCACAGGGACAGTGCTTTCGGACAGGCAGTACTCCATAATCTCTTTGGGGTTTAGGCAACTCCTACCCTCCAGCCCTGGTGTTGGGCTACCGGTCGGGGGCGTTCTCAGAGAAGATTCCTTCCTTCTGTGCTGACGAGCTAGAGGGAGCTCATTTTTCCGCTTGGGGTCTCCGGTAGCCTTAAGCTGGGGAGTCCCATATGTGAGGACTGACTTCCTGCTTGGTCCTGGAGAAAGAGTAGTTACTCACCTGTAACAGGTGTTCTCCAGGAGCAGCAGGAATCAGTCCTCACAACCCTTCTTCCTCCCCTTGGAGTTGCAGTCATATGATTTATTTTTGCTAATTCTTTTGCTGTCTTTTAGCTATGTCATTAGACTGAGCAAGATGGCACCCTTGGGCGGGAAGGGGACCGCGCATGCGTGCTGAAATTCCCAAAGGCTTTCTTTGAAAGCTGGGGAAATGCTCCGCATGAGGGCTCCGTCGGCGCCGATGTCACCCATATGTGAGGACTGATTCCTGCTGCTCCTGGAGAACACCTGTTACAGGTGAGTAACTACTCTGTTCTGGAATAAGATTGGAAATGTCTGATGGGGGGGCTATTTTTAGAAATGGCTGATAGGGGCAGCTTGGACTGGAAATGAGCTGATGGGAGGGGGGCTCGGACTGGAAATGAGCTGATGGGGAGGCTCGGACTGGAAATGGACTGAGTGTGGGGGGAGCTTGGGCTGGAAATGGGCTGAAGCTCCTCCACACTCGACCCAATTTCCAGTCCAAGCCCCCCCCCCCCCATCAGTTCACTGTAATAGGAATTTGCAGATGACAGAAAACTATTTAAAGTTGTTAAAACCCAAGAGGATTATGGAAAATTGCAAGAGGATCTTGATAAATTGAAAGACTGGGCATCAAAATGGCAGATGAAATTTAACGTGGACAAGTGCAAGGTTATGCACCTAGGGAAGAACAACCCAAACTATGGTTACACGATGCAAGGTTCCACATTAGGAACCACCACCCAGGAAAAAGATTTAGGCGTCATTCTGGATACCATGTTAAAACCCTCGGACCAGTGTGCAGCAGCGGCCAAGAGAGCAAATAGAATGCTAGGTATCATAAGGAAAGGAATGGAAAATAAAACAAAGGATATTATAATGCCTCTATATCGTTCCATGGTGAGACCGCACCTTCAATATGGGAGGAGTGGTCTAGTGGTTAGGACAAGGTACCTCAGGCCGGAGGGCCAGGGGTTCAAGTCCCACCTGGGGACAGCAATCTCAGGCCGGAGAGACTGGGATTTCTAGTCCTGTAGGCATTCCTTGTGGTCTTGGGCAAGCCACTTAACCCTCCATTGCCCATGTTCCCCTGTAAGTATTAGCATATGTGTCTCATATCTCCGCGTGTTAAATGTATCCCCCAATTGACCGCTTTGACCCGGTGAAAAGCGGGATATAAATACAGCTAAATAAATATTGTGTGCAATTCTGGTTGCCGTATCTTAAAAAGGATATAGCGTTATTAGAAAAGGTTCAGAGAAGAGCCACCAAAATGGTAAAGGGGCTGGAAGGCTACTCCTATGAAGAAAGGCTAAAAATGTTAGGGCTCTTTAACCTGGAAAAGAGACAGCTGAGGGGAGATATGATAGAAGTCTATAAATTAATGAACGGAGTGGAACGGGTAAACATAGATCGATTGTTTACATAATCAGAATATAGAAAGACCAGGGGACCTGCAATGAAGCTACAGAGTAAACTATTTAAGACTAATAAAAGAAAATATTTTTTCCCTCAACGTGTAATCAAACTCTGGAATTTGTTACCGGAGGATGTAGTAAAGGCTGTTATTGTAGCTGGGTTTAAAAAAGGTTTGGACAAGTTCCTGGAGGAAAGGTCCATAAACAATTATTAAGAAGGGACCCAGGATAGCAATGCTTGACCCAGTACAAGCATTGTGGAACCTGTGTCTTTTGGAGAAGCTGCTAGGTACGTATGACCTAGATTGGCCACTGTTGGAAACAGGATACGGGGCTTGATGGACCTTGGTCTGACCCAGTATGGTATATCTTATGATCTTATGTTCTTATGGGGGGGGGGGGGAGGAGAATGCAATTAGAAGGGAGCAGATGCTGAGTGGGGCTGAAACAAGAAGGGAGTTGATTTTGGGGGAGGACTAGAAGGGGATGGGGCTGGGGGAATGAGGTTGGAGGGAGAAAAGATATTTTGTATGGGAGGGATGAAAAATCTCCAAATCGCTGGGTATTGGCAAAGTAAGTGGGGAATGAGAATGGAAGGGTGAAATTTGAGTGGATGATAAAGGAATAAAAAATAAATTGGGGAAAGAGCAAAAGGGGAAAGATCAGTATGTTAAAGCAGATGTAGAAGATAGAATTGAAAAAATCTAGAAGAGAGAAGAAAGGACAAATGGACAGCAGACAATGGAGAATTAGCAGAAGAAGAAGAGACCAGAAGAAAGTGACTGGAGCAATTGCAATTGAAAAATAAAATGCCCAAACAACAAAAGGTAGAAAAATACTTCATTATTTTGAATTTATTAACTGGAATATGTTAGGTCTGGGAAATGTGTATCACTAACGTCTTTGCATTTTTGTTTAGTACAAAAGGAAATTAATTTGTAGTGTTGTTGTATATTCCAAGTTTGGCTTTAGGGGTTCCTAATTTAATTATTGTCTTACGATTTCTAAATTGTGATTCTTTGTTCTTTGTTTGGTGATGGTCTATGTTCTGCATGTGTAACCGAGCTGAGGTATTCTATTCTTGTAGTTTCTGTTTGACAGTGCCACTTGTTCTCTTTCCTTAGTAGGAGATGTATTGATTTAATATTTGCAGTGTTGCCTTTTTAATAGGTAGGATTTGGTGCTTTGTGAGTCCTGGTAGAGCTGTTATGATACGACTGGTTTGCTATGGGTTCTAAATGGTCAGTGTTATAGTACTTCTTAATGTGCCTGGCGGTTGGCACTGGAGTTTAGTAATGTAGAAATCTGGTAGTCTTTCTTTATCCAGACACTCATTAAGAGGCATGTTAACATTATGTTAATATTTATGCAAATGTGACTTATTATGCAAATTAGGCTCCACAATGAGCCTCCGCACATGGCCCCGCATCCTCCTTGGACTGCCCCTGACTAAACCCAAAGGCATTCCTATCTTCTGGCTCCACAGCTATGCACCATGAGGGAGGAGGAGAGGCTCTGGTAACCCAGCCAGGGAATTAGTACACCACTAAGTAGTGACAAGGGCAGCTTAGGCCACTGCAGGATCAAGAGAGGAGAAGGGTACAGAGAACCTTTTTTACAGGGCTGGTGCTAGGGTCTCTTGCGCCCCCCTGCAACCTACAGATAAGCGCTCCCTCCCTCACTACTATTAATGGTAGGCTGCACCTCCCCCTTTCCCAAAACCTCTTTGTGAACTCTGTTCACGTGATGCTAGTATTTCTCCTTCAAATCAAATATTGTGACAAGAAAATTGCAGCAAAGTGGCAAATGCATAGCTGGAATAAAAATAAGTACTGAGGAGTAAATATTTAACATCTGGAGAACAGGCTGCACTAGCAAAGGCTTAATGTGATCGAAGCAAACATGAACAATGTCAGATTAATTTGCATATGGTGGATGAAGTGTATGCCAATACATTTCATGCATATTTGGTGTGGATATCTTCAAAATCTGAAAGCCCTGTGGCACTCAAAGACCAGAGTTGTCTATCCCTGTGCTAGAACATAAATAAATCTACTGGATTCCTACACCGAAACTATACACTAGCAGAATCTCTCAAGCTGATTCTGAACATTGAACATAGAAAGAGTCTTATCAAATTTAGAATAAGGACCAAAAAATAAGAAAATGCATAAACAAGAACTGAAATTGAGACCCTAAGAAGCTAGACTCTGTATACAGTGCAACAGCTGAGAAACAAAAAAACATTTCCTCTTGTACTGGGCAAAATGTACATAAGGAATACACACCACATTCCAAACTTGACATATTCCCATCACTAAACTGAAAATTAAATTCCTTTTTTAATCTTTGTTGTCTGGATGTTTTATTTTTCCAACAGCACATACACTGTTTTGTCACTTTACCCATCAGCCTTTTCCCCATTCTCCCTTCCCCACTCTCCCACCCAAAACCCAGCATCAGCTCTCCTCTCTCTCTAATTTCCCACTCATTTCTTGAATTCCCCCCTCCCCAACACAATCCTTGAGTCACTACTCTCTCCTTCAAGACATCTTACTCCTCTTCCCCTCCCTGAGTTCCTGCTCTCCCCATCATCCCCCCACCCTGACCCTGCTTGAGTCCCCATGATCTTTTTCTAACTCACTCTCCACGGCACTCCATCTCTTTCTAGTGCTTCAGGTCATCCACACCACTTCTCAATCCTTGCCCACCTTCTCTTATTATCTCATACCTTAACTCATATCCCAACCCATCTAACACTCATACTTGCTCAGATGCCAAGTTCCCACCATCCTCCCAAATCCCTGCTCAGTCTTTCTGTCCCCACTTTCTCTACTAAAGTCAGCATCACCACTCTTTAGCCCTTCTCCCACAAGCTTGGGGTCCCTATTCATCCCTAATACTAGAGCAATCCCTTTCCACCAATCTCCAAGTCTCTGCTATTTCCCAGTTTTGAACATCCACTCCTCAAGTCTCATCCTTTATTTGTTCTTCTTCAACCAATGCCCAAGTCCCTACTCTCTAGAGATGTCAAGAGTGGCCACTCCCAAACAGTGAGATTTTTCTGGTGTGACTGATGTATAAATCTGGAGAGGCTACTGTTCTCCCTATCCTCAAGCCTACTGCCAAGGACTCTTCTGATCCCCTTAATTATCATCCTATTTCTCTGTTACCCTTTCTCTCTAAGACTACTGAATGTCTGGCTGCCTGCCAGTTTCAAGCTTTCCTTCACTCATCTCACGCTCTTCACCCTTCTCAGACCAGCTTTCACGCCCTTCTGCTCACAGAGCATTCTCTGCTTGCTATTACGGATTACTTAGGCACTGCTCTTGATTCCCATCACCAGGTTCTCCTCATCTCCCTCAACCTCACTGTGGCCTTTGAACTGGTCAATCACTCTCTCCTTTCTCAGCTCTCTTCTATGGGTGTGTCTGGTTCTGCTCTTGATTGGTTTCACTCCTATCTCACTGACCGTTCCTATAGGGTGTCCTGGTCTTCCTAGCTTTCTGCTCCTCAAACCCTTCACTGCAGTGTCCCTCAGGGTTCTGTCCTTGATCCCATCCTCTTTAATATCTTTCTGGCTCCATTGGCTTTTCTTATTGCATCTCTGGGTGTTACATCTTTTATCTATGCTGATGACATCCAGCTTCTTTTCCGTTTTCCCACTCACTCCCCTTCCGTTATCTCCCAGGCCTCCAGTAAACTAAATTTCATTGCCAACTGGCTCTCCAACCATGGTTTGAAACTCTATGCCTCAAAATCTGCTTCTCTTCTCTTTGCTACCCCACCCTCTTTCACTCCCCACCCCTCCCTCTGTTCATGGTACTTTGCT
Organism: Ichthyophis bannanicus; assembly: GCA_033557465.1. Taxonomy (NCBI): domain Eukaryota; kingdom Metazoa; phylum Chordata; class Amphibia; order Gymnophiona; family Ichthyophiidae; genus Ichthyophis; species Ichthyophis bannanicus. The sequence goes on along the minus strand of CM066042.1, from coordinate 43,501,517 downwards.
TCCCCTCCAAGCCTCCATCAAAATTCTTAGTGTCTCCTTTGACTCTGTTTTTTATTCTCGTCTCACATCTCTTCCATCGTCCATTGTCCTTCACTGTCCTCTGTCAGATTTATTCCATTTCTCGATTTCTTAATCAGTTTTCCATTCGCATACTTCTCCTCTCTCTGGTTGTTTCCCTTCTTGACTATGCCAAGTCCCTTCTTTTCGGTCTTCCCCAGTCTCATATCCATCACTTACAGTTAATTCAAAATACTGCCCTTAAGCTCCTCTACGGGGCTTGCAAATACAATCATGCCATTCCTCTTTACCTTTGTGAATTAGTTCCCTGTTTCCTTTTGCATACAATATAAGATTCTTATTTTCACCCACCACATCCTTCTTACTGGTAACCCCCCTTTCCTTTCCCAGCTCCTTTCAGTCTACATCCCTTCATGAGCTCTCCGTTCTGCATCTCAAAGTCTCTTGAAGGTTCCTGGACCTCGCCTGGTCTGTAGTTCTTTGGACCATTCTTCTGCTTTCTATGTTGTTGCCCTACCCTTTGTACTCCTTCCCTGCCTCTCTCCATTCCCAGCTTTCTTCAATTGTTTCCTCAACTGAAAACACATTGTTTTGCTCTGGCCTTTCCTATGGGCGTGAGTCTTCATGCCAATAACCTAGTTGCTTAACTTCCCTTCTTCCCGCCTTTCTTTGCTTTAGCCAGTCATTTGTCCCTATCTCTCACATTACCTTCCCCTTTTTCCTTTTGTATCCTATGTCTATCTGCATTCTCCCACTATGGTAACTGAGGCTGTCCTCCTGCTGCATTCCCTTGTTTTCTTGTCCTCTTCCTTGTTACCCATGTCCAGTCCTCTCCTGTGCTATTACTTTGGTCCTACAAAACCGCCTAGATACTCCGCTATAGGCGGTATATCAAATTCAATATACTGTGACTGTAAATATAAGCATTGTTTTGCTTTGCAAATGAAAGGAGCAGTACAAAATTATATTTAGCTTTATTTGTGTTTAGAATTGTAATCCTTTAATCACAAATAAAAACACATTTGTAAAGTTGCAGGATAAGGACTGAGGAGAGCTGGGGGAGAAAGAGAGAGCAGAAGAGAGGATAAAGGATTGAAGACTGAATAAAGAAAGACAGAGAGAGGGATGGGTATTAAAAAGCACATGCGTGCGCATGTAGTTTTAATTAATTAATTAACTTTTATTTAGCAACTTCTTTACACCGCTGTATCTACCAGTCACAGTGGTGTACAGGGAGCAAGTAGAACACGTAACTTTACGTAGCACAAAAGTAACATTAATTCAGTCTCCCTTTCCTACTCTGCCCCTCTCCCACAAATCTTTCTCATCTCCCAGAGCACCCCCTCTCTCATCCCCACTTTGGCTTCAAAATCATCCCCCTACCCTTCACCACAACCTGCTTCTGTCCTCATAAGAACATAAGATATGCCATACTGGGTCAGACCAAGGTCCATCAAGCCCAGTATCCTGTTTCCAACAGTGGCCAATCTAGGTCATATGTACCTAGGAGTATCCCCAAGAGATACAGGTTCCACAAGGCTTGTATTGGGTCAAGCATTGATATCCTGGGTCCCTTTTTAATAATGGTTTATGGACCTTTCCTCCAGGAACTTGTCCAAACCTTTTTTAAACCCAGCTACACTAACAGCCTTTACTACATCCTCCGGTAACAAATTCCAGAGTTTGATTACACGTTGAGTGAAACAATATTTTCTCTTATTTGTCTTAAATAGTTTACCCTGTAGCTTCATTACATGTCCCCTAGTCTTTCTATATTCTGATAATGTAAACAATCGATCTACGTTTACCTGTTCCACTCCATTCATTAATTTATAGACCTCTATCATATCTCCCCTCAGCCGTCTCTTTTCCAGGTTGAAGAGCCCTAACCTTTGAAGCCTCTCTTCATAGGAGTAGCCTTCCATCCCCTTTACCATTTTGGTGGCTCTTCTCTGTACCTTTTCTAATAATGCTATATCCTTTTTACGATACGGCGACCAGAATTGCACACAATATTCAAGGTGTGGTCGTACCAAGGAACGATACAGAGGCATTATAATATCCTTTGTTTTATTTTCCATTCCTTTCCTTATCATACCTAGCATTCTATTTGCTTTCTTGGCCGCCGCTGCACACTGGTCCGAGGGTTTTAACATGTTATCCACGATGACTCCTAAATCTTTTTCCTGGGTGGTGGATCCCAATGTGGAACCTTGCATTGTGTAACCATAGTGTGGGTTGTTCTTTCCTAGGTGCATAAATGACTCATACTTTGAACACATCATGCGAATAGAGAGATCATTAGAGAATGACATCATGATTGGCAAGATAGAAGGTCAGCGCAGATGGATCGATACAATAACAGCAGCTACGGGTGCCAGTTTGTCAACAATGAGCTGCCTGACTCAAGACTGAACACAATTTAGAATAGCTATCCAGAGGGTCGCCATGAGTCGACTCCGACTCGACGGCACTTAACAACAACAACAACAACAGGTGCATAACTTTGCACTTGTCCACATTAAATTTCATCTGCCATTTAGATGCCCAGTCTTCCAATTTATCCAGATCCTCCTGCAGTTTTCCAAAATCCTCTTGGGTTTTAACAACTTTAAACAGTTTTATGTTGCCTGCAAATTTGATAACCTCACTCGTTATTCCCTTTTCCAGGTCATTTATGAATATGTCAAAAAGTAGCGGACCCAGTACAGATCCCTGGGTACTCCATTATTCACCTTTTTCCATTGGAAAAATTGGCCATTTAGCCCTACCCTCTGCTTTCTATCTTTTAACCAGTTCCCGATCCACAATAGTACACTGCCTCCTATCCCATGACTTTTTAGTTTTGCCAAAAGTCTCTGATGAGGGACCTTGTCAAAGGCTTTCTGAAAGTCCAGATACACTATATCAACCGACTCACCTTTGTCTACCTGTTTATTCACACCTTCAAAAAAACATATCAGATTAGTAAGACAAGATCTTCCTTGTCTAAAGCCATGTTGGCTGTCTCCCATTAGGCCATGACTATCTACATGCTGTGTAATTTTGTTCTTTATTATGGTTTCTAACATTTTCCCCTGTACTGATGTCAGGCTCACCGGTCTGTAGTTTCCCGGATCACCCCTGGAACCCTTTTTAAAAATTGGCGTTACATTGGCGATCTTCCAGTCTTCAGGTATTAAGATGATTTTAATGAAAGTTTACAGATTACTAATAGCAGGTCTGTAATCTCATATTTCAGTTCTTTCAACACTCTTGGATGTATACCATCCAGTCCAGGTGATTTGCTACTATTCAGTTTATCAAATAGTTGCAATGCATCTTTCCGGTGTAGCAATATTTCTCTCAATTCCTCTGCAGTATCACCTTTAAATACCACTTCAGCTTTGGGTAACATCCCTACATCTTCCTCAGTAAAGACCGAAGCAAAGAATTCATTCAGTCTCTCCACTATAGCCTTGTCTCCTCTTACTGCCCCTTTTACCCCTCTATCATCTAACGGTCCAATTGACTCTCTCACAGGCCTTTTGCTACGAATGTAGTCCAACAAACAAGCACAAATCCACATGCTATGTAGAACCCAGTAAGGAAATGTGGACAGCAAAGAGAAGGAAATTCTTTTATTAGTCACCTTTAGCCTATGGCCCGACACAGGCCGTGTTTCGCTACCTTCTTCAGGGACAGGCTAAACTAAAACATAAATACAACAATAAGATCATGAATAAAATCATAAATGGGTGAATAACATAAAATCATCACAATAAAAAAGAAGCCTAAGATAATAAATATGTGGAGTGGAGGAGTGGCCTAGTGGTTGGGGCAAGGTACTTCAGGCCGGAAGGTCGGGGGTTCAAATCCCACTAGAGGACAGCAACCTTGGGCCGGAAGGACTGGGGTTTCTAGTCCCACAGGTGCTCCTTGTGGTCTTGGGCAAGCCACTTAACCCTCCATAGCCCATGTTCCCTGTAAAATAGTTATCTCCAAGTTATAATGCCCTGTTCAATGTAATTTCAGTTTGTTCAATGTAAACCGCACTGATGCAGAATAGCGCGGTATATAAGAGAATGTAAATAAATAAATAAATAAATATAATAATAGTTATGAACCAACAAAATAAATAAATAACACATATCTCTATAAATAATCACATGTATATATAAACATAAAACTATAGATATATATGTGTGTGTATTTGAATTTATAAAAACAATCTGTCAAAATAATAGCACAGCCAATATTAAAACACATCATAAATGGAAAAAACTATCATAAAAGAAAAACTGACATATTTAGACTATACTAATAAGCATCAACTGTATAACTAAAGTTTGCTGACTAACATATAAAAACATAAATAAAAATCTAACTCTACACATATAAACTTAAAAAGGCATACAGAAAATGTATGGTATGTATCCATGTGTGCAAATAAAACATTAAACTATTCTCAACTCCTAAATAAACTTCATATATTGCATTTTATCAGGCAAATGTTGCCTAACCTAAGGTGAACTCAGTGGAATCAGAAAAAATGTCCCATCTATCTCAATGGAACAATCTAAAGACATTTATCAAAAAGAAGTCTTATACCTGTAAGAGCGTGACTGTTATTCTTCGAAGTTATTAATTCAGCATTTGCCAACTCTAATAGTAACGCGAGGGAAAGGAAATATACATTCCTTGATTAAACCAAATTACAGGATTTCATAAAAATAATAAATAAACCGTGAGCATTCATGTCACATATTACCAGCAAGATCCCTATTGTATAAACTGCCTTAAACGGAATGATAACTCGGCAGTATATGTGTCATACATTACAATGTAAAATATATCATCCTTCCCTAAGATCATCACTATCTTAAATATACACAAATAACTCATTAAAATCACAATGTTGTACTTCATCCATACCCTTAAAATGACTACAACCAGATATTAAATAAATTATACAATCACCCCGAATCCTTCATACCATATAATGGGAAAAGGTTAAAATATCCTACTTCATTAGTAATTGCGGGTACTGTGAGACAACACAGCGCGATAAAAATATATTAAAACTCACGAAAATCGATAAAGCGCCAGTATGACCATGTCAGTGTAACAATGCTCAGCCGGCAGTACTATCGTGGAACGCCGGTGTATGCGCACTAAAACAAGATCGTTCCTGCGAGAAATGCAAATTTCATGACATATCAGTAAAATCTATACATATTCAAATTTTGGAGAACATCAAGAGAAAAACCCCTCTTACTCACGCTGTGCTCAACGTTTGAGAAAATACTAATGTAAAAAGATATATATATATACATGAATCACACTATGCTTTAATCTAACTGTAAACTATTGATACATATTGTGCCACCTAAGAGACACTATAAAATCAATACCATAAAATATTACATCTATTTATCATATAGACCCATATAAAATACTCAATAATATAAATAATAATTATTCATAAATATATCATAAACATATATACTATCAAAAAGGAGCCTAATTAAATAAAATCATATGCATCTAAGGGTCCCAATTGAAATATTGCAATAAAATATTAACCCTAAACATGAATGAACCGCATATATGGGCAAACCCCATCAGGCCACAAATTTATAACTAGGTTGGACAAATTACAGAAAAACAGATAGATCACTATCCATATTTAATCCTTTGGGATGCAAACTATCCAGCGCAAAAATATATCGCTCTTCCAATCTCCAGATTGTTCTCTCCACATCCCCTCCTCTCCAATTCATCTTGACCTTCTTAATCACAAAAAATTTTAGATCAGAAAATTTGTGCTTGGATTCCTGCCAATGACTGACAAGGGGTTTATCAACTACCCCTCTCTTGAGACAACGTCTGTGTTCTATGATTCTAACACGAACTGGACGTGTAGTCATGCCCACATATAACTTCATGCATGGGCATTGTATCACATAAATGACATGACTAGTACTACAGTTGGAAAAGTCATCTAAGGGGAATACATGGCCATTTGTAGGATGAGTATATCTTCTCCTAACGGTAAGGACATGGATACATACTGAGCATGCACCACATTGGAAATGGCCCTTATGGGTAGATAAGAGTTTCCTCTCAGTCAATGCAGAAGGTACAAGCATATTTTTTAAATTTGCATTACGTCTATGAGCAATTGTAACCTTCACATCCTGAAATGCTGGAATAGTTTGAATCAAATTCCAGTGTTTTCTTATTATTTTTGCTATTCGATGTGATTGATAAGAATATAGAAGGGGGCATACAAAACCTACATCATTATTCTTCTTTTGTTGTTGCAATAATTCCTGACGGGGACAATTCAATGCCCTATTGTATACTCTCTTGATGTTTCGTCGCGGATGATGTCTGACTTCAAATCTATCAACCATTGGCAAAGCCTGTTCTTTAAAATCTTGATCCAAAGTGCATATTCTACGTATCCTTAAAAATTGCCCTACCGGCAAATTATTTTTGAGCGATGAGTTATGAAAACTTTTATAATGGAGCAACTGATTCCTATCTGTAGGTTTCCAAAAGAGTGTGGTAATAAAACCTTTGTCTGTTTTCTTAATAAGTAAATCCAAATACGCAATTTGATTGTCAAAGGTTACTTGAAAACGCAAATTATCACCACATGTGTAAATCCAGATATTAAACTCTTCTAATAAGTCCACAGTGCCGTCCCACAGCATGAGGATGTCGTCTATATATCTCACCCATAATTTCATATTCTATTTGAAAGGATTGTCTTTAACATAAATTTGTTCAAAATTAAAAACATACAAATTCACAATATCGGGAGCCATGGAGGAGCCCATGGCTACTCCCTTGACTTGTTTATAAAACAATCCTTGAAAACAAAAATAGTTTTCACCAAGGGCAAAACGAGCGAGATCTATGAGAAATGCCGTGGGAAGGCACCTGTGGCACTGCCTATTGACCAAATATTGTTCAACAATTTTTAAAGCTTCTTTTTGTGGTATGTTCGTATACAATGATTCTATGTCAAGTGTGACTAGAATCCAACTAGGGTTAAATTCCTGCATGCATGTGAGTAACTGAATCACATGCGTTGAGTCTTTAACATACGACCACATTTCCTGAACATATGGTCTTAAAAGAACGTCCATAAGGCTCATTTAAGATCAGGGAATGCAGCTGATTTCATCTTGGCGTGTGGGTGGGAACCTCTCCTCACCTCACAGACTGCCTAGCAACTGCCCTGCTCACCGGCATTTAAACCGCCGCTCCGGAGGCTCATTTAAGATCAGGGAATGCAGCTGATTTCATCTTGGCGTGTGGGCGGGAACCTCTCCTCACCTCACAGATTGCCTAGCAACTGCCCTGCTCACCGGCATTTAAACCGCCGCTCCGAAGGCTCATTTAAGATCAGGGAATGCAACTGATTTCATCTTGGCGTGTGGGCGGGAACCTCTCCTCACCTCACAGACTGCCTAGCAACTGCCCTGCTCACCGGCATTTAAACCGCTGCTCCGGAGGCACGCCCGCGCCTTGCGGGCCCGCGCCTGAGGGCCTCGCCAGAGGGCCCTTTGGCATGGCCCTTAGGCGGGGTCTATGGCGAATGATTAAAATCATACAGAAATTGTGAGTCTATTTGTCATGCCTGTAGTTTGTGAAGGTAGTCTGCTGTTCTGTTTTCTCCTATCTGTGCTATCACTTTGTCTATCTGTTTCTCCTACTCTGTCCTATCTTATTAATGGCGTTCTTTTCTTATTTTCCATAACATAAATGTAGGATTGTAAATCGCTCTGATGCTTCTTGGCCTGAGCGGTATATCAAATGTAATAAACATAAATTTCAAAATAGGCTCCATAAGTGACCCAGTAGCTGAGATTATCGGTCGTCTGGGGGGGGGGATTGACCAAAGATTTATGAATTTTAGGGTTGATGTAAATAGTGGGGGTTACTGGAAAGTCAACCATTAGAAATGATTTCTCTTGTGCAGTGAGATGTCCACATTCAAATGCAATCAAGATCAAATTATCAATAGACCTCTTGAGTGGAATCGTGGGATCGTCATCTAACCGTACATAAAATGTTGTATCCCTTAATTGTCTGTAGATTTCACTAAGATAATAGGCTTTATCCATAACAATAGCACCGCCCTTATCCGCTGGTTTGATAATAATACTTGGATTATTCTGCAATGATTTCATTGCCTTTCTCTCTTCAAAGGTAAGATTATCATAAGGCGGCCTATTATTTATCTTAATCTGGTTCACTTCTTTCATAACAACTTTTTTGAATGCCTCTATAAGGGGGTCAATATTCGGCGGGGGAACGCAAGTAGATTTATTCTTAATAATGGATGATGTACTATCTGAAGGGTCTTTCATACAGAAAATTTTTTTTATCCTAATTTTACGGAAAAACGTATATAAATCTATACGCACCTCAAAGGGATCATATTTCTTAACTGGTACAAATGTGAGATCCTTATTCAAAAGAGACTCCTCATCAGGGGATAAGTTATACTTTGATATGTTAATAACATTGGTATCTACTATCCCTGATAATTTCTCTCTATTGACTTCTCGGATCCCCTGCGGCCTCTCCCTCGGCCTCAACCCCGTCCCCGGCCCCCGTATGAATTGTATTGACCGTACGTGGTCGGTTTCTGATTGTAATCCCACTGGTTTTTTTGAGGATTTCGACTGCGAGATGAATCCCGTCCTCCCCCTTTCCAAAGGGAGTCCATATTTAAAAAAGGTTTATTTTTTCTTTTTTCATGATGACCTTGCTTTGTAATTACTTTATTGGAGGTTGAAAAGAGAGATGCAGAAGCATCTACTGATTCCACTGATTCACTCCTAGAGCGCTTCTTTTTATGCTCACATGGTTTCTCTGTCTGGTGTTCTTCATTTTCATTATCCATTCGGTCAAACATAGTAGATCTTTTCTTAAAATATAAACGATCACCTTCCACTTTCTTGCACCATGGATAAACATATCCATACATATAATCTTCCTCGTCCCTCTTAAATTTTTCCATCTTCTTATTCTTTATCTCTTTTTTTAAAAAATTTTTATTTATAGTTCTTTATCTCTTTGTAATAGGATAAATTATTTTTCTCAAAATCTTTATGATCGTCATCAAAATTCCTATCACATTCTTTTATCCATAACAACAAGATATGTGAGATATGTGTTATTTATTTATTTTGTTGGTTCATAACTATTATTATATTTATTATCTTAGGCTTCTTTTTTATTGTGATGATTTCATGTTATTTACCCATTTATGATTTTATTCATGATCTTATTGTTGTATTTATGTTTTAGTTTAGCCTGCCCTGAAGAAGGTAGCGAAACATGGCCTGTGTCGGGCCATAGGCTAAAGGTGACTAATAAAAGAATTTCCTTCTCTTTGCTGTCCATGTTTCCTTACTGGCTTTTGCTACGAATGTACTTGAAAAAGTCTTTATTTCATGTTTTTGCTTCCGTAGCAAGTTCCTTATCAAATTCTCGCTTTGCCTGCCTTATCATTGCTTTGCATTTAACTTGCCAGTTCTTGTGCTGTTTCCAGTTTTCATCATTTGGCTCTTTTTTTCCATTTCCTGAAAGATGCTTTTTTGGCAGCAACAGCCTCTCTGACCTCACCTTTAAACCATGCTGGCAGTTTTTTGGACTTCCTTCCACTTTTCTTAATGCGTGGAATACAGCTGGTCTGGGCTTCCAGGATAGTATTTTTAAGCAACACCCAAGCTTGATGAAAGTCTTTAACCTTTGCAACCGCTCCTTTTAGTTTTTTCTTAACTATATTCCTCATTTTATCATCGTCTCCCTTTCGAAAGTTAAAAGGTAGCACTGTGGATTTCTTTACTATCCCTCCTCCACTAATTAAATCAAACGCGATCATGCTATGATCACTATTGCCAAGTGGCCTCAACACCCTTATTTATTGCACCAGATCTGGTGTTCCACTAAGGACTAGGTCCAGTATGGCTTCCCATCTGGTCGTTTCATGAACCAGCTGCTCCAAGAAGCAGTCATTTATTTCATCTAGAAACTTTATCTCCCTAGCATGTCCTGCCATGACACTGACCCAGTCGATACAGGGGTAATTGAAATCACTCATTATTATTACTGTGCTGTGACTTTTGTTAGCTTCCTTGATTTCTTTGAGCATTTCATTATCCATTTGTTCATTCTGGCCAGGCGGTCGATAGTACACCCCCACTGCCATCACCTTCCCCTTCATACATGGAATTTCAATCCATAGAGATTCTACAGCAAATTTTGTTTCCTGTAAAACTTTAATCCTTTCTGACTCAATGCCCTCTCTAACATAGAGCGCAACCCCTCCACCAATTTGATCAGTTCTATTTGGGCTACTTTACTCTTTTTTGGAACCTCACTGCTTATGGTAGTATCCTTCAAGGATACCTTCTTCCAAACCATGCGCTCTTGGGCGACTGTTGGCTTTCCCCTATTTTCTAGTTTAAAAGCTTCTCTATCTCCTTTTTAAAGGTTAATGCCAGCAGTCTGGTCCCATCCTGGTTAAGGTGAAGCCCATCCCTTCGGAAGAGCCCCTCCTTTCCCCAGAATGTTCCCCAGTTCCTAACAAATCCAAAACCCTCATTCTTGCACCATCGTCTCATCCACGCATTGAGACTCTGGAGCTCTGCCTGCCTTTTGGGTCCTGCACGTGGAACGGGAAGCATTTCAGAGAACACTACCCTGGAATTTCTGGATTTCAACTTCCTACCTAAAAGCTTAAATTTAGCCTCCAGAACTTCCCTACCACATTTTCCTATGTCATTGGTACCGACATGTACCAAGACAGCAGACTCCTCCCCAGCACTATCTAAGATATTATCTAGGCGGTGCATGAGGTCCGCTACCTTCGCACCAGGCAGGCATGTTACCAGGCGATCCTCACGTCCACCAGCCACCCAGCTATCTACATGCCTAATGATTGAATCACCAACTATAACAGCTCAATATCGTCCTTTCCCCTTATGATCTTAATATCCATCTCAACTCTTCCCCCTCCCACCCCTTTGGTCACTAGAACTCCCCATCCCTTGCCTAACTTAAGTATCCCCTCAACCAGCTGTCACATAACCACCTTATTTACCTCTTTTCATCAATGCTGCCTTATTCCTCTATCATTTTTCTTTGGCCAACAGGCATGGAGATTTCCTATTTCTACATGGGCCTCTTCTTTCATCTTTGGCAGATAGGAACTGGTACATTCACTATTTGAACTCGCAGAGCTAGTATATATGGAGGTTAGGTTTATTTGGCTTGATATACCGCCATTTATTACAGCAAGGCAGTTTACATACAGAAATCAAAATTGGGATGGGGCACAGGACCCCAGAGCATGAAAGGAACTACATATTTGGGACAGGAAAGAGAAGAAAGAAAGAGCAAGAATCAAGACAAAAGTGAGTGGATGACAAGACAAACATGTACATTGATGAACCAGGTCAATTTGATGCGGCCGTCAGATTGTATGCAGTGATGAAAAGGTGTGCTTAAGTAGGGACCTAAATGTGATGTAATTTTCTTCTAAACGGAGTGTGGTGGGCAAAGAGTTCCAGAGAGCTAGACCGTAGAAAAAGAAGGCAGAGTGACGAGTCGATTGTAGGTGCGCATGTGAAGGTGAGGGGAGGTGAAGGTGGTTGATATGAAGGGAGCGGAGACTATGCGAGGGGGTGTGAAAATGAAGATCGGTTAGGTATTGTGGGGTGTGCGTGTAAAGGACATGGTGGACCAGGGTTAATATCTTGAATTGAACGCGATAGGCAACTGGGAGCCAGTGTAGATGAAGCAGTAGGGGAGTAATATGGTCAGTACGGGAAGTATGGGAAATAATTCTAGTTGCAGTATTTTGAATAAGTTGTAACTGATGGAGGTGAGTTTTCGTAATGCCAGCAAAGATAGAATTACAATAGTCTAATCGTGACAGGACTATGGATAACCTGAGGGTGGTTAGAGCTGAGGTGGATAGAAACGGATGGATGGATCGAATTTGGCGGAGGAAGAAGTAGGATGTCTTGGCTAGATGTGATATGTGGTCTCTGAAGGAGAGATTGGAATCAAGGAAGACACCTAGGTATTTGAAAGAGGAGACAACAGGGATCACGGAACAGCGAAGGGTTGGAGCAAGAGAGGGGCAAGGAGATCCAAACGTGAACCAGGTGGCTGAAGATTTGGCAGAGTTGAGGTGAAGGCAGTTAGAGGATAGCCAGTTCGAGACAAGAGTGAGGCATGCATTCAAGGGTGTGATATCAGGGTGAAGTGGATTAGTGTGATGGATGATGATGATATCGTCGGCGTAGAAAAATGTGGACAGACCAGTCTGCTGAATACAAAGGGCCAATGGTGTAAGGAAAAGATTAAATAATAAGGGTGCCAGGACAGAGCCTTGAGGGACACCACAGGGAAGAAGGGAAGCATCGGAGAAGGAGGGAGAGCCTGAAGGAGGAGCTATAGAAAAAAAATGAGAGGAAAGAAAGGAGTGAAACCAATGTAAGACAGCACCATGGAGGCCAGCATCTCATAGTCATGAAAGAAGGAGGGAGTGATTGACAAGGTCAAAAGCGGAGGAGAGATCTAAAGAGACCACCACCATGATGTCACCCCGGTTGTGTGAGGTGTGTAATTCGTTAAGGAGGGCAGTCAGAATTGTTTCCACACTGTGGCCTTGGCGGAAACCAGATTCTTGGGGATGAAGGTAATTGATGGATTGTAGATATTGTGAAAGCTGGTCGAAGACAAATTTCTCGAGAATCTTTGAGAGAAAAGGGAGGTTGGAAATAGGGTGGTAATGAGCGGGAACCAAAGGGTCAAGGAGGTTTTTTTTGAGGATAGGGCGTACAAGGGTATGTTTCCAGAGGGAGGGGAAAATACCACTAGAGAGATTGGAATTGATTAGAGTGCATATGGGAGGGATTAGGCCTAGTGATAGTTTCAGGAAGTGACAAAAGTAGCTCAGCAGTGGTGATGGGGTAGAAAGTAGACCATGTGTGAGAAAGGGAGGGAGGGGAGGGAGAAGCAGGGGAAAGGGGTGGGGGAGAAGATAAAAGAGGGGGGCAGGAGGGAAGACTAGCACAGAGGTCTTGGATTTTGCTGGTGAAATGTAAGGCTAGGGAGGGGGAGGGTATGGGAGGAGGGGGAGCAGGGGAAGGACCAGAGTGAAGTGAGGTGAGTGACCGGAGGACGGAAAAAAGCTGTTAAGAGGGATTGGTAGCGGTGGTAATAGAATCAGAGAAAAAAAGAGAGTTTGGCTTGATGAGCAGAGGAGCGATAGAGTTGGTGAAGCTCACGGAATAGAGTAAGAGTATGAGAGGTACGGTATTTACGCCAGATACATTCTGATCTACGGAGATGAGTGCGCAGGAGGCGAAGCCCTGCATGGAACCATGGGTGATGAGGGGATGAACATTTTGGATGAAATGACTGAAGGGGGACAAGATTATCAAGGACCGCAGAAAGTGAGGAGTTGAAGACAGATACCTGGGAACTAGGGGAGAGAACAGGGAAGTCTGAAGGGAAGAGTTGGGAAGCTGAAGGGAAAACTGGAGAGTAGAAGGAGTGATATGACGGCGCAGAGGAATGGAGGGCAGAGAGGCAAGAGGAGTCGTGCCCTGCAGGGTTCAAACAACTGATGAATGAACTGCACAGCACTCAGTGTATAATGTGCTGAGCCCTGCGCGAGATCGGTCCTCAATTGTTTGAACTACACAGGGCTCCATATATACAGACTGCCTGCAGTTCAAAAGGAGGCTGCGTATTCGCTGCATCAGCATTTATGCAGCTCAAAGCAGTTTAACAGCTCACTGTTTGCACCAAATATGATGCCCACAGGAAGAGCCAGTCTGTGTTAGGTGAGAACAGAAGCAAGGTTAGAGGTGTGTCAATGCGTACAGCGGCTGACCTCAGGGTTGTGGCCCTCGTGTTCTGTTCCCAGCGCTCCCCTCACTCCTCTGCAGCCCTATCATAGCCTCTCTCTCCTTTTTGGCCCAAGGGAGCAGCCTGTCTCGCAGGCCAAAGAGGAGAGAGGCTGCATTTGCTGTTGTTAAAGGGTGCCAAAGGTACAGCTGCTGTTGCGGGCCCGTGGGACAGGCTGCTTCTGTGGGCACATGCACTACTGCTGACCATGATCGCGGACTCTCCTCCTTCAGCCCGCGGGAGCAGCCTGTCCCACAGGCACACAATACCACTAGCTTTGGTGCCCCCCTTCCATGCTTACCTGGCTTACTGGGTAGTGCCGGCTACTCTTCCTTGAAGCAAAGTTGAGGAAGACCAGGCCTAAGGGGTGTGAGGTCTGTGATCACATCCAAGTCCAGCATCTTGCTCTACAGTTACTCTGGGGAAGAGGTTTTCCCAAATTTGGGATAGCCACAATGTGAGGAGAAAGACTGTACCTGCTTGTATATATTTTTGTCTCTGTCACAACTATTATTTAGTAAAGGCTTATGATTCTCCAGTATGTTTCAGAACACAACTTCTGACTTGGACTGAATTATTACAGTGAGCGAGATGTGGAGTGAATGGATCTAAGGTTGCCAGTATATACTGGTCCCGTCCAGGAACCCTAATATTTCCCAAGAGCTGAGCCTGCAAGGACTGTAAGGACTCTTGGAACTTCTATCCCCAGTCTGCCAAATAGCAGCTAAAAGAGATTCCCAGACTGGTAGGGGTCATACTACTAAACTCTATATTCCCCTCTTTTTCCTTAGAAATCCCATGTGTTTGTCCTTTAAATTCAGATACAGACAGTCCTTGTCTCTTCCACGTCTTCTGGAAGGCTGTTGCACACCCCACCACCCTTTCCATAAAGAAATATTTCCTTAGATTACTCCTGAGTCTATCGCCCATTTTGTCTTCATCTTATGTCCCCTCATTCCTGAGTTTTCTTTCTGTGCATTTATGCCATGGAGGTGTTTGAATATCTCTGTCATATCTTCCCTCTGCCACCTTTCTTCCAAAGTATGCATACGGAGATCTTTAAGTCTGTTCCCATATGCTTTATGACCAAGGCTACTGAGCATTTTAGTAGCTTCATGCTGGACTGTCTCCATCCTGTTTATAACCCAGAGGGCTCAGGAAATCCACTGCTTGCCCTGAGACAAGCGTTGTGGAACCCGTGTGCCTTTTCGGGAACCTGCCAGGTACTTGTGACCTGGATTGGCCACTGTTGGAAACAGGATACTGGGCTTGATGGACCTTGGACTGACCCAGTATGGCACCTCTTATGTTCTTATGCTTTGAAGGTGCAATCTCTAGAACTGTCCACAGTACTCCAAATGAGGCCTCACCAGAGAATTATACAAAGGCACTATCACCTCCTTCTTCCTGCTGACCCCTTCTTCTTTCTGTACACTCATGCATCCTTTTGGCTTTTACATAATCTTTTCTGGTCAGCCACCTCAAGATCATCAGATACGATTACTCCCAGGTCTCACTCTTCTTCCGTGCAAAAAAATATTTTACCCCCTATATTGTACCATTCAGTTGGGATCTTGCCGCTCAAATGCATGACCCTGCATTCTTTAGCATTAAATCTTAGCTGCCAAATTCTAGACTATTCTTCAAGCTTTGCTAGATCCTTTCTCTTGTTAAATATACTTTCCCAGGTGTCCATCCTTTGCAGATTTTAGTATCATCTGCAAAGAAGCAAACCTTACCTGACAACCCTTCAGAAATGTTAAAAAGAACCAGGCCAAGGACCAATCCCTGTGGCCTCCACTGCTAATATCCCTATCTTTAGTGTGAACTCAGTTTATCATTACCCTCTTTTGCCTCCCATTCAACCAGTTTCAATGTCAGACAGATGTAGGAGAGGAAGAAGAGAGAAAATACTGAAAGTAGACCCCAAAAAAGTAGTTAAGGGAAGACAAAGGGGAATAAAAAAGGACCAGGATCAAAGTGATTACAAAACCAAATGCAGAAAGAAGTTTTTATTTCCATTTTAGTGTTTGTATTATGTCAGCGTTGTACTTTAGTCGGTACAGAATTAAATGCATTTCTTTTGTGTTTCTCCGGGTTTGCACTGCGTGGAGAGTGCGGCATCTTGGGGGAAAACGGGCTGTGCAGAAGGTAGGGAGAGAGAAGTGAGGCAAGCTGGCATATCAGGAGCTATGTGCGGGCTATTGAGCCCCCATGGTTCTTTTGGGGAGAAGAGAAGCCGCCTAGAAAATGTGATCCCGCCCCTTTGCCAGTACCCGTAGGTAGGGGTTAAGGAGTTTAAGTTCCTTCTTCAAACTAATGTTCTGCCACTTCCTGGAGCAGGGCTCGTAGGGAAATGTAGTTTATCACCAGTTCAAATGAAGAGTAGTGTGACTCAGAATGCTTTCAAGCAAAAAGGGATTTATTTCCCCTCCCGGGGTTGGACTCCACAAGGATAAAAGGTAACACAAAGTTATCTGCTCTTTGGCAGAAAAGGACAAAATAAGAATAGCTTCCTTCAGCATAAAATAAACATTTCTTTCCAGCAGGTTAAACTTCACCGCACTGTTTCATACAGCTCTGTTTTTCTCACAGCCAGCTTGTATTTTCTCCACCTTATATTTCTAACACAAAGATATTATTTGTTCAGACAAGGTAATCGTGCAATCCATTTCCTCTGTGGGATAATTCATACAGGATGGCTCCGTGTCCATGAATTCCACCTCTGAGGTAGGAATAGTCTGACCAGTTCTTTCTAGGGCCGCGCCCTTTTCTCCAACCCTGAGCTTTTCAATACATTCAGGATTTAAGTACTGTTTAAAACCAGTACCGTAGCCCCAACCTTCCAGGTCATTAAATTCACAAGAATCCCTGTAATCCCAGCCCTTGGGCTTACCTGGGGACCTGGCTGTGGAAGCTTTTCTCTGGGGTTTAAAAATGCCGGTTGGTTCCCTACTGAACCTGTGTGAGGCAGTTTCCAACTGCCTTCCTGGCTGTTTATAATCCAGAGTATGCTTCAGCTGGTCTGGTCTGCTCCTCCTATAGCTCTCAGCCGGAGCCTCTGACCTCCCTTCAGCTGGAAACTCCGTCCACCTTCTGACTGGACGTCCGCTTTCCTTCCTCTCTCTCCTCTCTCTGCCTGCTGGGGCTTCCTTATGAGACAGCTTTCCTGGGTAGGGCCTGGCTCCACCCCCTAGCAGGTGTTCAGACTTTCCCCGTGACTCTTTGCTAAGCTGATAGCAGGGGCGTGTTTCCTTCTCTCGTGCCTGGTTTCCCTGACAACTGGTAGCCATGTGCCTTTGTTTATCTTGCAGCCCTGCACTTTCTACCTGATTTTTAAGCTTTTCTACCGGGCCAGAAGGACTTGCTATGTCACAGATCCCCCCACTTAAAATATTACGGGCTGCCGGAACCTGTGACGGACAGCACGTAATCCGACCTCTGGGGCACCTGTGATGGTCTGTACTGGCAAACTCTACTGTTGCTACTCTTTCTTTCCAGGGTTTCAAAACATTGACATGGTAGGTTTGGCGCCTACCCCTACTATTTTCCACACGGTAAGACACAAGACCCACCCTCTTCACTATCGTGCAGGGTCCCTTCCACCTCGACTCAAATTTGGGTCCTACCTCGGCCACCATAACGACTACTTTATCCCCCACCGCCAATTGGCGATGTTTTGTTCCCCTATCATAGCATTTCTTTTGCTTCCTTTGGCTAGCCTGCAAGTTTTCCAGGGAAATATGAGACGTTCTTTCCAAACGCCTCCTCAGGTCTCTCAAGAACTGGGGTACTTCCGTCTCTTCCCTGTCGGGCTCTACCCACTGTTCCCTCAATATATCGAGAACTCCTCTGGGGGCTCTCCCGAATAGCAATTCGTAGGGGGACGCCCCCTAGGGACGCCTGTATGCATTCCCTGCACGCATACAGTACAAACGGTAACAGTGTATCCCATTCGGATGTCTGTCCATCCAATCCTCACCTAAGCATTTGCTTAATGGTTTGGTTCATACGCTCGACCATGCCATTGGCCTGGGGGTGGTATGCTGCCGTGCGTACATGGTGGATGCCAAAGGCATCCCACACAGTGGCCAAATACCTAGACATGAAATTGCTCCCTTGGTCAGTCACCATCTCCTGTGGGAAGCCAACCTCACAGAATAGTTTAATGAGCTCCAGGGCTATTGTCCTGGCAGACGTGCTCCTGAGAGGTATGGCCCAGGGGAAGCGTGTTGCCTGATCCATAATCACCAGCACGTATTGAAAGCCCCGGGGAGTCCTATCGAGCGGCCCTATAATATCCATAGCCATTCGCCGTATTGGCGTGGATATGGCCGGTGTGGATATCATTGGTACTGCTTTGGGCTTGGACGCACTAACCCTTTGGCAAGCGGGGCATGCCTCGCAATATCGGGAAGTTTCCCTGAAGACCCCCAGCCAGTAAAAGCGGGCCAGAACCTGGTCCAAGGTCCCCTGAATTCCCTTGTGGGCTCCCATTGGGTGGTCGTGGGCAAGTCTCAGTACAATGGCCTTGAATGTGGTCGGTACCACCAGTTGTTTCCTTACTTCCCCTGTAAGTGGGTTGTTACTCTCCCTGTATAGAATACCATCTTCCAATAGGAATCGGGGCAGAGTGTCTCTCTGTTCCTGGGCATAGATAAAGGCCTGTTTTTAAAGCGGGATCCGCTTTTTGTTCCCCAGGGAAGGAAGGGAATTTCCTTACTAATTCCACGGGTACCCAGGGTAGCCCCTCCCCGGCTTCTAACCCCGCCCTTCCTTGGGTTCTACGTTGCCTTTCTTGTTTTCTGGTTGCCTTTTCTTTCCGCACCTTGTGAGAGGGGGCGCCAAAGAGGTCGGTCTGAGCGGGCAGTGGGTCTATCATTTCCTCTCCCTGTACCCTTTCGGTCTCAGGGGAATCCTCCCTATCTCGGGATGGACCCGCTACCTCTCTATCAGGACCATTATCCTCCTGAGGGGTTCTCGCTTGGGAACGAGTGGAGACACAACCTGCCTTTTCTTCTACACCCCTTCCCATTCCCTGTGAAAATAGGGGCCAATCATTCCCTAGGATGACATCGTATAGTAGCTGGGGTACGATTGCCACCTTCACCTTTTTTCGTGCGGCTAACCCTTCTATAGTAAGGTTATAAACGGGATAGTAGGAGGCAGACCCGTGCACACATTGCACCCTTACTTGTCCCACTGCTTGACCTGGCGCGGACTGGGCTTGTATGGCCTCCCAGAGCCGTTGGGAGATCATGCTCTGTTTCCGCTCCAGAGTCGAGCAGTGCCTGGGTTCTTACACCCTCCACTTGTACTGGGAGCAAAAACCCTGATTGGCCTTTCTTTCCAATACCAGCCATTAATGCCCTGCGTGCATCACAGTCCCTTTGAAAATGTCCTATGCCCCCACATTTAAAACATTTTCCCATCACATTGGACATATATACATTTTCATCAGGCCATTTACTTAGTACATTTTTACTCTTATCACCAGACTTTGCTGCACCTGGAACGCTGGATTTTGGGGCTTTGGCAAATTCAGCCTCAAAATACCTCTCCGTCATACCAGCCGTTTCCTCTGCAGTTTTACAGTCCTGCAGCATAAGGAAGGTTTTTATTTCCGCTGGTACTGTCTCTAAATATTGTTCTAAAATTAACTCATCCATTATGGACTCAACCGTTCTATGCTCCGGTTTTACCCATTTCCAGGCCAAGCCTTTCATTCTATAGTAAAGGGCCTTTGGAGTTTCTCCAGGCCTCAACTTGGCCTTCCTAAATTGGCGCCTATAGAATGAAGGGGTCAGCCCAAGCCTATCCCTCACCACATTTTTAATTGCCTCATAGTCAGTTGTTAATGCAACAGGCATTGACTTATAAGCTAATAAGGCTTCACCAGATAGGGACATGGCAAACCTGAGAGCCCATTGCTCCCTAGGCAGCTTTATGGCCTCTGCCAGATGCTCAAAGGCGTCCACATAATCATCAATGTTATCTGTGGGAGCCAATTGTCCCAGCCTAAAGACATCCCCACCAAGCAGTCCTACCCCACGGGTATATGGGCAAGTCTTTTGTTGGCTCCTGTTGCTTCTTTACCAACAGCTCCATCAACTCCTTCATCGGCTTCTGTTGTTCCAGAATGGCAGCCATGGCGTGGTCCTGGACTCTGCGAGTCATTTCCAGCTGTTTGTCCCACTGTAGAGACATCCATCTTAACATCTCTTGGGGATCCATTTCAGCTGCTCAGGTACCTGGAAAACACACAAGAAGAAGACCCAAGTGCGGTCCACACAAAAAAAAAAATTTCCTCTTTTTTTTTTTTTTTTGACCCTTGTGCACTACTGCTGTGCACTACCTTTCTCTGTTTATCCCTCTACACTTATGCCTAGCCACAATTACCTGGGCTCAGTGCAGAGTCAAGCACTGAGAAAGTAGTTTCTTTGTCTGACCGGTAGTAAGTCGAGCACCGGCTCCTCCTGGGTATCAGCTGCTCCTTGCTGCTGGACTCTTGTCCCTCCAGGTGTCCTTTAAATCCGAGTAAAATCCAAACTACTACGCCATTGTGATCCCGCCCCTTTGCCAGTACCCGTAGGTAGGGGTTAAGGAGTTTAAGTTCCTTCTTCAAACTAATGTTCTGCCACTTCCTGGAGCAGGGCTCGTAGGGAAATGTAGTTTATCACCAGTTCAAATGAAGAGTAGTGTGACTCAGAATGCTTTCAAGCAAAAAGGGATTTATTTCCCCTCCTGGGGTTGGACTCCACAAGGATAAAAGGTAACACAAAGTTATCTGCTCTTTGGCAGAAAAGGACAAAATAAGAATAGCTTCCTTCAGCATAAAATAAACATTTCTTTCCAGCAGGTTAAACTTCACCGCACTGTTTCATACAGCTCTGTTTTTCTCACAGCCAGCTTGTATTTTCTCCACCTTATATTTCTAACACAAAGATATTATTTGTTCAGACAAGGTAATCGTGCAATCCATTTCCTCTGTGGGATAATTCATACAGGATGGCTCCGTGTCCATGAATTCCACCTCTGAGGTAGGAATAGTCTGACCAGTTCTTTCTAGGGCCGCGCCCTTTTCTCCAACCCTGAGCTTTTCAATACATTCAGGATTTAAGTACTGTTTAAAACCAGTACCGTAGCCCCAACCTTCCAGGTCATTAAATTCACAAGAATCCCTGTAATCCCAGCCCTTGGGCTTACCTGGGGACCTGGCTGTGGAAGCTTTTCTCTGGGGTTTAAAAATGCCGGTTGGTTCCCTACTGAACCTGTGTGAGGCAGTTTCCAACTGCCTTCCTGGCTGTTTATAATCCAGAGTATGCTTCAGCTGGTCTGGTCTGCTCCTCCTATAGCTCTCAGCCGGAGCCTCTGACCTCCCTTCAGCTGGAAACTCCGTCCACCTTCTGACTGGACGTCCGCTTTCCTTCCTCTCTCTCCTCTCTCTGCCTGCTGGGGCTTCCTTATGAGACAGCTTTCCTGGGTAGGGCCTGGCTCCACCCCCTAGCAGGTGTTCAGACTTTCCCCGTGACTCTTTGCTAAGCTGATAGCAGGGGCGTGTTTCCTTCTCTCGTGCCTGGTTTCCCTGACAACTGGTAGCCATGTGCCTTTGTTTATCTTGCAGCCCTGCACTTTCTACCTGATTTTTAAGCTTTTCTACCGGGCCAGAAGGACGTGCTATGTCACAAAAGTCAATGATCCAGGACGACCCTTTGCCTCCACTGTTGCCCCTTCTGGGGTCTGCAGCAGTGGCAATGGTCTCAAATAGCCCCACAGCACTTACTTTAAAGCCTCCAGTGCTACGAGGCTGTTTGACTTCCACTCGCAAGGGATGAGGTTCAGCTAGGACGCCTCATCTCCTCCCACCGGTCCTGCTACCAAGCCCCCCTCATCATTATTATAGGGAGAGGAAACAGTACTATCATGGGGCCCCGAGCTCTCCATCATCCTTGTGGGGGTGGGAAGGAGGATGTTGTTCCGAAGGCCATGAAGCTCCCTATTATTGTTGTGGGGTTTCCTTGTTCTGCAGTTGGTGGCCTGTCTGTGCTGTGCTCTGTGTATGTCACTGCAGTACAGTATTCTGCTAGTGTTTACTTCATGAATATTTCGCAGACTGGTTTGTACCACTAGGAGGCGTACTGTGCTTCATCCAGGGCCTTGTGTAGCATTTCCAGTGCCACCTTTTCATAGGTACTGTTCATAGGTACTGTTGTTGCTATGTGAGTCTTGGCAGTTGGTACTATAATGGTATAGCAGGTTGACTGTAGATCCTGAGCGCACGTTTTGTAGGGTTTTGTATTACTTTATAACGTGCCTGGCAATGGAGGAACCTGTTAACAATGTATGATAACTAATTATGTGTCAGTTTATGCTTTGTTTTATTATTGTATTTCTTAAATTGGTTGATGTTTATTTATGTTTTTTGTATGTTTTTGAATATTTTTGAATATTGGTCATTAATATTTAATTTTATGAATTAACCCTTGATGTAGGCCGATAGTGCTGAAACAGCCATGTCAAGTTATTATTAATAAATTCAAATTGTTTGATGTCTATCAAATCTTGGCATATCCCTTGCTGTGTCTGTTAATTATGTGTTTTGTCAGGACCATTCTTGAGGTGGTAAGTGATTCTGATCTTTATTTTAATCATCAAAATGCTGGGTGTGGGGGGGGGGGGGGTCTATGGGTCCAAGCCCTGGCTTTTGTAAGTACCTAGCAATACCCCTGATTGCTGCTGTTATGCACCATCCATAGTCTCTCTCCCCCATCTCCTTGATTCCCTTCTTGTAACTTGCAACCTGGTTCCAGCCAACAGTAGGAGAGTAGAATTAATGGTGTGATGGGCTAGGCCAGGGATGGCCAACTCCAGTCCTGGAGAGCCACAAACCAGCCTAGTTTTTTAGGATGTCCCTAATGAATATTCATGACATATATTTGCACACGGAGGAAGGCAGTGGATGCAAATACAGCTCATGAATATTCATAAGGAGCATCCTGAAAACCAGGCTGGATTGTGGCTCTCCAGGACTGGAGTTGGCCACCTCTGGGCTAGGCACTCACTAACCTGCCTATCCTGCTCCAGAGATTCTCCTGTCTCACTTAAAGCCACACAGTTTAAGCCACCCAGTGCACTGCAGAAGTCTATAATGCACTTTGCAGGCTTAAGAGCTGATCTGAGGTGTGATCCAAACAGGTAGGAGGGGCATCATGGCCTGGAAGAGTGAATTAAAGACCCATTAGGCCTGACATGCTGGATTAGGCGACTGTGTGTGTGTGTGTGTTGTGGGAAGGGGGAATGCAAACACTGGTCCCTGTCACCTGAGTCCCTTGCTATGCCATTGGGTCTCCAAGTCAGGTGACAGCTCTGGCCACTTAAGGAAGACTTCCCGACTATTAATAAAGCTGCACTCATTACTATAGCAGAGTTGCCAAGTTACTCGGTACTTGGAGTTCTGGATTTCTGATAATCTCATTCTGATGCATCATGGGAACTGCAGCACTGATGTCAATGGGTAAAATCAGGGACTACAAATACCATACAGCATTGCAAGGCAAATTTAAAGCCAAAAGTGGCCAAAAATCTCACTCCTGGAATTGGGTAACTTGGCAACTATGCTGTAGGGTCCCTGATCCCAGGTGACAGCTCTTGGTTCTGCAGTGGTGATTTCCTGTCAGGCTCCTTACCTAGAACCTGGAACCCTTTTATCTTGATCTGGAACCCTTTGGAACTTATTTCCTTTTCTCAGTGGAGCAGGAATGAAAGGTGGAGCCCCTGCTGATTCCGACCTGGTATCTTTTCTCTCTCAGAAAGTTAACAGTGCTTCTCAAAGACAGCTGGGTCCTTCAGCCTGAGCTAGCACATCTGTATCCCTTCATATTGAAATCTTCTGTTCCCAGACACTTAGTATGACCTACCACTTCTTCCCTCCAGCCTTCCCATGACTACATTTTTCTAAAAGAAAAATATTTTTTTTTGTCCAATCAAGTCAATTTCTAAAGGCAAATGAGATCATCCCATAATAGCTTCTTAATGGGTAAATGAACATTTAATGCCTGTTCTCATCAGTTGTTTGTAATGGAAAGCATTTTCAGGGTGGGGGATAGAATAAGTTATTCCAAAACACATTTAAGAAATTAAAGTTAAAATAATGAATATGATTTTGACATAAGATTTCAGATTTTAAGCGTGTCTGCAAGAAAATAATGTTTGAAATTTGTTTGCCCATCATACCTGATCCTGACCTGTGAATTCCGGTGGACGTGTGCATGTCTCTACATGCCCATGGTATACATGGAGGCATCTGTGTGCTTTTTGTGTGCATAAGTGTATTCTAGAACTGTATTTGTAGGACTTGAGTGACTGTGGAGATTTGCATGCATATTGAGACATGTGCAGGGCTGGCCCCAGAGTTGGTTCAAGTTATTGGTACCATGGGCAGATCTTAGGCTTTACACACCCTAGCTGTCAAAATCTATTGTTTAACTTTGAATGTCCTTTTCTTTGCTGCCTTCCCAAACGTTGCCACCCTAGAAGACTGCCTAGTTTCCCTAATGGTAGGTCTGGCCCTGCACATGTATGAGTTTGCACAGTTGCATGTGTCGTGCCCTCTCTGGCCAAGCAGTAGCCACTGGTATTGCAAGGCTCTGGAGGGTGGTAGTTGTGCCTTCACTGATATAAACCACAAAACACTTCTTTCCAAATTAAAGGGTTTTATTCCCCGTCCCTTGAGGGTACTTTATCTTCAGGAACATAAATCAAATGCCTTGCTGGGACATATAACATAAAGTAACAAAAGCAAATAGAACTTGCTTCCTTCAGCTTTCAAAACAACAAATAAATGAAAAGAACAAAACAGCTTAAATACTTCAATATGGTTCTTTCTCCTGTAGCTGACAGCACAGCTTATATCTGCTGTACTTAGAGAGAGCTGCAGCCTGTTGCTTATAACACTAAAGCTGGGACACAAACTAATTACTTATCTGAGAGAGAACTCAGGTTCAATCAAGGTCAAAGAGCAGTCCATCAATTCTGGCATATCATATTCTTCTGCATTTTGATATTCCATTAACTCCGGCTGACTGGAAGGTTCATTCTGGACCTCAGCAGTAACGTGGGGAATGGCTGGTTAACCTCGTCAGACAGGAAGTTCCTCTCTTCCTTAGAGCTAGTGTCTCTCTGGGAATTACCATGTATTCTAGAGTTGAGCTTTTCAGGGCACTGCCCCTGCTGGTATTTTAGAATATAGCTCAACTCCTGGTTTGCTCTGCTAGTGGGATAATTAAGGGAATTTCTCTGCCGGTTCAGGCTTCCCTTTTGTAACCCAGCTGAGCTAGATTGGAGAGCTCGTGACGGAGTTTCACAGGGAGCTGTGAGCTTACAATGACTACAAAACTCTTCAGCTTTATCTGGTAAGTAAAACCTTTTTCTTCTAGGGTTTTTAAAACCAGAAGAAGGGATATTTTCAGCCTCTAGATCAGGGGTCTCAAACACGCGGCCCGCGAGAGCATTTTGTGCGGCCCGCGGCCCGCGACCCGCGACGCCACGGAGTATCCTTTCTGCTATTTTTGCTATTTTTACTCACTGTTTTCCTTAGCGTGATTCCCGGGGCTGCATGGTGTTGGTCTCACATGACCGCGTCACGCGCCTGCCCTCCACCAATCAGGGACAGGCAGGAGGAGGAGAAAAAGGAGGAGGGGGGGGGGCTGGGCCCAGAAGCAGTCTGAGCAGCCACGAGGTTCCAGCGTTTGAAGCATCGCCTGCTTGGAGGAAGGATCGCCTGCTTGAGGATCGCCAGGGTGCACAGCTCTTCGCGGCAGGTAAGGAAGCAGTCTGCCCAGAATTAAGCCAGCCCTGCCTCCCTCAGTTCCTCTCCTCTTCGGCTTTCAGAGCCACGAAGGGAGAGCTTCTCCCTCGCGACTCTGTTAAGCTCGAGGGGGCAGAGGGGAAATTTCCCATAAGCCTCAGCCGGCTTAACAGAGTCCCGAGGGAGGAACTCTCCCTTCGCGGTTCTAATCTAAGCCGAAGAGGAGAGGGACTGAGGCAGGGAGGGAGGGAGGGAGGGAGGGATGGCTCTGCCGGGGGGGGGCGCCTGTGATTTTTGCTGAGGGAGGCCTGTGATTTTTGCTGAGGGAGGGAGGATGGATGGATGGATGGGGGGGGGCTGTGATTTTGCTGAGGGAGGGAGGATGGATGGATGGATGGATGGGGGGGGGCTGTGATTTTTGCTGAGGGAGGGAGGGAGGATGGATGGATGGGGGGGGGCTGTGATTTTTGCTGAGGGAGGGAGGGAGGATGGATGGGGGGGGCTGTGATTTTTGCTGAGGGAGGGTGGATGGATGGATGGGGGGGCTGTGATTTTTGCTGAGGGAGGGAGGGAGGAAGGATGGATGGGGGGGGCTGTGATTTTTGCTGAGGGAGGGTGGAAGGATGGATGGATGGATGGGTGGGGGCTGTGATTTTTGCTGAGGGAGGGAGGATGGATGGATGGATGGTGGGGGCTGTCATTTATGCTGAGGGAGGGAGGAGGGATGGATGGATGGGGGGGGCTGTGATTTTTGCTGAGGGAGGGAGGATGGATGTATGTATGGGGGGGGCTGTGATTTTTGCTGAGGGAGGGAGGGAGGAGGATGGATGGATGGATGGGGGGGGCGGTGATTTTTGCTGAGGGAGGGTGGATGGATGGATGGGGGGGGGCTGTGATGTTTGCAGCTGCTGCTACGCCAGATGATGATGGAAGGTGGGGTCACAACTGGTAATGTGCTGTGGGCTGGGGGTCAGAACCATCACCATTTCTGAACCCCCCAGCCCCACAGCACATTACCAGTTCTAAACCCCCCAGCACATTACCAGTGTGCTGTGGGCTGGGGGGTCAGAACTGGTAATGTGCTGGGGGGTTTAGCACCCGGTAATGGGCTGGGGGGGGGGTCAGAACCATTACCAGTTCTAAACCCCCCAGCACATTACCAGTGTGCTGTGGGCTGGGGGGTCAGAACTGGTAATGTGCTGGGGGGTTTAGCACCCGGTAATGTGCTGTGGGCTGGGGGGCACATTGCTTCTAATATTATTTTAACACACGCCTCTTTTGGGAAATGTGCATCATTAATGTCTGTGCTTTAGTACAAGAAATTAATTTATAGTTTTATTTCTACAGTACAGTGCTGAGGTATTCTGTGTAATTCCTATTTGACATTGCTACTTGTTCTCTTTTCCCAGTAGGTCATGTATTGTTCTCTGAAATGTATTGATTTAATATTTGCAGTGTTGCCTTTTGATAGGTAGGGTCTGGTGCTTTGTGAGTCCTATTAGTGCTGTTATGATACGGGGGGTTTGCTATGGGTTCTAAATGGGCAGTGTTAGTAGTAGTTCCTAATGTGCCTGGCGGTTGGCACTGGATTATAGTAATATAGAAATTTTCTAGTCTTTCTTTATCCATGCACTCATTATGCAAATATTTATGCAAATATTTATGCAAATGAGGCCCCTTATGCAAATGAGGCCCCCATGTCTTATGCGGCCCCCGGGTTACTTTACAAGTCCTCATTCGGCCCTCAAAGCAATTTGAGTTTGAGACCCCTGCTCTAGATAGTGGGACCTTGTGTGCCTATTTCCATACCTCCAGGGTTGTCTTCTTTCATATGGCAAATCGCTCTTGCATTCACTCTGTGCACTGGAACCTGCAACTGCAGTCTTCTTGTGTCTCTCTGGCTCAAACACACTATCTGGCTGTTGATATCTCTCTGCTTCATTCAGGTCTTCGGTTCCCCTCTGACCTTCACGCTGGCTCTCTAATTGCTCCAAAGACTCATTGTCACTCTCTCTTACATTCTCATACCTGCTCCATGCTTCCCAGGGTTTTAGCTGCCTTTGCTGTATTTTCTCAGAGTGTGTCTGTGGCTGCTTCAGCTCCTCTCTCTCTCTCTCTCCCTCTCTGATTGTCTGGGAGCCTATTTTATCCCAGTGTTTCCTTGCTCCACCCCCACCCAGCTGAACCCTGTCAGGTAAAGTGAATACCCTTCCTTTGCTGGCTGGGTGTGTCCTCATTGGGCTTTTGCACGTGTTTCTAGGTTGCTCACGGTAACCATCTGACATTTCCTTGTTTACCCTGTCACTTTTTCTGTGTTCCTTTATGCTGAACTGCATTTTCTCGGGTTGTTTAGGGTCTGCACTGTTACACATGTATGAATCTGCATTGAAATATATACTCATATGTTTAGTTTGCCAGTGTACCTATATGTGTCAGTACTTATGTGCATGCATGTGATCATGTGTTGGATTGTTCATAGGATACTGCTTTTCTAATACACGGAGAGTTGCATCATGTCTATAAGTCCTTACATGTTTGGGTGGGTGTTTTTATATATGCCGTGCTGTGCTCCATAGCTGACCTGTCTTTGACATTCAGTTCTATGGTCTGAGCTGTGTGTGACATCTCAGAGCCAAAATCCTTTTAGCAGCCACTGAAAGGATGCAGAAGAGTCCCGAATACTAATTAATTCCACATGACTGTCTTAAAAGCGAACACTGAGCATCTGTGCGGGCAGGGGCGGCCCAAGGGGGGTGCAGGGCCATGTGAGGAGACTCGGTGCAGGGCCATATTTGCATAAGGGGCCTCATTTGCATAAATATTTGCATAATGTTGCCATACACTAACTTTTAGTAAACATGCCTCTTAATGAGTGTATGGATAAAGAAAGACTAAAAGATTTCTACATTACTATAATCCAGTGCCAACCGCCAGGCACATTAGGAACTACTACAAACACTGCCCATTTAGAACCCATAGCAAACCTGCCATATCCTGACAGCATTACCAGAACTCACAAAGCACCATACCCTACCTATCAAAAGACAACACTGCAAATATTAAACCAATACATTTCAGAGAATAACAATACATGACCTACTGGGGACAGAGAACAAGTGGCAATGTCAAATAGGAATTACATAAACAGAATACTTCAGCTCAGCTACACATGCAGAACATAGACCATCACCAAACAAGGAATCACAATTTAGAAACAGGAAGACAATAATTAAACTGGGAATCCCAAAAGCCAAACCTGGAATGTACAACAACACTGTAGAAATAAAACTATAAATTAATTTCCTCTTGTACTAAACAAAGTGCAGACGTTAATGATGCATATTTCCCAGAGCTGACATATTCCAGTTAATAAATTCAAAATAAAGAGATATCTTTCTACCTTTTGTGCATTTTTTTCAGTTGCAATTGCTCCAGCTACTTTCTTCTGGTTTCTTCGTGTCTTCTGCTAACTCTCCATCGTCTGCTGTCCATTTGTCCTTTCTTCTCTCTTTTAGTTTTTTTCCCATTCTCTCTCTACATCTGCTTTAACATACTAATCTTTCTCCTTTTTCTCTTTCCTCATTCCTATTTCATCCACTCACATTTTACCCCTCCATCCTCAATCCCCACTTACTCTCCCAATACCTGGCCAATTGTAGATTTTTCTTCCCTCCCACACAAAATATTTTTCCCCTCTCCATTTCACTCTCCCAGCCCCATCCCATTCTAATCCTCCCCCAACATCAGCTCCCTTCTAGTTCCAGCCCCACCCAGCATCCGCTCTCTTCTAGCCCCCGCATCAGCCCATTTCCAGTCCTAGCCCCCCATCAGCCCATTTCCAGTCCTAGCTCCCCCATCCATTTCCATTCCTATCCGAGTCCCGCCATCAGCTCATTTCTAATCCCAGCCCCCCATCAGCCCATTTCTAGTCCTTTCCTAGCCCTACCATCAGCCCATGTCAAATCCTAGCTCCCCTCCACTCAGCTCATTTCCAATCCAAGCCCCTCATGAGCCTACTTCCAGTTCTAGCCCCTCCATGAGTCCATTTCAATCCAAGCCCCCACCATAGCCCATTTCCAATCTTAGCTCCCCCCAACAGCCCATTCCCAGTCCTATCCTAGCCCCTCCATCAGCCCATTTCCTGTCCTAGCTCCCCCCACTCAGCCCATTTCCAGTCCTAGCTCCCTCCCCTCACAGCCTATTTCCATTCCAAGCCCCTCTCCCCATCAGCTATTTGCAGTTCAAGCCCCCCTTTGACTCAGCCCATTTCCATTCCTAACCCCATCAGCCCATTTCCAGTCTTAGCCCCCCATAGCCCATTACCAGTCCTAACTCCCCCATCAGCCCACAGCCCATTACCATTCCTAACCCCATCATCTCACCTCAAGTCCTAACCCCCCAATCAGCCCATTTCCAGTCCTAGCCCTCCCAGAGCCCATAACCAGTCCTCACCCCGCATCAGCACATTACCAGTCCTAACCCCCCATAACCACATTTTCAGTCTTAGCTCCCCCCATAGCCCATTACCAGTCCTAACCCCCCCATCAGCCCACAGCCCATTACCAGTCCTAACCCCATTAGCCCACCTCAAGTCCTTTCAGCAAAGTACTTTTAGTTTAAATTTAAAACACAGAAGAGAGCTTTCTGGTTAAATTTAGAACCCAGCAGAGAGCTTGTAGTTTAAATTTCATAATAAGTTAGAGCCTAGCAGCAGCAAAGAGCTATAATTTAAATCAAATAAGAATATAGATTAGCACAAAAGGCAAAACAGGGTCAGTATTCTTTGAGCAGCAAATAGTCTTCTAGAGACCTTTACAAAGAGGCCTTCTACTTAGGGGGCAAGAGACCTGTGAAACCTTTTTCAATAGGTGTAAACACCAGGTGGCAGATCAAAAGGCCATTTTGAAAGACTCAGCCAAGAAAGGACTGTTAATCATCCAGGAAGTTGGTCACAGCTTACCTCAGCAGCACAGGCATAAATAGCTCAACCAGAGCTCTGTGAGCCTCAGTCTTGAAAGACTAGAAAAGGGGCCTGTTACTTCTGGAGAGAGATCTGCAATTGTGAGTATATACTTCTGGGACTTTTCTGAAAGGCATTCTTTTTATTAAAGCTAATTAATCTGTGAAACCACTATTTTTTGTTAAATCAGTCAGGGCCTAGTAGCAGCAGTTTAAGTTTACATTTAAAACACAGAAGAAAGCTTTTTTGGTTAAATTTCATACCCAGCAGAGAGCTTGTAGTTTAAATTTAATAGTCACTCAGTGCCTAGCATCAGCAAAGTACTTTTAGTTTAAATTTAAAACACAGAAGAGAGCTTTCTGGTTAAATTTAGAACCCAGCAGAGAGCTTGTAGTTTAAATTTCATAATAAGTTAGAGCCTAGCAGCAGCAAAGAGCTATAATTTAAATCAAATAAGAATATAGCTTACCTCAGCAGCACAGGACAGGGTACTGTGTAGCAGCCCTCTTTTAATAGGTGTTATTTCCCTCCCTCCCTCCCTCCCCACACCCACCCACCCCTGGGATAATTGTAGCTTTATAGGTACTTACACATTTTAACAGACAGGAGGTGCTCTCAGGTGAAGCTCGTTACCCAAATCAGTCGTACACTAAGGACCTGAGGTTAATTAAGCTTCAGGTGAACAAGGTATATTAAACATATTAGGTACAGTTTTATTGGCAACCCTTAGTAAGTAAAGAACTTAAGGATCTAAACAAAAACTTAAAACTAAGATGCAGACAGCAGTCCAGCAGCAAGATGGGGGCTTTCCAGTCTTTTGCATTGAGTGTCACATGTATGATTTTCTCCCAGTTGGTGAGAGGTCTTACATGTGCACTAGGTGCAAGGAGCTCTTTGCTCTCAGGGAACGAGTCCGTTCTCTAGAGGCTAGAGTAGCAGACTTGGAAAACATAAGACAGACAGAGAGGTACATAGACAAGACCTACAGGGATATAGTCCTGAAGTCCCACCTCCAATCTGGCAGCATCCCTGTTGCCATGGAGAAGAGAGGTCATGTGACAGGAGAGCATCACCCTGGTGTGGCAGGAAGTGATCCTGTAACTAGGACCTGTCCTCAAGGTGATGTAAAACCCTCTCGCACTGAGGAAGTTTCTCCAGGGCCATGTGCCCATGAGGGAAGGGTTAGGACAGTCGTTATAGTTGGTGATTCGATTATTAGGCATGTAGATAGCTGGGTGGCTGGTGGACGTGAGGATCACCTGGTAACATGCCTGCCTGGTGCGAAGGTAGCGGACCTCACGCGCCACCTAGATAAGGTCTTAGATAGTGCTAGGGAGGAGTCTGCTGTCTTGGTACATGTCGGTACCAATGACAGGAAAATGTGGTAGGGATGTTCTGGAGGCTAAATTTAGGCTTTTAGGTAGGAAGTTGAAATCCAGAATGTCCAGGGTAGCGTTCTCCGAAATGCTTCCCGTTCCACGTGCAGGACCCAAAAGGCAGGCAGAGCTCCGGAGTCTCAATGCGTGGATGAGACAATGTGCAGAGATGAGGGTTTTGGATTTGTTAGGAACTGGGGAGCATTCTGGGGAAAGGAGGGGCTCTTCAGAAGGGATGGGCTTAACCTTAACCGGGATGGAACCAGGCTGCTGGCATTAACCTTTAAAAAGGAGATAAAGCAGCTTTTAAACTAGATAATAGGGGAAAGCCGACAGTTGCCCAAGAGCAGATGGTTCGGAATAATGTATCCTTGAAGGATACTACCAGAAGCAGAGAGGTTCCAAAAAAGAGCAAAGTAGCCCAAATGCCCTCGAGTATGGAGCAGACAGAGCTTAAAGATCCCAAATTACCCATGTCTACCACTAGCCAAATTAGTATGAATAAAATACAGTCTCTAAAATGCTTGTATGCAAATGCTAGAAGTCTAAAAAATAAGATGGGAGAGTTAGAATATATAGCACTAAATGAGAGGTTAGATATGATTGGAATATCAGAGACATGGTGGAAGGAGGATAACCAGTGGGACACTGTGATACCTGGGTACAAACTATATTGTAATGATAGAGCTGATCAAGTTGGTGGAGGGGTTGCGCTCTATGTTAGAGAGGGCATTGAGTCAGAAAGGATTAAAGTTTTGCAGGAAACAAAATTTGCTGTAGAATCCCTATGAATTGAAATTCCATGTAAAAAGGGGAAGGCGATGGCAGTGGGGGTGTACTATCGACCACCAGGCCAGAATGAACAAATGGATGATGAAATGCTCAAAGAAATCAAGGAAGCTAACAAAAGTTACAGCGCAGTAATAATAATGGGTGATTTCAGTTACCCCGGTATCGACTGGGTCAGTGTCACGGCAGGACATGCTAGGGAGATAAAGTTCCTAGATGACATAAATGACTGCTTCTTGGAGCAGCTGGTTCATGAACCGACCAGAGGGGAAGCCATATTAGACCTGGTCCTTAGTGGAACACCAGATCTAGTGCAAGAGATCAGGGTGTTGGGGCCACTTGGCAATAGTGATCATAGCATGATCGCCTTTGATTTAATTAGTGGAGGAGGGATAGTACGGAAATCCACAGTACTACCTTTTAACTTTCGAAAGGGAGACTATGATAAAATGAGGAAAATAGTTAAGAAAAAATTAAAAGGAGCAGTTGCAAAGGTTAAAGACTTACATCAAGCTTGGGTGTTGTTGAAAAATACTATTTTGGAAGCCCAGACCAGCTGTATTCCACACTTTAAGAAAAGTGGAAGGAAGTCCAAAAAACTGCCAGCATGGTTTAAAGGTGAGGTCAGAGAGGCTGTTGTTGCCAAAAAAGCATCTTTCAGGAAATGGAAAAAAGAGCCAAACGACGAAACCTGGAAACAGCACAAGCACTGGCAAATCAAATGCAAGGCATTGATAAAGCAGGCAAAGAGAGAATTTGAGAAGAAGCTTGCTGTGGAAGCAAAAACGCAAAATAAAGATTTTTTCAAGTACATTCGCAGCAAAAAACCTGTGAGAGAGTCAGTTGGTCCATTATATGATAGAGGAGTTAAAGGGGCACTAAGAGGCGACAAGGCGATAGCGGAGAGCCTGAATGAATTCTTTGCTTCAGTCTTTACTGAGGAAGATGTAGGGATGTTACCCATGACTGAAGTGGTATTTAAAGCACCTTTAAATCACATCAATGACCCCATTATTAACCTTTAGCCACTTATTAAAGTTTTTTTCATTTTTTCTTTTTCTTTTCTTATTTCTCTAGCAAAAAATATTATTTCCCTTGAAAAGCCTTATGGTAATACTTCAAAAATGTTAAAAAGTGAACCAATGCTTAGCTTTCTTATGAAATCTGTGGCTAACGGTTTAATAAGTGGCTAATGGTTAATAATGGGGTCATTGATGTGATTTTAGGCATTAGTCCACTGCATGATCTGAAGCAAACGGTGGCAGCCTAATGTTTCTGAGACCTCTTCTAGCCACGAGTCAGTAGATGATATATAACACACTTTCTAAGTTGTAATACAGAGTTGTAGTAACATTTGAGTTTGTACTCTGGAAAAAGTGACCATATGTCCAACGTCGACATATTCCAAGAGGCCTGAGAGTTTATAAAGAACCCAGAATGTTTACGTCAGACACATCCTTCATTGATAGATGGAACCAGATCCTTAACAAATGTTCTATAGATTTGATGGTTTTGATAATCGAAACAACAAAAAAGGACATTGATACATTAACTGCAGAGATAGAAGGGCTGATTACGCAATTTAAAACCAGCGAAACGGCTGAAGTAGTAACTAGCAAAATGGATAACATAACCTCACAAATTAATATCCTACGAGAAGAAGTGAAAAAGGTTAAGATGAAGAAGTTACGTCGGGATTATAATGACTACACTAAAGGATACATATATCCCTGGATGAACCTCAAACGTAAAGAAAAGATTAAGAGAAAACAAGTTAGCTTTGATACCACATCGGATGAAACAGACTCAGCGGACTCTGGAGGACACTCACGTAAAGGTGCTTTTTTAGACGAAACAGAGAGAGAAGGCAAGAAGAAAAAGAAAGATGCACCCCGAGAGAAATCGCAACACAAGGAGATTCCCAAGCGACGGACTTAGTTCCTTTAGTGATTAATATCTCCGGAATATTTTTACCACAAGAACAGTTAATACTCTTGAACAAGGGATTATCTTTCGTCCCTGATCTTCAATTCAACGCTTTTCAGTTTCGGATTGATTTAGAGCATTTGATCAGGAAGCTTCAATTAAAAATATATTTTGGTTCACAGACGGAAGATACTATAAGCGTTTCTAATCCCAATCGAATTAAGTTACCATTAAAATCAACTTGTCCCCACCGGGACCTATCCATCCTGCTTTATCATTATATCGTGATTTAATTGAAAAGGATGCACAACATTTTGCGGAGACAAAATGTAGTTTTCAGACTAAAATAAGTTCTAGTGAGAGACAAGCACTACGGGCTCTGCAGTCTAGAACAGACATAGTCATCCGGCGAGCCGACAAAGGGGGTGGAATTGTCATTCTTAGTAGAGCTCAATATTATGAAGAAGCCTTTCAACAATTGTCTGATTTACCACTTATGAGGTTTTAAAGGCAGACCCTTCTATTGACCTACAAAAACGCATTAAGGGACTCACCACACGGGCTCTTGAAGCCCATGAAATTTCTAAAAAAGAATGGAATAACCTGAACCCGATAGATTCAACTGCAGCTAAACTTTATCTAGTCCCTAAAATACATAAAGACATCAACAATCCCCCAGGCAGGCCTATCGTCTCCACCAGAGGATCGGTATTGGAACCCTTGTCTGTTTTTCTTGTTTCTTTCTTAAGACCGCTTATGTCATCAATCCCATCGTTCTTAAAGGATACTACTCATTTTTTGCAAACGTTACTAGAATATTCTGAATTGGCTAAATCATCTTATACCATACTAGTGACCTTAGACGTCACATCATTGTATACAGTTATCCCCCAAGATAAAGCTTTTGACAGAGTTATGCAAACGCTTCGAGACCGGGGAGATCTTTCTGAGACTCAGTTAGAATTTTTATCTGAGATAACCAAGTTGACACTATTTAACAATTATTTCATTTTTCAAGGTACTTTTTACCACCAGGTATCTGGGGTGGCGATGGGGGCCACATGCGCCCCCTCTATCGCCAATTTATACATGCAACAATTTGAAAGAGATTGGATCAATGTCTCTCCTTATGCCATTTTTTTTTAAGTTTGGAAAAGATACATAGACGACATCTTTATCATATGGCAAGGAGCAGCATCCGATCTAATGCAATTTTTTGACTGGATAAATTCCAGGGATAATAACATCAAATTCACTCTTAATTATCATACAGAATATATTACTTTTTTGGATGTCTTGATACACAAAACCTCACAGGGATGGCACACGTCTACGTATAGAAAGCAAACAGACAGAAACACATTCTTGCACTATGACAGTGCTCATCCCATGCAATTAAAAAACAGTTTGCCTTTGTCCCAATTCATTCGCTATCGACGAAATTGTTCTGATTTAAAAGGGTTCAAAGAACAGTCTACAAAATTGAAAAAAAATTGTTTTCAACGAGAGTACCCCACTCGGGTAATTGATCAAGCTTTTAAGAGGGCGACATTTCTAAATAGAGATTACCTGATCAATCCTCCGACAAAAATGGTCCATGAACCTCAGTTGCATGTTAATTTGATAACATCTTTTTCACCTTTTAGCGCTTCCCTGCAACGTAGTATAAAGCGACATGCAAACGTTTTACAAGGCATCCCTGGTCTGGAAGAATATAAAGTGCGCTGTGTCTGGCAGCGACAGAAAAACTTAAAAGAGATACTTAGTCCGGCGGTCTTGCGCTCACCATCTTCTTTAATGTCACCTACACAAGGAGGCCACACTAGTTGTGGCAACTGTAACATCTGTCCAATCACTCAAGAATTAACCCATTTTTATTATCACAACAACCATTATCAATTACGGAGCAGAACCACTTGTACTTCTACACACGTTATTTATGCTATCCGCTGCCCTTGCGGTTTGCTATACGTGGGGAAAACGATTAGATCTTTTCAAGTGCGAATAAATGAGCACAAGAGTAAACTTAAATGTCAAAGACGAGAAGCTCCAATTGTCGATCATTGTTTACAGATGCAGCATGTTTTTCAAGAATTACGGTGTTTTCGCATAGAACAAATAACTTCCTCAGATCGGGGTAAATCATTAGATCAAACCTTGCTATATCGTGAACAACGTTGGATATACACCCAAGGGACTTAATGCAAGAATAGAATGGGAAGTATGCCTTTAATTGATATCTATGAGATTGAAAACAACGGGAAGCAGGTTTATAATTACATATGGGTGTTAGTACCCACACAGGTGGAGAATGATAGATTTCTTATTTAACAACTCCGCATGCGCGGCGTCTTAGTTTGCTGTAAAAATCTTACCAGACAGAGCCTTAACGGAGAAATACCAGTGATACCGGAGGTAGGAGGTTTCGGATACACAGTAGTTATTGAGTAACTAGTATGTAAAGAAGTATGAAAGTGTATATCTTATGAACTCAATTACTTTTACAGTGCTTCTTAGAAAGATTCCCCTGAAGAAACCAGCATGGTGAAACGCAATTCATAGCACGCCGAACAAGCGTCGGGAATTTCATCAGAAAGCTAAGCACTGGTTCACTTTTTAACATTTTTGAAGTATGACCATAAGGCTTTTCAAGGGAAATAATATATTTTGCTAGAGAAATAAGAAAAGAAAAATAAAAAATGAAAAAAACTTTAATAAGTGGCTAACGGTTAATAATGGGGTCATTGATGTGATTTTAGGCATTAGTCCACTGCATGATCTGAAGCAAACAGTGGCAGCCTAATGTTTCTGAGACCTCTTCTAGCCACGAGTCAGTAGATGATATATAACACACTTTCTAAGTTGTAATACAGAGTCGTAGTAACATTTGAGTTTGTACTCTGGAAAAAGTGACCACTGTTGCATTTGTTAACTACAAATATGGCCTAATGGGAGACAGCCAACATGGCTTTAGAAAAGGAAGATCTTGTCTTACTAATCTGTTATATTTTTTTGAAAGTGTGAATAAACAGGTGGACAAAGGTGAGTCAGTTGATATAGTGTATCTGGACTTTCAGAAAGCCTTTGACAAGGTCCCTCATCAGGGACTTTTGGCAAAACTAGAGAGTCATGGGATAGGATGCAGTGTACTACTGTGGATCAAGAACTGGTTAAGAGATAGAAAGCAGAGGGTTGGGCTAAATGGCCAATTTTCCCAATGGAGAAAGGTGAATAGTGGTGTACCCCAGGGATCTGTGCTGGGTCCGCTGCTTTTTGACATATTCATAAATGACCTGGAAAGTGGAATAACGAGTGAGGTTATCAAATTTGCAGATGACACAAAACTATTTAAAGTTGTTAAAACCCAAGAGGATTGTGGAAAATTGCAAGAGGATCTTGATAAATTAGAAGACTGGGCATCAAAATGGCAGATGAAATTTAATGTGGACAAGTGCAAAGTTATGCACCTAGGGAAGAACAACCCAAACTATGGTTATACAATGCAACGTTCCACATTAGGAACCACCACAGAGGAAAAGGATTTAGGCATCTGTGGATAACATGTTAAAACCCTCAGCCCAGTGTGCAGCGGCGGCCAAGAGAGCAAATAGAATGCTAGGTATCATAAGGAAAGGAATGGAAAATAAAACAAAAGATATTATGATGCCTCTATATCGTTCCATGGTGAGACCGCACCTTGAATATTGTGTGCAATTCTGGTTGCCGTATCTTAAAAAGGATATAGAGTTGTTAGAGAAGGTTCAGAGAAGAGCCACCAAAATGGTAAAGGCGATGGAAGGATACTCCTATGAAGAAAGGCTAAAAAGGTTAGGGCTCTTTAACCTGGAAAAGAGACGGCTGAGGGGAGATATGATAGAAGTCTATAAATTAATGAACGGAGTGGAACAGGTAAACGTAGATCGATTGTTTACGTTATCAGAATATAGAAAGACTAGGGGTCATGCAATGAAGCTACAGGGTAAACTATTTAAGACTAATAAAAGAAAATATTTTTCCCTCAACGTGTAATCAAACTCTGGAATTTGTTACCGGAGGATGTAGTAAAGGCTGTTAGTATAGCTGGGTTTAAGAATGGTTTGGACAAGTTCCTGGAGGAAAGGTCCATAAACCATTATTAAGAAGGGACCCAGGATATCAATGCTTGACCCAGTACAAGCATTGTGGAACCTGTGTCTTTTGGGGAAACTGCTAGGTACGTATGATCTAGATTGGCCACTGTTGGAAACAGGATACTGGGCTTGATGGACCTTGGTCTGACCCAGTATGGCATATCTTATGTTCTTATGTTCTTATGTCCTAACTCCCCCATCAGCCCATTTCCAGTCCTAGCCCCCCCCCCCATAGCCCATTACCAGTCCTAACTGTCCCATCAGCCCATTTCGAGTCCTAGCCCCCCCATAGCCCATTGCCAGTCCTAACCCCCATCAGCCCACTTCCAGTCCTAACCCCCCATCACCCAATTTTCAGTCTTAGCTCCCCCCCATAGCCCATTACCAGTCCTAACCCCCCCCCCCCATCAGCCCACAGCCCATTACCAGTCCTAACCCCCCTCCTCCCATCAGCCCTCGCTCAATGGACGGGACGGCCCTGTGTGCAGGAATGAAACAGGCAGAAAACAGAATGGACCTCCCTGTCTGGTCTCATATAGCAGGCAATAGGTCGGTTATACTGTATTTTAGGCATGAGATGTGTCAGTGGAGTATTTGGAAGAGCTTGTTCCCCTGCTTTTCCCCTGCGTCCCTGCGGCCTTAATGGTAAGGTTACGCGCTTGCAGGCAGTGTTGTGCCTAACATTAGATTCTGAGAGGTAAGCACTTATGCGCATTCTTTAAAAAATTCAAACTTAGGTGCATATTTAAACCTAGAGGAATTGTGCACCCCAAAACTGCAGGTGTCAGAGTGTGCACATGGTTTTTCTGGGGTAATTTTCTAAGTAAAAATCTGCTGGTTTAAAGAGCATGCATGTCCTTTCCACTTATTTGGGCAACTCTAAGTGAACATATGTATGGTATCTGCATCTATGTCACAGATATTACATACTGCCTACCATGAAAAGCCAGTTATTACTCCCTCTCGTTGACTCTCTGCATTAAATGTGGCTCCTTCTTGCTCTCCTAATGCCGCCCCTTCTGGCTCATTGGGGCTGATGTGCTCCAGTTTCTTCTGTACCTGTATACCCTGGCTCTGCCCGCTACAGAAAACCTCCGTGTCTTCCCTGTCAGCTCCTCTTGCCCCCCCTTAAGCCCTCCTCTGCTGCTGCTCAGCTCCATGTTGCGCTTCTTAACACTCGCTCGCTTTGGTCCAAAACAATTCCTCATTCAGGACCTTTTGTTCATGCATTCCCTTGACCTTCTATTTCTTACTGAGACATGGCTGAGGGAGTGGAAGGAACCCTTCCTCCACCAGTGCCTCCCCCCTGGTTACTCAGCCTTTTCCACCCCTAGGCTTGGTTGCTCCGGTGGGGGAGTGACAGTCACCCTCCGCTCCTCCTTCCATGTCTCGACACCCCCTGCTCCTACCCTCACCTACCCTGAGTCTCTTGTCCTCCGTCACAACGGAAACCTACCTCTCCGCTTTCTTCTCCTGATTTATGCTGCTCCTCTCCATCCTAATTTATGGGATGTCCTGTCACAAACTCTTTCTGAAGTCTCTCTCCTCTTTCCTCATCTTGTGGTCCTAGGTGATTTCAAAGCGCCCCAGTGGTCTCGGAACAGGCTTATGACGCAACTGTTCTTGCTTCTTCAACTAGTCCCCTTCCCAACTCACACAGCTGGTCGCACCCTTGATCTCATCCTTACTCCTCCTCCCCTTCACTCTGCCCTCTCCACTTTCTCCTACTTACCCTTCCCATGGTCTGATCACTTCTACATTCTTTTCACCTGCTTCTTTCTCCCACTCATGGGCTTCTCTATCCCTAGTCACTCTCCTTTTACCCTTAGCTGTGCTCTCTCATTCCGTTCTTTGAAAAATTTCCCTCAGCCTCTTCTCTGTTCCTATTTTATTTCACTGCTCTACCTGTTAATACCCAGGCTCATCTGTGGTCCTCCACTTTGTCCTTTGCCCTTGATGCTGTGACCCACCTCCATCCCCACCCCAACTGCCCCAGGCGCTTTCACCCCTGATTCCACCATGGCCTTCACCTTCAGCATCGCTATCTGCACCGGGCAGAGCATCTGTGGCAGAAGCAACCCTCCCTTGCCTCCCTCAAACTGTCAAAGGATCATCATTCCCAGTATTGTTCAGTTATCCACACTGCAAAGAGAACCTACTATTCTAACCTTATTTCCTCTTCCACAAACTCCTCCTGGCAGCTTTACTCTGTCTTGCCTATGATCTCAACGCCGTCTACTCCCCTCCCTCTCTCGCCACTTCTGCCCCCCTGCTATACATTTATTGGCTGACCATTTTTCCAACAAGATCAGCGCCCTCCACTCAGTTTTCCCTAATTGTCCCCCTTCCCTCTCCCCTCTACCCTGACACTCCAGCCCTTGTTCCTTTTCCTTCCCTCCCGAATCCCCTGTCTCAATCCCCCCACCCTCCTGTCCTCACATTCAAACCACTCATTATTGAACCTTCCCCTGGTTCACCTCTGGTCTTCTTTTTCTACAATTTCCTCTATAGAACTTCTCAAGATCATCATGTCCTCCCGGAAAACCACCTGGCTCTCGGATCCGATTCCATCATCTTGGCTCCCCACTCCTTCTCTTACCTTCTTACCACTAATCTTATCCATGTTCAATAATAGTTTTTCTTCTGGCATTTTCCCCCTTGACTGGAGGCATGCTGTTATCCATCCGATTTTAAAGAGTTCCTCCTTTGATCCCACAGTTCCTGCAAATTATTGTCCTATCTCTACCCTCCCTTTTCTCTCAAAGCTCCTGGAGAAACTTGTCTTCTCACAACTTTCCTCTTTCTTGGACTCTATTAATGCCCTTCACCCTCACCAATTAGGCCTCTGTTCTGGGCACAGCACCGAAACTGTTCTTCTCTCTCTTCTGAATGATCTGCACTGGGCTCATGACTGCAATGATATCTCGGTGGCGGTTTCCCTCAACTTTTCCTCAGCTTTTGATCTTGTTGACCACATCACTCATGTTTCTCGACTTCATGGCTTTGGTCTCCATGATGCTGTCCTTAGCTCGTTTTGTTCTTTCCTAACACAGTAATCATTTTCTGTCTCTGATGGCACTGGCTCCACCTCTTCTCCTAAATCACTCCCTTGCGGTGTACCCAAGGTTCAGTCTTGACCCCCCCTTTTATTCAATGTTTTTCCGATTCTCCTCACTCTCCAAGTCCAACAACACAGCATCACGGCTCACTATTATGTTGGTGTTATCTTTCTTGTCCAACACACCAGTTCTTCTTCCCCCCCCCGACCGCTCCCCTCTCAATACCTGTCTTTCTACCATGGGAACCTGATTCTTGAACAACTTTCTTCACCTAAATCCAAACAAATGTGCAGCTTTTT
This sequence comes from Ichthyophis bannanicus, assembly GCA_033557465.1. Taxonomy (NCBI): domain Eukaryota; kingdom Metazoa; phylum Chordata; class Amphibia; order Gymnophiona; family Ichthyophiidae; genus Ichthyophis; species Ichthyophis bannanicus. The sequence goes on along the minus strand of CM066042.1, from coordinate 43,459,222 downwards.
AGTTTACCTTTGGTCGCTCTTCTCCAAACATAGCCCCTTCTCTTACTGGTACTCCTATTCCCTTGGTTGATACTATCCGTTATCTGGGAATCACTCTTGATGCTTCTCTATCATTTCATACTTACCTCCCTTCTCTAGTTCGTCGCTCCTTTTTCACATTGCGGCAACTCCATACCGTTCACCCCTTCCTGGCACCCTTTTTTTTTTTTGCCACTCTCCTCCTCACCATTGTCATCTCCAGGTTAGATTACTGTAACATTATTTTCCTTGGCCTTCCCCAGTATCAGCTATGTCACCTCCAACTCATACAAAACACTGCCATCCATATTCTTGCTCACGGCTCCTGTCATGATCATGTCTCTCCTTTGTTAATACAACACCATTGACTTCCCATCAAATAATGCCTGCAATACAAGCTCCTTATGTTGGTTCATCGTGCCCTTCATACCAGCCATCCCCACTATCTCTCTGACCTCCTTCTTCCCCAGTGCCCTTACCACTCCCTCCACAGTCTCCATGCAAACTGCCTTCATCTTCCTACAGTTGCACAGTCCTGGCTTGAAACCACCCAGTCTGCTGCCTTCTGCTTCCTTGCACCTGCCACTTGGAATGCACTCCCTTCTGCCCTCCATCTGTAACAGTCCTTTACTAAGTTTAAATTCTTACTGAAGGCCCACCTCTTTAATATCACCCACAATCTCCCGTCCACCTAGTTTGCCCTGTTCCCTCCTTTTTCTCCCGCCCCCTCCTTAGCTCCTCCTCCCCCCTTTTTTGATGTGTGATTGGTTTTAGTGTTTCCCTTCTTTCCTGTTTTTATTGCCATTCTTTTCACCCCCGCAATTTTTAAAAAATTTGTTTTTTGATATTGTACACTGCTCTGCTGTTGTCTCAGAGAGTGGTCTATCAAGACCTAATAAACATAAACATAAATTGTGTGTTATCTTGTAAGTGAGGCTCAAAATGAAGAAAAGCAATGGGGCTCTTTGGCTGTCCCATGTCCTTCCCTGTCTCTTTCCCCTTTGCCTTGGCCTATCTGTTGGTTTCTGTTCCTTACCAGTCCCACGCCTAGCCCATCGCTCCCTCACTATCCTTCTGCTCCCTATAGCCTCTCTCTCACCTGAGGCGAGATGAGACAGGACAGAGTCTAGATCTGTTCTTCAAGCAGTTCCTTGGAAGATGCTTTATTTCCCTGTAGGTATACGTAGTGTCTCTTTCTGCGGCTCTCTGACTTGTAACTCTCAGCATTTAATCCCACTCCTGCCAACAGTACATAGAAGCTGGTCAGCTTCCTCTTTTTTGCAGGTGAAAGAGCAGGAAAACTACACCTGCCTTATTTCAGCTGTGCAGGCAGAACCTGATCAAAGGCAGATGCCAAGGTGGCAAGAGCAGAACCGGAAACAAATGAAATGGACACCAAGAGAAGCCTTCGCCCTATCTGCATTTCCAGCTCGCTCTCTTTTCCTCCCCAGTCAGCTCATCACCTTCAGAGATTTGTGTTTTGGATTTTTCTTTTAAAATAAAAAAATGCACTCAATGTATGTCGTGGGGTATAACCAGAACTGCAGGAAGCATACTCTCCTAAAATAAACCGGAGTCATCTGGAAACACTGTTACCTAGCCACCAGGCGCTATGACCAACATCCCTGCAAAGCTGCATGGGAGTTCCACCAGCGCAGCTGCCAGTAGGACATGGTGCTCTGTTGCAGTGCCTCCTTGTTGCGACTAGAACATGATATGGCAGCACCTTTATGCAGGACGCAGACTTCCACACAACTTCAGAGAAACATTGACCATGACTGACTGTACCAGACTCTGCAGCTAAATCTGGTACCAAGAGCAGACTCTACCTTTGAGAAGATGGAGCACTCTGTCATCTTTGAGCTTAGGAGCCACGTTCTGGACTGGTTTCACTACTTTCTAACTGACAGGTCTCAGCAGATCCTTGTGGAGGGGGGCTGCTGTTCTGACCCTGTCCTTAGAACGAGCAGCTTCATTCAAAGCAAAACAATAGGTCCTGACAGTCATCCAGTCTGAAATTATCATCAGTGTTTACTTTTACATGCAGGGAGGATGGGCAATTTTCACTCACCCCTGCATGGGGTAAATGCCTTTTGGAAATCGTTTTCATCGAGCTCTGTTTTGAAAAGAACTTATGTGGATTTGAATTTTTGATTTTTTTATTCACTTCTTTCAAAGGCAAATATCAGCTTCTAACTGCATAAGTCCTTTTTAAAAATAATAAATAGTGCCACCAACAAATAACTTTTCGCAGACAACTTGATGTCTGGCCAGTATTTGCCTGCATAAGTCTGGGGGGGGGGGGGGGGGGGGTTGGGATGGTATGGAGGCATGGCAAACATTTACTCGGATGTTTATGTTTATTTTATTTGATATACCGCCCTTTGGGAGGAACAGAGCAGTTTACAATATAGAAAAATGAAACTTTAAAGTAGGCACAAGGCCGGAGAGGAGGAAAAGGGAAGTTACAATTTTGATAGGAAAGCAGGAGAGAGGAAGAACACGGAACAGTGTACAGCAAGTGAGATCACACAGAGGGGGAGGGGAGGTCGAAGGCTAAGGAAAAGAGGTGGGTCTTCAGCTCGCGCCTGAAAGTTGGGTGGTGGGGCTCGAGTCGGAGGGATGCGGATAGAGGTGATATTCAGCCACTAGCCACTACACTTTATGCAGATATCAGAGGCCTATTATCTGGACATCCTTGACCTGTGTTATTAAGGAGGAGCGAGATATCTGCATATCTGGCATCAAGAGAAGCAGATAAATCATCTGTGTATCTTTATGAGCTTCTGACTGCTGATGACTGTTCTCATGATGCTCCATCAGGGCCAGCCCCAGAGTTGGTTCAAAGTGCTGATGCCCTAGGAAAACGTTAAGCCTTATCTCCTCCCCCCCCCCCCCTGCTCTATCAGAATTTATTGTTTAGCTTTGAATGCCTTGCTCTTTGACATTCCCAGGAGCTGGCCCTGGGTGGCCTCCTAGTTTGCCTGATGGTTGGCTCAGCCATTTGTCCGATTAGGTAGTGTACAAGACTATTCTGGGAGGGGTAGTGTTTGGACGATCATGACTGTTGAGTTTAATTATCAAAATCTTGAGCGGAGGGAGGGGGGAAGAGGGGACCTAAGGGTTTGAAAATTAATTGGGGGGGGGGAGGACACAATACCGAAAGCTCGTCTAAGACACCTAATAGCCTCATACTGGCCCTGCAAAGAAGGGGTGTCAGGCTGAGTGTCCCAGAGAATGCACCAGCAAGGTTCGGAAATCTGTATCCTATGTATGAGAGTTGTAACAAAAACTGCTACACTTTGCAATGATTTGCTTTCAAGATAATTTCTAAGTAAAGCTGTTTTATTTTGAAACATCAAATATTATGGTTTTCAGTTAAAATGTCATAAGTCCAGAAATTAAATCCCCCATGCTACCCCCCCCCCCCCAATTGGAGCACCAATGCTAGAGTTCGCAAGTGCCTTGTGGGACAGTCATGGAATCAAGTGGTGCCCCCAGTCTTAAAGGTATAGCTGCCAGATATGCAGGTATAGTGGAAGACCCACTTGTTCCGCTCTGCTTTTGACCTCCCTACCCCCAGTCTCAATCTGATGCTCCCTCATCCTGCCCCGCCTCTCTCTTCTCCTAATATTCCATTCCAAACTTCTGACCGTCCTCCTCTTTTCTGTCTAATACTGGCGCTCTTTTCTGCTCTTCCATTTCGTAGCTAATTTTACTATTTTTGTAAACTGCCGTGACACTTCTGCCTGAGCGGTATATCAAGTTTGGAAATAAAGACAGGGGGCTGCAGAGGGTTATTTTGGGCACGCAGGGACGTACTTATATGGCTACGTGGAAATTCTTCTGCAAATTATCCCATTAATGCCATGCCTGCTTCACTGGGATAAAACAGAGTCCCATTCAGCATCTCATATTACTTTTTTGCACATGACATATAACTCTGGTGGTTAGGTAAAATAAATGTTTGCAAGCCACTGGGACATGCATGCAATCTAACAAATTAATTGGAAGCTTTTGTGGTTAGCAGGAAACCTGGACTGCAATGAGCAATGATTCTGATATCATTTTAAATAATTTGACTTCTGAAGGGAATAGTTTAGATTTCGATTTTGATTCTACCCCTACAATGGGTGCCCAGATTGAAAGTCTCAAAGGCGGCTTTTCATAAGGTTTACCTTATGCATGAGATTCATCCCTGTTTAGAGAGCAGACCAAGGCTTTGGTACATGTTTTTGATTTATCTGATGCAAACTGCTGTAATAATCTTCAACAAATCCAGAATTTTTCTGTCTGCATGATCACTAATAGCAGGTAGAATGACAGAAGTACAGTACTTTCATTTTCAAGCCTTTATACTGGTTACCAGTTTCAGACTGAATCCAGTTTTAAAGCTTAACCTCAGCTTTTAAATATAGTTGACGTTGATGTATTAAACTATGGAAACCTCTACAACTGGGGCAAACCCCCAATTCTGGGGTTTCAAACTTTTTTGTATGTGAAGCCATGCTTGCAAAAACATCTGTAGGCTTTTGGCTTTGCAATGGTCACATTTTCTGCATAGATCACTATGTGCAACATTCTGTTCAACTTCACAAGCAACGAGCCATTGTCATGCACCATTATCTAAAGCAATTCATTCATTATGCATTTTGCTAAGACCTGCACCTGAAAATGTCATCACAGGCTAGTTTTTGCAGAAAAGATAAGCACTCTTCCATGAGGTATAGATAATCCTTTGTGAGTGTGACCCACTAAAAAATGTGATATCCCACCTAGATTGTCGTGTCCTGAAAATGTGACGAGATTTGAGAGTCCATCTTTGTCCTCAGTGATCTTTTCAAAAAGCCCTCAAGCAACCATCTGTTGTCACAGTACCAGGATTTTGGAACCCTAATCCTTTCAAGCCAGTTGGAACAAGACTTGTTTTGTAGGGTTATCAAAACCTGGATCTTTGAGTATTTCCCAACAAATGAATGATAAATGCTACTGAAAGGGTGTGAAGTAAATCCAAAATCCAACATGCCATAAATGCCCATTATTTTATTGCAGATTGCATTTAATGCAATGGCAGCTAGCAAGAATAACATGCAAATGGTGCACTTGCACAGGACAGTAGCTCTGAGGGGGCAGTAGGGCTTTATAGTGCTGAGTTGCACAGAGAAGATAGCACAGCACCATCAATTTAAGAAGCATTGTGTGTCATGTACCACCAGATTCTGCCTGTAGCGGGGCTGAAAAAAAGAACCAGCGCTGCTGTACACCGTCCCTCCATCATCTCTTTCTCCCCCCCCCCCCCTAAGTTTTCCAGTAGAAAAAAAGCATTTGATTTTCAGTTTGACTGGAAAACGTCAGCTTTGGAAACCAGAAAGGAATGGGAAGGGTACTGCAGAAGAAGTGAGGAAGAGAAAAGAGTGGGGTCTGCGATAAGATGAGACAAGTAATGGGAGACTGGGTAGGGGAAGGTAAGAGATTAGAAGCACTGGAGCCGAGGGGAGGGGACGGTGAGAAGCAGAAGGACTTGGGCTGGTGAGATAAATAAATGAGGTCAGGAAAGTAAATAAGGTTTGGGAAGGAGTTAAGTACAAAAGTCCAGGGAGTGGGTAAATGAGAGGCACAAAGACTGGGGAAAGGGGGAGAGAGAAATGGAGAAACAGGACAATGGGCTGAGACTGCAGATGGAAAGCTGATTGTTAGGTGGGTGATATGAAAAGAGGACGACAGAGGGGGAGAGGAGGCCCAGACTAACCAATATCTTACACCCTGTCCCAACCATTAAACACAGTACCAGTAATGTCATTTCCAGAGTGACATTGGTTATCTCAAGCCAAAGAAAAACCACTCTACTAATGTTCAAACTTTCACATCAGGCTTATCCTCTTCTTCAAAAAGGACTTCAGAACCACATGAGGTTCAGAGCATAGGCACAAGCAACATGCACATCAGCCTTAGCTCATCCTCAAAACATCAACGACCCTAAAAAACTCTTTTTCAATAAAAAGAATACTGATAATTGAAGGATAATTGAAGATTGAAAAATACTGATAATCAAAGGAGTATTTTTAGGGCTGTTGATGTGTTGAGGATGAGCTAAGGCCTTGTGCCTATGCTCTAAACCTCATGTGGTTCTGAAGCCCTTTTCCTCCTTTTTGAAGAACTGGATAAGACAACCATTAAACAACCTAGGTGGTCGCCTAGGCGGGCATCAGCTTCTGGGGCGGCAAAGATCAGGGTATTTGAAGCTAAACAATAGATTCTGACAGCAAAAGGGACATAAGGCTTAAGAGTCACCTAGTGCGCCAACACCTTGAACCAAATCTGGGGCCAGCTCTGCTTACACCATATGCCCATGGGATCTGGGAGTAGACTGCATCTAGGAGATAGCATCTCTGAACAACCTTTAACCATGTCCACTTCTTTTAGAATTTCTTTTCCATTAATAATGTTTACTTTTAAGGTATTTGAATGTCTTGGCATTATGTTTATGTTTATTAGGTCTTGTAGACTGCTCTTCAAGACCACAGCAGAGCGGTGTACAATATCTATTATCTCCCCTGTCTCTGCTTTCCTTTAGGATAGAAATATTCAGGTCTTTTAGACTCATCTCATGGGGCTTATGCTGCAGAACCTGTACGGTACCATTTTGGTAACTTCTCTCTGGACTGTTCCCACTCTGTCTATATCCTTCCAGAGGTGTGGCCTCCAGACCTAACCAAGTGACGTCTCACTGAAAATCTCTGCAATGGTATACCCACTTTCCCTTTTCTACAAGTTACACCTCTCCCCATGCAACTTAGCATCCCTCCGGTTCTGGCTATTGCCACACTGCATTGTTTTTCTACCTTAAAACCATCAAATATAATCACTCTGAGGTCTGAGAGGTAAAGAACCATGCACTTCCCCTGAAGACAGCCAGGTGGCAGTGTGCTCAAGACAGTTTCCCACACACATAGTACTCAGGTTCACTACGACTGCTATTTATCATTTATATAGCACTACAAGGTGTACACAGAGCTGTACAGAGACGTGTAGGTTTCAGGCGGCGGGTCCTTAGGGACACCCACTTGCACCCGCAGCCCTGAGGTAACCAGTGAAGATTTACATCCTCTGTCATGGTTAATGGCACGTTGTACCATGTCACATATGGCCCTAGGTGCAGAGAAGACACACAGGATACTTCTACCTTTCATTTCCATACTGGGGCTACATCACTTCTCCGCATTCAAGGCCCAAAGCTGTAGAATATGTGTGGTGAGGACTGAATGGGACATGGAAAATGTCCCTCCAAAGTGCACTACAAGTGACAAAGCTGATATGTTGCTTTCATGGCACGCGGTACATTTAACAATCAGATATTTGAAAGATATAACCCTCTTCTAAAACCACTTCACTGGCTCCCCTTCCATTTCCGTATCCAATTCAAACTTCTCCTTCTAGCATATAAATGTATTCACTCTACTGCTCTTATTACCCTTCCTCTCTTCTCGCCCTCTACACTCCTCCTCCTCCTCTGACTTTCTTCTCTCTGTGCCCTTTTCTTCTTCTGCAAACTCCAGACTTTGATCTTTTCACCTTGCTGCTCTTTAAACATGGAACAAACTTCCTCTATCTTTCCGTCAAGTCTCTTCTCTCCCCCTCTTCAAATCCATGCTAAAGGCTTACCTCTTTGGCGCCGCATTTGGATCCTAATCCCTTGTTCTCCTTGCGTCTCCTTCCCTATTTGAACCCCCTTGTTTCTCTTGTACTGTTCTGTCTGTCTTGATTAGATTGTAAGCTCTACAAGCAGGGGACTGTCTTCTTTATATGTTTGTACTATGCTGCCTACACCTTGTAGCGCTCTATAAATGATTAACAGTAGTAGTAGAATGTGCTTTACAACCTCTCCTTGCTAAATGGATTGGTTATTATTTCTCTGTAATGTTATTTTTACATATCAGTTCAAACAGCTGTCGGCTAGAGGATCTTTGACTGATCCTAGGGAAAGGTCTGGATATGCCCCGGAAGAGCTTCTTGTTGACACCTGGAGGCTCAGGTTAGGATGCGAACTCTGAAACTCCCACTGTGTGACCTCCCATGCTGAGTGGCTTTCCTCTCTCACCCCCATCCAGGATCATTTATAACAATAATGAACCATGTCCAAGACTTGCACTTTGCCTGGGGGACACAAGGCTGTAAGTCAAATCATTCCAACTCTCGAGAAGTGCTGCATTTTGAGGGAGGGCATGATAACGGATATTATTCATTTCCATGATATAGTTACATGATGCTACAGCAGGGTTTTTGCCTGGTTACATCATCAGATCATAATCCCACCAGCCAATCTTGCTGTCCATTTTTTTGACATCAACTCGTACTGAACAATAGTGTTTTCAATGGCAAAGCATGGCACGCGTCTACTTTGAAGAGCATTAGCAGTTTCACGGAGTTCAGAGGCAGTGAAAAGTCCCTGCACAGAGACAAAGGTGAAAGGCAGCGGCTAGGAGCAACGTAGCCATGAAACTGCGTGGGAACCTCCACCCACACTGCTGCTAATATGGGGAAATGCTGCAATATTGTGTAGTTAGCTGTGAGGAGCAGTGCCTAAAAGTGCAGCCGGGATGCAGGACTCAAGCAGCAGCCGGGATGCAGGACTCTCGCGCAGCTTTGCATAAATGTTGGCTACAAGAGGAAGAACCAGGAGCTGGGGGTGCAAGATTCCAGTGCAGGGACACCAGCAAGAAGCACGAGTGTCCTCGCAAACCCCTGCAGACCCCATCCTTTCTCTTCAAGCTAGAATGCTCCCGAGGGCTTTGCATTTTTATATTTTTAAAATTTTATTTTCACAAATGTTTGGAGCTTCCTGTCATACATTGTTCTTGGCTGCATGACAGGCCGAAAGGCGGTGTGCAGCTTACTGCTCTCTCTCTCTGTTTTGAAAGGACACCTCATGAAATATTTTGGTTGCATATGTGTGGTGTATTTTAGCCGAGTTCAGGAATCCCCTCCCCTCCATCTTGTTTCACAGCTCACTACCCCTCCAGCACTGGCAAGTCACTGTGTCGGGCTCCTTCTCTAGCCCTATTCAAATCCAGGCTAAAATCCCACATCTTCAAGGCTGCTTTTGGATTCTGATACTCCTCAATCTCTTGTTCACCACTTACGTGTATCTTATCAAGCTCTAGTCCCCAGTTTTGTGATGTTCTTCATCTCGATTAGATAGTAAGCTCTAATGAGAAGGAACAGTGTCTTACTTCTAAATGTACAGCCTTGTAGCGCTATACAAATGATCAGTAGAAGTACTAGTAGTGGTAGTGAAGGACCTGCCTTCTCAAACACTCAGTGCCGGTTTTAGACATGCTGTGACCCAAGGTAGAAATGCAGGAGGGGGTCCCAAAGTCCGCCAGCAGGCTGTACTGTAACTTCTTCAGCTTTTGGCAGGAACGAGGCCCCTGTGTCAAGGGTGCCCAGGCCAGTTGCCCTGTTTTCACCCTCGTAATGCCAGCCATGCTCACACTGTCTTCTCATTCTTCTCTATTTCATTAGTTTTGAAAAACATTTTTCTCACACCTCAAAAAACTTCATCATGTCTCTAGGTTACAATGTCAGGCTCACTCCAAAAAAGAATTTACCTACTGTTAGTTTAAGGGTTTTTCCATGCTTCAGAAGTGTAAGAGAAGTGAAATCCTAAGCCTTGCAGAGACGCACAGCTAGCAGGACAGAAATCATCATCTCAGGAAGGCTGGAGCATGGAGAAGGGACGGAGATGGCTTACAGGATAGTCCTCATCGAGACAAATGATATGGCTAGGGAAGTTCATGAAATTAAGTAGTTGCTGGGAACAGTCACCTTTTCTATAGTGCTAACTATAGTGCAACTTTACCTACATAGAATCGCACAAGAGACAGCCCCTGTTCTGTGGTGCTGACACTCAATCAGATGGGACATGCTAAGTACAGAGAAAGTGAAGAAGAAGCTGAAGAATACCAAGGTTATGGGCTGAGGGAATGAAGACTGAGGATGACACACACACATAGAAAAAGGGGGAAGGGAGGACATAGGCTTCTTTGACCATGTGATGTTTAAAAGAATGGTGAGATATTGAGGCTGCCATGCTGGACGTTGGATTCTTGGTGAACTTTCTGGTGTAGAGAACTAAATCTGGCAGTCATTGGCATAAAGATGGCACAAAAGGCCATGGGAGGAGATCAGAGCACCAAAGTACAAGTAGAAGAGACAATAGAGAGAAGAGAGCTCAAGATAGAGTTCCAAGATTTACCAAGCAATAATGAGATGGAGATATAGGAGGCTACTCTAAGTTAAATACAGGCTATGACATTTACATTGCTACTTCCATTCAGAGGCGCTGAATGCGCTTGGCAAATGGTGACCGCGGCTGCTGCTATACAGTTGGGGGGCCTTTTACTACTGAGTGCTAAGGTGTTGCACCTAATGCTCCCATAGCACCAAAACCATGGCGTTTCCCCGGCAGTTAACACAGAGCCCTGTCCTACAGTGTGTGTTGTGTTAGGTTATGCATTGGGTGTACCCACGCTCATGCAGCAAGCGCATGGTGTGAACACAGCACGAACTGCGCCAAGCTCACATGCCCACTCTCCATCCATACCCCGCCCACTCACGCCTCTATCATTGGTGTCACAGTTCATCCTGCGCTGTTATGGCCCTGCGCTAGTTAGCAACTCATATCCCAGCATGCCTTTAGCTAGTGCCCATTAGTAAAAGACTCCCTTAGTTTAGCTTAAACTGAAAATATAAATTATCTGTACAGCGGCTGAATATTGCTGCTCTGTGGATAATTTTAGGTTGTTGCCCTTCCCTCGCCCGTTCTCTGTACAGAAAGAGCCAGGATGGTTAGATGTGTTTTGAGCTTGGCTTTCAGTATGGATGCTAAACGTATAACGTATAACTCCACGTGGAGACCCTCAGGATTTTACCGGCTTGGGCATGTAGAGATCTTGTAGTCTGTCACTTTTGGTGGGATAATTTTCTAATGCCTCACTTGTTTGAAAGTGGACCCCTATTTGTAGACTATTTTATTAAGACACATAGATGTCTCTGTGTCTTTATAAAACCCTATGGGAAATCCTGTAGAAATCATGGCCAGAATGCACCGGTGCACGTTTCCCACGGCTCAGGAGCAGGGCTTGATGTAAGCAGGCAAAGTCGTAGATGGGAGTATATTTTATAACCTATGTATTCTATTTATTTATTTAAAAGATTTCTATAATGCTTTTTCATCTCTCTCCATGATCCTTTCAAACTCCTCCTCGGAACATACCTACATGCGGGTCATGAACAAGTGCATGTGTTCTTTTCACCAAGCATACTAGTGCACGTGTACTCCACAGGGTAATTTTATGAGGCTTTTTAGGCTTGTAAAACCCAGTTTTGCAAGCATGAAAAATTTATCAAATCACCCCTCCTCCATACCACCAAGTGTTTTCTAGACATTGAGAGCACGCTTCTTAACAGTATAGTAATAACAGAAGGAGACCTTCCATTAGAGGGAAGACTGAATGGTATACATTCTTAGCCCAAAGCCTCATTCCGTTTCAGCTGTAACGTTTTTGGCTGGCAGGGCAACTGCACCACGTAGAAGCCTGGAGCTTTTGGTTGGCTAAAGCAATACCGCCATTCTGCTTAAGTTCGTTGAGGAGGCTTCTGATAGGAGAGCAACAGGTTTCCACAGATCCTAGGAGTAAAACAGAGGAGTCGGAGGACAATTCCAGGTGTTGAACATAGGAGGGCCAGGGTTCAAGGGAAGGACAGGTTTGGCCTGTGCCTATAATCAGCCTCCAGAACAGAACTGCAAAAAGAGAAATGGAGAATACTGATTCCCCAACTTACAATAAGAGGAGGAGACCAATGAGAGGAGAAGGGAACTTTTCTCCACCCCAAATAGAGGGAATGGAGACAAGGTGGATTGTACTTTTATTATTTTTATACTTTGCCTCTTGATGACTAGTTGTTGGTTTTTTTGCCTTGACTACTGAAGACTTTCAGTAAACTTTATTGGTTTACCACAAAATCTAGGCTAGACCTCTGTGGGAATGGAAGCAAGTGACAGAGGCCCATCCCAGAACCCAGGAAATCCCAAGGAAGGTAGTACTCAGTGTGCAGCCTCCCCTGAAGTACTGGCCCCTGGTCTCTCTATAACAGGGGTCTCAAACTCAAATTGCTTTGAGGGCCGAATGAGGACTTGTAAAGTAACCCGGGGGCCGCATAAGACATGGGGGCCTCATTTGCATAAGGGGCCCCATTTGCATAAATATTTGCATAAATATTTGCATAAATATTTGCATAATGAGTGCATGGATAAAGAAAGACTAGAAAATTTCTATATTACTATAATCCAGTGCCAACCGCCAGGCACATTAGGAACTACTACTAACACTGCCCATTTAGAACCCATAGCAAACCCCCCGTATCATAACAGCACTACCAGGACTCACAAAGCACCAGACCCTACCTATCAAAAGGCAACACTGCAAATATTAAATCAATACATTTCAGAGAACAATACATGACCTACTGGGAAAAGAGAACAAGTAGCAATGTCAAATAGGAATTACACAGAATACCTCAGCACTGTAGAAATAAAACTATAAATTAATTTCTTGTACTAAAGCACAGACATTAATGATGCACATTTCCCAAAAGAGGCGTGTGTTAAAATAATATTAGAAGCAATGTGCCCCCCAGCCCACAGCACATTACCGGGTGCTAAACCCCCAGCACATTACCAGTTCTGACCCCCCAGCCCACAGCACACTGGTAATGTGCTGGGGGGTTTAGAACTGGTAATGGTTCTGACCCCCCCCCAGCCCATTACCGGGTGCTAAACCCCCCAGCACATTACCAGTACTGACCCCCCAGCCCACAGCACACTGGTAATGTGCTGGGGGGTTTAGAACTGGTAATGTGCTGTGGGGCTGGGGGTTCAGAAATGGTGATGGTTCTGACCCCCCGCCCACAGCTCATTACCGGTTGTGACCCCCCCCATCCATCATCATCATCAGCAGCAGCAGCAGCAAAAATCACACCCCCCCCCCATCCATCCATCCACCCTCCCTCAGCAAAAATCACAGCCCCCCCATCCATCCATCCATCCTCCCTCCCTCCCACAGCAAAAAGCACAGCCCCCCATCCATCCATCCATCCTCCCTCCCTCCCTCAGCAAAAATCTCAGCCCCCCCCATCCATCCATCCATCCTCCCTCCCTCAGCAAAAATCACAGCCCCCCCAACCATCCATCCATCATCCCTCCCTCAGCAAAAATCACAGCCCCCCCCCATCCATCCATCCATCCACCCTCCCTCAGCAAAAATCACAGCCCCCCGATCCATCCATCCTTCCTCCCTCCTTAAGAAAAAATGACAGCCCCCCCCATCCATCCATCCACCCTCCCTCAGCAAAAATCACAGCCCCCCCCATCCATCCTCCCTCCCTCCCTCAGCAAAAATCACAGCCCCCCCACATCCATCCATCCACCCTCCCTCAGCAAAAATCACAGCCCCCCCCCCATCCATCCATCCATCCATCCTCCCTCCAACCCACCCTCAGCAAAAATCACACCCCCCCCCCCCATCCATCCATCCATCCTCCCTCCCTCAGTAAAAATCACAGGCCTCCCTCAGCAAAAATCACAGCCCCCCCCCCCCCGGCAGAGCCATCCCTCCCTCCCTGCCTCCCTCCCTCCCTGTCTCAGTCCCTCTCCTCTTCGGCTTAGATTAGAACCGCGAAGGGAGAGTTCCTCCCTCGGGACTCTGTTAAGCCGGCTGAGGCTTATGGGAAATTTCCCCTCTGCCCCCTCGAGCTTAACAGAGTCGCGAGGGAGAAGCTCTCCCTTCGCGGCTCTGAAAGCCGAAGAGGAGAGGAACTGAGGGAGGCAGGGCTGGCTTAATTCTGGGCAGACTGCTTCCTTACCTGCCGCGAAGAGCTGTGCACCCTGGCGATCCTCAAGCAGGCGATCCTTCCTCCAAGCAGGCGATGCTTCAAACGCTGGAACCTCATGGCTGCTCAGACTGCTTCTGGGCCCGGCCCCCCCCCTCCTCCTTTTTCTCCTCCTCCTGCCTGTCCCTGATTGGTGGAGGGCAGGCGCGTGACGCGGTCATGTGAGACCAACACCATGCAGCCCCGGGAATCACGCTAAGGAAAACAGTGAGTAAAAATAGCAAAAATAGCAGAAAGGATACTCCGTGGTGTTGCGGGTCGCGGGCCGCACAAAATGCTCTCGCGGGCCGCATGTTTGAGACCCCTGCTCTATAAAGTGAAAAATGACTGCTTTAATCTTATGTATGTCCAAGAATGGGCTTACAGAGTGCTTGCAAAAGCCTAAAATCTCTAAAGCTTCAGCGAGGTATTGCCACCCTCACGACAATTGTCAGCAAGCTCCTTTTCACTCAACAGGCTGAGTCAGTCCTGGTTTTACCAGTTTCACTACGGTAGGAAAGACAGGAACTGTCAGTAGGGTTAAAGCCCGGACTGGCTCAGCCTGTCCCTTATGACATGGAGCTGTGGAGCTTGTTAGCAACTGTGTACTGTCCTGTCCTGTAGCAACGGTTGATCCCTAAACTTGAATGTGGACCTTACTGCTCCTCCCCCTCCCACCCAAGCACGTCTAGTCTAATTAATTTTGGTATGAAGAAAAGACCCTGTAGTGAAAATTGAACCAGGAATTTCCAGGCATAGACGTGAAAGAGCAATATGTCGCTTTGGGAAGGATTTGCATGTACAGCATGAAAACTGGGAAGTCCTGGGACTGCATTGCAGTTAGGAAGTGGCTCTGCAAGGAGAAACCAAGGAAATGCCAGAGAAAACGGAGGGGTTCGGCTAGAGAAAGCTGAACTCTACTCCTGCATACGTTCTTCAACGAGTTGGCTGTCAGCCTGTCAACTCTCACTCCCACGCCTACAGTTTCATTTTATTTTATTAATCTGCATTAATCCTTCTTCCCTCCCTCTGTTCTCTACACCTGAAATCACACATTTTTACGATTTCATTCCTGGGCCATCATTTGCTGTAACATGACTGCATTCCAGAGCCCAGAGACCAACTCAGGCAAAGAACAGTACTGAAACATACAAACATGACCGCAGGAAAAGACCACATGGCCCATCTAGTCTGTTCTTCCATATCACCCATTACAACAGTCCCCTTTTTTCCTTAAGAGATCCTCTGTGTTTGTCTCATGCTATTTTGAATTCAGATACTGTCCTCATCCTCTACCACCTCCACTGGGAGACTATTCCACAGATCCACCACTCTTTCCATAAAGAAATATTTCCACATATTACTCCTGAGTCTATCCCCTTTCACCCTCATCCCATGTCCCCTCATAGAAGAGCTTGCTTTCAGTCGAAAGAGGCTCTCCTCCTGTGCATTTATGTCATGGAGTTTTTAAAAATTTATATCATATCTCCTCTATCTTGCTTTTCCCTCTAATGTATACATCCTTCTAGCTTTTGCTGTCATCCTTTCTACCTGTTTAGCTGCTTTAAGGTCATCAGAAATAATGACACCCAGGTCCTGCTCTTCTATCATGCACAAGGTTTTCGCCCCCTACACTGTACAGCTCCCTTGGATTTTTGCAGCCCAAATGCATGACCCTGCATTTTGTAGCATTAAATCTTAACTGCCAAATTCTTGACCATTCTTCAAGCTTAACTAGATCCCTCTTCAGGTTATCTACTCCTTTCTGGGTGTATACTCTACTCGTATTGCAGATTTTGGCATCCTACGCAAAGAAGCAAACCTTACCCGATAGTCCTTCTGCAATATCATTAACAAAGATGTTAAAAAGAATTGGACTAAGGACAGATCCCTGCGGCACACCACTGGTAACTTCCTTCTCCTCAGAGTGAGCTCCATTTCCCTGTACCCTTTGTTGCCTCCCACTCAATCAATTTCTAACCCAAGCTGTAACTTTAGGGTCCGTCCCAAGGGTGCTTAGTTTGTTTATAAGTCGCCTGTGCGGAACAATGTCAAAGGCTTTACTGAAATCTAAATACACCACATCTAGCGCTCTCCCTCGGTTGAACACCCTGTTCATCCAGTCAAAGAAATCAATCAAATTTGTCTGACAAGACCTGCCTCTGGTAAGCCCATGCTGCCTCAGATCCTGCAGTACATCGGACTCCAGAAACGTCACTATTCTCTCTTTTAGCAGCATTTCCAATAATTTACTTACCACAGAGGTTAGACTAACTGGCCTGTAGTTTTCAACCTCATCCTTACTTCTGCTTTTGTGTAAAGGGACTACATGTGCCTTTCTCCATTCCTCTGGGACCATTCCTGACTCCAAAGAAGCATTAAAATGCTAGAACGTCCCCAAGTTCCTTCAGTATTCTCAGATGTATCTCATCCAGTCCCATCGCTTTGTCTACTTTTAGTTTAGCTAGTTCCTCACGAATACAGTCTTCTGAAAATCGTTCCAGATCCCCGTCACTACTGTTCTTATTTGTGGGTGTTTTTTGAAGTCCTGCTTCTGGCCCTTTATCTGTGAACACAGAACAGAAATATTTGTTAAACAATTCCGCTTTATCCTCATCAGCTTCTACATATTCCTCCCCTTCATCCTTAAGTCTGACAATACCATTTCTGCCACCACTGAATGTACAAGTCCCATAATGTACAAGACAGAAATGTGAGCAAACATGAGAGAGCACGCCAATCACCATAGAAATATGCGCAGTTTATTGCATCAGGTATTAGCCTCAGAAAAACTGATATATCGCTTGGAGGAGTGTTCAATGTGCATGAACAGCAATATGCGAATATCAGGTTGTGCCTGTTATATTAAGTGCACATCTGAAATGACAAACGCATTTTCCATGCATAAATTTTATTGGTATCTATTGGATGGAGCTGTTAAAGAAACATGAGTGCAGTCTATTGCACCCATTACATTTGGCATGCCAGAGATATTTAAAAAAAAAACATGCTAACTTCATCTGCTGCTATTGGTTAAAAAATAGAAAACGGAGGGTAGGGCTAAATATCCAATTTTCCCAATGGAAAAAGGTGAATAGTGGAGTACCCCAGGAATCTGTACTGGTCCTGCTACTTTTTAACATATCTATAAATGATCTGGAATTTATTTACATTCTCTTATATACTGTGCTATTTTGCACCAGTGTGGTTTACATTGAACAGGGCATTATATGCTGATACTGGGGAGAGTTACTGGGACTGAAAAAAGGCTGATGGAAGAAAATGAAGAAAGCAAAAGGAGAGACAAGAAATGGCAGATGGACTTTATACCATAGAAAAAGAGCTAAGAGAAGACAGAGGAAAACGGAAATCTCAGATTGGGAGCAGCATGATCAAAAATCATCAGACAACAAAGATAGAAAAAATAATTTTATTTTCAATTTAGGGATTGGACTTTGTGCTATCTATATTTCACACAGTATGGGGAACTGCATCTCTTATCTGATGTGGCACCGCATGCGGAGTCTGGCTTCTTGGGGTTTCATTTTCATTTTTGTCTACATATTTTTATTTTTGCTTTAGGTTGTGGTCACTTATTCTATACTTGGTGAGGGTCTGTGTTCTGAGTGTGCGACCAAGGCCAGGTGTTCTGTTAACATGAAGTTTGTACGTAGGGGTCTGTACTGCAGTAATTTGACATGTACAGCTCTTCAAATAGGTGTATGGATGTTTTGGGGCCCATTGCAGTGTTTATAGTGCTGCTTTTTTCTTGGTAGGTCCCTTATTGTATGAGTTTTGGAAGTGTATGCTGGTATGGTATGGTAGATTTAGCCTTGCAGATCTTAGTGACTTTAGTAGGGTTTTATATTAGTTCCCAATATGCCTGGTACTGGAGAATGTATGTGATTGGTAAGATGACCAGAATCAGATTTATTTTTTTTTAAATATATTGAGTTTTGTGGGTGAATGTCCTACCTTTGCTTTGCACCCATGTTGAGAAGGGGGTTCTGTGAATGCAAAATATATGTTCAAAAAGAAAAGGCAAGCACCATAACACAGTTTATAACAACAAAATACAAATGAATTATAATTTGGAGTTATAAACTGCTGTGGTTCTCGCTCTTTCTTTTAGTTCCTTGGTGTGCGAACATCTTGCAATTGCTCCACATTATCTAATCAGCTTTTTGGTTTGGTTCAGTCACTGACTGGAGTTTTGAGAAAGATCCCCCCTCCCCCCTTGGGGAGGGCGCCATCTCATCCCTCGCCTCAGGCAGCAGATTGCCTTGAGCCGCCCCTGGTCTCAGCGATCTATACAGAGGCACTATTACCTGAGTTGTACAGCGCTCCAAGAAACAGACAAGAGACAACCCTTCTTCTTAGAGCTTACAATCTAATCAAGACCCACAGACAAGACGCACATCAAAAACAACCAAGTGGGTGAGGGTTAGTGGCAAGGCTGCGCTAGTGGCAGCTATAGCTGTAGACTTCAGGTATGCTAGGAGTTAATTGGAGAAAATAGCCAACATGTGGAGTGAGTAAGGGATTTCTCATAATATAATTGACTCTCAGGGCTTTAGTCTCTGGTCTGGTGCCCTGGGAGACAGTGACTTTTGGGGCTGCGGTCTCAAGTGCACTAAGAGTCGGTCACTATCGGTGCTGCATGGTTTGGCGAATTAGGAGAACCCCTTCTGCAGCAGGAGATTCTGGCTTTGGGGTTTTATTTTGCATTAGAATTTTAAATTATAGCTTGGCTTTGAAAGTTTTGGTTTGAGATACGATGACTCAGAGAAAGTTTTTGAAGTAGAAAATTCATAAAGGGAGGGAGACCCTGTCCACTGAGGAATGAGAGAAGAACTGATGCATGGAAAAGTGGCAGAGTCTTGGAAGGCCCCTATTCAACGTTTGAAGAAAGCAAAAATGTGTGAACAACCCATATGCAAATATTACTAAAGCGAGCTGCCAAAGAGTACTCAAAAATAGAAAAACAACCCTTCAAAGAGTGCTGAGTAAGGGGGGCTGCTGTCCCCTGAGCAAATGGGAACAGCGCCAGCCAGTTCTGCAATGTCACTACACTTCAGTCACAGTGCAAGGAAATTCCTATGTGTTTCTGCAGTAAACAGCCCAGGAAGATGGGAATCAGCATTTTTAAGATGATTTTACACAAGTAACTAAGCAGATCTTCAGGTAAAAAGGGAGCCTTCCTGTCTGTGGGTAAAAGTGAATCAGACATGTGAGAGAAGAATAACCGGGGAGCCGCACCAAGCACTCTCCTGTCATTACCCCCACACACCCACACCTTAATCCGGCCCTACCCCTCAAACAAACTTAGACCACACATGAGTTGGTATAACAACAGGTCGCAGCTTTATTTGCCCCATAACATATTAACATTTTAACATGAATAACCCAACACCCAATCCCGGTGCGAAGCGTTACCTCACCAGCCATATGAATAGCAAGGTGACAACACTACCGCACCTAGGCCGGTCAACCACCGGACAAGTTAGTACCACCCCTGCCCGACCTCGCCATGTCACTAGCAAAAGTCTGCTAGGGGTTCACCGGGCCGCGGGCACCCTGCCCCGCCCCAATCAGCTATGGCTCCGGACCCCGGAAACCTCCGGGATCCCGCAACCCACCCCAACCCCCTCCAGCTGCAACACCCCCAAATCCCACAACACCCAACCATCATAACCGGATGGGAGGGCGGGACACCGGCCAGCCGCCCTTCCAAAACCATGTGCTAGCGTGCGTTCGGGCAGCCGCTGCACATGGCTCTTCCACCCTCCTGATTGGTTCCAGCCGCGCGCATCTCGCGGCGGAACCAATCAATTCAAATGATGCGCTCCTGCGTCAGCACACAGGCGCGCTTCCGAGCTCTTCCCCCCCCCCCCTTCCTTTTCCCCTGCCTTCTCCTCTGGCTTTTCTGTCCAGGCCAGGGGCGCGTTGACGCTCGCCCCCGGTTACCTTCGGGCACCAGGACTTCGCCCGTGCCCTTTTCCACTAGCCAAGAATGCATGGGAACTTCATTTGGGAACTACGTATGCCCCCAAAGTGACTCCTTCCGGGGGTCACACACAGAAATTCAGCGAGTGAGGCATAGGGGATGAAGTGACTCTCCCAGGGTCTCACATTGACAGTGACTGAGTGAAAAAATGGAAGCTACTTGTAGAATAATGTAAAGCATGCTTCCCGACAATTCTGTTTTCTCATGGTCTTACAAAACAACTGTAATGACCTGAGTGACTTGCGAGAGATCTTGAGCTGCCCAGTTATGGCAAAGCAATAAAAGCGAGGCGCAGCAAAGGCTGGCCTAATGTTTGCTGCAGAAACTAACCAGGCGGCGGCTCGATATTGCCACTACCCGGTAAGCTTCCCGCCAATCCAGGCAACCCGTATATTCAATGCGGGGCCAGATATGACATTGGCATTGAATATACAGGTTTTCAGTTTCAGCAGCGACAGTTAGCCGCATTAGAATGGCCAGCCGCTGTTGCTGAATCCCCCCTCCCCACCCCGACTTTCCAAAAGTTGTGGTTTCTATTGCTGTTGTAAACCTCTGGTCAAGAAGGAGAAGTGCGTATGCCTGACTGAATTCAGTTACTGGTTGTAGACTAAAGGGCTCATTCTGTCCCGGACGTGATCCCATCTCTACACCCGGCCTGAGTTGGACGTACAGAGGGGATTGCGATTCTGATCCTGCGGGGCATGTCTAGCCCTGTGAGATCAGAATCACGATCAGTCATGTACGTGCAGGCCGGGACTTCGATTCAGTCCGGCCTGCATGCCCATGACCTGCCCGACTAACTCAGTCAGGGCTTTTAAATGGAGCCGCAGCGCCATGGCACCGAGGCGCCATTTAAAAGCTGCGATGCCAGCTGCCAGTAACAAATGCTTATTCCCCACAGCCCAACCCCCGATCTGGCCTCCTAAGGCCAGCATTGGGCTGTGGGAAATGTCCCCTGGCAACCCTGCCCCATCTGTGCCCTGGGCCATAAGAAAAAACACGTCCAGGGAAGTTATTCCACCTCAGAGGTGGAATAACTTCCCCGCACATGTCATCAGCCCTGGATGTACAGGACCGACATTAGAATGGGCCTGTACGTCCAGGGCCAGCAACCGCCCCTTTCCCGCCCCCATATAACTTCCCTGCACAACCGGCGGGGAGATTAGACACCAGTGAGGGAAGGCGCGAATAGCAGGGATGGACATCCATCCCCGCTATTCGTGGCACAGAATAACCCCTTCAGTGCTTTAGCCTTAAGATATATTTGTAAAATTTTTGAACACTGTGCCCTATATTCAGCCCGAAGTAGTCAACATTTTTAAAATGCCTGGACATCAGAGGCAAAACTGAAACCAAATAGTCAATGCCGGCATCCAAATATCCTCTGGCATTGAATACAGTATCTGGTTTTAGCACTGACCCAGACGGCAGCGATATTCAGTTGCTCTCCAGACAGCTCTTTTGTCAACCTAACTTTATGCGGATGCTGATCCGGATAGCAGACTGAAAATCACCGCTAACCGCATAAGTGCTGGAACTGCCCTTGCTCTGTGCACAGACGCTCCGGCACTCTCCAGACAATGCTGGGGCAGCTAGAGGGGGTGTAGTGACTGGTACTGAATATCTCTCTCAGCAGGTCCCGCTAACCGGATAAACCCTTCTGAATATCAGGCCCAGTTGTTGATAACTTCTCACATTAAGGATTATCCTTTTCGGAAATGTACCATAGTTTTGCTTTAAAAGTATGAGAAGTTTTACTTTAAGTTGCCCTCCCCCCCCCCCCCCCGTGTCCCCCTTATCTTTCTTATCTCACTCAGCTTACTTATTTATTTGACTTTATCTTTGTTATATTAATTGTATATTTCAACACAATGAAATAAGAACATGTTGGATAATGTTCGATGGAAACTGGATCAAGTAAGCACAGGTTGCTTAATGTTTTGAGTTTGATATAGCATTATTAGAAAAGGTACAGAGAAGAGCCACCAAAATGGTAAAGGGGATGGAAGGATACTCCTATGAAGAGAGGCTATAAGGGTTAGGACTCTTCAACCCAGAAAAGAGACGGCTGAGGGGAGATGTGATAGAGGTCTATAAATTAATGAATGGAGTGGAACGGGTAAACATAGATAGATTGTTTATGTCATCAGAATATAGAAAGACTAGGGAACATGCTGCTCTCTGTCATGTCATAGGGGCTATCAGTTCTCCCAAACGCCTCGTCCCACTGGCCGTGGTGGTGGTGTTGGGCTCCTACTTTCTCCCTCCTGCCAATTCCAACCCCTCCTGCTGCCTCAGTCTCACTCCTTTCCCTCTTTTGATCTGCCTTTTCACTCCACTTCCTCTCCGGGTAGCTGTTGTTTATTGACCTCCTGACAAGTCTGCTTCTACCTTTCTCACTGACTTTGACTCGTGGCTTTCCTTCTTTCTGGATTCCCCTTCCCCCATTCTTATTCTCGGGGATTTTAACATTCATGTTGATAACCCCTCTGATCCCTATGCTTTAAAGCTCCTCTCCCTTGCCTCCTCATTTGACCTTCAGCTTTGTTCCACTGCCCCCACTCACCAGCATGGCCACTGCCTTGACCTGGTATTTTTCTCTAGTTGCTTACTCTCGAACTTCTGTAACTCAGTTCTTCCCTTATCTGACCATCACCTTTTAAGCTTCAATCTTCATCACCCCCTGCCTCAATCTCGTCCTGTCTCCTCCAACCTATTCAGAAATCTTCATGCTATTGATCCTTTGGTTCTCTCTTCCATTGTTTCTTCATCTCTTTCTTCCACTATGTCATCTAAGTCTGTTGACGAAGCAGTAACTTCCTATAACACTGCACTCTCCTCTGCTCTGGATGCTCTCGCTCCACCCATGCCACATCCTGTGAGGCGTTCTGCACCCCAGCCTTGGTTTTCATCCTCTACCCGCTATCTACGTTCCTGTGCTCGCACTGCTGAGCGTGCTTGGCTCAAATACCGCTCCCTTGAAGACTTCCTACACTTCAAATTTATGCTTGTCTCTTTCCAGTCAGCCATAGCTCTTGCCAAACAAGACTATTATGTCCATCTGACTAATTCTCTTGCTTCTGACCCTCGCCATCTCTTTACTACTCTCAGCTCTCTCCTCAAAGTGCCTCCACCTCTGATTCCTCCCTCCCTTTCTGCCCAAACCCTGGCTGACTATTTCCATGACAAAATCCACAAGATCACCCTCCAATTCCCCACAAAGTCAGCTACTTCCCCTCCTCCCCCTCTTCACTCCCAACTTTCCTCCCCTACCTCTTCTACCCTCTCTTCCTTTCCTGTGATCTCTGAAGAGGAAACTGCACACCTTCTTTCTTCCTCCAAACTCACCACCTGCTCCTCTGATCCTATCCCCACCCACTTCCTAAACCCCATCTCCTCCACTGTTGTCCCTTCCATTTCTCATATTCTCAACCTTTTGCTCTCCACTGCAACTGTCCCCGCAGCCTTCAAACATGCATTAGTCACACCTCTCCTCAAGAAACCTTCACTTGATCCCACCTGTCCTTCTAATTATCGACCCATCTCTCTCCTTCCCTTCATTTCTATACTACTTGAACGTGCTGTTCACCGCCGCAGCCTCAACTTCCTCTCCTCTCATGCCCTCCTAGATCCTTTACAGTCTGGCTTTCGTCCTTTACACTCTACTGAAACAGCCCTTGCCAAAGTCTCCAGTGACTTGTTCCTGGCAAAATCCAAGGGCCTTTACTCTGTCCTCATCCTTCTTGACCTCTCTGCTGCTTTTGACACTGTTGACCACAATCTTCTCCTCGATACCCTGTCCTTGCTTGGTTTTAAGGGCTCTACTATCCTGGTTCTCCTCCTATCTCTCCCATCGCTCTTTCAGTGTGTGTTCTGGTGGCTCCTCCTCTTCTGCTATCCTGCTCCAAGTTGGTGTAACCCAAGGATCTGTCTTGGGTCCGCTCCTTTTCTCTCTCTATACCCAGTCCCTTGGTGCGCTTATCTCTTCCCATGGTTTTCAGTACCATCTTTATGCTGAAGACTCCCAGAACTACCTCTCTACGCCTGAAATCTCTCCGGCTATCCAGACCCAGATCTCTGCCTGCCTCTCTGACATTGCTGCCTGGATGTCTCACCACTGCTTGAAATTGAACATGGCCAAGAATGAACTTCTTATCTTTCCCCCTAAAACCTCCCCCCTCTTCCTCATTTCTCAGTCTCTGTGGATAACTCTGTACTCCTTCCTGTTTCCTTGGCTCACAATCTTGGGGTTGTCTTTGACTCTTCTCTCTCCTTCTCCTTCTGATAGCTAAGACCTGCCATTTCTTTCTCTATAATATCAGCAAAATCTGTCCTTTTCTTCCTGAACACACTACTAAGATGCTTATCCACTCCTTAATCACCTCCTGTCTTGACTACTGTAACCTTCTCCTTGCTGGTCTCCCTTTGAATCATCTCTCTCCCCTTCAATCTGTTCAACACTCTGCTGCACGGCTAATCTTCCGCCAGCCTCGTCATGCCCATATTACTCTTCTTCTCAAGTCACTTCACTGGCTCCCTATCCATTTCCACATCCAGTTCAAACTTCTCCTACTGACCTATAAATGCATTTACTCTGCGGCTCCTCACTACATTTCTTCTCTTATCTCTCTTTAGAACCCCTCTCGGGAACACCGCTCTTCTGGGAAACTGCTTCTATCTGTGCCCTTCTCTTCTATTGCTAACTCCAGACTTCGCTCCTTTCACCTTGCTGCACCTTACGCCTGGAACAAACTACCTGTGTCTGTACACCAGGCACCTTCTCTGACCCTCTTCAAATCCAGGCTGAAAACTCACCTCTTTACTGCTGCTTTTGGATCTTGACTCACCTGATCTCCTTTTTCTTTTCCTTTCCCCTTGTTCTATCCCAGCCTACACCTCCTGTGTTGTCTGTCTTGACTAGATTGTAAGCTCTGATGAGCAGGGACTGTCTCTTACATGTCTGTGCAGTGCTGAGTATGACTTGTAGCCCTATACAAATGCTCAGTAGTAGTAGTAGTAGTAAGCTACAGGGTAACCTATTTAAGACTAATAAGAGAAAGTATTCTTTCACTCAACATGTAATCAAACTCTGGAATTTGTTACTGGAGGATGTAGTAAAAGCTGCTAGTGTAGCTGGGTTTAAAAAAGGTTTGGACAAGTTCCTGGAGGAAAAGTCCATAAATAATTATTAAAAGGGACCCAGGATATCAATGCTTGCCCCAATACAAGCATTGTGGAACCTGTGTCTTTTGGGGAAACTGCTAGGTACGTATGACCTAGATTGGCCACTGTTGAAAACAGGATACTGGGCTTGATGGTCTGACCCAGTATGGCATATCTTATATTCTTATGTTCTTATGTAGATGTTTGGGTCTGTAAAAGCTGGATAGTTTGTGTAATATTCAATAAAGATTTTAAAATTTCTCCAATATTCAAAACCAGCAAGGCATTTTTAAGTAGCCAAAAGTCTTTAAATCACTGCAGAAATTTACCGTTAAACTAAGTCCAGATCACAATCTATAGAATGCAGATTCCTCCACAGCCACACCCATTAACTAACAAGCTAAGTCATCTTTTACCAGACTGCAGATAGCAGGTAGGGGGCCTTCAGCTCACGATACAGGGAGCGCCTTAGGAAACACGGTGACACCACTCAGTACCCAGCCTGGTACTGGTCAGCACTCAATCATAAGCACAAAAAACAGGATTAACAGAGGACAACAGGCAGCAGCCCCTCCATTTGGAAGTCCTCTTCAAATAACGTGATTCAAAACTGGAACATTTCACAGGAATAATTGCAGTGCTCTGACACAGCAGTCTCTGATCACAGAACTCCGATAGTCTACTGGAAACATCCAGGCCAGCATCTCTCCAGGAATCTCCATGTCAGTTAGTATTGGCCAGCACTCTTGCAGCTCTCAGATAGAAAGATTTCTGGTCATCCTGCCATTCATAACGATCCCTGGTATTCCAGGGCTGGAATGCATCCCATTTTCCAATGGAGCTGGGAATGCAGAATAGCTCTATTTGCATCCACAGCCTCTCTCTCTCTCTCTCTCTTTCTTTACAAGCACCTCTCAGATCCCACAGTCCAGTTCCACAGGCATTCAGGGATATCAGTCTGGTACAGGACACATTATAACTTTTTAAGGCACATTTTTCTCGAAGGCAATATCATCTATTACTGAAGTCCCATCCATCTGTCTGTATGTCGGTCTGTCTATATGCATAGGTTTGTCTGCACCTGCGTAGATAAACCAATGCATAGTAACAGGCAGAAGGGAGGTGCTGTGGGAAAAAATAGTGCCGGCAAGGACCCCATCTCCCACAAGCAATAGAGCAAGGCTGCTGCTTTGGTCAAAAAATGGCCACTCCAGCTGGTGTAGAATGACTCTGGCACTGATGAAGGGCAGGAGGAAGTCTCCAGCTCCCACCAACATGGCTTGACCCCGGCATCAATGAAGGGCCAGTGGGAGTCCCTAGCTCCCGTTGACATGGAGCTGCTATTGCATCAATGAAGGGCCAGGAGGACTGGAGAAGGGCTGATGTACCTCTTTACAAAAGTGGTAATAGGGAAGAGGTGACAAGCTATAAGCCGGTAAGCCTTACTTCTGTGGTGGGAAACGTAATGGAGGCACTCTTGAAAGAAAGAATAGTGGACTTTGTCGAAACCAATGGCGTGCATGATCAGAGGCAACATGGTTTTATCAAGGAAAGATCATGCCGAATAAATTTGATTGAGTTCTTCGACTGAGTGATCAGAGAACTAGATCAAGAGCTTGCGATGGATGTGATCTACCTAGATTTCAGTAAAGCCTTTGATACTGTTCCTCATAGGAGGCTTATAAATAAACTAAGCAGCCTGGGGATAGGTCCCAAGATGGTGAACTGGATCAGAAATTGGTTGACTGACAGACAAGAAGGTGGTGATAAACGGAACTTGCTCAGAAGAAAGGAAGGTGAGTAGTGGTGTGCCTCAGGGATCAGTCCTGGGATCGATACTGTTCAATGTATTTGTGAGTGATATTGCAGAAGGACTGAATGGAAAAGTCTGCCTTTTTGAAGATGACACGAAAATTTGCAGCAGAGTGGACTTGCCTGAGGGAGTGGATAACATGAGGAAAGATCTATAAAAGCTGGAAGAATGGTCTAATGCTTGGCAGTTAAGATTTAATGTGAAGAAGTGCAGTCATGCGCTTGGGGTGCAGAAATCCAAAGGAATCGTATGTGATAGGGAGTGAGAGGTTGGTGTGCACAGACCAGGAGAGGGACCTTGGAGTGCTAGTGTGTGAGAATCTCAAGGTGGCAAAACAATACAACAAGGCGGTAGCCAAAGCCAGAAGGATGCTGGGTTGCATACAGAGAGGAATTACCAGCAGAAAGGAAGAGGTACTAATGCCCCTGTACAAGTCATTGGTGAGGTGTCACTTGGAGTATTGTTTTCAGTTTTGGAGATCGTATCTCACAAAGGATATAAAAAGACTTGAAACTGTTCAAAGGAAGGCGGCCAAAATTGTATTTATTTATTTATAACTTATTTCTATACCACCTTTCTGCCATTCAAAGCGGTTTACATGTAACGTAATACCTTAACAGGGTATGGGGGTGCACGCTGTTTTATAATGAACGGAACATAGTAATTAATTTTAACATTTGTTGTAAACTATGTACATTGAACAATTGTTAACAAGTGAACAAATATTTATATTATTGAAGGTACGAATTATGTGAACCGGAGCCTGCATCAGCAGTCATATGAGAAGAGACTTGAGGATCTAAATATGTATTTATGTATTTATTTATTTAAATTTATTTTTATACTGCCTTTCTACCATTCAAAGTGGTTTACAGATAACCAACATATGTAACAGGGCTTTAGGAAGCACTCTGTTTGAAAGGGAACTAAACACTGAAAACAGTGTAACAGTAAAGCATAGTTACTCACCTGTAACAGGTGATCTCCGGGAACAGCAGGAATTTAGTCTTCACATATGGGTATCGTCGGTACCAATGGAGCCTGCGTGGGAACGCTCCCCAGCGTCCAATAGGAAAGCTTTTGGGAGCATCCCACAGCACCTGCGTGCTGCCTTCCCGCCTTTCCCAACTGTCTCTCTCCAGTTGAGTTTAAAGCTGAGACAAAAAGAGAGGGAAATAGAGAAAGAGAGAGATAGAGAGATACAACTCCTAGGGGAGGTGGGTGGGTTGTGAAGACTAAATTCCTGCTGTTCCCGGAGATCACCTGTTGCAGGTGAGTAACTATGCTATCTCCAGGAACAAGCAGGAAAGTAGTCTTCACATATGGGGACTCCCTAGCTGCAGATGCCAGGGAGAAACCCCAGAAGTTGTGTGCCATTGTGAGAGGGCTCCACTTCCCCCCATGGATCTCTGGCATCCTACCAGGGATGGTGGGTAGGAGTTGATTAAGTATGGAAGAGGTGTTGAAGAACAGCCTGACCAAACAAGGCATCCCGGCGGGAGTCCTTGTCTAAGCAGTAATGAGCTGTGAAGGTATGAACAGAGGCCTAAGTAGCTGCTCGACAGATGTCGTCGATAGACACAGAGTGAAGATGAGCCATAGAGGTTGCCATGGCTCTCACATTGTGAGCTGTGACATGGCCTTCCCAGAGGAAGGTTTTTACTCTCATAGGCAAAAGATATACACTGTGCAATCCAGTTGGAGAATGTTCTTTTGGAGACTGGAAGTCCCAAATGACTAGGATCAAAAGCAACAAAAAGTTGGGAGGACTTTCTATGTTGCTTTGTCCTTTGCAAGTAAAAAGCCAGAGCCCTTTTACAATCCAAAGTATGAAGATTCCTTTCTGCATTTGAGGCATGAGGCCTTGGGAAAAATACAGGAAAGTAAACCGCATGGTTTAAATGAAAAGGTGACACCACCTTTGGCATAAAGTGTGGATGCGTCCTAAGGACTACCTTATCATGATGGAATCTTGTATAAGGAGGATCAGCCACCAACGCTTGCAATTCACTGATGCGACGTGCTGATGTGATTGCAATAAGAAAGATGACCTTCCAGGAAAGGAATTTCAAAGAGCTGCTGGCTAATGGTTCAAAAGGCGGCTTCATGAGCTGCCCAAGAACCAGATTTAAGTCCCATGCTACCGGTGGTGGCTTAATGGGAGGCTTAGTTAAAAGAAGGCCTCTCATAAATCTCGCTATGAGAGGATGAGAGGAAATAGGTTGTCCATTTAGAGGCTTGAAAGAAGCTGCAATAGCACTCAAATGAACTCTCACTGAATTGTTCTTAAGCCCTGTATTAGACAAATGAAGGAGATACTCCAGTAATTTATTTATTTAACATTTTTTATATACCGCACTATTCATAATCAGCGCGGTTTACATAGAACAAAAAAACATCAGACAAAATACAGTTATCTGTTTTTACATCGAACAGGAACAATAACTTGGGTAACCGGGGCAATTATTTACAGCAAATAATAGTCAGAGTAACTATTTACATTTAGAAGACATGTTGTATAAAAGAACCTTGTTAATATGAGAGAGCGGTGTGAAGTGTTGTTGGGTTGACAGAGGTTACGTGGTAAGAACGGGATTGTTGCTATTTGAGTGAGCCTGTGTTACTATGTTCTCTGGGAAGTATTTGATGAAAAGGTGATGTTTCAAGGCCTTCTTGAACTGGAAGAGATCAGAGATGGCCCTAATGTGTGGTGGTAGAGTGTTCCAAAGTTTTGGAGCGCATAAACTGAAGGAACGGATTATTGTTGTGGAGTTGTATCTTACAGACTCTTTTGGTACCATTAGCATGTTTAATTCCATGGTTCTTCTTAGTCTGTTGGGAGAGATAGGTTGGATCATCTCTGATAATGAGGAGGGAGCGAGTCCTTTGTGAGCTTTAAAGGCCAGGAGCAGAGTCTTGAAGGTGATTCTCGCTTGGATGGGAAGCCAGTGTAGTTGTTTCAGAAGAGGTGTTACATGTTCTCTTTTAGGTACCCCGAAAAGCACTCTTGCTGCACTGTTTAAGGCTAGTTGAAGCGGGTTTAGGGTAGATTGGGGGAGCCCTTGTAATATGGAGTTGGCGAAGTCGAAATGGGGCATAATTAGAGCCTGGTAGACCGTACGGAAATCGTCCGGATCAATCAATTGGCGGAGGTGTCTGAGGGAGCGAATCTTGAAGTACACTGCCCTTACTGTGTTAGATATGTGGGACTTCATATCCAGATTCTGATCCAGAGTCACTCCAAGGTATCGGATATGGGATTTTACTTGCAACTTGGCATCTTGAACCTCAAGGAATGTGGGTGGTGTGAACTTTGAGTTCCTTGAGATAAAAAGAACTTCCGATTTTTGGGCTGAATTCTGAGATTTTGAGTCAGTAGCCAATTTGAGCTGGTTAAAACAGTTGATTATGGGGGTGAGGTTCATCTTATCTATGCAGAACGGTATATATAGTAACACGTCATCAGCATAGATCATACAGTTGACATTGAAGGACCTGATAATGTTACATATAGGTTGCATGTATATGTTAAATAGTAGTGATGATAAAGAGGATCCTTGCGGGACTCCTTGTCCTTGGTGAAATGGATCTGATGTTTCACCATTTGAACGAACATGCTGCCATCTCTCTGAGAGGTATGAGTTGCACCATTCGAGAGCATTTCCACAAAGGCCCTTCTCTCTTAGGCGGATAAGAAGGAGATCGTGGCAGACCGAATCAAAAGCAGCCGCAATATCTAAAAAGATGAGAACAAAACCCTGTTTGATGTTATCGATACCAGAGTTAAGGCTGTTGAGGAGTGAAGTAAGGAGCGTTTCGACCCCGTGCGATTCTCTGAATCCATGTTGACAGGTATCCAAAGGCGCTTCAGAGTCAATATGGTCTTGTAGTTGTCTGTAGGCTATTTTTTCAATTATTTTTGCAAGAGTGGGTATGCTGGAAATGGGTCGGTACGAGTCTGTTTTTTGTGGATCTAACTTGAGGTTTTTCAGTAGAGGTCTGATAGATGTCTGTTTGAGGGCAGCAGGGAATGAGCCGGTGTCGAATGATAGCCTTATGATTTTGGATATTATTGGAGCAAGCTCTTTGCGAAGATCCTTTATCCAGAAGGCTGGGCAAGGATCAGTATGTGCTGTGGATAAGTTGAGAGATGAGATCATATCTTCAATCAGCTTCAAAGAAGGAGTGGTGAATGATCCTAAAGGAGCTGGGAGCCCCTGAATACTGAATACTTCCAGAGGTATCGCAAGAGGGTCAAGACCCTTCTGCGTGCATCATATGGTAAACCTTTTCCACTTGAAAGCATAAGAGCGTCTTGTGGAAGGTTTCCTGGAAGCATAAAGGATATCCTTTACCTGCTGAGAAAGGTTAAGACCATGAAGTTCTAGGAGCAGAGGGTACCACATTTGCCGTGGCCATTGTGGAGCTATGAGAATCATATGACCTCTGTCTCTCTGAAGCTTGAACAGGGTTTTGGGAATTAGGGGAATGGGTGGAAAGGCATACAGGAAGTCCTGGCCCCAATGGAGGAGGAAAGCATCCCTGGCCTGACAACCCTGAGCCGGAATTCTGGAACAGAACTGGGGAAGTATGGCATTCAGCGGACTTGCAAAGAGGTCTATGTCCGGGGTTCCCCAAATTTGAAAAATTTTGGCCACTTGGTCTGCATGGAGAGACCATTCGTGTGGAAGCAGAACTCGACTGAGTCTGTCTGCCCAAGAGTTTTGAATGCCTGGAAGATACACCGCAAGGAGATGAATCTGATGCTCTCTGGTGAGGGCCCATAGTCGCAAAGCTTCGTTGCAGAGCGACAGAGAGCCTGTTCCGCCCTGCTTGTTCACATAGAACATGGCTACCTGACTGTCCGTTTGAACTAGGACTGTCTTGTAGCTGAGCTGGGTGTGGAATACTCGAAGAGCAAGGAAGATTGCTCTGAGTTCCAGGAGATTGATGTGTAGATAGGTCTTCTGTGGAGTCCAGGTACCCTGGGTAGAGAGGGCTTGCAGGTGGGCTCTCCAACCCACCTGTGAGGCATCTGTTGTCAGAATGGCTTGGGGTGGGGGTTGTTGGAAAGGGGACCCCACCAAAAGGTTTTGGGGTGACTGCCACCATTGGAGGGACAAAATAAGACGATCTGAGTTTGTTATTTTGTCTGACAGGCAACCTGATGCCTGAGTCCATTGAGTGGATAAAGTCCACTGGGCTGCCCTCATATGGAGGCGAGCATAAGGAACTACATGTACGGTGGATGCCATGTGGCCTAGTAACTGTAACATTTCCCTAGCAGTGAGGTAAGGCTTTAGCACTGCTTGGGAAGCTAACTGCACAATGCGAAGGGCAGCAGGGCTGTGGAAGATAGGCCCTTGTCTGTCTGGTATCCAGCAGAGCTCCTATAAACTCTAGAGACTGAGTGTGAGCAAGGTTGGATTTTGGGAAGTTAATGACAAGTCCCAAATACTGAAGGATGCGCATTGTGTGAGAGAGAGAAATCCTGGCCTCTGGCTCTGAAGGGGCTCGAATGAGCCAGTCGTCTAAGTAAGGGAAGATGAATATTCCCAGGGTGCGAAGACATGCTGCCAACACAGCCATGCATTTTGTGAACACCCTTGGTGCCGAGGCCAGGCCAAAAGGAAGAACCCTGTATTGGTAGTGCTTCCCTTGAAATAGGAAGCGAAGGAACTTTCGATGAGTTGGATAGATGAGAACATGAGTGTACACATCCTTGAGATCTGGAGAACAAAGCCAATCCTGACTCTGAAGGTATGGCAGCAGAGTTCCTTGAGAAATCATTTTGAACTTCTCTTTGAAGAGGAATTTGTTCAATTCTCTGAGGTCCAAAATGGGTCTGTGTCCTCCTGTTTTCTTTGGAATAAGGAAATAGGGGGAGTAGAACCCTGTACCCTGTTGGAGAATGGGTACCTCTTCTATTGCTCCCTGGGCAAGAAGCAAAGTCACCTCTTGACCTAACAGGGCATTGAGAGAGGTCTGAGAATTGAACTGTCTTACCATTGTAGGAGGGGGCATGCTGAGGAAATGAAGCTTGTACCCCTCTCTTACAATGGACAGAGTCCAATTTTCTGCTGTTATCTGCCCCCATCTGGGACAAAATGACATAACCTTCCTGGAATGGTGGAAGGCTCTGGGCCGTTCAGGGCCAGGAAGGCAAAGTTCTCTAGATAGGAGTCAAAGCCCCTGTGGAGGCTGAGTCTGCTGAGCCGGTTGAGGCTTAGCAGCTTTTGTTTTTCTTTGCCTAGGTTGTTGCTGCTGTCCCTTTTGGGCAGACTGACCTAAACGATGCCCCTGCTGGGTATAGGAGGGGTAAAACTTCTTCTTCTTACTGAAGAATGGTTTCTTGTAAGGATTTTTTCCTTGCAGGATCAGCTGTAGATTTAGACAATCTATCCAAGGTGATATTGTCAGCATCTATCTCATTAGCTTTTTCCTGCCAATTCTTGCCAAAGAGATTCTCTCCTGTGCAAGAAATATTCCCCAGTTTATCCTGTACCCAAAGTTCCAAGTCAGATGCCTGGAGCCTGGCAATCCTACGTGCACCTATGGCAATAGCAGAGGTTCTGCTTATGCACCCAAAGCAGTCAAAGGCTGCCCGATTTACAAACTTGGAAATATCCTGAGCATGTTTGACAAGGGCACGGTAATCCTGCCTCTCATCATCAGGAAGGAGAGGGCTCATAAGCTCTAAATCTCCCATGACCTCCTTAAGGAACATTCCCATATATAATATATAGGAAATGATCCTAGCAGAAAGCATGGAAGCCTGGAAGGTTCGACGTCCAAAGGCGTCAAGAGTCCTACACTCACGTCCTGGAGGATTAGATGCATGTCTTTTTGCACTCTTGATCCTTCTCATAACTGATTCCACCACCATGGAATGGTGCGGTAGCTGAGTCTTCTGAAACCCAGGACAAGGAGGAACTCGATACATGGTGTCGAGCCTTCGAGAGTGAGGAGAAGTGGTTAGAGGTGTTTCCCACATCCTTAACATGAGGTCATGCAAGATCTCATGAATAGGTAAAGTAGCTGCCTCCTTGGGAGCTTTAGGGTATTGCAGGATTTCCAATTCCTTTGCCCTAGGCTCTTTTTCAGGAGCCACTGTGATGGAAAGACCTCGAGCCACATCTTGGATAAAATCCTGAAAGGACATATCCTCTGGAGGAGACATCCTACGCTGAGGAGAAGAAGAATCCTCTGGAAGAAGTACTCTGGTATCGGCAGAGCTTACAGAGTCTTCAGACTCATCCGAGGATTCAAAGTATCTCCGATCCAGGTGATTGTGCAAAGCACGGTACCGGTACCGGTACCGATCGAAGTCGTCATCGGAGTGGTCCAGTACCGACTTGTCGATGCCGGATAGAGACGCATGACTCGGTCCCGGTAGAATATCCACCGATGTCGATGCAGTCGGTGCCGGTACCGGTTGAATTGTCTGAAGCGGTTTCAGGGGCATCAAGGCCGTGAGAAGAGCCGCCAGACTGCGTTCAATAGCCAAGAATCTCTGGTCTATCGATGCTGCCGATGCTTGGGTATCGGTACCGGATGAAGCAGCCGGTACCCCAGAGCATGGCACCAGTAGTTCTGCCAAGGTTGAGGCCTCGAGAACATCCTGGAGCCCCGTTAGTGCTTTGGAAGCCGAAGCCTCCCGCCGGGGCAATTTTGCCGGTACAAGTCCCTAAAGGGCAACGCCAGAGGCATCTCAATGCTTAGAAGGAGATTTACCCTTTGAGGACCGGCCAAATTTATGTTTAGTTACCTGAGATCCATGGGAGGAAGACGAAGTCCTGGAAGATGTCGATGCCACAGATGCTGCATCGGAGGGAAAAAGGGTGCTAAGTTTAGCAGCTCGGTTTTGCCGGCCCCTCTTCGACATCATCCCACAGGCAACACACTCTGAAATAGAGTGGTCAGGACCTAAACATTTGAGGCACCACTCATGAGTGTTGGTGACAGAGATGGTACCGCCACACTTGGAACACTTTTTAAAACCCGAAGCGGGTTTTTCCATTTTAAAGGAAAAGTTGGGCCTAGTGCCCAAAATGGCGCATGGCACCTGAGGAAAAAATACCTGGAAAAGACTCCAGAAGAAAAGGTTTTTTTAGTTTTTTTTTTTTTAAGAAAAAAGAAAGAAGAACCAGCGGTACCGGTGTAGCGTCGAGGGAAGGCAGACGCGACCACAAAAAAGAAGAATAGAAGGGAATATTTTTTGCGGTGACAGGATGTGCGACCTGTCGGCTCCGCGGAAAATGAAGAACTGGAGAGGGACAGTTGGGAAAGGTGGGAAGGCAGCACGCAGGTGCTGTGGGATGCTCCCAAAAGTTTTCCTATTGGACGTTGGGGAATGTTCCCGCGCAGGCTCCGTCGGTACCGACGACACCCATATGTGAAGACTACATTCCTGCTTGTTCCTGGAGATATACATGAACCCTCTGAACTATTTACAGTAATAGTGAGAGGAAGAATAGGGGAGATATGATACAGATGTTTAAATACTTAAAGGGGATCAATGACCAAGCCAACCTTTTTCAAAGAAGGGGAAGCTGTAAAACTAGAGGCATAACATGAAGCTGCAAGGGGGTAAATTGAAAGGCAATGTCAGGAAATACTTTTTCTCTGAAAGGGTGGTAGATGCTTGGAATGCCCTCCCGATGGAAGTGGTGGGGGCAAATACAGTGACAGAATTCAAAATGGCATGGAACAGACACAGTGGATCTCTTTATAACAACAGTGTAAAATCAAAATAATCTTAACTGTCTCTGCTGTCTCAACAAATAGGGGTGACCTGCACGGAGCAGTGGATACACCCCTAAACAAATGCATGAGGAGGTGGGACCTGCATGGAGTTGCAGTTACAACCACTCTAACCACCTTACTGGGCAGACGAGATGGACCACACTGGTCTTTATCTGCCGTCATATACTACGTTACTATGTTAGGCGTTCCCAGTTCCTAACACGGAGCAGCTGTTTAAGCAGCAGAGGAGGGGCTGGGCATGAGAAAGGGGGCAGGATTAGCATGAGGAGAGAGTAGGGTTATGGACAGAGCAAAAGGGAAGGGGCAGGGTTAGAGAGGAAGGGAGTCAAGTGCAGGAAGAGTGGAAGGGGAGGGGAGAAACTGGGAGAGTGCTTAGAGGGTATGCAAGTAGGGAGAGAGTGCAAGCAGGGCCGGGCCGTCCATTGAGCAAGAATGTTTTTTGCACAGGGCCCCGCATTTCAGGGGGTCCCGCGCAAAAAACATTCTTCATTAGCACAAGTAGAAAAAAACCCAAACTGGCTGCTGCTGCCACTGCCGCCGTGGCAGCGGCAGAATCAAATGTCCCGCCGCGGGGCCCCGCCTGCCCGGCAGAGCCTCCCTTCACAGTTCACCATCAGCTCCCGAGTCCCTCCCAATGTGCAGGCTTTCAGAGCCGCGAGAGCTTCTCTGACCTCTCGCGGCTCTGTTAATCAGCCCCGGCGGGATTAACAGAGCCGCGAGAAGAAAGGGAAACTCTCGCAGCTCTGAAAGCCCGCGCATTGGGAGGGACTTGGGAGCTGATGGTGAAGGGAGGCTCTGCCGGGCAGGCGGGGCCCTGCGGCGGGACATTTGATTCTGCCGCTGCCACGGCGGCAGCGGCAGCAGCAGCCGGTTTGGGTTTTTTAAATCTATATGGGCTGATGGGGGGAGGGGGGTTAGGACTGGTAATGGGCTTTGGGGGGGTTAGGACTGGTAATGGGCTATGGGGGGGCTAAGACTGGAAGTGGGTTGATGGGGGGAGGGGGGATAGGACTGGTAATGGGCTATGGGGGGGGGTTAGGACTGGTAATGGGCTTTGGGGGGCTAAGACCGGAATTGGGTTGAGGGGGGAGGGGGGTTAGGACTGGTAATGGGCTATGGGGAGGGGGTTAGGAATACTAATGGGCTATGGGGGGGCTAAGACTGGAAGTGGGCTGATGGGGGGTAGGACTGGAAATGGGCTGATGGGGGGTTAGGATGTAATGGGCTATGGGGGGGCTAAGACTGGAAATGGGCTGATGGCGGGGTAGGACTGGTAATGTGCTATGGGGGGGCTAGGACTGGAAATGTGCTGATGGGGGGTTAGGACTGGTAATGGGCTATGGGGGTGCTAAGACTGGAAATGGGCTGATGGGGGGTTAGGACTGGTAATGGGCTATGGGGGTGCTAAGACTGGAAATGGGCTGATGGGGGGGTTAGGACTAGTAATGGGCTATGGGGGGGCTAGGACTGGAAATGGGCAATGGGGGGCTAGGACTGAAAATGGGCTGATAGGGATTAGGACTGGTAATGGGCTAGGGGGGGGACTAAGACTGAAAATGGGGTGTTGGGGGGGCTTAGGACTGGAAGTGGGCTGATGGGGGCTTAGGACTGGTAATGGGCTATGGGGGGCTAGGACTGGTAATGGGCTGGGGGGGTGGCTAGGACTGGAAATGGGCTGAGTGGAAGGAGGGCTTGAACTGCAAATAGCTGATGGGGACGGGGGCTTGGAATGGAAATGGGCTGTAAGGGGAGGGAGCTAGGACTGGAAATGGGCTGAGTGAGGGGGGGGCTAGGACAGGAAATGGGCTGATGGAGGGCTAGAATAGGACTGGAAATGGGCTGTTGGGGGGCTTGGATTGAAATGGACTCATGGAGGGGCTAGAACTGGAAGTAGGCTCATGGGGGGCTTGGATTGGAAATGGGCTGAGTGGAGGGGAGCTAGGATTTGACATGGGCTGATGATGGTGGGGCTAGGAAAGGACTAGAAATGGGCTGATGGGGGGCTGGGATTGGAAATGAGCTGATGGAGGGACTCGGATGGGAGAGCTAGGACTTGAAATGGGCTGATGGGGGTTAGTACTGGTAATGGGCTATGGGGGGATAAGAGTGAAAATGGGGTGATGGGGGGCTTAGGACTGGAAGTGGGCTGATGGGCTTAGGACTGGTAATGGGTTATGGGGGGCTTAGGACTGGTAATGGACTATGGGGGGCTAGGACTGGTAATGGGCTGGGGGGGGTGGCTAGGACTAGTAATGGGCTGAGTGGAAGGAGGGCTTGAACTGCAAATAGCTGATGGGGACGGGGGCTTGGAATGGAAATGGGCTGTGAGGGGAGGGAGCTAGGACTGGAAATGGGCTGAGTGAGGGGGGCTAGGACAGGAAATGGGCTGAGTGAGGGGGGCTAGGACAGGAAATGGGCTGATGGAGGGCTAGGATAGGACTGGAAATGGGCTTTTGGGGGGACTTGGATTGAAATGGACTCATGGAGGGGCTAGAACTGGAAGTAGGCTCATGGGGGGCTTGGATTGGAAATGGGCTGAGTGGAGGGGAGCTAGGATTTGACATGGGCTGATGGTGGGGCTAGGAAAGAACTAGAAATGGGCTGATGGGGGGGCTGGGATTGGAAATGAGCTGATGGAGGGACTTGGATGGGGGAGCTAGGACTGGAAATGGGCTGATGCGGGGACTAGAAGGGAGCGGATGCTGGGTGGGGCTGGAACTAGAAGGGAGCTAATGTTGGGGGAGGATTAGAATGGGATAGAGCTGGGAGAGTGAAATGGAGAGGGAAAAAATATTTTGTGTGGGAGGGAAGACACATCTACAATTGGCCGGATATTGGGAGAGTAAGTGGGGATTGAGGATGGCGGGGTAAAATTTGAGTGGATGAAATAGGAATGAGGAAAGAGCAAAAGGAGAAAGATTAGTATGATAAAGCAGATGTAGAGAGAGAATGGAAAAAAACTAGAAGAGTGAAGAAAGGATAAATAGACAGTAGACGATGGAGAGTTAGCAGAAGACACGAAGAAACCAGAAGAAAGTGGCTGGAGCAATTGCAAATGAAAAATAATGCAGAAAAGGTAGAAAAATATCTTTTTATTGAATTTATTAACTGAAATATGCCAGCTCTGGGAAATGTGCATCATTAACGTCTGCGCTTTGTTTAGTACAAGATGAAATTAATTTATAGTTTTATTTCTACAGTGTTTTGGGGCTTTTGGGGTTCCCAGTTTAATTATTGTCTTCCTGTTTCTACATTGTGATTTCTTGTTTGGTGACGGTCTATGTTCTGCACGTGTAACTGAGCTGAGGTATTCTGTTTATGTAATTCCTATTTGACATTGCCACTTGTTCTCTTTCCCCAGTAGGTCATGTATTGTTGTTCTCTGAAATGTATTGGTTTAATATTTGTAGTGTTGCCTTTTGATAGGTAGGGTCTTGTGCTTTGTGAGTCCTGGTAGTGCTGTTATGATACGGCGGGTTTGCTATGGGTTCTAAATAGGCAGTGTTTGTAGTAGTTCCTAATGTGCCTGGCAGTTGTCACTGGATTATAGTAATGTAGAAATCTTTTAGTCTTTCTTTATCCATACACTCATTAAGAGGCATGTTTACTAAAAGTTAGTGTATGGTAACATTATGCAAATATTTATGCAAATGAGGTCCCTTATGCAAATGAGGCCCCACACCGAGTCTCCGAGCATGGCCCCGCACCCCCCTTGGGCCGCCCCTGAGTACAAGAAGGGAGGGAGTACAGGTAAAAGGATGTGCTGAGGGCTCTTTGAGTTCATGGGGCTGTCAGGATCGATGGTTTTGCTTTAACCGCTGCTGCTCTTTGCTGCCCCTCAGAATCTGCCGCCTTAGGTGATTGCCTAATCTTGCCTAATGGTTGAGCCAGCCCTGGGCCTAAGGCAATTGCCGCACTAGTGCTTGCCCTGATATCTTCTATCAGGGGCAATGCATCTCTTTCTGTTTTTCTGCTGTTGTACCACATGCAGAGTCTGGCTTCTTAGGGTTTCAGTTTAATGTCTACATATTTCTATTTTTAGTATGTAGTCACTTATTCTTATTTTGGTGAGGGACTAATATATGATCGAAGCAAGGTATGCTGAATTTTCTACGAAGTGATCAATAGTAATCTGGCTTGTTCAGTTTTCCTAATAGATGTACTGATGATCTAGGGCCCATGTCAGTATTTACGGGCCTGCCTTTTCCTAAATAGGGCCCTTGTGTGAGCATTGGAAGTTAGTGCGGGCATGGTAGATTTGCTCTAGGTCCTGAGTGACTTTTTTTTAATACAGTTTTGTTTTACTTCACAAAATGCCAGAGACAAAGGGTTTACATTGCTGTTACCGAGATGACACCAGAATCAGAATTTTATTTTGGTATGGAAAAATTCTATGGGAAAATTCCCTTGCTTTGCTCTGTGTCCATTATTAGAAGAGGGCCAGGAGAGGGGGTTCTGTGAATGCAGAATATATATTTGGATTTAACACCATATGGGGGAGCATGCATGTGTTGGGGGACTAAGGAGAAGGCATTCCCAGAATCGCCTTTCAGAACCTGGATGTTTAGAAATAGTCTAATGGTTAGAGTCAGTTCTCTAAGAGGAGTTCAGCCAGGAATCAAATCTCACTGCTGCTGTTGTTGACATTGTGCTGAGTACTGGGGATGATGGAGTACCTTCGTCTCTACACCCTCTGGATGTTTTTCAGCCTGTTCAGACTTGGACATCCCCAGAGCCAGCTTCTAAAGTGGCTCTGGAGACGGTCTCTATATCATTTTTGGATGTCCAAAGCATGAATAGGGTTTCTAAAATGACTCCCATAGTGTCTGCACAATCAGCATATTTAGCAGCAGCTGCAGTCACTGAATATCTGCCATGGACGTCCCATTGTGAAATGTGCCTCTAAGTGCAATCTGGAATGTTAAAGCCAGAACATCTGGAAAAAAAGCAGATACGTGCAAATTCAGGCAAGATTTCAGAAATGTATTTGTGCTCGATATGGACGTCTATCAGCTGTATATATATAGATGTCCCCAGGATAATATTTCTGAACCAAGACATTTAATAGCATGGAGGCCAATTCCACACAGGGCCCGTCCGGATGTCCAAAATCTCGATGGGCTAGCTGTGCACTTGATTCTGCACCCATGGTAACTAGATGCTCCCAAGGGTTCAGAATCAGGGAGGCGTGGTCTAGTGGTTAGGACAAGGTACTTCGGGTCGGGGGTTCAAGTCCCACCTGGGGACAGCAATGTCAGGCCAGAGGGATTGGGATTTTTAGTCCTATAGGCACTCCTTGTGGTCTTGGGCAAGCCACTTAACCCTCCATTGCCCATGTTCCCTGTATGT
Organism: Ichthyophis bannanicus; assembly: GCA_033557465.1. NCBI lineage: Eukaryota > Metazoa > Chordata > Amphibia > Gymnophiona > Ichthyophiidae > Ichthyophis > Ichthyophis bannanicus. The sequence continues at coordinate 43,418,177 of CM066042.1, read as the reverse complement.
ATTAGTGTGTGTGTCTCATATCCCTTCATGTTAAATGTATCCCCCAATTGACCGCTTTGACCAGGTGAAAAGTGGGATATAAATACAGCTAAAATAAAAAAAAATAAATAAAAAAAATAAAATAAGAAACAGGCAGGACGTGTCCCGATTCTGGCCCGCTGCACGTCCAGCACCTCCGCATACAAATCACCCGAGGCTCCTGCATGCAGCCCTGGTGCCACGGCATTTCATCGTCATGGCACCAGGATGCCATGCAGGAGCCCTGATTGCCAGCAAGCCTCGTAACTTTCAATTTCCCCGCCATCTGATCCCCGATCAGGCTACCAAGGCCGGGATTGGGCCGCACGGAACCCCATGTTGCCACATACCTGTCCCATTGTCCCCTCCATGGCTGTCTGTCAATATCTGGGGGACTTATTCCACCTCCGAGGTGGAATAAGTCCCCCATTTAACTTGGCTCCCGAGATGTACAGGACAGCGACCGGAATCAGCACTGTACGTCTGGGGGACCACACCTCCGGCCCACCCCCTCCCGCCCCTGTCCAGAGCTCACTGCACATCTGCTCTATATGTGTGGGGAGCTTAGGATCCAGCATCAGGAGCAAGCGTTTAGTGGGGATGTACATTCAAACCCGATGTGCAACCCCGCTAAACACAGCACAGAATCTACCCCATAATGGTTAGAGTAGTGGCTTAAGAGCAGGGTATCCAGAGTTCAAATCCCAGTGATCTTAGGCTAGTCACTTAATCCTCCATTTTCTCTAACCTCTATGGATGTTTTAAGATGCAAACAAGCACTTTCCTGATGTCTATTCATGCCTGGAGCATGTATACATGTGGACGTGCCTATGGATGTCTCCAACATTTCTGAGATCAAGCGGGGATGTGTAAGTCCATTGCTTACGGGGATGTGTAAGTCCAGACATGCCTCTGCCACACCCCCTTACCTACTTGGACATCCCTGCACCCAAGACATCTGCAAACGTCATTTGTGGAATGGCTACAGTGACGTCTCCTTTCGACGTGCACGTCTTCAGCCATCCAAATCACCACTAAACCTTTCAAAATGACACTCATAGCATTTAAATACCCGGGCTTTCAATAATCAGCTCCACAATTTCATGCTGTGATTTTCTTCAAAGTAAAACAAAAACACAGGGATAGTTCAAAACTAAATCTTCCCACAAAAGAATTCTAATCCTCTCCGTTAACTTCACTGACTTTGAGCACAGGCCTTCTCTCTCTCTCTCTCGCTCCCTCTTCCTGTGTGTGTGTATCCCTCTCTCTTTCTGTTTCTCTGTGTGTGTTTGTCTCTCTGTCTGTCTCTTTCTTTGTGTGTGTGTCTTTGTCTCTCTCTCTCTCTGTGTATGTGCAGGGCCGGCCCGTCCATTGTGCAGGAATGATACTTGCACTTGGCCCCGCACCTTGGGGGCCCCGTGTCTGACCGGCTGCAGAGGGAGCCAGGGAGGCCCGAAGCCCCAGCTCACCTCTGAACAACTGCAGGAGTAAAGAGCACCCTCCTGGCACTCAGCGTGTTGGTGGGCTCCTTTTTATCACAGCTGCGGGAGAGAAGGCAAAGCCGCTCTTTACTCGTGTGACTGTTCAGAGATGAGCCGTGGCTTCAGGACTCCCCGGGTCCTTCTGCAGCCGGTCAGGCACGGGATCCCTTTTAGTGTGTGGCTGGGAGAGGGGGGACTGGGGGCTAGAATGGGAATGGAAGGGAGTGGAGGCTAGAACGAGAATGGCAACGGGGGCTAGAATAGAGCATGGGGGACTGAAGGCTAGAACGGGAATGGGAAGGGCCAGTACTGGAAATGGGCTGATGTTGGGGGATGCGGGACTGGGACTGGAAGGGAATGGATGCTGGGAGGAAATGGAAGAAAACTGGTGGTTAGGACTGGAAATGGCCTGGGGATAGGGAACTTGGACTGGAAGGGAGCTGATGCTGGGGGGACTGGAAGAGGACTGTTAGTGAGGGTTAGGACTGGAAATTGCCTGGGGATGGGGGATGGGGGACTGAGACAGAAAGGGAACTGATGCTGGGAGGGACTGGAGGAGGCCTGATACTAGGGGGGTGGGGGGCGAGGGGCTAGAACTGTAAATGTGCTGATGCGGGAGGATGGGCGAATGGAAGGGAGTGGATGCTGGGAGGGGCTGGAATTAGAAGGGAGTTAATGCTGGGGGAGTACTAGAAGGGGGTGGGGCTGGGACTGGTGAGAGAAAAAATGAAGCTGGGTGAGTGAGGATGGAGAGGGGAACAGATTTTTTGTGGGGAGGGAAGAAAAATCTATGATTGGCTGAGTACTGGGAGAGTAAGTGGGGATTGAGAATAGAGGGATGAAATCTGAATAGACCAAAAAGGAATAAAGAAAGAAATGGAGGAAAGAGAAAAAGGGGAAAGATCAGTATGTTAGAGGCAGATGTAGTGAGAATGGGAAAAAAACAGAAGAGAGAAAAAAGGACAAATGGACCGCAGACAATGGAGAGTTAGCAGAAGACATGAAGAAAGCACAAGAAAGCGACTGGAGCAATTGCAACTGAAAAATAAAATGCCCAGACAACTAAAGGTAGAAAAAAAACAATTTTATTTTAAATTTATTAATTGGAATATTTCAGCTTTGGGAAATGTGCATCGCTAACGTTTTACGTTTTGTTTAGTACAAGAGGAAATTAATTTATAGTTTTATTTCTCCAGTATTGTTGTACATTCCAAGTTTGGCTTTTGGGGTTCCCAGTTTAATTATTGTCTTCCTATTTCTAAATCGTGATTCTTTGTTTTATGTTTGCTGATGGTCTGTGTTTTGCATGTGTAACTGAGCTAAGGTATTCTGTTCATGTAGTTTCTAGATGTATTGGTATTCTCTGAGATGTATTGGTTTACTATTTGCAGTGTTGCCTTTTGATAGGTAGTGTTTGGTGCCTTGTGAGTCCTGGTAGTGCTGTTATGATACGGCGGGTTTGCTATGGGTTCTAAATGAGCAGGTTGTATAGTACTTCGTAATATGCCTGTCAGTTGACATTGGAGTACAGTAATGTAGAAATCTGGTAATCTCTTTATCCTCACTGCCCATCCAAATTGTATTCAGACACTCATTAAGAGGCACATCTACTAAAAGTTAATGCACATTCACAAATGCTTCCAGAGCCTAAACACAGCTAAGCTTTCAGCTTTGTATCTTTTACCTGTCTTGTTGGTTGTTGTTGCTGATATAAAATTTAACTTGCGGGTGAGAGGCATTGAAGTAATTTGTTGGCGGAGCGCAAATTTTGAGAGGGGACGTAGGGAGAGATAAGAGATAAGAGGTATTGAGGGGCCATAGAGTGAATGCATTTATAGGTTAGCAGGAGCAGCTTGAATTGGATGCGGAATTGGACAGGGAGCCAATGAAGAGACTTGAGAAGAGGAGTAATGTGGGCATGGCGAGGCTGGCAGAAGATTAGTCGAGCAGTGTGATTTTGTATGGATTGAAGGGGAAGGAGGTGGCTCACGGGGAGACCAGCGAGGAGCATGTTGCAGTAATTGAGGCGAGAGGAGATTAAGGAGTGGACAAGCGTTTTGGTGTGTGTTCAGAGAGGAAGGGGCGGATTTTGCTGATGTTATAGAGAAAGAAGTGGCAGATCTTCGCTACAAGCTGAATATGAGCGGAGAAGGAGAGAGAGGTGTCAAAGATAATCCCTAGATTGTGGGCAGAGGGAACAGGAAGGATAGTAGATCCATCCACATGGATTGAGAGAGGGGGAAGTGGGGGGGAGGAGTTGGGTGGAAAGACAAGGAGTTCAGTTTTGGCCATGCTCAGTTTCAATCTGCGATGGGACATCCAGGCAGCGATGTCTGAAAGACAGGCAGAGATCTTGGACTGGGTAGCTGGAGAAATATCAGGTGTAGAGAGGTAGATCTGGGAATCATCGGCATAGAGATGGTACTGAAAGCCATGGGAGGAGATAAGCGTGCCAAGGCCTTGGGTATAGAGAGAAAAGAGGAGGTGGCCCAAGACAGATCCTTGGGGTACACCTACATGGAGCGAGGTAGGGGAGGAGGAGAAGCCACCAGAGCATACACTGAATGAGCGATGGGAGAGGTAGGAGGAGAACCAGGATAGTACGGAGTCCTTGAAGCTAAGTGAGGAGAGGGTGGTGAGTAGACGATCATGGTCAACGGTGTCAAAGGCAGCAGAAAGGTCAAGAAGGATGAGGATAGAATAGAGACCCTTAGATTTAGCCAGGAACAGGTCATTGGTAACTTTTGTGAGTGCTGTTTCAGTGGAGTGTAGGGGATGGAAGTCAGATTGTAGTGGGTCCAGAAGGGCCTGGGCGGTGAGGAAGTGGAGGCAGCGACGGTGGACTGCTCATTCTAATAGTTTGGATATGAAGGGAAGGAGGTAGATAGGTCGATAGTTAGAAGGGCATGGGGATCAAGTGAGGGTTTCTTGAGGAGGGGTGTGACAATAGCATGTTTGAAGTCAACGGGAATGGTTGCAGTGGAGAGTGAAAGGTTGAGGATATGAGTAATGGAGGGGACAATGATGAGGGAGATGGAACGTAGGAGATGGGTGGGGATAGGGTCTGATGAACAGGTGGTAGGTTTGGAGGAGGAAAGGAGTGTGGTTTTTTCTTCAGAGATCAGAGGGAAGGAGGAGAGGGCGGCAGAGGGAAGTGCTAAGGATGACTGGAAGGAGCCAAGCATGAATTTGAAATGTAGAAGGTCTTCCAGGGAGTGGGATTTGGACCAAGCTCGTTCGGCAGAACGGGCGCAGATGCATAGGTAACGAATTGTGGGTGAAAGCCAGGGTTGGGGAGTAGATCGTTTGACAGGGCGTGGGGTGGGAGGGGCAAGAGTGTTGAGGGCTGAGGATAGTGTAGCATTGTATGAGGATAATGCCTTATTGATGGACTTGGAGAAAAAAATGGATGAAAGAGATGGAGAAATGGTGGAGGACAGAGTCAGGGGGTCGATATTATGAAGGTTTCTAAATAGGTCGGAGGAGACAGGATGAGGTTGGGACGGCAGAAGCTGAAGAGTAAATGTTAAGAGGTGATGGTCAGATGAGGGAAGGATTGATTTGGGGAAGTTTGAGGGAGAAGAATTGGAGAAGAGTATTAGGTCAAGGCAGTGACCGCGTAGATGTGTGGGGGTAGTGGAACAAAGTTGGAGGTCGAATGAGGAGGTAAGAGCGAGGAACTTAGAGGCATGGGGGTCGGAGGGGTTGTCGATGTGAATGTTGAAATCGCCAAGAATAAGAGTGGGGGAGGAGGGATCCATAAAGGCAGAGAGCCAGGAGTCGAAGTCGGTGAGGAAGGTTGATTTGGATTTGTCGGGTGGGCGATAGATAACAGCTACTTGGACGGGAAGTGGTGTGAAGAGGCGAATGGAGTGAACTTTGAAGGAGAGGGGGGAGTGTGATTGGGGTGGCAGGAGGGGTTGGAATTGGCAGGAGGGAGAGAGTAGGAGGCCAACGCCACCACCACGACCAGTAGATCGAGGTGTGTGGGAGAACTGGTAGCCCCCATAGTAGAGAGAGGCAATGGATGTGGTGTCATCTGGTGGGAGCCAGGTCTTGGTCAAGGCAAGAAGGTATAGGGCATTAGAGATAAAAAGATCGTGAATAAAAGGGTTTTTTTTAATGACTGAGCATGCATTCCATAGGGCACATGAAAATGGGAGAGTGGAGGGGGGGAGGAGAGGGATATGGATAAGGTTGGATAAGTTACGTGTGGATTTCTTATCAGAGTAGTGTGGGAGTCTATTTCTAGCGTAATAATGAGATTTAGAGGGAGCAGAGTATAGGTGGGTATGTCTGGGTGTGTGTGCTGTCCAAGAGGGACATGAAGGAGGAGAAATGAGGGATAGGTTGATGGTATCGGGTAGGTTATTATTGCGGGTAGGGTCGGAATTGATATCTAAGGATGAGTGATTGTGGGATGAATGTGGGAAGGCGGAAGGAGGGAGGAGCGGGATGTGGATGAGATTAGATAGGGTACATGAGGAACTTTTTTTAGTGTGAGAAAGGAGTCGGGGAGGGGCAGGGTTGGGGGTTGATATTACCTGATGTGAGGAGGAGAATGAGTATTAGAGAGCGAGGTAAAGTGGAGATAGTACGGCGGAAGCGAGGGTGGGGTTGCCTTAATGAGAGGGGGGCTGGTTGAATGCGGGGGATGGTGTGAAGAAGCTCAAGAGCAGGTGCTAGGCTAGGGGGGAGAATGGAGGGAGAAGTGAGGAAGGTAGGGGGAGGGTAGGGGGAAAAGGAGGAGGGTGTTGGTAGGAGGGGAGGCAATTGGAGGAAGAGGAAGAGAAGGACAATGAGATGTGGGGCCATGGTGGTGGGCAGCAGGGTCTGAGCAAGCAATGAGTTTTGGTAGCGTGGTGGTGGGCAGCAGGGTCTGAGCAAGCAATGGGTTTTGGTAGTGTGGTGATGGGCAGCAGGGTCTGAGCAAGTAATGGGTGCCAAGTTCTATGCAGTTAATGGGTAACAAGTAATAGGCAAAGAAGCAGGAGGTGGGTAGCAGATCTACGCAAGCAATGGGTAGCAAGCAATGGATAAGCAATGGATAACGGATCTATGCGACAATGGGTAGCAGTTCTATGCAACAATAGGTAGCAGTTCAGTGCAACAATGGGTAGCAACACTATGCAAACAATGGGTAGCAGTATTATGCAAACAATGGATAAGCAGTGGATAACAGTTTTATGTAACAATGGGTAGCAGGTCTATGCCCAGCAATGGGTAGCAGTACGATGCAGGCAGTGGATAGCAGTTCTATGCAACAATGGGTAGCAGGTCTATGCCCAGCAATGGGTAGCAGTATGATGCAGGCACTGGGAGCAATATTAAGCAATCGGTGGATACTGGCAAGTAATGGGTAGCAGATTTAAGCAGACAATGGGTAGTATTTACACGGTTTGCAAACCTGGTTAGTGATACACAGCGAATGTCAGGGGCCGGAAACTCTCGCCTAACTTTCACCGCAGAAGCTAACCAGACAGCAGATGAATATTGCCGCTGCCTCATTAGTTTCACGGCAATCCAGATAGACCAGATGTTCAATGCCGGAACCCGGATATGGCTCCAGCATTGAATATCCAGGTTTTAAGTTCAGCACCAGCGGGCCCACATTTCATAGATGGAAAAATATTTTAGCAGTTTGCTAATGAAAACCTAATCTATTTGCACGAAATGAAAGACTCTGTAAGAGATTGTGTCGTGCTTTTTGTGGATACCTATGTACTGTGATTGTCTTTATTATGTTGATTTTAGGTGCATTGATTTTCTAGTCCACATTCATTACAATTGTGGAATGACTGGAATATAAAAAGGGCCCAATACTGAAGGGGATTAACGCAGTTAGCAGACCTACTAACTATATTAATCCTCTTGGCGAAAATATTCAGTGGCATTAGCACAGTTCGTGGCACTGAATATACGCAAGTACCATCGCTGCACGCATTCTGGGAGCCGCACTCGGCGATAACCAGACAGCGATGATACTGAGCCACTGCCCACTTATCTCAATGCAGCAAAAGTCAGGCGCAGTCAAGGTTGGCTTCACTTTGGCCCCTAAAGTTAATCAGGCAACCCGGATATTTGATGGCGGAGCCCGGATTTGGCTCCAGCATTGAATATCCAGATCTAAAGTTCAGCAGCGGCTTTAGCAGCACCAGTCACCACCATGAATATCGGACCCAAGCGTTTTAAAAATACAAATGAATGTGGTATGATTCGTTCTTTACCTAAAGCACTTCTAAATAACAAGTGGAGTCTGTGTCACTCTCTAGAACGTCAGGTACTTTGTATCGAGGTATTGGTTGGTCATGTACTTGAGACATTATCCAATTCTGCCATCTTTGTGATCCACAGAACGTTTTACAAATGGGACTCAGTGAATCCCTCGTCTTCATACAAAACACTGCTCTCAAACGCCATCTTTTAATGTCAGGACTCCTCTGCAGCCCTTTGTGGTTTTCCTATCATGCATCAGAGTGAGAGGCCAGCTAAATAAGGATGAGGGGCTCACTGAAATCTATGAAAAGATTTGGAAAAGAAAACTGCAGAAGGACCATCCATGGCCCCATTGAGCATCGAGCAGGTCAGCCATAAATACCAAGGGTGACCTCAAACCTCACAGTTCCTCCGATGGCACCAGACCATACTGCAGCTCCCAGCCCACAGCAGAAGGGGCTGGCTCTGTGGTCCCTCGCTTTCTGAAACATCTGATGCTGGCATGCACCCACAATGCAGTGCTCTGTGAGGTCTCTCCCCACCTCTGCTCTCCATGGCAGGCTCGCTCAGAGGCTGGCTGTGAACAAAAAACCACAGGAGTCACAGTGCTGCTCCAGGGATTCATTTCATGGCTGATAATAGGGTCATTCTCCTGATCGTGGCTTTGGCACGTCTGAGACAGGACAAGCAAAGCTTATTTTGGTCAGAATGCTTTCTCCATGATCGAGAACAGACACAGCAGGACGGCACCAGCATAGAATTCATCCCGAGAAGCAGCTTCACACAGGCTGACTCTTCTGGGCAGAGCCTAAGAGGTGGCAGACCTGAGAGGGGAAGGAGCGCACACACTCTAAACCCTTTTAAAATGCACACAAGGAATTACTTTCGAAGATGGGGGACAATTTCCTCCTGCTACTTGGGGTTTCTGGCTTCTAGCTTCCAGCTCAATCAAAATCAAGGCTAGGTTCTGGTGCCATAAGCTTCTTTGCAACTACCAAAATATTTTTCTCCTGTCTTACAACCTTTTTCCAACTCATTTAGCCTCATCATTGCAGCCAGGTCCATTACCTGGCCTGATAACACTGCAGGCAATCCCGGGGCAGTCAACACTTCCAGTTGGCCAGCTGCAGAAGTCTGAGTCCCCCATGGATGACATTAGTGCTGGCCTCTCTCTGTGAGCATTTGGCCACAATCTAATGGCCACTTGAGAGAGACACCTCTTGTCACTGCTATAGCAATGGCATGGAGAGCTGGTGTCCTCCTTAAGTTTTTTTTTGCATCGGGGGTGTTTTTTCAGGGTTTGTCGGTTAAAATCTAAATTCAACAAAACAAAGTTGAGTGCAATCAGAAGTCTCTTTATATCTAGAGAAAACAATTTTTTTATCGGACTCCAATGCAAAAATCATGCAATACAATACTGCATACTTTTATTGGCGGTCCATTTTAATGTATATTTATTTAATTATTTATTTAGACAGATTTGTAAACCACCTTATCCTTCAATCAAAGTGGTCACATCACAGTTGGAGGGTTACACTTAACATGAGGGTACTTAACAACATTTAGACAGCACAATTGGGGTTACATTTAACATTGTACAATGAACTCGTATGTCTAGTTGGTGTGAGTGGGTATCGAGTTCGTGGAGGTAGTTGCATTACCGTTCAGGTTGAGACCATTGTCTGTCTGCTCATAGGTTTCTGTAAAGAGCAGGGTTTTAAGGGCCTTGCGGAAGTCTATGATGTCATTTAATGCCCTCAGGCTCGTTGGGAGAGAGTTCCAAAGTGTGGGCACCACTAGTGAAGGAGCTCTTCTTGAAGTTGTTTGTTTAGTTTTGTGATAACCTGCAGGTGTGCCAATCATGTTGTCATTATTGGTCCTTCTTGGTCTATCGCTGATATCCCTTGTTATGATGTCTTGGACTGCGTCTGCCAAGAGATGGTGGATGATTTAAAGATGATCAGGACTGTTTTAAATTTTGCTCTGGCTATCATTGGGAGCCAGTGCAGTTGCTGTAAGACGGGGATGATGTGCTCAGTTCTTGGAGTGTCCGTAATGATGCGTGCTGCAGTGTTTTGCACCATTTGGAGTGGGTGTAAGGTCTGCTGAGGGAGTCCTTGATATAACGAGTTTCCGTAATCAAGCATCTTTATGGAATTCTCTACCGAGCTATCTCAGAAACAATGCCGTCCTACTATCTTTCAGGAAACAGCTAAAAACCATCCTCTTCCAGGAATACTTCAACACGACTCCCACCGAAAAGCACACTAACCCCGGATCTCGCCCACCATGAACCACTGAGCCAAAGCTATACTAACCTGTCCATGTCCAAAGTCTGTCCCATGTCCAAAGTCTATCCTATGTCAAAATCATCAATGTTGCCTCCTCGGTGATGGCCCCGCCCGTATACTTAATTTCCCCCACCCCTTAATGTAACGCCGCTTTGACCCGGTGATAAGCGGGATATAAATACAGCTAAATAAATAAAATAAAAATAAGAGGTGTGATGAGTGCTTGGCACATTGTGCGGAAGTGGTCCTGTCGGAGTATTGGCTTGATTTTTCTGATGGTCCTCAAACGTTGATAGGCCTTGTTTGCGGTTTTGGTGATGTGGGATTTCATATTCAGAGCTCTGTCCATTGTGATGCCCAGGTACTTAACTTCATCTTTGACTACTATGAGTTTGTCTAGAATGCTGAGTTTGTGGTGGAATGAAGGTGGGGTTCCTGGTGACGAACATTGCCTCAGTTTTATCATAGTTGACCATCAAGTTATTGGCTGTGAGCCAGGCATTCATGTCTTCAAGGCATCTGGTTATTGTTGTGGTGTTAAGTGCTAGTAAGTTGACTGGAGCATACACCATGATGTCGTCAGCATAGATGTGATAGTGGAGTTTGTGGCATCTGATGATGTTGCATATGGGTTGGATGTAAATATTAAAGAGCATTGATGACAAGGCTGAGCCCTGTGGTATTCCCTGTGTGACGGGGAACTGTAATGATTTCTTTTGGGCACATTTGACTTGTTGTGTTCGATCTTCCAAGTAGGAAGTAAACCACTTCAGAGTGTTCTTACATACTCCTATCTGCTGCAGGCATTGCAGTAACCTGGTGTGTGATACAGTATCAAAGGCTGCCGAGATGTCCATGAACACTAGCAAGAATCTGTTCTTTATGTTATCCATGCCTCTTAGGAGATTGTCAAAGAGGGAAGTGAGTAGTGTTTCCACACCATGTTGGGGTTTAAAGCCATGCTGATGGATGTCCAATGGGGCATTCATGTCAATATGGTCCTGAAGTTGTCTTTGCACTGTCTTTTCAATGATTTTCGCAAGGAATGGTAGGCTGGAGATGGGACGGTATGATTTTGGTTCAGAGGGGCTTAGGTTGTTGCTTTTAAGTATCGATCGTATCATGGCGTGCTTCAGGGACTGTGGCATGTATCCTTGTTGGAGTGAATCTTTGACAATTTTGTGAATGTGACAAGAGAGCTGGCTTCTTGTGGCATTGAGCCAAGACACTGGGCATGGGTCTGACGGTGAGGTTGTTGTGTTAAGTCCATTTATTATGTCCTCTATTTGATGTGTTGATGGTATGCTGAAGTTCTCCCAGGTTTAATGCTGCTCTTTTATTTCAAGGTCATCTGTCTGTGGTGTGATGGAGCGTGTCTGGGTGGTGTTTTTCATTTCATGTAGTCCACAAATTCCTGTGGGTCAAGATGGTGGTCATAGTGCTGCGTGGTGTCCTTAGTTAGCTTTTGGACAATGCTAAAGTGTTCTCTCGGTCTGTTGACAGATTTCATAATTAGGTTGGTATGGTATTGCTGTTTACGCTCAATTATCAAGTGGTTATATTCCAGTTGCTTGGTTCTGTATTGAGTCAGTGAGTTATGTGACTTGTTCCGCCTCCATTTTCTTTCAAGTCTTCTGAGAGTTCGCTTTGCATCTCTGATATCACTTGAGTACCAGGGGGCATTGAACCTCCTGAGTGCTTGTGGTTCTGAACTCGTAGGGGCTGATGCTACATTAGATATTATGGAGTTCCATTTTTCTGTGTTTAGGTCAAGGCTGTCGTATTCCTGCTGGAGTTGTGGAATGATTTTATTTATGAATTATTCTTTGTTGAATGTTCTAAAACGCCTTGCTATGTTCTCATCTTTTATGCGTTGGGTAGGGTTATTCAGGGTCAAGGTGAAGTTAATCACATGATGATCTGACCAAGGGACTGGCGTGATTGTTGGTGTTGTGGCCTTACTCTGTTCCACCAAGTGCATTGGAATAAAGACCATATCCGGAGTTGTACCATGCTGGTGCATTGGGACGTTGATTGTCTGGCAATATTTTAGTGTCTCCATGGCTTTTAGGAATGTTGCGGATTCCTTGGTAGATGCGGAGGTTAGGTTGTAGTCTCCAAGTACAATGAGGGGTTTGTGTTTTTCACTGTGTGCACATATTGCTTCTAGTACCATGGAGAGATGTTCAGTTGTGGTTCCAGGAGCCCTGTAGGTGAGGAGATGCTTAGGTACTTGTTAGTTATAATGATTGTGTTGGATTTGATTGTATTAGTGGTAGCAATTGTTTTAAATCTGTATTCCTTTCTGGCCAGTATTAGCACACCTCCTCCTCTCTTTTCTGCTCCGATGCAGTTGAATGCTGAGTAGCCTGTTGGAGTTACTTGGTTTAATATGACCTGGTCTGAGTCATCAAGCCAGGTCTTGATGCAGATTATATCCAGTTTTTTGTCGAGGATGATGTCAAGGATAATATTCGGTTTGTTCCTGATTGATCTGGCATTTACTAAAGCACACCTAATGTTGTGCTTTAATATATTGAAATCCTAATGGAACTTTCAGCAGTAAAGACTATTTATAATCATTTAGATCTAGTATATCTCAACAATTCCACATTCTGACATAGTGCTACATTTCAGACAGTCAGAAACACTGTTCTACTTCAGGGAATAAAACAGCATAATATTACTTATCGCTGTAAATTTCTTATTTTCCAGTTCTCTAGTTGTCATGGCTGACTTTCAGCTTCTCTATCATACCAGCGTCTATAGGCTATACTTCATCTCTTGGCATGCAGCCAGTGGTCAGCTTAATTTTATTGGCCATGATATAAACAATTCTGGTTCAGGTTGCAAAGGCACCCAATTTGAAATAAAATGTATTATGCTATACACTGTTATAGAATTCAGTATGTAAATCCACCATTGTTCATGGAAATTTAACTTACTATCATGTTCGTCTCCCCACCAAGTTTAGGGGAGTATAGTCTATCACTCTCCATTAAAATGAAGCAGAAGTATGCTGTGCCTTCAAACAATGACATACAATACGTATTGATGTAGAACGGGTCTTAGGACGGGATTTATGTTCCGCCAATGTAACTTTAAATTGGCAACTCATACAACTCACATATAATTTTGGACACGGGCAGATATTTACATAAATGCTTCTCCTGTTGAATATTAGTATACAGGGCTGTCACATCAGGAGTCACTAGCCAAGCTAAATCATGAAAAAAAACAATGCCTTTGAATTATGGTGCTGGCAAAGAATACTGTGTATGGACTGCCCGAAGATCAAACCTAAGCTTTCCTTGAAAGCTCAAATTACAAGACTTCAATATTCATACTTTAGAAACATCATGCAAAGAGAAAGATAGAGAAAGTCATCATGCTTGGCAAGGTTGAACGTCAACGCAAAAGAGGAAGGCCAGCAATGCAATGGATCGATACAATAACAGCAACTATGAATGTCACTTTATCAACAATGAGCTATCTGACTGAAGACCCAACACAGTTTAGGACAACTATCCAGAGGGTCACCATGAGTCACCACCAATGTGACTGCACTTAATAGCAACCCTTAAGTTATTAACTTAAGAACATAAGATATGCCAAACCTTTTTTAAACCCAGCTGCACTAACAGCTTTTACTACATCCTCCGATAACAAATTCCAGAGTTTGATTACACGTTGAGTGAAAAAATATTTTCTCTCATTAGTCTTAAATAGGTTACCCTGTAGCTTCATTTCATGTCCCCTAGTCTTTCTATATTTTGATGGTGTAAACAATCGATCTATGTTTACGCGTTCCACTCCGTTCATTAATTTATAGACCTCTATCATATCTTCCCTCAGCCGTCTCTTTTCCAGGTTGAAGAGCCCTACCCTTTTTAGCCTCTCTTCATAGGGGTATCCTTCCATCCCCTTTACCATTATGATGGCTCTTTTCTGTACCTTTTCTAATAATGCAATATCCTTTTTAAGATATGGCGACCAGAATTGCACACAATATTCAAGGTGCGGTCGCACCATGGAGCGATACAGAGGCATTATAATATCCTTTGTTTTATTCTCCATTCCTTTCCTTATGATACCTAGCATTCTATTTGCTCTCTTGGCCGCCGCTGCACGCTGGGTGGAAGTTTTCAAAATGCTATCCACGATGATGCCTAAATTTCTTTCCTGGGTGGTGGTTCCTAATGTGGAACCTTGCATTGTGAACCATAGTTTGGTTTGTTCTTTCCTAGGTGCATAACTTTGCACTTGTCCTCATTAAATTTCATCTGCCATTTGGATGCCCAGTCTTCCAATTTATCAAGGTCCTCGTGGAATTGTTCACAATCCTCTTGGGTTTTAACCATTTTGAATAATTTTGCAAATTTGATTACGTTATTCCCATTTCCAGGTCATTTATGAATATGTTAAAAAGCAGTGGACACAGCACAGATCCCTGGGTACTCCACTATTCACCTTTCTCCATTGGAAAATTGGCCATTTAGCCCTACCCTCTGCATTCTATCTTTTAACCAGTTCCTGATCCACAATAATATACTGCCTCTTATCCCATGACTTTTTAATTTCGCCAAAAGGCTTCTGAAAATCCAGATACATTATATCAACTGACTCATCTTTGTCTACCTGTTTATTCACAGCTTCAAAAAAACATAATAGTGAGTAAGTGAAGACCTTTCTTGGGTAAAGCCATCTTGGATGTCTCCCATTAAGCCATGACTATCTACATGCTGAGTAATTTTGTTCTTTATAATGGCGTCTACCATTTTTCCTGGTACTAACATCAATTTCCCGGATCACTCCTGGAACCCTTTTTAAAAATTGGTGTTACATTGGTCATCCTCCAATCTTCAGGAATTACAGATGATTTTAATGATATTTAACAGATTACTAATAGTAGGACTGCAGTCTTAATTTCAGTTCCTTCATCACCCTTGGATGTATACCATCCGGTCCAGGTGATTTACTACTGTTCAGTTTATCAAATAGTTGTAATACATCTTCATGGTGTATTGATATTTCTTTCAATTCTTCTGTGGCATTACCTTTAATACCATTTCAGTCATGGGTAACATCTCTACATCTTCCTCAGTAAAGACTGAAGCAAAGAAGTCATTCAGTCTCTCCACTATGGCCTTGTTCCCTCTTAGTGCACCTTTTTCTTCTCTAGCATCTAATGGTCCAACTGACTCTCTCACAGGTTTTTTTTCCTATGAATGTACTTGAAAAAGTCTTTATTACACATTTTTGCTTCACAAATTCTCTCTTTGCCTGCCTTATCAATGCCTTGCATCTAACTTATCAGTGCTTATATTGTTTCCAGTTTTTGTTATTTGGCTCCTTTTTCCATTTCCTGACAGATGCTTTTTTGGCAACAACAGCCTCTCTGACTTTGTTTTATGTTTTATTTCACTTGATATATCGCCCTTCAAGTTAAAACCAAGCGGTTTACAAACTCAAAATAAAAATACCGAAATGGGCCAAAGGCACCGAGAAGGAAGGAAAAATTACATGTTGGACAGAAAAGAGAGAGACAGAGCATGCATACATGCATATATAGTGAGCATAACGGGACATAAAGGCACACAAAATCACAGAAGAACGAGAGGCTAGGCAAACATATTTATGAATACTGTAATTTAGACTGAGGGAGGAACACACAGGACTAGACATGGGCAGTGGATAGGTCAAATGCTTTATTGAATAGATAAGTTTTCAGTTGAGCTTTAAAAGTATGAAAATTTTGTTCCAGGCGGAGAGAAGTGGGAAGGGAATTGCATAGGGCGGGGCCAGCGAAGAATGCAGAATTACGGGTGGACTGGAGATGGGCACGTGAAGGGGAGGGAAGGTGAAGGCGATTAATGTGTCTAGACCTAAGAGAGCGGCTGGGAATGTGAAATTGTAAGAGATCAGATAAGTAACGTGGGGTATGAGTATATAAAACCTGATGAACCAGTGTGAGGAGTTTATAGTAGATACGGTGAGCCAGAGGGAGCCAATGAAGATTCATGAGTAGGAGAGTGGCGTGGTCCCAACGAGAGGAGTGAGAGATAAGATGCACCTTTAAATCATGCTGGCAGTTTTTTGGACTTCCTTCTACTTTTCTTAAAGTGTGGAATACTGGGCTTCCAAGATAGTATTTTTAAACCTCACCCATGCTTGATGTAAATCTTTAACCTTTGCAACTGCTCCTTTCAGGTTTTTCTTAACTATTTTCCTCATTTTATCATAGTCTCCCTTTAGAAAGTTAAAAGGTAGTACTGTGTATTTCCTTGCCGTCCTTCCTCTAGTTAATAAATCAAACACGATCATGCTATGATCACTATTGCCAAGTGGCCCCAACACCCTTATCTCTTGCACCAGATCTGATGTTCCACTAAGGACTAAGTCCAAAATGGCTTCCCCTCTGGTCGGTTCATGAACCAGCTCTTAAGCATATGTGTAGTATCCTTTACGTACGATTGACTCCTTTTAGCTAACAGGGTCAAAATTTTATCCACAAAAATTGAAAATAGTTCCAGAACCAGGGCCTAGTGGTAGATACTAGGGGTTGGATTGGAGGGTAGGCCTAGTGGGGAGGATTGGTGGTCCAGAGGGGATTGAACTGCTTTGGGGGCTTTGGAGGAGAATTCAGCCTCTTTTGGGTCTTTCAGGGGTACCAAACTACTTCAAGGGGGGTTGAACTAGCATGGGGAGTAAAGGGGTGTGTGGATGATGGGAGCAGAAATTTTAATGGAATGGCTTCCACACATAATTGGAAGGGACCAGGATGCTTTTTTTCCCCATATGCAGCTTTTAAAATCTCTGTCCCTCTGGTCATGCAGAAAATACCTGTATTTGCTGACAGCCATCTGACTTTTCAAATTCTCCACATTTAGCAGGGGCTTTGTTAAATCAGAAAGACTTAGGCACATCCTAATCTCCCTCTCCTCAGCAATGCCCCTTTCCTCGGCCAACTTCAAATAAGTGTCTTCCTAGTAAATCTTATCAGAAGGCAACATGGGCATTATTGTGTTAATGGACTGACATATATCACTTTTTTTTCTGTAGAAAAAGTGATTAACAAATTTAATAAAATGAACTCAAAATTTTGTTATTTCTCTATGTGAAGGTATGTCCACTCCTTTGTGAACAGTCTTCTTGCATATATTCTCCTGGTATATCCAGTGTGCCTCTAAAGTCTAGAGTTAAGAGATGCCAATGAATTTATTTGAAGTAGGTTACTTCCTTGTTGAGATCTCATCCAGAGGAATAGTGCAGTGTCCTATATTTTCCCCTGATCTCTTTTCCTCCCAACTCCCTTTAGCTAATATATATTGTACAATCAGTCAGTGTAACTCTATCAAGACATGCTGTCCTAGGAGGTGTGAAGTGGAGAATGATGCTTTAGCGTTGTAGAAAGGAGAGATAGATTTGCAAAAATAATATTCTTTCTTAATGTATAGTATTGGCTTTAAGCAGGGCTTCCAATTTTCCACAGTTTGCCTTTTGCCATGGAATCACAGGGAACTGTTCAGTCTGCTTCATGGTAGCTGTAGAATCCCACTCCCACAGTTGCTTGGCTGGTTGACCTGCTATTGCCTATGTTCAACTACCACCTCTGACATACTATTCCTACCAGGTATGAGACAAGAAAAGAGGAAAAGAGAGGTAGTGGCTGGATGATTGCCTAAGCAGTGACCACCTGCACTACTTCCTCCCTCTAACACTCATAACCCCCTAATTGCCATATCTCCAGGAACAAGCAGGAATGTAGTCTTCACATATGGGTATCGTCGGTACCGACGGAGCCTGCGCGGGAACACTCCCCAGTGTCCAATAGGAAAGCTTTTGGGAGCATCCCACAGTGCCTGCGTGCTGCCTTCCCGCCATTCCAACTCTCCCTCTTCAGTTCTTCGTTTTCCGCGGAGCCGACAGGTTGCATACCCTGTCACCGCAGAAAATTCTTTGTTACTTTGTTTTTTTTGTGGTTGCGTCTGCCTTCATTCGACGCCTACCGGTACCGCTGGTTCTCTTTTCTTCTTTACTAAAAAAAAAATCTTTTCTGAAGTAGTTTCTTCGGAAGCCTTTTCCCTCTCGGTGCTAGGCGCCATTTGTGTGCTAGGCCCATTTTTCTTTTACAATGGAAAAACCAGCTACTGGTTTTAAAAAATGTTCTAAGTGTGGCGGTACCATATCCGTCACCAACACCCATGACTGGTGTCTCAAATGTGTAGGACCTGGCCATTGGATTGTCTCTCCTGTAGAAAGAAGACCAAGAGGGGCCTGCAGAATAGAGCTGCAAAACTCGGTACCCTTTTTGCCGCAGATGCGATGTCCGTTGCATCGACGTCTTCCAGGGCTTCATCTTCCTCCCATGGATCTCAGGTAACTAAACATAAGTCTGCAAAGACTAGCTGTTCCTCAAAGGGTAAATCTCCTTCAAAGTATCGAGATGCCATCAGCGTTGTCCTTGAGGAAAATTCACTGGCAAAACAGCTCCGGCGGGAGGCTTCAGCTTCCAAAGCATTAATGGGGCTCCAGGATGTTCTCGAGGCTTTCACCTCTGCATAACTACTGGTGCCATGCTCTGGGGTCCCAGCTGCTTCTACTGGTACCGACTCCCAATCATCGGCAGGAGCGATAGATCAAAGATTTCTCGCTATCGAACGCAGTCTAGCGGCTCTTCTAATGGCTTCAGTATCGTTGAAACCGCTTCAGACCGTTCAGCAGGCACCGGTACCGGCACCAACGGCACTGGCCTCAACAGGTATACTCCCCATGCTGAGTCTAGAGTTCAACCCCGGTATCGAAGGATCGGTACCGAGACACCTCGATACCAACTTCGATTGATACCGGTACCGTGCCTTGCACAAACATCGGGATCAGAGATATTTTGAATCTTCCAATTCTGATGACTCTGCCAATACCAGAGCACGTCTTCCGGAGGATCCATCTCCTTCTCCTCAGCGTAGAATGTCTCCTCCAGACGACATGTCCTTCCAGGATTTCATTCATGATGTGGCTCGAGGCCTTGCAATCACAGTGGCTCCTGAAAAGGAGCCTAGGGCAGAAGAGTTGGAGATTCTTCAATACCCTAAAGCTCCTAAAGAGGCAGCTACTCTGCCCATTCATAAGATCCTTCATGATCTTATGCTGAGAATGTGGGAGACTCCTTTAACCACATCTCCACACTCTTGCAGACTCGATACCATGTACCGAGTTCCACCTTGTCCTGGCTTTCAGAAGACTCAGTTGCCACACCATTCAATGGTAGTAGAATCGGCCATGCGTAGGATAAAGAGTGCAAAAAGACATTCTTCCAGTCCTCCAGGCCGCGAGTCCAGGACTCTCAATGCTTTTGGGCGTTGATGCTTCCAAGCTTCCATGCTCTCAGCTAGAAGCAGCTCATATATCCTATACATGGGGATGTTCCTCAAAGAGGTTACAGGAGACTTGGAGCTTATGAGCCCCCTTCTTCCTGATGATAAAAGACAGGATTTTCTTGCTCTGGTCAGACATGCCCAAGATGTTTCCAACTTTGTCAACCGTGCAGCCTTTGATTGCTTTGAATGCATCAGCAGAACCTCTGCTATCTCCATTGGTGCACGTCGTATTGCCTGGCTTCAGGCATCAGACTTGGAAATTTGGGTACAAGATAAACTGGGCAACATTCCTTGCACAGAAAAAATCCCTTTGGCAAGAATTGGCAAGAAAAAGCTAATGAGATTGACTCTGACAATATTA
This sequence comes from Ichthyophis bannanicus, assembly GCA_033557465.1. NCBI lineage: Eukaryota > Metazoa > Chordata > Amphibia > Gymnophiona > Ichthyophiidae > Ichthyophis > Ichthyophis bannanicus. The sequence continues at coordinate 43,398,433 of CM066042.1, read as the reverse complement.
CCTTGGACAGGTTGTCAAAGTCTACAGCCAACCCAGCAAAGAAAAGATCTAATAAAAAACTCTTTTTCAACAAGAAAAAGAAGTCTTATCCATCTTATACCCAGCAGGGTCACTGTCCAGTCCATGCTGCCCAAAAGGGCAACAAACTAGACAACAGAAGAAACCAAAAGTCCCAAGAGCTCAGCCAGCTCAGCAGGCTCAGCCTCCTCAGGGGCTTTGACTCTTTTCTAGAGAACTTAGCCTTCCTGCCCCTGCAGGGTCCAGAACCCTCTACCATCCCCGGCAGATTATGTCAGTTTGCCACCAGATGGCATCAAATAACATCAGAACATTGGACTCTGTCCATTGTACGAGAGGGGTGCAGACTTCATTTTCACAGCATGCCCACTCCTACAATCATAAGACAGTTCAATTCTCAAACCCCTGTCGCCAATCTTCTGAGTCAGGAGGTCTCAATACTTCTTGCCCAGGGAGCAATAGAAGAGGTACCCATACCCCAACAGGGTACAGGGTTCTACTCCCCCTATTTTCTCATCCCAAAGAAAACAGAGGGACACAGACCCATTTTGGACCTCAGAGAATTGAACAAATATCTGTTCCAAGAAAAATTCAAAATGATCTCTCTCGGAACACTTCTGCCATGCCTTCAGAGTCAGGATTGGCTATGTTCTCTAGATCTAAAGGATGCTTATACTCATATACTCATCCATCCACAGGAAGTTCCTTCGATTCCTTTTCCAGGGAAGACACTTCCAATACAGGGTTCTTCCCTTCGGTCTGGCTTCTGCCCCAAGAGTTTTCACAAAATGCATGGCAGTAGTAGCTGCATTCCTATGGACACTGGGGATATTCGTCTCCCCTTACTTGAACGACTGGCTCATTCGAGCACCCACAGTTCCAGAAGCCAACTCTGCTCTTACTCGCACAATGCGAATTTTGCATTACTTGGGATTGGTCATAAACCTTCCAAAATCCCATCTCGCTCCTTCTCAGTCCCTGGAATTCATAGGAGCTTGCCTAGATACCAGACAATCAAGGGCTTTCCTTCCACAGCCCCGCTGTCTTCGCATAGTGCAGCTAGCTTCCCAAGCAGCAGTAAAAACCTCCCTAACTGCTGGGAAATGCTTCAGCTACTGGGACATATGGCATCCACTGTACATGTGGTTCCCTATGCTCGTCTTCACATGCGAGCAGCCCAGTAGACCCTATTCTCTCGGTGGACACAGGCCTCAGGTCGCCTGTCGGACAAAATAAGAAACTCAGAACGTCTTATTTCGTCCCTCCAATGGTGGCAATCTCTGGAAAACCTTCTTATAGGCTTTCCTTTCCAGCAGCCCCTATTCCAGGCCACTCTAACAACAGATGCATCCCAGTTGGGATGGGGGGCCCACCTGCACGATCTCTCCACCCAGCGTCTCTGGACCCCAGAGGAGGCTTGTCTTCACATAAACCTCCTAGAACTCAGAGCAATCTTCCTTGCTCTTCGAGTATTCCAAGCCCAGCTCAGCTACAAGACAGTCCTAGTCCAGACCGATAATCAAGTAGCCATGTTCTTTGTGAACAAGCAGGGCAGAACAGGCTCTCTGTTGTTATGCAACGAAGCTTTATGACTATGGGCCCTCACCAGAAAGCATCAAATTCACCTCCTCGTGGTATATCTTACAGGCATTCAAAACCTTTGGGCAGACAAACTCAGCCGAGTACTGCTGCCACATGAATGGTCTCTCCACTCGGACCAGATTGCCTGAGTATTCCAAAACTGGGGAACCCCAGACATAGACCTCTTTGCAAGTCCACAGAATGCCAAACTTCCCCGGTTCTGTTCCAGAATTCTGGCTCAAAACTGTCAGGCAAGAGATGCTTTCCTTCTTCATTGGGGTCAGGACTTCCTCTATGCCTTCCCACCCATTCCCCTCACCCCAAAACACTGTTCAAGCTTCAGAGAGACAGAGGTTGTATGATACTCATAGCTCCACGTTGGCCATGGCAAACGTGGTATCCTCTGCTTCTACATCTCTCTCGGGCTACACCTCTGGAGTTGGGATGCGCACCAGATCTTCTCTCCCAGGAGAACGGGATGCTATGGCACCCAAATCCCCAGTCCCTGCAACTCAGGGCCTGGTTGCTGAAAACCTAGAACTTCAGGATCTCAACATTTCTCAACAGGTAAAGGATATCCTTCAGGCTTCCAGAAAACCCTCCACAAGGCGATCATACGCCTTCAAGTGGAAACGGTTTACCATATGGTGTTCTCAAAAGAGACTTAACCCTCTTGTGATACCTTTGGAATCGTTACTGGAGTATCTCCTTCATTTATCAAATTTTAGTCTTAAGACCAATTCAGTAAGAGTCCATCTTAGTGCTATTGCAGCCTCTTACAAGCCTCTAAATGGACAACCTATTTCCTCTCATCCATTCATGGCAAGATTTATGAGAGGTTTTCTACTAACAAAACCTCCCATTAGACCACCACCGGTGGCATGGGATTTGAACCTTGTTCTCGGGCAACTCATGAAACTGCCCTTTGAGCCTTTAGCCACTACAGCTCTAAAATTCCTTTCATGGAAGGTCATCTTCCTAATTGCAATCATGTCTGCATGACGCATTAGTGAGTTACAAGCTTTAGTGGCTGATCCTCCTTATACAAGATTTCACTATGATAAGGTTGTTCTTAGGACTCATCCTCACTTTATGCCTTTCCACTTTAAACCAAGCAGTTTACCTTCCTGTATTCTTTCCGAGGCCTCATGCCTCCAATGCAGAAAGAAACCTTCATACCTTAGACTGCAAAAGAGCCTTAGCCTTTTACCTGCAAAGAACGCAGCAACATAGAAAATCTTCTCAACTTTTTGTTGCTTTTGATTCTAGTCATTTGGGACTTCCAGTTTCCAAAATAACTCTCTCTAATTGGATTGTACAGTGCATATCCTTCACTTATGAGAGGCTTTCTCTCGAGGGCCATATCACAGCTCACAATGTGAAAGCCATGGCAGCCTCTATGGCTAACCTTCATTCTGTGTCTATAGACGACATCTGCAGAGCAGCTACTTGGGCTTCAGTGCACACCTTTACAGCCCACTACTGTTTAGACAAGGACTCCCATCGGGATGCCTTGTTTGGCCAAGCTGTTCTTCAGCATCTCTTTCAGACTTAATGCAACTCCTACCCACTGTCCGGGTTTGGATGCCAGAGATCCATGAGAGGAAGCATGACCCATCTCACCATGTGTTTGCAGCTTCCTGAGGCCATCTCCCTGGCATCTTTCAGCTGGGGAGTCCCCATATGTGAAGACTACATTCCTGCTTGTTCTTGGAGATAGTGTAGTTACTCACCTGTAACAGGTGATCTCCGGGAACAGCAGGAATTTAGTCTTCACAACCCACCCACCTCCCCTAGGAGTTGTCTCTCTATCTCTCTCTTTCTCTGTGTCCTTCTCTCCTTTGTCTCATCTATAAACTCAACTGAAGAGGGAGAGTTGGAATGGTGGGAAGGCGGCATACAGGCACTGTGGGATGCTCCCAAAAGCTTTCCTATTGGATGCTGGGGAGCGTTCCCGTGCAGGCTCCGTCGGTACCGATGATACCCATATGTGAAGACTAAATTCCTGCTGTTCCCAGAGATCACCTGTTAAAGGTGAGTAAAAACGCTTTCTTCCTCTCTCCTTTTCCCTGCAGGTCTTGGACCAAATGTGTCTGTTTTGGAAAGAGGATAATTGTGACATGTGGAGAGCAATTTTCAAAGCCATTTTCCCAATTAAATAGTTTCCCTGAAAAATACCCACATTGTTCTTGGGTAAAAGTGCATGTTTTGTTTTACTTGCATTTTCATGAGGGAATTCCCAGGGAGGGATTAAGTCAAGAGACACAACAACCCATACAGCTTTATATTTTCAAAATTATGCAAGTTCTTTTGGCTGGAAAGAGGAGCTGTTTTAAGTGCTGGTGTTGACTGATGGCGACCCTCTGGATAGCTATTCTTTTTTTTAAATTTTATCTTTATGCAGCTTACAATAATAACCAAGAATATATTCTTGTACAAAAATTGGGATACGATTATAACAATAACAGAAATAGGAAAATACAACAATTTAAGGAAAAAATACAATCATTCCCACTCTAACCCACCAAAGAAGAAGATCCAAATGAGAAGAAATTAAAGAATTAGATTCTGAGTGAGGATAAATCAGTACAGGTGAAAAGAACCAGTAAATACTAGAATATCACAGCAGGTCAGCTGGAAGACCCACCAAGGCTTCCGTGGCGGGCATTTAGGAAAGCCAGCAGCTGGGAGGACTCATAAAAGATATAAGAACAAGCCTGTTATTTAACCAAGCACTTCAAGGCTACTTGAGGAAAAAGAGCCCTCCCAGCTGCTGAACACCAGGGCATAGGAGGAGAAAGTCTCGTCTCCTTCACTGTGTATCCCATGCTAAGTAGAAATACTTACAGACCAACAACCCCCTGAAGTATAAGTTCCACTTCTTAAAGAAAATCTTCATTGTTCTTTGTCCGATAACAAGGCCAAAGTAACCAACGATGTGGCACCTCTTCCCAAGAATTCTTCAAGATATCAGAAATATTAACATTAGCCTGCAATAATCCTGGGGCATCCCCCGAGGTGGCACTCTTCTTAGATGACGGCAGATAATACACCTTCACTGTCGGTGGATGTGGTTCAGCAGGAATCCCTAATACATCTGTCAAATAACTATGGAATGTATCTCTCACTGATACGAGAGACCCAGAGGAAAATTCACCAACCTCAGGTTAACAACCCTGGCTGAGTTCTCCAAGGAGTCCAATTTGGCCTTAATTGCAGAGGGTTCCTTAATATGCAAATCTGAATGTTCCTCCACCAAGTTAACCTTTGTTTGAACGGTAGCCAAGAAATTTTGAAGCAATAGTACCTTAGCAATGTTCTCTTCTATGGCCACTGAATGTTGTTGAACCTTCTGTGATAAAGAGATAATTTGCTGCCCCCAACTGAATGATAGCAGTCCAGTTCATTTCCAGGGTGAAGGTCTCTGGACGTTATAGTTGGAAGACCAAGGCAGACTCCTCCATAGTTGCGATGCAACTCTCCAATCCTCCTGATGCATGAGCCCGTTTCTGCAAAGCAGCCTCCTCCACTGCCTGCTCTCCAACTGCCTGCTTTGCAAGTATGCTGCTAGACTGTTGTCCCAGAAGACACAAAGCTCCCTCCATTGGAGACCCCAGGTCTGTCCCTCGGCGGCTGGCCAGATCCTCTACGCTACTCACATCTATCTGCTGTATCACATCCAAGGAGTCCTGCAAACACAGCATCTTTGCCAAATGCCGCAAACCAGGGGTCACTGCCCGAGATCAGCGCCAAGCCTCCAGACTCTGATGCTGACATAGCCGGGCCAAACTCCCTTGCCAGACCTGGTTGCTGAGCCGGCTGGATTAAAAAGGAATCGAGTAGCCCAATGGCCAAAGGTAATTGAGTAGAGGTTGAGAGAGCCTGGGACGGATACCTAGTCCGCTTAACCTTCTGCTTCTGTCCATCAGGAAAACACCGACCACTCATCCAAGCCTACAATCCACCATCTTTGATCTCTCCAGATAGCTCTTCTAAACTATATTTGGTCTTCAATCAGGTGGCTCATTGTTGATAGAGTGGCATCCATAGCTGCTGTTATTGTATCAATCCATCTCATTGCTGGCCTTCCTCATTTGCGTTGACCTACAACTTTGCCAAGTATGATGTCTTTCTCTAATGATCTCTCATCGCATGATGTGTCCAAAGTATGAAAGTCAAAGTCTTGTCATCTGAGCTTCTAAAGAAAGCTTTAGCTTGATCTTGTCTAGTACTGACTGGTTTGTTCTTTGGGCAGTCCATGGTATACACAGTATTCTTGGCCAACACCATAATTCAAAGGCATCGATTTTCTTCCTGTCTATCTTTTTAACTGTCCAACTTTCACATCCATAAGAAATTATTGAAAATACCATGGCTTGGACAAGTCAAATCTTTGTATGCAGAGAGACATCTCTGCTCTTGTGAATCATGTCTACGCTCTTCATAGCCATTCTTCTGAGATCAATGAGTCATCGGATTTCTTGATTGCTTGTCATTTCTTTATTGATTATTTATCCAAGTGGTTTAAAGTTGTCCACTATCTCAATTTCTTCTCCATCAATGATGAACTTATTGATTTTGCCAGTTGTCAGGATCTTTGTCTTCTTTACGTTAAGGTGCAGGCCCAATTTAAGACTATGTTCCTTAATACTGGGACACAAATGTTTCAGAACGTCTTTACTTTCAGCCAGTATTGTGGTGTCATCAATGAAAGTTGTTGATGAGTCTTCCATCAATCTTCACACCTTGGTTGTGGAGTGGAGGAGTGGCCTAGTGGTTGGGGCAAGGTACTTCAGGCCGGAAGGTCGGGGGTTCAAATCCTACTAGAGGACAGCAACCTTGGGTTGGAAGGACTGGGGTTTCTAGTCCCACAGGTGCTCCTTGTGGTCTTGGGCAAGCCACTTAACCATCCATAGCCCATGTTCCCTGTAAAATAGTTATCTCCAAGTTATAATGCCCTGTTCAATGTAATTTCAGTTTGTTCAATATAAACTGCACTGATGCAGAATAGCATGGTATATCAGAGAATGTAAATAAATATCATCCTGCTTCTCTGACCATTTATTCGGCATATAAATTAAACAAATAGTGGGAAAGTATGCAGCCTTGTCATACACCTTTGTTGATTTTAAACCATTCTGGTTTTCCATGTTCCGTTTGAACTGCTGCTTCTTGATCAGTGTAAAGGTTGTGCAAGAGAATGAGCAGGTGTTCTGGTATACCCATGCTTCTTAATGTGGCCCAGAGTTTCTCATGGATTACACAGTCAGAAGTCTTTTAGTAGTCATTAAAACACATATAGATGGGGAATTGAACTGTTACATCGTGGAGGAAGAGAGGGGCTTGTGAACTGCTCTGTGTTTCTCCTACTTGCTGCTGTTCCTGGTTCCCTATGCAGTCAGTCAGTGTGCAGCTGTGATTGAGGAGGACCCTCCCCACCCACTCTATAAATTCTCTGAGGCCTGGTTGATGAGTGGGAATTGAACTGTTACATTGTGGAGGAAGAGAGAGGCTTGTGAACTGCTCTGTGTTTCTCCTACTTGCTGCTGTCTCTGGTTCCCTGTGCAGGCAGTTAGTGTTCAGATGTGATTGAGGTGGACCCTCCCCCCCCACTCTATATATTTCCTGAGGCCTTCGGTCGTGGGTTGCGGCCTGCGGGTTGCATACTGAAGGGGTGTGACCAAAGGGGCTGGATATGCCCCTTTGGCACCCCTTTGACGTACCGATGACGTGTTTGAGTTGGTGGATGTTAATGACTATCGGCGAGATGGGGAAACGGAAAAACAAGGGAGGAGGAGTATAAATGGACCGTGGGACATCTTTGGCAGTTAAAATTGTTGGTCCCGTAGATAAACATTTAGTTTCTTTGCAGAGTGCTCAGCCCTCCCCCAATGGAGTTTCTTTAAGCTCTGGGGCTCCGACACCACCACCTCACCCTCTGCCTGTGTTGCATCAACATTATTAGGAATTGGTTTCCCTGGGGAGGTAGCTGGAGACACTCAGGTTTTAATTCCAAAGCCTGTTAATTTTATAGGATCTCCTATGGTTGTGATGGCCCCATTGAATGGAGAAGTCATACTTAAAGATTTGTGGGGTGCAATTAGTGCTATTGATGTTAAACTTTCTTCTACTGTAATTTCATTAAGTACTTTTACTCAGGGTGCTGTAGAAAATATTTCTGAAGTGAATGCTAGGTTGTCTAAGGTGCAAAATGTGGTGGTCCAAGTGGAAGCTCAGGTGCAGTGAGTTTCCACTGTGCAGGTGGCTTCGATTAAGGATTCATTGATGGTTCATGCTCGTATTGAAGCATTGGAAAATGCCTCTTGAGCCTGTAATTTGCGCTTTTTAAACTTTCCAGTTGCGCATTTATTAGCACCAGAAATTCTTCTTACTAAATATGTTTCTGAGATCTTGATGTTGCCTCAATCTGTGGATATTGTTCAATTATATTATGTACCCTCTAAAGTTCGGGTGGCTTCATTGGATGAAGGGAAGTTTGATTCCCTTCATCCGACTGTAAACCAGAATCTTACTGAATTTTTGGAGGACTCTTCTGATACGATCACAAAAAGATACACCTTATTGGTTACCTTTGCTACTGTGGTAGTGAAGGCAAAAATCTTGAAGTTATACTTTAAGTACTGTATAAGGATGTTCCTTTTTATGGTCAGAAAATAAACGTATTTCCTGATGTGACTAGATCATCTCAAGCACATCGGAAACAGGTTCTTGCTTTGAGGGAGAGAGTTCTTTCCCTGGGTGCAATGTTTTATTTATGATTTCCTTGTAAATGTCTTATTACTTTACAGGGACAGTCCTATGTTTTCCTTGATGTTTCTCATTTAGAAAAGTTCTTGACTGAAAGGCGAAGTAGAGTTGGGTTGTGTTGGTTGGAAGTATAGAAATCTTCCTAAATATGGTGCATTTTTATGCCTAATTGTCTTTTATTTATGTGGGTTATTTTTGATGGTGTAAATTCCCCAAGATGTGGGCTTGAACATTTTTTGTTTTGATTTGATTTAATGGGATAGTTTTCTTCTTAAGTGGATTGTATGATGTTTTTCCTTTTGAAAGTGGAAATGTATAATTTGCTAATTCTATAAATAAACAAAAAAAACCACATATAGATATCCTTTTAGTTTTTTGTCTTTTCAAGTATCCATCTCATATCCGCGATGATGTCTCTTGTTCCTCACCCTTTCCTGAACCTCGTTTGCACTTCAGGCAATTCTCGTTCCAGGTATGGTTGTAGTCTCTGCTGGATGATCTTGAGTAGAATCTTTCTGGCATGTTGGATCAGATCGATTGAGCAATAATTTCCACAGTTAGTCGATCACCTTTTTTCACTATTGGCATAAACACAGATCTTTTCTAGTGGGTTGGCCATGATGTTGTCTTCCAGATTTCCTGGCAGAGCCTTGTAAGTATGGCAACAGCTGCATTCAATTGCTGTAATACTTCAATGGAAATCCTATCAATACCTGGTGCTTTGTTCTTTGATGCTGCTTTCAATGCTGCTTTGACTTCTTCTTTCATCACCAATGGTTCCTGATCATAAGGTCCAGGTTGAAACAGCTGTTGGTCCACTTGATCTTTATGATATAATGACTCTTTATTCTTTCCACCTTTTCTTGATCTTCTCAAAATCATTCAACATAGATTCCTGAGCATCTCACAGCTTTCCAGTTCGAGGCTGGAATTTTCGTTTTAACTCTTGTAGCTTTAGGAAAGCCTATCTCGTTCTTCCTTTAATAATTTCTGATTCTATTTCCTTGCAAGTGTCATTGTAGTGCTTCTCCTTCTCTCATCTTGCTGCATGTTGGAAATCTCTGTTGAGTTCTGTGATTGCCTGCCTTTCTCCTCTGATTTTAGCTTCTCAGTATTTCTGGGCAATTTTCAGTTTCTTCTGTCATCCATTTTGGCTGTTTTTGCATTTTCACTTTTTGTAGAGACTTCTCACTTTCTTCGAGCACAACTTTCTTTATGTCATCCCATAACTCTTCTGGTGCTCTGTCATTTGTATTTAAAGCAGCTAATAGATTTTTGCAGGCAGTCTTTAAATTCTGGTGGTTTATTCTCAAGGTCATATTTTGCTATATTTCAGCTTTAGCTTGAGTTTGCATATTAGTAATTGGTGATCTGTACCACAGTCAGCTCCAGGTTTTGTCTTTGTTGATGTTATTGAGCTTTTCCAGCATTGACTTCCACAGATGTAGTCAATTTGATTTTTGTACAGTCCATTGGGTGAAGTCCATGTGTACAGTCGCTACTTGTGTTGCTGGAAGAAGGTATTTGAGATGAATAATCATTGGTCTTGCAGAATTCTATCAGTTTTTCTCCAGCTTCATTTCTGTTGCCAAGTCCATATTTTCCAACCACTTTGTCTTCTTCTTGGTTGCCAGCTTTTGCATTCCAGTCACGCATGATTATCAGGATATCCTGTCTGCATGTTCTGTCAATTTCAGCTTTGACTGTTTTTCACTCAACGTGTAATCAAACTCTGGAATCTGTTACCGGAGGATGTAGTAAGGGCTGTTAGTATAGCTGGGTTTAAAAAAGGTTTGGACAAGTTCCTGGAGGAAAGGTCCATAAACCACTATTAAAAAAGGACCCAGGATATCAATGCTTGACCCAGTACAAGCATTGTGGAACCTGTGTCTTTTGGGGATATTGCTAGGTACGTATGACCTAGATTGGCCACTGTTGGAAACAGGATACTGGGCTTGATGGACCTCGGTCTGACCCAGTATGGCATATCTTATGTTCTTATGTTCTTATGACTGTACTTGTTCATAGAACTCAGCCATTTCTTCCTCTTCTGCAGTTGTTGTTGGGGCATATACCTGAAAAATAGTTGTGTTGATGGGCTTGTATGTTGAATAGAAATTAAGAATTCACTGATTGTATTGTATTTCATTACAGTCTTGCGAGTTTCTTTATAATTATAAATATAATACAATTTCTTCTTTGTCTTTTATTTCCAGCATAGTAGACCTTTTGATCATCAGATGCAACGTGCCCGATACTAGTCCATTTCTGTTCGCTGACACCCAACAGATCAAGTTGTACACATTCCATTTCATTCTTGACCACATCCAACTTCCCTTGGTTCATGCTTCATACATTACATGTCCCAATATGTAAGACATCTTTACAGCTTCTGGCTCATTTCATACGCAGCTACATCAGCAGCAGACGTCCCGAGGGCTTTGATCCAACCACATCATAGATGCTGGCTTTACTCTGAAAAGTCTTCAGCTCATCCCCAGTAGCCAGTTGAGTGCCTTCCAACCTGGGGGTCACATCTCCAATACTAGAGTACAAATTGTTTTGTTGTGACTATCCATTGGGTTTTCATGGCAAGATACGGAAGTAGATTGCCAGGCCTTTCTTCCATGCAGGTAATGCTAGTATTGTTGCCATTGTCAAGAATATGGGTGGAAAAAAACAGATGAAATTTCTGCAGGTCCATGGTCCTTGCAGTTTTCAAATAGATAGGATGCAAGTGCATTTTTCTTGAAAGCTCGTATGAAAATCACAGGCAAAGGTGCCCAATGACTTGACACCTGGCTGAAGAGTTTTGAAAACTACCTCTTGTGTGCTGAATATACTGAATGGGTTTCCTGTGCCCGTTTTCAGATGTTAGTGACATCAGGTGGGTAAGTCCAAATCAAGAGGGCTATGAACTGTATATTGTAATGGAGCTGATAATGCATTAGAGTAGGGTTTGAGTTAAAAAGTCAGATGAAAGGGGTACAGTTGTTTATTTTCAAGATATGCAAGGATGTCTCAGCCTTTCAAAGAATACTGTGTATATCATGGACTGTCCGAAGAACAAATCAATTGGTAATAGAGGAGATAAAACCTAAGCTTTCTTTAGAAGCTCAAATGATGAGACTTTGGACACATCTTGCAAAGTGAAAGTTCCTTAGAGAAGGACATCATATTTGACAAGGTTAAAGATCAGTGCAAACGAGGAAGGCTAGCAAAGTGATGGACTGATACAAAAATAGCAGCTATGGATACCACTCTATCAACAATTAACCGCCTGACTGAAGATCAATCACAGTTTAGGACAACTATCCAAAGGGTCGCCATGAGTCAGCATCGACTCAATGGCACTTAACAACAACATGAAAGGATGGAGAAGTGCCTTTTTTAGGATGTTTCACAATAAATGATAGCATCTATTGGTGAGGCTCCAGCTGGATGAGAAAGTTGTCTATCTATACACATTGATACACATTCTTTGCTAGTGCACAAAAAAATATAAAAGTTTGAATTAAGACAGGCAGGATTTCTGTGGCAGTGGCCGCCGGCAAAGAATGAAAAAGCCACGACTGCAGCCAAGACTGCTGTAGTGTGCTGCGCGGACCCCATTTCCTGTGGGCAAAGGAAGAGAAGAAGGCCACGATTGCGGCAGGACTGGCGCAGTCTGGCCCCCAGGATGCCGCCTCCCTCAGGCAGCAGTGGAAGAGAAAGCCACAAACACCTGCTCAGCATTGGGCCTATCTGCTGGAAAAGGTTGAAGGGAGGGGTGGGGGGAGGAGATACAGAGACAGCAGGAGATATTTAAAGAGGCAGTGAGCTTGGAAAAGAATAGAAAGAGAGGGACAACAAGGGGTGCGAATACAAAGAGAGAAGATAAAACAAGTTGAAAAGTGCACACTAGCTGTGTGACATAGGGGGTCATTCCAGAACACGAATAAGGGAACTGTATGTGTGGTGGGGATGTTTATGTGCCGAAAATGTCTCTGACCATATCCTGAAACACTGCTGTCATGCACACCCAAGGTGCTAGTATGGGGATCTCAGAACATGCTCAGAAGGGGCGGAACAGGGGAGTAGTCAGCCACGGAGACATATTATGCATATTCAGGAAAGGCCCATGTACATAAGAAGTGTTTCCTGGAAACATCCACGTTATTCCTGCTGAAACGTGGAATAAGACCAGGACTTAGAAAACATTTTGCTCTGCTCTGCAATGCATCCCATATAGAAGAATGGTTGTGACAAGTATGGTTTGAACTGGTGTGACTGCAGTCTGGAAAAGCACAAGATGTGGTTTTGAGGTACAGAGAACAGAGATAAGGGAATGTTGTAAAATAAAGACACATTAATAAACACCTTTACAGAAATGTAAAAAAGATCAATAAATATTCTACGAGCTATGCTTAAATGTGCTGTTTATGCTAAAGGAGCCAATCTAGGGGACCCCCTAGCAATTTCTATGTTCTGAAAAATGGGACTTCTAAAGTAGGGATAGTATGGGTGTGAACAGGGAAAGGATTCTTGTTTGGGTGAGAAATACCCCACGCAATTATTTGTTTGTTTTTATATATCGCTTTGTCTTTGAAATCAGAGCGGTTTACATGGAACTTTTGAACTACTGCACAATGCAGTTTACATAGAACAGGAAACAGTTACATATAACAAGTGTAGTTAACAATTACAATAAATAATGAAACAGTTTCATATAACAATTGTAGTTAACAATAAGAGTAAATAAATTATGTGATGTCTTAGCTGTTACATATAGGTTCAGGGCATCTTTTTAGCATCCCCCATAACACATACACACACACACACACACATCCTATCTCCTGTAACACACATACACTCACACACACACACATCCTACCCCCGTAACACACACAAACACACACACATCCTACCGCATAACACACATACACCCAAACACACACATACAGTAGACATCCTACCCCCATAACACACACACATACGCCCTACCCTCATAACATACATACACACACAGTACCCCCATAACACACACACACTACCCCAATAAAACACACACACACACACACACACCCTCATCACACACACACACACACACATCCCAGCCCCATAACACACACAAACACACATCCTACCCCATAATACACACACATTCTACCCCCGTTACAAGCACACACACATTCTACCCCATAGCACACACACACTACCCCCATAAAACACCACATATCCTACCCCTGTAACACACAGACACACACCCTACCCCCGTAACACACACACACATCCTACCCCCATAACATAGACACACACAAATACACACATATCCTATCCCATAATACACACACATACAAACACACACACACACATATCCTACCCCATAACACTCACACATACTACCCCCATAACACACACAAACACACATCCTACCCCCATAGCACACATACACACACAACAAATCCTACCCCCCTGTAACACACACACATATCCTACCCCTGTAATGCACCCACACATATCCTACCTCTGTAACACACATACACACACACACACACATATCCTACCCCCATAAAACACACGCACACACACACATCTTACCCTCGTAACACACACACACACATATCCTACCCCCTGTAACACACACACACACACACACACATCTTACTCCTGTAACATACACATACAAACACACATCCTACCCCCATAACACACACAAACACACATCCTACCCCATAATACACACACATTCTACCCTCCGTAACATACAAACACACACACATTCTACCCCATAGCGCACACACAATACCCCATAACACATACACAATACCCCCATAACACACACACACACACACACACACATCCTACCCCTGTAACACACAAACACACACCCTACCCCCGTAACATACACACACATCCTACCCCCATAACATAGACACACACAAACACACACATATCCTACCCCATAATGCACACACATACAACACTCACACACATCCTACCACCATAACACTCACACACACTACTTCCATAACACACATAAACACACATCCTACCCCCATAGCACACATACACACACATCCTACCCCCCTGTAACACATACACACATTCTACTCCATAGCACACACACATATCCTACCCCTGTAATGCACCCACACATATCCTACCTCTGTAACACACATACACACACACATATCCTACCCCCATAACACACACACACAAATGCACACACACACATCCTACCCCCCATAACACACACACACACATATCCTACCCCCTGTAACACACACACACACACATCCTACCCCCGTAACACACACACTCACCATTCCCACAAGACCCATACACAAGCACAGGTACCCCACCCCTATACCACACACATCTACACAAGTACCACACTCTCGCACCCCCAACATACACTCCACCCTCACACCATACTTATAAACTCCATCCCCACAACCCACCTTCCCACCATACACACACAGACAGACACAGATAGATACAAATACGTAGATAACACTAGTTATATAGATGTCTTATACAGCCGCTCAGTCTCTGCTACCATAATGAGACACAGTCTATCAAGTCTGTTTGCACCCTCCCCACCCCAGACCTGTAAAAGTTTGCAAATGGAAGATGGAGAAATGCGGCATTTTGTCACACTATAAGAGTGCACATCTCAGCTTATAAAAAATACAGGATGCAGCTCTGTTTATTTATCAAACTTTACAAATAACTTAATTGAACCCAGACTGCTTTGTGGCCATTTATCTGCACATTTCTGGAGTAACTTGCTGACCTTCAGTATAGCAAAGCGCTGCCCATGCAGCCCTCCTCTGCTTCTATCTGTCAGCTGCCTTTCAGCAGATTCATTCATAATAAGTACATAGAACGTGCAGCTTGCAGTCACTTTATCTACTCTGTCAAGGTCAATAAAAAAATGTACAAATAATCCACAGCTGAAACAGATGTAGTGAAAGCAGAAGCCAGGGCAGGAGGCAACCCGTCACCCTGGTTAGATTTATGAGCATCAGTAAGTCCTGGCATGGCAAAGCTTCGCTCGACTGCAGCATGAGGAGGGCACACACCAAGTTGGCACCATGTGCATTGTCTTAACCTGACCTGAGAGCTTTCTGGAAGTTGATCGCTTGCCCCATTCTCACTATCGATCCAGACGCATATCTCAGAGGACTGCCAACGCTGTGTCTGACAGTCAGGGGGGGCGTTTCTCTGCTGGAAGCTGTTTATATCCCTTCCTATATCACATCTGACCCCAAAGGCAGAGATGGAGGAAAATTCTCTGGGTGGCATCAGGAGAGGAGCTGACATTCAAACTGATACAGACCCATGATGATCACAAACCAGCTGAACTTCTGTTGCCACATCTATGTGGATGAGGAGTGATAACCGGACACCAAGCCCTAAGAGTGTCATTCCAGTGCTTGTAAAACATGTCTTGCAAGTTTTCAAAAAAGTAACCTTTTCTTACTGCTTGAACAGAGAGTTTCTTCATCCTCAAAGGTTACGACATGGCACGCATGTAGAACTGTCCAGCCAGTGGTGCGGGTTTGAAGGATCTTCAGAAACCAGCTGAGCAGGGCCAGAATAAGGTATAGACAAATTAGGCATACGCCCATGGTCCAAAATGTGCCTTAACTGAATCATGGTTTTACTCTTGTTTCCTAAAAAATTGCCACCATCCAGCCTGAGTCACTACTTGATCGACTGAGGCCCATGGGTGCGAGGATGTTCTGCTGCCCCTGTTGTGCTGGATTGTAATTCTGAAAAAAATATCATTTTTATTAAGTCAGAACTTTGCATTTTGCATTAGAAAAATGTTGTTTGATTGGAACAACAGTCTGGAGTGTGAAGAATTTTATTTGCTGAACTATAATCCTGATTTTCAAGAGCTCTGAAGCACGAGCTTCCCCTCTGAATAGACAATCCACCAGGACTGTCGAGGTTCTACACTTTCCACCCAACAGTAGATGGAAAGAATTATATAAAAGGAGTCAGAATGTCTTCCTGACTTCTGTCTGTCCATCTGTCTGGCAGCAAAATAACTCTCTGAAAATTTAATTGAACAGTATGAAACTTGCAGGAAAAACTGGTAAAAAGACACTTCAAGTTTGAAAATAGACCAAACCAGACTGGGGGTTCTAGAGAAAAAATCCCCCCCAAAAACTAGTCTAATGTATTTCTATAGGAGAAGGAGTTCCAGCTTCTGTAGCATATACATTTACATATGGTAAAACATAGCAGTTAGGGCAGTAGGATAAGGTGGTATATAAGTCTGTCTAAATAAATAAATTGCTGCTTTTAACCTCCCTCTCCCTGTTATCTACTCCCAACCTCCCCCTCCATCTCAAACATTTCCCCACCCCTAAAAATACTCCCTCACAACTGCACTACTAACCCTCCAAATGATGCTGCCACCACAGAAAAAATACCTCCTCACAACTGCCCTACCACACTAATAACTGTCCCCACCCCAAGCACAATCATCCCAATTCCCTCACCACCCTGCAAATAGCCCAATTCCAAAAAATACCCCTTTACAACTGCTCTACTACACTAATAACCATCCCCACCCCAAACATAACCGCCCCCATCTGTCTCACCACCCTGCAAATAGCCCAACTACAAAAAATACTCCTCACAACTGCTCTACCACACTAATAACTGTCCCCACCCTAAACGCAACCACCCCCAACTGCCTCACCACCCTGCAAACAGTCCAACCCCAAAAAATACCCCCCTCACAACTGCCCTACCACACTAATAACCATTCCCACCCTAAACGCAACCACCCCCTACTGCCTCACCATCCTGCTAACAGCCCAACCAAAAAAAATACCCCTCACAACTGTCCTACCACACTAATAACCATTCCAATCCCAAACGCAACCACCCCCAACTGCCTCACCACCTTTCAAAGAGCCTGACCCCAAAAAATACCCCCTCACAACTGCCCTACCACACTAATAACTGTCACCACCCTAAACGCAACCATCCCAACTGCCTCACCACCTTACAGACAGTCCAACTCCAAAAAATATCTCCTCACAATTGCTCTACCACCCCACAGATTGTCTCATTCCTAAAACAAATGCCCCAGAACTACCCCATTACTCTGCAAAATGCACCACCTGCCAAAAAACACCACCTGCAACTGGCCAACCACATCACCAAATACCTTTGCATCTGCCCCACCACCCCACAAATTGCTCCAATCTCATAAATTCCACACATGCAAATGGCCCACTCCAACAACTCTCCACTATTATTGACCATCTTACCCAATGCAAAACTACCCTCACCACAACTGTCACCAACACCCCAAAATACCATTCTCTGTAAATGCCCCACTACCCTTAGCTACCCCACCATAGACAGAACATGTGCACAGCATTCACAAAAACATGCAACAGAGATACACACAAAGAGCCCAATTCCATAATGTGCACGTCCGCCCCATGGTCACATCTAAAACCCTAATGGGCTCTCTCTGAACCTAATTCTGTATCCGCGGGTCTGGATGAACCCACGGGTCCGGAATAGGGGAGACAGACGTGTTCAGCAGGCACGCCAAATGCTATTCAGCCAGCCCCTTGTCTTGGACGTGCGGAAATGTTTTGGATGTCCCCGTGCCCATAGTATTCTGAAATGTTACACGATTTTGATCCTGCCCATCCCCACGGATGCCACGTCCCTTGGGAAAAACATGCATCTCCTAAGCAGCTCGTCACAGACAGTAGCTTGCAGATGCACAAAAGACATAAATACCAATGCGAAATGACAGCTGCTGCCACCTAGACCTTATACCGGGCCCCCTCATGCCCTGAAATGTCCCAGGTAAGCCCAGTGCAACCAAATAAGGTGAACATGTATGTCAGGGCATACCTTGCATGAATGGCACGTGGCATTAGGATACGGCCCCAATGATTCCTGCCCTGGTCATCCCTACAAACCCTTAAACTGCTAGGGATGGACCGTCACCAAGTCCACAAAACCCCAAATTAACCTTGCAAGTCCTCAAAGGATGCATAATATTGCTCAGCAACAAATCTCTGGCCTATAAGTGCACTCATTCTGCTACTCTGCACTACTATTCTTCTCATATCTCTCCCTACAGCCCTCCCCGCGAAGACCGCTCTTCTGTTGGATTGCTTCTAGCTGTGCCTTTCCCTTCTACTGCCAAATCCAGGCGGTGTTCCCTTCACCTTGCTGCTCCATGTTCCTAGAATACACTATCTGAGTCTGTATGTCATGCTTCATCTCTGGCCCCTCTCAAATCCATGCTGAGCACTCACCTAATTGACACCGATGTTCAATTAGATCTGCTTATGCTCCCTTGTGTTTCCAGACCATTCCCCCTGGATGTATCCTGATCACAACTGCTGTGTTGTGTGTCCTGACTAGATTGTAAGCTCCACTGAGCAGGGACCATCTGTTATGTGTGTCTGTGTCTATGTAGCACTGAGTATGCCTTGTAGTGCTATACAAATGATCAGTAATAGTTGTAGTTATAGTAGGGCTTTATGGCTTTGGCATTTGAGGTCCACCAATCTGGGTGCTGGCATTTCTCACAGCAGCTACACCTGTCCCATCTGGCCGTTGGTCTGTAGACATCTGCAGCCTGTGAGGCAACCCTGTCTGCCTTCCCACAGCCAGTTTTGTGACACTGTCCCCCTAGTCAGGACTGTGTGGCTAAGGCAGGGGAGATCCCTGTTCCATCACACCAAGTAGCCAGATATGTAACCAATCTTGCAGCTCCCATTGATGCAGGCCTGGGGAGGGATGTGGGCTACTTGGGACAATCTAGGGAATGTTGGCACTACATCAGTTGTGTCTCCCGGTGCCAGACATAGCAGATGTATGGCTGTCCTATCACACTGCCAACAATATTTGATCTATTAGGAGTACCCTGTGTAAAATTATCCAGTAGGAATCAGCATAGTTTCCTTTGGCTAAATGTCAAGATAAATGTCAAGACATATCCCTGTCAATAATGGGGACCATCAGAATAAGGGCATCCAGCAGTGCAAACAGCACTAATACATGCTTAACTGCAAAATGTGCATCATGGGCATGCATTAGGGCTGTTTGCACTGTTGAGTGCCCTTATTCTGAGGGCCCCTTACTATTGACAGGGGTATGTTTTGACATTCAGCTATAGTGAACCCTCTCTGAGTTTGACTGCCCTATCATACTGGCACCTGATGACATTGTAATCATCCATACGGGCCAGGTACTGGCCAGGCTTTCTTGTCCCCCCCCCCTGAATTGCAGATCCCCCCCCCCCCCAGGCACTCCTCAAACCACACACACACACTGTCTCACTTTCTGTCACAGAAACATGATTCTGCCAAAAGGATGCTCTGACCCTATACATAACAGCTATGACATGACATAATTGCATGGGGTACAAGGACTGCAAATATGATTTCTGTTTCTCAACCCAAAAAGAATTCTTTGCCTGCTCATGTCCATATTATCCCTGTGTCAGCAGTCCCATTTTTCTGAAAGTAGGCAGTTAGGGTCCCATAGATTGGTTCCCTTAGCACAAACAGCGCATAAACACTATTGCTCTTCTTAATATTTCAGTAAGGGTGTTTAGAAATGTTTCTTTACCTTACAACATTCCCTCACCTCTGCTCCCTGTATCTTAAGACTGCATCTTGTATTTTTCCACACTGCAGTCACACCAGTTCAACCATACTTGTAACATAGTAACATAGTAGATGACGGCAGATAAAGACCAGCATCGTCCATCTAGTTTGCCCAGGAAGATGGCAAAAATAGGTGCAGGCTACACCTCTCCATGTCTTTGTTTGGGGGTGAACCCACCTCTCCATGTAGGACACCCCTATTTGTTGAGCCGTTAGATGGTTCAGAAGTTATATGTTTCAGTTTATTTTGTTTTTATCCTGTTGCTGTAAAGGGATCCACTGTGTTTGTCCCATGCCGTTTTGAATTCCGTCACCGTGTTTGCCCCCATCACTTCCATCGGGAGGGCATTCCAAGCATCTACCACCCTTTCGGTAAAAAAATATTTCCTGACATTGCCTTTCAATTTACCACCTTGCAGCTTCATGTTATGCCCTCTAGTTTTACAGCTTCCCCGTCTTTGGAAGAGGTTTGTTTATTCATCATTTCTCTTTAAGTATTTAAAGGTCTGAATCATATCTCCCCTGTCCCTCCTTTCCTCCAAAGTGTACATATTTAGGTCTTCAAATCTCTTCTCATAAGGCTTCTGATGCAGGCTCCAAATCATTTTGGTCGCCTTCCTCTAAACAGTTTCCAGTCTTTTTAAATCTTTTGCAAGATATGGTGTCCAAAATTTTTCTATCCTCTCCCCTGTGTGAGTGAACCTGATCTTCTTTCTTCCAATCTAATTAACAGCAGAGACTAACAGCAGGATCCAACCAATGGAAAGGCTGTGGGGGCGGAGCACTGGAATGCAGCTCTAGTCACAGACTGTGAGTAGGATGCAGCCAATGGGAAGGCTGCCCTAGTCAGAGTCTGGGTGTCAGATTCAGCCAATGGAAAGGTTGTTGGGTTGAAGCACTAGAAGGCTGCTTTTGTCAAAGACTGTGGGTAGGATCCAACCAATGGAAAGGCTGTGGGGGCGGAGCACTGGAATGTTGCTCTAGTCAAAAACTGTGGGTAGGATCCAGCCATGGGAAGGCTGTGGGGGCGAAGCACTGGAAGGCTGCTGCTCTTGTCAAAGACTGTAGGTAGGATCTAACCAATGGAAAGACTGTGGGGGCAGAGCACTAGAAGGCTGCTGTAGTCACAGACTGCATAAAATCCAGCCAATGAGAAGACTGCGGGGCGGAGCACTGAAATGTTGCTCTAGTAAAAGACTGTGAAGTACTGGAATACTGTTCTAATCAAAGACTGTGGGTAGGATGAGGCCAATGGGAAGGCCATGGCGGCAGAGCACTGAAAAGCTGCTCTAGTCATAGACTTGGGGGTAAGATCCAATCAATGGGAAGGTTGTGGGGACAGAGCACTGGAAGGCTGCTGTAGTCATAGACTGAGTAAAATCCAGCCAATGAGAAGACTGTGGGGGCAGAGCACTGAAATGCTGCTCTAGTCAAAGACTGTGGGTAGGATCCAGCCAATGGGAAGGCAGTGGGGGGCGGACCACTGGAATGTTGCTCTAATCATAGACTGTGGGTAAGATGCAGCCAATGGGAAGGCTGTGGGGGTGGAGCACTTGAATGCTGCTCTTGTCACAGAGACTGTGGGTAGGATAGAAACATAGAAATATGACAACAGATAAAGACCACATGGCCTATCTATTCTGCCACTCTAGATCAACTACAATAGTCCCTTTTTTATCTTTAGAGATCCTCTGTGTTTGTCCCATGCTTTTTTGAATTCAGATACTGCCTACGTGTCCACTACCTCTACTGGGTGACTATTCCACACATCTACTACTCTTTCCGTAAAGAAATATGTCTACATATTACTCCTGAGTGTATCCCCTTTCACTCTCATGTTATGTCCCCTCGTAACAGATCTTGCCTACAATTGAAAGAGGCTCTTCTCCTGTGCATTCATGCCATGGAGGTATTTAAATGTTTCTATCATAATGCCCCTATCCCGCATTTCCTCTAAAGTATGCATATTAAGATCTTTAAGTTTGTCCTCAAATGCTTCAACAAAGACCACTAACCGTTTTAGTAGCCACCCTCTGCACCAACTCCAACCTACTTATATCCTTTTGAAGGTGTGGTCTCCAGAATTGCACAAAGTACTCCAAATGAGGTCACACAAGAGTCTTATACAGAGGCATTAGCATCTCCTTTTTTCTGCTGGCTATTCCTCTCCCTATACACCCAAGCATCCTTCTGGCTTTTGCAGTCGCCTTTTCTATCTGTTTAGCTACTTTAAGATTGTCAGACATAATCACGCCCAGGTCCTGCTCTTCTTTTGTGGACAGCAGTACTTCACCTCCTACACTGTACCACTCCCTTGGATTTTTTCAGCCCAAATGCATGACCCTGCTTTGTTTAGCATTAAATCTCAGCTGCCAAATTCTTGACCATTCTTCAGGCTCAGCTAGATCCTTCCTCATGTTGTCTTCTCCTTCCTGGGTGTTTACTCTATTGCAGAATTTGGTATCATCCGCAAACAAGCAAACCTTACCCAACAGCCCTTCTACAATATCACTAACAAAGATGTTAAAGAGAATCAGACCAAGGACAGATCCTTGCGGCACACCACTGGTAACATCCTTCTCCTCAGAATGAGCTCTGTTTACCTGTACCCTTTGTCGCCTCCCACTCAACCTATTTCCAACCCAATCAGTAACTTTAGGGTCCATCCCTAGGGTGCTCAGTTTGTTAAAGTCACCTGTGCGGAACTGTGTCAAAGGCCAATGGGAATTCTGTGGGGGCAGAGTACTGGAATGCTGCACTACTTACAGACTGTGAATAAGATCCAGCCAATGGAAAGGCTATGGGTGCGGAGCCCGGAATACTGCTCTATTCACAGAGACCTTAGGTAGGATCCAGCCAATGGGCAGGCTGAGGGGGCGGAGCACTGGAAGGCTGTCCTAGTCACAGGAAGGGAGGAGGAGGTGACTTAGGGGAAGTTCCTGTGCTGTATGATTTAAGATTCTCTAGGTGGTGGGAGATGGAAGAGAAAAGAACCCACATACCTTAAAAAAATTCCTCAGTAAATTTTTCTAGGAAAAGCAATTCCAATAGCTGCAGCATCCGAACCCTGATTCACAGTACCTGTCAAACAGGCATTTCCAATCAGAGACATGAAGAGAACAAGCATACACACACACAAACACATGCATACACACACAGGGTAATTCTGAGCAACAAATAGCGGGGATGAACGTCCTGTTGGGATGTCCATCCCCGCTATTCATGCTCTTTCCCTGCCCCGTCCTTCTTCCCCGCATATTGTACGGGGAAGGTAGATGGGGGCAGGAAAGGGGAGGATCAGGGGCAGCGTTAGGGCGAGCAGTAGGCAGTCGCCAGCCCCGGACGTACAGGACCATTTCTAATGTCAGTCCTGTACGTCCGGGGCCGGTGACTTGAACAGGGAAGTTATTCCACCTTTGAGGTGGAATAACTTCCCCGATACGGTAGGATTGGCGGGCCTGGGGCTGGAAGGGGCGGCAGGGGCAGAGGACATTCCCCGCAGCACGACCCTGGCCCTGGGAGGCCAAATCGGGGGTCAGGCTGCAGAGAAAAAAATGTGGAGGCCAGCAGCCGGGAATCACGGCTTTTAAATGGAGCCGCGGTGCCATGGCAACCAGACACCATGGCACTGCGACTCCATTTAAAAGCTCTGACTGAGTTAGTCGGGCAAGGCCTGTATGTGCAGGCCGGACTGAATTGCAGTCCCGGCCTGCACATACAGGCCTGTTCCTGATTCTGATCTCGCGGGGCTAGACGTGCCCCATGGAATCAGAATCGCGACTCCGTCTGTACGTCTGGTTCTGGCCGGGCGCACAGAGGGCTTCTACGTCCAGGATGGAATCGGGCCTGCAGTCTATAACATGTGTGTGAATGCTTGTATGTATGTGTCTGTGCGTGTGTGGACATGCCAAAATGCACTGACACACAGACATAGGCATGTTCTTATAAACATGTACAGACAAAGATGCATATCTTGTTGTTGTTGTTAAGTGCCGTCGAGTCAGTTTCAACTCATGGCAGCCCTCTGGATAGCTGTCCTAAACCGTGTTTGATCTTCATTCAGACGGCTCAATGTTGATAGATTGGCATCCATACTTCTGTTATTATACCGATCCATTTCATTGCTGGCCTTCCTCTTTTGTGTTGGCCTGCAACCTTGCCTGTAATTCTACAATAGCATTTGATCGTTTGTCAGAGTGGCGTGTTGTGCCCAATCACATATGTTAATCACTCCACTCAAAACTCTAGTCCAACATGAAATATTGTCATTCACACTACGGGGTTGCCAATCGTTTCCTCAAACCAGAACATGCTTTATATCAGTGCATCAAAAACTTCTCTCTTCTCTCTTATGTCACTAATGACTTACAAAATGCATGAGAGGTCTCAGACTTCTGGGCACTCAATTATAGATGTTAAACTTATCTAACATGGTAACATGGTGCCTGTTAGCATCAATGACCCTCTCGGCAAATTAAACAAACCGCAGTGATGACTATAACGTTTGCTTAACTTATGATTATAGTTGCTTAGCTTATGATTATACGCTTAGCTTAAAGTGCTCCCCAACACCAACCACTGGCGCTCTCTTATTGTGTTTAATTTATAACACCGATGCTGCAGACGTATGGTTTTTTTAAACTTATATTTGATTTAGGAAATCCTAAGGAGGAATACATCTTCAGCATCGGCGTAATACGTTGTGAGACCCCCCTGAAGAAACTCAAATGGAGTGAAACGCAATAAGAGGGCGCCAGTGGTTGGCGTTGGGGAGCACTTTGGCGTGGCCCTTAGGCAGGGTCCGTGGCGAATGATTAAAATCATACAGAAATTGTGAGTCTATTTGTCATGCCTGTAGTTTGTGAAGGTAGTCTGCTGTTCTGTTTTCTCCTTATCTTTGCTATCTCTTTGTCTATCTGTTTCTCCTACTCTGTCCTATCTTATTAGTGGCGTTCTTTTCTTATTTTCCATAACGTAAATGTAGGATTGTAAACCGCTCTGATGCCTCTTGGCCTGAGCGGTATATCAAATGTAATAAACTTAAACATAAACACTTTAAGCTAAGCGTATAATCATAAGCTAAGCAACTATAATCATAAGTTAAGCAAACGTTATAGTCATCACTGCAGTTTGTTTAATTTCCTGAGAGGGTCATTGATGTTAGATAAGTTTAACATCTACAATTGAGTGCCCAGAAGTCTGAGACCTCTCATGCATTTTGTAAGTTCTGGATATAAATTAAAGAGATAATGGGAAAATATGCAGCCTTTGTTGATTTTAAACCATTCTGTTTCTCCTTGTTTTGTTTGAACTGTTGCTTCTTGATCAATATAAAGGTTGTGCAAGAGAACTATCAGGTATTCTGATATATACATGTACACACACAAATAAAATAGGAAGGTACACACAAAAAAGACAGATAAATATGCAAAGCAGAACCTACACCTCTCCCAACACACACTCAGGTAATGTAAATATAAAGAGACGCACGCATGCACATACATACACACACGATGTTTCCCCCCCACCCCCAAAAATGTGACTTGATGTATTCTCTAGGAAAAGCGGTTACAAGTGTGACATACGAACACTGATTCACAGTAACATAGCAATTATATAATTGTATCCATCAATCAGCCCTCCGCTCTTATATCTCTCCCGATCCCAGAACAATCATACATACACACATACCTATATGCAAACATTCACACACATATGCAAGAATGCACAGATTTTATTTTTATTTATTTATTTATTTATAGTCTCTTTTATATCGCGCTATTCGGCATCAGTGCGGTTTACATGAAAACAGAAGAGTTATATACGGCGTAGAATCGACTCCGTATTTACAATTAACAGGTAATTCAACTTGGATAACCAGGGTAACTATTTACATTTATATCATTACATGATTACAGATTAGTCATAGCATTTTAGTGTGTGAGGAGGGTTTGTGCACGTTCCTCTGGGTAGTACTTGAGGAAGAGGTGGTGCTTCAATGCCTTCCTGAATTGCGTAAGGTCAGAGATTGCTCGCATGTTGGGTGGTAGAGCATTCCAGCATCTGGGTGCGCAGAACCTGAAAGCCCTGTTTGCTGTTGCCTGAGTGCATTGGGTCACTGTTTTGGGGATTGCCAGTGAGTTTATTGCTGCAGATCGTCTGGCCCTGTTGGGGGGAGTAATGTGTATAAGGTCCGCAAGTGAGGTGGAGGAGAGCCCGTTAATGGTCTTGAAGGTTAGCAGCAAGGTCTTGAAGGTGAGCCTACTGTGGAAGGGGAGCCAATGAAGCTGTTTCAGGATGGGCATCACCTGTTCGCGTCTGGAGGCGCCGTGTAGCACTCTGGCTGCGGTATTCATGGTGAGTTGGAGCGGACCTAGAGTGGATTGTGGGAGCCCTTGTAGGACTGCATTGGCGTAGTTGAAATGTGGAATGGTCAACGCTTGGTAGACTGATTGGAAATCATCTGGTTGTAGCAGGGGGTGTAAATGTCTGAGTGACCAGATCTTATGGTAGACTGCTCTTACCATGTTACCAATATGTGCCTTCATGTCTACTCATTGGTCTAGGGTGACACCAAGGTATCTGATTGTGGGTTTAGTTTGCAGCTCGGCTTCCCTGACATTTAGGTAGGCTGAGGGGGGTGTGTGAAATTTTGGTTCCTGGTGATGAACAGAACTTCTGTTTTCTTGTGCTGTATTCGGACGTTTTGATTTTGGAGCCAGTCTGCTACAGCATCAAAGCAGTCTGTTAGTGGGGAGAGGTCTAGCTGGTCAGTTAAGAATGGCATGTAGAGTAGAACGTCATCAGCATATATCAGGCAGTCAACATTAAATGATCGGATGAGGTCGCAGATGGGCTGCATGTAGAGGTTGAACATCAGGGCAGATAGGGAGGAACCTTGCGGGACGCCTTGCTTCTGGTGGAAAGGTTCCGATGCTGAGGTCTCTGTTCGTACATGCTGCCACCTGTCAGACAGATATGACTTGCACCAGGTTAGTGCTACGTCGCAGATGCCCTTCTCTTCGAGTCGCCACAGGAGGATCTCGTGGCTTACTGAGTCAAATGTGGCGGCTATATCCAAGAAGACAAGGACGAACCCATGATGAATGTTATCTATTCCAGTGAGTATGTTGTTGAAGACGGTGGTGAGTAGTGTCTCCACACCATGCGATTCTCTTAATCCATGTTGGCAGGGATCCAGTGGCACGGTGTTATTGATGTGATGTTGTATCTGACGTTGGACCTCTTTTTCGATTATCTTGGTTAGTAGTGGTATGCTGGATATAGGTCTGTACGAGTCCACTTTTTGGGGGTCAAGCTTGCTGTTTTTTAGCAGGGGTCTGATGGACGTGTGTTTAAGGCTTTGTGGGAATGAGCCTGTTGCAAAAGATAGATCCATAAGTTTGGCTATGAACGGGCTGAACTCACTGCGTAGTTCTTTTATCCAGAAGGAGGGACATGGGTCGGTCTGGGCTGTGGTGGTATTGATCAAGGAGATGGTGTCTTCGATGTGTTTCTTGGAAGAGGTGGTGAAGGTGGTCAGATACATATAAACACCTATGTACTGACACACAAACACATGTACATTCATACAAACACACACAGACATACCAACCCACAAAGATACCTATAGAGACTACTTAAGAACATAGGAAATGCCAATACTGGGTCAGACTAAGGTCCATTAAGTGCAGTATCCTGTTTCCAGTCCAGATCACAAGCACCTGTCAGGTTCCCAAAAAGATGCAGAGATTCCACAATGCTTATCCCAAGTTAAGCAGTGGATTTCCTGGGTCCTCTTTAATAATGGTTTATGGATCATTCCTCCAGGAACTTGTCCAACCCTTTTTTAAACCCAGCTACACTAACAGCTTTTATTATATCCTCTAGTAATGAATTCCAGAGTTTGATTACGTGTTGAGTGAAAAATATTTCTCTTCTAACTCTTAAATGGATTGCATTATAGTTTCATTGTGTGTCCCCTAGTCCTTCTACATTTTGATGGAGTAAACAACCGATCTATGTTTATCTGTTCCACTCCAGACATTAATTTATAGACGTCTACCGTATCTCCCCTCAGCCTTCTTTCTTCCAAGTTGAAGAGCCCTAACCTCATAAGGGTATCCTTCCATCCTCTTTACCATTTTGGTGACTCTTCTCTGTATCTTTTCTAATTCTGCTAAATCTTTTTTAAAACATGGTGGACTAGAATTGCATACAATATTCAAGATTCTGTCGCAGTATGGATTGATACAGAGGTATTATAATATCCTTGGTTTTATTCTCCATTCCTTTCCTTATGATTCCTAGAATTCTATGTGCTTTCTTGGCCGCCGCTGCACACTTGGATTTCGCAATTGGGATTAGTAGCACCATCAGTGTTACTACTAATAATTGCCAGATTTTTATAAAATAGCACTGGTACTTTCCAGAATCCTGGGAGGTCCCTCCCACCATTCACTTTAGGATAGGAGGAAACGCCATTGAGAAGGGAAAGCCCACTCACTTTAAAAAGCACACCACCACCCTAACTAGTCAGGAAGAATTAAAAGAGACTTGGAGTCACTGCATATATGATAACTGCCTGGATCACAGAGAAGGGGGATTACATACATATAAACAAACATACAAAAATAATTGTATGCAATAGGGGGCAAGAGACTGGTGTCCATGGACCAGGATAAGGACCTCAGAGTGATTGTTTCTGAGGATCTCAAGGTGGTGAAACAGTGTGACAAGACGGTGGCAAAAGTCAGAAGGATGCTGGGTTGCATGCAGAGTGGAATTACCAGCAGAAAGGAAGAGGTACTAATGCCACTGCACAAGTTGCTGGTGAGGCCTCACTGGGAATATTATGTTCAGTTTTGGAGACCGTATCCCGCAAAGGATATAAAAAGGCTGGAAGCAGTTCAGAGGAAGGCAACAAAAATGATTTGGAGCCTTCGCTAGAAGACGTATGAGACTTGAAGACCTAAATTCCATGTAAAAAGGGGAAGGCGATGGCAGTGGGGGTGTACTATCGACCGCCTGGCCAGAATGAACAAATGGATGATGAAATGCTCAAAGAAATCAAGGAAGCTAACAAAAGTTACAGCGCAGTAATAATAATGGGTGATTTCAATTACCCCGGTATCGACTGGGTCAGTGTCACAGCAGGACATGCTAGGGAGATAAAGTTCCTAGATGACATAAATGACTGCTTCTTGGAGCAGCTGGTTCATGAACCAACCAGAGGGGAAGCCATATTAGACCTAGTCCTTAGTGGAACACCAGATCTAGTGCAAGAGATAAGGGTGTTGGGGCCACTTGGCAATAGTGATCATAGCATGATCGCCTTTGATTTAATTAGTGGAGGAGGGATAGTAAGGAAATCCACAGTACTACCTTTTAATTTTCGAAAGGGAGACTATGATAAAATGAGGAAAAGAAAAAACTAAAAGGAGCAGTTGCAAAGGTTAAAGACTTACATCAAGCTTGGGTGTTGTTGAAAAATACTATCTTGGAAGCCCAGACCAGCTGTATTCCATGCTTTAAGAAAAGTGGAAGTCCAAAAAACTGCCAGCATGGTTTAAAGGTGAGGTCAGAGAGGCTGTTGTTGCCAAAAAAAGCATCTTTCAGGAAATGGAAAAAAGAGCCAAACGACGAAACCTGGAAACAACACAAGCACTAGCAAGTCAAATGCAAGGCATTGATAAAGCAGGCAAAGGGAGAATTTGAGAAGAAGCTTGCTGCGGAAGCAGAAACGCGAAATAAAGATTTTTTCAAGTACATTCGTAGCAAAAAACCTGTGAGAGAGTCAGTTGGTCCATTAGATGATAGAGGAATTAAAGGGGCACTAAGAGGCGACAAGGCGATAGCGGAGAGACTGAATGAATTCTTTGCTTCAGTCTTTACTGAGGAAGATGTAGGGATGTTACCCATGACTGAAGTGGTATTTAAAGGTGCGGAAGAATTGAAGGAAATATCGATACATCGGGAAGATGTATTACAGCTATTAGATAAACTGAAGATTAGCAAATCACCTGGGCCGGATGGAATACATCCAAGGGTGTTGAAAGAACTGAAATATGAGATTGCAGACCAGACCAGACATTTTCCTTGCCCCTCTACTTTTGGTATTACAACAATATCCTGTGTCTTGCTATGTTTACGCGGATGACATTATTTTACTCTTTCATACTTCTCCTCTCTTTCTGGATCTTTCTACTTTTAATGCCTGTCTTTCTCACGTGGCTCTTTGGCTTTCACAGCACTTTCTTCGTCTAAACCCGTCTAAGTCTATTGCTATGTGGGTTTCACTTTCGGGGTCATGTCCATCTGTCGCACCTATGATTGACTCTGTCCCTGTCCCTCTGGTTTCTTCCTTTCGGTATCTTGGGGTGATTCTGGATTCCTCTCTCTCTTTCCATGATCACATTTCTTCCTTGGTTCGGCGTTCTTTTGCCATTCTTCGTCGTCTTCGTGCTGTTCGGTCATTTCTTCCCCTTGGATCCCTGGTCACTCTTGCACTTTCCCTTGTTATTAGTCGTCTTGACTACTGTAACGTCTTTCTGGCTAATCTTCCCAAGTATCAACTTAAGCGCCTACAACTTATTCAAAACACTGCTGCCCGTCTCATCACCTTCTCCCGCCGTTCGGATCATATTACACCTATTCTTATTCAGCTTCACTGGTTACCCCTCTGTGTTAGGTTCCACTATAAATTCTTGATCCTCATTCATCGTGCACTTCACACCCATAACCCTTTATACTTAGCTGACTTAATCCTGCTTCATACACCTTACCGCCAGCTTCGCTCTCTTCATGCAAATCGTCTGGTTCTACCGTCCCCATCTCAGGCTCATTTGGAAAAAACACGCCATGCTGCTTTCTTTTTTCTTGGCCCCAGTTTATGGAATGCCCTGCCCTCATCCCTCCGCTTAGAGTCTTCATATTCACAGTTCAAATCTGCCCTCAAAACCCACCTGTTCCAGACAGTGTTCAATCTCCCTTCCTGACTCCCCCCCTTCCTCTGGTTTTTCCTCTTGTCATTATCCCCGGTTATTGGTTTTGTCTTAGTCTATTAGTCTTGTCTTTTACCCTCTGTCTGTTTGTGTTTGAGTGGTCTTGCCTCTTTTATTGTTGTAAATCATTGTTTCTTATTTTGTATATTGTTAATTTGTAAACCGCTTTTATGGTTTTTATAGTATGATTTTATTGTTTTAAATATTTTATGTTTTGATATTGTACATAGTTTGTGTCTTATTTATTATTACTTATTGTCTTTTGTATTGTTGTTATGCTTTTCTTTCTTTTCTATTTACTTTGGCGTTCTTTTCCGTAGTTTGCAGTGCCGCTTTTTTATATTGTTTGTACACCGCTTAAATGTTTCTTTTAACGTAAGCGGTTTATCAAATTTGAAATAAAGTTAAAGTTAAAGTTAAAGCTATTAGTAATCTGTGAACTATCATTAAAATCATCTCTAATACCTGAAGACTGGAGGATTGCCAATGTGATACCAATTAAAAAGGGTTCCAGGGGTGATCCAGGAAACTACAGACCGGTGAGCCTCATGTCAGTACCGGGAAAAATGGTAGAAACCATCATAAAGAATACAATTACTCAGCATGTAGATACTCATGGCCTAATGGGAGACAGCCAACATGGCTTTAGACAAGGAAGATCTTGTCTTATTAATCTGTTATGTTTTTTTGAAGGTGTGAATAAACAGGTGGACAAAGGTGAGTCGGTTGATATAGTGTATCTGGACTTTCAGAAAGCCTTTGACAAGGTCCCTCATCAGAGACTTTTGGCAAAACTAAAGAGTCATGGGATAGGAGGCAGTGTACTACTGTGGATCAAGAACTGGTTAAAAGATAGAAAGCAGAGGTTTGGGCTAAATGGCCAATTTTCCCTATGGAGAAAGGTGAATAGTGGTGTACCCCAGGGATCTGTGCTGGGTCCGCTGCTTTTTGACATATTCATAAATGACCTGGAAAGTGGAATAACGAGTGAGGTTATCAAATTTGCAGATGACACAAAACTATTTAAAGTTGTTAAAACCCAAGAAGATTGTGGAAAATTGCAAGAGGATCTTGATAAATTGGAAGACTGGGCATCAAAATGGCAGATGAAATTTAATGTGGACAAGTGCAAAGCTATGCACCTAGGGAAGAACAACCCAAACTATGGTTACATGATGCAAGGTTCCACATTAGGAACCACCACCCAGGAAAAAGATTTAGGCGTCATTGTGGATAGCATGTTAAAACCCTCAGCCCAGTGTGTAGCGGCAGCCAAGAGAGCAAATAGAATGCTAGGTATCATAAGGAAAGGAATGGAAAATAAAACAAAAGATATTATAATGCCTCTATATCGTTCCATGGTGAGACCGCACCTTGAATATTGTGTGCAATTCTGGTCGACGTATCTTAAAAAGGATATAGCGTTATTAGAAAAGGTTCAGAGAAGAGCCACCAAAATGGTAAAGGGGATGGAAGGATACTCCTATGAAGAAAGGCTAAAAAAGTTAGGGCTCTTTAACCTGGAAAAGAGACGGCTGAGGGGAGATATGATAGAAGTCTATAAATTAATGAACGGAGTGGAGCGGGTAAACATAGATAGATTGTTTACATTATCAGAATATAGAAAGACTAGGGGACATACAATGAAGCTACAGGGTAAACTATTTAAGACTAATAAAAGAAAATATTTCTTCACTCAACGTGTAATCAAACTCTGGAATTTGTTACCAGAGGATGTAGTAAAGGCTGTTAGTGTAGCTGGGTTCTCCAGGACCAAGCAGGAAGTCAGTCCTCGCTTATGGGTGACATCGGCGCCGATAGAGCCCCCGTGCGGAGTATTTCCCCAGCTTTCTATGAAAGCCTTTGGGAATACTACACGCATGCGCGGTCCCCTTCCCGCCTAAAGGTGCCATCTTGCTCAGTCTCTCTTTTTCCGTGGAGCCCTTCGGACGTTTGTCCTAGTCACCCAGGAAAAGTTGACTTTTTTCTGAAGATTTCTTCGCTTTTTCTTCGAGTTCGACGCCGGTTGCCCTTCCCGTCAGGTTCGGTACACCGGTATCGAGCCTGTTCTTTATTTTTCGTTTTTTGCCCTTCGTGGCTGGCGTTCGCGCCCTTTTTTCTTTTTTTCCCTGGAAGGCCGGTTTTTTGACCTCGCGGGGGCCCTTTTCTCCCCGATGGCTTCCAGTGGTTTCAAGAAGTGTGATCGGTGCAAGAAACTAATGTCTCTCACCGACACATACGACTGCTGCCTTCGGTGCCTCGGCCCAGATCATGACCCCATGATCTGTGGCCCGTGTGGTAAAATGTCCACCAAGGCACTTCGAAGCCGTCAGCACCAGAAGGAAAGGATTTTTTTGGATTCTGCCTCCGGCCAGGCCCGGACTTCGTCTGAGGCCTCGACATCTCGGGAATCTGATCCCGAGCATCGCCGGGGTTCCTCGGACAGGGGGTCCCCCGACCGGGAACTCAAGAGGAAGAAACGGCTCGCAAGGGCGGCATCAGAAAAGGTCCCTGGTTACTCGAGGGCCAGGTGTAAGACCCCCGACCGCCGTCCCGGGCCTTTGGAGCAGGAGAAGCCGTCCAAAGTACCTCGTATTGAGCCGGAGACCGTCGGACACGTAAGTCCTGTAGTCCTCGTGGACTCTCCTCTGAGGGAGCCGACGTCGGGCCCGGCGCCACCGGGGCCCGAGTCGGTAGCTGCTGAGTCTCCTGAGCTTGGACTCAGGCTGACAGCCTTGGAGTGCAGATTGTCTGCCTTCATGGAGCAGCAGCGGGTACTGATGGCCAGCCTCGCTGGTGCATCTGCCCCGACCACCGGGACATCGACATCGAAGTCGACCCCAGAGACTGAGCCAATACTCGAGACCATGAAGGCTCGAGGTTGTCCTCGGTCAAGGTCTCCCTCGACCTCCCGCATGGAACGGCTCCTCTTCATGGGATCATGTCATACTTTTTCTCCAGAACCAAGCCGGAAGTCAGTCCTCACATATGGGTGATGTCGGCGCCGACGGAGCCCTCGTGCGGAGCATTTCCCCAGCTTTCAAGGAAAGCTTTTGGGAATTCAGCACGCATGCGCGGTCCCCTTCCCGCCCAAGGGTGCCATCTTGCTCAGTCTTTCTTTTTCTGCGGAGCCCAACGGAAGTGAGTTCATGTCACCCGGTAAAAATAGAATTTTTCAGCGATTTTCATTTTTTCTGATCCAGTTCGATGCTGGTTCCCCTTCCCGCCTGGGCTCGGTACACCGGTATCGAGTCTGGTATTCTTTTTTCATTTTTTGTCCTTCGTGACTAGCATTCGCGCCTTTTTTGTTCTTTTCACTGGCAGGCCGGTCTTTTGACTTTGCAGGGGCCCTCTTTCCCCCAATGGCTGCCAGCGGGTTCAAAAAAATGTGATCGGTGCAAGAAACTTATGTCTCTCACTGATACACATGACTGCTGCCTCTGATGCCTCGGGCCTGACTATGACCCGCTGGCCTGTGGCCCGTGCGGCAAAATGTCGTCAAAGGCGCTTCGGAGCCGTCAGCATCAACGTGAGAGAATTTTCTCAGAGTCCACGTCCGACTGGGCCCAGACTTCATCAGAGGTTTCAACATCTCGGGAGTCGGAACCTGAGCACCGTCTTGGTTCTTCTGAAAGCAGAAGGGCTGTTGGGTAAGGTTTGCCTCTTTGCGGATGATACCAAAATCTGCAATAGAGTAGACACCCAGGAAGTTGTAGATAATATGAGGAGGGATCTAGCTAAGCTTGAAGAATGGTCTAGAATTTGGCAGCTGGGATTTAATGTTAAAAAATGTAAGGTCATGCATTTGGGCTGCAGCAATCCAAGGGAGCAATATAGTATAGGGGGTGAAGTACTTTTGTCCACTAAAGAAGAGCGGGACCTAGGCGTGGTTGTGTCTGATGATCTTAAAGTAGCTAAACAGGTAGAAAAGGCAACGGCAAAAGCTAGAAGGATGCTTGGGTGCATACGGAGAGGAATGGCTAGCAGAAAAAAGGAGGTGATAATGCCTCTGTATAAGTCTTTGGTGCGACCTCATTTGGAGTATGGTGTGAAATTCTGGAGACCGCACCTTCAAAAGGATGTGAACAGCATGGAGTCGGAGCAGAGGGTGGCTACTAAAATGATTAGTGGTCTTCATTATAAAGCTTATGAGGACAGACTTAGGGATCTTAATATGTACACCTTAGAAGAAAGGCGGGATAGAGGTGATATGATTGAGATGTTTAAATACCTCCGTGGCATAAATGTTCAGGGAGAGAGCCTCTTTCAATTGAAAGCAAGTTCTGCTATAAGAATTAGGTTGGCAAAATCAAAGTGCGGTGTTATTGTAGCCTGGATTATATTAATGAAGTCTAGTTGGTGTACTAACGGGCGTAATTGTTTAAGAATTTTAAGTTTAAAGTATATTTTCTTTATGGTGTTTCTGATGTGAGTGTTCATCGTAAGATGAGTATCTAGAATAACACCTAGGTATCTTATTTCATTTTTTATTTTAATGTCATGGTTTTGTAATGTTATATGGGTTGGGTGGATGTATGATTGATTTTTTGTTACAATTAGGACTTCTGTTTTTGAATGATTAATGTGAAGGTTTTGAGCTTTTAGCCATGTAGTAATTTCATTGAAGCAGTCTTACAAGACCTGGCAAAGGAGATTGCCGGGTTCTCAGCTGGCCTCTCCGAGGAACCCTTGCAGAGGTTCAAGGCCTTGTCTACAGGGATCTGAGAGTGCTCGAAGTTTATCTCTCGAGCAGCCTATGATGGCTTCAAGGCTTCGTCCCGGGTAGCCGCGGCAGGCATCGGTGCACGCCATCAGGCCTGGCTACAGTCATCGGACCTGGAGTCATGGGTTCAGGACAAGTTGGTCGATGTCCCCTGCTGAGGTGACAACCTATTCGGTAAGCCCATGACGGAGAAGGATGCAGAAATCGAGGCTGAGACTCTCACCAGGACAAGGCTGTCCAGAAAGACTTCTGCCCCTTCTCAGAAAAAGAAGGGCTCGGGAAAGAAGCCCTTTTTCCCGAGGAAGGGTGCTGCCTACAAATCCTACCCTCACTATCAGGCTTCTCCAGCTCCCCAACAGGGCCAGCAGGCCAAGGGGCAGGGGCATGGGCCCCGTAGGCAGAAGACCCCCAAGTCACCAACTCCGACTCCTGCACAACAGGGAGCGGGGTTTTGACTCTCACAGCATAGCCTCTTCTCCACCACTGGCTCCACTCAGCAAAGGAGGTCGGCTAACCCTGTACACCTACAGGTGGCCAGCCATTACAGGGGATACCTGGGTACTCAGCATAGTCCAAAAGGGCTACAAGCTCCATTTAAACCAGCTACCCCCCTCCTACTTTCCAGGGGAGCCTCCAAGACTCCCTCTGCATAAAAATCTTCTCCTTCAGGAGTTGGCAAGTCTTCTAAAGGAACAGGCGGTGGAACCGGTGCCTCACCACCTGGAAGGGCAAGGCTTTTAGTCCAGGTATTTCCTGGTACCAAAAAGGACAGGAGGCCTCCGGCCTATCCTAGACTTGCGAAACCTAAACAAGTTTCTGAAGAGGGAAAAGTTCAAGATGCTTACCCTTGGGATACTGCTGCCCTACCTCCAGCAGGGAGACTGGCTATGCTCCTTAGACCTAAAGGATGCTTATACTCACATCCTCATTCATCCAGAACACAGACAATATCTCAGGTTTGTGGTGGAAGGGAACCATTTTCAGTACAGGGTACTTCCCTTTGGCCTAACATCTGCCCCCAGGGTTTTCACCAACTGCCTTGCGGTGGTGGCGGCCTATCTCAGGAATCAGGGAATTTTTGTCTTTCCGTACCTGGACGACTGGCTCATCAGGGGCCAGTCTCTCCAGGAGGCCAGACAAGCCACTCTTCGCACTGTCTCTCTTCTTAAGCATCTGGGCTTTGTCATAAACTACGCAAAGTCCACTTTGCTCCCCTCTCAGAACCTAGAATTTATAGGGGCGAGACTAGACACCCTTCAGGCAAGAGCTTACTTGCCCGAGGACAGGGCCCACAGATTGATGGAGTTGGCAAACCAGTTCCAAAGCAATTCTCAGGTCTCCGCCAAGCACTATCTGTGACCTCTGGGCCATATGGCATCCACTGTGTTTGTGACTCCGAATGCCCGGCTGCACATGCGGACTGCTCAGTGGTGCCTCAGAGCTCAGTGGGCGCAAGCCACAGGTGACTTCCGAGACAGAGTAAAGGTGTCCAAACCACATGTGGACTCCTTACAGTGGTGGCTACATCTCCCAAACCTTCTCAGGGGGGTACCTTTTCAGGCTCCAGCACACACAGGAGTGCTGACAACCGATGCTTCCTTAAAGGGCTGCGGTGCGCATTGCCAGGGCACCTGCACTCAAGGCCTCTGGGCCCCTCGGGAGGCCACGCAGCAGATCAATCTTTTAAAGCTGTGAGCAAGCCGCTTAGCTCTACAAACTTTTTCTCCTGCCCTCTCTCACCAGTCTGTTTTGGTTCAGACGGACAATCAAGTGGCAATGTTCTATGTGAAGAAACAAGGGGGCACGGGGTCCAGGCTCCTATGTCAAGAGGCGCTGGCCCTTTGCTCATTGCAGTCAAACAAGGCATGTTTCTCAAAGCAGTTTATCTACCTGGTCAGGAGAATTTCCTAGCAGACAAGCTAAGCAGGATTCTCCAGCCTTACGAATGGCAGTTGAATCCATTGGTGGTCCAGCAGATCTTCCTCCGCTGGGGACTTCCATCCATCCATCTCTTTGCAAGTCCACAAAACTGTCAGCTGCCCAGGTTTTGCTCCAGACAGCCGCATCCCCTGAGGATGGCAGCAGATGCCTTTCTGATTCTTGGTCTACGGGCCTCCTGTATGCGTTTCCTCCCACGCCCCTGGTAACCCGAACAAGATTCTCCAGGACAAGGCCTTGGTAATTCTGGTAGCCCCCCGATGGCCCAGGCAGCCGTGGTTTCCACTTCTGCTGCAGTTGGCGGTGGAAACTCCATTCCCTCTGGGGTTGCAACCCGATCTCCTGTCTCAGGATCAGGGTTCCCTTCTGCACCCCAATCTCAGGTCCCTCAATCTGATGGCCTGGCTGCTGAAAAGATAGTGCTAGCTCCCTTATGTCTACCTAAGGAGGTTGAGGAGGTGGTTTTGGCCTCTAGGAGGTAGTCCACTAGAAAGTCCTATGCCCTCAAGGGACATAGGTTTATGATATGGTGTGCTCAGCGCAATGAAGATCCTTTCTCCTACCTTGTGCCAGTAGTACTGCAGTATCTACTTCAACTGTCAGACCTAGGCCTTAAGTCTAACTCTTTTCGGGTCCACCTAAGTGCTCTTTCAGCACACCACTCCCCAGTGGAGGGACAGTCTCTGTCGGTTGATCCCTTGGTGTCCCGTTTTCTCAGAGGTCTCCTCCTTCTCAAGCCTCCAGTTCGTACACCGGCGACTGAGTGGGATCTGAACGTGGTCTCGCAGCAACTTACTCGCCCACTGTTTGAGCCGATGGCTACTTGCCATCTGCGCTTCCTCTCTTGGAAAGCGCTATTCCTGGTGGCTCTTACCTCGGCCAGACGTGTGAGTGAACTACAAGCTCTGATTTCTGATAGGCCGTACACACGGTTCTATAGGAACACGGTGGTCCTACGGACCCATCCCAAGTTCCTTCCAAAAGTGGTCTCCTCTTTCCACCTCAACCAGGAGGTGGTTCTTCCAACCTTTTTTCCCAGGCCGCATACCAGCCGGGCTGAAACAGTCTTGCATACCCTGGACTGTAAGAGGGCGTTGCCCTTTTACATAGAACGTATGCAGGGGCATCGAAGGGCTACTTAGCTCTTCGTCTCCTTTGACCCTAATAAGATGGGGTTACCTGTCTCCAAGCGTACATTGTCCACTTGGGTAGCAGATTGTATCACCTGAGCGTACAAGGCAGCCCACCTCCCCTTGCAGGGTCGAGTCACGGCCCACCATGTCAGGGCGAAAGCCGCGTCAGTAGCTCATCTCCGCTCTGTTCCGTTGGCAGACATCTGTCGGGCTGCTACTTGGGCTTCAAGCCAGACTTTTGCAGCTCATTACTTCCTCGAGAGAGAGTCACGGAGGGACAGTGCTTTCGGACAGGCGGTACTCCATAATCTCTTTGAGTTTTAGGCAACTCCTACCCTCCGGCCCTTGTGTTGGGCTACCGTACGGAGGCGTTCTCAGAGGATATTCTTATCACGGATGCTGAGGCTCTTCAGAGGGAGCCATTTTTCAGCTTTTGGGTTCCCGATAGCCTAGAGCTGGGGAGTCCCATATGTGAGGACTGACTTCCTGCTTGGTCCTGGAGAAAGAGTAGTTACTCACCTGTAACAGGTGTTCTCCAGGAGCAGGAGGAATCAGTCCTCACGACCCTCCCTCCTCCCCTGGAGTTGCAGTCATATACTTTATTTTGATTTTTTTGCTATCTTTTAGCTATGTCATCAGACTGAGCAAGATGGCACCCTTGGGCAGGAAGGGGACTGCGCAAGCACGCTGCATTCCCAAAGGCTTTCCTTGAAAGCTGGGGAAATGCTCCGGACGAGGGCTCCGTCGGCGCCGACGTCACCCATATGTGAGGACTGATTCCTGCTGTTCCTGGAGAACACCTATTACAGGTGAGTAACTACTCTTTCACTGAAAGGGTGGTGGATGCTTAGAATGCCCTCCTGATGGAAGTGGTGGGGGCAAATACAGTGATAGAATTCAAAATGGCATGGGACAGACATAGTGGATCCCTTTATAGCAACAGAATAAAATCAAAATAGACATAACTATCTCTTATATCTGAACAAATAGGGGTGACCCGCACGGAGCAGTAACTACACCCCTAAACAAAGGCATGGGGAGGGGTGACCTGCACGGAGCGGCAGGTGCACCTACTCTTGCTGCCTTGCTGGGCATAGATAGACCATACTAGTCTTTATCTGCCGTCTTATACTATGTTACTATAAAAAACAATAACACACACACACAGGCATACACGAGTTGGAAAGAATTTCATGAGCCATTTTCTGCATACTTTCCCCACTTGTTTAGATTCTCAGCAGCATCCAAGAGTGAAATGCCTCTGTGAAGAAGACTTGAGAAGAAGGTTATGTGAACAATTTTGCCAGATAAGAGTTCTTAGTTCACTTTGTCTGCCCATTTGTACCTATCTAGCGTACTTTCACAGGGCCTACTCAATATGTGGTCTTCCCTGAACCATTCCCCGACCTCTGAGATCCTTTTGTGCTTGTCCCATGCATGCTTGAATTCTGCCACAGTTTCCATTACTTCCACCTCTGCTGGAAAGTCTAGATCAGAGATTCCCAGCCTTTTTGGTTGTGTGGATTCCTTATTAACCTCCATAAAGTTCAAATACTCAGTTCATCCTCATCACTCCTCCGGGCACCTTCCTCTCAGTACTAAATCTGTCCCCAGTACCCTTTCCCCTTTCTGCCTTCACCAGTGTCTCTCTCCCCCTCCAGCCAGTCCCCATCATTCGTAGTCTCCTTCCTTCTTCCTTTCCCCCAGCCAGTTCCCTCCAGCTAATCCCCCTATAGCCTCTCTCTTTTCTCTCTCCTGTTCTACATATCCTCTGTAATAGTCTCATGGATCCCCAGAGTTCCACAGACCACAGGTTGGGAACTATTGGTAACCGGATCATTTTCTGAACTACTTCTCTTAGAATTCATGATGTTGGTGCTGTTATCTTCCGTTACTTATCAGCTGGTAGAGGTGAGATATAAGGAAAGCAAAACACTGTTTTATAATATTTCCACCTGGAATGCTGCAGTTGTAGCCACTGCTCTCCCAGATAACAGCCGGGTTCCCACAGTCTGGCACAGTACGAAATCACACACTCTATTTGAGATAGATTACTTGTGCGATGATAGTGTTTTGAATTTTGAAAACAAAACATGGCAAATTGCCTTGAGCTAAAATTGGAAAGGTATCTAACAGTACAAAATAGTCATTATTACAGATTACTACTCCATGGTAGGAAGAGCTGTTCCTCCTCATCCCCCCTTTCCAACCACCCCGAGATCATCCAGGGAAAGACATGTCAGGAGAAGAGCAACAAAGGGAAACCTTGTGTGGCGTGAGGATATCTCCCTAAGAAACCCTCAGTACATGAGATTCTTCCTAGACAGGAAAGTGGGTCCCTCCCTTTTCTGGTGATAATCCTCAGGGACTCACGCGGCGCCTGAGCTGCCCGGGCTGTGAGAAAGGACTGTGCAGCCCTGCAGCAGCTCTGATGACATGTAAACAGACCTCCAAGAGATTAGAGCTAGACGGACCGCAGAGGAGCTGCAGCACCTGCAGAGGAAGGAGAGGGCCATGAATCCCAACCAAGCCGTGGGGGGTGGGGGGGGGGGGATATGAGAGGTTTATGGCAGCCCTTCGGATCCTGTTCATTATCAGTTATGCTGTGTTGTTATGACAATTAGATATTAATCTCTCCCTGTACTTACAGTACTGGGTCTGCGTCCCAAGTCATTGCAGCACTGGGTAATAGCTTCTCTGTGTCATTAAAGTGATGGATATCAGTATTAGCATGTGAATACAATGCAGCTATCAATGGCCTGTGTGACTTCAGTGTTCAGTGCCTGTTTCACCATGCGATTACAGGGTGGGTGCCAGTGTCCTCTGAGATTATGGGGAACATAAGAAGGGCCATGCTGGGTGAGACCAACTGTCCATCAAGTCCAGCATCAGTCTCCAGTAGTGGCCAGTGTAGATCACTCGGAAGATACAAATGGGAAGATCCATTCTCTCTTGTTGACTTCCATAGGCAACATGTGCGATCCTCACATCTGCTGAGTTAATCCGTTAATGGAACAGTCCATCAGAAACTCATTCAAATCTGTTTTAAACGCAGTTACATCCCTGATCCACAGCAACAATTCATGCTAGATTGAAAAAATACTTTCTCTAATTTGTTTTAAATATGTAACCTGTTAGTCACCTGTAGTATCCCCTAGTCCTAACGCTATCTGAACTGATAACTAGCCATTTCCTGTTTACCCATTCCGTCCCACTCATGATTTCATAGATCTCTGTCATCTCTTCTGCAGTTTCCTAACCCGTTGAGCTCTTTTTCTTAAGGGAGGTGCTTTGTTCCCTTTATCTTTTTTCTTGCTTTCTCTGAACCTTTTGTACTTCCACTTTATCTTTTTTGAGATGGACAGCCAAACTGGACACACTAACCCAAGTATGGTCATGCCCCAGATCTGTGTAGAGGTGTTATGATAGGAAAGGAGAATAAAACTGAGACTATTTCAATAATTCCAAACATTTTGTTTGCTCTTGGGCCACCTCCACACGCCGAACTGAAGATTCCAGTGCATTTTCCACAATGACACCAAGGATGGTGACTTCTAATATGGAACCCAGCACCATGGACCCGTAGTTAGGATTATCACTTTGCATTTGATCAGATTATATACGTTGAGGTCAATCTTCACTGTCAGACTACTATTTAAATTCGGGACCTATAAATGGCGTCTAAATTCTACATATTTTCAGAAGTATTATCCAAAGAAGTTCACGAGAACTATGTGCAGTCAGACATTAGACCTGCCATTCACCCGTTGGCCCTTGGATGTAGAGATCACACATTTAACAGTTGAATTTGTTGCTTGGCATGTGCGGGAGTAATTTTATAAGCCTTTTCTGCATATAAAACGCTGATTTATGCACGTAAAGGCCTTTCAAAATTAAGCCACATGTAAAAATCCACATGATGCAATTAGATACATACTTCTACATGATTTTAGCATAGGAGTGTTCAGGAGTTTGGGTAGAGGGTATGTAGAGTCACGATTTATGTATGTGCTTTATAAAATATACTCAAGACGCATGTATTCTATGACTACCTTGAGCAGGTGTAAATATCCGCACCCTAAATCTAGGCAGTATTT
Organism: Ichthyophis bannanicus; assembly: GCA_033557465.1. Classification (NCBI taxonomy): domain Eukaryota; kingdom Metazoa; phylum Chordata; class Amphibia; order Gymnophiona; family Ichthyophiidae; genus Ichthyophis; species Ichthyophis bannanicus. The sequence continues at coordinate 43,355,521 of CM066042.1, read as the reverse complement.
CTGCCAGATCTGTGCTATTATTTTATAAAGACACAGAAGCACCTATCTGTCTTTATAAAATAGAATAAAAATAGGTGTCTACATGAATTCCACACATAGGTGACCTGTTATACAATTGTTGTCCTATGGAAATACACATAGTATAACATAACATAGCATAAGATGGCAGATAAAGACCAGTGTGGTCCATCTAGTCTGCCAAGTAAGGTGGCTGGAGTGGTTGTAACTGCAGCTCCATGTAGGTCACCCCCCTCTATGCCTGTGTTTAGAGTTGTACCTGCTGTTCGGTGCAGGTTGGCCCACCTCTATTTATTAAAGTACAAAAGATATTTAAGTTTTTATTTATTTATTTAATTTATTTGAACAGTTTTTCTATACCACCCCTTCCAACGATCAGGGGCAGTTTACATTGAACAGGTAACAGTTACAAAGAACAATTTTCTGAACTATGTTACAACAAACTATTTACATGCCCACTATACCCAAAAAGGAGTGGTGGGTGTTGGCACACTTGTAACTATTGCAAACAACAGCGGAGGGTACAGACCACGGCCACACACTGTGATCAAAAGGAGAAGCCCCACTGCAGACCCAACCCCACAAGCCTCGGCCCCAGGCCCTCACCAGGGGTCAAGGTTTGCTTTGATTTCATGTTCTTACTATAAAGGAAGCTTCGCTGTGTCTGTCCCATGCCATTTTGAATTCCGTCTATGTATTTGCCCCCACCACCTCCATCGGGAGGGCATTCCAAGCATCCACTCTTTCATATACCTCAAAAAGTGTCCCCACTGGCATTTACACCCACGTCTTAGTTAAATGCTCATTTGCATGTGGGGTTTGGCAGAGTGATTGTGCTTATCTCTTGGAAACTTTGGGTTTTGGAGCTTGGCTCCTTAACTGGCTCTGTTCAGATGGGCAGTTTTGTAAAATCTTTAACATGCAAGTGCCCTGTTGCCTTCAGGCATAAGTGCTTGTGCAGAGTCCTGAGTGGTGCTCCTTTTTTTGTCTGTGATTTTTTGTAAAATGTTTGTTCCCACTGAATGTGCTGATAAATACATGTTTTTCCAATGCCTTATATGTATTTTGTGATTTATTAAAATACTTGATACACCGCCTTTCACATGTGTCTAAGCGATTTACAATAAAACACACTAAACTAAGAAAAGGAAAAAGAACGCCATTATTAAAACAGGAAAGTAAAGTACAGAGGGAGAAAGTGTAAGGAAACAGGGGAACCAGGCCCAACATCTGAGAGATATAGTATGCTCAATCAGTGGTAATGTTAAATGCATGTTGGAACAAATACGTTTTAACAGCAGTTTTGAACTTGGGGAGAGAGGCTTCCAGGCGAATATCAGTAGGAAGGGAATTCCAGCAGGAAGGGGCCAAGAAGAAAAATGCTGAGATGCGGGTGCTCTCGAGGTCGGCTTGTGATGGAGACGGTAAACATATGATTTGCGTATATGGAACGTAGAGAACGAGTGGATGCATGTGGTAGAAGGTAGGAGGAAAAGATATGCTGGAGTTTCAGAATCGAGGATTTTGTGAAGAGTAACCAAAGGTTTATACTGTATACGGTATGGAAAAGAGAGCCAATGGGATTTAATGTATAGTTGTGTCACATGATCATAGCGGGATGAGTGATGCTGAAGACGAATTGCAGTATTTTGGACGGCTTGCAGACGTTTGAGTTGATAAGGGTCTGCATTTGGCCTTTTGTAAATAGCTTGCAAATCGTGCATGTCTTGACTTGGACTGCATGTTTTCTACCTAGATGACCAATGCAAAATGAGGCTTCTTGCATTCTTCTGTCTTTTGTCGTTAAATGCCTATAACCAAGTGGGTGTAATTACTGATCTCTTCAGTCCTTGGACTTATCATTTTTCTATCTCTCCAAGACCAGGTTGGACTCTCAGGAAGTGTTTCTATACGTTATTTACAACTACAAGTCCAGTCTTCACAGCTCTCTTTAGTCAGAGCTTCCAGCTTTCCACTGTCATTCTATGTGTGGCCCACTACAGCGGGACTTTGCTAGCAGACAGCTACAGTAAATACGGCTCTTTGCTCAAAACAGTTCTTTCCATTCCCTTTCCTTTAAATACACAGAGGGGGCATCTTCAGCAGTGGTTGCCAGCACACTTAAAGCAGCTTAAACCCGGATATTCGGGGCCGGAACCAGAGCCGGCCACAGGCATTGAGTATTCGGGTTATCAGTTTAGCCGATTACCTAACTGGTCAGCGGTGACATTCGCTAAACCAGCTAACGTTAGACAGCCATTCAGCTCTTCTAACTTTAGGCAGTTAGGGTTAACTGGCCAGCAGCTCAGTATCGCTGCTGACCCTCTAACCCTTGGTGTCCTCCCACCTCTGTCCTGCAATGCCCGAAAGCTAGATGGCTAGCACTGGGGAATACAAACCGGGTAGTAGAGGATATTCAGTCGCACTAAATGATTTATCTCACTGACTGTGGTTTAACCAGTTACCAGGTCTGCTAACCCAACTGGTTAAATTGCTTTTTATTTGCCCCCTATACAGATTTTGTGCCGGCAAATTTGGGACATATCCAACGTGGGGGGGGGGGGGGTAGGGGAAGGGACACCTTAATTCTAGGTTTGAGCAACAAGGCATGAAGGAGGGAAGAGGAGACATTATGAATGTATTTATTTATTTATTTGATAAGGCTTATATACCGCATTTCCGATGACAATACGGTTTACATACAACTCAATGTAACATTACAGAGAACAGGTTGATAATGGCTGACGCCAACAAAACATTATAACATTACCCTGCCCCCCATCCATCCCATAATAGCAACAATATCACTTCCAAACAGATAAATCAGCAGAAATAGCAACAGTGATGCATTTCCCCCGCTCTGTACAAAATAAAGATAATGGATGTACATTGTAAAAACAGACTTATTGAAATCACTAAACTGAAAATAATTTTTTTATACCCCCTCTGTCATCATTACTGGAATTGGGACAGGGAGCTGCCAAACAGGTGGAAATAGGGGATACGGCTTTAAAATTGGGGACAATCCCCAAAACTCAGGGACATGTGATAAGCTTATACCAGACTTTTCACATTCAGCGTGCTCACAGGTGCTTTCCCATCTACCTCTCTGTCTCGTGTATCCCAAAGGCTTTTCTAAGTCAGTGCTTCTCAGTGCTCTCCCGGAGGCCCACCCAGCCAGTCAGGTCTTCAGGATCCCCACATTGAATATACATGGGAAAAATCTGCATACATTGGAGTTCCAGCATATGCAGATTTATTTCATGCATATTCATTGTGGCGATCCTGGAAACCTGACAGGCTAGCTATGCCTTCACGTGAGGGTTTAGAAGCACTAGTCTAAGCCACAACAGTGTACGGTTCAGTGGCTCAGCCTTTTCCCTTTGTGCATACGTTCTCTCTTTGGCTAACTGCATTGACTTAATTTTATGGTTCAAGCAAATTAAGCTGGCCTGAAGTAGGCAGTAGTGAGAACAAGCAGTTTATGGCTCTGACCGGTTCTTCGGTCTCAAAAGGTCCTCTTGCAACTCAGAGATGCTAAGTTTGACCCACCCCAAAGAGTGAGATGTTTCAGATGGTTTAAATCTAGAAAGATTTAAGTGTTGCATTGCTTTGCAAATGAAAAAATAAACAGAAAATTATATTTTTTGAGGGGCCCTGAAAGAATATAGACAGAGTGGAGGGAGCATAAGACAATTTTCCAAGGAGTTTGCTCTGGTAACTAAGCAATTTCCAGGGTAACTTTTCCAGGCTGAAAACTGCCCTCCATTCAGCGGCTAAAAGCATGCGCAGAGGTGTCACAGCGCCAGTACTTGTAAGTGCAGGGAAAAGGGACGAAGGCAGGGGGAGGCAGGACCCAGGAAGGTGTGTGCAGATTTCTTCCTACCGGCCGGGCCACTTGGCTTTACTTCTCTCAGGCTTCTTTCTCACGAAAGCAGTGCTCAGGGTCGGTGCACTGGCTCAGAGACTCTGATGAGTGAGAAAAGGGGCTCAGAGAGGGTGACACACTCTTAATGAGTGAGACTTGGCATCTCTGCTGTTTGTGTTTCAACCACATGATTAATTTTGTGCCATCTGCAGATTTGATGCCTACTGCTTATCATTTGATGGTGCTGCTAGATGTTTGTCATGCTGTACAATGGTTATAACTATTCAGCTACAATAAGATCTTGCTTCAAGGTTTTGATAGGCGTGCAGGACTACCCTAGTGGTTAGAGTAGTAGCCTGGTGACCCAAGAGACCACTGTTCAAATCCCACTGGTATGCCTTGCAGCCTTGGGCAATATACTTAACCCTCTGTTGTCTCAGATACAAGCTTAGATTATAAGCCCTCCAGGACAGGGAAGTAACTCACCTCAAACTACTACTGGAAAGGCATGAGCTAAATAAATAATCGCCTAATTGTGTACCCAAGGCCCTGCTTGCACCTGGAGGTCTGCAGAGATGCCAAGGGTGACCCATCCCAAAGAGTGAGATTTACTGCTACAGTGAGTGAGGTTGTTTCAGAAGGAGAAATTTATGCACAAAAACTCCCCCCCCCCCCCCCAAGTAATCCTTTCTCTTAGGACTCAATCAATCACTCCTTGTCCCCAGAATCCCTCCTTGACCTCAATTACCTTCCCCCCCCCCCCCAAGGCAGCCAGCAATCTCCTCTTCCCCTCTCATGAAGGCCAACATCTTCTCTTTCCCTCCCTAACCTCCCCTCACCAAGACAGCCAGTATATCCCCTTCTCTTCCCTATCCCCCACACTCCCTTCTTATCAAGTCAACCCAGGTAGGGCCCTGTCCTCAATTAGGTACCCTTTTCTCCTCTCACCTTTCCATTAACATCCCTTTGCCTAGTCAAGCCTCCATTTGCCCCTAAAAACCCCCATTCCCATCATAATATTCATCCCAATCAGGGCATAGGTTAGGGCTAATCTTTAGCCAGTCTGTCTCGGGATCAACACAAGGGCAGAATGAAGAGGCAGTCAGACAGTGCCCTTAGTGATCGCACTACAGGGAGGCGATATAGGTTCATGAGTTGCTGCTGCATATGGAGGTGGAGCCAGGAGGGATGAGTCCAGAATGCACCAGGGATCCATGGAACACTGCCGCGGTGACCAATATCCATAAAAATCAATTGACAAACTTAAAAAAACAAACGACCCCCATGTGCTTGCTGTCTGCTGAGCATACATCCAACCCATATGCAGTATCATCAGACAGCACAACATACAATATCACCTGTATGCAGACGACATAATGGTTTACACTCCAATTGACCTAAGCACCCCTCACGCAACCCCAATAACCAATTGCCTCGAATACATGAACACCTAGCTCGTCAACAATAATCTCAAAATAAACTTTGACAAGATGGAAGCAATGTTCATTTCTAGAAATACAACATTCAAACCACCCCAAGCAATCAACATTCTAAACAGGACAATCGCAACAAAGGACCAAGTAAAGTATCTCGGTGTCACCATAGACAAGAACCTGAACCTCCAATCCCACATAACAAGGACTGCAGCGAAAGCATACCACCATCTAAAGATCATCAGACAACTCAAGCCAATCCTCAGCTAAGATCACTTCTGCACAGTATGCCAGGCAGTTGTAACCCCCATACTGGACTACGGGAACTCATTGTATCAAGGATTACCCAAACACGCAATACACCCATTACAACTGGTCCAAAATACCACAGCACGCATAATCACAGGAACGCCCAAATTTGAGCACATAACGCAATACTACAACAGCTACACTGGTTACCCATAATAGCACGGGCAAAATTCAAAACTACACTAATCATCTTCAAGGCCATACATCAATGCTCAGCAGAAACTCTACAAACCATAATAACCAGAGACACTAGCTGCAGACCCAGACGAACTCAAGGCAGCAATAGACTCCTCACCCCAGCCGGTTACCACAAGACAAAGCAATCTCTCCTCAAAACCCATCTTTTCTCCTCTGCCTTCAACCTTCCCCCGTGATCCCTGACTTCTCTGTATCTACTATTGTTGATAATCTGTCCTCACCCTCTTTCTCTTCTCTCTCTTTCCCTTTTCTTAAGTTATTGTAATTTTTCCTTTTCCTTTCCTAATTATAATTTAACATTTTTATTGTAAACTGCCCCGATGTAATGGGGGGCGGTATATCAAGTGTTTTTAAACAATAAACAATAAACAATAATCAACCTCCAGAAGATCCCTTTCACTCTCGGCACCATAACTGTGGAACTCCCTCCCCGAGGAACTAAGAACACAAAAGGACCTCAAGGACTTCCGAAAATCCCTCAAAACCCACCTGTTCAGAGACTCATTTAACCAAGGACCTTAACTCCTATCCCACGTAGCCATACCGACTCAGCCACCATGCCCACCACTTCAGATCTGGGGCACACCACTGCAGAATTTATGTATGTCTTGACACCCTGCTATATGTTCCCCTGTTACTTCCCTAAACCACTTTGATTGAAGGAAAAGGTGGTATACAAATCCGGACAAATAAATAAATAAATAAAGACTAATACAATTTAAAAGAACAGGTCTGCTTACTTTTTAAAAGCACGTCTGTTGTTTTTCAGTGCTGATCCAGGTGACCCAGTTGGTCCCATTCCTGTGCGTTTGCCGCTCAGATCCTAACTGAGCCATGACTTTTCTCTCTTAGTCTCTTTGCGCATGTAGCTTGAACTGTGGTCTGTCAACAGGGGAAGCTCACGCCTGAGCAACACATCCTTTCTTGCCACCGAGCGGCCAGGTCTTGTCAGAATTGGCTTAGTGACGTCAAAAGACAATGTGCTGCTTAGGTGCGTGCTTCCCCTGTTGACAGAACGGAGTCGGAGCCACATGCGCAAAGAGACTAGGAGAGAGAAAAGTCATAGCTGGGTTAGGATTCAGGCTATATGCACACAGCAATGGGATTGTAGGGGCTGCTTGAGAATGTGTGAGAAGAGAGGGCCTGAGCTAATGAGCCTTTCAAGGCCTGAGGACAACTTGTAAAATTCTACTCTATGATCTCACCGCACTGTAAAAGCCTGAAGGAGATTTTGGATCCAAATCATCATAAACTGAATGTTATCTGGAATTGGCCCTTCGAGCTTGTTACAGGCCATCTCTGGACTGTCAGAGTCTCCTGGCCAAAACCCCAGCCTGTGAACTTCCATATCCTCAAAAGTCTTGGGAAGAGCTGGCTTGCTGATAAAGCTGTCACATGGCTAAGGTGTGTCTATGCCAGGCTATGCCCTTTATCATAGACCAAACAATTCTTCCCATACACAAGGCCAGGGAGGGAATTCTAAGGCCAGGATAAAGTGGGCCTGCTGCCGTGGGACCATTCTGGGAATACTTTCTGGTATCGGAGTTCCTGTGCAGAGTGACAGCTGAGACTCCACCCAGTGGAATCTGGTGTGATTCTCAGGACAACGCCTCTACCCATCAGCACAAACAGGATGCAGCTGAGCGGCTGGGTCCTGCAGACCCTGTTTCACAGTGTTGTCAGTATGAGGGAGCAGATCTGGGTCCAGCTAGGGCGATGCGCGCAAGACAACGTCTCCATACAGTTCAATTCCTTCTAATACAGCCATTACATTAGGCAAAAAGGCAGTAAGCTTTACCACAAACAAAGAAACGGGAAAGATGTGTGCGCACATACAGGACTTGTAATATCAGACACAAAAAGGAGCTGAATTGGCACAAGTTTGAAACTTGTGAACTGTAGCTCCAGTCAGAGCTTCAACCCTGCTCCTCTTCACTTAATTATCTCTCATATACAATCAGATGTGAGCTAAATTCAGTCATCTTACAAAACTCTGTATAAAGCAGGAAGTGTAAGTTGCGTTTACTTACCTCATCCTTGCATCAGAAACAGCTAAGCAGTGACAGGATGCAACTTTTAAGCAATTTCCTTTGGAAATGTAAATATCAATAAGAGCCTGGGTTTGTGAGTGGATGTGATTTTGGCAGCCCTGTGTATAGGTCGGTCACCCCTGTCAGGTCATTCTACTTGTAGATTTGCCCCTTTGGCACTTTTTCTCAAGAAACTTAATCTATAAATTGATAAATGCAATGGAGGAAACCCGGAGCCTGGCTACCTGTCAGGATTAACCTGGGTGCATGGGAGCCAGTGGTGTAATAATGGTGCTCAGTTGCTCACTTTGGGGAGGTCACAGCATGTGAAATGGCATATTCTGCAGGTGAGTCTGACCTTGCAAGGTCACATCCTGTATTCTGCAATTGCCATTATTAACTGACAGCCCAGTCCCTGGGTACTAAGGACAGCTCTTCATTAAAAACATGCCAATTATTGTAATCTTTACAAATCTTATGCATTCTGGCAATTTAGCTCAGTCTGATATATTCCTACAAAGTTCTGTCCTGTTCTACTTCTAGTTAAAATACCACAGCAAATAATATTGACTCTAACCTGTACTGGCCATGAACTAGATGGCATAAGATTTATAGGAGGCAGAGCTGAGAGTGAACTCACTTATGTGCTGGTGCCTACACTCGCACTTCCTCTCTCTCCATACTGCTTTGTACTATCACCGCTGCTGCAGCTCTGTGCAGTCACCGCTGCTCCCTCTTATTGCTGGTCGGTGCTAACACTGCTGCTGCCGCTGCTCTGTGTTCCATTGTTACTCTCACTTCTGTCTGTGCTTCCACTGCTGCTCTTATTCCCATTGCTGCTGTGTGTCGTCACTGCTTCCACTGTTGCTGCTGCTCTGTGTTCCATTGCTGCTCTCTGCTCCCACTATTTCTCTTACTCCTGGTGCTGGTGCACTGTGCTGTCACTCCTGCTGCTGCTGCTGCTGCTGCTCTGTGTTCCATTGCTGCTCTCTGCTCCCACTATTTCTCTTACTCCTGGTGCTGCTGCACTGTGCTGTCACTCCTGCTGCTGCTGCCGCTGCTCTGTGTTCCATTGTTACTCTCACTTCTGTCTGTGCTTCCACTGCTGCTCTTATTCCCATTGCTGCTGTGTGTCGTCACTGTTTCCGCTGTTGCTGCTGCTCTGTGTTCCATTGCTGCTCTGTGCTCCCACTATTTCTCTTACTCCTGGTGCTGCTGCTGCTCTGTGTTCCATTGCTGCGCTGTGCTATCACCCTGCTCCTGCTGCTGATCTGTGCTCCCATCATTGATCTCACTGCTGCTTTTGCTCTGATGGTGCTATGCTCCCTCTCCATTCTAGTCTGTGCCACCCTATACTCTCACTGCTGCTTTCGCTCCTTCTGTTTTGGCTACTCCAACACTGAGCTGGACAAACATGGTTTAAGGAGTTTTTGGTTTCTTACTGTCTCAGACAGCCTGCCTGCTCTTGGGATTTCTTCTTATAGTGAACATTGTAGGCATGCAGGCTGCCAGGGAGTCTGAGAGAAGCCATTTATTATAAGCAGAAGAGCAAACCATACCTGGGGCTATACAGGTGTCAGCAGGAAACAATGGAGGATCCATTTCTCAGGAAGATTGTTTGGCAGGAATGAGACGATGCTTTCATCCCTGTAAGCTCTGAGTATAGGATAATCGAGGCTGCTCTGTTGCTTTCTTGACCTCTCTTGTTAAATACCTCTCCACACCAATGAATGTAACATGATGTGAAATACCCGCAGTATCTGAATGTAACTTGCCTTGAACTACTACCGGCAAACCATGAGCTAAATACAAATAAAAATAAAGAAAACCAGCTGGAGTTATGCTAATCATGACATGAGCAGGGCTCAGCAAATGTCTATGCGAGTAAAATCCTTTCTGTCTGAAGGGATTTTACTCGCACCTGTTTTCGGGAATCACTCAAGGTAAGTTACATGCAGGTATTGCTGTGTCAACAGAGGTTTACGTTCTAGAAGTTTGTACCCAGAGGCAATGGAGGGTTAAGTGACTTGCCCTAAGTTGCAAGGGGCTGCACTGGGATTTGTAGTGGTTTGGGCTGCTTCTCAGCCCATTGCACTAACCATTAGGCTACTCCAGCTATCTCTCTCTCCCTCTGTTACCCTGTCTTCATTGTGAAGTTTCCCTGTATAAGTCAATCTTTGCCAGATCTGGCTTTCCAGTCAATTAGAGCTCCAATTTTCATGAGTATCTCAAAACCCACAGGTTAACCTGGCTCATTGACTATGGCATGTAAATAGCTCTTGAATATTCATTAGAGGACATCCTCTCTACCTTTTTTTAAGAAATGGGAGTGGAAGCTTTGAGACTCACTGACATAACTAGTGTTGAAAATAATTTGTTGTAAACATAGCGTGTTCCTATTACTGAACTCTCAAACCATTAACTTTGTGGTTCCTTCCACATGGCTTCATCTTGACATGACGCTCCTAGAGCACGATTTCTTGAGAACCCCTTGCCATATCTGTTTGTTGTTGTTAAGTGCCGTTGAGTCGGTGTCAACTCATGGCAACTCTCTGTATAGTTGATCTAAAATGTGTTTGGTCTTCAGTTTTAGAATACGCAAAATGTACAAAGCAATCTAGTTATTAGATCAAATGCCTGGAAATATGGCTCATGAATATTCGTTGTGACAATCCTGAAAATCTAAGTGTTCTCAAGTACCAAATTTGGGACTCACAAAATTTGTAGAAATCACATGGAGTAGATCCATTCCTTCATCTTCATACTCTGAAATACGTGGTGGCTTTTCCAAACCTACCTGGCTAAAAATAGTAACATAGGACTTGATATTCGAAAGGCATTTATATGGTTTACAGCCCTGTAAACTGTGTAGATGCCTTTAACCGGGATATTCAAAGCTGAATATCCATGATTTTCTCCCTTACACGCCAGCATCGGGGGCATGTCATGGGCGTTCCGGGGAGGAAAGGAGCCAGAGACAGTCAACAACCAGTCAATGGCGATATTGCATGCTGGCTGGTTACTGACCTGCGGCTAAAAGATAGGCAAGGAGGAGGCTGGAGGCTTTGCGGCAAACCCAGATATTCAATGCTGTGGCCGCATATGACCCGACATTGAATATCTAGGGTTCAGGGTCGGTGCACACTGCTATGTGCCATTACGGCACATAGCTGGCATAATTCAATAATAGGCCCATAGTAGAAAATGGCAGATGAAGATCAGCCTAGTCCATCTAATATGCCCATTATTAAAGTGTACTGGGGAAATCCACTGCTTACCCATGGAATAAGCAGCAAGAAATCTCTCTACCATTTGGGAACCCGACAGGTACCTGTGACCTGCATTGGCCACTGCTGGAAACAGGATAATGTGCTTGATGGATCTTTGGTCTGACCCAGTTTGGCATATCTTATGTTTTCATGTATTTGCACTTGCTGCTCCATGCAGATTACCCCACTCTATGTCAGTGTTTAGGGTTGTACCTGCTGCTCTGTGAATGTTACCCCCCCTCTGTTTTTTGAACTGTAAAACTTGTTTGCTGTGATGTTTTCCTGTTGCTATAAAGCAGCAGTTCTCAATCTTTTTTGTACCGTGATCCCTTTTACCATTGGTTAACTTGTGACGACCCCCAATGATAAAATCAAATGGGTCTCTCTTCCTTTACCGTTAACGCATTGTCGCTGTAATCATTTGTTGAATTATTAATATGTTATAGGCCTTTGCAATATGTTTTTATTTATAAAATTTACTTATTTAAACCACAATAATTAATCACAATAACAAGTAACAATATTTCATTTCGAAATTATTATGATTTTGTAGTCAACGGTTTTAGTATGCTTTATTCAAAAAGACTGACGAAGGGCAAAAATGTTAGCGTTGTCAAACCTAAAAAGTAGGCCTAAGCTATCAGTGCAAAGGTTGTGCTTGCTTCCTTCTCTCCAGATGTGAAGTTCGGCTAAGTCTTTGCGAGAGCACAACGAAGATCATCTGCTGCATGTCTACTTCGGCATTTACTCTTGATAAGCAACAAGCTTGAGAAGCCGGTTTCACACAGATATGTTGTTGGAAACGGAAGAAGTAGACGCAACAGAATCTCAGACAGTCCAGGATACAATTGAAAAATACTTGATCCAGAATTTAATTACTGACATTGAAGAAAAATCATTTTTCACTGCATCGCTGGTAATGAGTTCAATGAACTCTTATTGTACAATCTCAGGAACATCCTCAACTTTAACTGTGAATGGACTTCTGGCAAGTGCAAAGGGTGTGCCAGGTAAATTTGGAAAATACACTGAAATTTCTTCTTCCAGCATTTCTAAGTGCTGTTTGACAGAAATTATAATTCCATTTCTTGTGTCAATTTCAATCTCGTTTTCTTCAAAGAAAGCGGATAAGTTGAGCAACATGTACGTTCTATTTTCAGCTAGCTTTTTCTGCCAAAGCCAAAGTTTCATTTGAAACGCTTGGATCTTTTCGGACAAATCTAGGCATGTTGCGTCTGGTCCTTGTAGTAATAAATTTAATTTGTTCAATATTGCAAATATGTCAACCAAGTAAGCAATTTTCAGCAGCTGCTGTTGGTCACTGAAAAGTGCTTCAAATTGTGGTTTTGCTTTTTGCTTAAAAAACGTTTTTAGTTCATCGCAGAGATAAAAGATGCACTTTAAAACCTTTACTTTTGATAACCATCTCACCTCAGTGTGTAGTAAAAGAACATTGGATGCATCCAAATCATTACAAAGTTTCGTAAGCAGTCGACTGTTTAAAGCACTCGCTTTTACGAAATTAACGGCACTTACTACATTTATCATAACTTCTTGCAGCTCTTGTGGCAGCCTCTTCATTGCTAAAACTTGTCTATGAATCATACAGTGAGTTCTGATGGCTTTCGGTGACTCATTGAACACCAAACATTGAAATCCTGACCGACATCCTAGTATAGCTGGAGCTCTGTCTGTGCAAACACCACAAACCTTGTCGATGGGGATACCGTGTTTTTGCAGGAATGAACAAAATGTTTCAAACACATGACAAGCAGTTGTTGTCGTTTCAAGCGGCTTGCAAAAAAGGAACTCATCTTTAAACTCGCCATCATTAATATATCTCACGTAAACCAGTAACTGAGAATAGTTTGAAACATCTAGAGATTCATCAAGCTGGATGCTAAATAGTCCAAGTGAAGTGGATTTCATTCCCTGGATTACTTGGGATCCTATCAGGTACTTGTGACCTGGAATGGCCGCTGTTGGAAGCAGGATACTGAGCTTGATGGATCTTGTTCTGACGCAGTATGGCATTTCTTATGTTCTTCTGCTTTTATTTTTGCAGCCATTACCTTGGAGAACCATATCAGTTTCCTTTTCCTCTTGTTTTTATTTACTTTCCTTGCATATACATCTGTTGCCCTTTTTATTGCTCTTTTTCAGTTTACCCACTGCCTTTCCATTTCCCTTATCTCTTCCCATCCTGCTAGCTCCTCCTTCAGGTACTTTCCCATTTTACTGCAGTCAGTGTTTTTGAAATCTAGGACTGAGTCTGCTGTGATTGGACTCTGCCTTGGGTTTTACCTCAGACCACACCATGTGATGATCACTGCTGCCCCAATGGGTCCCCACAAAAACATTAGACACACTAACACCATTCTTGAGTACATGATACAGTGTAAACCCTTCTCTGGTAGTTTCTGTCACCAATTGTCTGAACTAAGCTACTTGTAAGGCATCCACAATCTCTCTGCTTCTTTGTAGACTTGCGATGGGATACCCCAATCCACATCTTGTAGAGTGAAATCATTCAGCATCAAACTCTTTCATTACTACCTTTGCAATATCATTGATTAAGTCTCTGTCCAGTTCTTCTTCTTTTTTTTATCTTGCTTATATATAGAAGGAATAAAGATCACAAACTGCCTATAAGAGCATATTTACTAAGTCCTGCACCGGCCACGTTACTAGGGTACTTCTATCTCCCTGCAGTTACCATGCTTTAATGCAGCAAAATAGCCATGGGCGCAACTAACGCCACCCACTGAATTGTCACTTGTGGCGAGCGCATGTAACAGGTCTACAAAAGCGTGCCCTAACTGCACCACCATAGGAATGCCTCAATCCCACCCAGTCACCACCCTCACATGTGCTACCAAGGTAACGCGGGACCTTTGGTGCATGGCCCCATTCTGCTTTTTAGCACAGCACTTAAAACATGTGTGAACCCCTCTCTAGTAAACATGCCCCATACCACAACAGTATATCAAGCTCAAATCCAAATGAATATGTAAAACTAAATAGTCAAAATGCAGCACATAATATAGTATAAGTCCAGTAACAGGAAGAGAGGAGCAAGATAGCTAAACCCTCCAAAAGAAAAAACAGCAAACTAAATGATAACCGCTTAGCACATTGGCCAAATGTTCAATACAGCCGAAGGACTAAGATTCTGCATCTTCATTTAAGAACATTTCCTGGAAATAAGAAGTCAGGTTCAAAAAATACAAAACGCTTTTGTTGGTAAACAATACATTTAGAGGGAAAATGCAAAAAGAAAAGAGCCTCTGTAACCAGAACCAAAAACGTCAGGACAAATTCTCACCATGGATCCCCACAAAATTTTTCTCTCTCTGAGAAAGTTGCATGTTACAAATTTTAAGGCCCCAATGTAACTGAAATATCCAAAATAGAATCTGTTTGTTCAGAGTTTGGACCAAACCTTTCAATAACATTCCACCAAACTATAGATTGGCTCTTAATATTAGGCAGATAATAAGCTGAGAGCATAGGAGGTAAAGTAGAGTATGGCACTTCCAAAATCTCCTTCAAGTAACTGATAAACATTATTTTGGAGGAATGTTGGAAACATATGGAAGTTAGGGAGTTTGATTTATTTTCGAAGAATTTTCTATGTTCTCAAGCTTATGAATAATACCGGGCTCAGATTTCATCAAGCTATCATATGATTCTCATATTGAGACAACATTAAATTCAATGGAAGAGAATTTCCTTCAAGTTTAGAAACACTTGTGTCCCTATATTGACTCCTCTCCTCGACTTTTACAACCACATGATGTTGCGGTTCAATTTTAGCTAACACCAACGATTCTAATCAGAGCTGCAAATGGATCAGATTGCTAAATCACTGAAATTGAAGGTGCCTCCTTAAACAAAGTCAATTTATCAGTGCCAAACTTTTTACCTCCAACATTTGCTATAAAAGTGTCCACAACTTTCAGATCTTTAGTATTGCCGAAAACCTTTGCGGTAGAATCAGCTTTTTTGAATGCAAAAGGATAATTCTAGAGCAAGAAGAACTATATTTAACTGGAACTGTTCTATAAAGCAGAACCAAAATACTGTCTTCATTGTTCTCAGTATCAGTGTGTCTCGATGGCCTCAGCCGCGGCGACGTAACCTGATCCTCCACTCAAGAACTCTCCAATTCATTGGTGACAAGAAGCAACTCCTCAACGGAAACAGAGCAAGAGACTGTGAAATCTTCAACATAGTGACACAAAGAGACTTATCTAAAAAAGGTATCCATTTTTCACATAAGAAGTCTCTCTTAGATACCTTTGATGGTTGGAAAAGTTCAGGACAGAGGGTCAGGCCACTCCCAGGAGATAAAGAGGCAAAGAGCTTGCAATGGGAATGGTCCCTAGGGACCTCATGTAATCTTCAACTATCTCCCTTTTTACAAGGAAAGGGAGAATAGAAGACTAGTGCATCTCAGAAAAAGGTGATGGGGATTTCTCCTTTCATTTTGCAATCACTAGAAAGAAAGGAAAACCAAATCACAATTGAGGAGAAAAAAAAATCTCAACATGCTGAGATGATGTGAAAGAGGCTATTGAATGGCAGTCATCTTGCCACAAATTCCCTATCTCCATTTCTTCTGTTAGTTGGAGGTCTGTAGATGACATCTGTGTGGATGGTGGTGCCATCTCCTTTTCCAAAACATTCCAGAATGCTGCTTCTTTTTCCGATGTCCTCTGCATTTCAGTTTCTGAAATAGGGCTACTCCTCCTTTTTTGCACTGTCTCTCTTTCCAAAATAGATTATAGCCAGATATGGCACTATCCCATTTATGAGATTCATTGAACTATGCTTCTGTAATGGTCACAATGTCCAAGTCCATTTCCACCATCAGGGCTTCTAGGTCAGGAACTTTGTTGCTTAGACTGTGAGCATTTGTGCTTATTGCCTTCCAGCAGTTTTTGGTTGGCTTGTTTGTATTTTGCCTGGGTTTTTATTCCCGACTCTTCTTCCCATCTGTTATTCATGTGTGAGTTAAGATGAAGTCTCTTCCTGTTTTCATCACTACTATGATGTTTTTTCTGGGGATGATATCCTGAATTTGTTTTCTTCCAGCCGTCACCCCCGTTCTCTAGTTTAAATGCCTGCCCACATATACATTTTTCACTTAGGATTATTTTCATTGCCACAGAAAGATGTAGGTCCATCAGTATAGTATAGTCTCTTGTTCTATGTATTGCCCCGGCTGCCTATTTATCTAAAACCTTCTTGTTTACATCTGGTTTGGAGCCATGCATTAAAGCTGGTTCAGCATTCAACCTCTCTTCTCCCTTAACACAAATGGGTAGAACATTTGAGAATTTTATAGTGTTGACAATGGGTTGAATTCTCTCACTTTAAATTTGGAAGTCTCTTTGAACTGCAGAGGTATGGTTTTTAGTCAGATCATTTGTTCCAAGATGGATAACATCAATTTTAGAATCCTTATTTTCCTCTCTAACTTCAACAATTTACTTTGTATTTCAGCTGACTGAAGATCCTGAGAGGTGTTTGACAACTTTGTCCCTTGAACTGTGTTCCCAAATTAATGCCTCGAATGATGGAGTCTCCAAGTAGTTACAGGTTTCTGTTTTGAGAGTTTTTGACAGTGCCTGGGGCATTTCTGGTACATTGGCCACTTCAGTTTCCATTAATGGAGCCTCCTTTACCAAGGCAGAGTAGACATTTTGCAGGGGTATCTCTTGATGGAGTGGGTGTTTCCGTGTTAACAGTATGTACCTGCCAGAACCTACTGTGATCCATTTATTCCTGAGGTTTTTGATTTTTGTGGGAATGGTGGTGGATTGTTTTCAAGTTGTATCGCGGAAGAGGCTTGTTTTATTGCAGGTAATTCTTCCCTTAGTTGAATCATTTCGTTTTTCATGGCAGAGAGTTTGAGGCAGACGAGGCAAACTCTGAGGCTCCAAATGGTTTTCCTTAGGCTTAACAAGCCACAGCTTTGCATCATTTTGATTACTGAGTTGATATAGAGCAGTTGATTTTTAAATAAATAAGCAACACTGGTGTGCTTTCACTTAATTGAGGACAAGTGTCTTAGAAAGACTGTGTAGGAAACCCAGCCCTGGGATGGGTGGGCAAGGGGTAGAGAGGGAGGGATTCTAAACCCTTTCTAAATCTAGTTGTGCCTGGGAAATATGGGCTTATTCCTGCACTAGACCTTACTTTCCTTTACTGCTTTGGTTTTATTTATGTTATTAACTGAAAAAAATTACAAATGCATTCTGCTAGGTTTGAGAAACTCAGTCCTCACAAATTCGAAAGGTCTGAAAATCCTACTCTGGCCTGTATACCTTGCTTTTACCATCTATAAGAAGATGTTGGGGGGGGGGGGGGAATTTCATGCCAGAGCATCCAATATAACTAAGATAAAGTCAAATAAGAAAGATGAGTGAGATAAGGAAAATAAGGGGGCGGGGGGGGGGGGGGAGCAACTTAGTGTAAAGTAAAACTTCACATACTTTTAAAGCAAAACCATGGCACATTTCCGAAAAGGATAATGCTTAATGTGAGAAGATATCAACAACTTGGCCTGATATTCAGAAGGGTTTATCCAGTTAGCGGGACCTGGGACCTGCTAACTGGATAAACCCCACTGAGAGGGATATTCAGCGCCACATCAAAAACCCCTGAGGAAATTAAAAAGTCCTGGCAAAGGAGGCAGGGTCCTGTTATGAACTGGAAACCGGTGGAGAGAAAGAAAACAGAGTAGGGATAAATGGTCAGTTTTCCCAACGGAGGAACCATGAAGTATTCCTGAGATCTGTATTTGGACTGGCATTTGTTAACATATTATTCCCATTTCCAGGTCATTTATGAACATGTTAAAAAGCAGCAGACCCAACACAGATCCATGGGGTACTCCACTATTCACTTGTTCCACATAGGAGGCTTATCAATAAACTGACCAGCCTGGGGATGGGTCCTAATGTGGGGAACTGGATCAGAAATTGGTTGACTGACAGATGACTGAAGGTGATGGTAAACGGAACTCACTCAGATGAAAGGAAGATGATTAGTGGCATGCCCCAAGGATTGATCCTGGGGCTGGTGCTGTTCAATGTATTTGTGAGTGATATTGCTGAAGGACTGAATGGAAAAGTCTGTCTTTTTGCTAATGACTCAAAAATTTGCAACAGAGTGGACTCCCTGAGGGAGTGGATAACATGAGGAAAGATCTGCAAAAGCTGGAAGAATGGTCTAATGCTTGGCAGTTGATTTAAGGTGAAGAAGTGCAGTGTTGTGCACTTGAGATGCAGAAATCAAAGGGAATTGAATGCAATAGGGGCGAGAGGTTGGTGTGCATGGACCAAGAAAAGGACCTCGGAGTAATTGTTCAGAGGATCTCAAAGTGGCAAAACAGTATGACAAGGCGGTGGCCAAAGCCAGAAGGATGCTGGGTTGCATACAGAGAGGAATTATCAGAAGAAAGGAAGAGGTACAGTACTAGTCACAGGTGAGGCCTCCCTTGGAATGTGGAGCCCAATTCACAGAGGGAGACGTCCGGGCCATCTGTGTGTACCCAATTCTAGTCCACAGGAACAAAACATTCTCCCCACAGGTGCCCCTGACATCTGTGGCTCCAGCCCCCCATTTTCCCGCCGCCTGACCCACGGCTGGCCTGCCATAGCCTGGATCGGGTGGCAGGGACAGCCCCGCACTCGGCCCCAGGGGAGATCTTTGTGTCCGATCCGGTCAAAGTGCTGCTTATACCACATTTGAGGTGTTATAAGCAGCACACGGACCTGGCAGCACATACAGGGGCCATGACCTGAATTGGCCCTGTACATGCTGCCAGAATGGTCTGCCCCCACTCTGCCCCTTTCCTGCCCCCTCCAGCTCTCCCCGTCCTGATAGACACGACATACAGGGAGAGCCGGATGGAGAATCAGGCATGGATGGCTTGCAGGCCTGCACATCCTGCTGGGACGTGCAGTCCTGCAATCTGCATTCGTGAATGACCTCATTGTGTTCAGTTTTGGAGACCGTATCTCACAAAGGATATAAAAAGACTGGAAACGGTTCAGAGGAAGGTGACCAAAATGATTTGGAGCCTGCACCAGAAGACATATGAAAAGAGACTCCAAGACCTAAATATGTATATTCTAGAGAAGAGGAGGGACAGGGGAGATATGATACAGACCTTTAAATACTTAAGGAATATTAATGAACAAACAAACCTTTTTCAAAGATGGGGAAGCTGTAATACTAGAGGTCATAAAATGAAGCTGCAAGGGGGTAAACTGAAAGGCAATGTCAGGAAATACTTTTTCACGGAAAGGGTGGTGGATGCTTGGAATGCCCTCCCAATGGAAGTGGTGGGGCAAATACAGTGACAGAATTCAAAATGGCATGGGACAGACACAGTGGATCCCTTTATAGAACTAGGATAAAATCAAAATAAACGTAACTCTCTTTGATATCTCAACAAGTAGAGGTGACCTGCACGGAGCAGAGGGTACACCCCTAAACAAAGATATGGGGAGGGGTGACCTGCATGGAACGGCAGGCGCACCTACTCTTGCTGCCTTGCTGAGCAGACTAGATGGACGATACTGGTCTTTATCTGCTGTCATATACTATGTTTCTATGTTATTCTATTGGGAAAATTGGCCATTCAGCCCTACCCTACACAATAGTACACTGCCTCCTATCCCATGACTTTTTAACTTTGTCAAGAGTCTCTCATGATGGACCTTGTCAAAGGCTTTCTGAAAATCTAGATACACTATATCAACCAACTCATTTTTGTCTACCTGTTTATTCACACCTTCAAAAAAATATAACAGATTAGTAAGACAAGACCTTCCTTGGCTAGTCATGTTGGCGTTCTCCCATTAAACCATGACTATCTACATGTTTAGTAATTTTGTTCTTTATAATGGTTTCTACCATTTTTCCCAGTACCGACATCAGGCTCACCAGCCTGCAGTTTCCTGGATCACCCCTGGAACCCTTTTTAAAAATTGGCGTTACATTGACCATCCTCCAGTCTGCAGGTATTACAGATGATTTTAATGATAGTTTACAGATTACTAATAGTAGGTCTGCAATCTCATATTTCATTTCTTTCAACACCCTCAATGTATACCATCCTGCTGGAAGACAGCAACCTCAGGCCGGAGGGACTGGGGTTTCTAGTCCCATAGGTGCTCCTTGTGGCCTTGGACAAGCCACTTAACCCTCTATTGCCTCAGGTACAACATATAGATTGTGAGCCCTTTGGGGACAAGGAAATATAATATCGTACCTGAATGTACACCACTTTGACCCAGTGAAAAGTGGTACATAAGCATTGCTAAATAAAATTCCATTCGGCCCAGGTGATTTGCTACTCTTTAGTTTATCAAATGGTTGTAATATACCTTCCCAGTTTATTGATATTTCTTTCAATTCTTCCGATGCATCACTTTTAAATACCATTTCCGTCATGGGTAACTTCCCTACATCTTCCTCAGTAAAGACCAAAGCAAAGAATTCATTCAGTTTCTCTGCTATTGCCTTGTCCCCTCTTAGTGCCCCTTTTTCCCCTCTATCATCTAATGGTCCAACTGACTCGCAGGTTTTTTGCTATGACGGTACTTGAAAAAGTCTTTATTATGCGTTTTTGCTTCCACAGCAAGCTTCTTCTCAAATTCTCTCTTTGCCTGCCTTATCAGTGCCTTGCATCTAACTTGCTAGTGCTTGTGTTGTTTCCAGTTTTCATCATTTGGCTCCTTTTTCGATTTCCTGAAAGATTCTTTTTTGACTACAACAGCTTCTCTGAACTCACCTTTAAACCATGCCGGCAGTATTTTGGACTTCGATTGTTTACTCTTTCAAAATGTGCAAGGACTAGGGATCAGGCAATGAAGCTACAAAGTAATATATTTAAAACAGATAGGAGAAAATATTTTTTCACTTAATATTTGGAATTTATTGCTAGTGAATGTGGCAAAAGCAGATAATGTAGTTGGGTTTAAGAAAGACTTGGACAAATTCCTGGAGGAAAGTCCACAAACCATTTTTAAGTTATACCAAGAGAAAATCATTGCTTATCCCTGGGAATAGGTAGCATGGAACTGTCTGCTTTTGGCCTATGTCAGGTGCTTGTGATCTGGATTGGTCACTGTTGGAAACAGGACTCTGGGCTTGATGGACTTTGGTCTGACCCAATATGGCAATTCTTATGTTCTTAATAGAACAGAAGTGAATACATGCAAGTTTCATTATTTATGACTCATATTTTACCTTCATTATTCAGTTCTTCTCTCCCCAGTTAGCTCCATGAATACTTGTCCGTCCAAGGACTAGAACACTATCTTCCTCTGATGCACTCTATAGCTGGCAGGGGTCATCGGAGTCAGGGCTGGCTTAACCATTAGGCAAACCAGGCATTTGCCTAGGGCATCAGCTTTTGGGGACAGCAAAGAACAGGTGCAAACAAAGCAAAAAATAGGCCCTGATGCTACAGACATGCAATGAACCATCAGTGCATAACTTTACTCACAGGGAAGGTGGGTGGTTTTCACATTATCAAACTTATGGGGGGGGGGGTGGGAGGATGGAGACACAAGGGCCTGAAATTTAACTGAGGAGGAGGCCCAAGACTGAAGGTTTGAACACGGTGCTTAATGCCCTTGCACTGGCCCTGATCACAGTATAGCAAGTGCAGCTGCCCTTACCCCCAGGCTCTTGCATGTCTCCTTTGGGATGTGCCTAGGCCAAGCTGACTCCATCGGACAGTGGCTTCAAACCCACATCTGCTGCATACTGATGCAATGGCCTGAGCCACAGGGTCAGCCTCCAGGCCATGTTTTCTTTCAGCAAAAGCAATTATTTCACTTGTTCTTCATAGATAATGGGGCATCTTTTCTTACTGTGAGATGCTTTTCAGTTCTTTCCTGTCCACAACCAGAGAAAGCAATATAAAACCCAACTGCAAGGTGATTGTGCCTGTGTGCAAAGACAGAATTTCATCATTCAATGTGACATTAGAGTCCCAAAGCTCTTTGGATTTTATATCTCTCCTTGTCTCTTGAGCTCCCTCCTCCCCTCCTGCCTCTTATAGCACCACTAAAGGTGAACTGCCTTTATGTAACCAAGGGTAACCAGATGGGATCTCTGTTTCAGAAAGGGCCTGTGGACCCTGGCAGCCATCAGTCAGAGGAACAGGTTGCCGTGAGCTTCAGAACAAAAGGCAAGGAAAACAAATCAAAGATGGCATTAAATCTGTTAAAAAAATATTGTCCAAAAATAAGCCTGGGTACTTCAGATTTTCCACTTCTAAACGTGGGAACATGCTATCACCTTAGTGCCTTCCTTCACTCACTAAATATGCAATGGGGGTTTTATGATCATCAGTGGAAATGTGAAATTCAGTGGGGCAGCAGACAGGGAAGAAGGACGAGATGGAAGACTTTGGAGTACTGGGAGTGAGGCAGGTGGTAGACTGTCAGAAGGTCATATGAGGTGAGGCAGAAGCTATATTGGAAGTAACTGAGGCTGTTGGAAGAAAAGATACTTTTAAATAATTGGGCCGATACTGAGTCTGCATTGTTGGTGTGTTTTTAAACACCGGCTGCTATAGGTAAAATAAATCCGGATAGTCCATGGCAGTATCCAGACAGCGGCTGTTGCTGAATTCTGGATTTTGCCGTCAGTGGTGGCACCTATCCAGAAAGCCAATCCACGTATTTATTTGTTTATTTAAAGTCTTTTCTATACCGCGCTCTTTAAAATTAGCTCAGTTTACAGTCAACAGCAAATTTGTACAGTGCAGGCAGCGCCAGTACTGTACTTACAAAGAACAGGTTTTGCAACTTGGGCTAACTGGGGTAACTATGTACAGGCTACGCAGTAGCTTGGCTACTCGTTTAAGTAACTGTATACAGGCTAAGCAGTCGGGTCAACATAAGTGGAGTGGCGACAGGGCTGCTTGGCAACTATTTACAAGATTAGGTGACTATATACATGTGCATACTAGGGTGTCTGGTAGTGCTAATGTGCCGGGCTGAGACTGTGTGTTGTGGGTGTTTTGGGGGGACTGTCTTAGTGGTTGTGTATGGCTGGATGTTGTGTGTCCCCATTGGGAGAGTAGTGTTGCAGGAAAAGGTGGTGTTTCGGAGCCTTCCTGAATTGGGTAAGGTCAGTAATGGACCGGATGTTGGGCGGGAGGGCATTCCAACATGTGGGCGCATAGTACATGAAGGCGCTGTTTCTTGTTGCTTGAGAGCACTTTGTAATCTTGCTAGGGATACTCAGTGTGTTGGCAGCGACTGACCTTCTGACTCTTTTTGGAGGAGTGGGGAGGACGAGGTCCGTGACGGAGGAGGAGGTGAGGCTGTTGATGGCCTTGAAAGTCAACAGTAGGACTTTAAAGGAAAGTCTGCAGTGGACCGGCAGCCAATGGAGGTGTTTCAGGATTGGGGTTATATGGTCGCTCCTAAGAACATAAGATGTGCCATACTGGGTCAGACCAAGGTCCATCAAGCCCAGTATCCTGTTTCCAACAGTGGCCAATCTAGGTCATACGTACCTAACACTTTCCCCAAAAGACACAGGTTCCACAATGCTTATACTGGGTCAAGCATTGATATCCTGGGTCCCTTCTTAATAATGGTTTATGGACCTTTCCTCCAGGAACTTGTCCAAACCTTTTTTAAATCCAGCTACACTAACAGCCTTTACTACATCCTCTGGTAACAAATTTCAGAGTTTGATTAACCGTTGAGTGAAAAAATATTTTATTTTATTAGTCTTAAATAGTTTACCCTGTAGCTTCATTGCATGTCTCTTAGTCTTTCTATATTCTGATAACGTAAACAATCGATCTACGTTTACCCGTTCCACTCCGTTCATTAATTTATAGACTTCTATCATATCTCCCCTCAGCCGTCTCTTTTCCAGGTTAAAGAGCCCTAACCCTTTTAGCCTTTCTTCATGGGGTATCCTTCCATCCCCTTTACCATTTTGGTGGCTCTTCTCTGAACCTTTTCTAAAATCGCTATATCCTTTTTAAGATATGGTGACCAGAATTGCACACAATATTCAAGGTGCGGTCTCACCATGGAAAGATATAGAGGCATTATAATATCTTTTGTTTTATTTTCCTTTCCTTTCCTTATCATACCTAGCATTCTATTTGCTCTCTTGGCCGCCGCTGCACACTGGGCCGATGGTTTTAACATGTTATCCACAATGACCCCTAAATCTTTTTCCTGGGTAGTGGTTCCTAATGTGGAACCTTGCATCGTGTAACTATAGTTATTCCCCTTTCCAGGTCATTTATGAATATGTCAAAAAGCAGCGGACCCAGCATAGATCCCTGGGGTACACCACTATTCACCTTTCTCAATTGGGAAAATTGGCCATTTAGCCCTACCCTCTGCTTTCTATCATTTAACCAGTTCCTGATCCACAATAGTACACTGCCTCCTATTCCATGACTCTTTAGTTTTGCCAATAGTCTCTGATGAGGGACCTTGTCAAAGGCTTTCTGAAAGTCCAGATACACTATATGAATCGACTCAACTTTGTCCACCTGTTTATTCACACCTTCAAAAAAGATAACAGATTAGTAAGACAAGATCTTCCTTGTCTAACGCCCATGTTGGCTGTCTCCCATTAGGCCATGACTATCTACATGCTGAGTAATTTTGTTCTTTATGATGTTTTCTACCATTTTTCCCAGTACTGATGTCAGGCTCACCAGTCTGTAGTTTCCCGGATCACCCCTGGAACCCTTTTTAAAATTTGGCTTTACATTGGTTCCAATCTTCAGGTATTACAGATGATTTTAATGAAAATTCACAGATTACTAATAGAAGGTCTGCAATCTCATATTTCAGTTCTTTCAACACCCTTGGATGTATACCATCCGGCCCAGGTGATTTGCTACTCTTCAGTTTATCTAATAGTTGCAATACATCTTCCTGATGTATCGATATTTCCTTCAATTCTTCCGCACCTTTAAATACCACTTCAGTCATGGGTAACATCCATACATCTTCCTCAGTTAAAACTGAAGCAAAGAATTCATTCAGTCTCTCCGCTATCGCCTTGTCGCTGCTTAGTGCCCCTTTAACCCCCCTATCTTCTAATGGACCAACTGACTCTCTCACAGGTTTTTTGCTACGAATGTACTTGAAAAAGTCTTTATTTCGCGTTTTTGCTTCCGCAGCAAGCTTTTTCTCAAATTCTCCCTTTGCCTGCCTTATCAATGCCTTGCATTTGACTTGCCAGTGCTTTTGCTGTTTCCAGGTTTCGTCGTTTGGCTCCTGGCGGCTCCGTGTAGTTTTCTGGCAGCTGCATTCATTGCAAACTGAAGTGGGTTCAGCGTATTTTTTGGGAGTCCCTGTAGGATTGAGTTGGCATAGTCAAAGTGGGGGATTACCAAGGCTTGGTAGATTTTCCGGAAGTTGTCTGGCTCCAGTAGGGGTTGTAGATGCCGGATTGTCCATTTTTTGTGATATACTGCCTTGACAGTGTTGTTTATGTACACTTGAGATGGCTTGTTTCCTCTCCTAAGTTTTTCCAATACTTATCTAGATAGCACTGCTGAAAATCTCTGCTACGTGGATAAGTGCACATTGCACTTTGCTTGAACTCCGCCCATATGTTGATATAAGAATTTAGAAATTCTATGCAAAACCATCACCGCAGTGCAGCATTCCGCCGCTGGCATGCTAATAAAGGGGCGTGACAAAGGGGCATGCTCTTTTATGCGCCCCTTTATGCAATCTTGGTGTGGCTTTTGCATCTTATACTCTAAAAATATTGTATAACTTATTTTTTAATTTGATTTCTGCTTTATCTTTGGTAGCAAATTATGTGTGTTATCCCCACTCACTCTGTAGATGAGTGTCAAATTGAGGTTATTTGTAGACGAAAGAGATAGGCAGGGTTACACCAACAATCAGTTTATCATTATGAATGTCACCCTGCTGTCTTAATCTAGGTATCTAGAGAGCAGTTGGATGATTCCTTGCAAAGTAGAATCCCTGAAGGTTGCATTTGTTAATGCCAGGTCAGTGAAATATAAGATCCTGTTAATACCTGGCCTTATTTCATTAGTCTTTAGACATCCTGGGGGAACATGGAGACCTTGCAAAGTATAGCTGTGTCCGCTTATCTTAATGAATTGTGCCTTGCCGGGTATGCAGCTTCTCAGTCCACTAGAGCATCAGGATGAGGAGGGGTAATGGGTATAATTTGAGTAGTTTTATCTATGACCCCCTTGTCTACATCTTTTTTGCTCTGACAATTCAGAGTCAATGATGTTATACAATGGATGTTGGTATTTATACATAGTATTCATTCCCCATATCATGTTTCTACTGGAATCATATTTAATAATTATGATTATTATCTGGGGGAGCTTCAGGAGGGCAGAAACAGGATGCATCTGAGCCCTAATTGCTTTCCCTATTGAAGTTTCCTCATTACCTTTTGTTTCCTATAGGTCATCAGCACAAGGCAAAGCAGCAAATTCATGCAACGCAGTGGCCACCAGAGTTTCATGGGCCAATCAACAGCTTTTTTCATGAGACATGATGACTTCAACTCTGGAGCTCTCACTTGGGACTCCATGGACAAGAGGAGGTCCATCGGCCTCCCATGAGCATGATATAACACTGAGCCCAGAGGTTAAACATTGTTCTGAGATGTTCTGCTGCAGAAATGCTGGAGGGTCAAAGGATGGGGTGCTGTCTGGGGATGGGGTACCCTGTGAAAGACATTTTCTCCTAGTGAACATGTTGGCTCTGGAGCAATTAGGGCATCACAGTTGGGGTTCCTGGTTTCCAGGACGACAGAGGTGGATTGTGCTCTAAAGACTGTGACTTCCAGATTATCTCTACCCTGGGTGGAGAGTAACACCAGGTCCGGCACAAGGAGATGAGGTGCCTTAGGCGAACCTCATCCCTTGTGCCCTTTCCCTCATGGTGCCCATTGCTACTACTGCAATAGCTGAAAACAGCCCCTTGGAGTTTGCTGGAACTTGAAGGTAAGCTCCAGGGGGCTGTTTGCAGCTATTGCCGCCACTGTCAGTCCCAGAGAGGGGTGACAATGGTGGCAAGGGGCTCTCCTGGAGGGCCAGCACTCTAGGTGACTGCCTAGTTCGCCTAATGGTAGCACCGACCCTGAGTAAGACATACATTGTATTTATTTAAAAACATTTATACCATTAATATGAAATAACATTCTAAGCAGTTAACAAAATACAATAGCAGAAAACACAATAAACATAAAACATTTAAAAATGCAATCCTTAAAAATTAAAATAAAAACAGAAAACAAGAAGCGAGACAAATGTGCCAACCACCTCTCAATTCTGCTGGCATTCCTACCTAATATCCTGACATCAGAGTTGGATTCTAATCTGGCTCCATTTAAAACTACAGTGATGAGATGTAAACAATTGAATTTTGAAGCATTGTGGGAGGGTCTTTCTGGCCAGATCCAAACAATAGCTCTATCCAGATAAATGAGCTTTTGAAAATTACTCACCTTTCCTGATGGTTTTGTGAGTTTGTGAAGATGTCAAGATCTATCGCTTTGCTTTGACTACAGCTGCTCTTTGCAGCCCACCAGAAGCTGCTGCCCTAAGCAACCACCTAGTTTGCCTAATAGTTAAACTAGCCCTGGCAATATTTATTTATTTATTATTATTTATTACAAATTCTTATATACCGCGCTATTTAGAATCAGTGCGGTTTACATTGTAACAACATTTTGCATTAGAACAAGATCTTTTGCTTACATTATAACAGGGATTGTAACTTGGAAGTAACAGGATAACTATATACAGTTCAAACAAAGGAGCTTATAAATTATTTAAGTTATATTATATAATAGAGTCGTAGTGTAGACATGCTGATTGTGAGTGTTCCTAATGGTGAGTTTCTTTTGTAAAGCACTGGGGGTTATGTTGTTGGTACGTCAGATGCTGTGTGGGTGAGATGAGGTGTTGGCTGTGAATGTATTAGGTTAGTGTGGGTAAAATAAAGGCAGAACAAGTGATGTTTAATAGCTTTTCTGAATTGCGAGAGGTCAGTAATTGATCTTATATGAGGTGGGAGATTGTTCCAGCACTTCGGAGCGTATAGTGTAAATGCTCTGTTTCTAGTTATTTGGGTACATTTAGTGGACTCAGGTGGTATAGATAGCATTTTGCTAGTTGTTGACCTTCTTAGTCTGTTAATGGGGGTACTGGTCAGGAGTGATGAGAGGGATGTGGAAGATATCCAGTTAATTGCTTTAAATGACAGTATTAATGCCTTGTAGGTGACTCTGGATTGTACTGGTAGCCAGTGTAGGTCCATAAGTATGGGAGTTATGTGTCTTTTCTGGAGATGCCGCAGAGAATGCGGGCGGCTGTGTTCATCGCCATTTGAAGAGGATTGAGAGTGCTCTTGGGGAGTCCATGTAGGATGATGTTGGCATAATCAAAGTGTGGCATTACGAGTGTCTGGAATATTGTTCTGAAGTCGTCTGGGGCTAGTAGAGGTCTTAGATGTCGTAGTATCTGTATTTTGTTGTAGATGGATTTAGTGGTATTCTTTATATGCTCTTTAAAGTTGAGCTGCTGGTCTATTGTAATCCCCAGATATCGTATTAAAGACTTGCATGGGAGCTCAGCGTCACGAACTTTCAATAAAGCAGGAGGAGAGAATTCTTTGTTCCTGGTTATGAAAAGGACTTCAGTTTTTTTAAAGTTTATCTGAAGATTTTGGGACAGGAGCCAATCGGTAATTGCATTGAAGCATTCAATAAGTGGAACAAGGTTTGGCTGCTTGATTTTAATTGGAGCGAAAATCAGTACATCATCAGCATAGATCAGACTGGAGATGTTAAAAGAACGGATGATGTCACAGATGGGTTGCATATAAATGTTGAAGAGTAGAGCCGAAAGGGATGATCCTTGGAGTACTCCTTGTTGCTGATGGAATGGTTCCGATGTTGAGGAGCCTATCCGAACTTTTTGCCAGCAGTTCGTGAGATATGATTTGCACCATTCCCAGGCAAGGCCATGAATTCCCTTTTCCTGGAGGCGGGAGAGGAGTTGTACATGGTTAACAGAATCAAATGTAGCTGCTATATCAAGAAATATGAGCGCGAACCCATTCTCAATTTTGTCAATACCTCTGGACAATGTATTGATGAGTATAGTGAGTAGAGTCTCTACACCATGTGACTCACGGAATCCATGCTGACAAGGATCAAGAGGGGCTGACATGTCAATGTGTTGTTGTAGTTGCATTTGAACCACCTTCTCTATAAGTTTGGCTAGATAGGGTATACTTGAAATCGGGCGGTATGAGTCTGTCTTCGCTGGGTCAAGTTTGTTGCTTTTCAGGAGAGGGCGTATGGAAGTTTGTTTCAGGGTTTCTGGGAATGTTCCTGTTGTGAAGGAGAGTTCCATGATGTAGACTAGAGTTGAGCTAAGTTCTACACGCATCGATCTGATCCAATGAGCAGGACAAGGATCATTCGGCGCCGTAGTGGTGTTGATGGTGGCAATAAGGTCAGCAATGTACTTCTCTGTTGGAGAGGTGAATTTTGTCAATGGTTGATGTATCTGGGGGAGGAAGCATGGTGTGGAGCTTTGCGTAAAGTTTGTTTTTATAACTTTAGATTGTAGGTACTCGGCGAAGGACTGGGGTTGGATATAAACTGTTTGATTGGAGGAAGGTGTCTTGGTTAGGGCTTTAGCAATGCTAAAGAGGTCACGTGGTTTATTTAACGATCTAAGAAGGGTATCCGTGTGGTGCTCTCTAATTTTTTGTAAATTTTCTCATGGTGTTGCTTCAGGGTGTTCTCATAAGCTGATTTGTCAGATGTAGATCGAGATTTGCGCCATTTTCTTTCTTGCCTTCTTAGAAGCTGAAGCGATACACGTAGTTCAGCAGAGACCAAAGGGGCTGGTTTTCTGTTTCGTGGTTGTTTGTTGGATGCTGGTGATTTTTTGGATGAAGGTAGCTGTGAGCAAGAGGTAAGGGTGGAGTTCCATCTATGGATCATTTCATCAAGGTTCTGCGCTGGTTGATGGAGTGCTGGAAGAGTGCTGCTGAGGAAGTCATCTCTGTCCAAGGATTTGAAACGAGTTTTGCTCCTGACGAGGCTGAGTTTGCTTGGTTGGTTGAAGTTTGGGTATGTTGGTATGGGATTTGGAAGGAGATTCCATTGTGGTCTAACCATGGAACTGGTGTGGAAGATAGGAAGATATTCTTGATCAATTCAGATTGAGGGGCAAAGATGAGGTCAAGGGCGTTTCCCTTGAGATCTGTTGGAGAGTTCACCAGCTGGGTATAACCAAGGTCCTTCATAGTATCAAGGAATGTATCAGAGTAGGTAGACTGCAATGAGGTGAGGTTAAAATCTCCAATCAGCCAATTAGGTTTGCTTGGGCTTCCAGGGTTACAGGCAAGGTCTATAATGTTGGATAGATCTTCTGGAGGTGAAGAAGGAGCTCTGTAAATAAGATTTATGTTGACATATTTGTTAGCGATAGATAATGTTTCCATGTGCAGGATACTCACTGAGGCTAGCGATTGGAGCTGGAGATTACTTTTTGAAAGGATGAGGACTCCTCCTCCTTTCCGGTTGCTTCTATGACAAGCGTGCATCACATATCCGTGGGGGATGAGTTGATTTATGATGACGGTATCTGTGTCTGATAGCCAGGTTTCTGTGACCATGAGGATAACAAGGTTCTGAGTGGTGATAAGGTCTGTGATGGCTGGCCATTTTTTTCAAATTGATCGTGAGTTTATGAGAGCACATTTTAGGGTGTCTTGTAGAAGAATGTTTTTAGGCTCTGGACTAAAGGAATTGTTAATGGAAATATATAGTAAGTGCGAATGCCTGATATGATGTGCATGTGGTTGTATGTATTGGGAACTGCTACTGTTTCTCCTTCCCACGCTATGTAGGATAGGGATGTAGTTATAGGTGGGTGATAAGGCTGAAGTATTTTGAATGGTGGTTAGCTAAGAGGTAAAAGCTAAATATAGCAAATAAGGAGATGGCCATGTTAGAGTGACAGGCTAGTAACAATAGTATATTAATTCAAATCACAGTGGTAAGTTATTCACAACAGTACAATGTTGACTGGCAATGATAAGGCTACTGACAACAGTATAGTGATATTAAGCAGTGATAAGTTACTGGCAACTGTACAATGGTGACTAGCACTAATACGGCTACTGGCAACAGTATAGTGGTTAACTTATCACTGCTTAATATCAAGGGCCTCATTGCCGGACGTCCCATCGGCTCCCACTGCCCAATCGGGGCAGATCTGCTCAGCTAAAAAGAAGCGCCAGCACCGAGATCATTCTCTTCTGCCCTGCACAGCTCCCAGGAGGGAATGCTGCCGCGTGTTGACCAAGGGCCTCATCGCCGGACGTCCCATCGGCTCCCGCTGCCCAAATGGGGCAGATCTGCTCAGCTAAAAAGAAGCGCCAGCACCGAGATCGTCCTCTTCTGCCCTGCACAGCTCCCAGGAGGGAGTGCTGCCGTGTGCTGACCAAGGGCCTCATCGCCGGACGTCCCATCGGCTCCCGCTGCCCAATCGGGGCAGATCTGCTCAGCTAAAAAGAAGCGCCAGCACCGAGATCGTCCTCTTCTGCCCTGCACAGCTCCCAGGAGGGAGTGCTGCCGCGTGCTGACCAAGGGCCTCATCGCCGGACGTCCCATCGGCTCCCGCTGCCCAATCGGGGCAGATCTGCTCAGCTAAAAAGAAGCGCCAGCGGGTGCGCCCGCACCTGAGGGCCTCGTTAGAGGGCCCTTTGGCGTGGCCCTTAGGCAGTTGGCCCACACAGCTCAATGGCCGGTAAATCCAGGACTATCTCACAACCATCCAGCAGCTTGAGCTCCCCCGAGGTTGAGTTCGCTCACCAATGGCACAGTCATAGCCATAAGAACATAAGATATGCCATACTGGGTCAGACCAAGGTCCATCAAGCCCAGTATTCTGTTTCCAACAGTGGCCAATCTAGGTCATATGTACCTAGCAGTTTCCCCAAGAGACACAAGTTCCATAATGCTTGTACTGGGTCAAGCATTGATATCTTCGGTCACTTCTTAATAATGGTTTATGAACCTTTCCTCCAGGCCAGCCATACTTCCACGAACAGCCCAGCACCAGCAAAACAGACACCACGCGACAGGAACCTGAACCAACATCTCTCTTCAGATAATTGTTCTCCCCTGCTGCTTATCGCAAGTATAGCCACCGCATATCATTGCTACTTAATCACTAGACTGTTGCCAGTAGCCTTATTAGTGCTAGTAACCATTGTACTGTTGCCAGTAATCTACCATTGCTACTTAACCACTATACTGTTGCCAGTAGCCTTATCATTGCCAGTCACCATTGTACTGTTGCCAGTAATCTACCATTGCTCCTTAACCACTATACTGTTGCCAGTAGCCGTATTAGTGCTAGTCACCATTGTACTGTTGCTAGTAACTTATCACTGCTTAATATCAAGGACCTATGTGCTGTGCCGCTATAAAATAGGCTCCCAGCATATAGTACGCAAATGCCTACATACAAAATTTAAACCTTTTCTAAAAAAGTATAACTGTGTGCGCGTGTATATCCATGTATTTTGCAAAATATGCAGGTACATTGAAACTCCATCTCCATTCCACCCAGACCATGCCCCCAGGATGCCTGCGCACAGATAATGCAGAAGTAGGCACACTTTTATAGGTATATGTGATCATGCAGTTTAATAAGAGCCCTTTTCTGCATGTGAACCAGGCTTTATGTGCAGACAGAGCTTTATAAAATTAGTTCTATGGGGGTGAGAGTGTTTCTCTCTCACGGCTCTGTTAAGCCCACCGGAGCTGATGGGAAACAGGCATTTCCTGTTTCCCATCAGCCCCAGCGAACTTAACAGAGCCGCGAGAGGGAAACTCTCCCTTTGCGGCTCTAAAAGCCGGCACCGAGGGTAGTGATTCAGGGGGCTCTGCCGGGCAGGCGGGGGGGGGGGGAGCTGCGGGACACTTGATTCTGCCGCTGCCATGGTGGCAGCAGCAGCAGCCAGTTTTTTTTTTTTTTTAATTTACCGGCGGTCTTTAAATGCAGAATGTTGTTTACGCGGTGCTCCCTGAAACGCGGAGCCCTGTGCAAACAACATTTTTGCTCAATGGACGGGCCGGCCCTGCTCATGTTCTTCCTTTGTTAAGTGTGTCTCTTGCAACATGGCAATATCTACCTTATTCCTGTTCAACTGTGTGAGAATCCTTTTTCTTTTAATAGGGCTATTAATCCCCCTTATATTGAAGGAGGCAACTCTATACCCTTCCCTCATGGGCATTGCAAATGAGTTCCACCCTTTCTCTCTGCTTCTCATGACTCAACAGCGGAGTCTCAGACAGCACGAGCACCGATATAACATTTTCATAACTTAACCCCCAACTATACAACATAACACACTCCGTCCACTCCCTCTCTTCACAAATTTTTTTATTATTGACTTCCATTAGCCCCAGCCCATACATTTCACCCCTCTCCTTTTTCCTGCATCCTTCTCCCCTTCTTGTCCCCCCCCCCACCTCCTTCCCTCCTTCTTTAACCTCCCCCCGGATTTCCCCCATTTTACTCCCTTCTCACACCCACTGAATGGAGGCAGCGGGGGACCTCTCCCCACCAATTCAGTTCCCCCCCCCCTCTTGTCCCCTTTCCCCCGTTCTCAATCCCTCTCAATCCATCTCCATTCCTTTTCTCACAGCTCTCCCCCTTTTTCATTAATGATTTCTTATTACATTGTCAACCCCCTTCCATAATACCATACACAGCTTCCGCACAGTTCAAAACACCTCTCCTTCTTCCCTCTTTTTACCTCTGCAGCAACAATTCGGCCTGTTCAATTAGCCTTCTCTCATTCCGTTAGCATCGGCAGCTCTCTCTCGTGTCCTTTGTATGTAGCCTGATTACCCCTTGCATTATGGTCTTCGTTGTTCTCCAAAGCTTTCCCTCTCTGCGTTTTTAAAAATTTCTCTAAGGCCTCCGTCATATTGAAGAACTTCCTCACTCCTCTCACCACCATCGTGAGCCTTGCTAGGTACCAAATCGCGACTTGAGTTCCTTTTTTCACCAGAGAGTCCTTTACTTTTAGCAACTCTTTCCTTCTTTTAAGTCTCAGACTCCAAATCTGGGAACACATACACTTTCCAATCCTTATATGTCACGTACTTCGATCTCCTTGCTGCTTTAATTACGTGCTCCCTGTCCTGGAAACGCAGTAGCTTAACAATAACAGCACGTGGCTTTGCTGCTGCCTCAGGCCTCGGCCGCAGTTCTCTGTGTGCCCTTGCTATCTCAAATGGTGTCAGCGATGGGGGGTCAGGGAAGCACTGCAGCAACATATCTTTTACGAATCTGATGGTGTCCTCTCCCTCCTCCCCCTCAGGCACACCAAAAATTCTGAGGTTGGATCTTCTATCTCTATTCTCCATAACTTCTGCTTTTGTGTGCAGCCATTTAACTTGATGCTGTAGGGAACTCACCGTATGTTGAAGGGCCACTTGAGAGTCCTCCGTCTGGCTAACTCTGGCCTCTACTTCCTCCGGGCACTGCCCCATACCAGCAAATTTTTCCTCCAACCTTATTGAGTACTCTCTCCACGATTTCCTCCTTAGACTCCCGTTTCTCCCACAGTATCACCGCTAAATCCGCCTGAGGCTCGTCCTCTCCCTCTTCCTCCCGCTGCTCCATCGATGTGCTCGGAGACGCCGGCTCTGTCAGGGCCCTCGTGCTCTCCGGGGTCTTTTTTCCTGCTCCTGCTTTCACCGCGTACAATTCTTTGATAATGGCTCCTTGCTTAATTTTTACTATCTTCGGCATGTTAACTCCTTTTTCCTTTGGGTTTCTAGCCGGGGGGAGGCTGAATCTACCCGTTTTTTATCTGTGCGGGCCGGAGAGCGCTCTCACTCATGTCCCTCTCCCTCCGTGGCTAAACCGGAAGCCAAAACTCTGATTTTAGTCTCTCTTTGCCAGCTCTTTGAAGCCACTGATATCTCATCAGTTGTGAGTTCCCTCCCTACCCATCCCAGCTCCCACCCAATCTATGTAAGCCTTCTTGCTTTATAGGGCAACTCCCTAATTAGCTACACACAGGGACTTAGAACAGCACATTTAAAACACACTTAAAAGAGGTTAACACTTTTTTTCTGAAAGGACAGCTAAGAAATAGGCTGGTACTTTGTTAGGTCTCTCTCTCTTTTGCTTCAACAGGTACCAAAGCTCCACCAACTGAACAATGGCTGGGAAAAATCATATTGCCAAAGCTGTTGCCCTGTTACAGCTTCTGCTTCTGTCTAAACAGAGATCCCAATGCCAGTTGAAGGACCGATTCCATGTGTAGGATGCCTGCATACTGAAGCTTTCAGGAAAGAAGGAGGAGCTCAGAGACAACAAGGCAAAACTGAGGAGCATTCAAGACAGTGAGAAGTACATTGATAAGATGCTTCTTGAAACATCCACGCTCTCTAGCAGAGGTGAAGATGGGAGCCTACAGAATGACGAAGGTTGAACACAAGTCACCATGGCCTGCAGAATCACCAAGCCAACTCCTCCATCTCTTGAATCGAAGAACCATTATGCAGCCCTGGAAGTGGAGGAGGAGAAAGCATCTCAGGAAAGGGAAGAACCAGAGCTTGAGCACCCCAAAGTCACAGAATCAATGACCACAACGAAGCGAAGGGTAGTGGTGGTTGGTGACTCTCTTCTGAGGAGCACTGAGGCATCCATCTGCCAACCGAACTTGATGTCCAGAGAGGTGCGTTGTCTGCCAGGTGCCAAAATCAGAGATGTTACAGAGAGTTTGCCGAAACTCATCAAGCCGACTGACTATTACCCGATGTTGCTTATCCATATCAGCACAAATGTTACTGCCAGGTATCTCTCTGAATTTGACTTCATAGCTCTGGGAAAGAGGGTGAAGGAAATAGATGCGCAGGTGGTGTTCTCTTCAATCATCCTTGTTGAGGGTAAAGGCCAGGGCAGAGAAGCTCGCATCCTGGAGATAAATGCATGGCTGTGTGGATGATGTCATCATGAGCATTTTGGTTTCCTTGACCATAGGATAGTGTTCCAAGGGCTGCAGAGCAGAGATGGTGTCCATCTGTCCAAGAAGGGTCAAAGTGTTTTCAGCAGCAGACTGGCTAACTTACTGAAGAGGGCTTTAAACTAGATTCATTGGGGATGGGTGAAGAAAGCCTCCAGGTAAGTGAAAATTAAATACCCTTGTGGAAATGGGTAAAAGGGGCAACATCTGGAAAGTGGTGTGTATAAATGCCCACAGCATGGGAAATAAGATCCCAGATGTTGAGGCTTTAATGGGAGAGGCTGACATGGTTACAAACATGGTTCATGGACAACCATGACTGGGATGTGACTATACCAGGCTATACTTTATTCAGAAAGGACAGGGTAGATAGAAGGGGAGGAGGAGTGGCACTATATGTAAAAAATAATATTAAAGCTGTGGAAATACAGGGCTTAAAATGGAGAGAGGAGGCACTGTGGGTTAAACTAGAAAGTAGAAAAGAGAAATCCATTTGCATTGGCGTGTTCTACAGATTTTACAGGGAGAAGAAGTGGACGGAGATTTAATAGAAGACATACGCAGCATTGCCAGGAAAAGGGACGTTTTACTGACAGGGGATTTCAGTATGTTGGATGTTGATTGGCACATTCCTATTGCAGTGTCATCTAGAAGTAGGGAGTTCCTGGATTCTTTACAGGAAGAACTCTTTAGGCAACTGGTAATAGAACCCACACGTGAAGGGGCCATACTGGACTTGGTGCTTACCAATGGTGAAAGTGCTTCTGATGTTATAGTGGGATATCATCTCGCATCCAGTGATCACCAGATGGTGTGGTTCAGTATTAGGACTAGGGCTGATAAAATCCATTCAAAAGCGAGGGTCTTAGACATTAGGAAAACTAACTTTGCCAAGATAGGCCAATATCTCAAGGAGTTGTTAGAGGGATGGGAACAGCTGGGGGATATATTAAAACAGTGGGCAAAACTGAAATGGGATATTTTAAGGGCAACCAACCTTTTTGTTAGAAGAGTAAATAAAGGTAAAAGGAAAAGGAGGCCGCTATGATTCTCAAAAGAAGTAGCTGAAAAGGTGACGAAAAAGAGTGTGGCCTTCATGAAATACAAGAGATCACAGAGAGAGGAAGACAGGCGTCTATATTTGGAAAATCTTAGAGAGCTTGACAAAGTAGTCAAGAAAGCAAAGTTTCAAAAAGAAGAAGAAATAGCCAATGCAATAAAATGAGGAATAAGGCATTTTTCAGATATGTTAGTGAGAGGAGGAAGGGCAAAATTGATATTGTCAGTGTCAAGGGTACAGGGGAGGAATATGTAGAAGCTGATAAGGATAAAGTGGAATTGCTTAACAAATTTCTGTTCTGTGTTCACAGATGAAGGACCAAGAGCAGGACCTCAGAAACCACCCACAAACAGGAAAAGAAGGGAGGGGGTATCTTGAATGATTTTCAGATGACTGTGTTCGTGAGGAAGTAACTAAACTAAAAGTAGACAAAAGAGATGGGACTGGATGGGATACACCCTAGAATACTGAGGGAACTTGGGGACATTCTAGCAGTTCCACTGACTGACCTTTCAATACCTCTTTGGAGTCGGGAGTGGTGCCAGTGGACTGGGGAGAAGTACATGTGGTCAGCGGAGCCTAGTGGTTAAGACACGGTACCTCAGGCCGTAGGGCCGGGGGTTCAAGTCCCACCTGGGAACAGCAATCTCAGTCCTGAGAGACTGGGGTTTCTAGTCCTATAGGCAATCCTTGTGGCCTTAGGCAAGCCACTTAGCCCTCTGTTACCCAGGTACACATAGATTGTGAGGCCTTTGGGGACAAGGGAATGTATCCAGTACCTGTTTGTAGTGATTACATAATGTAAACCGCTTTGATTGAAGGATAAGGCAGTATAGAAAACTGATTAAATAAATAAGTAAGTAAGGATGTGGTTGAAAATTACAAGCCAGTTAGTTTAACCTCTGTCGTGAGCAAATTATTGGAAGCACTGGTGAAAGAGAAAATAGTGAGGTTTCTGGAATCCCAGTGGATTATTTGATCCAAGGCAAAAAGCTAAACTTGTTCATGACTGGTCCCACCACAAGGTGGCTCCAATGGAACTGGTCTAAAAGATATTATTTAAGGGAAATAGAACTACATCTTCATATGTAAAGTGGGTGAAAACCAGGACTGACAGCCTGGCTTGAAAATATGAAGCTGGTCACCTAGACAGAGCTAATTTTGCTCTTGCACTTTACAGTAAACAAGTGAGCTTTGGAGGTAATTAGGGCATTTCTATTTGCTAATTTTGCTCTTGCACTTTACAGTAAACAAGTGAACTTTGGAGGTAATTAGGGCATTTCTATTTTTTGGCATCTCAACCTAGAATAGAACAGAGGAACCAATTTCTCAGCTAACATATGCAAACACCTCCCTCCATCCCCCTCCCTCCTCTTTACAGAGCTTTGGGGGGCAGGGGAAGGGGGGCTCTTTAATTGCCTTTTCTCCCTTTCTGGGAAAGAAGAGCCTCTGTGTCTGGGGCTGTGGGAGTTCCATGTTATCCAACTTTAGGGGCCCGCTGCTTTCTGGCTGCTCAGTGACTTCTTTGCAGGATCCTGGGGTGATAAATTGTGGCTAATTGTGGGCAGGTGACAAAGGCAGTGCAGGGGGGAAAGCCGGAGGTTTTCACAGCTCTCTTCAGCTGCTGTGGTCACAGGATCTCTTCCCTTTCACAGCCTTTTCTATTCGCTATTCTAATTCTGCAAACACAGCACTTCAAGCAAAGGAAAAAGCGCCCAAGTTCTTCAATAGTTAATTGTTACCTCTCCTCCTTTCCAGCTCTTTTTTTCATTTCTGTGTGACCGTGCTCTGTGTCCCCCCCCCTCCCACTCTCTTTTCATGTTTTCCCTGTGTGATAATTTTATCAGTTTGATTATTGTGTTGAATAATGGTTGACTACATAGAGGATCTGTTCCATGGAGATGGTGTGTTCTTTGCCACCAGGGAGCTGGTCTTTGCTGTACTTGATGCTAGAGCAAATGGAAATGGAGGTCCACAGGAAAGCTGCATCCTTGAGATGTTTTATCTATCTGCAAGGAGTGGACCTCGCTGGGCTGCTTAATACAGAGGCTGTGTGACATGATGCTATTGTATGGGGAATGTTCTTATAGAAGGAACCGTGGCTTTTCATAGGCCTGATGTGACCCGCTTGCAGAATGCTATCACAGGAAACTCTTTTTCCCAATTGAAGGAAGACAAAGGGGCTATGAAAAAAATGGGCCTGATTTTCAAAGTGGATTTCATTTGTTTGCTGTGGGTGGCTAATGCATTACTTATGCATCTGTGTATTTTCAGCCCTTATACAGATAAAATCTGGACATTTAACTCACTAAACCACCAGATTTTAACTATATAATAAGGGGCAGGCATTGGCAAAAGGTGAAGGTGGAGCTGGCGCTTATGCATTTAGGACTTGGTTCCATATAGGGCACGCAGGGTGGTACATGCGAGAAATGCACAAAAATCCCTATTTTAAAGGACCTACACATGTGAATGGTCACTTATGCATGCAATTTAGTAGGCATTATTCTGTAAGCGCATGTAAATCGCATCACGCCCACCTACTGTTGGGGTATACAAGGGGGCAGAGCTTGGGTAAAACGTGGGTGGTGTGTCATGGAGCCAATTAGGCACAGACATAATCATGGTGCCTACTTTATGATATATCTGTACACCTCTGTTCTATAAAGTAAAGCACGCATAAGCTTTCATGAATAGAATAGCCCCCAATGTGTGCGCAGCAATGCACTTTGCTTGCACACGATATTGCACGTGGTAATATTCAGCCATTTTAGAACAGGCCACCTAAATTGGGAGGGCAAGTGGTGTCTATTTTGAGTTTATTTATCGAGATGCATCAGCGCCTATGTGTCTTTATAAAACTGCCCCACAAAAGCTTCAGAAATCATGACGAAAAGCTGTGGACATTTTCACATGACCTAGGAACAAGTATAAATGTTTGCATGTGAAGTACATGCGAATGTGTATATTTTCGAGATTATGGGGCCGATTCCATTAAATGCACGTTTTGGCCGCGGGCACGTCAAAATCCTAGAAGGGTCTGATTCAAACGTGATTCTGCAGTAGACACACACACAGTTTCAGAATATGGACATACTTGTTTGTGGTACTGCGTGGACAAAGCACTAGAGACTACGAGACATGCCTATATGCGGCAGACAGCTTTGCATGTCCCTGCGGTCACATATTCTGAAAGGTTAGCCATATACGAACCCGCACGTCTCTGCCATAGACCCGTGAATAAACACGCCCCCATATAAAACGCACATCTCCTAAGCTGCTCTACACACTTACAGTGGTGTGCTGATGTAACCCACACATGAAAACAAATACTACAGAGATGGTGATGCAAACTAGATCATCTATACCAGTCTGTT
The DNA here is from genome assembly GCA_033557465.1 of Ichthyophis bannanicus. NCBI lineage: Eukaryota > Metazoa > Chordata > Amphibia > Gymnophiona > Ichthyophiidae > Ichthyophis > Ichthyophis bannanicus. Next base: position 43,314,859 of record CM066042.1, on the reverse strand, counting down.
GCATGCCCAGAACACTGCAAGGATAGCTCAGTGCACTCTACGATTGTTTAAAAGACATGACATACCTCGCATCACAACAGTCATGGCAGTAAAAGAGATCCTTAGTTATGCCTGCATTGGACATCACTGCAAACGGTATGTGCAATGCTCTGTCTAATAACATAGTATATGACGGCAGATAAAGACCAGTATGATCAATCTAGTCTGCCCAGCAAGATGGCAAGAGAAGGTGCGCCAGCCACTCTGTGCAGGTCACACCTCCCCATGCCACAAAATTATGCTGCTCGACTAATCTTCCGCCAGTCTCACAATGCCCACATTACTCCTCTTCTCAAGTCACTACACTGGCTCCCTATACAATTCCGCATCCAATTCAAACTTCTCCTACTGACCTATCGGTGTATTTACTCTGTGGCCCCTCAGTACCTTTCATCTCTTGTCTCTCCCTACGCCCCCTCTCGGGAACTTCGCTCCGCTAGCAAATTACTTCTATTTAGGCCTTTCACTCACACCGTTAACTCCTGACTTTGCTCCTTTCACCTTGCTGCACCTTATGCCTGGAACAGCCTACTTGTGTCTATACGCCAAGCACCCTCCCTGGCCCTCTTCAAATCCAGGTTGAAGAGCCACCTCTTCACTGTCGCTTTCGGATCCTGACTTCTATCCTTTATCTTGACCTGACTCCCATCAATTGTCATGACCAAATTGGAAATACCATATTTTCTTTTGCCCCGAATTGACTAATGCTCTGTATTGTCTCGACTAGATTGTAAGCTCTGATGAGCAGGACTCTGACGAGCAGGGACTGTCTCTTACATGTATGTCTGTACAGCGCTGCATGCGTAGTGCTATATAAATGCTGAATAGTAGTAGTAGTAGTTAAGTAGTAGTAGTAGGGTGAACCCACCGCTCCGTGTAGGTCACCCCTGTTTGTTGAGATATAAGAGATAGTTACGTTTATTTTGATTTTGTCCTGTTGCTATAAAGGGATCCACTTTGTCGGTCCCATGCCATTTTGAATTCCGTCACTGTATTTGCCCCCACAACTTCCATCGGGAGGGCATTCCAAGCATCCACCACCCTTTCAGTGAAAAAGTATTTCCTGACATTGCCTTTCAGTTTACTCCCTTGCAGTTTCATGTTGTGCCCTCTAGTTTTACAGTGTCCCTGTCTTTGGAAGAGGTTTGTTTGTTCATTATTTCTCTTTAAGTATTTAAAGGTCTGAATCATATCTCCCTTGTCCCTCCTCTCCTCCAGAGTGTACATATTTAGGTCTTCAAGTCGTTTCTCATAAGTCTTCTGATGCAGGCTCCAAATCATTTTGGTCACCTTCCTCTGAACTGTTTCCAGTATTTTTACATCCTTTGCAAGATATGGTCTCCAAAACTGAACACAGTATTCCAAGTGAGGCCTCACCAGTGACTTGTACAGTGGCATTAGTACCTCTTCCTTTCTGCTGGTAATTCCTCTTTGTATGCAACCCAGCATCCTCCTGGCTTTTATCACCATCTTGTCACACTGTTTTGCCACCTTGAGATCATCAGAAATAATCACACCAAGGTCCTTCTTCTGGTCTGTGCACACCAACCTCTCGCCCCCTACTGCATACATTTCCCTTGGATTTCTACTTCCTAAGTGCATGACACTGCACTTCTTCACATTAAATCTTAACTGCCAAGCATTAGACCATTCTTCCAGCTTTTGTAGATCTTTCTTCATGTTCTTCACTCCCTCAGGGGAATCCACTCTGTTGCAAATTTTCATGTCATCTGCAAAAAGACGGACTTTTCCATTCAGTCCTTTAGCAATATCACTCACAAATATATTGAACAGTACCGGTTCCAGGACCGAATGCTGGGGCACACCGCTAATCACCTTTCTTTCATCTGAGTGAGCTCCATTTACCATCATCTGTTGTCTGTCAGTCAACCATTTTCTGACCTAGTTCGCCACCTTGGGACCCATCCCCAAGCTGTTTAGTTTATTGATAAGCTTTCTATGAGGAACAGTATCACAGGCTTTGCTGAAATCTTGGTAGATCACATCACATCTTGATTTTAGTTTATAAGGCATTGTGAGATATGTCACCATCCTATTTTCAAGATGTAGTGCAAAAGTATGTTATTTAAGCCCTGAGATCTCAGAACCAGAATTTACTTGTGATTGCAACGGCATGGTCACAGGTGTTTGCTCATGCTACGCCTGTGAAATGGAATAATTTACAAGTGCAATTCTGGGAGGATATGGATTTTTTTTTTTTAATTTGACAATTTTTATTACCCATCTGCTTTCTTGGTTGCTTCACATTCTGCTACCATCATGTCACATCTGATGGTTTTACATTTCAATATGTATACCTTTCTCTTCCCTCCCCTTCCCTTCCCATCTCGCCCTTCCCTTCTTCTTCTTATCGCTGCTTAGGCCACCCTTATCCCTTGGGCCTCCTTTATAGGTGATATTGTTTGCAGAAAGGAGCCCATCTCTCCTCAAAGACCTTCAGCTTATCCCTACGAATGGCTGTTAGCCGCTCCAGTCTACAAATTTCATTTCCCGGGGCATCCTCTTTTTTCCATTATTTCGCTAAGACACATCTTGCTGCAATTGCCTGGTATCGTATTAATACTCCTTCTCTCCCGTTCTAACCCCCTCCTCTTAAGGTTAACATTTTCCATGTTCCACTCAATTGCATGCCCCACCATTTCTGAGATTCCCCAGTATACATTGTCCCAAAACGTCCGCAGTTTAGGACACTCCCACCACATATGTACGTATCCTCTTTTCTCTTTACAACCTCTCCAACACTCGCCTGATTGATCCTGCAGTGTTAATGCTAAGTGTGCTGGTGTAATATACCATCTGTATAGAATTTTATAGACGTGCTGTACATATCTGGTTGCTGTAAATCCTTTTGCCATCGTTTTATATATTTCTCCCCACTCTGTCATCTATTAATGCCCCTATATCCCTTTCCCACTGTTGCTGCCATGGTAGTCTTCCCATTTCTTGTTCTTCTCTGATTAGGCAATATAGCGTAGTTACTCACCTGTAACAGGTGATCTCCGGGAACAGTAGGAATTTAGTCTTCACATATGGGTATCGTCGGCACCGACGGAGCCTGCTCTGGAACGCTCCCCAGCGTCCAATAGGAACACTTTTGGGAGCATCCCTCAGCACATGCACGCTGCCTTCCCGCCTTTCCAACTGTCCCTCTTCAGTTAAGTTTGTAGCTGAGTGAAAGGATAGAGGGAGAGAGGAAAGAGACAAAGAGATAGAGAGACAACTCCTAGGGGAGGTGGGTGGGTTGTGAGGACTAAATTCCTGCTGTTCCTGGAGATCACCTGTTACAGGTGAGTAACTACGCTATCTCCAGGAACAAGCAGGAATGTAGTCTTCACATATGGAGACTTCATAGCTGAAGATGCCAGGGAGATAGCCCCAGGAAGGTGCCACCCTAGAAGGTGGGAATCCTTCCTCCCATGGATCTCTGGCATTCCACCAGAGTTGGTGGGTAGGAGTTGATTTAGGTCTGAAAGAGATTTTGAAGAACAGCTTGGCCAAAGAAGGCATCCCGACAGAAGGCTCTATTCAGGCAGTAGTGGGCTGTGAAGGTGTGTACCGAAGCCCAGGTGGCTGCTCAACAAATGTCATCGATAGACACAGAGTGGAGCTTAGCCATAGAAGCTGCCATGGCTCTCACATTATGAGCTGTGACATGGTCCTGAAGGGGAAGACCCTTACTCTCATAAGCAACGGATATGCATTGGGCAATCCATTTAGATAAAGTTCTTTTGGAGAATGGAAGTCCTAAATGACTAGGGTCAAAAGCTATAAAAAGTTGCGAGGACTTTCTGTGTTGCTGTGTTCTTTGTATGTAAAAGGCTAAGGCCCTTTTACAATCCAAAGTATGAAGATTTCTTTCTGCATTAGAGGCGTGAGGCCTCGGAAAAAATACAGGAAGATAAATTGATTGATTTAAATGAAAAGGTGAAACTACCTTTGGCATAAAGTGTGGGTGAGTTCTAAGAACAACCTTATCATGATGAAACCTAGTATAAGGAGGATCAGCCACTAAAGCTTGCAATTCAGTAATGCGACGGGCAGAGGTGATTGCAATTAGGAAGATGACCTTCCAGGTCAAAAACTTAAGGGCTGTAGTGGCCAAAGGTTCAAAAGGCGGCTTCATGAGCTGCCCGAGAACTAGATTTAGATCCCATGCCACCAGTGGTGGCTTGATGGGAGGTTTAGTTAATAAAAGGCCCCTCATAAATCTTGATATGAGTGGATGAGAGGAAATTGGTTGTCCATTCAGAGGCTTCTAAGAAGCTGCAATTGCACTAAGATGGACTCTTACCGAATTTGTCTTTAGACCAGAATTCGATAAGTGAATGAGATACTCTAGTATCGATTCTAAGGGTATGACAAGGGGGTTTAATCCCTTCTTGGAGCACCATATAGTAAAACATTTCCACTTGAAGGTATAAGATCTTCTTGTGGAAAGTTTCCTAGAAGCCTGAAGGATATCTTTTACCTGTTCGGACAGGTTGAGATCCTGGAGGTCTAAGCCTTCAGCAACCAGGCCATGAGGTGCAGGGACTGGGGATTTGGGTGCCATAGCATCCCGTTCTCCTGGGAAAGGAGATCTGGAGAATGCCCCTAACTCCAGAGGTGCCGCTTGAGAGAGATGTAGAAGCAGGGGATATCACGTTTGGCTTGGCCATCGTGGTGTTATGAGGATCATACGACCCCTGTCTCTCTGAAGCTTGAAGAGTATTTTGGGGATGAGGGGAATGGGTGGGAAGGCATAAAGGAAGTCCTGACCCCAGTGAAGGAGGAAGGCATCCTTTGCCTGACAATTGTGAGCCGGAATCCTGGAACAGTACCGGGGAAGTTTGGCATTCAAGGGACTTGCAAAGAGGTCTATGTCTGGAGTGCCCCAGAGATGAAATATCTTTGCCACCTGATCTAGGTGGAGGGACCACTCGTGAGGCAACAGTACTCGACTGAGTTTGTCTGCCCAAAGGTTTTGAATGCCTAGAAGATATACCACTAGAAGATGAATTTGATACTCTCTGGCGAGGGCCCACAGTCGCAAATCTTCGTTGCATAACGACAGAGAGTCTGTTCCACCCTGCTTGTTCACATAGAACATGGCTACTTGATTGTCCGTCTGGACTAGGACTGTCTTGTAGCTGAGCTGGGTGTGGAATACTCGAAGAGCTAAATAGATTGCTCTTAATTCCAGGAGGTTTATGTGTAAACCGGCCTCCTGTGGAGTCCAGGTTCCCTGGGTAGAGAGATGATTCAGGTGTGCTCCCCAACCCACCTGTGATGCATCTGTTGTTAGGGTGGCCTGAAAAGAGGGTTGATGAAAAGGAGACCCCACTGTCAGGTTTTCTAGTGACTGCCACCATTGGAGGGACAAAACTAGTCGTTGAGAGTTTATTATTTTGTCCGACAAATGACCTGTGGCCTGTGTCCACTGTGTGGATAGGGTCCACTGAGCTGCTCTCATGTGGAGGCGAGCATATGGGACTACATGAACTGTGGAAGCCATATGTCCTAGTAACTGTAGTAGCTCTCGAGCAGTGAGGGAGGATTTGCCTGCTGCTTGAGAAGCTAGTTGTATTATGCGAAGACACCGGGCCTGTGGAAGGAAAGCCTTTGCTTGTCTGGTATCTAGACAGGCTCCTATGAATTCCAGGCATTGGGAAGGAACAAGCTGGGATTTTGGGAAGTCTATTACCAATCCCAAGTATTGGAGAATTCGCATTGTACGGGACAGTGCAGTTCTGGCCTCTGCAACTATAGGGGCTCGAATGAGCCAGTCGTTTAAGTAAGGGAAGACAAATATCCCCAGGGTTCGTAGAAATGCGGCTACTACTGCCATGCATTTCGTGAATACCCTTGGTGCTGAAGCCAGACCCAAAGGAAAAACCCTGTACTGGAAATGTCTTCCCCTGAAAAGGAATCGTAAGAATTTCCTGTGATCTGGATGGATGAGAATGTAAGTGTATGCATCCTTTAAGTCTAGAGAGCAAAACCAATCCTGACTTTGAAGATATGGCAGAAGAGTTCCTAGAGAAATCATTTTGAACTTCTCTTGAAATAGGCATTTGTTCAATTCTCTGAGATCCAAAATGGGTCTGTGTCCCCCTGTTTTCTTTGGAATAAGAAAATAGGGGGAGTAGAACCCTGCAGCCCGTTGAAGAATGGGCACTTCCTCTATTGCCCCTTGGACAAGAAGTGTGGAGACCTCGTGATCTAACAGATTGTCTGTTTGAGAATTGAATTGATTTAGAATTGTAGGAGGGGGCATGCTGTGAAAATGAAGCTTGTACCCTTCTCCTACAATGGACAAAGTCCAATCTTCTGCTGTTATCTGGTGCCATCTGTTGGCAAAGTGGCATAACCTGCCCAGGATATTATGTGGTTGGGGACCCCTCAGAGGGAGGAAGGCAAAGCTCTCTAGGAAGGAGTCAAAGCCCTTGAGGGGGCTGAACCTGGAGAGTTGGTTGGGCTCTCGGGTCTTTTGGCTTCTTTTGCTGTCTAGTTTGTCCTTTTTGGGCAACCTGACCCTGAGTCTGACTCTGCTGGGTATAGGAAGGATAAAATTTCCACTTTTTGCTGAAAAAGGGTTTTTTATAAGGCTTCCTTTTGGCCGGAGTGGCTGTAGATTTTGACAATCTATCTATAGTAGTATTGTAATCATCTAACTCATTAGCCTTTTCCTGCCAGTTCTTGCCAAAGAGATTCTCCCCCGTGCAAGGAATGTTGCCTAATTTGTCCTGTACCCAAGTCTCCAAGTCTGATGCCTGCAGCCAGGCAATACATCGTGTACCAATGGCAATAGCAGAGGTTCTGCTGATGCATTTGAAGCAGTCAAAGGCTGCACGATTTACAAACTTGGAGACATCTTGAGCATGCTTAACTAGAGCAAGAAAATCTTGTCTCTTGTCATCTGGGAGAAATGGGCTCATAAGTTCCAAGTCTCCTGTGACTTCCTTAAGGAACATTCCCATATATAGAATATATGAACTGATCCTAGCTGAAAGCATGGAAGCTTGAAAAGTGTGGCGCCCAAAAGCATTCAGAGTCCTGCATTCACAACCTGGAGGATTGGATGCATGCCTCTTTGCACTTTTCATCCTACGCATGGCTGACTCCACTACCATTGAATAGTGTGGCGGCTGAGTTTTCTGAAATCCAGGAAATGGTGGAACTCGATACATAGTATCAAGTCTCCTAGAGTGAGGAGAAGTAGTCAGAGGTGTCTCCCACATTCTGAGCATCAAGTTATGCAGAATCTCATGCAGGGCCGGCCCGTCCATTGAGCAAGAATGTTTTTTGCACAGGGCCCCGCGTTTCAGGGGGCCCCGCGCAAAAAACATTCTTAAGCATCCCAATTTAAAAAAAAAAAAAACCGGCTGCTTCTGCCGCGGCAGCTTCAAGAGCTCTGCCGCGGCAGCATCAAGAGCTCTGCCGCGGGGCCCCCCCCCCTGCCCGGCAGAGCCTCCGTGCATCTTCAGCTCTTCACGTCCAAAACGCGGGCTTCTTTCAGAGCCGCGAGAGTTTCTTTTCTCACGGCTCTCTTAATCCCGCGGGGCTGATGGGATTTCCCATCACCCTCGGCGGGATTAACAGAGCCGCGAGAAAAGAAACTCTCGCGGCTCTGAAAGAAGCCCGCGTTTTGGACGTGAAGAGCTGAAGATGCACGGAGGCTCTGCCGGGCAGGGGGGGGCCCCGCGGCAGAGCTCTTGATGCTGCCGCGGCAGAGCTCTTGAAGCTGCCGCGGCAGAAGCAGCCGGTTTGGGTTTTTTTTTTTATTTTAATTTGGAATGATAGGGGGGGGGGGTGGTTAGGACTGGTAATGGCTATGGGAGGGGGGGAGGCTAAACTGGAAGTAGGCTGATGGGAGGGGGAGGCTAAACTGGAAGTGGGCTGATGGGGGGGGGGTGGGGAGTACTGGTAATGGGCCAGGGGGGTGGGGTGGTTAGGACTGGTAATGGGCCATGGGGGGGGGGAGGCTAAGACTGGAAGTGGGCTGATGGGGGGGGGGGGTTAGGACGTGTAAAGGGCAATGGGGGGGGCGAAGTGGGCAGTTTGGGGGGTTAGGACTGGTAATGGGCGATGGGGGGGCTAAGAGGTCTGATGTGGGGGTGTGGACTCGTAATGGGCTATGGGGAGGGGGCTAAGGCTGGAAGTGGGGGGGTAGGACTGGAAATGGGCTGATGGGGGGGGTTAGGACTGTTAATTGACTATGGGGAGGGGGCTAAGGCTGGAAGTGGGGGGGTAGGACTGGAAATGGGCTGATGGGGGGGTTAGGACTGGTAATGGGCTATGGGGGGGCTAAGACTGGAAGTGGGCTGATGGGGGGGGGAGGACTGGTAATTGGCTATGGGGGGGGGCTAAGACTGGAAATAGGCTGATGGGGGGGCTAGGACTGGAAATAGGGTGATGGGGGGGTTAGGACTGGTAATGGGCCATGGGGGGCTAAGACTGGAAATGGGCTGATGGGGGGGTAGGACTGGTAATTGGCTATGGGAGGGGGGCTAAGACTGGAAATAGGCTGATGGGGGGCTAGGACTGGAAATAGGGTGATGGGGGGTTAGGACGTAATGGGCTGATGGGGGGTTAGGACTAGTAATGGGCTATGAGGAGGCTAGGACTGGAAATGGGCTGAGTGGAAGGAGGGCTTGAACTGCAAATAGCTGATGGGGACGGGGGCTTGGAATGGAAATGGGTTGTGAGGGGGAGGGAGCTAGGACTGGAAATGGGTGAGGGGGGGGGCTAGGACAGGAAATGGGCTGATGGGCTAGAATAGGACTGGAAATTGGCTGTTGGGGGGTGCTAAGATTGGAAATGGGCTGTGGTGGGGGTTTGGATTGAAATGGACTCATGAAGGGGCTAGAACTGGAAGTAGGCTCATGGGGGGCTTGGATTGGAAATGGGCTGAGTGGAGGGGAGCTAGGATTTGACATGGGCTGATGGTGGGGCTAGGAAAGGACTAGAAATGGGCTCATGGGGGGCTGGGATTGGAAATGAGCTGATGGAGGGACTTGGATGGGACTGCAAATAGATGGGGGAGCTAGGACTGGAAATGGGCTTATGGGGGGCTAGGACTGGAAATGGGCTGATGCGGGGACTAGAAGGGAGCGGATGCTGGGTGGGACTGGAACTAGAATGGAGCTGATGTTGGGGGAGGATTAGAATGGGATGGAGCTGGGAGAGTGAAATGGAGAGGGAAAAAATATTTTGTGTGGGAGGGAAGACAAATCTACAATTGTCCGGATATTGGGAGAGTAAGTGGGGATTGAGGATGGAGGGGTAAAATTTGAGTGGATGAAATAGGAATGAGGAAAGAGCAAAAAGGAGAAAGATTAGTATGTTAAAGCAGATGTAGAGAGAGAATGGAAAAAAACTAGAAGAGAGAGAAGAAAAGACAAATGGACAGCAGACGATGAAGAATTAGCGGAAGACACGAAGAAAACCAGAAGAAAGTGGCTGGAGCAATTGCAGCTGAAAAAAAATGCACAAAAGGTAGAAAAATATCTCTTTATTTTGAATTTATTAATTGGAATATGTCAGCTCTGGGAAATGTGCATCATTAACGTCTGCGCTTTGTTTAGTACAAGAGCAAATTAATGTATAGTTTTATTTCTACAGTGTTGTACATTCCAAGTTTGGCTTTTGGGATTCCCAGTTTAATTATTGTCTTCCTGTTTCTAAATTGTGATTCCTTGTTTGGTGATGGTCTATGTTTTGCATGTGTAACTGAGCTGAGGTATTCTGTTTATGTAATTCCTATTTGACATTGCCACTTGTTCTCTTTCCCCAGTAGGTCATGTATTGTTGTTCTCTGAAATGTATTGGTTTAATATTTGCAGCGTTTCCTTTGATAGTTAGGGTATGGTGTTTTATGAGTCCTGGTAGTGCTGTTAGGATACGGCGGGTTTGCTATGGGTTCTAAATGGGCAGTGTTTGTAGTAGTTCCTAATGTGCCTGGCGGTTGGTATTGGATTATAGTAATGTAGAAGTCTTTTAGTCTTTCTTTATTCATACACTCATTAAGAGGCATGTTTACTAAAAGTTCGTGTATGGTAACATTATGCAAATATTTATGCAAATGAGGCCCCTTATGCAAATGAGGCCCCGCACCGAGTCTCCGCACATGGCCCCGCACCCCCCTTGGGCCGCCCCTGATCTCATGGATAGGCAGAGTGGCTGCCTCCTTAGGAGCTTTAAGATATTGTTGAATTTCCAACTCCTTTGCTCTGGGTTCCTTTTCAGGAGCTACTGTGATTGAAAGACCTTTGGCCATATCACAGATAAAATCCTGAAAGGACATGTCCTCTGGAGGTGATATTCTGTGCTGGGGAGAAGAGGGATCATCTGGGAGAAACCCTCTAGTGCCAGCAGAATTGTCAGAGTCTTCGGAATCGGAGGAATCGAAGTATTCCTGACCCCGATGCTCCGGCAAAGCACAGTTCCGGTACTGATCGAAATCGGTACCGAGCTGACCAGATACCGATCTGTCAATTCCAGCCAGAGATGGCATGGGAAGAGTTCCCAACGGGGCTGGTACCGTTGGTACCGGTATCGTCGGTGTCGGTACCGGTGTCTGTACCGGTGTCAGTACCGGCATCGGTGTTGATGTCAGTACCGGTGCCCGATGGACCACCGGTACCGCAGCTGAAAGAAGAGCTGCGATGCTGCGCTCGATAGCGAGGAACCTCTGGTCTATCGACGCTGCCAATGCCTGGGTGTCGGTACCAGTAAAAGCGGCCGGAACCCCTGAGCATGGCACAGGTAATTCTTATGAGGTTGAGGCCTCGAGAACATCCTGAAGCCCCGTCGATGCTTTGGAAGCCGAAGCCTCCTGCCCGGGCTGTTTTGCTGGTGTGGTTCCCTCAAGGGCAATGTCAATGGCCTCTCAATGCTTAGCAGGAGAGCTACCCTTTGAGGACTGGCTTTTATGTTTAGTTACCTGAGATCCACGGGAGGAAGAAGAGGCCCTTGACGATGTCGATGCAATGGATCTGGCATCTGAAGAAAAGAGGGTACCGAGCTTTGCAGCCCAGTTCTGTCTTCCTCTTTTAGTCATCCCCATACAGGAGAGACATTCAGTTGGGGAATGTTCAGGTCCTAAACATTTAAGACACCAATCATGGGTGTCAGTGACAGAGATGGTACCGCCACACTTAGTACATTTTTTAAAACCACTAGTTGGCTTTTCCATGTTTTAGGAATATGGGGCCTAGTGCCCAAAATGGTGCCTGGCACCAAAGAGAAAAGTTTCTGAAGAGAAACAGTCTAAAGTCTAAGTTATAATTTTTTTTTTTTGAAAAGAAAGAAAAGAACCGGCGGTACCGGTAAGCGTCGTGCGGTAGGCAAACGTGACCACAAGAAAAGAAATTTAAAGACTGAATTTTCTGCGGTGACAGGGAATATATCCTGTCGGCTCTGCGGAAAATGAAGAACTGAAGGGGGACAGTTGGAAAGGCGGGAAGGCAGCACGCATATGCTGAGGGATGCTCCCAAAAGCGTTCCTATTGGACGCTGGGGAGTGTTCCCGCGCAGCCTCCGTCGGTGCCGACGATACCCATATGTGAAGACTACATTCCTGCTTGCTCCTGGAGATAGCTTTGATAACCCACCATGGCTGGAGGCTTACTCCTAGCACACTCTTTCAAAATCTGTTAAGCTTCTATGCTCTCTGCCCATTTTTTGTTGGATAGCCAATGCCTTATCTGCAAAATTCCATAAACGTCTGAGTGGGTTAGCCCAAACTTCTCATGTAACTTGGAGTAATCTACCAACACACCTTTCTCTATCAACTGAATGGGAGCTATTAATCCTTTCTCTTCCCATCTCTTAAACAAAGGATCTTGCATCCCCGGAGGGAAGTTCGGGTTGTGTCAAATTGACTGCGACAAGGAATTTGTACCCTTAAATTTCTTCCCCTCTTTGGTCAGTGCCCAGATTTTCAACATGTGCCATATATATGGATTAAAGACCTAATTTGAACTCCGGTTTAACCACGGCAGCCTCCTGAGAGAATCCTCTCCTTCTATCTCTTGTAATAACTCTACCCATTTCCTTTTAGGGCCCTCTTGCCAACCTATAATATTGGTTAACTGTGCTGCTTTATAATACCACCATAAATTCGGGACTGCTAATCCACCAGTCCTTTTTGATCTATGCAGAGTTTTCCTTGCTATTCTTGGTGGTCTATGGCACCAAATGTAATGAAACATTCTCCTTTGCGCTTGCTCCACGGTGTGCTTTGATACCTCTATAGGCAACGTCTGGAACAAATATAATACGCGAGGCAACATGACCATTTTAATGGCTGCTATCCGTCCTAATCACGACAGCGAGAACCTATGCCAGCGCTCCAAGTCCTATGCCATTTTTTTCCATAGAGGTTCATAATTAATTTTATATAACTTAGACACGTCCGCACACAGCTGAACCCCCAGATATCTCAATGGACGTCTTATCCATCTAAAGAGGAATTGCTCCTTTAGGTCGGTCACTTCCCTATCTGTTAGAGTGATATTCAGAATCTCTGTTTTCTCCAAATTAGCTTTAAATCCAGACATCTCCTGATACTCCACCAACTCCTCCCTAAGCCTTCCCAATGACCTACTCAGCTTGGTTAGCATTAGCAAAATATCATCAGCAAACAAGGAGATCTTGTACTCCTGCTTACCGATCTTCACCCCTGTCACTTCACTTTGTTGCCTAATTTTGACTGTGACAGGTTCTAGTGAGAGCGCAAACAAAAGTGAGAGAGGGCATCCTTGCCTTGTTCCTCTCTTTAAAGAAAATAAATCCGAATAGCCCCCATTTACCTTCACTGCTGCTGTGGGCTCAGCATATAAAGCTTTTATCAACTTTATATAATTTTTCCCAACTCCAAAGGCCCTTAGCGTCATCCATAGGAATTCCCAGTCAACTTATCAAATGCCTTTTTGGCATCTATTGCTACCAATATAGCTGGAACTTTTTTTTCATTTACCCACCAGCACAAATTTACCACTCTTTTCACATTATCAGTTGCTAATCGACTGGGAATAAAGCCAGCCTGGTCAATGTTGACAAGTCTAGGCATATCAACATTAATTTGTGCTGCTAAATCACAAGCTAAAATTTTTGCATCTAAATTTATTAAAGAGATAGGTCTATATGAGGCACAGTGCTGGGGTAGCTTTTCCGATTTCGGTATGATACTTATCCCAGCTTGCCCCATTGAGTGGGGAAGTATTCCCAAAACCAGTGCTCAATTATAGGCCTGCATTAGCCTGTGCACTAATTGCTCCTTAAAAGTTGGATTAACTGTGAGAGTTTATAAATCTAACCCTGGGGCTTTATCGCTTGCTAACATATCTGTTGCCTTACATATTCTCATGTTTCAACCATGTATCAACAAAGTAACCCAATGAACATAAGAACATAAGATATGCCATACTGGGTCAGACCAAGGTCCATCAAGCCCAGTATACTGTTTCCAACAGTGGCCAATCTAGGTCATACATACCTAGCAGTTTCCCCAAAAGACACAGGTTCCACAAAGCTTGTACTGGGACAAGCATTGATATCCTGGGTCCCTTCTTAATAATGGTTTATGGACCTTTCCTCCAGGAACTTGTCCAAACCTTTTTTAAACCCAGCTACACTAACAGCCTTTACTACATCCTCCGGTAACAAATTGCAGAGTTTGATTACACGTTGAGTGAAAAAATATTTTCTTTTATTAGTCTTAAATAGTTTACACTGTAGCTTTATTGCATGTCCCCTAGTCTTTCTATCTGTTAACAAAAACAATCGATCTACGTTTAGCCGTTCCACTCCATTCATTAATTTATAGACTTCTATCATATCTCCCCTCAGCCGTCTCTTTTCCAGGTTAAAGAGCCCTAAACGTTTTGGCCTTTCTTCATAGGAGTATCCTTCCATCCCCTTTCCCATTTTGGTGGCTCTTCTCTGAACCTTTTCTAATAACGCTATATCCTTTTTAATATACGGCGACCAGAACTGCACACAATATTCAAGGTGCGGTCTCACCATGGAACGATATAGAGGCATTATAATATCTTTTGTTTTATTTTCCATTCCTTGACTTATGATACCTAGCATTCTATTTGCTCTCTTGGCCGCCGCTGCACACTGGGCCGAGGGTTTTAACATGTTATCCACAATGACCCCTAAATCTTTTTCCTGGGTGGTGGTTCCTAATGTGGAACCTTGCATCGTGTAACCATAGTTTGGGTTGTTCTTCCCTAGGTGCATAACTTTGCACTTCTCCACATTAAATTTCATCTGCCATTTTGATGCCCAGTCTTCCAATTTATCGAGATCCTCTTGCAATTTTCCACAATCCTCTTGGGTTTTAACAACTTTAAATAGTTTTGTGTCATCTGCAAATTTGATAACCTCACTCGTTATTCCCTTTTCCAGGTCATTTATGAATATGTCAAAAAGCAGCGGACCCAGCACAGATCCCTGGGGTACACCACTATTCACCTTTCTCCTTGGGAAAATTGGCCATTTAGCCCTACCCTCTGCTTTCTATCTTTTAACCAGTTCCTGATCCACAATAGTACACTGCCTCCTATCCCATGACTCTTTAGTTTTGCCAAAAGTCTCTGATGAGGGACCTTGTCAAAGGCTTTCTGAAAGTCCAGATACACTATATCAACCGACTCACCTTTGTTCACCTGTTTATTCACACTTCAAAAAAAACATAACAGATTAGTAAGACAAGATCTTCCTTGTCTAAAGCCATGTTGGCTGTCTCCCATCAGGGGCGGCCCAAGGGGGGTGCGGGGCCATGTGCGGAGATTAATTGCGGGGCCTCATTTGCATAGGGAGCCTCATTTGCATAAATACTTGCATAATGTTAACATGCATTTTTAGTAAACATGCTTCTTAATGAGTGTCTGGATAAAGAAAGACTAATAGATTTCTACATTACTATATTCCAGTGCCAACCGCCAGGCCCATTAGGAAGTACTATAAACACTGACCTTTTAGAACTCATAGCAAATCCACCATATCATAACAGCTCTGCCAGGACTCACAAAGCACCAAACCCTACCTATCAAAAGGCAACACTGCAAATATTAAACCAATACATCTCAGAGCATACCAATGCATCTCCTACTGGGGAAAGAGAACAAGTGACATGGTCAAATAGAAACTACATGAACAGAATACCTCAGCTTGGTTAAAATGCAGAATATAGACGGTCACCAAAGAACAAGGGATCACAATTTAGAAATAGGAAGACAATAATTAAACTGGGAACCACAAAAGCCAAACTTGGGATGTACAACAACACTGGAGAAATAAAACTATAAATTAATTTCCTCTTGTACTAAACAAAACACAAAAGATGTTAACAATGCACATTTCCCAGAGCTGATATATTCCAGTTAATAAATTCAAAATAAAAAAGTATTTTTCTACCTTTTGTTGCTTGTGCATTTTCTTTTCAGTTGCAATTGCTCCAGTCACTTTCTTCTGGTTTCTTTGTGTCTTCTGCGAGCTATCCATTTTCCTTTCTTCTCTTTAAATTTTTTTCCAAATTTTTTCTCTATATCTGCTTTAACATACTGATCTTTCCCCTTTTGCTCTTTCCTCCATTTCTTTCCTCATTGCTTTATCATCCACTCAAATTTCACCCTTCCATTCTCAATCTACACTTACTCTTCCAATACCCGGCCCTTCGTAGACTTTTCTTCCCTCCCACACAAAATATCTTTTCCCCTCTCCATTCTCATTTCCCATCCCTTTCTAGTCCTCCCCCAAAATCAGCTCCTTTATAGTTCTAGACCCACCCAGCATCTGCCCCCTTCTAGTCCCAGTCTCCCAAGCTTCCACATCAGCCCATTTCCAGTCCTAGCCTCCCATATGCTGTTTTCCAGTTCCATTCCAGCCCCCCATCAGCCCATTTCCACTCCAAGCTCCCCATCAGCCCATTTCCATCCCTTTTCCAACTCCCATCAGCCCACTTCCAGTCCTATTCCAGCCCCTATCAGCCTATTTCCAGTGTCCTATTCCAGCCCATCACCCATTTGCAGTCTACGTTCCCCCCATCAGCCCATTTCTAGTCCTATCCTAGCTCCTCATCATCCCATTTCCAGTCCTAGCCCCCATATGCTCTTTTCCAGTTCCATTCCAGTCCCTCATCAGCCCATTTCCTCCACGCTCCCCCATCAGCTAATTTCCAATCCTAGCCCCCTCGTCAGCCCACTTCGCCCTATTCCAGCCCCCATCAGCCCATTTCCAGTCCTAATCCAGCTCTTCATCAGCCCATTTCCAGTCCAAGTTCCCCCCCATCAAAGCCCATTTCGTCCATTCCCCCCCACCATCACAGCCCATTTGCAGTCCTATCCCCCCCACATCACAGCCCAATTGTAGTCCATTCCCCCATTACAGCCCATTTCCAGTCTGTTCTCCCCCCCCCCCACCACCACAGCCCATTTCCAGTCTGTTTCCCCCATCCCAGCCCAATTTGTCCGTTCCCCCCATCACAGCCCATTTCCAGTCTGTTCCCCCCCACATCACAGCCCATTTCCAGTCTGTTTCCCCCATCCCAGCCCATTTTCAGTCTGTCCGTCCCCACCATCACAGCCCATTTCCAGTCCTATCCCCCCACCATCACAGACCATTTGCAGTCCTATCCCCCCCATCACAGACCATTTGCAGTTCTCCCCCCATCACAGCCCATTTCCAGTCCGTTCTCCCCCCCCCCCCACATCACAGCCCATTTCCAGTCTGTTTCCCCCCCCCATCACAGCCCATTTCCAGTCCGTTCCCCTCCCCCATCACAGCCCATTTCCAGCCTGTTTCCCCCATCCCAGCCCATTTTCAGTCTCCCCCACCACAGCCCATTTCCAGTCCGTTTCCCCCCCCCCATCACATCACATATCCAGTCCGTCCCCCCCATCACAGCCCATTTCCAGTCCGTTTCCGCCCCCCATCACAGCCCATTTCCAGTCCGTTCCCCCCATCACAGCCCATCCAGTCCTAGCCGCCCCCCCAAAGAGCCCCACGCCGTCTAAGGGGCTGCAGAGGGAGCCTGGGAAGCCCGCGCGAGGCCCCGGCTCCCTCTGCACAGCCCGCCAGCGTGAAGAGCCTTTACCTTCACGCTGGCGGCTGTTTCAATGAAGCCGCGAATGCCGGGAAAGGTTAAAGGCAATGCCCTTTAACCTCTCGCGGCATTCACGGCTTCATTGAAACAGCCGCCAGCATGAAGGTAAAGGCTCTTCACGCTGGCGGGCTGTGCAGAGGGAGCCGGCTCTTCGCGCGGGCTTCCCCGGCTCCCTCTGCAGCAGTCCATTGAGCGAGAATGTGGTTCGCGCGGGGCCCCCTGAAGCGCGGGGCCCTGTGCGAACAACATTCTCGCTCAATGGACGGGCCGGCCCTCTCTACCATTAGGCCATGACTATTGTCACGCCCTCACCACTCGCCTCCAGCTTGGAGGGGCATGGTTGTATAAGGAACTTTAAGAACATAAGAACATAAGATATGCCATACTGGGTCAGACCGAGGTCCATCAAGCCCAGTATCCTGTTTCCAACAGTGGCCAATCTAGGTCATACGTACCTAGCAGTATCCCCAAAAGACACAGGTTCCACAATGCTTGTACTGGGTCAAGCATTGATTATCCTGGGTCCCTTTTTAATAGTGGTTTATGGACCTTTCCTCCAGGAACTTGTCCAAACCTTTTTTAAACCCAGCTACACTAATAGCCTTTACTACATCCTGCGGCAACAAATTCCAGAGTTTGATTACACGTTGAGTGAAAAAATATTTTCTCTTATTTGTCTTAAATAGTTTACCCTGTAGCTTCATTGCATGTCCCCTAGTCTTTCTATATTCTGATAGCGTAAACAATTGATCCACGTTTACCTGCTCCACTCCATTCATTAATTTATAGACCTCTATCATATCTCCCCTCAGCCGTCTCTTTTCCAGGTTGAAGAGCCCCAACCTTTGTAGCCTCTCTTCATAGGAGTAGCCTTCCATCCCCTTCACCATTTTGGTGGCTCTTCTCTGTACTTTTTCTAATAATGCTATGTCCTTTTTAAGATACGGTGACCAGAACTGCACACAATATTCAAGGTGCGGTCGTACCATGGAACGATACAGAGGCATTATAATATCCTTTGTTTTATTTTCCATCCCTTTCTTTTCCCCTTTCAGCCTTAACTGACTAGTTCCCCACAATGCTTTCTGGGAAATGTAGTTTAATTGCGATATATATGGGCTTCAGGTAGAAAGCTGTAGTCGGGCTCCTTGGGTAAGGCAATGACAGAAATTTATTGAGCACAAAAAAAAGAGGTTCATAAATACCACATTCAGGATAACTTCTCCAGGCTTCTTCAAAGTATAACAGGTTATAAGCAAAACAAAACCCAAAACCAAAATGACAGCTAAAAGTATTCTTCAGCTCAGAAAAACATAGCCTTTTAACAGCAAGGCTACCAGCTTCCTTTAGCCTTGCTGGTTAAACCATAAAACCAAAACAGGCTTTCTTCTGTGGCACTTTTCCTTCTTTTACAGTCTCAAACCTTTCCAGGCTGTTTTCCAATTTACAAGCACAAACAAAAACTCCAAACAGGAACAAACTCTCAATGTGCAAGCAACGTTCTATTCAGGTTTCTCAGGAAAATTCAAGAGCAAAAAGAAAGCTTTTTCCTCATAGTTAATTTGCTTCTTGCCGTCTCACTTCACAGGTAGCAGGTGGTTAACAAGCACAATTCACAACTCCCGTTTGTTCTTATGTCTTAGTAAAACTTCCCCTCTTTACCATGTGGGAATTTACAATCCATCTAACTGCTTCTTGTAGTTACCTTTCTCTGGAGGGTTTTCTCTCAGGGCTGGCTTTCCTTCAACCCTTCTGTGGCTAAGACTTGGCACAAAGAGCACTCCATGAGGGTGTCTTCCTCATTCAGCTCAGCATCAGACTCTCCTAGTTGCATAGACTCTGACTCTCCTTCTGGCTCACTGGGCTCTGCTGACAGCCTCTCGTTAGAGCTGAGAGTGTCTCCTGCACCTCTGCACTGCCCAGCATTAGTCAGGCTTCTCCTGCTCTGCTCAGCATTAATCAGGCTTCTTAGGCTCGTACCTGTGCCTCAGCTTGTAACAGCTTCTCTCTCTCCTTCTCCTCTTCTTGCCTTTGCCTCAGCCCTTGCTTCTGGCGTTTCTTCCACCCTCTCTCCTTCTCTTTCTCCTTCCCCATCTTGGCTAAAATCTAACATAGGCTTATATCTCCAGGGTCCTAGCCACACCTCCTCTCTTCCCAGGTGACGGAGATCACTCTGCCTTCTGGCATCTGAGTAATCAGGGAGCTTACTGACGTAAGGGTCTTGGACCTTAGGTCTGTATTCACTCTCCCTTATTTCAGTAGGGGAAACATGAAACCTATTCCAGCTGGGGGGTTTCTGGTTTCTAGGTGAGGTTATGCCTTTGTTCCCCTGACCTTGCAAAATGAGCCCTTTAACTAGGGTGAACTCTTTTCCTTTTTCCCTTTCCCCTAAGTCAGGATAGGCTTCCTTACCACACTATCTACATGCTGAGTAAATTTGTTCTTTATGATGGTTTCTACCATTTTTCCCGGTACTGACGTCAGGCTCACTGGTCTGTAGTTTCCCGGATCACCCCTGGAACCCTTTTTAAAAATTGGCGTTACATTGGCAATCCTCCAATCTTCAGGTATTACAGATGATTTTAATGAAAATTCACAGATTACTAATAGCAGGTCTGCAATCTCATATTTCAGTTCTTTCAACACCCTTGGATGTATACCATCCGGCCCAGGTGATTTGCTACTCTTCAGTTTATCTAATAGTTGTAATACATCTTCCCGATGTATCGATATGTCCTTCAATTCTTCCGCACCTTTAAATACCACTTCAGTCATGGGTAACATCCCTACATCTTCCTCAGTAAAGACAGAATAAAAGAATTCATTCAGTCTCTCCGCTATCGCCTTGTTGCCTCTTAGTGCCCCTTTAACCCCTCTATCATCTAATGGACCACCTGACTCTCTCACAGGTTTTTTGCTACGAATGTACTTGAAAAAGTCTTTATTTCATGTTTTTGCTTCCGCAGCAAGCTTCTTCTCAAATTCTCCCTTTGCCTGCCTTATCAATGCCTTGCATTTGACTTGCCAGTGCTTGTGCTGTTTCCAGGTTTCGTCGTTTGGCTCTTTTTTCCATTTCCTGAAAGATGCTTTTTTGGCAACAACAGCCTCTCTGACCTCACCTTTAAACCATGCTGGCAGTTTTTTGGACTTCCTTCCACTTTTCTTAAAGTGTGGAATACAGCTGGTCTGGGCTTCCAAGATAGTATTTTTCAACAACACCCAAGCTTGATGTAAGTCTTTAACCTTTGCAACTGCTCCTTTTAGTTTTTCCTTAACTATTTTCCTCATTTTATCATAGTCTCCCTTTCAAAAGTTAAAAGGTAGTACTGTGGATTTCCTTACTATCCCTCCTCCACTAATTAAATAAACGCAATCATGCTATGATCACTATTGCCAAGTGGCCCCAACACCCTTATCTCTTGCACAAGATCTGGTGTTCCACTAAGGACTAGGTCTAATATGGCTTCCCCTCTGGTCGGTTCATGAACCAGCTGCTCCAAGAAACAGTCATTTATTTCATCTAGGAACTTTATTTCCCTAGCATGTCCTGCCGTGACACTGACCCAGTCGATACCGGGGTAATTAAAATCTCCCATTATTATTACTGCGCTGTAACTTTTGTTAGCTTCCTTGATTTCTTTGAGCATTTCATCATCCATTTGTTCATTCTGGCCAGGCGGTCGATAGTACACCCCCACTGCCATCGCCTTCCCCTTTTTACATGGAATTTCAATCCATAGAGATTTTACAGCAAGTTTTGTTTCCTGCAAAACTTTAATCCTTTCTGACTCAATGCCCTCTCTAACATAGAGCGCAACCCCTCCACCAATTTGATCAGCTCTATCATTGCGATATAGTTTGTACCCACATATCACAGTGTCCCACTGGTTGTCCTCCTTCCACCATGTCTCTGATATTCCAATCATATCTAAGCTCTCATTTAATGCTATATATACTAACTCTCCCATCTTATTTTTTAGACTTCTAGCATTTGCATACAAGCATTTTAGAGACTGTATTTTATTCATATTAATTTGGCTATTGGTAGACATGGGTAATTTGGGATCTTTAAACTCTGTCTGCTCCATACTCAAGGGCATTTGGGCTACTTTACTCTTTTTTGGAACCTTTCTGCTTTTGGTAGTATCCTTCAAGGATACATTCTTCCGAATCATCCTCTCTTGGACGACTGTCATCTTTCCCCTATTATCTAGTTTAAAAGCTGCTCTATCTCCTTTTTAAAGGTTAATGCCAGCAGCCTGGTTCCATCCCGGTTAAGGTGAAGCCCATCCCTTCAGAAGAGCCCCTTCTTTCCCCAGAATGTTCCCCAGTTCCTAACAAATCCAAAACCCTCATCTCTGCACCATTGTCTCATCCACGCATTGAGACTCCGGAGCTCTGTCTACCTTTTGGGTCCTGCGCGTGGAACGGGAAGCATTTCAGAGAACGCTACCTGGAAGTTCTGGATTTCAACTTCCTACCTAAAATCCTAAATTTAGCCTCCAGAACCTCCCTACCACATTTTCCTATGTCATTGGTACCGACATGTACCAAGACAGCAGACTCCTCCCCAGCACTATCTAAGACCTTATCTAGGTGGCGTGTGAGGTCTGCTACCTTTGCACCAGGCAGGCATGTTACCAGGCGATCCTCACATCCACCAGCCACCCAGCTATCTACATGCCTAATGATCGAATCACCAACTATAATGGCTGTCCTAACCCTTACCTCATGGGCACATGGCCCTGGAGAAACTTCCTTGGTGCGAGAGGGTTTTACATCTCCTGGAGAACAGGTCCTAGTTACAGGATCACTTCCTGCCACACCAGGGTGATGCTCTCCTGTCACGTGACCTCTCTTCTCCATGGCAACAGGGATGTTGCCAGACTGGAGATGGGACTTCAGGACTATATCCCTGTAGGTCTCGTCTATGTACCTCTCTGTCTTTCTTATGTTTTCCAAGTCTGCTACTCTAGCCGCTAGAGAACGGACTTGTTCCTGAGAGCAAAGAGGTCCTTGCACCTAGTGCACACATAAGACCTCTCACCAACTGGGAGAAAATCATACATGTGGCACTCAATGCAAAAGACTGGAAAGCTCCCATTTCGCTGCTGGACTGCTGTCTGCATCTTAGTTTTAAGCTTGTGCAACTATAACAAGTTGAGGACACTGCAACACAGACCCTTTTTATTTATTTATTTAGACAGTTTTGTATCCCGCCTTATCCTTCAATCAAAGCGGTCACAACACAATTGGGGGATACATTTAACAAGTGGGGATATGAGACACAAACACACTAATACTTACAGGGAACATGGGCAATGGAGGGTTAAGTGGCTTGCCCAAGACCACAAGGAGCACCTGTGGGACTAGAAACCCCAGTCCTTCCGGCCCAAGGTTGCTGTCCTCTAGTGGGATTTGAACCCCCGACCTTCCGGCCTGAAGTACCTTGCCCCAACCACTAGGCTACTCCTCCCTGCCCACTAGGCTAAATGAACTAAATGATTTCCAAACAGTCTTCCAAGTACTGATATTGCCCTACTTTGATTTCTGTAATGCCATCCAAGGTATTTTGAATAACTCCTTACATCCCCTTGTTGAAACTACTGCTGACATTGTTGCTGTTGCTGCTGATACTGTTGCTGTTATTGATGACCTTCTGCCAGAATCTGGAGGAGATTCTCCATCCTGGCTTGTCACTGTTCTCTTGTTACACCACCGCAGCTTCCTCTTCTGCAGCTGAGTTAACCCTGCAATATTCCAGCTCCAACAAACTTTTAGCGGCTTCTAGTGGCCAAAACGAAGCCTGCCTGTCCGGCAGTGACTATATCTTCTTCAAACTCCCGAACTAGGGCGAGACTAATCCTTTTAGCCCATATAAACAAACAAAAATAAATCCTACTGTAGAGGCCCAACCCTGGAGGGACATGAATTTGTCCTCAGTCACGTGGTTAGAGGAAATCCCCAAGCTGCCATCATATGTGGTACTGTGATGTGTGGTGGGAAGGGTTTTTTTTTTACAACACAGGCCAGACAGTAATTCGGGGAACAAAAGCAGTTTTTATTGTCTCCCAGCTTGTTAAACCTCTATAAAGCAAACTCAGAACAGACAGCGGTTCAGGGAAAACAAAAACAGCTTTACTTCTCAGCTAGTTGAATCTCCTCAATTTGGTTCTCCTGGCCCTTCCTCCAGCCCTCAGATCTCCTCTGCATGGCTTTCCTTGGAAGAACTTCTGGCTCCATGGGCCTCTCTCCTTCCTGCAGCCTGCTGTGTTCTTAAACTCTCCCTGTGAGCCATGTCCTCCCAGCCCTGAACTCTGGGCTGCAGACTTTCTGAAAGGGGACTGTTGATAATCCCTTTGGAGAGGGATCAGCAACATTCTATAGATCCCATCAGAACTCCAATAAAACCAATCGCTCCTGCATCACCAATTGGTAAATGAGTAGTTTTAAGCCCAGAAGATTCTCAAGAAACGGCAAGGAATCCCAATTTATCCATTAGTGTCTTTAGCACCCAGCATAAACTATCACCATCGTAGGTCTACTGCACAGCCAAACAGGAGACGACCAAGCAGATAAGCAAGAGACAAAGCACGCTAGTGCCTCAAGCAGTCCATCTCAGTTAAGGTTGCCAGATGTCCCCGATTTTTGGGGCTTGTCCCTAGTTTTGAGGTAGTGTCCCTGATTACGTGGACTATAACCACTTCTTGTCCCCGATTCCAGCGGGGACAAAAGCAAAGGGCATTGCTTCTCCTGTATACCTCTCTAATGTGGTCTTCTCCATCCTAGTAACAGAAGATGCAAAATTAACTTTTCTGAAAAAAGAGGAGGCATTTTAGAAATATATAGATTATTTATGTGTATAAAATAACATTTAAGCAGATATGTATGCAGGTTTATAACTTGAGAAGGGCTGCTACTGTCTTTTTATAAACTTTTGAAATTACTGAATGATTACTGCTTTAATCAAAATATATTGGGAAAAGATGTCCAAGGAGAGAAGACCATTGCCCCTCTCAGCTCAGCCCATCCCTGCCTAGGTATCCCAGATTTGCTCTCCAAAAGCTGGCAACCCTAATCTCAGTTGCACGGACTAGCTTGGTTTTGCAGCAGGTGCTGGCCTTAAAACATGGAGACAGTTCCACTGAGCCCGGAAATGACCTAGCTGGACACAAAGTGGCAGGTCATCCTTGCGGCTCAGGCCAGTTCATCATTACCTAGCTGACACTGCCAAAGCTGGTAACAGAAGAGTTAGCTCCAATTTGTTATTTGTCTTGGGTTGCTGTGGCACGTCAGAGCAGTTGCTGTGTTATCTACCCTCTCTCAGTCTGAGCATATTAAAGCTGTGGCTATCTTATACCACTAACACAGTGCCGTGATGTAATTCCTGACAATTACTCCTTATGGGCTGCGGCACGTCAGAGCAGTCTGTTGCATCTGTCCAGGTTATGTAAAAATTGGAGACTCTGGCCTCGGAACAGCAGAGGATATGGGCAGTCACAGAACTAAAAGGCTCAGATCCTGAGGTTTGTCTGTACACAGCTTGGTTTCTTTTCAAAACCGACTTGAAAGGAGTTTAAATAACAGTGTCAGTGCTAACAAGAATCAAGGGATTGAGCTGTTTAGTCACTAAAACTTTGACCTTTAACCTCTAGATTAAACTGAACCAAGCTCTTCAAGGCAGTTGCTGGCCTCAGTGTACTCAAGTGTAAATGGTTTGGTGCCAGCCTTTTAGAGGTAATTTGATTAAGATCTTTCAAGGTTCTTATAAAATTGTATGGCTTCATACTCGCACAAAGGGTCCCCACAAAGAAGGTGTGCCCCTGCATTCATGTGGCCTATGCGTAGACATTCCCAGGGCTGTAGTTTGTGCACTGGAGTAATGGAGTTGCGATGAACACGCCAAGTTTTATAAAATACAAGTTTGCACACAATGGGGGTAATTTTATAAGGAGCTACCTAGATTTAGGCAGCAAGAACATGCACAAATGGGATTTCTTTTAGTAATTTACCCATATAACCTGCATGGAACAGCAGGTACAACTGTAAACAAAGGCACAGAGAGGGGGGTAACCTGCACGGGGTGACAGATACCACCCTAAACAAAGGCACAGAGAAGAGTAACCTGCATGGAGTGGCAGGTACAAATCTAGCCGCTTTATTGGGCAGATTGGATAGACTATACTGGTCTTTATCTGTTCAAAAGAAAAGATCACCTTGTGCGCTTTGCACCACACTATCATTTTTGTCGGGCCAGAAGGTCAGGAGAGGGATACAAACATTTCCCCTCTCGGATGACCATAATGTCCCTTTTTATTCAAATGTAAATTAAAACGCCTTCACTTATCTGAAAGGCAGTCCAAACAGCATAAAAGGAAATTTTTGGCATGAAAATGATCCTCCACGTTCTGTATCACATGACATGCATATTTCGAGCCCGCTCCCGGCTCTGTATCAAGTGTGGTCAATGTTTCTTCAGCAGGATCACCAAACACTCTACCAAACCAAGAACTGCCGCTGCAACTGCCAAACATTTTAAAGTGCCTGCACAGCATTTCAGAGAATAATGGCAATAATGTTTAGAATAACCAATCAGAACCCAGGGGATATCCCACAGAATCGGGGAAGCCCTGTAGTGATTGATTAAGACTCAGACACTCATTTTCCATATTTAAACCACCGGGGCTAACAGTATTTAAAGCAAAAATCCAACTATTGCAGTCTTTAGATACGATCCGCTCCACGAGGATCTCTAAGAGCATAATCGATGACTCTCCATCGTAGATCAGAAAATGTGTGGCCCTGTGATAGACAATGTTCAACCACAGGAGCTGAACAAGTAGATGTCTGAATTCTGGAAGCATGTTCCTTCAGCTGTGTTTTCAAAGGGCGAGTAGTACGACCAATATACAATAAAGCACAAGGGCACTTTAAAAAAATACACAACAAAACTGGTAGAACAACTGCTGCACCAAAAATATTTATAGAACCGGCCCAAAACAGGGTCTTGCCAAGTGTCATCTTCCATGGTGGTATGGCAGTATAGGCAAGAACCACAAGCAAAATGACCAGTAGTAATTCCAGCCCTTGTTTCAGGACAATCTACCGGCATTGCGGACCTGACCAAAAAATCACCTAGGTTAGACTTCTTATGCTATGGTAAGAGGTTTACAAAAACATGGATGAAGATATAGCACTGTCCAGTACTTACAAAGTAACTGAACAACCTTTGAAGTGTGCTGCATGAATGGTAATATACCTACCAACTTCTCATTCATCTGCCTGGGGTGATCAGCCTCCGTCAATAGCTACTCATGATGGACATAACAAGTCCAGGTATAAGCTCTTTTAATAATATGTGAAGGATATCCCCTAGCCAAAAGCCGTTCACGCAAATTCCGGGCTTGATGATGAAAATCATCCATAATGGAACATATGCAGCAAAGTCGCAGGAACTGTCCAAATTGGAGCCCTCTACGTAATGGTGCTGGATGATGACTGTGGAATCGTAGCAAACTATTATGTTGTGTGGGTTTTCTGAATAGCATGGTACATAAAGACCCAGACTGTTTGTAAATGGAAATGTCCAAAAAAAATCAGCTGATTGATCATGAACAAGCACTGGATTGAAACCCCTATACAACCGCCTCATAACAAGATGTCATTTAGCTTAGTATCTATATATTGTAAATAGCTATAGTGTTGTAAACAGTTAAATGTAAAAAGTTCTTATACCATTCCTTGTAAGACTTGTTCTGTTTCGCTGCAAACCACTTTGATAAATTGAAAAGCGGTATAAAGAAATGTTAAATTAAATAATAAATAAATGTGAGCCGTGAATTTGATATTAGGCTTGACTGCATTCAACTAGGATATAACTTGATGTAACAATTTCAGAGAAGACATCTACGAAAAAAAGATATCATCAAGAAAGCTCTGCCAGAGCTTTTGGCTAGGGGATACCCTTCACATATTTAAAAGAGCTTAAACCTGGACTTGTTATATCCATTGTGAATGGCTATTGACGGAGGCTGATCACCCCGGACAGATGGATGAGAAGTTGGTAAGTATATTACCATTCATGCAGCACACTTCAAAGGTTGTTCATTTACTTTGTAAGTACTGACCAGTGTTTTGGTATATTTTTAAAGCAAAGTTACATTCTTTTTGGTGCTTTAGTAGAAATATTTTCTGTAGTGTAAGGTTTTAAACTCTGGTAACCTCAGCTTTTGGGAACTGCTGACACCTAATCAGGAGTTAGTGGGCCTGATTAGCCTGTGAATGAAGTGAGAGCAGCTGAGGCCTGCATAAATGGCTTTCAGAGCCCTGCCCTATTGAGGCATTCCTAACAGGGGCTCTACAGGTCAAAACAACGGTAAGGATTTAAGGGTTTATTTTTATTAAATTGCTAGCTCTGTGACTGGGAGCTCTTAAAAGCGTTTTGGTATATTTTTAAAGCAAAGTTACATTCTTTTTGGTGCTTTAGTAGAAATATTTTCTGTAGTGGAGTAGGTTTTAAACTCTGGTAACTTTCTCAGCTTTTGGGAACTGATATGGAAGGACAGACTAGATAGGCCATGTGGTCTTTTCTGTCATCATATTTCTATGTTTCTATGTTTCTACCATAGCTACACCCAGAGGTCTAACCTACGTGATTTTTTGGTCAGGTCTGCAATGCCAGTAAATCATCCTGAAACAAGGGCTGGAATTTACTCCTAGTCATTTTGCTTGTGGTTCTTAGCTATACTACCATACCACCATGGAAGGTAACATTTGGCAGGACCCTGTTTCGGGCCGGTTCTATAAATATTTTTGGTGCAGCAGTTGTTCTACCAGTTTTGTTGTGTATTTTTTACAGTGCCCTTGTGCTTTATAGTATATTGGTCGTACTACTCGTCCTTTGAAAACACGGCTGAGGGAACATGCTTCCAGAATTCAGACATCTACTCATTCAGCTCCTGTGGTTGAACATTGTCTATCACAGGGCCATGCATTTTCTGATCTATGATGGAGAGTCATCGATTATGCTCCTAGAGATCCTCGTGGAGGGGATCGTACCTATAGACTGCAATGGTTGGAACAAAAGTGGATTTCTGCTTTAAATACTGTTAGCCTCGGAGGTTTAAACATGGAAAAGGAGTGTCTGAGTCTTATCTGAGTCTTAACCAATCACTACAGGGCTTCCCCGATTTTGTGGGGTATTCCCTGGGTTCTGATTGGTTAGTCTAAACATTATTGTCATCTGTTGCAGCCTATGAAATGCTGTGCAGGCACTTTAAAATGTTTGGCAGTTGCAGCGGCAATTCTTGGTTTGTCAGAGTGTTTGGTGATCCTGCTGAAGAAACACTGACCACACTTGATACAGAGCCAGGAGTGGGCTCGAAACATGCATGTCGTGTGATACAGAACTTGGAGGATCATTTTCATGCCACAAATTTCCTATTACGCTGTTTGGACTGCCTTTCAGATAGGTGAAGGTGTTTTAATTTACATTTGAATAAAAAGGGACAATTGAATAAAAAGGGACGTTATGGTCATCCGAGAGGGGGAATGTTTGTACCTCTCTCCAGACCTTCTGGCCTGAAAAAAATTATAGTGTGGTGCACAGCGCAAAGGGTGATCTTTTCTATTAGGTCTTTATCTTCCGTCATTTACTATGTTACTATGTTAAATAAGTGCACCCATCCTAGTCCCCATTCTATAGATCTGAGCATAAACATGACAGCATGTATTTTCACTGTAGGCGTGCACAAGGCAGAGTTTGGGCAGAGTATAGGTAGGGCACAAGGTTAGACGTGTAAATTATAAAATACTATAATTTACACACCTTTTATAGAAATCTAGGCCCAGGCATTTCCACTAGCTCTAGACACCTAGGGGCATGTTTACTAAAACCCCGCGAATGTGCGGATCCCGGTAGTGTGCGGGTGCCATATAAGGAGTGGGCGTTCCCCGCTAAAGAAGAAATGCCGGAATTTACATATGCGCTAAGGTACGCGGCGCCCATGTGCGCCCCGCACCTTAGCGCATGAGATAGCTGCGTGGAAGGCATAAGTGGCGCGCTGAAGTGTAAGGAAAAGAGCAGAGCCACAGCACAATGGTTAAGACACTGACCAAGGGAGCAAGGGTTCAATCCCCCACAGTGCCCAATGAAGACAGCTGGCTGAGGTGTTAATTTATGAGGCGCAGAAATACTGGGCATCATAAGGCGGCGCACTAATGTTTTTGGTGGCATATTAATACTGGCATAAGGCGGTGCGCTGATGTTTATGGAGGCATTATAATACTGGGCGGTATAAGTGGCGCGCTGATGTGCAGGAAGAAGAGCAGAGCCACAGCACAATGGTTAAGACACTGACCAACAGTGCATGGATCAGGGGTTCAATTCCCCACAGTGCCCAATGAATACGGCTAACTGAGGCATTACTTTAGAAGCCAGTGTAATATTGGGCAGCAGAAGGTGGTGCACTGATGGCCATAAGGCGGTGTGCTAATGTTTTAGGAGGCTTTTAAATATTGAACGGCATAAGGCGGCGCGCTGATGTGCAATCACAGGAACAGAACCACAGCACAATGGTTAAGACACTGACCAATGGTGCAGGGATCAGGGGTTAAAGTGCCCAATGAACAAGGCTGGCTGAGGCATAACATATTATGGGTAAGATTGCTTTAGGAGGCATTTTATTCATATTTTAATTATCACTACTAGCAAACGCACTCTCAAAGCGTGTTAACATAAGGCGCCCTATAAGGCACTCCATAGGGCACATTATAAATTGCACTGTCCGCCACAGCACCCTAAAATGTCCCCTATAGGGCACCCTATAGGTTGCATCACAGGAGAATGTATAGTGCACCTTATATGGAC
Source organism: Ichthyophis bannanicus (assembly GCA_033557465.1). Classification (NCBI taxonomy): domain Eukaryota; kingdom Metazoa; phylum Chordata; class Amphibia; order Gymnophiona; family Ichthyophiidae; genus Ichthyophis; species Ichthyophis bannanicus. The sequence continues at coordinate 43,284,833 of CM066042.1, read as the reverse complement.
GGGAACCATAAGGTGCCCTATAGGGCGCCCTATAAAGCACCCTCAGAGGCACCTTATGGGTACAGTACGCTGAGGGCATTTTTGCTGGCATCAAAATATGTACATTAAATAAAATGCATTGAACAACCCTATCAAATAACTCCACTGTGGGATTGAACCCATGACCTCTGGCTTCAGAGGCAGTGAAGTAACCATTGGGCTACAGCTCTATAGCTGCTAGAAAGCCACTGGCTGGCTGCAGAGAGCATGCACGTCACCACACAGACAGTCTGCTGTGGTCACCAGGATAGGGTAGCCCACCCATACCCTTGATGCACTGCACATGCAAATCAGCTGTCCACAGATGAACACAAGATGGGCAATGCACCCCCACAGCACCTCGGCCTGGTAGAGGGAAGTGACCATGTGCACCCACACACCACCTCGGCCTGGTAGGGGGTACTGACCATGTCTTTTACTGGCACAGAGTAGCTACACACTGTCACATTGTGCGGGTACTGTGCTCACCCTGAGGGTGCAATGAGGCATCCAGGACCAGGTCCACAACACCTTCCATAACTGCAGGTGGCTATGCCGGAGGTCCAAAGCAGTGTTAATGTGTGAGATAGGTAGTTTCTTCACAAACACCTTGGATATCTCTGTCTGTTTCAGTCAGATGTAGCCCCTATGGACTCCTAGGTGGGCTATGTACCCCCCCAGGGCTGAGGGTGGCAAACAGGGTCTTCTATCAAGAGATCCACATTCTACCTCCCTGCAAAGGTGGCAGTAGAGGGGTCCATCAACCCCAGTCCTGCTGAGGAACAGACACCCCACAACGTAGTCAATGCAGCTCCATACACATCCATAACACAATAGCAGACAGATATTATGCCTGGAGATGGTGAGCTGCACCCCACCACTATCTGATATTTTCCTGCAGCAAGTCATCACTCTCTGCACCCTGCAAGCTGCTCCATCATGACACATACCAGCTGCAAACAGTGTGCTAGTTAGTCCACAGTGCATGTTGTTAGTGGAGATGCGTGCACCCAGAACTGGGATGTCAACATACACAGCAAGCAGATAAATCAGTGACTGGGCCCCAAAAGGAAACCCATATCTCTCACATGAGAGAAATATAGCACTATGGGGTTGCCTAGCCATGCTGTGGTCACTGCACAGTCAGGGTGAGAGTGATCTCTCAGCAGGACATACTGAGGCCACCCTGTCTGTGTAGGTGATGGCCGGGCACTAAAATGTCCCAGTCAGTGCCCTATGCCCTGTGCAGATGCACCCTGGCCAGGCCACCCCGTCCGGCCTATACCCATGGTACCTTGCTCCTCATTATGCATATTGGCAGCCCAATACTGGCAACATTGCTGGCAGTGTGGGCTGTGGAAGGTGTTTGCAGCCACCACACACTGGATAGGCAGACAGACAGCCACCCCCACACCTATGCCAGCATTGTACTACTATAGAGGAGTCCAGCAGCCATACCCACCACACCAGTCCTGGGCACAGTACAGGCATGGATATGGTACGCTCTACTGTTGGGGGTCACTCCCCAGGGTAGTAAACACTGTCAGAGACCAGACCTGAAGCGCACACCACAGACATCACAATTATTGTTATGGTGGAGATCAATGAGCAAAATGTGCTTAACGTAGGAATTGATATCTGCCAGTTATCATGGGCAACGTTTGGTAGCTGTGTGCCATATACCCAGGTGTAGGGTGGCAGTGCTAAAGTATGCAACTGCTAGTATTGGGGGATACAGGCAGGGCCCAATGTCCTGCCTCTCCAGGAGGCATTGGCCAATGGGGCCTGGGGGGGGGAGGGTGTCTGGCCCTGTTGGCTGCTGCTTTACGCAGAGTGTCCCAACTCCAGTCCTGGTGTTCCAACCACTGTTCGGGTTTTCATGCTGTCCCTCATAGATATGCATGAGCTACATCAGCATACCATGGGGGTGGTGCATAGATATGCAGCACAGGCATCCTTATTAGAGGCAGCATGGATCCTGAATGGTGTGGGGCCCTCCAGGACTGCATTTGGGAGACTCTGCTCTAGGTAATGCGGCTGTTCATGGTGTCTGTGTTTGGTGTGGTAAAATATAGGCGTATGAACCATACGTATGTTCTTAGCAATAAAGGTTTGTCCGTACTATCACGGTTTAGTTGTAGGTAAAATATGTGGACTGGATTGGCAGTAGCTACAGCTGGGCTTTAAACCTGTGACTTTCTGTTCCTGCACACACTGTCTGTGTGCACTGCACCACTGTGTTGCCACAGATATGCTGTGTTCCCTGGGGAGTCCATGACTGTACATCCGACAGAGCCTGTCTGTTGCGGTGGACGGTGCAAGCCTGCACAGGCCTAGACCACTGTCTGCTGTGGTTTGCAGCCACTGCCCCCTCCACCACCTGTACCCTTCCGCCAACATGCAGACATGTCCCTATCTAGAAAAAAGCATATGACCTGATTGAGTTGTGGCACTCCAGGACTGAATTTGGGGGACTCGGCTGTAGGTAATGCCCATTGTTATGGTTTGTGCGTGGTGTAGGGTAAAATATAGGTGTTGGAACCATGCTCATGTTCTCTGCCATACAGGAGTGTCTGTACTATCACTGTTTAGTGGTGGGTAAAACTATGGGGACTGGGGTGGTAGGAGCCCCAGCTGGGATTTGAACCTGTGACCCTATGGTCTTACAGGCACTGGCTGTGTCTGCTGCACCACACTGTAGCTACAGAGATAGTGCAGTCTCTGGAGATAGGAAACCTGGCCGCACGAGTCAGACACCCTGCTCTGCACAATTTTACTGTGGGCTCGTTTACCTTGTATGGGGACAGGGGTGCAATTAAACCTCACAAATGACCTCCAAAACCTGTGGAAAAAAACAAAAACCAAGCTGGGAAACAGTGATATCAATGGACAACATGAAAAACACTCCCAGGAAAGCTCCATTAAAATGCAGTGATTTTTGAACGAGTCTACAGAGCGTAGACCCTTCCAAAAATCATTTCTTTTTTTTGGAGCTTTCCTGGGAGTGTTTTTTATGGTTGCCCATTAATATCACTGTTGCCCAGCTGGATTATAATTTATTTGGAATTTTTTGTGGTCATTTTCAATTTATATTTGCTATTTTGTTCTGTGCACATGTATCACACTGCTCACGTTTTACAGGTTTCCCCTGTTTTGCTGTACATTGCTGACGTAAATGGTTTCTCTTCCCTTTAAATGCATTCTACCGCGAGTGTTTCACTCGCGGTAGTTTTTACTTGAAAATTCGGCCACGCTCCTGTGCGGGGAGCCTCTCCCCTCCCACTTTCCACCCATTTACCCCGTCCCTCCGCCCCTCGGGGGCCTTCCTCCGCCCTCCATTAGCCGTTCCCCGCCTCTATCGCATATGAGCGCCCCGCACACGTGCGTGTTTTCGTCGGACATGTGCGGGGCCCGTTAATGTGACCCGCACGCATGCGGGGTGCTTAAGAGCACTTAAGTGCATCATTTTAGCACGCTCAAGTGCGCCCCGCACAAGTGCGCATTTTAGTAAACATACCCCTAAATCGGCTCTAACGCGAGGGTTTCACTTGCGGTATTTTTTATGCCGAAATTCAGCCCCGCTCCTGTGCAGGGAGCCTCTCCCCTCCCACTCTCCACCCATTGACCCCGTCCCCCCGCCCCTCGGGAGCCTTCCTCTGCCCTCCGTAAGCGTTTCCCCGCCTCTATCGCACATCAGCGCCCCGCACACGTGCGCCGGCCCGTTAATGTGACGCACAAGTGCACGGCGCTTAAGAGCACTTAAGTGCATCATTAGCGCATGCTCTTGTGCGCCGCGCACGTGTGCGCGGTTTAGTAAACATACCCCTTACTTTCCTTTCTAAACTAGTGTCTAAGTGAGAGCCTACTTTCAGGCATGAAGTAGATGCCTGCTTATAAAATTACCCTCTACATCTGCATACACACTTTTACATCTTTTTTGGAGTAAATGTAAATTTGTGCATGGGCATTTTGGTGCTGTTGGGGTTGGTTCTGGGAGCCTATTCTTAAAGGCACATGTTGTTATTATTCAGTTGAGTGATGACTCATGGTGACCCTCTGGATAGCTGTCCTAAACTGTATTTGGTCTTCATTCAGGCGGCTCATTGTTGATAGAGTGGCATCCATAGCTGCTGTTACTGCATTGATTCATCTCATTGCTGGCCTTCCTCTTTTGTGTTGACCTTCAGCCTTGCCAAACATGATATCTTTCTCTAATGATCTCTCTCTTCATATGATGTATCCAGAGTATGAAAGTAAAGTCTTTTCATCTGAAGAAATCTTTGGTTTGATCTTCTCTATTACCGACTGGTTTGTTCTTTGGGCAGTCCATGATATATACAGTATTCTAGGCCAGCACCATAATTCAAAGGCATTGATTTTCTTCCTATCTTTTTCACTGTCTAACCTTCGCATTCATAAGATGTTATTGAAAATATCATGACTTGGAGAAGTCAAATTTACACGTGTCCGGCATGGTCATGTCTGTGTTACACAGGGGTATGATGAAACTGTGTCCAGGGCAGTAATAAAAAGATCCACACACAAAATCAAGAAGTGAATGAAGTGGTCACAGGTGCTTTTATTCACAAATCCCTATGCGTTTTGGCATTAGCCTTCCTCAGGGGAAATGAGCTTCAAAATAGAACATAAATCATAGTTAATAAAAAACTTAATACAGCATTAAATAACATATATTATTTAAAATCATAAATAAATTGAAAAGCATAAAATGTGAGACAAACACAATTATAAGAAAGGGTAAGGCTGAGCATAAAAGGGAGTAACAGCAATAGATTGCATGAGAACAAGGTCAAAAGTCAAAACGAAGTACATAACGAGCAAATAGCTCATAATCAAAGACAGAGAGATGATGAGGATAGGAGGAATCAACTTTTATAGATGTCAAAACTTACTTATAAAGTACTATTGTGTGCAAACTGTGTAAGAGCACAATTCAATCTCAAATAGTAACAGATATTTCATGCTGCAGGTCGCTTACCGGGCAGCACGAAATATCGCCACTACCCAAGTAGCGACTGTCGCGGCCTCTGCTGCTCTGTGGAATGCCCATGAGATGCCGCAATGCTAAGCGGGCAGCACCAGGTCATGTAGGGGAGAGGATTGGGGATATTCAGCGGCATTAAACTGTGTCAGTGCCATTCAATATCCCACTGAGCGGCATTTATACGGTTTACAGGGTTGTAAACTGTGTAAATGCCTTTGAATATCGGGCCCATAGCAACCAGAATTGCACCAATACAAGTTCGAGTTTATAGATCACTGTTAACAGTTTTGTACATAGTTCTAATGAAACGTTTTATGTAAACTGCCTTGAGAATCTGAAAGCGGTATATAAAAAATGTTAAATAAATAGATGGATGCAGTGCTACTTAGACATATAAATCCCCCAGTGATGCTGCTTGTAGAGCAGATGCACGTCTTTGCAGTTGACTCGGAGCAGATGTAAATTTGCAAGGACGCATTTAGACGCTACAGGGAGTCATTATAGGAACCTGTTTCATAAAGCTACATAGATGGCCCACAGCATCAACATAGGCTCCCTGTTATTTAGTTATGGGTCTCCTGGTTTCCATATCTCTGCCATCCTGTTTCTCGGCTCTTGTGAGTCTCATCACTCTGGGAAATGATTTGTGCTTTCAGCATGTGAGGTCTTTAGTGAGGACATTTTTTGAGATAACACTAATTATTTTTGATCACTGGACAAATTCATTTTCACAAATTTTGTTTTGCACTATTTTATGCTATGTTTGAAAAATTGTTGCAGTATAAAGAATATTATGGACTGGTCCAATGATTATATGAGAGGCGATCTATTAATTTGAAAATCTGGTGGCCTCCCATATGTATGAAGGTCCTGTTCATTGAGTATTAAAGTTTGGAAATATTTAGGAACTAACTTCGGGGGATGTTTGCGGAAGTGCTCTAAGGGTTTGCCATGTGCTAAAAATCCTGTGCTACTGGTTAGCGTGCAATTAGGCGGGAATTGGGCAGGTGGGAGTAGAACATGGGCTTTGACGGCGAAGTGCAATGAGCGCAGGCATCTATGGTATGTAGTAACATGGTTGTTGCCATTAGAGTGGGCGCACTTAACGCTACCTCAATGGGCAGAGTTAGGTGAATGCTGGTTAGCTCAGTGTGATGCACTAACAGCAGGGGGACGGGTGCACATGTCCCCCTGAAGTCATTATGGGCCTCTGCGCTAGAATCGCAGAACAATTGCTCACTAACTTAGTACAATTTAGTAAACATGCTCCTTGGCTATTTTGAGTGTTAGAAAACAGGAATAAATAGATGCTTTTCTGAAATTTTGCATAGGTTCCCCATTATGAAATTACCCTTGTGTGTGGACTTTATGATGAGAGGTTGCTGCAAGAGAAGAGACTAATGCATGCCCTATTTCCAGCAATCTAGGGGTAAAATGTGATGCCATGTTTCTTAGTTAACACTTTTCAGCATTAACCAGCCAAAGTTTAGCTGGGCCATAATAGCCACACAAATAGATGGCCTAATTCTAGCTATTAAATCTTGACTGGCTAAGAGAATTTTCAGCTTAACATTTTCCTCAATATAACGAGCTACAATTAGCTAGGTATCATATCTGCTAAATGGCCCTTTAAAAATTTAGCCCAAAGGCACCATCTACTCTCTGTTTCTGCCACTACAACACAGCTGGGTCTCCCTCTCACTTCCCCTCCCTCTCTGCTTCTGCCACATAGTTAAAGTCATTCGGACTCTCCCCCTCCCCCTTAGTGCTACAGCACACCTGAGTCTCTCCCACTCTTGCTGGCGCTGCAGGGTAAGATAGACAGGTGCAGTCTGCATAGGGAACTGTTCCATGGGAGTCTGGCTGGCTCTCACTCTTCTTCTCATCTGTCATCAGAGAAATCTCCCAAATATGAGCTGAATGCAGAAGGCTGGGACAGTGTTTGCAGTGAGGAACCAGGAGGAGGGGGAGGGGAAAGGATGATAACATATCCTGAGCAGAGGGCGGCTCAAGGCAATCTGAGATGAGCCCCCCTCAAGACACCCAAAAGGGAGCTCCTCAGGCAACAGGAGGGGACACTCCTGTCGGAACACTGGTCAGGCGGTTTCCCCAAGAAAAAAGAAAGCTATATAATTTAAAAAGTAATCTTTACAATCACTGGCTCTACTTAGCTCAAATAGTAGCAACTTAATTATGTAGTTTGAGACTCTAATACAAAAATACCAGCCCCCGATACTGCTCGCTCAGGACCATCATACTGTTATAAACATATTTTGTTATCTATTGTACATAAATTCTTGTGGGTCTTCCCCAACAATGGGTGAAGAAAAGAACTTTAACATTTCTTTAGAGAATTCACCATACAAAAATAAATTCTCAGCGTAATATTCAGTCCACAGACATCAACAGCTTTTGCCACCACAGGCAAAAAAATATCTGAATATTCAGCAACACGACCTGGATAGAGAGCGCTGCTGAATAGCCAGACTGTGTGACTACTTCTGTCTCTATATAATCACTGCCATTAACAAGACAGTGGTGGTTTTCATCCTCTATCCAGCTTTTTTGCTGTCCTAAGTTATCTAGACAGCAGCGTTGTAAATTGTCACTCTCCAGTTAATTAGTATCTCACTCTGCCCTTCGACTTCGCTAACACTGCGGTCTACGATGATATTCAGTGGCTAGTGCTGCTACCGGGATACATGCTCTTCTATACTGCTTTCAGGCACAGAACTTGTATTTAAAAGCCACACAGAATTACCTTCCTTGTAATGGAGTCCCTCTCAAGAATGCCCTGGGAATGGAAAAACTTAGAGAAGCTAGCAAAGAGTTAGGAAAGCAAAGACACAAAAAGAAGAAATAGCTAAGGCAATAAAATAGAGGATAAGACATTTTTTCAGATATGTTAGTGAGAGGAGGAAGGGCAAAAGTGATATTGTCAGACTCAAGGGTGAAGGGGAGGAATATGCAGAAACTGATGAGGATAAAGGGGAATTGCTTAATAAATATTTCTGTTCTGTGTTCATAGATGAAGGGCCAGAAAATACCCACAAACAGGAACAGAAGTGACAGGGAGCTCAAACAATTTTCAGAAGACCGTGTTCATGAGGAACTAGCTAAACTAAAAGTAGATAAAGCGATGGGACAGGATGGGATGTTGTTGTTAAGTGCCATCGAGTCGGAGTCGACTCATGGCGACCCTCTGGATAGCTATCCTAAATTGTGTTCGGTCTTCAGTCAGGCGGCTCATTGTTGACAGACTGGTACCCATAGCTGCTGTTATTGTATCGATCCATCTCATTGCTGGCCTTCCTCTTTTGCATTGACCTTCTATCTTGCCAAGCATGATGTCTTTCTCTAATGATCTCTCTCTTCGCATGATGTGTCCAAAGTATGAAAGTCGAAGTCTGTCATCTAAGCTTCTAAAGAAAGCTTAGGTTTGATCTCCTCTAGTACCGACTAGTTTGTTCTTCGGGCAGTCCATGGTATACACAGTATTCGCCGCCAGCACCATAATTCAAAGGCATCAATTTTCTTCCTGTCTATCTTTTTCACTGTCCAGCTTTCACATCCATATGATGTTATTGAAAATACCATGGCTTGAACAAGTCGAATCTTTGTATGGAGAGAGACATCTCTGCTCTTGAGAATTTTATCTAGGTCTTTCATAGCCATTCTGCCAAGAGCAATGCGTCGTCTGATTTCTTGACTGCTTGTTGCTTCTTTATTGATAGTTGATCCAAGTAGGTTAAAGTTGTTCACAATTTCAATTTCTTCTCCTTCAACGATGAACCTGTTGATTATGCCAGTTGTCATGATCTTTGTCTTCTTTACATTAAGGTGCAGGCCCATTTTGAGACTATGGGGCATGTTTACTAAAGTGCGATAAACGTGGCTAACGCGCGTTGTACGACGTTAACGACCGTAAGTGCCGTATAACGCGTGTACCGACGCGCTAACGACCGTTAACGTAATACTACGCGCGTTAAGCATAGTTAACGATCGTAAAGTCCCGCGGCGCGTTAAAACAGCGCAGAAGGTGGAGAGTGGGCGGAGAGAAGGGGTCAATGGGCGTAGAGTGGGCGGGGAGAAGCTCCCCTCACACTAACGCACTGAATTCCTGAGCTCAATTCCAACGCGAATGAAAACCTGTCGTTAAAGGCATTTAAAGGGAAGAGAAACCATTTACGTCAGCAATGTACAGAAAAACCAGGGAAACCCACAAAACGTGAGCAGTGTTATACATGTGCACAGAACAAAATATCACATAAAACGTTAAAAATGACCACAAGAAACATTTTAAAAAGCATAATTCAGCTGGGCAACAGTGATAGCAATGGGCAACAAGGAACAACACTCCCTGGAAAGCACCAAATAAAAAAGAAATGATGTGTGGAAGGGTCTACGCTCCGCAGACCCTTTCAAAGATCATTTCATTGTAATGGAGCTGTCCTGGGAGTGTTGTGTATTGTTGCCCAATGATATCATTGTTGCCCAGCTTGGTTATGGGTATGTGCCCCTTTTGTGAGGTCTTTTCTGAGGTTTATGTGCATCTTTGTCTGCATACAAGGTAAATGAGGCCACAGTAAACCTGTTGCAGAGCAGGGTTTCTGACTCGTCAGGCCGGTTTAACTAACTCCAGGGACTGCACTGTCTCTGTGGCCACAGTGTGATGCAACAGACACAGCCAGTGCCTGTAAGACCAGAGGGTCACAGGTTCAAATCCTAGCTGGGGCTCCTGCCAACCCAGTCCCCATAATTTTACCCACCACTAAACAGTGATAGTAAAGACACTCCTTTATTGCAGAGAACATACGCATGGCCTATATTTTACCACACCAAACACAGACAGCAGAAACAGGCACATTACCTAAAGCAGAGTCCCGCAAATGCAGTCCTGGAGGGCCCCACACCATTCCGGCTTCATGCTGCCCCTAATAAAGATGCCTGTGCTGCATAGCTATGCACCACCCCCATGGTATGCAGATGTAGCTCATGCATATTTATGAGGGACAGCATGAAAACCCGAACAGTGTTTGGAACACCAGGACTGGAGTTGGGGAACTCTGCCGTAAAGCAGCAGCCAACAGGGCCACCCACCCACCCACAGGCCCCATTGGCCAATGCCTCCTGGAGAGGCAAGACATTGGGCTAGGGTTGCCAACTGGCCGGTTTTCAGCCGGCCTGGCCGGTTTTTCCACGGCCAGGCCAGCTGCCGGCGCAGAGGCAAAACCGGCCCTTTAAAAGCCGGTTTTTTTGCTCTGGCCGCAAAATCGGGAGCGGCCTGAGCAAAAAAAAACCGGCTTTTCTCCGCTTCAGAGGGAGCCGGGGAAGCCCGCGCGAGGCCCCGGCTCCCTCTGAACAGCCACCAGCGTGAAGAGCCTTTACCTTCATGCTGGCGTCTGTTCCTGTGAAAGCCACGAATGCTGGGAAAGGTTAAAGGGCAACCTTTAACCTTTCCCAGCATTCGCGGCTTCACAGGAACAGCCGCCAGCGTGAAGGTAAAGGCTCTTCACGCTGGTGGCTGTTCAGAGGGAGCCGGGGCCTTGCGCGGGCTTCCCCGGCTCCCTCTGAAGCCTCAGACAGCCGCGATGCTGGTCCGGGGGGGGGGGGGGGGCAAGGCCTGCATGGGGGGGGGTGGGGGGACATGTAGGGGAAAAGGGGTAGGGGGGGGGGATTGGACTGGAAAAGGCTAAGGGGGGGGGGACTTGGACTTGGACTGGAAAAGGGCTAAGCGGGGGGGACTTGGACTGGAAAAGGGCTAAAGGGGGGGACTTGGACTGGAAAAGGGCTAAGGGGGGGTGGTACTTGGACGGGAAAAGGGCTACAGGGGGGGACTTGGACTGGAAAAGGGCTAAGGGGGGGGGGACTTGGACTGGAAAAGGGCAAAAGGGGGGGACTTGGACTGGAAAAGGGCTAAGGGGGGGGGACTTGGACTGGAAAAGGGCTCATGGGGGGGACTGGGACTGGAAAAGGGCGAAGGGGGGGGACTTGGACTGGAAAAAGGCACGGGGGGGGGACTTGGACTTGGACTGGAAAAGGGCTAAGGGGGGGGGGACTTGGACTGGAAAAGGGCTAAAGGGGGGGACTTGGACTGGAAAAGGGCTAAGGGGGGGACTTGGACTGGAAAAGGGCTAAAGGGGGGACTTGGACTGGAAAAGGGCTAAGGGGGGGGGGACTTGGACTGGAAATAGGCTGGGATGGGGGGGGACCTGGACTGTAAAAGGGTTATGGGGGGGGGACATGGACTGGAAATGGGTTGTGATGGGGGTGGAGGGGACCTGGACCAGAAAAGGGCTATGGGGGGGGGGGAAACTTGGACTGGAAATAGGCTGTGATGGGGGGGGACCTGGACTGTAAAAGGGTTATGGGGGGGGGGACATGGACTGGAAATGGGTTGTGATGGGGGTGGAGGGGACCTGGACTGGAAAAGGGCTATGGGGGGGGAACTTGGACTGGAAATGGGCTATGGTGGAGGAAGGGGGATCTTGGACTGGAAATAGGCTGTGATTAGGGGGGCTAGGACTGCAAATGGGCTGTGATGGTGCGGGGGGACTCGGACTGCAAATGGGATGTGATGGTGGGGGGGCCTAGGACTGGAAATAGGCTGTGATGGGGACTTGGACTGGAAATGGGCTGTGATTGGGGGGGGGGGAGCTAGGACTGGAAATGGCCTGTGATGTGAGGGCTAGCACTGGAAATGGGCTGATGAAGAGCTGGAATAGGACTGGAAATGGGCTGATGTGGGGCATGGGAGAATGGGACTAGAAGGGAGTGGATGCTGGGTGGGTCTAGAACTATAAGGGAACTGATTTGGGGGGAGGACTAGAATGGATGGGGAATGAGAATAGAGAGGGGAAAAAATATTTTGTGTGGAAGAAAAGTCTATGATGGGCTGGTATTGGGAGAGTAAGAGGGGCTTGAGAATGGAAGGGTGAAATTTAAACGGATGATAAAGGAATAAGGAAAGAATTGGGGGAAAGAGCAAAAGGGAAACAATCAGTATGTTAAAGCAGAAATAGAGAGAGAATGGAAAACATCTGAAAGAGAAGAAAGGACAAATGGATAGCTCGCAGAAGACACGAAGAAACCAGAAGAAAGTGACTGGAGCAATTGCAACTGAAAAATAAAACGCCCAAACAGAAGGTAGAAAAATACTTTTTATTTTGAATTTATTAACTGGAATATGTCTGGTCTGGGAAGTGTGTATTGCTAACATCTTTGCGTTTTTGTTTAGTGCAAGAGGAAATTACTTTATAGTTTTATTTCTCCAGTGTTGTACATTTCATGTTTGGATTTTGGGGTTCCCAGTTTAATTATTATCTGACCAAGGAAGTTAGCCTACACGTATCCTCGGTAATTTTTGTGGGTGGGGCTGGGGGCGGGGCAGGGGTGGGACTAGGGGCGGAGAATGGGTGGAGCATGGCGAGCCACAGGTGTCGGGTTTTTCTCGGTGAAAAAGTTGGCAACCCTACATTGGGCCCTGCCTGTATCTCCCAATACTAGCAGTTGCATACCTTAGCAATGCCACCCTACACCTGGGTATATGGTACAGAGCTATCAAATGTTTCCTATGATAACTGGCAGATATCAATTCCTACGTTAAGCACATTTTGCTCATTGAGCTCCACCATAACAATCATTCTGATGTCTGCGGTTGTGTGCTGCAGGTCTGGTCTCTGACAGTGTTCACCACCCTGGGGAGTGACCCCCCAACAGCCTTGTGTACCATATCCATGCCTGTACTATGCCCATGACTGGTGTGGTGGGTATGGCTGCTGACCACCTCTATAGTAGCACAATGCTGGCATAGGTGTGGGGGTGGCTGTCTGTCTATCCAGTGTGTGGTGGCTGCAAACACCTTCCACAGTCCACACTGCCAGCAATGTTGCCAGTATTGGGCTGCCAATGTGCATAATGAGGAGCAAGGTACCATGGGTATAGGCCGGACAGGGTGGCCTGGCCAGGGTGCATCTGCACAGGGCATAGGGCAGTGACAGGCACATTGTAGTGCCCGGCCACCACCTACACAGACAGGGTGACCTCAGTATATCCTGCTGAGAGATCACTCTCACCCTGACTGTGCAGTGACCACAGCATGGCTAGGCACTCCCATGGTGCTATCTAGCATTTCTCTCATGTGATAAATATGGGTTTCCTTTTGAGGCCCAGTCACTGATGTATTTGCTTGCTGTGTATGCTGACATCCCAGTTCTGGGTGCAGGTATCTCCACTGGGCACTAGCAGACTGTTTGTAGCTGGTAGGTGTTGTGATGGAGTGGCTTGCAGGGTGCAGTGGCTGATGGCTTGCACCAGGGGAATATCAGATAGTGGTGGGGTGCAGCATACCATATCCAGGCCTAATGTTGGTTTGTTATTGTGTTATGGCTGTGTACAGAGCTGCATTGACTGCCCTGTAGGGTGTCTGTTCCTCAGCAGGACTAGGGTTAATGTTCCCCTCTACTGCCACCTTTGCAGGGAGTTAGACTGTGGATTTTATGCATAGGAGACCCTGTTTGCCACCCTCAGCCCCTGGGGGAGGTGGTGCATGAGAGCTACACCTGACTGAAACAGACAGAGATGTCCAAGGTGTTCCTGCAGAAACTACCTATCTCACACAGTAACACTGCTTTGGACCTGCACCATGGCCTCTTTCAGCCATGGACGGTGCTGTGGACCTAGTGCTGGGCGCCTCACTGCACCCTCAGGGTGAGCACACTACCCGCACAATGTGACGGTGTGTAGCTACTCTGTGCCAGTACAACACACGGTCAGTACCCCCTATCAGGCCGAGGTGCTGTGGGGTGCACATGGTCAGTTCCCCCTACCAGGCCGAGGTGCTGTGGGGGTGCATTCCCCATGGTGTGTATCTGTGGACAGCTGATTTGCATGTGCAGTGCATCATGGGTGTGACTGGCACAATCCAACCCTGTGAAACTCCAGCACCTGCTCACAGGCTCTGATAAATCATAGGCCATCACACGTACATCTGTTAGCATAATGCATAGGTGCAAGACACCCTACAGAGTCTGTAATATAAGATGCCCACACTGGTAAAAACACACGTACCCACGCACGTAAAAACACACGTACCCATGCACGTAAAAACACACGTACCCACGCACGATTGTACGCGCGCAGCTACGCACGGGGCTACGCACGTAGCCTCGCACGTGGCTAGGCACACTCCGAGGGTGTGTTTCTGACACCAATACTCAATGTAACGAAAAACATGCCTCCTCATTCCCTCTGTAATGTACAGGGTGATGCCTGGGACAGCCTTCTGCGTTAGGCACACTGGGGACTTGAACCCATGCTGCCTGTAACAGCGGTCAGTACCGTAACCATTGTGCTACAGCTCTGTTTCAGTGCGTTGTGTCTGTACGTCTTCTTACGATTAACGCGCAGTAACGAGCCACGGCGCACGGTAACGCTCGTTAATTTTTTGAACGCGCGTTAGTGGTGACGATGTACCGCCCATGTCCTTATTTGGGGTTTCTGTCACTACCGCGGCTCCTAACGCGAATTGCACTAGCGCAGTTTAGTAAACATACCCCTATGATTGTGAGAAGCAAATGTTTCAGATCATCTTCACTTTCAGCCAGTAATATGGTATCATCAGCATAGCGAAGGTTGTTGATGAGTCTTCCACCAATCTTCACACCTCTGTTGTCTTCATACAATCCTGCTTCTCTGATGATTTGTTCTGCATATAAATTAAACAGGTAGGGGGAAAGTATGCAGCCTTGTCTTACACCTTTGCTTATTTTAAACCATTCTGTTTCTCCTTGTTCCGTTCGAACTGTTGCTTCTTGATCAATGTACAGATTGCGCAAGAGAACGATCAGGTGTTCTGGTATACCCATGCTTCTTAATGTGGCCCAGAGTTTCTCATGGTTTACACAGTCAAAAGTCTTGCTATAGTCGATAAAGCACAAATAGATATCCTTTTGGTATTCTTTAGTCTTTTCAAGGATCCATCTCACATCCGCAATGATGTCTCTCGTTCCTCGCCCTTTCCTGAAACCTGCTTGCACTTCAGGTAGTTCTTGTTCCAGGTATGGTTGTAGTCTCTTTTGAATAATCTTCAGTAGAATCTTGCTGGCATGTGGGATCAGAGCGATTGTGCGATAATTTCCACAGTCAGTTGGATCACCTTTCTTTAGTATTGGTATAAACACAGATCTTTTCCAGTCAGTTGGCCATGATGTTGTCTTCCAGATTTCTTGGCAGAGCCTTGTGAGTACGGTAACAGCTGCATCAGATTGCTGCAATACTTCTATGGGAATGCTATCAATGCCTGGTGCTTTGTTCTTTGATAAGGCTTTCAATGCTGCTTCAACTTCTTCTTTCATCACCAATGGTTCCCGATCATAAGGTACAGGTTGAAACGGCTGTTGGTCCACTTGATCTTTATCATATAAAAACTCTGTATATTCCTTCCACCTTTTCTTGATCTTTTCAGCATCATTCAACATAGAACCTTGAGCATCTTGTAACATTCCAATTCGAGGCTGGAACTTTTTCTTTAACTCTCGTAGCTTTAGGAAAGCCGATCTTGTTCTTCCTCTAATAGTTTCTGCTTCTATTTCCTTGCAAGTGTCATTGTAGTACTTTTCCTTGTCCTGTCTTGCTGCATGTTGGAAATCTCTGTTGAGTTCTGCGATTGTCTTTCTTTCTCCTCTGGCTTTAGCTTCTCTGCATTTCTGGGCAATTTTCAGAGTTTCTTCTGTCATCCATTTTGGCCGTTTTTGCTTTTTCACCTTTTGTAGAGACTTCTCGCTTTCTTCCAACACAACCTTCTTGATGTCATTCCATAACTCTTCCGGAGCTCTGTCATTTGTATCTAAAGCAGCAAATCGATTTTGCAGGCAGTCTTTAAATTCCAGTGGTATATTCTCAAGGTCATATTTTGCTGCATTCATGAGTGGTTTGCTCTTTTTCAACTTTAGCTTGAGTTTGCATACTAGTAGTTGATGATCTGTACCACAGCCAGCTCCAGGTTTTGTCTTTGTTGATGTTACAGAGCTTTTCCATCGTTGACGTACACATATGTAGTCAATTTGATTTTTATATAATCCATTCGGTGACGTCCATGTGTACAGTCGCCGCTTGTGTTGCTGGAAGAAGGTGTTTGAGATGAATAGATCATTGGTCTTGCAGAATTCTATCAGTCTTTCTCCAGCTTCATTTCTGTTGCCAAGTCCATATTTTCCAACTACTTTGCCTTCTTCTTTGTTGCCAACTTTTGCGTTCCAGTCACCCATGACTATCAGGATATCCTGTTTGCATGTTCTGTCAATTTCAGCTTGTACTTGTTCATAGAACTCTTCAATTTCATTCTCTTCTGCAGCTGTTGTTGGGGCATATACTTGAATTATAGTTGTGTTGATAGGCAATCCTCGTAGATGAATAGAGATTAAGCGTTCGCTGACTGCATTGTATTTCATTACAGTTCTTGCAAGTTTCTTCTTTATTATAAATGCAACACCATTTCTTCTTTGTCTTTCATTTCCAGCATAGTAGACCATGTGATCATCTGATGCAAAGTGCCCCATGCCAGTCCATTTCAGTTCGCTGACACCCAACAGATCAAGTTGTACACGTTCCATTTCATTCTTGACCATCTCCAACTTCCCTTGGTTCATGCTTCGTACGTTCCATGTTCCAATGTGTAAGACCTCTTTACAGCTTCTGACTCTCATTTCATGCGCAGCTACATCAGCAGTCAGACTTCCCGAGGGCTTTGATCCAACCACATCATAAATGCTGGCTTTACTCTGAAAAGTCTTCAGCTCTTCCCCAGTAGCTAGTTGAGTGCCTTCTGACCTGGGGGTCTCATCTTCCAGCACCATAGCACAATTTGTTTTGTTGTAACTATCCATTGGGTTTTCATGGCAAGATACAGAAGTAGATTGCCGGGCCTTTCTTCCGCGCAGTTTAAGTTTGGTGTTGTTGCCGTTGTCACAAAAAAATGTGATCCTCCGCCGTCAACACTGTCCTATTCTGCTGCTGCCCAGATGGGATACATCCAAGAATATTGAAAGAACTTGGGGACATTCTAGCAGTTCCACTGTCTAACCTTTGCAATGCTTCAATGGAGCTGGGAGTGGTCCCAGATGACTGTAGAAAGGCACATGTGGTCCCTTTACACAAAAGCGGAAGTAAAAATGTGGTTGAAAACTACAGGCCAGTTAGTTTAACCTCTGCGGTTAGTAAATTAGAAAAAGCTACTAAAAGAGAGAATAGTGAGGTTTCTGGAATCCAGTGGATTGCAGGATCCGAGGCAGCATGGGTTTACCAGAGGCAGATCTTGTCAGACATATCTGATTGATTTCTTTGACTGGGTGAACAGGAAGTTGGACCTAGTGAGAGCCTTAGATGTGGTGTACTTAGATTTCACTAAAGCCTTTGACACCGTTTTGCACAGGTGACTTATAAACAAAGAGACACATTCCAAATGGGACGTCCACGTGCAATCTGAAACATCAAAGCCAGAACATATGAAAACAAAGGCAGGCACAATTCCAGAAACATGGACATACCCAATATGCACGTGTATCAAATGTCTATATAGATATTTGATACACGTGCATCACACCATTCTCTACTGATCAGCCTGACTTCTCGCCTCTAACAAAATGCTTTGATGCTGTCACTAAATGGCTCCACACGCAAAGCCTTAGAATCAATTTCAACAAGACAGATGTCCTATTCATCACCAGAAATCAATCCTTTATCCCTCCTGCATCGATAAAGGTGAGAGACGCGGCGCTCCCGAGCAGGCCCACCATCTGCTACTTGGGTATCACCCTAGACCAGCAGCTCGACATGAAAGTACATATAAGCAACACCATCAAAGCAATCTATCACAAGATACGGACAATTCAGCATCTACGACCGCTACTGGAACCTGACGATTTCCGGACGATCTTTCAAGCACTTGTAACCCCCCACTTCGACTACGCCAACTCCATCCTGCATGGTCTCCCGAAGAGCACACTGAACCCACTACAACTAGTAATGAACACCGCAGCCTGCATCCTGCATGGAATCTCCAGAAGAGACCACATAATGCCAATCTTGCAACACCTCCACTGGCTTCCGATCCACTGCAAGCTAACTTTCAAAGTACTACTATTGACATTCAAAGCCATTAACAAACGGTCCTCCACCTCCCTCACGAACCTTGTCCACCCCACTCCTCTGAACAGATCCAGAAGGACATTTGCTGCTAACACACTCGCAATCCCCAATACAATAACTAAATGCTCCCTTGCAACAAAGAACAGAGCATTTGTATTCTACTCACCTACACTCTGGAATGCCCTCCCAACCACTATCCGAACTATTACCGACCTCACATAATTTAGAAAGGCACTAAAGCACCATCTTTTCCTACAATATTACTCCCAAAGTGGTGACATAACACAACCCAGCGTATTTCCCCACCCACCATGACAACACCACCAACTCACACACATCATGTCGACGTAACCATATCCACCAACTGGATAACTATACCTGTAAATAGTTGTAAGATCGTGTCATGTTGACATAAACAGTTCCGTGATATATTTGCTGAGTTTGTATATAGCTACCCCTGTTGAAACCCAAGTTGTAATACCTGATCCTTGTAAAGTTTCAGTGTATGTTTCAGCCTACATTGTACGCATTAATGTTACTTGTAAACCGCACTGATGCAAAAGAGCGTGGTATAGAAAAGATTTAAATAAAAATAAATAAATAGATATCCTCAGGAGAGCATTTCAGGACCAATATGTCTAATGGCATAATGGTTAGAGTAGTAGTTTAAGAGCTGGGTAGCCTGGGTTCACAATCCCAGAGAATTTGTAACTTAAAACTAGGTGCTTAATTTTCCATCTTCTCTACACACTGGATGTTTTAAGGTGAAAACAAACACTTTCCTGATGCCTATCGTGCCTGGAGCATGAATAAACATGCACATGCCTGTAGATGGCTCCGCTGCTTCTGGGATCGAACAGGGATGTGTAAGTCCATTTCCCTTCCCCAGACATGCCTGTGCCTACTTGAACATCACCGTACTGGAGATGTCTGCCAATGGCATTTGTGGAATGGCTAGGCTATAGAGATGTGTCCATTATTTTTACGTCCACATGCATGTCTGCAGACATCCTGTTCACAACTAACCCTTTTAGAATGACCCTCAAACTGAGCACCATAGGGATGGACCCTAAAATTACTGACTAGGTTAGAAATTGATTGAGTGGGAGGCAGCAAAGGGTACAAGTTAATGGAGCTTACTCTGAGGAGAAGGAGGTTACCAGTTGTGTGCCACAGGGATCTGTCCTTGGTCCGATTCTTTTTAACATCTTTGTTAGTGATATTGCGGAAAGATTGTTGGGTAATGTTTATCTCTTTGTGGATGATACCAAAATCTGCAATATACCCAGGAAGGAGTAGATAACATGAGCCGGGATCTAGCTAAGCTTGAAGAATGGGCAAGAATTTGGCAGCTGAGATTTAATGCTAAAAAATGCAAGGTCATGCATTTGGGCTGCAACAATCCATGGGAGCAGTACAGTATAGGGAGCGAAGTTCTTCTCTCCACAAAAGAAGAGCTGGACCTGGGCATGATTGTATCTGACAATCTTAAAGTAGCTAAACAGGTAGAAAAGCTAGAAGGATGCTTTAGTGCATAGGGAGAGGAATGGCCAGTAGAAAAAAGTAGGTGATAGTGCCTCTGTATAAGTCTCTGGTATGACCTCATTTGGAATATTGTGTGCAATTCTGGACACTACACCTTCAAAAGGATATGAACAGGATGGAGTCGGTGCAGAGGGTGGCTACTAAAATGGTTAGTGGTTTTCATTATAAAGCATATGAGGACAGTCTTAAAGATCTTAATATGCATACTTTACAGGAAAAACGGGATAGAGGAGATATGATAGAGATGTTTAAATAACTCCATGGCATAAATGCACAAGAGAAGAGTCTCCTTTGAAAGCAAACTTTGCTATGCGGGGACATAGGATGAGGGTGAAAGGGGATAGACTTAGGAGTAACATGTGGAAATATTTCTTTACTGAAAGTGTGGTAGATGCGTGGAATAGTCTCCCAGTGGAGGTGGTGGACACGAGGACAAAATCTGAATTCAAAAAAGCATGGGACAAACACAGAAATGTAAAAAGGGGACTATTATAGTTGATATGGAAGGGCAGACTAGATAGACCATAAGGTCGTTTTCTGCCATCATGTTTCTATGTTTCTATGAACATTGGCCCTTTTGTTTTTGATGTCATCTTCATAATAGCAATATAAACCCTCTCCAGTACCAAGTATATTGTGGAGTAATACAAAACCCTACAAAAGTCACTCAGAACCTATAGTGCAAATCTACCATACCATAACAGTACTTTCAGGAATCAGACAACATTGGCTTTTAGGAAAAGGTAATACCAAACTTTGTAGTGGGCACTAGAACATCAATATACCTACTGGGAAAAGTAAAGCTGGATAAACCCTCACACTATAGAATAAGGAATCAAAAACTAAAAACAGACATGTAGACAAAAATTAAACTGCGACAGAGCATCGCTGATCCTGGTGGTTCCATGGTGGCACAGGCAGCCGTGGTTCCCGCTGCTCCTCCAATTGTCAGTGGAGGCACCGATCCCACTAGGGAGTTCCCCAGGGCTCTTGTCTCAAGAAGAGGGCTCTCTCCTGCACTCCAATCTGGGGTCCCTATCACTGACAGCATGGCTGCTGAAAGGGTAACCTTAGCCCCTTTCAACCTCTCAGGGGATGTGAAAGAGATCCTACTGGACTTCAATAAGACCTCCACCAGGAGGGCTTGTGCCTTCAAATGGCGCAAGTTCTCGGTATGCTGTGCAGAGCAACGGGTGAACTCATTCTCCTGCCCGGTACAGCTGGTGCTGCAGTATCTTCTTCATCTCTCTCATTCTGGGCTCAAATCAAACTGTCAGGGTGCACCTGGTGGCGCACTACCACCCTGGTGGCGCACTACCACCCTGTTGATGGCAAGCCTCTCTTGGCCCAGCATCTGATGACCTACTTCCTGAGAGGGCTCCTGCTGTCAAAACACCCCGTCTGGTGATGGAGTGGGACCTAAATGTAGTGCTGGCATAGTTCATCCGCCTGCCCTTTAAGCCCATAGCTACCTAGAAAGTCATGTTCCTGGTGGTGCTCACCTCCGCTAGCAGGGTCAGTGAGCTCCAAGCCCTGTTGGCAGAGGTGCCATATACCAGGTTCTACAGGAACAGGATCATACAATGCACACACCCCAAATTCCTCCCAAAGGTGGTGTCTTCTTTTCACCTCAACCAGGAGGTGGTGCTACCCACCTTCTTTCTGAGACCTCACTCCAGTAGGGCGGAGACCATCCTTCATACTTTGGACTGAATGAGGACCCTGTCCTACATTCAATGTATCCAGGGCCACCGAAAAGCTTCTCATTTCTTCATTTCCTACAACCCCAGTCGTCTGGGGGAGACAGTGACCAAGCAAATCCTGTCCACCTGGGTGGCAGACTGCATTGCCCTTGCCAATGAGAAGGCTGGGCACACACTGGATGGCTGGGTCACAGCACACAATGTCAGGG
Source organism: Ichthyophis bannanicus (assembly GCA_033557465.1). NCBI lineage: Eukaryota > Metazoa > Chordata > Amphibia > Gymnophiona > Ichthyophiidae > Ichthyophis > Ichthyophis bannanicus. The sequence goes on along the minus strand of CM066042.1, from coordinate 43,263,207 downwards.
CCATGGTGGCCTCTGTGGCAAACTTGCACTCTGTCCCAATTTTGGACATCTGTCGGGCCACCACCTGGTCTTCAGTCCTTACCTTTGCAGCTCATTACTGCCTGGAGAGAGAGTCCCAACAGGACAGCGCCTTCGGCCAGGCTATGCTTCGTAATCTTTTCGGGGTCTAGGCAACTCCTACCCTCCAACCCTTCTATGTTCAGGTTACTGGAGCATTGGTTCTCATCGGACACATGGGTCCTACTCAGGGCCGGATTTACCTTGAGTGAGGCCCTACGCCAACAAAAATTGTGGGCCCCCAGAAAATATAAAAACGAGCACGCCGGATCAGCTGCGCGCTGTTGGCCCTGACGTCATAATTAAACTGGGAATCCCAAAAGCCAAACTTGGAATGTATAACACTGTAGAAATAAAACTATACATTAATTTGCTCTTGTACTAAACAAAGCGCAGACGTTAATGATGCACATTTACCAGAGCTGACATATTCCAATTAATAAATTCAATACTCATACTGTTTTTAAATTGTGTCCCATATTAAATGTGACTCCCTATTTTCTCAATTTGTCCTGCTTGTCTGTCTTGAACAGATTATAAATTGAGCAGGGATTCTCTCACATATATACAGTGCTACATACATCTGGTAGCACTACAGAAATGATAAGTAGCAAAAGTGGCAGCAAGTGTCCAAGGTGAAGGGGGATGGGCTTTGGTGCATTAGCTACAGCAATTTAAAGATGCCTTGGCTATCCAGCACAAAACAGCAACGGTAACCCAAGGTCCCTGGTTGTTGCATGCAGTCAGTCAATATTGCCTTTAGGCAGTGCAAGTTTACTTTAAACTTATATTTTCCATTTCAATAGAAAAGTACAAGGTAGATACGCAAATATCAGTATGAAATGCTAATAGCCCTTTTCTATGGTAACAGTATCACAGGCTACCATATCCCCAGCCAACAAGTGAGGTGACAGAATACAATGATCTTACAGAGGGCCTTCTCTTTGCATTCTCATCTACTCTTTACATTTAAAAAAATAGGGAAACTACTACCGAGTTACAAAATACAGACTGAAAATTCAGAGTACTTTCCAAATTAGCCAACTGAGGTAAAGCTGAAAAAACGAGTGCAAAATCAATATTTTGAATCACAAAACAGCAACAGTGATACCGATACAACCTCACAAATTAGCACAAATTGTAATGTAAATCACATATGTCCAATTTCAGGAAAATTTCGTCAAATTTGAAAATTACTGCAACATCCCAAAATTAAAAATATCAACACGGAAACTACTACACTTTAAACACGAGATGCAAATTATTACACCACTGCATTAACGAGTTAGCAACACTATAAATATACTAAATATCAACAATACCGCTAACAACAAACCATGAAATGTTGTATGCTTGAAATATAATTTTACATGTGCAAATGCAATTCAAGAACCTGCAAGCGCAAATCAGTTTAGCACGATAATAGGATACAGTCACTATGCAATGTACAAGCGTATAAATGTGACTAGCGACGGGCGGGTAGAAAGCATAGGTGCGCACGGTGGGCCCCGGCTCCTCTCACGTGTCCGACGGGAAAAGCCGGAAACTCACTCGCTTGCTAAGTGACAGCCGCGGCCTGGAACGAACTCTACATTACCTGTTTACTCTTGGCGTAAGGCTTGGCCGCGATGTGATACCTCCGGGTGCGGATTTTGCCTCTTCCCGCCACTGCTGCCATGACTCTGGGAGGAGGAGTCATCGTCAGAGGCTCCGATAGGAAGCCTCCCGCTGTCCCCGCGCCCGACCAGAAGGCACCGTCCTCGCCGCCTGCCCGACCCCCTCCGTGCGTGCCGCGCAACACGAGCCCGGCGAGTTCCGAAGGGGAGGGAGGGGGCGCGCGTGCGTCTCTGTATGCGGCCTCGTGCTCAGTTCCTCTATGCTCTGTGACTCCGCAGCGCTCTCAAAAGCTTACGATGGGCGCGCTCCGCGCGACTATCTCTCCACCCCGCTCCACTACAGTCCTCCTCTTCCTACTGCTTCCGCTTCCGCCCTTAGCGGCATATACCACCACTATCCCACTGCTTCTTTCCAGATGGCAGAGCAGCAGGTGTGTCCTGCCCCAGCCCCTTCCTTCCAGGCGTTCGGGGGGGTGAGGGGCAATCTTCCTAAACCAGCCGCTTATCTCCTGTTCCTCTTGCCCCTGGTGCCTTCACGGAGGGGCTCAGCCGGGCAGAGGGGGCCCCGCGGGACAGTCCATGCTGCCGCGGCGGCACCCAGCGTTTTTTTTTTTTTTAAATTTGTTCAATTTTTGTGGGCCCTTGCCAGCTGTGGGCCCTACGCCACGGCGTAGTTGGCGTATACGTAAATCCGGCCCTGGTCCTACTGCAGTCTGTATCTGCAGACTCAATTGCTGCTGCTCATGGCTTCCCTTGAAGGTGAATGTGTTTTTGTCTCTATGGGCTTTCAGTAGCCTGTAGCTAGGGAGTCCCATATGGTTACTCACCTGTAACATGTGTTCTCCGGGGTCAGCAGGAATCAGTCCTCATAACCCTCCCTCCTCCCCCTGGAGTTGCGGTACAATTTTGCCATCTTCTTTTGTTGGCTCTAGCTGTGTCATCTGACTGAGTAAGATGGCACCCTTGGGTGGGAAGGGGACCACGCATACGTGGTGGCATCTCCAAGAGGCTTTCTTTGAAAGCTGGGGAGATGCTTCTGCGAGGGTTTTGTTGGTGCTGACATCACCCATATGTGAGGACTGATTCCTGCTATCCCCGGAGAACATTTTTTCTACCTTTGCTGTCTGGCCATTTTATTTTTCTAATCATGTTGATCTCAGTCTTCGGTTTCTGCTTTCCTCTATTTTCTCTTAACTCTTTCCAGGATATCCTGCCATTTATCATTTTGCTCTCTCATACTGTCTTCTTCACTTCCTCCCCTGCATCCATTTCTGGCATTCTTCTTTTTCTTTCATCTCTCTTCTTCTTACTTTTCTGTCTGTCCATCCACTCAGATTTCATTCCTTCTTACTATCCAGTCTTCAGTCTCTCCTCTTTTTACTAGATCTACCTACAGTTTTCCATCTCTTTCTCTCTCCCTGGCCCTTCAATTCCCCTTTTACTCCCCCCACACATCCTGCATCTCCTCTTTCTCTCTACTCCCACCCCCTTTCTAGCATCTCCTCTCTCTCTGCCAATTTTCATCCAGCATCTCCTCTCTCTCTCTCCCTCCCCACCCTTTACCCATCATCTTTCTCTCTCTCCCCTGTTCAGCATTACCTGTCTCCCTACTCCATCCTGTGCCCAGCATCTCCACTCTCTCTCCCTATTCCCTCCCTATGTCCAGCATCTTCCTTCTGTCTACCTACTCCCCCTTGTGGCCAGTATCTGTCTTATCTCCAGGAACAAGCAGGAATGAGTCCTCACATATGGGTACGTCGGAACCGACGGAGCCTGCGCGGGAAAGCTCCCCAGCTTCCCAGAAAGGAAAGCTTTTGGGGCCTCCCACAGCGCATGCGCGCTGCCTTCCCGCCTTCCTGACCAACTCTCCTCAGTTCTTCTTTTTCCGCGGAGCCAGCAGGTCGTGTTCCTGTCACCGCTGAAGAAGTTCTTATTTTAATTTATTTCTTTGGCCGCGTGTCTGCCTTCCCCGATTCCGGACCGGTACCGCCGGTCTTTTTTCTTGCTATTCTTAAAAAAAAAAAAAAAAAAAAAACTTTATCTTTTTTCCCCACTTGGTGTATTTTTTGTTTAGGCCTTAGGCCTTCACGAAACTCTCCCTCATGGAGAAACCAGCTTCTGGTTTCAAAAAATGCACCAAGTGTAGCGGTACTATCTCGGTTACAGACACTCACGAATGGTGTCTTAAATGTTTGGGGCCTGACCACTCCATTCCGGATTGTCCATCCTGCTCTCTGATGTCTAAACGTGGCTTACAGAACCGAGCAGCCAAGTTTCATATGCTGTTTTCCACAGATACTCCAGCATCGACATCATCCAGGTCTTCCTCTCCTGATGGGTCTCAGGTAACCAAACATTCTTCCGGCAGGTCCTCAAAGGGCAAATCTCCCTCTAAGCAGCGAGAGGCCCTTGGGTTTGACCCTGAGGACCCTGCCCCAGCCAAACAACCCCGGCGGGAAGCTCCAGCTTCCAAAGCTCCTCCTATGGGGTTACAGGTTGACATCGATGGCACGGCCTCGACCGATCACCTGTTAGACTGCTCTGGGGTACCGGCTCATACCGGTACCGACATCCAGGCAGTCGTGGCATCTATGGATAATACTGTTCAATCCATGCAGCAGGCCATAATGGCTTTTATTAAAGCTGCAACGCCCTCGGTACCGTACCAAGCGGTTCCGACTCCGGTTCCGGTACCACAACCGATACCGGTACCCAGAGCATCCACTTCCACCAGGATACCAGTTCCGGTTCCCGGTTCCGGGGTTTATCCTGATACCGATCCAGTTCCGGGTACGCCCGATATGGATACCGGTCGATACGCGTATCGATCTCTGGAAGCTAATAGACGATACTTCTAGTCTTCTGATGATTCCGATACCTCAGATGACTCTGCTGAACTATCTCTTACTCTTCCTGAGGAGCCCTCTTCTCCAAAGAGGAGAATGTCTCCTCCAGAGGATTTGTCCTTTCAAGACTTCATTATTGAAGTGGCCAAAGGACTCTCCATTTCAGTATCCTCTGAAAAAGAACCTAGAGCAAAAAAATTAGATATTTTGGGATACTCTAAGGTTCCCAAAGAGGCAGTCACCTTGCCCATCCATGAAATTCTTCAAGAACACATGATGGACTTATGGGAGACTCCTCTCACCCTATCTCCACATTCTCGTCGTTTGGACACCATGTATCGTGTCCCTCCTTCTCCTGGTTTTCAAAAAACTCAGCTCCCTCACCACTCTATTGTGGTACAGTCAGCTATGAAAAGGATAAAGAGTACCAAAAGACACTCTTCCACTCCTCCAGGAAGAGAATGTAGGACTTTGGATGCTTTTGGTAGGAAAATCTTCCAAGCCAGTATGCTTATTGCCAGAATCAATTCATATAGCCTCTATATGGGCATGTTTCTGAGGGAGATTGCACTAAAGATGCGCCATTTCCTCCCCTTTATCCCAGAGGATAGGAAGGAGGAATTCCTTCTTTTGTTAAAGCATACCCAAGATGTTTCAAAGTTCTCCAACAGAGCTGCCTTTGACTCCTTTGAGGGTGCTAGCAAGTCTCAGGCATTGCCATAGCTGCTCGCAGAATTGCTTGGCTCCAGGCCTCTGACCTAGAACCCTGGGTCCAAGATGGGTTGGGCAATCTGCCCTGTACAGGTGAAAATCTGTTTGGCAAGGAGTGGCAGATCAAAGCCACTCAAATGGATGCAGAGAATGCTGCTTTAGATAGACTTTCTAAGTCTACTTCTACCCCTGCCAAGAAAAAATCTTTTAAGAAATCTTTCTACAAAAAGACCAGATTTTCCACAAATACTGGCCAACAATCTTCCCAAGTTCGCTTTGCTCCTAAGCGTCAGCAATCTAAACAGGCCAGGGCAAAACCTGCAGGGGCTGCTACAGTCCAGCAGTCCCAACCCCCTCAGGGTTTTTGACTTAATTCTAGAGAACTTAACTTTTCTGGCTCTGCAACAACCAGAGCCTCTCACCATTCCAGGAAGGTTAACTCATTTTGCTCCCAGATGGGAGCAAATCACATCAGAACAGTGGACCCTCTCTATCATCAGAGAGGGCTACAAACTACATTTCTCCAGCCTTCCTCCCCATACCATGGTGAGACATTTCAATTCTCCCCCATCTCTCCTGCACCTGTTGGGTCAGGAGGTGACCACCCTTCTTGCCCAAAGGGCAATAGAAGAGGTTCCTCTTCTTCAACAGGGGTCAGGGTTTTACTCCCCTTATTTTCTCATTCCCAAGAAAACAGGGGGATACAGACCCATTCTAGATCTGAGAGAATTGAACAAATTTCTATGCAAGGAGAAATTCAAGATGCTCTCTCTAGGTACTCTCCTTCCATACCTACCGAGTCAGGATTAGCTTTGTTCTCTAGATCTAAAAGATGCGTACACACATATACTCATCCATCCATCCCACAGAAAATTCCTACGATTTCTGTTCCAGGGAAAACATTTCCAATACAGAGTACTCCCCTTCGGTCTAGCCTCTGCTCCAAGAGTGTTCACCAAATGCATGTCAATAGTGGCTGCATTTCTATGCACCCTGGGAATTTTTGTTTTCCCATACCTGGACGACTGGCTCATCCGAGCTCCATCTCAGTCCGAAGCTCAGACTTCCCTGGACCACACCAGACGCATACTGCAGTATCTGGGACTTGTCATCAATCTTCCCAAGTCTCAACTCACCCCTACTCAGTCCCTAGAATTCATAGGGGCCTGGCTAGATACCACCACTGCAAGGGCCTATCTCCCTCAGGCCCGTTGCCACCGTCTAGTGCACTTGGCCTCTCAAACTCAGTCCAGAAGCCACTTGACTGCCAGGGAGATGCTACAACTACTAGGCCACATGGCATCCACAGTTCATGTGGTGCCTTATGCTCGCCTACATATGAGAGCAGCTCAATGGACTTTGTCCACCCAGTGGACTCAAGCATCAGGTGCTCTCTCAGACCAAATAACAACCTCAAAACGTCTCTTTTGGTCTCTCCAATGGTGGATGTCCACTCAAAATCTGTTGTTGGGGGCCCCCTTCCAACCTTTGTTACCCCAAGCAACCCTCACAACGGATGCCTCCCAAACAGGTTGGGGAGCTCATCTCCAAGACCTCTCCACTCAGGGCACTTGGTCTCCACAGGAGACCACCCTTCATATCAACCTTTTGGAACTGCGAGCAAATTTCCTTGCTCTCAAGGTCTTTCATACCCTCCTCAACAACATTCTGGTCGCCGTATCTTAAAAAGGATATAGTGTTAATAGAAAAGGTTCAGAGAAGAGCCACCAAAATGGTAAAGGGGATGGAAGGATACCCCCATGAAGAAAGGCTAAAAAGGTTAGGGCTCTTTAACCTGGAAAAGAGACGGCTGAGGGGAGATATGATAGAAGTCTATAAATTAATGAACGGAATGGAATGGGTAAACATAGATCGATTGTTTACATTATCAGAATATAGAGAGACTAGGGGACATGCAATGAAGCTACAGGATAAACTATTTAAGACAAATAAGAGAAAATATTTTTTCAACGTGTAATCAAACTCTGGAATTTGTTACCGGAGGATGTACTAAAGGCTTTTAGTGTAGCTGGGTTTAAAAAAGGTTTGGACAAGTTCCTAGAGGAAAGGTCCATAAACTATTATTAAGAAGGGACCCAGGATATCAATGCTTGACCCAGTACAAGCATTGTGGAACCTGTGTCTTTTGGGGAAACTGCTAGGTACGTATGACCTAGATTGGCCACTGTTGGAAACAGGATACTGGGCTTGTTGGACCTTGGTCTATCCCAGTGTGGTATATCTTATGTTTCTGTGCACACATGGAGGCTCTGTTTTATAAAGTAAAGCATGTGTGCCCCTTACTGTATAAAAAGCCAGTAGATGGACATGCCATAACCTAGGCGCAGCCACTTACGTCTGCTCTAGGGCAGGTGTAACTTGGGGCGCTTAGTATTCTATAACTAACGCATGTCAACGAGGCTGTACCTATGCTCCACCCAAGCACCACCACTATGCACATCCCATTGGAAATCACACACAAGTAGCACCTTTGCATGCAAGTACAGAATAACGATTGGCTGAAACATGTGAGTCCATGAAAATAGGGACTTATATGCATGAATAGCACAGAACATTTGGTGCGCTTCTTATAAAGTCAGCCCCTAAGTAGCATGTTTATTAAAGTGTACTAAGCGATTAATCCATGTTTTAGTGCATAGTAACTGTTTGTGCGGGCCACAGTAACCGTTACCACACTAGCATAACAGTTACCATATGCTAATTCCTGTAGTATGTGCACATTGTGCAACGGGGCAACAAATGTGCGAGTTAGGGGTGGAGAGTTGGTGTGGAGAGCACATTCTGGTTAGCGCAGGAAGTACATATCGCGTGCCACCTGTCACTGTTGCAGATAGCATGGGTGCACTTAACACCACCTCAGTGCCAGGGTACATTTCAGTGCGGTAACTGTCAGGAACAGGCTGGCCATACCCCACCAGTTAGTGCACGACTGCTGCAATTATCATGCATTGAGCTTTTACTCAAAACACATGGTAAGTGCAAAAACATATTGCGCTTTAGTAAAAGGGTCCCTAAAATTTAGTCCTCCCCCCTCTTCCAAGCTTATTCTCTGGGGCTGTTAATTGAGCTACTATTAATAAATCATTACATAGAGTGCCATAATTATATAAATTATATCTTAAATTCAATTTCCAAAAGGTGTATTATATTTTCAGTTACTAATTATTTTGTTTAATTCTAGAAATATTGCTACCTTCTTTTCCCTATCCCCTACCCCCAACGTTGTCCTACCATAAATCCAACCTAAAGGAAAGGTCCCACAGAGTAACATTCTCGGATAAGCTTTGAAATGTTGGGGGTATCTTGGGCTATGGGAATTCCTCGGTCATACTGCCAGGACCTTTAGAAACAGTTGTCCCTTGGAACCATGAGGGGTTTTACTGTGACTGAGAAGGGCAAGTTCCCTCAGCAATAGAGATCTGGCAGTGTTTGTGGGGTCAGCAGGTTTCAAGCTTCTGAAAGTGGATGCCATTGCCTGCTGTGTGTAGAAGGTGTCTCAGTCAGGGAGGACTTTGAAGATCTTAAAGACCTCAAGGATATAGAAAAATCTGAGATTTCAGCGTCTGCCATACCTGCATTGGCACACTGTGATAAGGAAGCTTATCATAGTTCAGGAAGGAGCTATAATAGAGGTGAAGTGACTCTGAACAAGCACCCTGTCTGTTCTGGTAGAAATAATAAAACAGAATGTTTCCATAAAAGACTACCAGTCCCAGAATGCACCAGGTTTCCAACAGCCATTAGAAGAGCTGAAGTGGGGAAACGTGTGTTCAATCAGGAGGGCTATGAGGTAATCCCCAAGCACTCATCTCCAAGGGCAGGGCTTGATTCAGCACAGCTGCGCTGTGCTAGGGTGGAGCATTCATCTAAGCAGGATAAAAGAAAAGCTTATTCTACAGAGAATCATCGAGAGGATCAGAAGCACCTTGATCATCCTGACCATCATCATCAGCAGAAGCCAGAGCTGACGGACAGAGAGAGCAAGAAACACTTTGGAAGAAAGAAGAGAAAAGCATTTGGGAGGTCTAAAGGAGTCCATAGCAGTACGTATACTGGGAGGCATTCCAGAGGCAAGCATACACCATTGGACTGGGGAAAGCCAGAGGAGTGGGGTTGCAGAGCCAGGAATCCCCGGACGGCACCTGTGAGGGAGACGGCTGCACTTGGAAGGGACACTAAGACCAGTGCCAGAAGGTATGTGAAGAGAGATCCAGTGTCCAGGGATCTTGATTGGAAGGCTGGACATAAGAACTGGACTACATACTGGCCAGGATATTTAGAGAGGAACTCTAACAGCAATGGAAGCTCAGGTATGAACACTGATCTATGCCCTAGCTCTTCACTGGGAAGACAGCAGGGAAACAAGTATTGTCCTGAGAGTGTTCCATTGAGAAATTCCTCTGTGCCAATCCATGATAGTGAACCTATGATAATTGAAGAAGGGGAAGATGTTGTAAATGAGGATTTTGAATACATGGATTGCTCTCTGTCTAAACGTCTGTGGTAATATGCTGTTACAAAATACAACAACCATCACAAAGAAATATAAACTTGTTCTTTAATCTACTCAGAAAAGCTTCTGAGTAGGATTTGAGCCACGTAATAGAAAGTAAACCAGCCAAGAGGTTTTCAGCTGGTAATTGTTAGCAATTGAGCCTTGCCTAATTGCCTGTGAGCTCTGAAGGGACACTTCTGAGTGTGTGTGAAGATACAAGAGGTTATCCCTGAAAAAGAACAGTTTTTTTTCTACTTTGTGGGTTGTGTTTGTTCTTTGAAGCACTGATAAAGAGATATTAGCAGGAGCCTACAGAAAAGACCTTTCTGTTCCCATCAAGGTCTTTATTTTTTGATTTGATTACTTAACAAGTTCAGTTGTTATTTTCCTTATTTGTTTTTCTAAGTATAATACTGAAAGCAAGTATTCCTTTTTATGTGCTACCAAGTATATCTGTGTTGGGAGAAATAACCCCATAAATAAAATATCTTCTTGGCTTTACACTCGAGCAAGCACAACTAATTTATTGTGAACGGCTGAGTCTGGTATGAATGGACTACATTTCCCACAATCCTTTGCAAGTCATATTAATATTTGCCTTTGCCAAGACTGTGGACATTCTCACCCAGCGCCCACGTTTACAACACCTACACCAGAAGGTGGTGCAATTGCTCAATCTGATGTATCAGAATAGAGTTGCCACCTGGCCCAGGTCAACCCAAATAAACTGATTCAATCTGATTTTGCCCCATTGCTTTTCTAGAGTTGAAGTTCTGATTTCCCTAAGAAAAGTAGGATGCATCTCTAATCATGCCAGCAGGGCAAAACTGGGACTTGCCAGCCTCCTTGAGTAGACCAAGGTCAGGTTGCAACCCTACATCAGAATGATTCTAATATTCTAAAGGCTTATTCTGCAGGCAAATCAGGCAAGTGTTCTACAGGAAAGAGAAATCCTACTGAGTCTCCCCTTGGTTATACAGTCAAACCTCGGTTTTCATGATTAATCCGTTCGAAAAAGTCTGACTAAAACCGAAACGTATGAAAACTGAAGCAATATTTCCCATAAGAAATAATGTAAATCCAATTAATCCATTCCAGACACCCAAAAATATTCACAAAAAATACATTTTATAGAGAATAACTATATTTTTACATACAGAAAACAATGAGAAATAAATATAAATGACTAATGAAATGGATAAATGAACATTTAACATCACTGAAAGCAAGCTAAGTACAGTACTGTACAGTACAGTATGTTAACATCTGGCCTTAGCCACCCCTGACAAGCTGCTGTGCCCAGCTCTCTTCGGAATCACATTGAATTCAGTCCATTAAAATACCTTTACATTATCTGCTCAATGCTTCAGAATGGCAGAAAATCTTAATGATATAGCTTCAGACGTACCCTGCAAGAGAAAGAACTGCCTCCCACATTCATGCAACATCTCCTGCTTACGTTGACAGCTTTTCTTCCCTGCTACCGGGACAAAATCTCAGTCAAAAGACGTTGAAAACCGAAGCAATGCATGAAAACCGGGACAAAATCTCAGTCAGAAAAGACGTTGAAAACCGAAGCGTATGAAAACCGGAGCAAATGAAAACCGAGGTTTGACTGTAGTTACAGAGACACTGAAGAGTGTGATGCATTCCTCATTTTCTGTAAGTATTTTGAGGATTTCAGTAATGAAATCTTACACAAAGAAGGCTTGACTCTTCAATGGATACTTCATGAGATCTCTCCCAAGGAAAGTCCCCATGGCCCTTTGTCTGGAAACTGAATGTGCAAAGGACCTTCATCTTCGTGCAGAAGTCTAGAATAATAAGATGTTGCTGGTACACTTGACAAGGAAGACTGGTTCCTCTCATTGTAAAGGCTGCTGTGACCCAAGGCCTTGGAGAATCTGAATGGTAAGGTGGTTCAAGCCCTCTCTCCCCCTTCTCATGTGATTTCCTATAGAGGGCACCATCACTCTAAAGAAAGCCACCAATGAAAGAATCGAGATAACCCACCTATAAGAGTTTTATTCCATGTGTTCATTTTATATGACTAGGATCATAGTCAAGCAGGTCAGACAGTCATCCCACATTTACGAACAATTACAAATCTGCATGGAAATGATGAAATAAAACGTATATCAAAGCCAGACCCAGTCTGGGCCTCTGGAACAGGGAGAATTCTATCAGAATGGTCTCCAGGCTGCTATCGATGTATTGCTGATTCTATGATTATTGAACAACATGTCATTGGGACTTTCAGGGTTCTCTTCTTGTCACTGGCTACCCAGGGGTGTTTCTACACCAAGGAGAGAAAGGGAAAAAGAAATCTAGGGACCCTGCAGTACCCAGTAGAAAGCAATTAGGGTGGCCTGCCATATTTAGAAGAGGGAGAGAGGACACCTTGCCATATCCAGGAGACAGAGTAGGGTATCATGGGGTGCTCAGGAGAGGGAGAGAGACGGATGCTTTGCAGGACTAGGGTGAAAGAGAGGAAACAAGAAGCATCACTTTCAGCATAAGGGACTGAGTGTGCTTCAGAAATAGAGGTTCCTTTTCTTTCTTCAGAAGCATTTATTTTCCAACATGGAGCAAATTGTTCAAATACAAAAATCACTCCAGAATTCCCAGTGAAACCTCTGTATTATATCTCTCCTAACACCATTTGGCTATCATTTTTTATAGGCTTTTCAAGTCATAGCAGATGGTCACTGAGGAGCAGAGAAGACGTTATCTGGGCTGCAAAAATCTAAGGGAGCTGTACAGTGTAGGGTGCAAAGTACTTCTGTCCACGAAAGAACAGCGGGACCTGGGCATGATTGTTTCTGATGACCTTAAAGTGTCTAGACAGGTTGAAAAGATGACAGTGAAAGCCAGAAAGATGCTTGGGTACATAGGGAAAGGAATAGCCAGCACAAAAAAGGAGTTGATAGTGCTTCTGTATAAATCTCTGGTGTGACCACATTTGGAGTATTGCATGCAGTCCTGGAAACCACACCTTCAAAAGGATATAAGCAGAATGGAATGGGTGCAAAGGGTGGCTACTAAAATGGTTAGTGGTTTTTGTTATAAAGCATATGGGGATAAACTCAGGAGTAATATGGGGAAATATTTCCTTATGGAAAAAGTGGTAGATGCATGGAATAGTCTCCCAGTAGAGGTAGTGGAGACAAGGACAGTATCTGAATTCAAGAAAGCATGGGACAAGCATAGAAGATCTCTAAAGGATACAAGGGGACTATTGTAGTGGATATGGAAGGGCAGACTAGATAGACGATGTGGTTTATTTCTACCGTCATTTTCTCTCTTTTCTATGTTTTATCCATGGGTGTAAATGCCTCTTTTTGAGTTGCTGAATAGTGCCCTGAGTCTCAAAACAGCTCTTCAACCACATCAAACATGTCCAAATTCTTCACCTTCGTCAGGCAGGTTTCTGCCCTATGCATAGTATGGAAACTGTGCTTACTGCAGTCTTGAGCATGATTTATAGAGCTCTGCACCAAGGTAATTACATAATTGCTGTCTCATTAGACCTATCATCAGTCTTCAACTTAGCCGATCACAATCTTCTCCTGACACGCCTTCATGATGCCAGCATCCGTGGTTCAGTACTTACATGGTTCTCTTCTTTCCTACATAACTGTACCTATTCCGTCAATACCCATGGTGAGAAGTCCTCTCCTTATGCACTATGCTGTGGTGTCCCGCAGGGGTCCATTCTCTCTCCAACTTTTCAATATCATTTTATGAGCCCCCTGATTACCATTATTCAAGACCTTAGCATCTCAAGCTTAATTTATGTAGAGGACATCCTCCTTTTCTCTCAAGATGCACTTTCTCCCAATCTAACCCCAGTAAATGCGTGTTTACATAAAGTAGCCCAATGGCTATGAAACAACTCGTTAAAATTCAACTCTACAAAATCAGTAGCCACATGGTTCACCAGCTCCTCACATAGTCCTTCTATAGTGCCAATCCTGGAAGGGACCCCTATCCAACTTCAATCTACTATGCGTTATTTAGGGGTACTCCTGGACTCTGAACTATCTTTTTCCCCACAACTAGCCCAGGTAATTAGCTCCTCCTTTGGTGCCCTCCATAGGTTTTGCTGAATCCAGTCATTTCTTGATATTGCCGCCCAAACTACTGTTGTGCTCTAGACTGTAGTATCTCATTTGGACTATTGCAATATTATTTATTTAGGTCTCCCCCAATATCAACTTCGTCATTTGCAGTCCCTCCAAAACACAGCAGTGTGAGTCCGTTCTCATGTCTGCAAATTAGATTTATCACCATTGGCTCTCGATCAGTTCTCAAATTAAAGGCCATCACACCGGCTCACAAATCAATACATAATAAGGCCCCTGAATACATCTCTTCCCTCATTACCCTTTATGCCCCTGCTAGGGCACTTTGTTCTCTCCATGGCTGCCATCTCCACATTCTACTTCTACTACTACTACTACTGAGCATTCTTATAGTGCAATAAGTCATATGCAGCACTGCACAGACATGTAGGAGACAGTCCCTGCTCATCAGAGCTTACAATCTAGTCAAGACAGACAACACAGAAGGTGTAGACAGGGATAAAACAAGGGGGAAAGATAAAGAAACAAGCAGATCAGGTGTGTCAAGATCCAAAAGCAGCAGCGAAGAGGTGAGTTTTCAGCCTGGATTTGAAAAGGTTCAAAGAAGGTGCCTGGTGTACAGACACAGGTAGTTTGTTCCAGGAGTAAGGCATAGCAAGGTGAAAGGAGTAAAGTCTGGAGTTAGAGAAAGACACAGATAGAAGCAGTTTGCCAGACGAGTGGAGTTCCGGAGGGGGGGGGGGGGAGTGTAAGGCAAGATAAGAGTGAGGAGCTGCAGAGTGAATGCATATATAGTTCAGCAGGAGAAGTTTGGATGAGGAAATGGATAGGGAGCCAATGAAGTGACTTGAGAAGAGGGATAATATGGGCATGATGAGGCTGGAAGAAGATTAGCCGCGCAGCAGAGGGTTGAACAGATTGAAAGGCAGAGAGGTGATTCAAAGGGAGACCGGCAAAAAGTAGGTTACAGTAGTCAAGACCGGGATGTGATTAAGGAGTGGATAAGCATCTTAGTAGTGTGTTCAGAAAGGAATGGGTGGATTTTGTTGATGTTATAGAGAAAGAAACTGCAGGCTATCAGATGGATGTGTGTGGAGAAGGAGAGAGAGGAGTCAAAGATATCCCCAAGGTTGCGAGCTGAGTAAACAGGAAGGAGTAGAATGTTATCCACAGAGAATGAGAAAGGAGGAAGAGGAGGGGAGGTTTTAGGGGGAAAGATAAGAAGCTCAGTCTTGGCCATGTTCAATTTTAAGTGGCAGTGAGACATCCAGGCAGCAATGTTAGAGAGGCAGGCAGAGATACGGGTCTGGATTGTCTGAGAGATTTCAGGCGTAGAGAGGTAGATCTGGGAGTCATCGGCATACAGATGGTACTGAAAGCCATGGGAAGAGATAAGCACACCAAGGGACTGGGTATATAGAGAGAAAAGGAGAGGGCCTAGAACAGACCCTTGGGGTACACCAACTGAGAGAGGGATAGCCGTAGAGGATGAACCACCAGAACAAACACTGAAAGAGCAATTGGTGAGATAAGAAGAGAAGCAGGACAGCACAGAGCCCCTAAAACCAAGCAGGGACAGTATATCGAGGAGAAGGTTGTGATCAAAAGTATCAAAGGCAGCAGAGAGGGCAAGAAGGATGAAGATAGAGTAAAGGCCCTTGGATTTTGCCAGGAACAAGTCACTGGAGACTTTGGCAAGAGCTGTTTCAGTAGAGTGTAAAGGACGAAAGCCAGATTGTAAAGGATCCAGGAGGGCATGAGAGGAGAGGAAGTCAAGGCAACGGCGGTGAACCGCACATTTAAATAGTTTAGAAATGAAGGAGAGGAGGGAGATCGGTCAATAATTAGAAGGACAGGTGGGATCAAGTGAGGGTTTCTTGGGTAGAGGTGTAACTACAGCATGCTTGAAGGTTGCAGGGACAGTTGCAGTGGAGAGCGATAGGTTGAGAATATTAGATGGAAGGGACAACAGTGGAGGAGATGGGGCTTAGGAGACGGGTGGGGATAGGATCAGAGGAGCAGCTGGCGAGTTTGGAGGAAAAAAGAAGATGTGCAGTTTCTTCTTCAGAGATGACAGGGAAGGAAGAGAGGGTAGCAGAGGTAGAGGGGGAAAGTTAATCAAACTGGAATCAACCAGAAAGTCCGCCTTTTTTGAGGCAGCCCCTGCCTTGTGGAATTATTTACCGGCCCACTTGCGCACAGAGCAACATTTTTCCACGTTTAAAAAGGCCCTGAAAACCTTTTTTGTTTGAAGAAGCCTTTGGCCCCTTTAACCCCATGGCAGAGGACTCACTCGTTGTGTCCGATCAGACAGGCCCCCTCTCTCCTAATCTTTACTCCCCTTCCCCCTCAGTACTTTCTCTCACTTTCCTATTTGATTAAATGGAGTTCTTTTCTTTCCTAAGTTATTTTTATTGTAAACCGCAATGCTTGGTTCATGAATTGCTGTATATCAAATAAACTGAAACATAAACATTGCGGTCCGAGCACCTACAAATTTAATTTTCTTCCACATGTAAATAAAAGAAAACCACTTTGTGCCTGGGAAACCAGAAGGTTCAGCCCAACACTGTTAAGAGGGACATCCTAAAAGGTAGCTAGAGAGTCTATGTAGAGGAAAACCAGCACATTGGGAGGCGAAAGGAATGGATCTAGGGAGGAAGATCCTATTAAGCTAATCTCCTTGACTTCTTTCAGAAGGTCACAGAGGTCAGCACTTGTCACTTTCTGTCCACTTTATGTGAATTCTGGGCAGCTCATGAATAGAAGCTCACAGGGCAAGAGAGAGAGGCCTTGATGCTTCTGCATCTCTAAAGCAAAAGAATTCAGATGGAGAGTCCTGCAGCTTCCTATTGTCTCAAAATCCAGCATGCGCTGGGGCAGAGAGTCTTGCAGGGCGAGACTAGCAAACTTATTAAGTGGCAAGGAAACCATGAAGCGCATCCTCAATTGACCATCAATCTCGTCAGTGGATTCTGGGAGGAAGGAAGGGGGGAGGGGAGGCATGGATGTCTTATGGGAAGGGGCTGATAAATTGGCTAATAAGTTTCAACATGGAGAAAAGTAGAGTCTTCCATCTGAAAAAGAAAAACTGGCAAGCAGCTGGTGAACTTGGGAGGCCTAATGATTGTAGCACAGAAGTCCGAAACAGACTGGAAAGATCACGATAGCCTATAAACCTAAAATGACATTAGAGTCAGTCAGTGGCTGACCATCACACCATATGCAAAGGGGGTACCCTGGTCTATGAAGCTTTGATAAGGTATAGAAGGAGCTTCTGAAAAGTACCCACCCTCGTGAAGGGCAATGTTATAGAAGGTCACCTAGGTTGGGAAGCCAAGTAGGTGCCTAAAAGAGAAATAGACAGCTGATTCTATTTATTTATTTATTCATTTGATTCTTCTATACCACCCCTTCCAGAGATCAGGGGCGGTTTACAAATAACAAAACATGTCACATATAACAGTAGTAAAACTATTTACATTGTAAAATTGGGATATTTAACAAGTAAACGCATGGCAAGGTAGAGAGAATTGTTATATGAGATTGGTTTGCTGATTACCTTTGTGCAGCCGTTGCTAAGCTATTTTATAATCGTGTCTAAAATGTAGCCCCATACGTTTACACCAACTCCTGTGCAGGTGTGAATGTAGGTGGTTGAAGTACACATATGAATGCCTATTTTATAATTTATACATGTACTTTGTGATTCTATTCGTGCACCACCCAAACAGGCTGCATAACTTAGGCACTGTCTTGCCACCATGCATACTCTTATTTATTTTATACCACCTTTCGACAAAAAGTCGTCAAAGTGGTTTACAGATTCCAGTTTAAACAAAAAAGTGGAATTACAAAAAAAAAAGACTATAAATGAGACAAACAAACATTGGGAAAGGGTTGGATAGCACAACAATAAATACGAAATGCCATAATTAACAGAAGCAAAACATAAGGGTAGGAGAGCCCAAGAGCACACCAAAAGACGATAGTTAATAGCTTCAAGCCTTGAACTTAGACATCTCCAAACACTTTGATAAAAAGCCAGCACTTCAGTCCTAAAGTAAACTTTTTAGAGGAACTTTCTAATCGCAAATTAAGCGCCAATGCATTCCATAACGAAGAGGCCAGAAAACAAAAAGCCACTGAATGTGCCATCTCAACCTAAAATGAGAAGGAGGGATCAATTTGACTGGGAAGATGGCCACCGAGGACAATGGAGAATAATAAATTGCGAAAGGTATGCATCAAAGTCAAAATTTTATACTGCAGTCTACATGAGACCACAGTGACCAAGATAATTTTTTTCATTAAGGGCAAGATATAGTCATAGGATTTAGCCTGGAAAATTAGTCTACTGCAATATTTTATATCAATTCAAACCTTTTAAATCTGTAAAGTAAGGCATTACAATAGTCAGTCCTACTGAAGATTAATACCCGCATCAAAATGATCATAGGTCTTTTATGCAAACCTAAAGAATCTCAATGCCAAAAAACAATTCTTCACTACCAATGAAATATGAGCTTGAAAAGTTAAAGAGCTGTCCAGTAGGACATCCAACGATCTAACACAAGCTTTCAAAGGCAAAACATTAGCAGAATGCAGAAAAAACCTTACTCTTACTAAGCCCAGATCTTTTCTGATTTAGAAACATTCAACGAAAGTCAGAGTCCTTTAAAGGTGTATATCTGGGGCAATTTTACAAAAGCCCTTTAATGTGTATAAAACAGGACTTACATGCAAAATTCTTTATAAAATTACCCCTCAAGCTGACCAAAGGTTCATGGGCTGTTACACAACATATCTACCCCAATACCTTTCAAGCAAAATGATGCCTGCACTAAAAGCAAGCACAAGGGTCTACATGCACTTCCTATCTGCGACCGTTTTCAGAGTGAAAACCTTTGCCCTCTTTTCCTTTAAAAATGGGCACAAAGACTGGGTATGCACTGATTTTGCATTGATGCAGGCAGTCTGCATGTCGCCCCCAAATGCTACCGAGCTAACATTCCCGTTCCGCTTTTACGAACTTAAATCCCACTTGTAAGCGCAGCCCCTGCTTTTTGTTGGGGTGAGGGTGGCTTCAAGGCAGGTTAAAGAAGAATTTCTAAATGGATGCTGCTTTTTTAAATCAGAGGAAACTGCAAAAATACACAGCACAGACGAGCACATAAAAAAGGGTCCTGGTGGATAAGAGGAGCAACAAGCAGGACCTTAGTACTACTATTAGTACTTATCATTTGAATAGCACTACAAGGTATACACAGCACTGTACATGTACAAGTACGAGACAGCCCCTGTTCATAAGAGCTTATAATCTAAGACAGGCCACACAACAACTGAGGACTAGGGGAAATCTAGGGGAATGACAAAGACACAGATAGCTGACATAAGCAGGAGTATAAGGAGATCAGGATCCAAAAGCAGTATCCAAGAGGTTGGTTTTTAGCCTTGATTTGAATAGAGCCAGAGATGCAACTGTCATGAAGCTGAAGCTACTGAGAGTGCAGACTTAGGAAAAAAAACTGTCTTTCATAGAGCTGTTGATGTGCAGAGGATGCAATTACCTTGCAGCCCAGCTAGAGGGAGCAGGAGCAAAACTACTGAGGCTGAGTTAACACACCCAGCCACTGATTATGTAAGAGCTAATCAGCTGCACCTGACGACAAGCCCGGGAAACTCAAAGGTAGAATGCCTTTATAAGAGAAAGGCAGTTCAGAGGAAAGCAGGCCAGCAGGAAGAACCAGTTCATAGGAAAGCAGGCCAGCAGGAGGAACCAGTTCAGAGGGAACCGGTCCAGGGGAAGCAGTCTGGAGGAAAGCAGCCCAGAGAGGGACAGTCCAGAGAGAGACTGCCCGGAGAAGCACTTCAGACGGAAGGCGTGACACCTCCAGTCCAAGCAGCGTAGCTGGATCAAGCAGAACGCCCAGAATAGTAAGTGCTGGAAAAGGAACAGAGAAAGTCAGAAAGAAAGACAGCTTGAGGAGAGTCAGTCTGGAGAGAGACTCGGTAGCAAAGGACCACAGAGGCAAAGAGCTTGGGAAGAGAAAGCCATGCTTTGAGAAAGGCCTATGCTCACCGGAGGAGTCTGAATCAGGATTAAGAGGTACAAGAAGGAAAGGTTCTGATAGCAGAGCTACCTTTACCCAGAAGCAAGGAAATCCGGATTCCTCACCCGGTTTTCTTGAACTACAGAAAGGTAAAGCACTGCTCAGAAGGTTCCAAGAGAAAGCCTATCTCCAGAGAGAGGTGCCTCAGAGAGAAAGCTCCAGTTATACCGGCTACAGGAGGAAGCCCAGGTATGGTGCCACTTCATTTATAAAAGAAAGTTTATCTCCTAGAAGTTCTGGTGAAACAGATGCTCAGTGGGGGAGAAAAGGAAACAAGTCAGAGTTTACAACCCAGTATCTAAGGGCAGAAGAACAGGCCATGTACGTTTGAGAGCCTTAGAACAGCTCTATTTGAAGCAAGCAAACAGAGACAAAGTCTGGGAAAGTATAGCAGCAAGGGAAACATCCAATTCAGAGGGAGAGGCCAGTGACCTAGAGTCCATGGAAATAGACCTAGAGAATCCTATTCCCATGCCTCCAGATGAATTAATGGACTGTACATTGTGTATTGCTAGTAGCCTTGAGTCATTAGCAGAACTGTGAATTGAACAGACCTTTTTGCTTTGTAACTTGAAACAGTTTTTCTTCTGGCTTATTTTTGCTGGAACCCTGAAAGAAAGGACTTTCTTTATTTCTGTGCCTTATTGAGCCTTTGCGTTAAAGGGGAAATAAAAGCCTTAATACCCTCTATTTGGCTTATACAATTTGTTCACACAAGGAGCTGGACTACCAAGACCAACCTGCACTTGGCCTTAAAGAGCCCTCTCCTCCTTGAAATAATAAAAATGCTCAGCCTACCCTTACCGCCACTGGCCACCAGGGAGTGCTGATGACATTAATGGCGTAGTTGTATGGATAAAAGGCCATAAAACCTACAGGAAGAAAAGAAAGAAGCCACCAGTACTAAGCTTTAAAAGAAAGGAGAAAACCCGGAGTGGAAGGAGGAAAACCCGGAGTGAAAGAAGAAAACCCGGAGTCGAAGTGCTGTGGTGGTGCTAGCAGCAGTGGCAGAGTGTTACCAGACAGAGCAGCAGTGTCTTTTTCTTAAAGCTGGACTCAACCCCTCCACCAGGTAAAGAGTAGAAAGGCATGACCTGTGTTGGATGTGGGGGTGAAGTTTAAAAAAAAAAAAAAAGGGGGACTGATTTTGTTGTCAGGCCACACTTGTTTTTTTTTTTCTCTCTCTGTGTTTTTCTAGGTTTCCTTCACCATGGATCAAAAAGAGGTGTCCGCATGGATGGCTATGCAGTTTGACAAGCAGTGAGAACTGGCTTGCCAAATGCAGCAGCAAGCAGTCTTAGCCATGCAAGAGCAACAGAAACCCATCTTACAAATGATGGAGGCTTGGGTAGCACAGCAACAAAAGTCGCAGGAAGCAGCCTCTAGTCATCATGGACAGAGTTCTGGACTGGGTAACTGTCCGGTAGGACCGTGGACATATGATGCTTTAACTTTAGGGAAGTTAGGGAACATGGATGACATAGATGACTTCCTGGACTCATTTGAAAGGATAGCATATTCGGTGGGCTGGCCAGAAGAGCAGTGGGCCGTTCGCCTAGCCGCTTCACTCACAGGGGAGGCACTGTCAGCATACAGAGCAATGCACCCATTGTCAGCAAACGATTACACCGAGGTAACGAAGGCCGTCAGGGATCGCCTGGGTCTGACCCCTCTTGTGTATAATCACCTCCTACGAGCGGCACGCCTTAAAATAGGTGAAACACCGAAAGCGTTAGGACACAGGTTAAGAAGCTTAGCCGCTAAATGGCTAAGGCCTGAGGAGAAACCTGTCGAGACATTAATGGATGCAATAGTTCTAGAACAATTTATGTCTGCAGTACCCCAAAGTGTGCAGAGTTTCCTTATCCTGCAGAACTGCCGCAACACTGCAGAAGCCATTATCTTAACAGAGAGATATTTAGAGGCGGAATTGGCCACCCAGCAGACTGGGGAAATTTCAAAAACAGCAGTGGGTGCGTTGAAGCAGTCATCAGGAAGCCTCTCACATTATAAAGCTCGAGATGTGAAAAATGTTAACCCTGTAGTAAGGAGTCACTCTAGGCGATGCTTTACCTGTGGAAAATTGGGTCACGTAAAAAGTGAATGTCAAGCACGTACTGCTCTCATAGGTGAGAACAGGCAAACATTATGTGAAGGGTTTGTCTTAGACGTAACAGTACAAGGGGTTGCTGCCAAGGCTCTTCTTGACTCTGGCGCAGATCAGACTATGATTTCCCGTAAGCTCTGGTCTGTAATTAGAGAGCAAGCTGAATCCGCACCAGATCAAGCAGAGGGAAAGGTAAAGATAAAATGTGTTCATGGTGCTGCAACATTTTACCCTGTATATAACCTGGTTGTAAGAGGTTTGGGAATAGAGAAAAAAATGTTAGTTGCTGTAGTACCCAGATTACCTCAAGAAATGGTCTTGGGCAGAGACTGGCCCCAATTTAAAAGAGGCTTAGAGGAAGGTTTAACACCCCAGGAAGTTTTTGTCTCTACACGTACACAGATGAAAGCTCCAGAAGAACCCTCTTGTTCCCGGGAGGCAACTTTAGACGACCTCCCATCTCACGAAGAGTTAATAACTGTCCCCACTGAAAGGGAAAGAAAGTCTAAAGTGGAGAAGCGCAAAGAGAGAAGATGCCGCTCTCAAGGCAGGGCCGAGTTGCAAGGAGGGAGCGGAATGCCCTGGGTTCCATCGGAATTAGTGGAGAAATTCCCCTCTTTTACCAACGAGCAAAGAGATGATTCCGCACTGGCACACGCGTTTGAGCACGCCCAAGGGAAGAAAAATACTTTTCCCAGGTTTATCATAGAGGAAGAGGTGTTATACAGGGAGAGTATAGACCCATGGTTGGGTGATATCCGTAAACAGTTGGTAGTGCCGAAGACCTTTAAATCGGCAGTGCTGAGGTTAGCCCATGACCACCCAGTAGGGGGTCATAAGGGAGTGCAAGGGACCCTTGACCAAATACTGGCTCGGTTTTACTGGCCAGGAGTTTTTAAGGAGACCGCGCGTTTTTGTGAATCGTGTGCCTCCTGCCAACAAGTAACCTCC
Organism: Ichthyophis bannanicus; assembly: GCA_033557465.1. Lineage (NCBI taxonomy): Eukaryota > Metazoa > Chordata > Amphibia > Gymnophiona > Ichthyophiidae > Ichthyophis > Ichthyophis bannanicus. The sequence continues at coordinate 43,240,205 of CM066042.1, read as the reverse complement.
ATACGCCCACCTGAGGTACCATTACTGCCGATGCCAGTAATATCAGACCCCATCCGAAGGTTGGCAATGGATATAGTGGGACCTCTCATAAAAACACCTAGGGGTTTCCAGTATATACTCGTCATCATGGACCAGGCCACACGTTTTCCATGGGTGGTTCCCTTAAGGAACGTGTCAGCAAAATCCATCGCCACTGAACTTATAAAACTGTTCTGTGAGGTAGGGTTTCCGCAGGAAGTATTGACGGACCGAGGAAGTAATTTTCTGTCCAAATACTTAGCCCAGGTGTGGGACGCCTTTGGCATTCGCCATCTTAAGACCGCCGCCTATCATCCCCAATGTAATGGGTTGGTGGAAAGAATGAACCAAAGTATAAAGCAAATGCTACGTCGTGCTCTAGATGGAGAAATGACAGAGTGGGATACGATGCTCCCATTCGTATTGTATGCTTGCAGAGAAAGAGCACAGGTTTCCCTAGGCACGTCGCCATATGAACTGATGTATGGATGGTCACCTAGAGGAGTGTTAGGCATCCTACGTGAACAATGGGTGGAACCAGTAGAAAACGAAGTGGGAATACCACAATTTTTGAAAATCTTAAGGAGCCGTCTAAAGCGCGCCTCACGTCTTGCAGAAGAAAAGCTGAAAGATAGTCAGCAATAGCAAAAAAGATATTATGATAGAGATACAAAGCCAAGACAACTAACTGCCGGAGAAAAGGTAGTCGTTTTAGTATCCGGGCCTACCCCGAAATTTGAAGCCCAGTGGAGGGGACCATATACGGTGGTCAAACCACTTGGTCCAGCCTCATACTTAATACAAGACACAAAGGGACATGAGCAAGTGTACCATATAAATGTCCTCCGACATTGGCATGAAAGATTGGCCTTGATTACATCAGCCGAAAAAGTGTCAAGGTATAGGGCATTGCAGCCATATGAATATAAAGTAGAACATAGGGCAGGAAAGCTGCATTATAATGCCGACGCAATGTCAAGAATTACGTGCTGTAGAGAAAATGAAGAATCAGCCCGTAATATTTTAAGAAGGGGGATGTGTCATGAAGCTGAAGCTACTGAGAGTGCAGACTTAGGAATAAAACCTGTCTTTCACAGAGCTGTTGATGTGCAGAGGATGCAATTACCTTGCAGCCCAGCTAGAGGGAGCAGTAGCAAAACTACTGAGGCTGAGTTAACACACCCAGCCACTGATTATGTAAGAGCTAATCAGCAGCACCTGACAACAAGCCCGGGAAACTCAAAGGTAGAATGCCTTTATAAGAGAAAGGCAGTTCAGAGGAAAGCAGGCCAGCAGGAGGAACCAGTCCAGAGGGAAGCAGGCCAGCAGGAGGAACCAGTTCAGAGGGAACCAGTCCAGAGGGAAGCAGTCTGGAGGAAAGCAGTCCAGAGAGGGACAGTCCAGAGAGAGACTGCCAGGAGAAGCACTTCAGATGGAAGGAGTGACACCTCCAGCCCAAGCAGCGTAGCTGGATCAAGCAGAATGCCCAGAATAGTAAGTGCTGGAAAAGGAGCAGAGAAAGTCAGAAAGAAAGACAGCTCGAGGAGAGTCAGTCTGGAGAGAGACTCGGTAGCAAAGGACCACAGAGGCAAAGAGCTTGGGAGGAGAAAGCCATGCTTTGAGAAAGGCCTACGCTCACCGGAGGAGTCTGAATCAGGATTAAGAGGTACAAGAAGGAAAGGTTCTGATAGCAGAGCTACCTTTACCCAGAAGCAAGGAAATCCGGATTCCTCACCAGGTTTTTCTGAACTACAGAAAGGTAAAGCACTGCTCAGAAGGTTCCAAGAGAAAGCCTGTCTCCAGAGAGAAGTGCCTCAGAGAGAAAGCTCCAGTTATACCGGCTACAGGAGGAAGCCCAGGTATGGTGCCACTTCATTTATAAAAGAAAGTTTATCTCCTAGAAGTTCTGGTGAAACAGATGCTCAGTGGGGGAGAAAAGGAAACAAGTCAGAGTTTTACAACCCAGTATCTAAGGGCAGAAGAACAGGCCATGTACGTCTGAGAGCCTCAGAACAGCCCTATTTGAAGCAAGCAAACAGAGACAAAGTCTGGGAAAGTATAGCAGCAAGGGAAACATCCAATTCAGAGGGAGAGGCCAGTGACCCAGAGTCCATGGAAATAGACCTAGAGAATCCTATTCCCATGCCTCCAGATGAATTAATGGACTGTACGTTGTGTATTGCTAGTAGCCTTGAGTCATTAGCAGAACTGTGACTTGAACAGACCTTTTTGCTTTGAGAATGCTCATGTTTTGAGCTAAGTGCCAGAGAATTGTTTTGCTCATTTAAGTTGCTCTGAAGTAAGAGAATCTTTCAGTTAATCTCTCCAAACAACTGTGAAACTTGTAACAGTTTTTCTTCTTGCTTATGTTTGCTGGAACCCTGAAAGAAAGGACTTTCTTTATTTCTGTGCCTTATTGAGCCTTTGCGTTAAAGGTGAAATAAAAGCCTTAATATCGTCTATTTGGCTTATACAATTTGTTCACACAAGGAGCTGGACTACAAAGATCAACCTGCACTTGGCCTTAAAGAGCCCTCTCCTCCTTGAAATAATAAAAATGCTCAGCCTACCCTTACCTCCACTGGCCACCAGGGAGTGCTGACGACACAACCCAATGTACTAATTTGGGTACATATGGAGCCTCAAGGTGGAATGAAGTGGAGTAAAAATATCTTCACAAGACAGAAAAACAAAGGACTTCCAAAAGTAATTAATATAAAACATCTTTAATGTGGTGACCGTACAAATCAGGTATTTGCAGTCTCTAAAACGCCCCCCCCCCCCCCACCAAGATAATATGAAAAACTGAAAGCAGGTAAATAGACAAAAATAGCAAAAAGCAAAATGGTTCACAGTCCTTAGACCAGAAGCCTCCTCCCACATTCTCTTTTCCTGGGTCTCTCCTGTTCTTCCTGAGTGGGTCTCCTTCTCTGCACACCCTGCACCTCATACCATATGGATAAGAGGTCCAAAGAGCTCTACCATTACCTAAGAATTCCAACAGTAACAGCATGGCACCTTCTTTGGACATCAAAATGCCACACTTCTTCTCCACCCATCTGGTCTGTCTTGTGGTAGGAAACAGATTCAGCTGTTAATCCTCCTCTTCTTCCTGAGATATAGGCACTAGAAACAAACATTTAAAAAAGCAGCAAAAATACCAAACTTGCTCTTCAGGACACTTTCTCCAAATAAGTTCGTTTTACATAGTGACATAGTAAATGATGGCAGATAAAGACCAGTATGGTCCATCTAGTCTGCCCAGTAACATGGCAAGAGTAAGTGCACCTGCCGCTCCATGCAGGTCACCCCTCCCCATGTCTTTGTTTAGGGGTGAACCCACCGCTCCGTGTAGGTCACCCCTGTTTGTTGAGAATTTAGATAGTTAACTTTATTTTGATTTTATCCTGTTGCTGTAAATGGATTCACTGTGTCTGTCCCATGCCATTTTGAATTCCGTCACTGTGTTTGCCCCCACCACTTCCATCGGGAGCGCATTCCAAGCATCCACCACCCTTTCTGTGAAAAAGTATTTCCTGACATTGCCTTTCAATTTACCACCTTTCAATTTACCCTCTAGTTTTGCAGCTTCTCCGTCTTTGGAAGAGGTTTGTTTGTTCATTATTTCTCTTTAAATATTTAAAGGTCTGAATCATATCTCCCCTATCCCTCCTCTCCTCCAGAGTGTACATATTTAGGTCTTCGTCTCTTCTCATAAGACTTCTGACGCAGGCTTTTTGGTCGCAGGCTTCTGACGCAGGCATTTTGGTCGCCTTCCTCTGATTATGCATAAATCACCAATAATTAAAAAGGCTATGACAAGCGAAAAAAATAATGTCACAAAAATACCAAACACCTGTTGTAAAAAATCCCCAATCTTCTTTAATATTTCAAAGATTCTTTGTTTGATAGTTTGATACAAACCTAATTAGCCTCATGCATAATATCCCAAAGCTGCTTCAAGAACAGCTTGCTTTCATGCTATTTGCCGCATAAAGCTGACACCATGCTGAGCTTCGTTTGGGTAAAGCTTATATTGAGCTGATTTTTTTCTGGCCACACTCCTGAGGCAGCCTAGTGACGAAATGGGGTCATGTCTGGCACTGCCAGACTCGCTGTTGGGACAGAATGTATATCCTCTTGCCAGCATGAGAGTTAAACCTTCAAAATTAAGATATATTTTTCAGTTTTGAAATACTATAAAACCTTGGGATATTATGTATCAGGCTAAAGAGGCTTTTATCAAACTATCAAACAAATAAAAATGAAATTTTCTATCAGTAAAACATAAAAATAAAAAAAGGGTATTTTTAGATCAGTGAAGAGCCAAGCCTATTGGGCCCCATATTCGAAGGCCTAGACGCGTGCTATACAGGTAAGTGCTGTCCTTACCTGTGGAAAACCACCATAACTGTGTAAACCACATATTCAACAAGGCGGCTTGAATCGTTGAGGCCCAGCTACCTGCTCAGTGCCAGGTGCAGAAGCCTGGGGCTGGAATGGGGCATATCACGGTGAAACCCACGTAAAGCAGATTTACGAAACCCGTGTGTGCTCACATTGGACGTCACTAACCATGTAGCCTTAAGCAATGGAACCTGGAACATACAACCGCTGATAGTGAGCCGTGAACCCATGTAGCGGCGGAACTGGGCACAGTAGAACGAGGGGTGTGTGAGCAGGCCCACATCCAATCTGGGCAGACAAAGAGCCACCAGACAGGCAGAGGCGTCAAATGGGCCATGCACATGATGATACAGAGGTGGAGATGCACACACGATGCCCGGGCATGGCGGAGCATCTGACAGGCAGTGCATAACAAGCAGCAGGCAGTGGCCCAGCACCCGTGACTCAGGTACCGTGTCCCACATGTACATAGACCCAGGGTTTGTTACCTGCAACTAACAGAGGAGGAGGTTTACCAGAGATACAGACTGGATAGGGCAACCATAACCGAGTTGAGCAGCATACTCAGCGAGGACCTGGAGCCCACCACACCCAGAAGCTAGGCCCTGCCGGTGGCCGGGATGGTGACCACTGCTCTGGGATTCCTTGCAACCGGCAGCTTCCAGCATGTGATAGGAGCGACTGTCGGAATCACACAGCCCACTGCCAACCACTGCATTGGAACATTTAGCAGGGCCCTGCTGCAGAGGATGTGCCACCTCATAGTCCTCCCCCAGACACAGCAGAGGCATCAGGAGACCATGCAGGCATTCTACAGTGTTGCTGGTTTCCCATCAATGCTTGGATCTATAGACTGCATCCACATTGCACTGCGGGCACCACGGCTGGAGCAGAGGGCATACCGGAATAGGCATGTGTACATATCAATGAACATGTTGTGGATGCCAACATGGCCTTCACAGATGTGTGTGCCCGCTACCCAGGATCCTGCCATGATACATTCGTCTTTGCATAGTCTTGCCTGGGACAGGCAGTAGCCGGTGGTCAGCTTGGAGATGCATGACTGCTAGGTGAGTGTGCACATGTTTGGGCCCCAGGACAGGCCCAAAATGGATGCCTTGAAGGACTAGAAAAGGGGACTGCTACTTCTGGAGAGAGATCTGCAATTGTAAGTATTACTTCTGGGAATATTTCTAAATCTTGGTGAAAAAGGAATTCTTTAGATTAAACTGATTAATCTGTGAACCCAGTGTATTTGTTAAATCAAGCAGGGCCTAGTAGCAGCAAAGAGTTTCAGTTTAAATTTAAAACACAGAGGAAAACTTTCAGGTTAAATTTAGAACCCAAGACTACCTCTATCCAAGCAAGGGCTGTGAGACTCCCTCTGGAGATTGGTCACAGATTACCTTAGAAGCACAGGAGAGGGTACTGTGTAGCAGCCAGCTTTTAATAAGAATTTTTCCCTCCCTCCCTCCCCATCACCCACCTACCCCTGGGATAATCGTAGCTTTATAGATGCTTAACACTAGAAGCCCCAAAGTGCGTCACTTGACGCAAATGCATCTTCGAAGTTGTATACCAGCGCCACTGCTAGAACCATGTCAGTTATGTTCCATGACTTTGTTAACAAGGTCAAGATGTTCAAATATGTGCATCGAAAATTAATGACAGATGCACCACCTAGCGGGAAAATGAATTTATACCTAGAAGCCCCAAAGTATGTCAATTGACACACTCAATTTATTTATTTAATTCTCTTATATACCGCGCTATTCTGCATCAGTGCGGTTTACATTGAACAAACTGAAATTACATTGAACAGGCATTATAACTTGGAGATAACTATTTTACAGGGAACATGGGCTATGGAGAGTTAAGTGGCTTGCCCAAGACCACAAGGAGCACCTGTGGGACTAGAAACCCCAATGCAAACCGCACTGATGCAGAATAGCGCTGTATATAAGAGAATGTAAATAAATAATAAATAAATAAATAAAATAAATAAGATGTAAGCACGTTACCTATGGCTGAAGTGGTATTTAAAAGTGATACTGCAGAAGAATTGAAAGAAATATCGCTACACCGGTATGATGTATTACAACTATTTAATAAACTGAAGAGTAGCAAATCACCTGGACCGGATGGTATACATCCAAGGGTGTTGAAAGAACTGAAATATGAGATTGCAGACCTGCTATTAGTAATCTTTGACCTATCATTAAAATCATCTGTAATACCTGAAGATTGGAGGATCGCCAATGTAATGCCAATTTTTAAAAAGGGTTCCAGGGGTGATCCAGGAAACTACAGATCGGTGAGCCTGACATCAGTAGAAACCATCATAAAGAACAAAATTACTCTTCATGTTTATAGTCATGGCCTAATGGGACACCGACAACATGACTTTAGACAAGGAAGATCTTGTCTTACTAATCTGTTATGTTTTTTTGAAGGTGTGAATAAACAGGTAGACAAAGGTGAGTCTGTTGATAAAGTGTATTTGGACTTTCAGAAAGCCTTTGACAAAGTCCCTCATCAGAGACTTTTGGCAAAACTAAAGAGTCATGGGATAGGAGGCAGTGTACTATTGTGGATCAGGAACTGGTTAAAAGATAGAAAGCAGAGGGTAGGGCTAAATGGCCAGTTTTCCCAATGGAGAAAGGTGAATAGTGTTGTACCCCAGGGATCTGTGCTGGGTCCGCTGCTTTTTGACATATTCATAAATGTCCTGGAAAAGGGAATAACGAGTGAGGTTATCAAATGTGCAGATGACACAAAACTATTTAAAGTTGTTAAAACCCATGAGGATTGTGGAAATTTGCAAGAGGATCTGGATAAATTGGAAGACTGGGCATCGAAATGGCAGATGAAATTTAATGTGGACAAGTGCAAAGTTATGCACCTAGGGAAGAACAACCCAAACTATGATTACACAATGCAAGGTTACACATTAGGAACTACCACCCAGGAAAAGGTTTTAGGCGTCATTGTGGATAACATGTTAAAACCCTCGGCCCAGTGTGCAGCAGCGGCCAAGAGAGCAAATAGAATGCTAGGTATTATAAGGAAAGGAATGGAAAATAAAACAAAGGATATTATAATACCTCTGTATCGTTCCATAGTGCGACCTCACTTTGAATATTGTGTGCAATTCTGGTCGCTGTATCTTAAAAAGGATATAGCATTATTAGAAAATGTTCAGAGAAGAGCCACCAAAATGATAAAGGGGATGGAAGGATACCCCTATGAAGAAAGGATAAAAAGATTAGGGTTCTTTAACCTGGAAAAGAGACGGTTGAGGGGAGATATGATAGAAGTCTATAAATTAGTGAACGGAGTGGAACGGGTAAACGTAGATAGATTGTTTACATTATCAGAATATAGGAAGACTAAGGGACATGCAATGAAGCTACAGGGTAAACTATTTAAGACTAATAAGAGAAAATATTTTTTCACTCAATGTGTAATCAAACTCTGGAATTTGTTACCGGAGGATGTAGTAAAGGCTGTTAGTGTAGCTGTGTTTAAAAAAGGTTTGGACAAGTTCCTGGAGGAAAGGTCCATAAACCATTATTAAAAAGGGACTCAGGATATCAATAAGAACATAAGATATGCCATACTGGGTCAGACCAAGGTCCATCAAGCCCAGTATTCTGTTTCCAACAGTGGCCAATCTAGGTCATATGTACCTAGTAGTTTCCCCAAGAGACACAAGTTCGACAATGCTTGTACTGGGTCAAGCATTGATATCTTCGGTCACTTCTTAATAATGGTTTATGGACCTTTCCTCCAGGAACATGTCCAAACCTTTTTTAAACCCAGCTACACTAACAGCCTTTACTACATCCTCCGGTAACAAATTGCAGAGTTTGATTACACGTTGAGTGAAAAAATATTTTCTTTTATTAGTCTTAAATAGTTTATACTGTAGCTTCATTGCATGTCCCCTAGTCTTTCTATATTCTGATAGCGTAAACAATCGATCTACGTTTACCCGTTCTTCTCCGTTCATTAATTTATAGACTTCTATCATATTTCCCCTCAGCCGTCTCTTTTCCAGGTTAAAGAGCCCTAACCTTTTTAGCCTTTCTTCATAGGAGTATCCTTCCATCCCCTTTACCATTTTGGTGGCTCTTCTCTGAACCTTTTCTAAAATCGCTATATCATTTTTAAGATACGGCGACCAGAATTGCACACAATATTCAAGGTGCGGTCTCACCATGGAACAATATAGAGGCATTATAATATCTTTTGTTTTATTTTCCATTCCTTTCCTTATCATACCTAGCATTCTATTTGCTCTCTTGGCCGCCGCTGCACACTGGGCCGAGGGGTTTTAACATGGTATCCACAATGACGCCTAAATCTTTTTCCTGGGTGGTGGTTCCTAATGTGGAACCTTGCATCGTGTAACCATAGTTTGGGTTGTTCTTCCCTAGGTGCATAACCTTGCACTTGTCCACATTAAATTTCATCTGCCATTTTGATGCCCAGTCTTCCAATTTATCAAGATCCTCTTGCAATTTTTCACAATCCTCCTGGGTTTTAACAACTTTAAATAGTTTTGTGTCATCTGCAAATTTGATAACCTCACTCGTTATTCCACTTTCCAGGTCATTTATGAATATGTCAAAAAGCAGCGGACCCAGCACAGATCCCTGGGGTACACCACTATTCACCTTTCTCCATTGGGAAAATTGGCCATTTAGCCCTACCCTCTGCTTTCTATCTTTTAACCAGTTCCTGATCCACAATAGTACACTGCCTCCTATCCCATGACTCTTTAGTTTTCCCAAAAGTCTCTGATGAGGGACCTTGTCAAAGGCTTTCTGAAAGTCCAGATACACAATATCAACCGACTCACCTTTGTCCACCTGTTTATTCACTCCTTCAAAAAAACATAACAGATTAGTAAGACAAGATCTTCCTTGTCTAAAGCCATGTTGGCTGTCTCCCATTAGGTTGTGACTATCTACATGCTGAGTAATTTTATTCTTTATGATGGTTTCTACCATTTTTCCTGGTACTGACGTCAGGCTCACCGGTCTGTAGTTTCCCGTATCACCCCTGGAACCCTTTTTAAAAATTGGTGTTACATTGGCGATCCCCCAATCTTCAGGTATTAGAGATGATTTTAATGATAGTTCACAGATTACTAATAGCAGGTCTGCAATCTCATATTTCAGTTCTTTCAACACCCTTGGATGTATACCATCCGGCCCAGGTGATTTGCTACTCTTCAGTTTATCTAATAGTTGTAAGACATCTTCCCGATGTATCGATATTTCCTTCAATTCTTCCTCACCTTTAAATACCACTTCAGTCATGGGTAACATCCCTACATCTTCCTCAGTAAAGACCGAAGCAAAGAATTCATTCAGTCTCTCCGCTATCGCCTTGTCGCCTCTTAGTGCTCCTTTAACCCCTTTATCATCTAATGGACCAACTGACTCTCTCACAGGTTTTTTGCTACGAATGTACTTGAAAAGGTCTTTATTTCGCGTTTTTGCTTCCGCAGCAAGCTTCTTCTCAAATTCTCTCTTTGCCTGCCTTATCAATGCCTTGCATTTGACTTGCCAGTGCTTATGCTGTTTCCAAGTTTCGTCGTTTGGCTCTTTTTTCCATTTCCTGAAAGATGCTTTTTTGGCAACAACAGCCTCTCTGACCTCACCTTTAAACCATGCTGGCAGTTTTTTGGACTTCCTTCCACTTTTCTTAAAGCGTGGAATACAGCTGGTCTGGGCTTCCAAGATAGTATTTTTCAACAACACCCAAGCTTGATGTACGTCTTTAACCTTTGCAACTGCTCCTTTTAGTTTTTTCTTAAATGTTTTCCTCATTTTATCATAGTCTCCCTTTCGAAAGTTAAAAGGTAGTACTGTGAATTTCCTTACTATCCCTCCTCCACTAATTAAATCAAAGGCGATCATGCTATGATCACTATTGCCAAGTGGCCCCAACACCCTTATCTCTTGCACTAGATCTGGTGTTCCACTAAGGACTAGGTCTAATATGGCTTCCCCTCTGGTCGGTTCATGAACCAGCTGCTCCAAGAAGCAGTCATTTATTTCATCTAGGAACTTTATCTCCCTAGCATGTCCTGACGTGACACTGACCCAGTCGATACCGGGGTAATTGAAATCACCCATTATTATTACTGCACTGTAACTTTTGTTAGCTTCCTTGATTTCTTTGAGCATTTCATTATCCATTTGGTCATTCTGGCCAGGCGCTCGATAGTACACCCCCACTGCCATTGCCTTCCCCCTTTTATATGGAATTTCAATCCATATAGATTCTACAGCAGATTTTGTTTCCTGCAAAACTTTAATCCTTTCTGAGTCAATGCCCTCTCTAACATAGAGCGCAACCCCTCCACCAATTTGATCAGCTCTATCATTACGATATAGTTTGTACCCAGGTATCACAGTGTCCCACTGGTTGTCCTCCTTCCACCATGTCTCTGATATTCCAATCATATCTAACCTTTCATTTAGTGCTATATATTCTAACTCTCCCATCTTATTCTTTAGACTTCTAGCATTTGCATACAAGCATTTTAGAGAATGTATTTTATTGATGTTAATTTGGCTATTGTTAGACATGGGTAAATTGGGATCTTTAAGTTCTGTCTGCTGCATACTTGAGGGCATTTGGGCTACTTTACTCTTTTGTGGAACCTCTCTGCTTTTGGTAGTATCCTTCAAGGATATATTCTTCCGAACCATCCGCTCTTGGGCGACTGTCGGCTTTCCCCTAATATCTAGTTTAAAAGCTGTTCTATCTCCTTTTTAAAGGTTAATGCCAGCAGTCTGGTTCCATCCCGGTTAAGGTGAAGCCCATCCCTTCGGAAGAGCCCCTCCTTTCCCCAGAATGTTCCCCAGTTCCTAACAAATTCAAAACCCTCATCTCTGCACCATTGTCTCATCCACGCATTGAGACTCCGGAGCTCTGCCTGCCTTTTGTGTCCTGCGCGTGGGACAGGAAGCATTTCGGAGAATGCTACCATGGAAGTTCTGGATTTGAACTTCCTACCTAAAAGCCTAAATTTTGCCTCCAGAACCTCCCTACCACATTTTCCTATGTCATTGGTACCGACATGTACCAAGACAGCAGACTCCTCCCCAGCACTATCTAAGACCTTATCTAGGAGGCGCGTGAGGTCCGCTACCTTCGCACCTGGCAGGCATGTTACCAGGCGATCCTCACGTCCACCAGCCACCCAGCTATCTACATGCCTAATGATCGAATCACCAACTATAACGGCTGTCCCAGTACAAGCATTGTGGAACCTGTGTCTTTTGGGGAAACTGCTAGGTACGTATGACCTAGATTGGAAACAGGATACTGGGCTCGATAGACCTTGGTCTGACCCAGTATGGCATATCTTATGTTCTTATGTTCTTATGCCTTCTACAGTCTGATGCTATGGGTTCTGCGAACAGGCGATGATAGATGTATACTGTATGTCATGCACCACATGAGCACCACTGCACGCATCCACAACAGCCCATAGACCATACCCAATGCACGTCCCAATGCACATGCTCACAGCTCACATTGCCCCCACAGGTGACCGTGGGTATCCCCCGAGAACCTGGCTGCTGACCCCAGTGTGCCACCCCAGAAGTCAGCAGGAGGAGTGGTACAACAGCATCTACCAGCAGACACAGGCAGTTGTGGAGCGTGCAATCAGGGTGCTGAAGAGCTGCTTCCGGTGCCTTGACAGGAGCGGTGGCCAACTCCTCTACAATCTGGAGCAGGTATGCCAGATATTTGCTGCATGCTTCATACTCCACAACCTGGCACGGATGCATGGAGTGCTGGACCCAGAGCCAGCAGATGTGGAGGAATGGGAGGTCACCGAGGCAGCAGATGTTGATGGGGCCGAGTCTGGAAGCCAGCAACATGCCAGGGCACTGGCCCACTGATTGTGGGTGATAAGAGAAAGCTTCTGAGGTGACTGACCTGCGCCAGCACCAGGGTTGTACATACACAAACACCAATTATGTGCCCAGTGCCATGTAATATGCACTGAAGGACCAAATAAAGTGCCCATTACCATCCATTGTGTCAGAGTATTCATTATTTCCCCCCTTGTGAACCCCTTCCTCAGGGCTCCCTGCTGGCCATGGGCGCCTGCCCATATGGCGCACTGCGACGCAGTGGAGCGTTGTCTGAGGACACGCTAGCGGTGTCAGCACCCTCACTAGCAAGATGGTTGGATGGAGGATGGACAGGGCGCTGGGCTAGCAGGTGGCTGTGCAGCTGCATTGGCGGCCCCAGCACTCACCCCCTGTTCCTGCATGAGGCCCACCAAACTGCACAAGGAGCCAGCTATGGATGCCTGGTATGCTGCCATCTCCCACATCAGCCGCAGGTGCCCCTCCATGTGGCGTTCCATGCGCTTTCTGTGGTCCTGACACTCCTCGTACTCAGCCTCCCTGGCCTGCTGCAGTCTGCAGGTCCTGCCGGATACTCTGCAGCTTGGACAGTATTCCCTCAGTGTCTGCCACCAGGCGCGCAGCCTCCTGTCATAGCTCTTGGTCCAGGTCATCGCTCCCTGCACACACAGGCTCCTCCAGAATGGAGAACTGTAGCTCAGCAAGTGGTGAGTCATCCGCATCTGGCTCCACAACACTGGGTTGCTGACCATGGTCCGTTGTGGATCTCTAGCTACTGTTGTTGTGGCTACATACACGCTGTGCCCGGGTTATGTATCTTGTGCTTATCCGTCATTGCCATGGTGGGTGCCTGCCACTGTGCTCGGTTTGTGCTGCATTTTCATTGCTTGCCTGTTTTGTCGGCGCCTGATTCATGATTCAAACACTTTTCCTGACTGGGTAAGCTTCTGCGGGTATGGCATACCTTGGCGCCTTGTTGAATATCAGGCCTATTGTGCACATAACAAGATTCTGTTGAGACACAAGGACTACAATGAGGTCTTTTCCCCTTTCCTATGTATTTCATGGGTAGAAGTTAACAATTTGGATGAATGTCATTTCTTTCCGTTTTGGATTTTTGAAATATTAAATAAGAATGGGGATTTTTTACAACTGGTATTTGGTATTTTTTGTGACATTAGTTTTGTGCATACCATGACAGTCATGAATCTCATTCCTAAGCCAGAGTAGCGTGATCTCAGTCTCTCAAATTTACTGCTGATGCTCAGCATAGTACTTGCATCATGCCTTCTGGATGGCGGATTCTCATTGTATACCCTCTCGGTTTAAATATAAAGTTTGTAGCATAAACGTAGCAGTACATTATCTCCTCTTTATCTGCAGAAGTCCACTTAACCATAGCTGATTCTCTTAACATTTTCATTCATTTCTGTGGTTTATCTCCTGCCACAGTGGGTCCATGAACATGGTCACCATGGCCATTATCTGTGCAGGGATGTTACCTGCATCTGCAGTGTCTGCACTATTGCTACCACCATCGTTAGCCCTAGTATGTAGACTATGGGTGGGCACCTTTTCATCCTGGGTGACATACAGCCAGTATTTGTTTTTCTTTCCTACCATACTTCAATTGTAGTATCGCCTGGCAGTGGGCGGTCGCCAGCCCTGGATGTACAGGGCCGATTTTAATGTTGAGGTGGAATAACTTCCCTGGGTGTGTTTTTTTTAATTACCCAGGGCACTGATGGGGCAGGGGTGCCAGGGGACATTCCCCACAGCCCGACTCTGGCCTTAGGAGGCCAGATGGGGGGTCGGGCTGCGGGGAATAAACACTTTTTTCAGGCAACCAGCATCGCGGCTTTTAAAAGGAGCTGCGGTGCCATGGCAACAGGACACCATGGTGCCCCAGTTCCATTTAAAAGCCCTGAGTTAGCCAGGCTGTGCATGTATGTGCAGGCTGGACTGAATCACAGTCCTGGCCTGTACGTGCATACCTGATTGCAATTCTGATCCCATGGGACTAGATGTGCCCCACGGGATCAGAATCGCGATCCCCTATGTACATTCGACTCATACTGGACGTACAGAGGCGATCGACATCAGGGATGGAATCAGGCCTTATATCAACTGACTCACCTTTATCTAACTATTTACACCTTCAAAAAAATATAAGAGATGGGTGAGACAAGACTTTTCTTGGCTATATCCATGTTGGCTTTCTGCCATTAAACCATAACTATCTATTGGTTCAGCAATTTTGTTTTTTATAATGGTTTCTACCATTTTGTCTGGTACTGATTTCAGGCTCACTGGTCTATAGTTTCCAGGATCATCCCTGGAACCTTTTTTAAAAATCGGCATTACATTGGCCATTCTCAGGTCTTCAGGTACTACAGATGATTTTAATGATAGATCACAGATTACTAATAGTAGTTCTACAATCTCATATTTCAGTTCTTCAGCACACTGGGATGTATGCCATTTGGTCTAGGCGATTTGATGCTCTTTAGTTTATCAATTAGCTGTATTACATCTTCCTGATTTATCGAGATTTGTTTAAATTCCCCTGATTCAAGACCTTTAAATATCATTTCTGGCATGGGTAGATTTCCTACATCTTCTTCAGTAAAGACTATAGCAAAAAATTCATTCAGTCTCTCCATTATGGCCTTGCCCTTTCTCAGTGCACCTTTTACCCCTCCATCATCTAATGGTCCAACTGACTCCCTCGCTGGTGTTTTACTATGAATATACATGAAAATGGTTTTATTATGCGTTTTTGCTTGCACGGCATGCTTCTTTTCAAATTTTCTCTTTGCCTGCCTCATCAATGACCTGCATTGAACTTGCCAGTATTTATGTTGTTTCCTGTTCTTGTCATTTGGCTCTTTTTTCCGTTTTCTGAAAGATTCTCTCTTAGCTATAATAGCCTCTCTGACCTCACCTTTAAACTATGCTGGCTGTCATCTGGCCTTCCTTCCACCTTTTTTTAAGTATGGAATACATCTGCTCTGGGCTTTCAAGATAGTATTTTTAAATAACGCCCATGCCTGATGTAAACTCTTAACCTTTGCAGTTGCTCCTTTTAGTTTTTTCTTAACCATTTTCCTCATTTTATTATAGTCTCCTTTTTGAAAGTTAAATGCTAATGCAGTCAATTTCCTTGTTGTCTTCCCTCCTTTTATTAAAACAAATGTGATCATGTTATAATTGCTATTGCCAAGCAGCCGCAAAACCATTACTACTTGCACTAGATCCTGCATTCCACCAAGGACTAGGTCTAAAAGAGCATCCCCGTGTGTTGGTTCCTGAACCAGCTGCTCCATGAAGCAGCCATTTACTTCATCTAGAACTTTTATCTTTCTAGCATGTTCTGATGTGACATGGACCCAGTCAGTACCAGGATAATTGAAATCTCCCATTATTACTGTATTGTAAACTTTGCTAACTTCCCTAATTTATTTTAACTATTCATCATCTGTCTGTTCATTGTGTCCAGTCAGATGGTAGTACACCTCCACTGCCATTCCCTTCCCTTTTTTACATGGAATTTCTATCCACAGAGATCTTACAGTGTATTTTGTTTCCTGCAGATCCTTTATCCTGTTTGACTTGATGCTCTCTTTAACATATAGAGCCATCCCTCCACTAATGTGCTCTACCCTATCCCTTTGACATAGTTTGATCTATCACAGTGTCCTATTGACTATCCTCCTTCCACCAGGTCTCTGAAATACCATTTATATCTAACCTTTCATTCCAGGGATGTACCTGGTTAGCAGGTCCCCTCCAGTCAGAAGCAACATACCAAAAAGCAATATACCACAAAATAAGGACGGTCCAGCATCTTAGACCTCTATTGGTGCTGGAAGATTTCTGGACAGTCTACCAAGCCTTAGTAACCCCCCACTTTGACTACGCCAACTCAATCCTACAAGGTCTCCCAAAAAGCACACTGAACCCGCTGCAGTTCGCAATGAATGCAGTCGCCAGAATATTACACGGAGCTGCCAGGAGTGACCATATAATTCCAATTCTGAAACACCTACATTGGCTACCGGTCCACTGCAGACTTGCCTTCACAATTTTATTGATGATATTCAAGGCCATCCATTGTATCACTTCCACCTCCATCATGGACCTCGTCCTCCCCACTCCCTCAAACAGAGTCAGAAGGTCAGCCGCTGTCAACACACTGAACATCCCCAGAAAGATCACGAAGTGCTCGCAAGCAACAAGATCAAGGCCTTCATGTACTACGCACCCACATGCTGGAATGCCCTCCCACCCAACGTCCGAGCCATAACTGACCTTGCCCAATTCAGAAAGGCTCTGAAACACCACCTGTTTCTTCAGTACTACTCCCACAATGGAAATACACAACATCCAGCCTCACGCAACCACCCCAGACCCAGCAACAACACACAGGCACACCCCCGCCCAGTAACGCTGCCATACACCTGATATGCAATCTTATATAGTACACAACTCGTATAGAGCACACAATCCTGTATATAGCACACAAGCTTGTAAATAGCCACCAAGCAGTCATGTCCCCACCCTCCATCGCTGACCCGACTGTTTTGCCTGTATATAGTTATTTAACTGAGTAGCCGCTACTAAGTAGCCTGTACATAGTTATCCCAGTTAGCCGAGTTGTAAACCCTGTTCCTTGTAATTACAGTGCAAACGCCGCCTGCACTGTAGAATTTGTTCTAATTGTAAACCGAGCTGATTTTAAAGAGCGCGGTATAGAAAAACCTAAAATAAATAAATAAAGTGTTCAGCAGAAATGCACGTGGCAGAAAGGATCCTTGTACACTCTTCTCTTCTCTTTTCTGTCCCCAACACAAAGAAATCACCAGTCCAATGTTGGTCACTTCATCTCAACCCATACCCTCCTTATCTGTGCTTGCCTCTGTGTTTTTCCCAAATCTCCCTTCTCCTTTAAGCCAAGCCAGCTTAGGGGGCCTGCAGGTGGCAGCCTGGTCAGTTAGATGTAGACACAACTCTCTTGCTGCACCGGTCCAGAGACTCCTGGGCTCAACCAGCCTCTCTCTTCACTCCTCCTTCATCTTGGATTCCTTGAGGAAGGAAAATGCTGAGCAATGGTTTGTTTGCCCTTTTTTGTTTCCCTCTAAATTGTACATCGAGACACCAGCTCCTCTTGAGTGATGGGATAGGCCCTGACCATTATCTAATCCTGTCCAGATCTCTACTTATGAGCAAGGATTCCAGGATATTCCACCTTTTAAGCTATAGGAAAGACACTTCTGAGGCCTTTGCTATATAGCTATGAAGTGAGTGAACCCAGTCCTTTTTTATGAAAGGTAACTGAACAAGAAAGGACCCGACTCAGCCAGATGCCAAATATTTAAAGATATCCATAGAAATTATGTGGATATTTTCAGCATGCATTCAGTCAGCCTGTTCATGTGAGTCAAGCTGTTGAATACGTGGTCTAGACTTATGTGGATAAGTTATCTGCATAAAATTAGGCCTGCTAATTCTGCATTCAGACTTCTCACCGCTATCTGCATAATTTTTGGCCCTGTTCCAAAATGCATATAGCCCCTCCATAATTTATAAGGATATATTTTGGTTGTCTATTGACCTATATGAACAAAACATGTGTTCACCAACAGCACATTTTTAAAGAAGAGCACCTGTGCAGCCAGCAGCCAATGCTGACCCCGTGAGTGCTTCTTAGTATGGGCCTCTAGATGAACCCTAAGCTTTCTTTAGCAGCTCAGATGACAAGACTTCGACTTTCATACTTTGGAAGAGAGAGATCATTAGAGAAAGATATCATGCTTGGCAAGGCTGAAGATCAATGCAAAAGAGGAAGGCCAGCAAAGAGATGGATCGATACATTAACAGCAGCTATATATGCCACTCTATCAACAATGAGCTGCCTGACTGAAGACCGAACACAGTTTAGAACAGCTAACTAAAGGATCGCCATGAGTCAGCACCGACCCAACAACAACATGCTTATAAATGCTGTGTGGACGGTCAGGAGCAATGAGTTAACATTTCCATGATTGGCACTACCATTCACAGGTTACACACAGGTTGTGCCCATACTCTGTATGTACTGGGGTATTGGGCAGAGGTATAATTTAGAGGGAGCATATGGAGGCATCCTCTCCCGCCCCGGCAAATTCTCTAGGTGCTACTGCTGAAGTGGCATCCCCCTCCTCCCATCAATATGGCCTCCTTACCCTTGCTTCTCCAAACAAAATTAAGCAAACCATTCTTACATTATTGGGGCACTGTGGTCTCTTCCCCTTAGGTCTCTCTTTAGCTATTATATGCGAACATAAGAAAGGCTTAGATAAGTGAGACCAAGACCCATCAAGTTCAGCATCCTGTTTCCAACAATGGCCAGTCCGGATCACAAGTACCTAGCAGATCCCCAAAATATCGATCTGTTTCTCATAATTCATTTTCAGGGATAAGGGATGGCTCTCTCAAGTCTACCCGGCTTGTCATTGTTTATGGGTTTTTCCTCCAGGAACTTGTCCAAATTCTTTTCAGACCCTGGTGTGTTAGTCTCCTTAACCACATCTTTAGCAACAGATTCTGCAGCTTAATTATGCGCCGCATGAAGAAAAATCAACTTTCTGTGATTTGTTTCTGGTCTGCTGGTTATTAGTTTCATGCAGTATCCTCTTGTTTTTGTGTTGTTTCAGAGATTAAAAAGCAATTCCCTGTTTAACCATTCCAGTTCCCTCATGATTTTATAAACTTCTATCATATCTTCTCTCTTTTCCAAGCTGAAGAGCCCTAACCTGTTTCGCCTCCCTTTATAAGAGAGGCTCTCTAATCTCCTTTATCATTTTTGTTGCCTTTCTCTGACCCTTTTTTAGTTTTGCTATATCGTTTTTTGAGATACGCTGACCAGAACTACACACATCACTCAAGACACCGTTGTGCCAGGGAATTACAGAGAGGCAGAATGATATTCTCAGTTTTCTTCTCCGTCTCTTTTGATATAACCCCTAAGATTCTATTTGCTTATAAGCAGCAGAGGTGCACTGAGCCGAGCATTTCAACATATTGTCCACAATGACTTCAAGATCTTTTTCTTGGGTTACGATTCTTAACTCAGAACCCAGAATTTTGTACCTGTAGTTAAGATCATTTTTCCCTGTGGCACATTAAATTTCATGTGCCAATTAGATGTCCAGTCTCCTAGTCTCAAAGATCCTTCTGTAAATCCTTGCAACTCTCTGCTGTGTCATCTACAAATTTGATCACTTCACTCGTCACTTCTGTGTTCAGATCAATTATGAATATATTAAAATACCAGTTCTTAGTTTAGACCCCTGGGACATTCTACTATTGACCCTTTTCCATGTGGATAACTGACTATTTAGTCCTACTCTGTTTTTTTTGTCTTTTAGCCAGAATACAGTTCATAAACGGTCATTTCCTTCTATCTCCTAATTCATACTTTGGGCATATTGGAGGTCTCCCTCTAGCTGTTCATATGGTATCATCACTTCCCAGTATCAACACATGTGGCCACTCTGAGATGAAATTAATTGGGGCAATATTTAGACTCTGCAGTCAGCAGGTTATTTTTAAAGATGGCCATGGCATTTCAATAAAATCCAGATATCTAGCACCAGTATGCACATGGTGACTGGTTCTGGATATCCGCATTCAGCACGGGCTGCCTTGTGCTGTCTGGTTAGTGGCAATTTTCAGCCAACTGTCTGGATAGCGATCTGCATAGCACCTTGGACAGCTCTTTTGCTGTCCTAAGTTATGTGAATAGTTATCCGGATAGCGGCACCAAAAATCACCGCTATCCAGATAATTTCTTGCTCCGTCCCGACTCTGGCCCTGGACCACCTTGGCACAATCCAGGTAGTTCCAAGGAGATCTGTGGTGATATGTATCGGCACTATCATGGTTTGATGGGCTTATCCCATTACCCAATGCTCCAGCCTGAATATTAATAACTTCTAGCAGGGCTGGCTTAACTATTAGGCAAGTCTAGCCAGTCCCCTAGGGCAGCGGCAAACAGCAGCTTCAGCCAAAGCAAACACTAAGTTCTGATAGCCACAGAAACTCCAAAGAACCATCGGTGCTTACCTTCACCTGTAGGGGGGATGAGAATGCAAATGGTTTTTACAAATTGCCCTCATTGAGGATAATTTAGTAAGAGGTGGCTAGGTTAGTGCATGTTGTTACATATGTATTTGGTGCCTATTTTATAAAGTTAACTATGTGCCTACTGGACTGTATAAAGTAAGGACATAAGTGGCAGGAAATGTGCATCACATGTGGGCACAAGCACTTCCCCCAGCCCTATGGCTAGTGTGTTATCTAATGCGCGTACGTGGGTTCTTGCGCATTTTCCCCATGATCTGCCCAAACTCCACCCATGTGAACACCCAGCTAAAGTACACGTGCAAAGGCCCATCTATGTGGGTACATCATTGAAAATAAATGTTTGTGCACATCTGTGGTTCCTTATCAAATCACTCACCTTAAGGGGCATTTTACAAATGCCACCCAAATGCCATCTGGGATGTCCAACCCAGAGCATCTGAAAAAAAAACATTCATGCACGATTTCACAAACGTGGATGTGCCCAATATGACCTTCTGTGGGGCGTCTACATAGACATGCCCAGAATAGTATTGCAGACCCTGGATATCTAGGAATAGCCTAATGGTTTGAGTGGTGGGCTAGAACCAGGGAGACCAGGGTTTAAATCCCACTGCTGCTATCCTTGTGATGGTGGGGAGCACTAGAGATAGTAGAGTGCCATCTTCTCAACACCCTCTGGATGGTTTATGGCCAAAACAAGCACTTTCCAGTTGCCTGCAGCAGGTAAAACCTTAGATGTGATTCTGGGTGTCCAGAACATTTTTGAGATCAGGCAGTGATGGCCAGGTTTTTGGGAAGATCCCGCCATTCTTCCACCATGTTCCTTTCAGACTTGGACATTTTTACGCTGTAGATATCCACAGACCCAGCTTCTAAAGTAGAGGAAATGATGAAATTTCATCACTTCCGGGTTTTCGGCAATAGTAGATGTATTACAACTATTTGATAAACTGAAGAGTAGCAAATCACTGGAATCAGATGGTATACATCCAAGAGTGTTGAAAGAACTGAAATATGAGATTGCAGACCTACTATTAGTAATCTGTGAACTATCATTAAAATCATGTGTAGTACCGGAAGACTGGAGAATGGCCAACGTAACGACAATTTTTGAAAAGGGTTCTAGTAGTGGTCCGGGAAACTATAGACCAGTGAGCCTGATGTCAGTATTGGGCTAAATGGTAGAAACCATTATAAAGAATAAAATTACTAAACATGTGGATAGTCATTCTTTAATGGGAGAAAGCCAACATGGATTTAGCTAAGGAAAGTCTTGTCTTACTAATGTTATATTTTTTGAAGGTAAGAATAGGCAGACAAAGGTGAGCCACTTGATAGGAATTATCAGGATTTTCAGAAAGGCTTTGACAAGGTCCATCATGAGAGACTCTTGGCAAAATTAAAAAGTCATGGGACTGGAGACAGTGTAGTATTGTGGATCAGGAACTGGTTAAAATACAGAAAGCAGAGAGCAGGGCTAAATGGCCAATTTTCTCAGTGGAGAAAGGTGAATAGTGGAATGGAGGAGTAGCCTAATGGTTAAGAAAGCTGGCTTGGGAACCCACAGACCAGGGTTCAATTCCCACTAGCACTCCTTGTGGCCTAGGGCAAGTCACCTAACCCTCCATTGCCTCAGAAAAATCCATGTTATCAATGTCCCTGTTTAATGTACATTACCAAGATTAAGTTTCAATGTAAACTGCTTAGATTGAAATGATAAAGCAGTATATCAAACCTGTTAAATAAATAAATACCCCAGGGATCTATGCTGGTCCTGCTGCTTTTTAACATATTCATAAATGACCTGGAAATAGGAATAATGAGTGAGGTAATCAAATATGATGACACAAAATTATTCAAAGTTGTTAAAACACAAGAGGATTGTGAAAAATTCCAAGAGGACCTTGATAAACTTGAAAACTGTACATCCAAATGGCAATCTTATTATGGACAAGTGCAAAGTTATGCACCTAGGAAAGAACAACTATAACTATGGTTACACAATGCAAAGTAGTACCACCTTAGAAACCATCACCCAGAAAAAACATTTAGGTGTTATCATGGATCATACATTGAAATCATCCACCCAGTGTGCAGCTGCAGCCAAGAAAGCAAATAGAATGCTAGGAATCATAAGGAAAGGAATGGAGAATAAAACAAAGGATATTATAATGCCTCTGTATCGTTCCATGGTGTGTCCGCCCGTGAATATTGTGTGCAGTTCTGGTCACCGTATCTTTAAAAAGGATATATCAGAATTAAAAAAGGTACAGAGAAGAGCGACAAAAATGGTAAAGGGAATGGAAGGATACCCCTAAAAGGAGAGGCCTAAAAGTTTAAGGCTCTTCAACTTGGAAAAGAGACGGCTGAGGGGAGATATGATAGAGGTCTATAAATTAATGAATAGAGTGGAACGGGTAAATGTAGATAGATTATTTACGCCATCAAAAAGAAGAAAGACTAGAGGACATGCATTAAAGCTACAATGTAACCCAGTTAAGACTAGTAAGAGAAATATTTTTTTTATTCAATGCATAATCAAACTACGGAATTTGTTACCTGAAGATGTAGTAAAGCTGTTAGTGTAGCTGGGTTTAAAAAGGTTTTGGACAACTTCCTGGAGGAAATGTCCATAAACCATTATTAAAGACCTGGAAAATGCACTGCTTACCAAGCAATGAGGTACTACAAGCAATGAGGCAGCAATGGATTGACCAGGCAAAGCAATGGATTGCAATGCGGCAATGTTACCTTACAAGGCAGCAATGGATTTTCCAGGCAAAGCAGCAATGTTAACCCGTGGTGCTTACCGGTGGTGACTCAGTCTGGGCAGCTTGTTGTAAGGTGGAAGGTGGACGGGTTATTGTTGGGGAGGCAATTATGGCATGCCTAAGGGCCGCACCAAAGAGCCCTTTGGCGTGGCCCTTAGGCGCAGGCCCGGCAGGCACGGGCATCTGGATGAGGGGGCCCTAATTAGGGAGATCTCCACCCCTTCCACATCCCAGATTGGGCTGGAGCTCCCTGGCCTGATGCTGTTCCGTCGGGGGCTGGGCGCAGCTGTTTTAGTGGCGCTGGATGGCGCTTCTTTTAATTGCTGCCTTAAGCCTTCAATCCAAGCAGTTTACATTATGTAATTACTACAAACTGGTATTGGATATATTCCCTTGTCCCCAAAGGGATCACTGTCAATGTGTACCTGAGGCAACAGAGGGTTAAGTGGCTTGCCCAAGGCTACAAGGAGTGCCTATAGGACTAGAAACCCTGGTCCCCCTGGCCTGAGATTGATGTCCCCAGGTGGGACTTGAATCCCCAACCCTCGGGCCTGTACCACTAGGCCACTCCTCCCCAGTATTAAAGGCTCATAGATATTGCTGCCCGGACACATCACCTCCGCTGAGTCACCAACAGCTCCTGCCCAATCGGGGCAGTGGGAGCAAAAGCAGCAGCAGTCGGCCACACATAAAAGCAGCATCCCTGCTCCCAGGGAGCCGCTGCCCGGACACATCACCTCCGCTGAGTCACCAACAGCTCCTGCCCAATCGGGGCAGTGGGAGCAAAAGCAGCAGCAGCCGGCCCCACATAAAAGCGGCGTCCCTGCTCCCAGGGAGCCGCTGCCCGGACACATCACCTCCGCTGAGTCACCAACAGCTCCTGCCCAATTGGGGCAGTGGGAGCAAAAGCAGCAGCAGCCAGCCCCATATAAAAGCGGCGTCCCTGCAGGGCGCTCCTGCGCCTGGCGGGCCCGCGCCTGAGGGCCTCGCCAGAGGGCCCTTTGGCATGGCCCTTAGGTGCGGCATGAAGGCGAGCAGAAGGAGTCCAAACAAAAGACACAGCCACGCCGACAGTACCACAGAAGAAATCAACAGAGAGCAGACGGAAGTAAAAGACATCAGAAACGCAAGTAAAACACTAACGGGACTTCACAAAAATCAACATGCACGCAACATTGTTTCTCCCACTCAGCCTCCTCATCACACAACTCCTGCCAACAACCACATACTACCACTACCCACACTCCAACTTACCATGGCACCCACCAACCACTTGGACATACATAGAACCACAGTACACGCATAATGACACTCACAGAACACCAGGGACAAAAAGACAAACCAAACACAAATCAAACTCTCACACTAGTTCAAAGGAAACACACGAAACAACAAATGCCTTTAAAGCATGCAACAATAGAGCTCATAAACGCCAGATCCATATGCAACAAGATACACACAATAGCAGACCACATAGAAGACAGTCAGCCCGACATACTTTGCATCACAGAGACATGGCTCAATCACACCAACAATGTACTGCTCAATCAATTGGTGCCAGACACATACACAGCATACAACTGCCCATGCACCCACAAGCGCGGAGGAGGAGCCTTGATAATTGCAAAAAAGAACCTAAGGTTCAAAGCTCGGAGTTTCACTGACACACAACAATGTAACACAATCAGCATCGAGAACAAACACATAGCACTCTGCCTAACCTACAGAGCACCCAGAGCTTCACCCAATGAACTAGCCTCAACGCTCGAAGCAGTCTGCGCTATCACCGCAACCAACAAACCCATGTTACTGCCGGGAGACTTCATCCTCAAGTCCACCAACACCAAAGATGCAGAAGCTTTCCTTCAAGCAATGACTTCAGTTCACCCAAATAGTCGATGCCCCCACGCACAGACGCGGATCGTCCCCAGACCTCATCTTCATAACCAATGACCTAACATCGAGAGGTCTAATATCAACACCCACCTTCACCCCAGTTCCTTGGTCAGACCACTACATAATTGAGATAAAGATGCTACTACAAAAAGACAATCTAAACGAACGCTCAAACAACACACCCACACAAAGACGATTCAAGAACTTCGACAGGGACACATTCCTACAAGACACGATACAACAACTGACCATAGAAACAGATGACCTGGAGGCTCAAATCACCAACTGGAACAGCACTCTATCTAACGCCGCCAAAGCAACAGATGCTAGACCCAAGAAACACCGTCACAACAAGCTACAACACAAGCCGTGGTACTCAAAAACCATACGACAAGAAAAATGGGAACTCAGAAAGATAGAACAAAGATGGAGAAAGACCAAGGCATCTGAAAACCAGCAACTATACCTAACAAAGCAAAAGCAATACAATGAACACATCAACCAATCAAAGAGAGAATACCATACAAACATGATAAATACCTCCATCAACAAACCCAGAGAGCTATTCGAAATCGTGAAAATCCTCACAAAAGAGCAAAGGACAGAGGACAAAGTACAAATAGACCCGCAAAAATTTGCTGACCACATCAAGGAAAAATTTCACTCTGCAGAGCAAACAAGACCCAGTGCACCCACTACGTCTATCTCACACTCCAAGACCTGGGACACATTCTGCTCACCATCAACAGAGCAGCTCTCCCACATCATCTCCACAATCAATACAAGCACCGCTCCCACAGACCCTTGCCCAGTGTCATTGATCAAAGCCAAAAAATCAAGCTTCCTCCACATCATACACAACATAGTGCACAGCTCCCTCACTCAAGGAGTCATGCCAAATCAACTAAAGCTTGCCACAGTAAGACCGATCCCAAAGAAAACAACTCTCGACAAGAACAACCCAGCAGCATACTGACCAATATCTAGCATACCCTTTCAGGCAAAAATCACCGAAAAAACAGTACAACACCAACTACAAGAACACATTGACAACCATGCACCACTGGATGACAGCCAACACGGCTTTCGCCCCAACCATGGAGTCGAAACATTACTGATTTACCTCTTCGACAGCATCCTCCGAATCATAGACAACACTAAGAATGGAATCGTAATGATCTTCATTGACATCTCTTCAGCATTCGACACAGTAAACCACAAAATGCTCCTGGAAAGACTAAAAAACATTGGGCTACATGGTCCCACCTTAAAATGGTTCCACTCATACCTAACCGACAGGCAGATACAGGTCAAGGTAGGCCACAACACCTCTCGACCCATAAAAGTCCTCCAAGGAGTACCACAAGGATCCACACTCTCAGCACTACTGTTTAACATCTACATCCAGCCAATATGCGACATCCTGAAAAAGAACAGCATCCAATATACAATCTATGCAGACAATATCATGATATACACACCTATCCTAGTTGACGACCCGGACTACTCTAAAATAACAAACTGCCTCACACAAATGACAATATGGTGTCAAAACAACAACCTCGCAATCAACTACAGCAAGACTGAGGCACTAATCATAACTCGTAACCCAGACTTCATCCACCCACCGGACATCAAGATACAAAACACAACCATACCAATAAAATCGGAAGTAAAATACCTCGGAGTGACCCTGGACAATGAACTGAATCTCAAGTCACACGTAAGCAAAACAATCAAAAATGCATACTACAAGATGAGAATCATCAGAAGACTTAAACCCCTCCTCGCCACTGAGCACTTCCGTACCGTATGCCAAGCTCTAATAACCCCCTTACTGGACTTCTGCAACCCAATCTACCTTGGACTAGCAAAACAAACACTCAAACTACTACAACTAGCACAAAACACGGCGGCCCGCATAATAACTGGATCAACAAGACATGAGCACATCACACCTGTTCTGAAAGACCTACACTGCTCCCAATCAGTTCACGCATCAAATACAAAACAATCATAAACATATTTAAGATCAAACAACACACTTCAGCCAACAACCTGCACACCCTCATACAGACACCAGCACACACCCAAGAAGAAAAGGAACCTCCAACCGAGTCAACACCCCTAGAGACTTCAGAAAAATACGCAAGGACACCACAGAAAGAGCACTCTCTCTGGCCACCCCAACAATCTGGAACACCCTCCCAGACGATCTGAGATCAACGACGGACCTCAAAGACTTTCGCAAACAGCTGAAGACAACGCTGTTCGTAGAACACTATGGACACGTCACATGACCCAACTACCAGGAACAACCAACATACCCCCCCCCCAACCCACTGATAAGAGAATGTATAATGGCACATGATATTTCTTAACACTAAATGTATAGAAGAATGTATTATAGCACACGATGTATCATAGCGCACAATGTACATAGCTCAACCTAATCAAACACACAACACATCTTACATACAAAGCACGATATAACCCTCACTGCATGAAAAACACTATCACTTCCTTTGATTGTTTTGCTGTGATACCGCCTTGATTGTAAGATAAGGCGGTATAGAAATACTGTTAAATAAAATAAATAAATAACTAAATTGCACATCGCCGACTCTATTCTGAGCCAACCCCAATATTATAGTCTCTTCAAGTCACACTCACTGCCACTAATCTGAAACATCCCCAGTATTACAGTGTCATGGATATCACATTCACTGCCACTAATCTGAGCCATCCCCAGTATTACAGTCTCATGGATATCACACTCACTGCCACTAATCTGAAACATCCCTAGTATTATAGCCTCATCGATATCACACTCACTGCCACTAATCTGAGCCATCCCAAGTATTACAGCATCATGGATATCACACTCACTGCCACTAATCTGAGCCATCCCAAGTATTACAGTCTCATGGACATCACACTCACTGCCACTAATTTGAGCTAACTCCAGTATTACAGTCTCATGGATATCACACACACTGCCACTAATCTGAGCCATCCCAAGTATTACAGCGTCATGGATATCACATTCACTGCCGCTAATCTGACCCATCCCAAGTATTACAGTCTCATGGATATCACACTCACTGCCACTAATCCGAGCCAACTCCAGTATTACAGTCTCATGGATATCACACTCACTGCCACTAATCTCAGCCATCCCAAGTATTAAAGTATCATGGATATCACACACACTGCCACTAATCTGAGCCATGCCCAATATTACAGTCTCATGGATATCACACTCACTGCCACTAATCCGAGCCAACTCCAGTATTACAGTCTCATGGATATCACACTCACTGCCAGTAATCTGAGCCATCCCCAGTATTACAGTCTCATGGATATCACACACACTGCCAGTAATCTGAGCCATCCTCAGTATTACAGCGGTATGGATATCACACTCATTGCCACTAATCTGAGCCATCCCTAGTATTACAGTCTAATGGATATCACACTCACTGCTGCTAATCTGAGCCATCCCCAATATTACAGTATCATGGATATCACACACACTGCCACTAATCTGAGCCATCCCCAGTATTACAGTTTCATGGATATCACACACACTGCCACTAATCTGAGCCATCCCCAGTATTACAGTCTCATGGATATCACTCACACTTCCACTAATCTGTGCCATCCCCAGTATTACAGTATCATAGATATCACACACACTGCCACTAATCTGAGCGATCCACAGTATTACCATGTCATGGATATCACATACACTGCCACTAATCTGAGCCATCCACAGTATTACCATGTCATGGATATCACACACACTGCCACTAATCTGAGCCATCCCCAGTATTACTTTCTCATGGATTTCACACTCATTGCCACTAATCTGAGCCATTCCCAGTATTACAGTATCATGGATATCACACACACTGCCACTAATCTGAGCCATCCCCAGTATTAGTCTCATGGACATCACAATCACTGCCACTAATCTGAGCAAACGCCAGTATTACTTTCTCATGGATATCACAGTGCCACTAATCTGAGCCATCCCTAGTATTAAAGTATCATGGATATCACACACACTGCCACTAATCTGAGCCATCCCCAGTATTACAGTCTCATGGATATCACACTCACTGCCACTAATATGAGCCATCCCCAGTATTACAGTCTCATGGATATCACACACACTGCCATTATTATGAGCCATCCCCAGTATTACTTTCTCATGGATATCGCACACACTGCCACTAATATGAGCCATCCCCAGTATTACAGTCTCATGGATATCACACTCACTGCCACTAATATGAGCCATCCCCAGTATTACAGTCTCATGGATATCACACACACTGCCACTAATCTGAGCCATCCCCAGTATTACAGTCTCATGGATATCACACTCACTGCCACTAATATGAGCCATCCCCAGTATTACAGTGTCATGGATATCACACACACTGCCATTAATCTGAGCCATCCCCAGTATTACAGTCTCATGGATATCACACTCACTGCCATTATTATGAGCCATCCCCAGTATTACAGTCTCATGAATATCACACACACTGCCACTAATCTGAGCCAACCCCAGTATTACTTTCTCATGGATATCACACACACTGCCAGTAATCTGAGCATCCCCAGTATTACAGTCTCATGGATATCACACTCACTGCCACTAATATGAACCATCCCCAGTATTACAGTCTCATGGATATCACACTCACTGCCACTAATATGAGCCATCCCCAGTATTACTTTCTCATGGATATCACACACACTGCCAGTAATATGAGCCATCCCCAGTATTACAGTCTCATGGATATCACAAACACTGCCACTAATCTGAGCCATCCCCAGTATTACAGTCTCATGGATATCACACTCACTGCCATTAATCTGAACCATCCCCAGTATTACAGTCTCATGGATATCACACACACTGCCACTAATCTGAACCATCCCTAGTATTACAGTCTCATGGATATCACACACACTGCCATTATTATGAGCCATCCCCAGTATTACAGTCTCATGGATATCACACTCACTGCCACTAATATGAGCCATCCCCAGTATTACAGTCTCATGGATATCACACTCACTGCCACTAATATGAGCCATCCCCAGTATTACAGTCTCATGGATATCACACACACTGCCACTAATCTGAACCATCCCCAGTATTACAGTCTCATGGATATCACACACACTGCCACTAATCTGAGCCATCCCTAGTGTTGCAGTCTCTTTGGTCACACACAGGGCTGGATTTAAGATTTTGGCACCCATAGGGAAGACCAGGCAGCAGATGGCAGAAAGGAGAGGGAAGCAGTTGTTAGTGATTCCAGGAGATGGAGATCCATAAGAAAAGTAGAGAAATTCCACAGTACCACATTGGTGCCCCTCTGAAACTGCACCTGCATATGCCCCGAAAGTAAGTAAGATCAGACTCCTTTTTGGCTTGGGAGTTTGGTGCCCTAGGTAGTTGGCTGTGTTGCCTGCGCTTCAATTAAGGCCTGGTCCCATGGAGCCCCCATTTTGGGAGAGGGATGTCTGGGTCATATGGATGTCCCCACTAAAGACAGAGTCGTTAGGACTCGATTCTAGTCTGTGGAACAAAACATTCCTGTGGGAGCCAGTATCAGGCCCAAGAACAGCCCAGCGTGCCCCTCCCACCTGCAGGGGTGTCCTCCCCACAGGCATCCAGACTGCCACAGCTCTGCCCCCAATATCCCTGCCGCCTAAGCCACGGCTGTCACCACACCCGGCCGGCCCCAGCCCCGTGGGTGGCTCTCCTACCCTGATTCCCCGCAAACAACTGCTTATACCATCTCTGAGGTGGTGTAAGCAGTATGGCCTAGCAGACCCAGCAGCACATACAGGGCCATGACCTGAACTGGCCCTGTACATGCTGCCGGGCGTCCCGCTCTCTACCCCCTGTTGGCTCTTCCCGTCCTGAAGCAGAGGACGTATGGGGAGAGGTGGTGGGGGAATAGCGGCCTGCTTTCTAGAATGAGGGCCATACTCACCATCACCAAGCTGAACTCTGCCCAGTACTGCGGCACTAGTTATCTGCATGTCTGTGTTTGTGTTGGTGCGTGTGTGTGAATCCATAATGCTGATATAGCCATTGCTAATGAAGAACTCTGTGACTGTCTATTGGGCATGCAAGAACGAGCTATGCACTGCTGCAGGCGGGATTACTTCTTCACAGCATGCTGGCATTCAGGAAGAGATCTTTGCTGGGAAAGTGCAGCGCAAAGCTAATGCTCAGTCTGTGCTTCTCCTGAAGCTGAAAGCCGAGACCCTCATGTTATGTTTCACTCTTCCCACCGGCACTAATCCCTCTGATTTTCTCAACCAAAAAATAAAAGTCTGTTCATGAAGTCTGAAGGATTTCAGTGATTCATTAATTCAGGATTTGCAGGGAGTTGAGAGGTCACTCTTCCCTCTTTGTGTGTGTGTCTCTCTCTGCAGGTTTGCTTTATTGAGGACCAGAGCTCCCAACAGCAGGTAATTCTTAAGGAGCTAAACTAGGGGGTCCATGGTCTGAGGATTAAGCCCTATCCCTTTAACCAGCACAACTCCCTGATCCTGGATACCTGGGGAACAGCCTTTGGGTATGTGCCATCTTGGAATTTAATCGCAGTAGGATGGCAGGGCAGCGGCCAATTGCCATTATCCATTAGTATCAACAGTAGGGATGGGTCAGTGTGGTGGAATAAATGTTATGAGAGCTGTGTGTTCACTGCATAAATCTGCACTTCGGTGGAAGAGTTGTAGAGAGTTCATACTCGTCAAGGCCATGGGTTCACATTCAGTACAGATCTTTGCAGCGTTACAGAGCCCGCACTCGGCG
This sequence comes from Ichthyophis bannanicus, assembly GCA_033557465.1. Classification (NCBI taxonomy): domain Eukaryota; kingdom Metazoa; phylum Chordata; class Amphibia; order Gymnophiona; family Ichthyophiidae; genus Ichthyophis; species Ichthyophis bannanicus. The sequence goes on along the minus strand of CM066042.1, from coordinate 43,208,229 downwards.
CAGCACTCAGCGCTTGGAGATTTCACTCTCACTAATAGTGCTGTACCATGCTAAATCTTGCCCTGAAGGCTTTTAATCTGCTCCATTATACTGCGGGATCATGGATTTCCCACGCACTGTCATCAGCCTGTATGACAGCCTCATGGGTCTCAGAGTTCTTGCCCCGGGACTCAGGTCTCCCCCGTGCTGCAGCCTCATGAGATCCACTTTTCAGGGTAATTTTATAACCTCCAATGTGCATACATTGGCCTTATTTTATAACGTGAAGTACGTGAATATTTTATAAATAGGGGTGTAAAGAGATGTCGCAGTCTAGTCACGGTGTTTATGTCTGCTCTATAGTAGTTGTAAATGCCTGCGCTTAGATTGTTCAGAAACGTGCCTAAGTTATAATATTTTATAAGTTACACACACAAATTTAGGCTCTGCCTATGCTCTGTCTCCAACTGAAAGTATGCCCAATAGGACGTAAACATGCACTTGGAACACCGACTGCCTAAAGCACGTGTGTAACTCCTTTAAAACATGTACTTCCGCGCATAACGAGCTGAGAGAGTGAGAGAAGCAAGGAAAGGGGATAGAGAATAAGGAGACAATAAAGAAAAGAAGAAGGAAAGAGGAATCAAATAGGTTAGAGCATGGGAAGAAAATCTGTCTCAGAGATACAGTGAGACAAAAAATGTTTCTTGTTCCGGATTTGTTCTCAGCTACTCTTGTTATTGCGAAGCAATTTCTTCTTTCTTCCCTGGCAATTTCTTGAGCTATATTTCATTTATTAATATTTATGTCTCCCTGTTTTTCTTAAAATACCTCCAGAAATGTATTTTTAAATATCAAAGGTGGATATACATTTCTTCAAACCTAAACAGTTAGGAACCTTTCTGCAAAGGAAGGCTTCTAGTTAAGGAGGTTTCCAGATAGGAACGCCCTTACAAGCAGACGGTGCCTAGCAGTAGTACCACGAGACTGCTGCTAGGGGACATCGACACCATTTTCAACCTCAGCAGCTACTGCTACTACTGCACATTTGCATAGCGCTACATGATGTACGTGGCACTGCACAGACACATGTAAAAGACGGTCCCTGCTCATCAGAGCTTACAGTCTAGTCAAGGCAGAGAACCCAGTAGCTGTAGACATGGGATCCATCTAGGGGGACTGGTAAGGAAACACAAAGGAAGATCAGATGAGTCAAGATCCGAAAGCGGCAGCGAAGAGGTGAGTTTTCAGCCTGGATTTGAAAAGGGCCAGAGAAGGTGCCTGACGTCAGGGGCGGCTCAAGGCAATCTGCTGCCTGAGGCGAAGGATGAGATGGCGCCCCCCCCCCCCCCCCGTAGAGGTGGGCGGGGCTTTTTCAAAACTCCAATCAGGGATGGAACCAAACCAAAAAGCTGATTAGATTATATGGAGGAAATGCAAGATGTTTGCACACCAAGGAACTAAAAGAGAGCGAGAACCACAGCACAGTTTATAAAACTAAATTATAACGCATTTTTATTTTGTTGTTATAAACTGCATTATGGTTATTACCTTTTCTTTTTCAACATATATTTTGCATCCACAGAACCCCCTTCAATAGTGCTTGCAGAGCAGAACCAGGACATTCACCCACAGAACTCAATATCTTAAAACAAAACAAAAAGAAAATCTGATTCTGATCATCTCACTAACAACAACAACAAACATTCTCCAGTACCAGGTATATTGTGAACGAATATAAAACCTTACAACAAAGTCACTGAGTATCTCTAGAGCAAATCTACCATACCATACCATATCAGCACCAACTTCCAAAACTCACATAAGGAGCCCACCAAAATAAAGCATCACTGTAAATACTACAGTGGACCCTGGAACATCCATACACCTATTTGAAAAGCTGAACATGTCAAATTACTACAGCACAGTATAGATCTTTATGTACAAACTCTATGGGGCATGTTTACTAAACTCCGAAATTGTGCGGGTCCCCGTTAGTGTGCGTGTGCCATATAAGGAGTGGGCGGTTCAGGCAGAAAATAGCAAAAAACCGGGAGTAAGCGACCGGACCTGTGCGCGTCGCGCTAATGTGCGGGGGTCGACATTAGCGCGTGGGAAGGCAAAGTGGCGCGCTGCTGGGTATATAAAACAGCAGAGCCGTAGTACAACGGTGAAGACACTGACCAATGGTGCAGGGGCCATGGGTTCAATCCCCCATTGTGCACAACAAAAAAGGCCAGCTGAGGCAGTAACTGTAATGGGTAAAAGTGGTTTAGGAGGTGAATTAATTTTGAACGGCATAAGGCGGCGCACAGTTCTTTTTGGGCGGCATAAGGCGGCGCACTGTACATTTTGGGCGGCATAAAGCGGTGCACAGTTCTTTTTGGGTGGCATAAGGCGGCGCACTGTACATTTTGGGCGGCATAAGGCGGCGCACAGTTCTTTTTGGGCGGCATAAGGCGGCGCACTGGTCCTCTTGGGCGGCAGAAGGCGGCGCGCTGATGGGCACAAGGCGGCGCGCTGATGCACAAGCACAGGAACAGAGCCACAGCATGATGGTTAAAACACTGACCAATGGTGCAGGGACCAGGGGTTCAATCCCTCACAATGCCCAGTGAACAAGGCTGGCTGAGGCAGTATGTATTATGGTGAGGAGTGCTGTAGGAGGCTTTTTAATTTTATTTTGCTATCACTACTAGCAAACGCACTCACACAGCGTGTACACATACAGTGGCCCATAAGGCACATGTCACAGTGCACTGTCCGCCAAGGCACCCTAGAATGTCCCCTATAGGGCACCATATATGTTGCGACACAGGATAATGTACAGTGCACCTTATATGGATGGCAACCATAAGGTGGCCTATAGGGCGCCCTATAAAGCACCCTCAGAGGCACCTAATGGGTATAATAAGCTGAGGGTGGTTTTGACGGCATAGACCTATGTACAATAAATAAAAATAAAGCTGTGGACAGCCCTATCAAAGAACCCCACTGTGGGTTTGAACCCATGACCTCTGGCTGCATAGGCAGTGATATAACCATTGGGCTACAGCTGTCAGCAAGCCCGTGACTGGCTGCAGAGAGCCAGCATATCACCTCACAGACAGTCTGCTGTTGTAAACAGGATAGGGTTAGGCCACCCGCACCCATGATGCACTGCACATGCAAATCAGCTGTCCACAGATGCACACATGATGGGGAATGCACCCCCACAGCTCTCGGCCTGGTAGGGGGATGTGGCCGTGTGCACCCACACAGCACCTCGGCCTGGTAGGGTGTACTGAGCGGGTGTTGTACTGACTGGCACATAGTAGCTACACACCGTCACACTGTGCAGGTACTGCGCTCACCCTGAGGGTGCGATGAGGCACCCAGGACCAGGTCCACAACACCCTCCATGGCTGAATAAGGCCATGTCAGAGCTCCAAAGCACTGTTACTCTGTGAGAGAGGTTGTTTCTGCAGAAACACCTTGAATATCTCTGTCTGTCTGAGTCAAGGGAACCCCTTATGGCTACCTAGGTGGGCTATGTACCACCATTCCTCTCCCTCCAGGTGGAATAACATTGGCTCCCATCAACAGATCAACATGCTACCTCCCTGCAATGGTGGCAGTAGTGTGGACCATCAACCCAAGTCCTGCCATGGAACAGACACCCTACAGGGCAGTCAAAGCAGCTCTTTACACATCCATAACACAATGTCTGACAGACATTAGGCCTGGATATGCTAAGTTGCACCCCACCACTATCTGCTATTCTCCTGCAGCACTCCATCAGGACACAAACCAGCTGGAAACAGTCTGCTAGTTAATCCTGGTGGAAATGCATGCACCCATAACTGGGATGGCAGTGCACACCAGCAGATAAGTCAGTGTCTGGGCCCCAAACAGAAACCCACATATATCACATGGGAGAAATACTATATAGCACTATGGGGGTGCCTAGCCATGCTGTCATCACTACACAGTCAGGGTGGAGTGAAACCCCAGAGGCACATACAGAGGTCACCCTGTCTGTGTAGGTGGTGGCCGGCCACTACAATGTCCCAGCCAGTGCCCTATGTCCTGTGCAGATGCATCCTGGCCAGCCCACCCTGTCTGAGCTATACCCATGGTACCTTGCTGCTCATTATGCACATTGGCAGGCCAATACTGGCAATAGTGCTGGCAGTGTGGGCTGTGGAAGGTGTTTGCAGCCAACACGCACTGTATAGACAGACACACACTCCCACACGTATGCCAGCATTGTGCTACTATAGAGGAGTTTAGCAGCATTGCCCACCACACCAGTCCTGGGCACAGTACAGGCATGGATATGGTATGCAATACTGTTGGGGGACACTCCCCAGGGTGGTTAACACTGTCAGAGACCAGACCTGAAGCACCCACAGCAGACAGCAGAAAGATTGTTATGATGGAGCTCAAAGAGCAGAATGTGCGTAACGTAGGTATATCTATCTGCCAGTACTCATAGCACACGTTAAGAACATAAGACATGCCATACTGGGTCAGACCGAGGTCCATCAAGCCCAGTATCCTGTTTCCAACAGTGGCCAATCTAGGTTATACGTACCTAGCAATATCCCCAAAAGACAGGTTCCACAATGCTTGTACTGGGTCAAGCATTGATATCCTGGGTCCCTTTTTAATAGTGGTTTATGGACCTTTCCTCCAGGATCTTGTCCAAACCTTTTTTAAACCCAGCTACACTAACAGCGTTTACTACATCCTCCGGTAACAAATTCCAGAGTTTGATTACACGTTGAGTGAAAAAATATTTTCTCTTATTTGTCTTAAATAGTTTACCCTGTAGCTTCATTACATGTCCCCTAGTCTTTCTTTGATAGCGTAAACAATTGATCCACGTTTATCCGTTCCACTCCATTCATTAATTTATAGACCTCTATCATATCTCCCCTCAGCCATCTCTTCTCCAGGCTAAAGAGCCCTAACCTTCTTAGCCTCTCTTCATAGGAGTAGCCTTCCATCCCCTTCACCAATTTGGTGGCTCTTCTCTGTACTTTTTCTAATAACGCTATGTCCTTTTTAAGATACGGTGACCAGAATTGCACACAATATTCAAGGTGCGGTCGTACCATGGAGCGATACAGAGGCATTATAATATCCTTTGTTTTGTTCTCCATCCCTTTCCTTATGATACCTAGCATTCTATTTGCTTTCTTGGCCGCCGCTGCACACTGGGCGGAGGGTTTTAACATGTTATCCACAATGACTCCTAAATCTTTTTCCTGGGTGGTGGTTTCTAATGTGGAGCCTTGCATCGTGTAACTATAGTGTGGGTTGTTCTTTCCTAGGTGCATAACTTTGCACTTGTCCACATTAAATTTCATCTGCCATTTGGATACCCAGTCTTCCAATTTATCCAGATCCTCCTGCAGTTTTCCACAATCCTCTTGGGTTTTAACATCTTTAAACAGTTTTGTGTCATCTGCAAATTTGATAATCTCACTAGTTATTCCCTTTTCCAGGTCATTTATGAATATGTCAAAAAGCAGCGGATCCAGTACAGATCCCTGGGGTACTCCACTATTCACCTTTTTCCATTGGGAATATTGGCCATTTAGCCCTACCCTCTGCTTTCTATCTTTTAACCAGTTCCCGATCCACAATAGTACACTGCCTCCTATCCCATGACTTTTTAGCTTCGCCAAAAGTCTCTGATGGGGGACTTTGTCAAAAGCTTTCTGAAAGTCCAGATACTCTATATCAACCGACTCACCTTTGTCTACTTGTTTATGCACACCTTCAAAAAAACATATCAGATTAGTAAGACAAGATCTTCCTTGTCTAAAGCCATGTTGGCTGTCTCCCATTAGGCCATGACTATTTACATGCTGCGTAATTTTGAGAGCTGTGTACTGTTTACCCAGGTGTAGGGTGACATTGCTGAGGTATGCAGGTGCTAGTATTGGGAGGTGCACGCAGGGCCCAATGTCCTGCCTCTCCAGGAGGCATTGGCCAATGGGGCCTGTGGGTGTGGGTGTGTCTGCCCCTGTTGGCTGATGCTTTACGGCAGAGGTTCACAAATCCAGTCCAGGTTTGCCACACACTGTTCGGGTTTTCCTGCTGTCCCTCATGGATATGCATGAGCTACATCTACATGCCATGGGGGTGGTGCATAGATATACAGCACAGGCATTTGTATGAGTGGCAGCATGGAACCTGAATGTATAGTGTTCCTACAGGACTGCATCTGTGAGACTCTTCTCTAGGTAATGCCCCTGGTCATGGTGTCTGTGCTCCGTGGGGTAAAAGGAAGGCGTATGACCCCAGCAATAAAGGATTGTCCTTACTATCACGGTTTAGTTGTGGGAAAAATATGTGGACATGATTGGCAGGGCTTTGAACCTGTGACCTTCTGTTCTTGCACACACTGTCTGTGTGCACTGTACCACTGTGTTGCCACACATGTGCTGGATTCCCTGGGAGGTCCATGACTGTACATCCGACAGGGCCTATCTGTTGCAGTGGACGGTGCCAGCCTGCACATGGCTAGGCCACTGTCTTCTGTGGCTAGCAGCCACTGCCCCCTCCACCACCTGTACCCTTCCGCCAACATGCTGGCATGGCCTTATCTTGGAAAAGCATATGACCTGATTGACATGTGGCACTCCAGGACTGCATTTGGGGGACTCGGCCATCGGTAATGCCCATTGTTATGGTGTGTGTGCGGTGTTGGGTACAAAATGGGTGTGTGAACCATGCTTATGTGCTCTCCAATAAAGGGGTGTCTTTACTATCTCTGTTTAGTGGTGGGTAAAATATGGGGACTGGGTTGGCAGGCGCCCCAGCTGAGATTTGAACCTGTATCCCTCTGGTCCTAAGGGGTACTGGCTTTGTCTGCTGAACCACACTGTGGCCACAGAGACAGTGCTGTCCCTGGGGATGGAAAACCTGGCCGGCGGAATCCTAAACCCTGCTCTGCACATTTGTACTGTTGGCTCATTCACCTTGTCTGGGGGCAAACGTGCAAATACACCCCGCAAATGACCGTGAAAAGAGGGGGAAAAATATAACCAAGCTGGGCAACAGTGGTATTAATGGGCGACCATAGAAAACACTCCCAGCACAGCTCCCAAAAAGGAAATGATTTTTGGAAGGGTCTCCGCTCCGTAGACCCTTTCAGAAATCATTTCCTTTTTTTGGGGCTTTCCTGTGAGTGTTTTTTATTGTTGCCCATTAATATCACTGTTGCCCAGCTGGGTTATAAGTTTTTAGAATTTTGTTGTGGTCTTTTTCAATTTATATTTGCTATTTTGTTCTGTGCACATGTATCACACTGCTCACGTTTTGCAGGTTTCCCCGGTTTTGCTGTACATTGCTGACGGAAATGGTTTCTCTTCCCTTTAAATGCCCTCTACCGCGAGTGTTTCACTCGCGGTAGTTTTTACATGGAAATTCGGCCCCGATAATGTGCGGGGAGCCTCTCCCCTCCCCTTCTCTGCCCATTAACCGCATCTCTCCGCCCCTCATGAGCCTTCCTCCGCCCTCCGTTAGCCTTTCCACGCCTCTGTCGGACATTTGCGGGCCCGTACTTGTGCGGGGCCCGTTAGTGTACCGCGCACCTGTGCGGTGGTGACACGCACGTGTGCGGGGCGCTTGAGAGCACTTAAGTACCGCTTTTAGTGCGCTATTGTGCGGATGCGCAAATGTGCGGTTTTTAGTAAACATGCCCCTATGTTAACAGAATACCTGGCTTCAGTCACACACTCAGAACACAGATCCTCACCAAGTACAAAATAAGTGACTTACAATCTAAAGTGAAACCCCAAGAAGCCAGACTCTTCAAGCAGTGCAACATCAGATATATATGCAGTTCCCCCATGCAGTATAAAATATAAAGATAACACAAAGTCCAATCACTAAAATGAAATAAAATTATTTTTTCTACCTTTGTTGTCTGACCATTTTATTCTCTGATCATGCTGGTCCCGATCTGAGGCTTCTGCTTTCCTGTCTTCTCTTATCTCTCTTTCTGTGGTTTATGGTCCATTTGCCATTTCTTATCCCTTCTTTTGTTTTCTTCACTTCCTTCCATCAGCCTATTTTCAGTCCCTGTAACCCTCCCCAGTATCAGCCCCTTTCCAGTCCTCACTCCCAGTACCTTCCAATGTCAACTTATTTATTTATTTATTTAATGGTATTTATATACCGCCTTATCATTCAATCAAAGCAGTTTCCACGGCAAACAATCATGGGGGCAAATGTTTTCATGCAGTGTACAGTGTGGTGTGTATGTGTTGGCGGGGAAGTGATTAGAGTTGGTTTATATACATAGTGCACTATTATACATCATGAGCTATTATACAGTCTTATATACAGTCTTGGGGTGGAGGGGTGGAGGTTGATGATCTGGTTCAGGGGGTATGTCCATAGTATTCAATGAACAGGGTTGTCTTCAGCTGTTTTCAGAAGTCCTTGATTTCTGTGGTTAGTCTCAGATCATCTGGGAGGGAGTTCCATATGGATGGAGCAGCCAGGGAGATTGCTCGTTGTGCGGTGTCTTTGCGGGTCTTGGCGAAGTCTTTTGGGGTGTATTCCCATGACTGCAACTGGTGTCCATTCCATTCCAGTCCCCTTTCTTCCCCAATGTCCAGCCCCTTCTAGTCCAAATACCATGGCAGCCCCTCTCAGCATCCACTTCCTTCCATTTCCATTCTCCCATTCCCTCGCATCAGTCCATTTGTAGCCCTAGCCCCCCGTTTTCTTCCAAGGCCAGCAGCTCTATCCTCCCCTCCCCACCAATTGCTCATTCCCAGTTGAAGCCCCCCCCCAATCAGCTCACTTCCAGTGCTAGTCTCCCTTCAATCCTATTACCAGTGCTAGCCTCCTCTAATCAGCCCATTACTGGTCCTACCCCCCCCCTCCCCCATCAGCCCATTACTAGCCTCCAATAATCAGCCCATTTCCAGTCCTAGCCTCCCCGATCAGCTCATTTCCAATGCTAGACCCCCTCAGTCCATTACCAGTCCTATCCCCCCCATCAGCCCATTACCATTCCTAGCCTCCCTTAATCAGCTCATTTCCAGTGCTAATCCCCCCTCAGCCCATTACCAGTGCTGGCCTCCCCTAATCAGTCCATTACTAGTCCTATCCCCCAACAGCCCATTACAGGTCCTACCTCCCCTTCAGCCGATTACCAGTCCTAACCTCCACTAATCAGCCCATTTCCAGTCTAGCCTCCCTGATCAGCTCATTTCCAATGCTAGCCCCCCTCAGTCCATTACCAGTCCTACCCCCCCCCCCATCAGTCCATTACCAGTCCTAGCCTCCCTTAATCAGCTCATTTCCAGTGCTAGCCTCCCCTAATCAGCCCATTACTAGTCCTATCCCCCAACAGCCCATTACCGGTCCTACCTCCCCTTCAGCCGATTACCAGTCCTAACCTCCACTAATCAGCCCATTTCCAGTCTAGCCTCCCTGATCAGCTCATTTCCAATGCTAGCCCCTCCCCCTCAGTCCATTACCAGTCTTACCCCCACCTCAGTCCATTACCAGTCCTAACTTCCCTTAATCAGCTCATTTCCAGTGCTAGCCTCCCCTAATCAGCCCATTACTAGTCCTATCCCCCAACAGCCCATTACTGGTCCTACCTCCCCTTCAGCCAATTACCAGTCCTAACCTCCACTAATCAGCCCATTTCCAGTCTAGCCTCCCCGATCAGCTCATTTCCAATGCTAGCCCCCCTCAGTCCATTACCAGTCCTACCACCCACCTCAGTCCATTACCAGTTCTACCCCCCCATCAGCCCATTACCAATCCTAGCCTCCCTTTATCATCTCATTTCCAGTGCTAGTCCCCCCTCAGCCCATTACCAGTGCTAGCTTCCCCTAATCAATCCATTACTAGTCCTATCCCCCATCAGCCCATTACCAGTCCTAGCCTCCTCTAATCAGCCCATTTCCAGTTCTAACCTCCCCAATCAGCTCATTTCCAATGCTAACCCCCCATCAGTCCATTACCAGTCCTAGCCTTCCCTAATCAGCTCATTTCTAGTGCTAGTCCCTCCTAAGCCCATTAGCAGTGCTAGTCCCCCTAATCAGCCCATTACCAGTCCTAACCCCCACGATCTGCTCATTACTAGTGCTAGCCCGCCCATCAGCCCATTATAATACTAACCCGCACTGTCTCTCCCCTCTGTCCAGCATTTATCCCCTGTCTGTCCAGTATGTTCCCCTGTCTCTCCCCTTTGTCCAGCATTTGCCCCCCTGTCTCGCCCCTTTGTCCAGTATGTCTCCATCTTCCCCTCTGTCCAGAATTTCCCCGTCTCCCCCTTTGTCCAGTATTTGTCCCCTGTCTTCCCCTTTGTCCCCTATCTCTCACCTTTGTCTCGCCTTGTCCTCCTCCTGTCCCCACTCCCTCCACCTGCACCTCTCATCTGGTGGTGGCGGGAACACTCTGGCTGTTTTAATTTTAGATTTTGCCACCTCTGCCTTCCCACTGCATTTTTTCCTCAAGAATGCTTGCAGCAAAAAAAAAAAGCAGCGGGAAGGCAGAGGCAGGGCAGAGGCAGCAAAATCAAAAATTTTAAAAAACGGAGTGCCGCAGCGATCAAGCTGATTTGTTCGATGCCAGCAGCACTCCAGTTGTTCCTGCTGGATGAGAGGGAACCCTTGTCAGTTCCCTTCCAGCCTCCTCCTTCCCCAGTGTCAGCCCCCTACTCCCCCAATGTCAACCCAGTTGCAGGCCCCACCTTCCCGTTATGTCAATTTCCTTCCAGCCCCCTCCTCCCCCTGTGTCATCCCCATTGCAGACCCCACCTTCCCTTCATGTCAATTCCCTTCCAGCCGCACCCCTGTCAGCCCAGTTGCAGACCCCACCTTTGTCAATTCCCTTCCATTCCCCCTCCCCCATATGTCAGCCCCCTCCCTCCCTCCCTGTCAGCCCCCTCCCTCCCTCCCTCCATGTCAGCCCCATTGCAGATCTCTCCCTTATCCCCTGCCCCCTCCTCCCCTCTCCCCATGTCTGTCTGATACCACTCCCCCATGTCAGCCACCCTCCCTCCATATCATCCCCATTGCAGATCTCACCTTTCCCTTATCCCCTGCCCCCTCCTCCCTCCCCCCCCCTCCCATAGATCCTGAGCCTCCTTCTTCTGCAGCCACGGCTCCCTGCCTCTTAGGGACCCGCGGCTGTGCTGCTGAAGCCAGTGCGGAGCCTTTCCATCTCTCGAAGGGCTCCGTGCAGCACTGCCCCACCCCCAAAGGAAGTTGTAACAACTTCCTTTGGGGGTGGTTGTAACAATGGCTGCAGAAGAAGAAGTTAGGTGGTGAGTTTTGCTGCTGCCGAGAAGCAGAGTCAGCAGCAACAACTTGTGCACTTTTTTTTTTTTTTTTTCATTTTTTAACTTTGAAGGCAAAGTGAGACAGCTGTTTTGGGGGCATTTGCTGCCCTCAAAACTTTGCCACCTGAGGCAGCTGCCTCACTTCGCCTCATTATAGAGCTGCCCCTGTCTGGCGTACAGACTCAGGTAATTTGTTCCAGGCATAAGGAGCAGCAGAGTGAAAGGAGCGAAGTCTGGAGTTTGCAATAGAAGAGAAGGGCACAAATAAAAGTGATTTGCTACTGGTGTGGGAGCAGAGGGGGACCCACCATGTTCCACTAGAGTAGCAGGAAGATCCCTAGGTGAGTCCTAACAGAGTTGGGGGGATTAGCATATGGTGGGTGACTTTCTGTTTGAGAGTGTTCCTGTTGTGAGGATGATTTAGATGGGCTTATCTTGGAGGGGGGGGGGGAGTCTGATCTTGATTGTGGAGGGTACTCTGTGGGGGAGGACTGATTGGGGGCCTTGATAGTGGGATCTTGATTTTGGGGGTTTCAGATTGGGGGGCTGTATGGGAGAAGATCAGATCAGGGGTGTGAATTGTGAGTGGGTGGAATGGATCGGGGTGGGTGTGTTCAGGGTAGATCGGATCAGGAGTGCCTTCAGATCAGGGGTGTGATTTGTGGATGGATGGAATGGATCAAGGAGTGGGTGTGCTCAGGGTAGATCGGATCAGGAAGGCCTTCACCGCCAGATTTTTTTAAACTTGCTTTGGGCTGCGGACGGTCGTGCTACCTGACTACCAGTGAAGCAGTTGCTGTTAGTACCATTTCTTGATGTGGCGCTAAGTGCAGCTATGCAATTGGCAGTTACAACAGCTATCATGTGATAACGTGCTACATGATAGGTATCAGAGCAGACCACACATTATCTCCACCCAGAACCTGCCTGGTCGCGACCCCAACCTACAATATGCAGTTAGGCAGGTTTTTACCACACGGCTATTTTTACATCACAGTAGTCATTAACACGGGCCTGCACTAATGATTACTGCACATTAAACCCCAGACTAACTGCTTATCGCACTTTACTAAACATGTCCTTAAATCAAACTTCAGGTATCTCAAAAGGTCTTTACCTTCTGAGAGTAAAAAGGCATAAAACCAAAACAGGGCTCCTTGGCATCTCTTAGCTTACAAAATGTGCTTGGTCTGCACATGATAGAAAAATAAATGGTAAATTTAGCATAAGATGGATAGGGGATGATCACTCGGACAAATTAACTGCATGGCAGGAAGATAGAACATGATGCTTTCTGCACACAAACATAAGGCAATGCCCCTGGTCAGTGTGGTAACAAATCCACTGTGCCAAAACCTTGGGTGCCAGGTCACCCGCATGCCTATGATTTGGAAAGACATTTGCAGTTGGCAGGTAGACGAGAGAGGAACCAGTCTCAGGCGAGCCAGTAGCTCCTTCAGTAGTCAGGCAGGAGAGGACAGATACAACACAGACAGAGTCTTCCTGACTCACCCAAGTGCCTCTTCCCATCACTGCTGTGAGTTTCCACGTCTTTTTCTTTCTTCTCATCTTATCCTCTGCTGAACAAAACATCATGTCCAAGGGTTCTCTGACATTTTCAGTGAATGCAGAGCCGAAACCGCTCATTGTTCACTTATTTAATCATTGGTTTAATTGGATTGCTGGAACTCCTTTCCAGAGCTAGCCAAAGTTGATTTACCCTAAATACACAGCAAATGAAAATAATTAGAGTCTAATTATAGTACAACAATAATGAAACTGTTTAATGACAGTATTTTTTCCTGTTAAAGATACGTATTGTCTAGCGTGATGGGAAGTGCTGGGATGCAGGGAATGCTGTTCCGCCCACTTCCAATCTCTCTGGCTCACGTCTTAATGATATAAAAAAAGATAACGTGATGCAAAAAAGCTGCTTAATCTAAAAAACTCAAATAAGATTAATTCTATTTATAAATCTCGTGTTTATCTTATATAAGAACATAGGAGGGTTTATGGTTTGCAGATTTGCAAACCGTGTAAATGCCGGTTAGTGGGATGTTCAGTGGCACGAACATGGTTATCTGCGCTGCTGCCACTATGTACCCCGGTGGTATGTGGTTAGCGTCAGGATCTGTCATGCACATTCCAGGGCAAAGGAAAGGCCACACCCGTTGCTAACCAGGCAGCCACGATATTGAGCCACTGCCCGGTTAGCAACCAATGGGTAAAGTTACGTGTACAAAGAGTGGCCTAACTGTACCCACGCGAACTAACCGGGCAGTGGCTCAATATCGCCACCACCCGGTTAGCTTCCAAGCTGTGTGGCGACCCAGATATTCGGTGCTGGTAGCTGGATATGGCCCTTAAGAATATGCACAAGATCAGTTTGCATGCATTGCCTCCACTGAATGAAGACAGATCTCATGCATATTCCTTGTGAAAAGCGCAACATCCTGAGCGCACTGTGCTTCTTGAGGATGACGTTTACACAGGCTGAGGTAACGGAGCTGCTTCAGAGATGCTCTTTCTCGGCACTGCTCAGGAATAATGTTGCTAGCTGATTTCATGTTTGACAGACACGTTGCTCTTGCCCTGATTTTGCTCCATATTCATAGATTTGTTCTGATTTTCCCAAGACAGGCAGGACTATGAGCCCATGCTGGCAATGAGATAAAAATCAGGACTGGATCAGTCTATTGATTAAAAAATGGAGCCGGCTGGCAGGGTGTGCAGAGGGTGAAGAGGGTGTGCAGAGGGTGTGCAGAGGGTGAAGAGGGTGTGCAGAGATACAGAGCCCGAGATCAGCTCATGTGGATCATTAATCTCTGGCACTGGGTCGCCTAAACTTCCACCTCAGTCCCTGTTATATGTTCTAACCAGGTCTCATTATGCCTGACCATGCTAAAAGAGAGCTATGCCCTTTGTATAATATATGAAAAGTACACACAACAAGCAGTCATACTGACTAGAACATAAGCCCAGTATCCTGTTTCCAACAGTGGCCAATCTAGGTCATACGTACCTAGCAGTTTCCCCAAAAGACACAGGTTCCACAATGCTTGTACTGGTTCAAGCATTGATATCCTGGGTCCCTTCTTAATAATGGTTTATGGACCTTTCCTCCAGGAACTAGTCCAAACCTTTTTTAAACCCAGCTACACTAACAGCCTTTACTACATCCTCCGGTAACAAATTCCAGAGTTTGATTACACGTTGCATGTCCCCTACTCTTTCTATATTCTGATAACGTAAACAATCGATCTACGTTTACCCGTTCCACTCCGTTCATTAATTTATAGATTTCTATCATATCTCCCCTCAGCAGTCTCTTTTCCAGGTTAAAGAGCCCTAACCTTTTTAGCCTTTCTTCATAGGAGTATCCTTCCATCCCCTTTACCATTTTGGTGTCTCTTCTCTCAACCTTTTCTAATAACGCTATATCCTTTTTAAGATACGGCGACCAGAATTGCACACAATATTTAAGGTGCGGTCTCACCATGGAACGATATAGAGGCATTATAATATCTTTTGTTTTATTTTCCATTCCTTTCCTTATGATACCTAGCATTCTATTTGCTCTCTTGGCCGCCTCTGCACACTGGGCTGGGAGTTTTAACACGTTATCCACAATGGGGTTGCGCTCTATGTTAGAGAGGGCATTGAGTCAGAAAGGATTAAAGTTTTGCAGGAAACAAAATTTGCTGTAGAATCTCTATGGATTGAAATTCCATGTATGAAGGAGAAGGTGATGACATTGGGGGTGTACTATCGACCGCCTGGCCAGAATGAACAAATGGATGATGAAATGCTCAAAGAAATCAAGGAAGCTAACAAACGTCACAGCACAGTAATAATAATGGGTGATTTCAATTACCCCGGTATTGACTGGGTCAGTGTCACGGCAGGACATGCTAGGGAGATAAAGTTTCTAGATGAAATAAATGACTGCTTCTTGGAGCAGCTGGTTCATGAACCGACCAAAGGGAAGCCATACTGGACCTAGTCCTTAGTGGAACACCAGATCTGGTGCAAGAAATAAGGATGTTGGGGCCACTTGGCAATAGTGATCATAGCATGATCGTGTTTGATTTAATTAGTGGAGGAGGGATAGTAAAGAAATCCACAGTACTACCTTTTAACTTTCGAAAGGGAGACTATGATAAAATGAGGAATATAGTTGAGAAAAAACTAAAAGGTGTGCAATTCTGGTCGCCGTATTTTAAAAAGGATATAGCGTTATTAGAAAAGGTACAATGAAGAGCCACCAAAATGGTAAAGGGGATGGAAGGATACTCCTGTGAAGAGAGGCTATAAAGGTTAGGGCTCTTCAACTTGGAAAAGAGACGGCTGAGGGGAGATATGATAGAGGTCTATAAATTAATGAATGGAGTGGAACGGGTAAATGTAGATCAATTGTTTACGCTATCAGAATATAGAAAAACTAGGGGACATGTACTGAAGCTACAGGGTAAACTATTCAAGACAAATAAGAGAAAATATTTTTTCACTCAACGTGTAGTCAAACTCTGGAATTTGTTACCGGAGGATGTAGTAAAGGCTGTTAGTGTAGCTAGGTTTAAAAAAGGTTTGGACAAGTTCCTGGAGGAAAGGTCCATAAACCATTATTAAAAAGGGACCCAGGATATCAATGCTTGACCCAATACAAGCATTGTGGAACATGTGTCTCTTGGGGATACATGTTACCAAAAAGGGGGTAACAGAGATATAACACAGTTAGATGATCAGAACATACAAACTGTTTGCACTTGTTTTTAAAAAGAAGAAAGTAGTAGAACATCATACTGTAAAAAACATGTATCCATGTGAGAAACATAAAAAACAGTAAAAAAGATAAGAACACAACCAGCAGTAAAAGGCTGGAAAGACGTCATTGTATGTAGTAGACTACCTGTTGTGAAAGACAAAAAAACTTGTATCCATGTAAGAAGACGATAAAAAAACGATAAAAGGGGGGAGGGGGGAAGAAGGGAAACAAGGGGAGCAGGAAGGGGGTGGGGGTGGGAAAGGACACTCTAGAGCAATAAGGGAGAAACTAAATATGATCGTCTAAAAAGATTAAAGAAGTAGTTTAAACCGACAATAAAGAAAAAACACTCTAAGGTGCTAAGAGATGATAAAAATCATCTAAAAAATAAGGTGAACCACCAATAAAAAAACACTGAAGCGCTAAGAGAAATATATAAGCCAACAGTAATACAGAAATACCATTAAATGGACCGGAACAAGAGGGGGGGAAGGGGGAAAAAGGAAGAAAAATGTCATACAAAGCATGGAAAGCTATTCAAACTTCTATCGATAACTAAAAAATGATTAAACCAACAATGAAGGGAAAAAACCTTAAAACACTAAGGGACATGTTTACTAAACATTCCTAATGTGCGGGGCCGCGGTAGTGTGCCTGTGCCATATAAGGAGTGGGCGGTTCAGGCCGAAAAAGGAAAAAAAACGACCGTACGTGTGCGCGTCGCGTTAATGTGCAGGGCCCACATTAGCGCGTGGAAAGGCTAAGTGGGGCGCAGCTGGGTACATATAGGAACAGAGCCGTAGCACAACAGTGAAGACAATAGCCACTGGTGCAGGGGCCACAGGTTCAATCCCCCAATGTGCGTAACCCAAAAAGGCTGGTTGAGGCACCACCTTGAATGTGGAAAAGTGTGTCAGGAGGCAAAGTAATTTTGTATAGCATAAGGCGGCGCACTGTTCATTTTGGGCAGCATAAGGCGGCGCACTGTTCATTTTGGGCGGCATAAGGCAGCGCACTGTTAATTGGGGGCAGCAGGATGTGGCGCGCTGATGCTAAAGCAAAGGAACACAGCCCCAGCACAATGGTTAACACACTGACCAATGGTGCAGGGACCAGGGGTTCAATCCCTCACAATGCCCAGTGAAAAAGGCTAGCTGAGGCAGTATGTTTTATGTTGTGGAGTGCTGTAGGAGGCTTTTTAATTTTATTTTGTGATAACTACTAGCAAACGCACTCTCACAGCATGTTAACATAAGGCGGCCCATAAGGCACATGTTACAGTGCACCGTCCGCCAAGGCACCCTAGAATGTCCCCTATAGCAGTGTTTCCCAACCCAGTCCTCGGGGAACGCCAGGTCAGTCAGGTTTTCAGGATATCCCTAATGAATTTGCATGAGATATATATGCATTAGAGATAGCCTGCCAACCTGACTGGTTTGTGGCCCTCCAGGGCTGGATTTAGAGACCCCTGCCTTACACCTCTGTCATTTAAGATTGTGAGTGGCCAAGGTACAGATGTCCTAGACATCGAAAGGGTAGATAGAACGTGTCCCATTCCTCCTGACTTCTCACCACCACCAAAATATTGTCTATTAGACAACTCTTTGGTGGTGGTGAGAATCGAGGAGGAATGTGACACGTTCTATCTACCCTTTCGATGTCTAGGACATCTGTACCTTGCCCACTCACAATCTTAAATGACAGAGGTGTACGGCAGGGGTCTCCAAATCCAGCCCTGGAGGGCCACAAACCAGTCAGGTTGGCAAGCTATCTCTACTGCATATATATCTCATGCAAATTCATTAGGGATATCCTGAAAACCTGACTGGCCTGGCGTTCCCCGAGGACTGGGTTGGGAAACACTGCCCTATAGGGCAGCATGTATGTTGCAACACAGGATAATGTATAGTGCACCCTATATGGATGCCAACCATAAAGTGCCCTATAGGGCGCCCCATAAAGCACCCTCAGAGGCACCTTATGGGTACAGTACGCTGAGGGTGTTATTGCAGGCATCAACATATGTACAGTAAATTAAAATAATGCTTTGGACAACCCTATCACAGAACCCCACTGTGGGTTTGAACCCATGACCGCTAGCTGCACAGACAGTGATGTAACCATTGGGCTACAGCTCTATAGCTGTAAGCAAGCCCCTGCCTGGCTGCAGATAGCCTGCATGTCACATCACAGACAGTCTGCTGGTGTAAACAGGATAGGGTTAGGCCACCCGTACCCATGATGCACTGCACATGCAAATCAGCTGTCCACAGATGCACACAAGATGGGAACTGCACCCCTAAAGCTCCCTGGACTGGTAGGGGGAGATGTCCGTGTGCACCCACACAGCACCTCGGCCTGGTAGGGTGTCCTGAGTGGGTGGACAAACGGCAAAGAGTAGCTAAACACCATCACATTGTGCGGTTACTGTGCTCACCCTGAGTTTGTGATGTTGTGCCCAGGACCAGGTCCACAACACCTTCCATGGCTGAATGCGGCCATGCCAGAGCAGCAATAACCTGTGAAATAGGTAGGTGCTGCATAAACATCTTGGAGATCTCTGTCTGCCTCAGTTAGTGGAATTTTCCTCCCCCCCCCCGGTGGATAAAACACAGCTTCCCACCAACAGATCCCCATCTTCTTTTTCCCCCACCCCCACACTGATGGCAGTAGAGTGGACCATCAACCCCAGCCCTGCTGGGGAACAGACACCCTACAGGGCAGTCCAAGCAGCTCCACACACATCCATAAACACAATAACAGACAGACATTAGGCCTGGATATTCACAGATGCACCCCACCACTATCAGATATGCTCCTGCAGCAAGCCATCAGCCACTACACTCTGCAAGGCACTCCATCAAGACACATACCATCTGTGCACAGTCTGCTGGTTGGTCCTGATAGAAATGCATGCACCCACAACTGGGGTTGCAGCACACACAAGCAGATAAATCAGTGAAGAGGCCCCCAACAGGAAACCCATATATATCACATGAGAGAAACACAATACAGCACTATGGGTGTGCCTAGCCATGCTGCCGTCACTGCACACTCAGGGTGAGAGTGATCCCCCAGCAGCACATACAGAGGTCACCCTGTCTGTGTAGGTGGTGGCCGGGCACTACCATGTCCCTGTCAGTGCCCTATGCCCTGTGCAGCTGCATCCTGGTCAGCCCACCCTGTCTGAGATGCACCCATGGTCCCTTGCTACTCATTATGCACATTGGCAGGCCAATACTGGCAACAGTGCTGGCAGTGTGGGCTGTGGAAGGGGCTTGCAGCCAACACCCCCTGTATAGACAGACACACACTTCCACACCTATGCTACTATTGAGGCGGTAATTAGCCTTGCCCACCAAACCGGTCCTGGGCACGGCAAGGCATGGATATGGTACGCAGTACTGCTGGGGGTCACTCCCCAGGGTGGTAAACACCGTCAGAGGCCAGGCCTGGAGCACGCACCGCAAACACCTAACAGATTGTTCTGATGGGGTCAACTAGCAGTATGTGCGTAACGTATGGATATCTATCTGCCAGTACTCCTAGCAAACGTCTCAGAGCTGTGTACCGTATACCTCAGGTGTAGGGTGACATTGCTAAGGTATGCAGGTGCTAGTATTGGGAGATGCACGCAGGGTCCAATGTTCTGCCTCTCCAGGAGACATTGGCCAATGGGGCCTGTGGGTGTGGGTGTGTCTGGCCCTGTTGGCTGCTGCTTTACAGCAGAGATTCCCAACTCCAGTCCAGGTTTGCATCACACTGTTCGGGTTTTCCTGCTGTTCCTCATGAATATGCATGAGCTACATCTACATGCCATGGGGGTGGTGCATAGATATACAGCACAGACATTTGTATGAGTGGCAGTATGGAACCTGACTGGTGTGTGGCCCACCAGGACTGCATTTGGGAGCTTCTGCTCTAGGTACTGCCCCTGTTCATGGTGTCTGTGCTCAGTGGGGTAAAAGATAGACGTAGTACCATTGCATATGTCCTCGCCACAAAAGGTGTGTGCTTACTATCACTGTTTAGTTGTGGGAAAAATATGTGGATAGGATTGGTGGTAGCCCCAGCTGGGCTTTGAACCTGTGACCTTCTGTTCTTGCATGCACTGTCTGTGTGCACTGCACCACCTTGTAGCCACAGATTGGCTGGATTCCCTGGAACATCCATGACTGTGGATCCAGCAGGGCCTGTCTGTTGCAGTGGACTGTGCCAGCCTGCACATGGCTAGGCCTCTGTCTTCTGTGGCTAGCAGCCACTGCCCCCTGCACCACATGTACTTGTCTGCCAACATGCTGGCATGAGCCTCTCTTAGAAAAAGCAGATGACCTGATTGCAATGTGGCAGTACGGGACTGCATTTGGGGGACGTGGATGTAGGTAATGCCCATTGTTGTGGTGTGTGTGCGGTGTTGGGTAAAATATGGGTGTTTTCCCCATGCTTATGTTCCCTGCAATACAAGGGATTCTGCGCTATCTTTGTTTAGTGGTGGGTAAAATATAGGGACTGGGCAGGCAGGTGCCCCAGCTGGGATTTGAACCTCTGATCCTAGAGGTACTGGCTCTGTCCGCTGCACCACACTATGGCCACAGAGACAGTGCAGCCCCTGGAGGTAGTAAACCTGGCAGGATGGAGTCGCAAACCCTGTTCTACGCATTTTTACTGTGGGCACATGCACTCTGTCTGGTGACAAACGTGCACATAAACCCCGGAAATTACCACGGAAAATGGGGGACACAATATCACCATGCTGGGCAACAGTGATATTAATGGGCAACCATAGCAAACACTCCCAGGAAAGCTCCAACAAAAAGGAAATGTTTTTTGGAAGAGTCTCCGCTCCGTACACCTTTCCAAAAATCATTTCTTTTTGCTGGAGCTGTCCTGGGTGTGTTTTTTAGTTTTGCCCATTACTATAACTGTTCCCCAGCTGACTTACTATTTTTACAATTTTTGTTGTGGTCCTTTTCTATTTTTAATTCCACTTTTGGGCTGTGCAGATGTATCACACTGCTCACGTTTTGCAGGTTTCCCCGGTTTTGCTGTACATTGCTGACGGAAATGGTTTCTCTTCCCTTTAAATGCCCTCTACCGCGAGTGTTTCACTCGCACTATTTTTCCCTTGTAAATTCGGCAACGCAACTGTGCGAGGGGCCTCTCCCCTCCACTTCCCCGCCCATTAACCCCTTCTCTCTGCCCCTCCGGGGCCTTCCTCCGCCCTCCGTTAGCCTTTCCACGCCTCTATCGGACATTTGCGGGCGCGTACTTCTGCGGCACCCGTTACTGTGACGCGCAAGGGTGCGGGGCTTCATCGCACATTTGCGGGGCGCTTAAGCGCTCTTAAATACGCTTTTAGTGCGCTATTGTGCGGCTGCGCACATTGGCGGTTTTTAGTAAACATGCCCCTAAGGGGTATGTTTACTAAACCTTCTAAACATGCACGCTGTGCAATTATCACGCGCTAAGGTACCTTAGCACGCGATAATGATGCTTTACGGGGCACAAATGTGCCTTAGTGCGCGCTCACGCGTGCAGCGGCGCAAATGAGCGCTGAAGGCGGGGAAAGGCTCACGGAGGGCGGAGGAAGGCTCCCCAGGGGTGGAGATAAGAGGTCAGTGGGTGGAGAGTGGGAGGGGAGAGGCTCCCCGCACACTAACGATGTGAAATCCGAGGCCAAAACTAAAGCAAGTGAAAACCTCGCGTTAGAGCTGATTTAAAGGGAAAAGAAACCATTTCTGTCTGCAATGTACAGCAAAACCAGGGAAACCTACAAAAAAGTGATAAGTGTGATACATGTGCACGGAACAAAAGTGCAAATAAACATTGAAAATGACCCCAACAAAATAAAAAAAAATCATAATCAAGCTGGGCAATAGTGATAGTAATGGAAAACATCAAAAAACACTCCCAAGAAAGCCCCAAAAAATAAATATGAATTTTGGAAGGGTCTACGCTCCGTCCCCATACAAGGTGAATGATCCCACAATGAAATAGCACTGATCAGGGTTTCCCTCTCCATTGGACAGGTTACCCATGGCATGCACATGTTCCACAACAGCAGGGCGGGCATGTCGGAATGGGCAACTGGACAAATGCTGGGAAAGGGGATACAGAGGGCTGCAGGCGGCACATGCTATGGTGCAGCTGGGGCACAATGCGGACTAGGCAGATGCCTAGGTGGCACTTAGGAATGCTGAAACTGAACAGCAGCCAGACAGCAACTGATGAGGGCCCAACATGGGCACGAGAGTGTTTATCACAGTGTCACAGGGGATAGTACCCAGCAGGTACCTCCAAGGGCACAGAACATTGGCAGGCGGTGTTGGGAGGAAGCGTGGACACCTATGCAGGCACCCCTTCCCCAGAACACGCACCATAGGCAGCCACCTACCTGCACACTGGATGGCTTGAGACTGAACACCACCAGCACCACCAGCAGAAGGGCATGTCAGCATGGTGGCAGAGGGGTACTGGTGGTGGAGGGGGCAGTGGCAGCTGCCCAGAGCAGACCATGGCCTAGCCCTGTGTAGGTGGGTGCCATGCACTGCAACAGACAGGCCCTGCCGGACAAACAGTCATGGTATCACCAGGGAATGCACTGTCTCTGTGGCAACACAGTGGTGCAGTGCACACAACCAGCATGTTTGCAGGCAGAAGGTCACAGGTTCAAGTCCCTGCTATGGTGCCTGCCAACCCAGTCCCCATATTTTACCCACTACTACAATGTGCTAATACAGACAGAACCTTTATTGCAGATGACATAAACATGCCCAAAACACCTACATTTTACCCTACAGAGCACAGACCCCATAAACAGGCGCATTACCTACAGCAGAGTCTCCCAAATGCAGTCCTGGAGGGCCAAACACCATTCAGGTTCCATGCTGCCTCTAATAAAGATGCCTGTGCTGCATATCTATGCACCACCCCCATGGTATACAGATGTATCTCATGCATATTCATGAGGGACAGCATGAAAACCCGAACAGTGTTTGGCACACCAGGACTGGAGTTGGGAACCTCTGCCGTAAAGCAGCAGCCAACAGGGGCAGACACACCCACACCCACACCCACAGGCTCCATTAGCCAATGCCCCCTGGAGAGGCAGGACAATGGGCCCTGCGTGCATCTCCCAATACTAGCACTTGCATACCTTAGCAATGCCACCCTACACCTGGGAATACGGTACACAGCTATCAAAAGGTTGCTATGATTACTGGCAGATAGCAATTCCTACGCTAAGCACAGTTTGCTGATTGAGCTCCATCATAGCAACCTTTCTGATGTCTGTGGGGTGTGCTTCAGGACTGGTCTCTGACAGTGTTTACCACCCTGGGGAGTGACCCCCAACAGTTTTGCATACCATATCCATGCCTGCACTGTGCCCAGGACTGGTGTGGTGGCCAGGGCTGCTAAACACCTCTATAGTAGCACAATGCTGGCATAGGTGTGGGAGTGTGCGTCTGTCTATCTAGTGTGTGGTGGCTGCAAACACCCTCCACAGCCCACACTGCCAGCACTGTTGCCAGTATTGGCCTGCCAATGTGCATAATGAGGAGCAAGGTACCATGGGTATTGCCCGGACAGGGTGGCCTGGCCAGGATGCATCTGCACAGGGCATAGGGCAATGGCTGGGACATTGAAGTGCCCAGCCACCACCTGCACAGACAGGGTGGCCACAGTATATCCTGCTGGGTGTTCACTTTCACCCTGACTGAGCAGTGACCACGGTATGGCTAGGTTCCCCCATAGTGCCCTATGATACTGTTTTCATGTGGCATTTATGGGTGCCCTTTTGGGGTCCAATCACTGACTTATTTGCTTGGTGTGTATGCTGACATCCCAGTTCTGGGTGTGTGCCCTATGGACTAGCTATCAGACTGTCTGCAGCTAGTATGTGTCTTGCTGGAACACCTTGCAGGGTGCAGTGGCTGCAGGAGAATATCAGATTGTGGGGGGGTGCAGCTGAGTATTTCTGGGCCTAATGTCTGTCTGTTATTGCTTTATAGATGTGTACAGAGCTCCATTGAATGCTCTGTAGGGTGTCTGTTCCCCAGCAGGACTGCGGTTGGTGGTCCCCTCTACTGCTGCCATTGCAGGGATGTAAAATGTGGATCTGTCGATGGGAGACCCTGTTTCCCACCCCTCAGCCCCAGAGGGGAGGGTGGGTTGGGTGGTGGTACATAATCTGCCTATGGGTCCATAAGGATCAAACCTGACTGAGAAATACAGATGTATCCAAAGTGTGTCTGCAGGAACTACCTATCTCACACACTAGGACTGCTGGGGACCTACAACATGGTCTATTTCTGCTATGGAAGGTGCTGTGAACCTGGTGCTGGGCGCCCCACCGCACCCTCAGGGTGAGCACAGTACCCGCACAATGTGACGGTGTGTAGCTACTCTGTGCCAGTAACACACATGGTCAGTTCCCCCTACCAGGCCGAGGTGCTGTGGGGGTGCATACCCCTTCTTGTGTTCATCTGTAGATGGCTGATTTGCATGTGCAGTGCATCATGGGTATGGGTGGGCTAACCCTGTCCTGGTGACCACAGCAGACTGTTTGTGTGGTGACATGCAGTCCTTCTGCAACCAGCCAGGGGCTTGCTAGCAGCTGTAGCCCACTGGTTACTTCACTGCCAGTGGATCCAGAGGTCATGGGTTCAAACCCACAGTGGGGTTATTTGATAGGGCTGTCCAAAGCATTATCTATTTTTAATGTACATTAGTGCTGCCAGCAAAAACACCCTCAGCGTACTGTACCCATAAGGTGCCTCCGAAGGCGCTTTATAGGGCGCCCTATAGGGCACCTTATGGTTACCATCCAAATAAGGTGCACTATACAGTATCCTATGGAGCGACTTATAGGGTTCCCTATAGGAGACATTATAGGGTGCCGTGGCAGACAGTGCACTTTATAATGTGCCCTATGGAGTGCTTTATAGGGTGCCTTATGCGGCACCTTAGGGTACGGCACATGAGGGTGTGTTTGCTGGCAGCAATTAATAAAATACAAATAAAGTGCCACAGGAAACAATACTTACATGTCAAAGCTGATGCCTCAGCCAGCCTTAAGTATTAGACACACTGGGGATCAAACTCATGACCACTGTATCATCAGTCAGTGCCTTAACCATTGTGCTACACTGCTGTTCCTCCTTGCATGTCAGCGCACCTACTTATGATTTCCATGCGTTTAAATGCACAGTGCTGCCATCAAAAACAGTGCTATGACCTTGCCGTGCCTCATAGGGCACTCTATATGGCGCCCTATAGGCCACCCTTTAAGCAACATTGTAGGGTGCCTTGGCGGACAGTGCACTTTAAAATGTGCCCTCTGTGGTACCTTATGGGGTGCCTTATGCAGCACCTTATGTTACAGCGCTTTGAGAGTGCATTTGCTAGCAGCAGTAATTAAAATAAAATTAAAATGCCTCATAATGCAATATTACACATAAATGGTAGTGCCTCAGCCAGCCTTATTCATTGGGCACAGTGGGGGATTGAACCCATGACCCCTGCACCATCTGTCAGTGTCTTCACCATTGTACAGGAGCCCTGTTCCTCTGTTTGCACATCAGCGTGCCTGCTTATGCTTCCCGCGCGCGTTACTCGTGTGCTAATGTGCGCAGTGCACAAGAGCGCGCGCACTAATCCCGTTTTGCTACTTTAAACTGAAATGCCCACTCCTTATATGGCATCCTGCACACTAACGCTGGGCGCACATTAAGAAGGTTTAGTAAACATACCCCTAAGAAGAAGTATGGGCCAATAATGGGAAGATGACATTAACCGGGAAGGAACAAAGGGGGGAGGGGGCGAAGGGAAAATAGCCAAATATCTATCAGTAGCTAAAAGGTAAAATAAACATATACCGATAAACAAGGGCACTGATAAAAACAACATTAAAACAGAACCGCAACATCTCCAAAAGCATTGGAAAAAGGGGAGGATAGGTGCAATAATAAATGTAAGGGAGTGTCTACTGGACAAAATCAAAATAACATATAAATAAATAATTGAAGATCTTGCCAGAGTAAAGCAAAAGGGGAGAAAAGGGATATCTTGTATAATGGACAAAAAGGGGGAAAAAATCATCATGTGTATGTGAAAATATAAATATGTAATAAATAAAAAGGTCATATATATCAAAAAAATGATGACAATATAAAAATGAAAAGATAATAAACATGACGATAAAGATAAATATAAAAATAAATATAAAAGCCGACATTAATATACCACCAAAACTGTAAAACAAAAAAGATGATTTACAGAAACACAGAAAATTCTATTTCTTTATTCAATCCACAAGGAGAAACAGTGTTAAGTTGAAAAATGAGCCTTTGTTCCTCTTGAAGTAAAGTGAGACCTATATCTCCACCTTTGGGAGAGGGAAAAACTTTTTTAATAACAAAGAACTTAAGGTCTTCAAGACTATGATGAAATTGATTCCAGTGTTCAACAAGGGGTGCTGTAAGTATTTTCCTTCTAATGCAACTCTTATGTTCCTGTATACGGATTTTAACTGCACGAATGGTCTTACCAACATATAGAAGAGAACTGTTGTTTGTGTCTGTTTTTAGACCCCTGAAGAAGGCCTCAGGCCAAAACTTTTAAGTTGGGTCATCAATAAAAGTTTTTTACGTATCCCAGTGTGGGCTGTGGTTTTTGCCCTGGTTAGTACACTCCGCCTTGCCATAAAAAACAATTTCACCGAAACTTCCCTTTCAATCGATTTTCCTAAATAAGGGAGATTCAACACTGGTTTATAGTTCTCTACCCTCTCTACATCATCCCCTACCTTTTTTTAAATTGGCCTAACTACTGTATGTTTCAATGCTTCCAAAAAAAAACGCTTCCCGTAGAGATTTATTAACCAACTCTGAACTCCCACTGCATTCCCTCCTATGCTGCCCTTCTACAAACTGTTCCAAAGCTGGCTTCCCCCTCCTTTGTATGATAAAGCTCCCCACCTACACACCTTCTAGAGCCTTTCCACTACCTCTTCTGATTAGCATCGGGGCATGTCGGGGTGTTCTAGGGCAGCGCCCGTTGAGCCACTGCCCAGTTAGCGTCATGTGGCTAAATTAAAGCACAGCAAATGCTGGCCTTACTTTAGAGGCAGAAGCAAACCAGTTAGCTGCGCAGTTATCTCCCAGGTTCTGCGGCCAATGTAGTTCAATGCCAATGCCAGATATTGCCCCTAGCATTGACTATCCAGGGTTAAAGTTCAATGCCAGTGGCTAGCCACCAGCCATGAATATTGAGCTCTTATCATAAAACTTTGGGCTTAATATTGGTTGTATATATTGACTATTGTTCAATCTATAAAAAATTGAACCTATGAGGGGCATACAACCTGATCTGAATTAGGGAGGGAGATGATTGGAAGAGGGCAATTAATACCCAGGATGGACACTATAAATGGCAAATGATTTTTTATTTATTTAAAACACTTTATTATGCACTGTGCAAAAAGTACAAGTCATGGACAAATAAAAGCAAAGCCCTCACGTGACAGTAGAATCCCATCCTCCCATCACATCAATGAAATCATATAGCATCACAGTCCCTTACTCATCCCACCATCTGCCTTTTACAGTAGACGTTGGTGCCTCAGAGTTGGGGCAGGAGCAGTTGTATAACAGCAGGACTCAGACTTTGCTAAACTCCACCCTGATCTGAACCTGTCCATCCATTGAGCCCTGTCTGCTCCTTGTGTTACACTACCCCTCATTAAAAGGAACGCTGGCAGAAGACTCCCAATGCAGCTCGAAGCTGTTTGGCAGGAACATTATTACCTTGATCCCACATCACCATGGATATAGAAACATAGAAACATAGAAACATGATGACAGAAAAAGACCACATGGTCTATCTAGTCTGTCCTTCCATAACAACAACTACAACAGTCCACTTTTTACCTTTAGAGATCCTCTGTGTTGGTCCCATGCTTTTTTGAATTCAGTTACTGTCCTCATCTCTACCACCTCCACTGGGAGACTATTCCATGAATCCACTACTCTTTCTGTAAAAAAATATTTCCGCATATCACTCCTGAATCTATCTCCCTTCACCCTCATCCCATGTCCCCTCATAGCAGAATTTGCTTTCAATTGAAAGAGGCTCTCTTTATTATTGTGAATCTCCCTCTGTCCAAGGGTAATATTGTCCTCTGGGTAGTAGTGGATAGATTTAGTAAAATGGCTCATTGTGTGCCCCTATCTAAGTACCCACATCTTCTCAATTAGCTGTCTTCTTCTGGCAACATTGGTATATTGGAAGTCATTGTTTCCAACAGGTGAACCCAAATGGTCCCCATTGGGTGTTATCCAGAACTTCTGTGTTTTAGTATATTGAATAAGCCCAGTGGGGCCGATATTCAGCCACTGCCACTTTAACAAAATTGTATATTCAGCACCTGAACTTATCCAGCACCGAATATCTAGTTTTCTCAGACAGTGCAGTTGTTATCCAGTCAGCAGCAATATTCAGCCACTAAGGGGTCTATTCTGAGCCCCAAATAGCAGCGATGTATTCCCTGCTTGGATGTACATCCCTGCTATATGTTCCCCTTGCTGTCCCCATGCAAGGCTCCGTGTATGAAAAGTAGAGTGATACAGGAAGCCTTAGACGGGGGTAGGAGGGGGCGGGTGGGAGGTGGAGTGAGGGCGGAGCGTGGGTCATCAAACCGAACAAACAAGGCTGATTCTGAGGTCAGCCCTGTATGTCTGGGGTAGGCCAGTTAGATGGTGAACCTATTCCACCTCATAGGTGGAATAAATTCCTCTGGACATGGGGTAATAGCAGCAGCCATCAGGGACAAAGCAGGAAGGTGTGCAGGAAGTTCCCCGCAGCTGGACACTGGTCATGGGGTCTGACTGTGGAGATAGGGCAGTTGTGGCTCTATAATGGAGTCATGGTGCCATGGCAACAAGATACCATCAGGAGCGGCTCTATAATGAGGCAGAGGCAGAGTGAGGCGGTAGCCTCAGGTGGCAACCTTTTGCGGGCGGCAAAATTGCCCCCAAAAAGACTGCCTCACTCGGCCTTAAAAATAAAAAATTAAAATAAAAACCTCCGGCTGAAGAAGCAGCTGCAGCTGCTGCTGCAGCGGTGGCAGCGGCAGAATAAAGAGCCCAACAGCTGCGGCCGCCGCCTCCACAGATGAGCCGTGCCCATTTCCCATCCATGCCGGCTCAGCTTTGCAGAGCAGCTTGAAGGGAGAGTGTTTCCCTTTCCATGGCTCTGATAAAGCTGAGCCCACCGGCGCTGATGGGAAACACGCGAAGAGAGAGTGTTTCCCTTTCCCGCGTTGCTCTGCAAAAGCTGAGCCAGCACAGTGGGGAAATGCTGCCTGGCATGGCTCTCCCAGGAGGTGGGGGGCCGCAGCTGAGGGGCTCTTTGTTTTGCCGTTGCACGGCTGCAGCAGCAGCAGCAGCTGCTTCTTCAGCCAGAGGATTTTTTTTTTCAATTTCCCTGGGCTGGGGGGTGGGGGCTAGGAAAGGGGCTGATGGGGGGGGGGGGTTAGACCTGGAAATGGACCGATAGAAGCATAGAAACATAGAAACATGATGACAGAAAAAGACCACATGGCCTATCTAGTCTGTCCTTCCATATCAACAACTACAACAGTCCCCTTTTTTCCATTAGAGATCCTCTGTGTTTGTCCCATGCTTTTTTGAATTCAGTTACTGTCCTCATCTCTACCACTTCCACTATTCCATGGATCCACCACTCTTTCCATAAAGAAATATTTACGCAAATCACTCCTGAATCTATCCTCCTTCACCCTCATCCCATGTCCCCTCATAGCAGAACTTGCTTTCAATTGAAAGAGGCTCTCTCCCTGAACATTTATGCCACGGAGGTATTTAAACATCTCAATCATATCACCTCTATCCCGCCTTTCCTCTAAGGTGTACATTTTAAGATCCTTAAGTCTGTCCTCATATGCTTTATAATGAAGACCACTAGCCATTTTGGTAGCCACCCTCTGCACCAACTCCATCCTGTTCACATCCTTTTGAAGGTGCGGTCTCCAGAATTGCACACTATACTCCAAATGAGGTCTCACCTAAGACTTATACAGAGGCACCATCACCTCCTTTTTTCTGCTAGCCATTCCTCTCCGTATGCACCCAAGCAGCCTTCTGGCTTTTGCTGTCGCCTTTTCTACCTGTTTAGCTACTTTAAGATCATCAGATACAACCACGCCTAGGTCCCACTCTTCTTTAGTGGACAAAAGTACTTCACCACCTATACTATATTGTTCCCTTGGATTGTTGCAGCCCAAATGCATGACCTTACATTTTTTAACATTACATCCCAGCTGCCAGATTCTAGACCATTCTTCAAGCTCAGCTAGATCCCTCCTCATGTTTTCTACACCTTCCTGGGTGTCTACTCTTTTGCAGATTTTGGTATCATCCACAAAAAGGCAAACCTTACCCGACAGCCCTTCTGCTATATCACTAGCAAAGATGTTAAAAAGAATTGGACCAAGGACAGATCCCTGGGGCACACCACTGGTAACATCCTTCTCCTCAGAGTGAGCCCCATGTACCTGTACTCTTTGTCGCCTCCCACCCAACCAGTTTCTAACCCAAGCAGTAACTTTAGGGTCCATCCCTAGGGTGCTCAGTTTTTTTATAAGTCGCCTGTGAGGAACAGTGTCAAAGGCTTGATGGGGGGTCAGGGCTGGTAATGGGCTATGGGGGGGGCTAGGACTGGAAATGGGCTGATGGGGGGGTAGAACTGGAAATAGACTGATGGGGGTTTAGAACTGGAAATGAATTGATTGGGAGGGGGCTAGGACTGGTAATGGGCTATCGGGGGGGGGCTAGGATTAGAAATGGGCTGATGGGAGGGTTAGGACTGGTAATGGGCTATGGGGGGCTAGGACTGGAAATGGGCTGATGGGTTAGGACTGGAAATGGGTTGATTGGGAGGGGGGCTATGACTGGTAAAGGGCTATTATGGGGAGGGGGGGCTATGACTGGAAATGGGCTGATGGGGGGATTAAAACTGGAAATGGGCTGATGGGGGGTTAGGACTGGTAATGGGCTATGGGGGGGGGCTAGGACTGGAAATGGGCTGATGGTGGGTTAGAATTGGAAATGGGCTGATTGGTGGGCTAGGACTGAAAATGGACTTATTGGGGGGGTTACGACTGGTAAACAGCTCCAACAACCACAAAACCCACATCTGAACACCGAGGCAACTACAACAAATCTCCACCCCAACATATACAGTGACTGGACTACCTTCAAAGAAACCAACGCAGAAGAAATATCATCCACCATCTCCTGCCTAAACACCACCACCTCCCCGCTGGACCCCTGCCCCACCGACTGGATAAAGAAATCCAAAGAACACCTGAGCACACCATTAACCCATATTGTCAACGAATCCCTTTCTCAAGGCCGCATGCCTGACATCCTCAAAACTACGATCATTCGACCATCCCTAAAAAAACAAAACCTTGATCCCCAAGACCCCGCATCCTACAGACCGATAGCAAGCCTGCCATTCACCGCCAAGATAATCGAGAAGATAGTCCAGCAGCAGCTGCAAGAACACCTGGGCATCAACAACATACTGGACCCACAACAACACGGCTTCCGCCCACTCCATGGAGTTGAGACCCTTATGACCACACTGATGAACACCCTCATCATGGGAATCCAAGAAAAACATTCTGGATATATCATGATCTTCCTTGACATATCAGCAGCCTTCGACACTATCTCCCACAACATCCTCATACGAAGATTGCAGTCAATTGGGATCAAAGAGACCACACTCCAATGGTTTCAATCATACCTAACCAACAGACATCAACTCATCTGTACCAGCACCTCAACCTCGCCCCCCTTCCAACAACACCAAGGAGTGCCCCAAGGATCCACGCTATCAGCCATGCTCTTCAACATCTACCTACAACCGCTCTGTTCAGTCATACGTACCCACAACATCAACTTCCATATCTATGCTGACGATATCATGCTCTACGCCCCAATTACGACCACAAGCCCAACAAATACACGTCTCTCAGCATGCTTCTCCGAAGTGTCCCACTGGCTACAAGAAAACAACCTATCCATAAACATAAAGAAAACTGAAGCCCTCATAGCAACAAAAGACCCAGACTTCACGCCACCTACACACCTCAACATAGGAGCCACACACATCCAAATACAACCACAAATAAGATATCTAGGTATTATCATTGACCAAGCTCTAACCCTCAAACAACAAATCACCAAAACTGCAGGAAATATATTCCATAAAGCGAAAACAGCACAGCGACTCAGACCTCTCCTCGAACCTCAAGACTTCAGGACAGTGATGCAAGCTATGACTCTCCCACATCTGGACTACTGCAACATAATCTACCACGGACTCCCAGCTACACGGACTAACCCCCTCCGAACTGCATTGAACACCACAGCAAGAATTATCCAGAGAGCAAAGAAAAGTGACCACATCACCCCAATCCTAAGAGATCTACACATACTTCCCCTCGAAGCAAGAACTAAATACAAGTCCATCCTACTCACCCACAAAGCCATCAACCAAGCGCAGAACACCCAGCTCCGCACTCTGCTGACCCGCCTGGCCCACGGAACAACAACTAGACAGACCTCCAACAATTACCTCACCGTCCCTCACAAAAGAACCAAAAGCTCTCAAAAGACATGCAACCGAGCCTTCGAACTCTATGCACCATCCCTATGGAACTCTTTACCAAACCACCTCAGAAACAATAACGACCTCCTATCATTCAGAAAACAGCTGAAAACCATCCTATTCCAAGAATACTTCAAGACAACCTCCACCAAAAAATGCAACAACCCCTGAATTCGCTGTGACCCTCAGAGCGACAACTACACTATGCTGCCCATGTCTAACGTCTGTCTTATGTCGGAATCATCAATGTTGCCCACCCGGTGATGGCCCCCACCCTTATACTTGATTTCCCCACCCTTATATGTACCGCCGCTTTGACCCGGTGAAAAGCGGGATATAAATACAGTTAAATAAATAAATAAATAAAATAAATAAATAATGGGCAGATGGGGGCTAGCACTGGAAATGAGTTAAGACTGGTAATGGGCTGATTGGGGGGCTAGGACTGGAGTGGGCTGATAAGGGGCATAGGACTGGAAATGGGCTGGGACAGGACATGGGCTAATGGAGGAGGGGAGGAGAGTGCTGCTGGCCCTGGAAGAAATCTAGGGGCTAGGGCTACAAATGGGTTGATGCAGAGGGATGGTAGAATAGGACTGGAAGGGAGCGGATACTGAGAGGGTCTGCCAGAGGAAGGAGGGGGCAGGAAGGGAGCTGACATGGGGGAAGGAGGGGGCTGGAAAGGAGCTGACACCTGCGATGTACTGTAGGGGGACTGGAAGGGAGCTGACACTTGGGGATGGGAGTGATAGGTGGCTGGGTAATGTGGAGGAGGCTGGAAGGGAGCTGACTGGGGGGTGGCACTAAGAGTGGACCTGAGCTGATACCTGGGATAGTATTTGGACTAGAAGGGGCTGGACAGTGGGGAAGGAGGGAGACTAGAAGGGAATGGACACCAGCGGCAGTTGTGGGAATGCAAGGCGGTTGACATTGGAAGGTACTGGGAGGGGAGGACTGGAAAAAGGCTGACACTGGGGAGGGTTACGGGAACTGGAAATGGGCTGATGGAAATAAGTGAAGAAAACAAAAGAAGAGATAAGAAATGGCAGATGGACCATAGATCACAGAAAGAGAGCTAAGAGAAGACAGGAAAGCAGAAGCTTCAGATTGGGACCAGTATGATCAGAGAATAAAATGGTCAGACAACAAAGGTAGAAAAAATAATTTTATTTAATATTAGTGATTGGACTTTGTGCTATTTTTATATGTTACACAGTATTGGGGAACTGCATCTCTTATTTATCTGATGTTGCACTGCATGTGGACTCTGGCTTCTTGTGGTTTCAGTTTAAATTTTGTCTACATATTTTTATTTTTACTTTAGATTGTGGTTACTTATTCTGTACTTGGTGAAAGTCGATGTTGCGAGTGTCTGACTGAGGTCAGGTGTTCTGTTAACATGACGTTTGTACATAAAGATCTATACTGTACTGTAGTAATTTGACTTGTTCAGCTTTTCAAATAGGTGTATGGATGTTCCAGGGCCCACTGTAGTATTTACTGTGACACTTTATTTGGATGGGCTCCTTATGTGAGTTTTGGAAGTTTGTGCTGATATGGTATGGTATGGTAGGTTTGCTCTTTGTTGTAGGGTCTTGTATTAGTTCACAATATGCCTGGTACTGGAGAATAGTGGTTGTTTGTTGTTGTTAGTGAGATGATCAGAATCAGATTTTTGTTTTGTTTTAAGATATTGAGTTCTGTGGATGAATGTCCTTGTTCTGCTCTGCACCTACTGTGGATGCAAAATATATGTTGAAAAAGAAAAAGCAAGAACCATAATGCAGTTTATAACAAAAAATAAAAATGAGTTATATTTTAGTTTTATAAATTGTGCTGTTGGTTCTTGCTGTTTTTTATTTCCTTGGTGTGCAAACAGGACCGTACCTAGCCCTGTGCAAGCGGTGCAGCTGCACAGGGCGCAAAGGTTTGGGGGTGCATTTAGGCTGTCTGCTGTTGCCCTGCCGCCACTGGCAGGACAATAGCAGGCAGCCAAAATGTGCCCCAAGCCTTTTCGCAGCACTGTAAGCAGGTCTGGTCCCTCCCAACTCCTACACAATGTCAGAGCAGGGAAGGACAGATCTGCTTAAAGTGTCGGCACCTTTCAGATCGGGCGCATGCCCCCCTCCTCCTCCCCCTACCTCCGTCCAGTGCTGCCTGCTCTTTCCCTGCTGCTGGTGCCACCATGAAAAAAACAGAGGGTAGCAGCAGCAGGGAAAGAGCAGGCAGCGCTGGATGGAGGTATGGGGGGAGGAGGGGGCGTGCGCCCGAGCTGCAAGTCGCACAGGGCACGATTGCAGCTCGATATGGCCCTGTGTGCAAACATCTTGCATTTCCTCCATATAGTCTAATCGGCTTTTTGGTTTGATTCAGTCTCTGATTGGATTTCTGAAAAAGTCCCGCCCCCTCTAAGGTGTGGCAGGGGGGTGCCATCTCATTCTTCTCCTCAGGCAGCAGATTGCCTTGAGCCGCCCCTGGACGCCATGGCACTGCGGCTGAATTACAGAGCCAGGTGGAGTTTGATGTTGATATGGCTGGATGTGTGACCCTTCAGAATCTGGGCCGGCCTGCAAGTACAAGCCGGTAGACCCAATTCAGATCCTGGAGGGATGGGGATCAGAATCAGGTCTAATGCTGTACATCCCGATTCTTTAGGGCTGTACAGGGGCTGGCCTTACAGTAGGGAATAGGCCTCCACCCAGAGTAAAAACTAGTTAAAGTTAAGACAGCCATTGATCTGTTCTAACTTCATCCAGTTTAGCTATCCAGTTAGCGGCTGAATGTTCTTGCTGACCAGATAGCGACTGGAACTACCCCCGAGCTGCCCCCAGACCTCCCCGGTTTTAACCAGGTATCTTGTCTGTGTTCTGCGGTGATTTTCAGTAGCACTATCCAATTACCACTGCTGAATAGCAATCCGAGCGCGGTTTAACCTTTTAGCAGGCGTGCTAACCGGCTAAAGCACTTTGAATGTGCCCCTCAGAATTTTCAGTGCTCCTCTCCTTGTGTGGTTTAGGATCCAAAGTCAGAGTGTCTGCGGGAATGAAGCCTTCTGCAAGCAGATGAAGGTAAAATCATCTTTTTTCAGCACCAGACCACCCACAGTCCAATTCCTGTGCTGTTATATCTCCGGTTACCAAGTCAGCTGGACCAAATTGGGCACAAATTGCTCATAATAATGCCTTCCAATTGTCCACTAGTTCTGCCCTTTCCTTATGCATGGGTTAGATTATGTGCTTTGTGGAGGTATTGAAGCAGTTTTACTGAAGGTTTTTATTTGAGAAGATAGCTTTGAAGTTTTGCAGAAGATAAATAAAGGACATTTTAAGATATTTATCCATTAAAATGGACCTGATCGGTTCACTTGATAAGCATTGACGTAGTGACGGCCATCAAGTGTGTTGAAATGGTCCGGCAAAGAAACGTTTTGCTCAAACTGGATGGATTGAATACTGTCCGGTAAACCATATAAATGCCTTAAATTGGGAATGTTCAATGGCACAGAACATTCCCTTCTAACTCCCCTACATGCCCCAATGTTCTCCGGTTAGCTTCAGGGCATGTCAGGGGTGTTAAAGGTGGAGCAGAGGTGACAGCAAGCAATAACCGGGCAGTAGCGAAATTCATGCTGCCCGGATAGTGACCTGGGCTTACAAGACAGGGGATTGAACCCCTCACCTATCTTTAAGGTACAGGAGCTAACCAGGTGGTATGCAATATCACTACTGCCTGGTTAGCTACAGTGGCTTCCAGCATCTGTGACAATCCCCAGATAGTCAATGCCACGGCCACATATGACCCCAGCACTGAATATCCGGGGTTAAGGGTCAGTGGGCAGGGCTATGCACTCTATGGTCGAATAGCCTGCCCAACTCAATATTGGACCCTAAATTTAATAACACAGGGGGTCATTCCAAACAGCGATTAGTAGAGATGTACGTCCAGTTTGGATGTACATCCCCTGCTAACCACTTGGGGCAAATTCTGTTCGCAAATCTCCCCGCACATAGAGAGGAGATGTTTGAGGGTCTCTGTACAGGGGCAGGAGGTGTTGGGCTGAAGGAGTATGGGTGGGGTGGAGGTGGGCCCATGACCCTGAATGTACAGGCCTAATTCTGGTCGTGACCCTGTACATCCTGTTTGGAGGAGACAGACAGAGGACTTATTCCACTTCGGAGGTGAAATAAGTCCCCCCCCCCCCCCTGATGATAGCAGAGAGTGCTGGAGGATCCTGTCGAAGTGGTGAGCCAACACAGGAGGTTCCCCACTGCCTGATCCCAGCCTTTTCAGGTCCCTCTGGGTGTCGGGCAGCGGGGAAACACATTTTATATCTTGTGCGGGGCATCGGGGCTCCTGCATGGCATCCCAGTTCCATGGCGATGGGGAGGCTTATCCGGGGAGACCACCGCACATCCGGGATTGCAGAATCAGGACCCGTCCATCCTGCCCAGGTGCCCAAATTCTGTTGCCGCGGGAGCATCTAGCTCTCACGGGTGCAGAATCGGGGTCTAATCCAGCCCATCCAGATTTTGGACATCGGGATGGGTTGGACAGCCCCCAAGCAAAATTGGCCCCATAGCATATGACAGCTGATAAAGACCAGTATGGTCCATCTAGTCTGCCCAATAAGGTGGTTAGAGTAGTTGTACCTTCTGCTCCTTGCAGGTCAGCCCCCCCCCCCCCTCTATTTATTGAAGTATAAAAGATATTTAAGTTTGCTTTGATTTCGTCTTGCTATAAAGAGATCCACTGTGTCTGTACCATGATATTTTGAATTCTGTCACTGTTTTTGTCATGACGACCTCTATCGGGAGAGCATTCCAAGCATCCACCACCCTTTCAATGAAAAAATATTTCCTGAAATTGCTTTTAAGTGTACTGTCTTGAAGCTTCATGTTATGCCCTCTAGTTTTACAGCTTCCCCTTCTTTGAAAAAGGTTTGTTTGGTCATTAATACTCTTTAAGTATTTAAAGGTCTGTATCATATCCCCCCTGTCCTTCCTCTCCTCTAGGGTATACACATTTAGGTCTTCAAGTCTCTTCTCATACGTCTTCTGGCACAGGCTCCAAATCATTTTGGTCGACTTCCTCTGAACCATTTCAAGTCTTTTTATATCCTTTGTGAGATATGGTCTCTAAAACTGAACACAATATTCCAAGTGAGGCCTCACCAATGACTTGTACCTCCTGGTTATTCCTCTCTCTATGCAACCCAGCATCACTCTGGCTTTTGCCACTGCCTTGTCACACTGTTTTGTCACTTTGAGATCCTCAGACACTTTCACTCTGAGGTCCCTCTCCTGGTCTGTGCACACCATCCTCTCGCCCACTATCGCATATGATTCCTTTTGGATTTTGGCATCCCAAATGCATGACTCTGCATTTCTTTGCATTAAATCTTAACTGCCAAGCATTACACCATTCTTCCAGTTTTTGTAGAACCTTCCTCATGTTGTCCACTCCCTCTGAAGTGTCCACTCTGTTGCAAATTTTCATGTCATCTGCAAAAAGGCAGACTTTTCCCTTCAATTCTTCCACAAAATCACTCACAAATACATTGAACAGTACTGGTCCCAGAACCAGTCCCTGGGGCACACCACTACTCACTTTCCTTTCTTCCGAGTGAGTTCCGTTTACCACCACCTTCTGTCTTCTGTCAGTCAACCCATTTCTGATCCATTTCACCACCTTGTGACCCATCCTCAGGCTGCTCAGTTTATTGATAAGCCTCCTATGAGGAACAGCTTTGCTGAAATGTAGGTAGATCACATCCATCGCATGCCCTTGATCTAGTTTTCTGGCCATCCAATCAAAGAACTCAATCAAATTTGTTTAGCATGATCTTGCTTTGGTAAAACCATGTTGCCTTGGATCATGTAATCCATTGGTTTCTAGAAAGTCCACTATTCTTTCTTTCAAAAACACCTCCTTTACTTTTCCTGCCACTGAGGTAGGATTTACCGGCCTAACGTTTATCACCTTTTCACTATTACCGCTTTTGGAAGAGGTACCACATCAGCCCTTCTCCAGTCCTGCGAAACCTCTCCTGTCTCCAAGGATCTATTAAAAACATCCTTTAAAGTCCCTGCCAGAATCTCTCTGAGCTCTTTCAGTATCCTGGGATGTATCCCTTCCAGTCCCATGGCCTTGTCCACTTTCAGTTTTTCAAGCTGTTCAATCACATCCTCTTCTGTGAATGGTGTGGTATCTACTCCATTCCCATTTGTATATTTGTCAATTATACATGGTCCTTCTCCAGGATTTTTTTAGTGAATACAGAAGTATTTGTTCATCATTTTCACTTTTTCAGTGTCACTTTCCACAAATTTGACCTTGGCACTTTTGAGTCTTGCAATTCCACCTCTGATCTTCCTTTTCTCCCAAATATATCTGAAAAATGTTTTGTCTCCACATTTCACATCTTTAGCCATCTTTTCTTCAGCCTTTACTTTTGCTCTTCTTATCTCTCTCTTTGTCTCTTTTAGCTTTATCCTATATTCTTTGCTGTGATCTTCTGAATTCTGTGAAAGCTGTATTTTGTTTTGCCTTTATTTGTGCAGCCACTTCTATGGTGAATCATATAGGTTTTCTTTTCCTTTTGTTTTTATTTACTTTCCTTACATGTTACTCCTTTTATTGCCTCTTTTAGTTTAGCCCACTACAGTTCCACTTCCCTTATTTTCTCCCACCCTGCCAACTTCTAGGACTTTGAGTTTGCTGCGATTGGACTCTCCCTTGACTTTTACCTCATATCACACCATGTGATGATCACTGCTGCTCAAATGGTCACCCACCTGGACATTCAACACACTGTCTCCAGTGATGAATGCTAAATCCCTCATCAAACTTTCCCTGGTTGATTCCATCACCAGTTGTATGAGCAATGCTTGTTAGAAGGCATCCACAATCTTTTTACTTCTTTCCAGATTTTCAGAAGGAATACTCCATTCTCTATCTGATAGATTAAGTCACCCAACATGATCACTTCCTCCTTCATAGTTACCTTTGCAATATCCCCCCCCCCCAACTTTATTTAAACTTTCTGAAAATACAAAAAAAGATATCTCACAGCAATATTTCCATTTCCCTCCACCCCCCCCCCCCCAAAAAAAAAGGCAGAGGCAGTATTAAAAAGAATACAACAAATCAGAAAAAGGAACGACACTATTACAGGTTAAACAGGTGAAGATCTAGAGTTTTCTGTCTCAGTTTTAGCAATGCAGAACCTAGATACAGCGCCTTCCATCCTGTGAACTAAACAAGCATCATGCCACCAGAAAGTTACATTAAGGAAGGTTGTATCCTTCCATTGACTTAAAACATGTTTCACTGCTATCCATAATAATATATCAAATAGTATTTTCTGCTACTTTGTGAACATTTCTGGCAGAAACACTGAACAAAACTTTATACATTTTATGCACAAAGCAAAATCCAGCTTAAAAATTTCACAAACATAACGCCACAGACCAATCCAAACGTCTTTGACATAGGGACACTGGAATAACTTGGGCACTAGTGCCCAACTCCTAAGAGCAACACCAACATATCCCAGATGGTGAAAGGCCAGCTCGACGCATCCACAATGCTATCCATACTGCACCCGATGAACCACAAAATATAATGTTGTTGTTAGGCCACTGGACCTAGTTCGATGCGCTGTGAAGCCCCAGAAAGCGTTCCAGTGAAGAGTCTGTAGGAAACCCACATCATATTCCCACAGCCTTTTAAGGTCCAATAAGGAAGGCCCTTTACCATTGATCAGCAGCTTATAGAAAGCTGAAAGCACATTGCCATTTGCCAGACGTTTTTTGCATATTTCTGGGAAGTCTGAATGGGAGCTATCCTTTCCTGACCACGGCAAGACCTGTGTCAGGGTCTCAACTAAGCACATCCATTTACTAGCCTGAAATTGGGAAAGATGGAACCTTTCGACAAGACGTTCTTGAATAATTATACTGTTGTTTCAAGCAACTGACTCCCTTTAAAAATTCCGTTCGCTAACCAATGCTCCCAACAAATTTTCTTCCTATTTATCTTTATCAATGGATGATACCAAATTTCCACTGCTTCTGTCGAGGAATAAGGTGCTATACAACAGCCACCCAACTCAGTGACTGCCTTCATGGTACTAAGAACAAGTGGTACTTCCAGTCTCGACCGCTTAACTTTCATTGTTGGTAGCACATCTGAAGGGAAAGGCTTAACTAACCATCTTTCACCTTCTACCTATGGAGAGGTTCTTATCAGATGTTTATGTTTATGTTTATTTTATTTGATATACCGCCCTTTGGAAGGAACAGAGCGGTTTACAATATACAAAAATGAAACTTTAAAGTAGGCACAAGGCCGGAGAGGAGGAAAGGGAAGTTACAATTTCGCCAGGAAAGCAGGAGAGAGGAAGAACATGGAACAATGTACAGCAATTGAGATCACACAGAGGGAGAGGGGAGGTCGAAGGCTAGGGAAAAGAGGTGGGTCTTCAGCTCGCACGTGAAAGTTGGGTGGTGGGGCTTGAGGGATGTGGGGAGTGAGTTCCAAAGGGCAGGGCCTGCAAAGAAGAAGGCTGAGGAGCGAGTGGAGTGAAGATGTGCAAGGGGGGGCGAAGAACAAGGCGGTTGAGATGAAATGAGCAAGGAGTGTGTCTGGGAGTGTGGAATGTGATGAGGTCTGCCAGGTATTGAGGGGTGCTAGTGTGAAGCACTTTATGAACAAGGGTGAGTAGCTTAAATCGGGAGCGAAAGGAAATGGGTAGCCAGTGAAGATGAAAGAGTAAAGGTGATATGTGATCCTGTTGGGAAGAGTGAGTAACAATGCGAGCAGCGGTATTTTGGATCCTCTGAAGTCTATTGAGTTGGAATTTAGGAAGACTGGTGAACACAGAGTTAGAGAAGTCTACGCGTAACATGACTAGTGACAGTAACAGTGTAGTGAGGGCAGATGAAGTGAGGAAGGGGCAAATCGCGCGAATTTGGCGAAGAAAGAAGAAAGAGGTCTTAGTGATATGTGAGACATGAGCGTGAAAAGAAAGGTCAGAGTCGAAGAGCACACCTAAGTAGCGGAAAGTGGATACCAGAGGTATGGGAGAGCCTGAATAGGAAGGAGCTAGAGAGAGAGATGGGCTGCCGTGGGAGAACCAGATTGCAATGGTTTTAGTTAGGTTGAGGTGGAGGCAGTTCTGAGTCAGCCAGTGCGCAACAATGGAAAGACAGGAGTTAAGTGCAGAGAGGTCTGGCTGTGAAGGGGAAGTGTTTATGTTTATGTTTATTTATCATTTGATATACCGCTCAGGCCAAAAGGCATTAGAGCGGTTTACAATACAATATTATTTGAGAAAATAGAAAAGAACGCCATTTATAAGATAGGACAGAATAGAGGACAGAAACAGTCAAACAGATAAGAAGAGAAGGTGAACAAGAACAGCAAGTTACCACGAATGCAGGCATCTCAATCCAGTCCGTAATATCAGTGTATATTCCAGAGACAGAAGCCAAGGTCAGACGCCTAAGGGCCACGCCAAAGGGCCCTCTGGCG
Source organism: Ichthyophis bannanicus (assembly GCA_033557465.1). Taxonomy (NCBI): domain Eukaryota; kingdom Metazoa; phylum Chordata; class Amphibia; order Gymnophiona; family Ichthyophiidae; genus Ichthyophis; species Ichthyophis bannanicus. The sequence continues at coordinate 43,165,945 of CM066042.1, read as the reverse complement.
AGGCCCTCAGGCGCAGGTGCGCCCCTGCAGTGGCGATTCTAAAGCCGTTGGTAATGGCTGATTGGCTGGCCTGAGGAGGAAGGGGGAGCTCCCGCTCTCACCCCCATCAGGATCACTGCTCTCCTGCGCACCCCTGCAGTGTGATGGAGGAGAACTATGTCGTCCGTGTAATAGAAGGCGGAGATCCTGGTTTGTTGTATTAATAATGCAGGGGGAGCCAGAAAAAGGTTAAAGAGGAGAGGAGCAAGTACAGAGCCTTGAGGGACCCCACAAGGTAGAGGGAAAGGACTGGAAGGGGGAATAGAGGGAGAGGAGGAAAGAACTGCACAGGAATGAGAGGAAAGAAAGGAGTGGAACCAGTGGTGGACCGTGCTGTGGAGGCAAAGAAGGAGAAGAGAGTGATCAACAAGGTCAAAGGCAGTAGAGAAGCCAAGGGCAACCGCCACCGAAATGTCACCGCGATCGTGAGCAACATGCAGGGCATTAGTGAAGGCACCACAGTGCACCACAACACAGCAGTAAAGCAGTGTGCTATGTCTGAAAATCCAGGAAACCAACTCTACCCCCTTCCTATGCCTTGGCAATTTAAGCTTGGTAAAAGATATCCTTGGCCTTTTATTTTTCCATAAAAACTTCTAAAACATTTTTTTTAAAATTTTCTGTAAAGATTTGTTTTGCAATAGCCAGGGAGCATGCCTGATTTATAAACCACCACAGGCAGGACCATCATTATTCCTCCACACCAAGATAGGTATAAAGGAGACCAACGTTATAGAGTAGCTTCGATCTTCACCAATATATTCAAGCATATCATTGGAACATGGGAAGAAATGTATTCCCAAATATTTTATCTTTTCAGGTGCCCACCTAATGGGGAAAGGCTCCAACTCTCTCTGTCCTATGTGACCATTCATTGGTAGAAGTTCTGACATAGATCAGTTGACTTTAAAACCAGAAAATTCTGAAAACTTTCTAAACATATCGAGGAGAGCTCTAAATGAGGATGCTGGATTAGTTAGAAACAGTAATATGTCATCTGTGTAAGCAGTAAATTTCCAATGTCCATCGAATTCTTGTATACCCATTATATTCTCCTCCCTTTTAATATTAAGAAGAAGCGGTTCTAATGCAATGTTAAATAACAAAGGTGAAAGCCGGCAACCTTGTCTTCTTCCCCTATCAAGTTAAATATTATCCGAGACAACTCCATTTACCACTATCCTTGAACTAGGTGACCTATACAAGACCTTAATCCACCTCAGAAAGCTGTCATTACAACCAAACCACTCTAAGACCCGAAAAAGGTATGACCATTCAAACCTATCAAATGCTTTTTCCGCATCCACAGACATCACCACAATTGGATTATTGCCACGTTTTGCTAACCCCAATAGGTTATGAAACAGCCAAGCATTGTCCCCTATATAGCCACCTTTCATAAAACCTGTTTGTGTATCTAAAACTTTTCCAAGGTCCAAGGAGTGATATGGGATGGTAATATTCTACCAGCTTTGGATCATGATCTGGCTTAGGCAGCAATACTACATGAGCTTCTGAAAAAGTGGACATTAACTGTGGATGCGAGAATGAACACTGATACAGGATTGCAGTTCTGAAGCCAATATAGTACAGAACTGCCAGTAAAATTCAGCCGTGTAACCACCCGGCCCTGGAGTCTATTGTTGACCAGCCCTTTAACTGCTTCTAAAATTGTACCAACACAAATAGGAACACCAAGCCGCTCCACCGTCTGTTGGGACAGCTTAGGGTGGTTTGGCATGTTTAGACCCTCGTCCAGCCCATTCCCAGACAGTCTGCAGAGGAAAACAAATCTTTATAGTACGAAACAAAGAGTTTGGATGCATCCTCATTCTAGAAAAATATATTTGAACCCATATCCTGCAACAATGATATGAAATGTTTTGATTTTTGCACTGAACAACTGAGCCAGCAGTTTACCTGATTTATTGCCATCCGCATAATACCCAGTCTTTATAAATAATTCACACTGCCTTTTGCATCAGAACCTGATTAAAGTCGTAGTTTGCCTTTAACAACTGTTGATAAACTACTTGATCATTAGTTCTTAGATGAGCAGCCTCAAGTTCCCCAATAACCTGTTCCAATGCTTCTGTTTTTTCCTTCTCTCTCTTACACAGCAATGACATATACAAGTTTGAACCAGATGTACAGAAGGGGTCGCGATTGGACTGTCATCCATACTGCTGAAGTCTATAGACCTCCAACTCAAATCAAAGAAATAGATAATGAATTGATTATAGATATTGCTAAGATAGCCACAAAGGGGGAAATGATCATATTGGGTGACTTTAATCTACCCGATGTGGATTGGAGTACTCCTGCAAATCTGGCAAGAAGCAAAACAATTGTGGATGCTTTCCAAGATGCGTCACTTAAACAAATGGTGATGGAACAAACCAGGGAAAGCTCAATGCTGGATTTAGTGCTCATCAATGGTCAGAGTGTGTTGAATGTCTGGGTGGGTGCCCCTGTGAGCAGCAGCGATCATCACACAGTGTGGTTTGAGATAAAAGCCAAGGTGCAGTCCAATCATAACAAGCTCAAAGTCCTAAACTTCAAAAACACTCGCTTCAGTAGAATGGCCAAGTACCTGAAGGAGGAGTTGGCAGGATGGGAGGGGATAAGGGAAGTGGAATTGCAATGGGCTAAACTAAAGGTGGCAATAAAAGGGGCAACAGATAAATATGTAAGGAAAGTACATAAAAACAAGAGAAGAAGGAAACCTATTTGGTTCTCTGGAGAAGGAGCGGATGTGGTACCTCTTCACAAAAGTGGTGTCAGGGAAGAAGTGACAAACTACAGGCCCGTGAGCCTTACCTTGGTGGCGGGAAAAGTAATGGAGGTGCTTCTGAAAGAGCAAATAGTGGACTTTCTCAAAACCAACAGGTTGCATGATCCGAGGCAACATGGTTTTACCAAAGGACGATCTTGCCAAACAAACCTGATTGAGTTTTTTGACTGGGTGACCAGAGAACTAGATCAGGGGCATGCAATGGATGTCATCTACCTAGATTTCAGCAAAGCCTTTGATACTGTTCCTCATAGGAGGCTTATCAATAAACTCAGTAGTTTGGGGATGGGTCTCAAGGTGGTGAACTGGATCAAAAATTGGTTGACTGACAGATGACAGATGATGGTAAATGGAGCTCACTCGTATGAAAGGAGGGTGATTAGCGGGGTGCCCCAGGGTTCGGTCCTGGGCCCGGCAATGTTCAATGTATTTGTGAGTGATATTGCTAAAGGACTGCATGGAAAAGTCTGCATTTTGCAGATGATACGAGAATTTGCAACAGAGTGGACTCCCCTGAGGGAGTGGATAACATGAGGAAAGATCTACAAAAGCTGGAAGAATGGTCTAATGCTTGGTAGTTAAAATTTAATGCGAAGAAGTGCAGTGTCATGTACTTGGGAAGCAGAAATCCAGGGGAAATATACGCGATAGGGGGCAAGAGATTGGTGTGCACGGACCATGGAGAAGGATCTTGGTGTGATTATTTCTGTGGATCTCAAGGTGGCAAAACAGTATGACAAGGCGGTGGCAAAAGCCAGGAGGATGATGGGTTGCATACAAAGAGGAATTACCAGCATAAAGGAAGAGGTACTAATGCCACTGTATAAGTCACTGGTGAGGCCTCACTTGGAATACTGTGTTCAGTTTTGGAGACCGTATCTTGCAAAGGATATAAAAAAACTGGAAACTGTTCAGAAGAAGGCGACCAAAATGATTTGGAGCCTGCGTCAGAAGCCTTATGAGAAGAGACTTGAAGACCTAAATATGTACACTCTGGAGGAGAGGAGGGACAGGGGAGATATGATTCAGACCTTTAAATACTTAAAGAGAAATAATGAACAAACAAACCTCTTCCAAAGATGGGGAAGCTGTAAAACTAGAGGGCATAACATAAAGCTGCAAGGTGGTAAATTGAAAGGCAATGTCAGGAAATACTTTTTCACTGAAAGGGTGGTGGATGCTTGGAATGCCCTCCCGATGGAAGTGGTGGGGTCAAATATAGTGACAGAATTCAAAATGGCATGGGACAGACACAGTGGATCCTTTTACAGCAACAGGATAAAATCAAACTAAACTTAACTAACTAATTTCTCAACATACAGGGGTGTCCTACATGGCGCGGTGGGTTCACCCCTAAACAAAGACATGGGGAGGGGTGGCCTGCATGGAGCGGCAGGTGCACCTACTCTTGCCATCTTACTGGGCAGACTAGATGGACCATACTGGTCTTTATCTGCCGTCATTTACTATGTTACTATGATTCTGATCCCACGGGGCACATCTAGCCCTGTGGGACTAGAATTGCAAACAGCCCTGTATGTGCAGGCCGGGACTGCGAGTCAGCCCGGCCTGCCTGTACAGCGAAAGCTCGACTAAGTCAAGGCTTTACAATGGAGCCGCGGCGCCATGGTATCTGGTTGCCATGGCACCACGGCTCCATTGTAGACCCACGATCCTGGCTGCCAGCTCAACAAAGGCTTTCCCTGCAGCCCGACCCCCAATCTGGCCTCCTAAAGCCAGGGTCAGGCTGTGAGGAATGTCCTCGGGCCCCCCCCCCCCCCGCCCCATCTGCGCCCCAGGTCCACCAAAATGAAACATCGATTAGAAGCAGCCCTGTATGTCTAGGGCCGGCGACCGCCCGCTGCCCACCCTAACTCTGCCCCCAATCCACCCCTTCCTCACCCCATCTAACTGCCCCATACAACCGGCAGGGAGGTTAGATGTCAGTGGTGAGGGCACAAATAGCGGGGTTTGACGTCCCATTAGGATGTCCATCACCGATATTTGTGGGATAGAATTAGGCCCATAACTAACAATCTCAGCACTCAAGGTTACTTTAAAAGCTTCCCATACAACAGAATAATTTAACTGATCCCTATTGTTTCTTTCAAAGAACTCCATAATGACAGCTTTCATTCTTTCCACAAAAGAGATTTTCAATAAAAGATTATTACTGAAGTGTGCGGGCAGACAATGAGACCGAAGACTGAGGCCCATTGCAGCATGGTCTGAGCATACCTCCACATCTGGTAAAAGAGACTTTGACACCCAAAAAAATCAAGTGTATAGTATGTTTGATGTGGAAATTAATAAAAGGTATACTCTCTTGCGACTCGATTATGACAGCGCTACACATTCTCCAGGCTTTAGAGGTCTCATAAGGTCCTGCAGTGCTCTCCCTGATCTCTTACCAGTAATACTGCTGCCTGACCTTTTGTCTATATTTTCATTCAAAACAACATTAAAATCACCCAGTTTTGAAGACATTGCAGCTATACTGGCGTGCATGTAAATAAAAGCAAGCTATAACATTGTATCCCTGCTTTTTGATCATAAAAACCAAATTAAATAACCAGGGCTGGCCCGTCCACTCTGCGAGAATGTTGTTCACACAGGGCCCTGTGCGAACTTCATTCTCGCATAGATGGACGACTTCAGAGGGAGCTGGGGAAGCCCGTGTGAGGTCCCAGCTCCCTCTGCACAGCTGCCAGTGTGAAGAGTGTTTTCCCTCATGCTGGCGGCTGTTTCTGTGAAGCGTGCTAGTGCCGGGAAATGACCTTTAACCTTTCCCGGCACTCAGCGCACTTCACTGAAACAGCCGCCAGCATGAGGGAAACATTCTTCACACTGGCAGCTGTGTCGAGGGAGCCAAGGCCTCACACGGCCTTTTCCGGCTTCCTCTGAAGCCCCTTAGACCATCAGGGGGCTCTTTGGCAGGCGGGCAAGGGTGCTAAGGACTGGAAATGGGCTGTAATGGGGGGGGGGGAAGCTTGGACTGCATGTGGGCTGTGATGGTGGTGGGGGGAGGGAAGCTTGGACTGGAAATGGACTGTGATGGGGGCTAGGACTGGAAATGGGCGGATGGGGGGGGAAGCTTGGACTGGAAATGATTGATGGGGGTTAGGATTAGAAATGGGTTGATGGGGAGCTGAAATAGGACTGGGAATGGCTGATGAGGAACTTGGACTGGAAATGGGCAGATGGGGGGCTGGAATAGGACTGGAAATGGGCTGATGGGGGGGCTTGGACTGCAAAAGGACTGATGGGGGCTGGAATAGGACTGGAAATGGCTGATGGGGAAATAGGACTGGAAATGGGCTGATGGGGGCTGGAACAGGACTGGAAATGGGCTGATGGGGGGCTGAAATGGGACTGGAAAAGAGCATATGGGGGGTTAGGACTGGAAATGGGCTGATGGAGGGCTGAAATGGGACTGGAAAGGAGCATATGGGGGGGCTAGAACTGGAAATGTGCTGATGTGGAGGCATGGGAGAATGGGACTAGAAGGGAGTGGATGCTGGGTGGATCTATAACTAGAAGGGAGTTGATTTTGGGGGAGAACTAGAAGGGGATGGGGAATGAGAATGGAGAGGGGAAAAGATATTTGTGTGGGAGGGAAGAAAAAATTATGATTGGCCGGTTATTGGGAGAGTAAGTGGGGATTGAGGATGGAAGGGTGAAATTTGAGTGGATGATAATGGAATAAAGAAAGAAATGGGGGAAAGAGCAAAAGGGGAAAGATCAGTATGTTAAAGCAGATATAGAGAGAGAATGGAAAAATCTAGAAGAGAGAAGAAAGGACAAATGGACAATTCACAGAAGACACGAAGAAATCAGAAGAAAGTGACTGGAGCAATTGCAACTGAAAAATAAATGCCCAAACAAAAGGTAGAAAAATACTTTTTATTTTGAATTTATTAACTGGAATATGTCTGGTCTGGGAAATGTGTATCGCTAACATCTTTGCATTTTTGTTTAGTGCAAGAGGAAATTAATTTATAGTTTTATTTCTCTAGTGTTGCTATACATCCCAAGTTTGGCTTTTGGGGTTCCCAGTTTAATTATTGTCTTCCTATTTCTAAATTGTGATCCCTTGTTCTTTGTGTGGTGATGGTCTATGTTCTGCATGTGTAACTGAGCTGACGTATTCTGTTCATGTAGTTTCTATTTGACAGTGCCACTTGTTCTCTTTCCTCTGTAGGAGATGCATTGGTATTCTCTAAGATGTATTGGTTTAATATTTGCAATGTTGCCTTTTTGATAGGTAGGGTTTGGTGTTTTGTGAGTCCTGGTAGTGCTGTTATGATACGGCGGGTTTGCTATGGGTTCTAAATGGTCAATGTTTATAGTATTTCCTAATGGGCCTGGTGGTTGGCACTGGAATATATTAACTTAGAAATCTGGTAGTCTTTCTTTATCCAGACACTCATTAAGAGGCATGTTTACTAAAACAGCATTATGCAAATATTTATGCAAATGATGCCCCTTATGCAAATGAGGCCCTGCAAATGAGGCCCTGCAATGATTCTCCACACATAGCCCCACACCGCCCTTGGGCCACCCATGTAAATAACAAACATAAAATAAGAAATAATACCCTGAGAGTATATAAAAACCATAATCATAGCCCTCCCTTAGCCACACAACATAGTCAGAAGCACATATCACGTATACAGCTACCTACCCATGGATATTCTAATTGCAAATTACTATTCTCTAATCCCCACAATACAAATTTAACTTACTATGAAGCCCTTCAATATTTTTACTACCATTCAAATCTAATTTGCTTTGCAAATTTCTAACCCTGTCACACATGCCATTTACTCATACTATATTCAAACCCAAAATTTATAGCTAGAAGCTCTTCACCACTTTCATTCTATACAGTTGAATCATTTTATTCTTATTCTTATCAAGGCCTCTCAATCACTCTTTTCATCCATCCACACAAGCCAGTATGTGGTCAAGAACATAACCACACGCACAGCGCACTCTCCAACCTCACCATGTATTTTTGATCATACACTTCCTCAGGAAATTTAATAACTAACTCCTCAACTTAACCACCTCTTTCAATTCCTCCTACACCCATGAATCAAAAGCATGCACCGCAGCAAAAGCATGTAACGCCAGGCACTGAATTTCAGATCAAACCACCGAATGCAACGTCCCAGCAAGAAGTGAGCCAAGATTCGTACTTCAGAAATGCATGCTAACAAGGAGCAGAAGATTCCTCTCAGCACTGAAATCAATAGCACATAAACTAACCTTTCACACACAGCGTTTTATTTACCTAACAATTCCTAAGTTCAGACACTTTTAATTACCAGACACACTTTGTAGGCAACCTTACTGGGTAGAGGAGAAAAAAAACCCTGTTACTTTGTATCAAATAGCATAAGTCATTTACCTAAGTGCCTTAGTTAGTTGCAACAATGTAACACTGCTGCACTACACTCCGGCAGTCCTGTGATTTAAAAGGCCCTCAGACTCACTTCTCACTGGCATTTATTCCATTCATAACCCAAAGAACAGCTTTCAAACAAGAGAGGGGAATCTTTTCCATTCATTCTCCCGGATGCTATAAAGTCTGCGAGGTCTTCTGGATCTTGAAACGCTTTTGTTTCATTTTCCAACATGATTTTCATCTTCGATGAATACAGAATCCATATTGGGCTCCTATTGCTTTCAACGACTGTCTCAGCTGCAAGAAATCACGCCGATGCTGCACTATTGATTTAGCCAGATCTGGGACTAGATGAAACCTCTGCCGTGAGAACTGCAGTTTGTTAGCTTTTTCCCAACCAAAAATAAGTAGCTGTAAAACTCGTGAATAGCAACTTAACCTTATTAAAATGGGTCATGGCTGCCATTGAACTGTCATGGGATGCCACGGTACCCTATAGAATTACTCAAACTCTAATGATGGTTTAAAATGATAATCAAAGGCTTTAACAAAAAAAAGGGGGTCAGAAAGGCGGTCAAATTTTCATCTTGCACGCTTTTCTGGCATACTGAAGTCTCGGGTCCGATATTGAGTTGGGCTGGTTGTGCGTCCCTATGGCACATAGCCCTGCCCACTGACCCTTAACCCCGGATATTCAATGCCAGGGTCCTCGGATAGATCTCTCACGGAAATTCTGAATGCCTTATTCTCCTTGATTCTTGATACTGACCTCTGCTGACTGTCCTGATCTCCCTGTTCCTAGATTCTTCCTCTGCCTGCTATCTGGATTCGCTGTAATGCTTGGTTCTTCTCCTGCCTTCTTTTCTGCTTAGCATTTGGTGTGCACTCCACTCTACTAGGAACACCTATGCTTCAAGCTCAGGCTGATCCCGAGAACCGGAGAGCTCACCCCAAAGAGAAAAGGAGCCATTATAGCCGAAGGCGCACTCTCACAATCCCAGGAATGACCCCACTTGTGACAGTACATTGCTCAGTCACACCAACAATAGACAAGGCAAAGGGCTGGAAGGGATCCTGGAGGGGGAGAAAGTGGCACTGTACTCAGACCTGGCGCAAGAAGATGAGGTGCCCTAGACAAACTTCATCCCTTGCGCCCCTCCGGTGACCTTTGTCACCACTGCCACCCCTCTCTAGGACATGAGCAGTGGCAATGGGCACAAACAGTCCCATGGCATTTACTTTCAAACTTCCGCCCCCTCTCCGACGCCCAATGCCGACTTCTTGTTTGCCACCGCTGCCTGTCTTGAGAGGGGTGACAGCAGCAGCAATGGATGTCCCCAGAGGCCAGGGCTCTAGGTGACCGCTGTTCACCTGATGGTTGCACCGGCCCTGACTGTACAGTTCTCATAATATGTATTTACTGAAGTACTAGGCAGCAAGTTAAAACAGATCAGCATCTATCTTAGAAGACTCGTTTTCTTAATTTCCAACTGTTTTATTACAAATAAGCGAACAAGACATTTCCTGTAGATAACTGAAATGATGCTGCACTTGTTTGGGAAACATGAAGAGTCTTTCTGTAGATACTTCAGTGGAATATAATGCTCTTATTGCAGTATATTATGCTGTAAACTGCTTCAAACTGCTTTGATAGAGCTGATTCATACACCAAAGTACTTAAGTAAATAAAGAAATAAATATATGACTGAATGGACATTTGAATAATTTGTAAAAGGACAATGCGATTTAGAGAGGCAGAGAGAAGAAGGAAGGCTGTAGAGTCGTTTGCTTTCTAAGGCCAAAATGGAGATCTGTGGGATAGAGGGCAAGGTACAACACGTCTCTAGGAATCATGCAGGGAAATGGGTTACATGAAGCATTCAACATATAAGTATAAAGATGACATGATCCTTGCAGGAAATTGCATTGCTTTGGGTCGCATGGCTCAGAGAAATTGAATGCAAGCATGCAAACACAAACTGCGTAGGCAGAAGAGGCTCGAGGGCTCAGATACTGTTGTGTCCATGACAAGTCTGCCAAAGCACAAAATAAATACAAGAGAAAAGCAAATATTTGGATAGACAATTTTAAGAAACTATAGATTAGCAAAATACAAAAACATATATCCAGACAGAATGTGTGTTATGCCTTAAATCCATAGGGAGTGGGTTCTGGGCGTTCAGTACTAAGCATGAATGAACGAACTCACAGTGAGAACCTATAGAAAAAATGGAGCATTGCACCCATCAACCATAATGCATGTAGAGTTAAGCAATAGCCCAGCCCAAAAGGTATTTTTTATTTATTTATTTTTGGATTTAGCTAATACCTTTTCAGAGTAGCTCGGGATGAGCTGCATTCAGGTACGCTAGGTATTTCCCTCTCCCCACAGGGCTTACAAGTTAAAGGCTAGCTCTACCAACATGTGCTAACCTGTTAATGTGGTTTAACGCACATTATTTAACACAAGTCCTGTTATTGTCAGTGAGACCTATTTACTAACCATGCATAGAGCTTGCATCAACGTGCATTGACATGTTAATGCATGTTAGTAAATCTAGCCCTTAGCTTGTCTTCGAAGCAAGCAGCAGAGAGTGAATCTACTGGCCCCATCTCTGGTAAAAATATAAAAAATAAAAAAATAATAAAAAGAGAGCACATTTCATCTCAAATTAATTTCTAAACTATTCTCAATGAATGATCCACTCGGTCTTGTATCCTTACTTGTGTAACAGGGTCCCTGCAGCCCTATCCCTTATTAATAGGGAATAAACCCCATTCTGTATAGAAAGTGTAGGTCTGAAAAGGGACTTCCATGCCGAATGTTTGCAATTTCCTGGATATTTTACAGAAAGTTCGCTTAACGTGGAGGCTTTTGTGCATGTGCATTTGCTGGCACATACAGCAGGCACATCTGTTTACAAAAGCCACCAGATCAGCAAGATAGAGAGAGTTTTAAAGAGAGAAAGAAAGACACATGCAAAAAAGGCCAACATCACTTTGAATGTTGCATATATAAACAGCAGCACATCGGTCTTTAAGTGACGATTTTGCAGCTTGCAACGGTAAGTGCTAGATTTTGTAAAACTAGACATACAACTCATATGAGTGGAGGAATTAAGAAGTCAAATTCTATACCTCACATTTTTGGCTTTTTGAGGTGATTTTTAAGCCCAGGTCCAAACAAGCAGTCAGCTCACACTTATGCATGATTCAGAGAAGGTGTAAAAGTTGAACGTGAAATTTGTTGGAATATATGTGTCTTCGCCTTGTAAAATGGAATGTACACATATATTTTAAAAGCTCACCCATGCCACACCCCGAACTTGCTCCTGTAGATACACCTGTAAGGAGTGGCTTATCTAAAATCTCTGCTAACACATGAATATCCATTGACACGTGTCATATTTTTAGCCATATAAATGGCACGTACACCTTCTAAAATGACCTCCCCAATATGAGGTTGGTGTTAAAGTGCAATCATAAGGACCTTTTTATAACTGACCCCTGATGTAGGCATGTTTGCTGAAATTCAGCCAAGTCGGGTCCATCAATGAATCATTTATTTGAGAGCATCTTTGCATTTGCGGCTGTGGACTATCTCTACTCCTTCTTTGGGTTTGCTCTACTTTGGTTATCTATGGAGATCTCCTTCCTTGTCTTTAATTTATATCACAAAAGTAGCCAGTTACATACTGCTTATTTCTAGGGATAAGCAATGGTTTTCTTTCAGTCTAACTTACCAATTTTTGGGCTTTTCCAACAGGAATTTCTCTAAACCTTTTCTAAACACAGCTTTGCTACTTGCTTTCACCACATTCTCCAGCAATAAGTTCAAAAGCTTAATTATTTATTTGTATTGAGCTCATGCCTTTCCAATAGATGATCAAGGCAGGTTACATTCACGTACCATAGCTATTTCCCTGTCTCCAGAGAGTTTACATAATCCGAGACAATGCAGAGTTAAGTGGCTTGCTCAAGGCCACAAGGAGTGAGTCATTGGGATTTGAACCACAGCCTTTCTGGTTCCAGGATACTCCTCCACTCCACTCAATTATACATTGAGAGAAAATATGTTCTCCTATCTATTTTAACTATAGTACTTTCTAGCTTCCTGGCATGTCCCCTAGTCTTTGTACTTTTGTTTTTGTGCCATCAAGTCAGTGTTAACTCATGGTGACCCAGCTACCTCTGGGTTTTCTTGGCAATGTATCAATGGAAGTAGATTGCCAGCCTTTTCTTCTGAGGCAATGGAGGGTAAAGTGACTTGCCCAAGGTCACAAGGAAAGTGCCAGTGCAAATTGAACCCTTGAACTTCTGGGTACTAGGCAGTTGCTCTAACCATTAGGTTACTCCTCCACTCCCCTTGTACTTTTAGAAGGAGTAAATAATCAATTCACATTGATCCATTCCACTCTGCTCAGGATTTTATAGACATCTATCATATTTTCCCTCAGCCATACTTCTCTAAGCTGAACGGTCCTAACCCTTTAGCCTCTCCTGATAAGAGAGTTCAGCCATCCCTTCATCATTCTGGTCACCCTTTTCTGTACCTTTTCTAATGCTGCTGTTATCTTATTTGAGATATGGTGATCAGAATTGCACACAATACTCAAGGTACGGTCTCAGCAGAGAGTGATACAGGGGCACTATAATATTTCTTGGGGGGGGGGGGTTCTCTTCCTTTTCTAACGATTTCTAACATTCTGTTTGCTTTATTGGATGCTGCCACATAGTTAACAGAAGATCTCAATGTCTACCTGGGTAGTGATTCCTAATGTGGAACCTGCATTGTGTATCTATAGCTTGGGTTGTTCTTCCCTATGTGCATCACTTTGCACTTGTCCACATTAAATTTCATCAGCCATTTGGATGTCCAGTCTCCCAGTCTCACCAGGTCCCCCTACAGTTTCTCACAATCCACATATGATTTAATAACTTTGAATAATTTGGTATCATCTGCAAATTTGATCACCTCGTTTATTCTTCCCAATTCCAGATCATTTATAAATATGTGAAAAAACAGTGGGCCCAGCACAGATCCCTGGAGTACTCCCCTATTTATTTATTTACATTGTCTTATATACCGCGCTATTCTGCATCAGTGTGGTTTACATTGAACAGGGTATTATAACTTGGAGATAACTAATTTACAGGGAACATGGGCTATGGAGGGTTAAGTGGCTTGCCTAAGACCACAAGGAGCACCTGTGGGACTAGAAACCCCAGTCCTTCTGGCCCAAGGTTGCTGTCCTCTAGTGGGATTTGAACCCCTGACCTTCTGGCCTGAAGTACCTTGCCCCAACCACTAGGCTACTCCTCCACTCCTATTCCTATTCACCTTCCTCCATTGAGAAAATTGAACATTTATCCCAACTCTCTTTCCTATCTCTCAACTAGTTCCCGGTCCACATTAGCACATGGTCTCCTATGTCATGACTTTTTAATTTCTTCCGGAGTCTCTGATGCGGGACTTTGTCAAATGCTTTCTGAAAATCCAGATACACGATGGGGGTTATTTTAGAAGCATTCCCATGCCCAAAAAGCAGCATTGAGACGTAGATTGAAATACACATTCCAATGCCATTTCAGAACCTGCTTTTTGTAGACATGGGAATGCTCACCACATCTACGGAGCCAGGGGGAGTGCGGAGGGGGGGGGGTGGAAAGGGAGAGTGGTGTTCACCATGCAGATGTGCATTCCTGATTTTATAAAGGGAATTCATGTCTAGAAAAAAATGTGGATGTAGACATGTACACCTCCTCAAGCACAAATAAGTGCCTTCTGACAGGGGCAGATGTAAATACTGATGTCAGGGGGCCTTCCCACCTGCACCACTGACTCCAGGCCCCCCAAGACTGCCCTCGACAAGGTATGACCCCTCCCCAGCATTACCCTGATCCTCCCTCCTTGAGGCATTACATTGATTCCTCCTCCCCCAAACCAAAAAATAAAAAAAGTCAAACCCCCCCCCTTTGAAAGGCCTCCTCTGACTGTCTGTGCCCCCCCCCCTCTGATTAACAACCCCAAGCTTACAGGTGTCATTAGTGTCCAGGGGGAAACAGGAGCGAAGCTCACTCACTCCTGCTTTGCACACGGTGCCTTTCCAAAATGGCGCTGATGACCCCTAATGGTAAGTTTGCAGAGCAAGGAGGTATCAGGGTGATGCTGCGGGGTGGCTATATCTGGTTGGGGCAGCCAGGGAGTTCCAGGCTGGTGGTTGCTGGACCTGTAGTGCTGCAATGGTATGCTGCTGTGACAATACTGCAATTTTAGGAGGCTGCTCGCAAGTCTACATAGGGGAGGGGGATTTCCATGACTTTTTTCCACCTTCAGCTTCCTAAAATTGCTATTCCTGCCAGAGGTGCAGAGGCTACCTATACAGTCCTGTAACTATTTTACCAGGCACATTATGTTTGGCAGAACCTCTTGTAAAATGCTGGCCTAATTCTCCACGCCCTGGGATGGATGTGGGAATTTCCCTCTCCATGTCCTTTCTAAAATTCTCCTTTATCTCACCTGGCTCACTTTTATCTATATATGTATTCAAAGAAATGAAGCAGATTGGTGATGTTCAAGTAGTTAAGAAATGAAGGGGAGGAGGGAGATGGGTCAATAATTAGAAGGACAGGTAGGGTCTATTGAAGGTTTCTTAAGGAGAGATATGACCACAGCATGCCTGAAGGCTGCAGGAACACTTGCAGTGGAGAGTGATAGATTGAGAATATGAGAAATGGAAAGGATGATAGTGGAGTAGATGGAGATGAGGAGATGCATGGGAATGTAGTAGGGAGGTTCTGGAGGCTAAATTTAGGCTTTTAGGTAGGAAGTTGCAATCCAGAACTTCCAGGGTAGCGTTCTCCGAAATGCTTCCCGTTCCACGCGTAGGACCCAAAAGGCAGGCAGAGCTCCGGAGTCTCAATGCGTGGATGAGACAATGGTGCAGAGATGAGGGTTTTGGATTTGTTAGGAACTGGGGAATATTCTGGGGAAAGAAGGGGCTCTTCCGAAGGGATGGGCTTCACCTTAACCGGGATGGAACCGGGCTGCTGGCATTAACCTTTAAAAAGGAGATAGAGCAGCTTTTAAACTAGATAATAGGGGAAAGCCGACAGTCGTCCAAGAGCGGATGGTTCGGAAGAATGTATCCTTGAAAGATACTACCAAAAGCAGAGAGGTTCCAAAAAAGAGTAAAGTAGCCCAAATGCCCTTGAGTATGGAGGAGATAGAGCTTAAAGATCCCAAATTATCCATGTCTACCAATAGCCAAATTAATATGAATAAAATACAGTCTCTAAAATGCTTGTATGCAAATGCTAGAAGTCTAAAAAATAAGATGGGAGAGTTAGAATATATAGCACTAAATGAGAGGTTAGATATGCTTGGAATATCAAAGACATGGTGGAAGGAGGACAACCAGTGGGACACTTTGATACTTGGGTACAAACTATATCGTAATGATAGAGCTGATCAAATTGGTGGAGGGGTTGCGCTCTATATTAGAGAGGGCATTGAGTCAGAAAGGATTAAAGTTTTGCAGGAAACAAAATTTGCTGTAGAATCTCTATGCATTGAAATTCCATGTAAAAAGGGGAAGGTGATGGCAGTGGGGGTGTACTACTGACCGCCTGGCCAGAATGAACAAATGGATGATGAAATGCTCAAAGAAATCAAGGAAGCTAACATAAGTTACAGCGCAGTAATAATAATGGGTGATTTCAATTACCCCGGTATCGACTGGGTCAGTGTCACAGCAGGACATGCTAGGGAGATAAAGTTCCTAGATGAAATAAATGACTGCTTCTTGGAGCAGCTGGTTCATGAACCGACCAAAGGGGAAGCCATATTAGACCTAGTCCTTAGTGGAACACCAGATCTAGTGCAAGAGGTAAGGGTGTTGGGGTCACTTGGCAATAGTGATCATAGCATGATCGTCTTTGTTTTAATTAGTGGAGGAGGGATAGTAAGGAAATCCACAGTACTACCTTTTAACTTTTGAAAGGGAGACTGTGATAAAATGAGGAAAATGGTTAAGAAAAAACTAAAAGGAGCAGTTGCAAAGGTTAAAGACTTACATCGAACTTGGGTGTTGTTGAAAAATACTATCTTGGAAGCCCAGACCAGCTGTATTCCACACTTTAAGAAAAGTGGAAGGAAGTCCAAAAAACTCCCAGCATGGTTTAAAGGGGACGTCAGAGAGGCTGTTGCTGCCAAAAAATCATCTTTCAGGAAATGGAAAAAAGAGCCAAATGACGAAACCTGGAAACAGCACAAGCACTGGCAAGTCAAATGCAAGGCATTGATAAGGCAGGCAAAGGGAGAATTTGAGAAGAACCTTGCTGTGGAAGCAAAAACGCGAAATAAAGACTTTTTCAAGTACATTCTTAGCAAAAAACCTGTGAGAGAGTCAGTTGGTCCATTAGATGATAGTGTGGTTAAAGGGGCACTAAGAGGCCACAAGGCGATAGCGGAGAGACTGATTTAATTCTTTGCTTCGGTCTTTACTGAGGAAGATGTAGGGATGTTACCCATGACTGAAGTGGTATTTAAAGGTGCGGAAGAATTGAAGGAAATATCGATACATCGGGAAGATGTATTACAACTATTAGATAAACTGAAGAGTAGCAAATCACCTGGGCCGGATGGTATACATCCAAG
This sequence comes from Ichthyophis bannanicus, assembly GCA_033557465.1. Classification (NCBI taxonomy): domain Eukaryota; kingdom Metazoa; phylum Chordata; class Amphibia; order Gymnophiona; family Ichthyophiidae; genus Ichthyophis; species Ichthyophis bannanicus. Next base: position 43,149,043 of record CM066042.1, on the reverse strand, counting down.
GCTGTTCAAAGAACTGAAATATGAGATTGCAGACCTACTATTAGTAATCTGTGAACTATCATTAAAATCATCTCTAATACCTGAAGATTGGAGGATCACCATTGTAACACCAATTTTTAAAAAGGATTCCAGGGGTGATCCGGGAAACTACAGACCGGTGAGCCTGAAGTCAGTACCGGGAAAAATGGTAGAAACCATCATAAAGAATAAAATTACTCAGCATGTAGATAGTCATGGCCTAATAGGAGACAGCCAACATGGCTTTAGACAAGGAAGATCTTGTCTTACTAATCTGTTATGTTTTTTTGAAGGTGTGAATAAACAGGTGGACAAAGGTAAGTCAGTTGATATAGTGTATCGGGACTTTCAGAAAGCCTTTGACAAGGTCCCTCATCAGAGACTTTTGGCAAAACTAAAGAGTCATGGGATAGGAGGCAGTGTACTGCTGTGGATCAGGAACTGATTAAAAGATAGAAAGGAGAGGGTAGGGCTAAATGGCCTATTTTCCCAATGGAGAAAGGTGGATAGTGGTGTACCCCAGGGATCTGTGCTGGGTCCGCTGCTATTTGACATATTCGTAAATGACCTGGAAAGTGGAATAACGAGTGAGGTTATCAAATTTGCAAATGACACAAAACTATTTGAAGTTGTTAAAACCCAAGAAGACTGTGGAAAATTGCAAGAAGATCTTGATAAATTGGAAGACTGGGCATCAAAATGGCAGTTAAAATTTAATGTGGACAAGTGCAAAGTTATGCACCTAGGGAAGAACAACCCAAACTATGGTTACACGATGCAAGGTTCCACATTAGGAACCACCACCCAGGAAAAAGATTTAGGAGTCATTGTGGATAACATGTTAAAACCCTCGGCCCAGTGTGTAGCGGCGGCCAAGAGAGCAAATAGAATGCTAGGTACCATAAGGAAAGGAATGGAAAATAAAAAAAGATATTATAATGCCTCTATATCATTCCATGGTGAGACCGCACCTTGAATATTGTGTGAAATTCTGGTCGCCGTATCTTAAAAAGGATATAGCGATATTAGAAAGGGTTCAGAGAAGAGCCACCAAAATGGTAAAGGGGATGGAAAGATACTCCTATGAAGAAAGGCTAAAAAGGTTAGGGCTCTTTAACCTGGAAAAGAGACGGCTGAGGGGGAGATATGATAGAAGTCTATAAATTAATGAACGGATTGGAATGGGTAAATATAGATCGATTGTTTACATTATCAGAATATAGAAAGACTAGGGGACATGCAAGGAAGCTACAGGGTAAACTATTTAAGACTAATAAAAGAAAATATTTTTTCACTCAATGTGTAATCAAACTCTGGAATTTGTTACCGGAGGATGTAGTAAAGGCTGTTAGTGTAGCTGGGTTTAAAAAAGGTTTGGACAAGTTCCTGGAGGAAAGGTCCATAAACCATTATTAAGAAGGGACCCAGGATATCAATGCTTGACCCAGTACAAGCATTGTGGAACCTGTGTCTTTTGGGGAAACTGCTAGGTACGTATGACCTTGATTGGCCACTGTTGGAAACAGGATACTGTGCTTGATGGACCTTGGTCTGACCCAGTATGGCATATCTTATGTTCTTATGTAGGGTCAGAGGAGCAGGTAATGAGTTTGGAGGAAGAAAGAAGAAGTGTGATTTCCTTATCAGAGATTTTAGAAAAGGAAGAAAGGGTGGCAGAGGTTGAGGGGAATAGAGTAAACATGGAGAAGATGGGATGGAGCTGAACCCCTGGGTAATTGGAGTGTAATCCTGTGGACTTTGTCATGGCAATAGTCGGCCAGGGTTTGAGCAGAAAGGGAAGGAGGGGTCAGAGACAGAGGCACCTTGAGAAAAAAGTTGAGAGTTGTAAAGAGATGTCGAGGGCCAGAGGCAAGAGAGTTAGTTGGATGGCCATAGTAGTTTTGCTTGGTGGGTACTATGGCTGATAGGGAAGGAGCAAGCATGAATTTCAAGTGTAAAAGGTCAGCAAGGGTGTGGGATTTTAGCCAAATGCACTCAGCTGAGCAGTCACAGGAACATAGACAGCGGGTCGTGGAAGACAGCCAGGGCTGGGGTATAGTACGTCTCACAGGGCTTGGCATGAGCGGAGCAAGAACATCCAGGGCAGAGGAAAGTGCAGTGACTCAGATGACATAGTAGAAGAAAGAGGTAATGAGACAGTAGTGTCCTCCCTAAGTGCCCCTTTTACCCCTTGATCGTCTAATGGTCCAACTGGTTCCCTCCCCAGCTTCTTGCATGAAATGTACCTGAAAAAGGTTTTATTGTGAGTTTTTTTCTTTATGGCAAACTTATTTTCAAATTTTCTTTTTGCCTTCCTTATCAAAGCTATGCATTTAATTTGTCAGTTCTTATTTTCTTCATTTGGTTCCTTTTTCCATTTTTTGAAAGATTGTTTTTTTTATTGTAATAGCCTCTTTCACCTCACCTTTTAATGATACTGGCAGTCATTTGGCCTTCCTTCTGCCTTTCTTAAGGTATGGGACATATCTAGTCTGGATTTCCAAGACTGTATTTTTTAAACAATGGCCATACCTGATGTAATCTCTTGACCTTTGCAGCTGGGCCTTTAGTCTTTTCCCATTTTCCTCACTATATTGTAATCTCCCTTTTGAAAATTAAATGCTGATGCAATAGATTTCCTTTGTATACTCACTTCAGTTATTAAGTCAAATTTAATCATATTATGATAATTAGTGGCTAATAGTCCCAACAAGTTTAACTCTTGCACCAAATCCTGCATTCCAGTAAGAACTAGATCTAAAATAGCTTCCCCTTGAGTCTGTTCCCAAACCAGCTGCTCCATGAAGCAGTCATTTTATTTCATCTAGGAACTTTACCTCCCTAGCATGTCTTGATGTGATGTTTAACCGATCAATATGAGGCAATTGAAATTACACATTATTATTGTGTTGCCAATTTTATTAGCTTCCTTAATTTTTGATCATATTTAATCATCTGTCTGAACATTCTGTCCAAGCTGATGGTAGTATATCCCTAAGGATTCAATGTCACATTTTGTTTCATGCAGAACTTTTATTCTGTTTGACTCAATGCTCTCTTTTGCATATAATGTCACTCCTCCACCAATTTGATCCATCCTGTCATTGCAATACAATTTGTACCCTGGTATCACAGTGGCCCATTGGTTGTCCTCCTTCCATCAGGTCTCCGAGATGCTTATTATATCTATCCCGTCATTAAGTGCCAAATGTTCTCACTCCGCTGTCCTATATATTAGGCTTCTAGTATTCATATAAAGACATTTCAAGGTATATTTGTTTGAATTGACAACTTTCATAGCAGTTCACAGGGATAATTTGCAATCTTTCATCTCTTTCTGCTCGTTATTTAAAGGCACCTGGGCTATTAATCTTTATTGCAACCTCTCTATCGAGATACTACTACTACTACTGAAAATTTGTATAGTGCTACAAGACATACTCAGCGCTGCACAGACACATGTAAAAGAGTCCAAGGAAAGCAGGCAGAACTGAAGCACCTACACTTGCAGTGTTTCGGCAAGTATGCCTTCTTCAGGGAGTAAAAGTACCTTCAACCGAAAGATACAATAAAAACATATACCAAAAACATAATACACATATTGTGGTGATGCGGGTGCAGCACAGCCCCGTGAAAGTGAAAAAAAGAGGTTTTTTTCTATAAGTGGGGGATGGGCTCACCTAAACATAGGTCCCAGAGAGAAAGTGAAACTAAAACACACACTTGCAGAGCTAGCCTGAAGCCACACCCAGTCTCCAGAGCAGCTGGAGGGAGAGAGAGGGTGGGGCCAGAGAAGGAAGCAGGCTACAGAGCATTTAAACTGCGTCACTCAGCAAGTGAGGGGGAGACGGACAGAGGCAGAGGAAAGCAGAGAATTGAAGGAATTCCAGGAGTCCAGAGAAGCCAGGAGAAGAGACAGCACTGCAGGGCTGTGAGACCTGGTGATTCTAAAGGGACCAGCCATAACTGCCAAGGCAAGTGTCAGGGCCATAGGAAAGAAAGGAGCTGGGGAAAGATTCAGAACTACATTTCTGACTCTGAAGACAGCAGCTCAAGCTCTGAGCCCATAACCAAACAATTCAGAAAGCCTTGGAGAGGAAGGGTTTCTGCAAGCCAGGTAAACCAAACATTTCCTGAAATTGATTCAGTAAGGGGAAGAAGGGCAAGAGGTTCTGACCCAGTGCCAAAGGGAAGAAGGAATCTCAAGTGGGAAAAGTTCTTTAAACTTTTAAAGAAAGTGCAGCTAAACATTCCAGAACGTGTCCCAAGCCCTGAGCCTTACAGCACAGAGGAGGAGATGGAAATTGGGTCTTATCAAGATAATCCAGTGTCCTCTGATGAATCTATGGAATGTGGTTTTTGTACAAGCAATGCTTAGAAGTTTTATTGAAGGCTGTGTGAAAATATAAGAAGTGCTGGTGCTAAGTAAAGCCATTGAGAAGGGCAGATAAAAAGGTGGAAAACCTCATGCTTTAAAAGCAGCCATTTTTACTAATGCTGGAGCTGTGTTAAAATGCTGTTAGTTTCTAAGCTAAGAGGCAGCACATAATCACACGCTGGTTTGTAGCAGCTGGGAGAAGCTGAGAAGATTGCTGGACTGTGCATGTAACCGAGTTTAAAGTGTTTTGCTTAAGTGAAGAAGAATTTAAGTTAAAAAGCAAAGAGTGAAGAAACTGCTTTGCTAGAGCAGTTGAATGTCTCTTTTGAAAAGTTTTTGTTGGAGAAATTATCCTTCTTTCTGTTTGCTGTTTGGGAACCTTTATCAAGGCCTGTTGCCAATTTGACACTGCAAAGAAAAATAAAAACAATTTATAACAAATTTTCCTGTGTCAGCCTCATCCACTCGGACTGCTTTAATAATAAGCCCACAACTACACTAGAAGGGCCTCAGCTACTACGTTGAAGCATAGAATTAAGTGTGATGACCGGTCATCCCCACTAGGCAGCCGCCTAGGAGGGCGCCACGGCGCTACAATATATATCATAAAAACAAAAATTAAGACATATAATAACATTATAAAAGACAACATCATAAAATTATGAATATATAAATTAGGAGTATTATGAAACTATTATAATGTGAAACATATAGGTATATGAGATGAAAACACTCCATAAGAAGTAAATGTAATTTGTAAACTCATTGTTTATCCCATAGAGGAAAATAATGATGAGAAAACTAAATCTTGGAGAACAACTCTGAGTGAGTAATTTTGGGAGGTATATTTGTTTGAATTGACAACTTTCATAGCAGTTCACAGGGATAGTTTGTAATCTTTCATCTCTTTCGGCTCTTTATTTAAAGGTGCCTGGGCTACTTTAATCTTTTTTGCAACCTCTCTATCAAGATACTACTACTACTACTACTACTGAACATTTCTATAGTGCTACAAGACAAACGCAGTGCTGCACAGACATATGTGGAAGGACAGACTAGATAGGCCATGTGGTCTTTTTCTGTCATCATTTTTCTATGTTTCTATGTAAAAGATGGTCCCTGTTCATCAAAGCTTACAATCTAGTCAAGACAGACAACACAGTAGCTGTAGACATGGGATACATCTAGGGTGAGTGATAAGGAAACACAAAGGAGATCAGGTGAGTCAAGATCCAAAAGCGGCAGTGAAGAGGTGAGTTATCAGCCTGGATTTGAAAAGGGCCAGAGAAGGCGCCTGATGTACAGACTCAGGTAGTTTGTTCCAAGCATAAGGAGCAGCAAGGCGAAAGCAACAAAGTCTGGAGTTGGCAATAGAAGAGAAGGGCACAGATAGAAGTGATTTGCCAGAAGAGCAGATTTCCCGAGGAGGGGAATAGGGAAAAATAAGAGTGGAAAAGTAGTGAGGAGCTGCAGAGGGAATGTACTTATGGGTCAGCAGGAGAAGTTTGAACTGGATGCGGAAATTGATAGGGAGCCAATGAACTTACTTGAGAAGAGGTGTATTATGAGCATGACAAGGCTGGCAGATTAGCTGCGCAACAGTGTTTAACAGATTGAAGGGGAGAGAGATGATTCAGAGGGAGACTAGCAAGAAGTAGGTTACAGTAATCTAGATGGAAGGTGACTTAAGGAGTTGATAAGAGTCTTAGTAGTGTGTTCAGAAAGGAATGGGTGAATTTTGTTGATGTTTTGGAGAAAGAAATCCAATATCTATAGTCATTGAAGAAATGTGACCAGTAGCTACCCTGGTAACTATGTTTCCACAAAGTCAGTCACCAATTTTTTGTCGGGGATGACCAAATGAGAGGAGGGAAGGAACCCAACTCCCTGTGTTGGAAGAGCCCTTTTATTCAAGAGAGCCGTAGCCCTCATTTTAAACTAGTGTAACTTGCACACTTAACTGGGTGAAGGCATCAATTTAACAAACACACCACTTAACTTGAAATAACGGCCATTCCATTCCAGCAAGACTTCAAAAAGGGCGATTCTGTCAATTTTCCACCCTTGTTGGTTCATCATTAATGTGGTGTCATTGAATTAAGGAGGTTTGGGGTATTGGAGAAAGAAATGACAGGTTTTAACTATCAGTTGGATGTATGTGGAGAAAGAGAGAGAGGAGTCAAAGACAACCCCAAGGTTGTGAGTTGAGGGGACAGGAAGGAGTAGAGAGTTATCCACAGAGACTGAAAAAGGAGGAAGGGGAGAGGAGGGTTTGGGGGGAAAAGTAAGAAGCTCAATTTTGGCCATGTTAAATTTCAAGCAGCGGTGATACATCCAAGCAGAAATGTCAGAAAGGCAAGCAGAGATCTTGGCCTGGCATGGAGATGCCCTGACTTCCCTTTTTTGATATCCTTCAAAAATACCTTACTTTGAACCATGTGTTCTCGAGTGATTGTCAGTTTTCCTCCCAGGTTCTAGCTTAAAAGCTGCTCTATCTCCTTTTCAAACATTAGCACCAACAGCATGGTACCACCCTGGTTAAGATGAAACCATCTTTGTAGAATAGACTCCCCCTTCCCCAGAACAGCCCAGTTCTTGGGACATTCCCATACCATCTGATAAAAAAGCTCGATGCAAGAAGACTGGATATCAAAGTGAAGAAGAAGAATACAAGAACAGCATTGATAATAGAGGTTTCAGTGCCAAGTGAGTATTCTGTGCATCGAGCGGAGAAAGAGAAGATCTTCAAGTCCCAAGCGATACAGTCAGAGACTAAGAAAATATGGAGAAGGATAGAGCAATGGAGCTGACTCAAATCGTCTGCACACCAACACATGAGAAAGACAACATCCTGGATCTCGCATTCCTGAATTTCAAATCTGATAATGCAAACAAAAATCCAAAGATTTCAGCTGTACTGAGGTCTGACCACTTTCTCATTACCTTTACCACCTCCAATCAATCCCTCCCCACCAAAGTTGAGGCACACCCAACAAGAAGATTCAAACCATTTAATAAAGAGAACTTTCTCAATCAAATCCTACCAAGCATACAACCAGGACACACAGGTCTTGAAACATCAATTTACAACTGGAACACGGTCATAGCCACAGCAGCATGTACAACAACAACATACAAAGGAACCAAAGTGAGACCAGAAAAAGCACATTGGTTCACACCAGCACTACAGAAATTAAAAACACAACTTAGAAGAGTTGAGAGGAGATGGAGGAAAACAAAAAACGAAACTGACAGGACAAGATAAATGGATGCTCTAAATAATTCATGTACTGAAATAGATGGCACACAAAAAGCCTACCACTCGAAACTCATAAATGGATCACTTAACCGGCCACATGAGCTTTTTAACATTGTCAAGCAGCTAACCAAAACACCTAACCTCTCAAACCAACTTCCAAACATACCACCACAACAACTTGCAGCACAATACAAACAGCTCCAACAGAAGATCAACACACAGCCCGTAACAATTACAATCATCTGCAATGCTGACCCTGGCTCCACGTGGGACACATTTGAAACAATCTCCAAAGAGAGGATTGAAACCACCATAACAGGACTCAACACCACCACCTCCCCACTGGATTAAGAAGGCAAGACCAGAGCTAAACTCAACACTCACCAGCATTGTAAATTAATCTCTCGAGATGCCCAATAGCCTCAAAATATCCATCATACGCTCGACCCTCAAGAAACTGGATCTTGATCCATTAGATTTTACCTCATTCAGGCCAGAGCAAGCCTTCCATTCACCACAAAAATCATCAAGAAGATAGTGCAACAGCAACTGGAAGACCACCTCAACAAAAGAACATGCTTGACCCACAGCAACACAGATTCTGACCATATCATGGCATTGAAACCCTCATGGTTTCATTAATAAACACACTAACCAAAGGAATTCAAACCAAGCATACCAGATACGCACTGATCTTCCTGGATATATCTGCAGCATTCGACACCATCTCACACAACACGCTCTTGCATAGACTGAAGGAAACTGGCATCCAAGGCAAAGTTCTGCAATGGTTCCAGTCCTACCTAACAGACGGATATCAGCAAATCCGAACCAGCACCACCACTTCCTCACCATACCAACAACCCAAGGAATACCACAGGGCTCTGTACTACCAGCCATGCTATTTAACATCTACCTGCAGCCACTCTGCTCCATAATACGTTCACACAATATCAATTTCCACGTATATGCAGACAACATTATAATTTATGGACCCATAACCACCACAAATCCAACAAACCCACAGTTAATAAACTGCTTCAACAATGTCTCCATATAGCTCCAAGAGAATAACCTCACAATAAACCTCTAAAAGACATAAACCTTGTTTGTTTCAAAGGATCAAGCCTTCACCCCATTGACACACCTCACACTAGGAATAATCCAATTAAAAGTCTAACCGCAAATAAAGTATCTAGGAATCAGCCTGGATCAGACACTGTCATTCAAGCAACAGATTGCAAAAACAGTAAAGACAATATTTTTCAAAGCCAGGATGATACAGCGTCTTAGGCCACTCCTAGACCCCAGGAATTCAGGTCCATCATGCAACCTATGACATTCCCCCATCTGGATTTGTAATTAAATATACCATGGACTCCCAATCACCGCACTCAGCCCACTTCGAACTGCCCTCAACACAACAGCCAGGATCATCCAAAGAGTGAGGAGATTCAACCACATCACCCCGGTTCTGAAAGATCTACACATCCTCCCATTAGAAGCTTGGATCAAGTACAAAACATTAGTACTGATCCACAGAGCATTTCATCAGCAGCAGCCATCACATCTACATACCCTACTGTCAAAACCGAACTCAGGAAGAACAACACGGCAAGCCGCAAACAATGTGCTGATTGTGCCACATGAAAAAACTAAGCTCAACCAACAAACCTGTAACCGCGCATTTAACCTATATGCACCTTCGTTAAGGAACTCTCTCCCAACTGAAATCCGATGCAACAAGGACCTGTCCTCATTCAGAAAACAACTAAAAATCCACTTATTCAGAGAACACCTAGGCTTGAAACAGAACAGCACCCTCTGAAATTATTTGCACAATGTGCACCAAAAGAACTGAGACTGAGAGATAGAAAGAGAATTGCTGTGAAACCCTGATACACACGTAATCGGGTTTGTAAATATGTTACCCTCCCCCCTAAACATCTTACAACCTATTTTAATGTACCCCTCCCCCCTTTTCTGGTTTATTGTAAGCTGCCTTTTGTTTATTGTAAACCGCTTTAACCAGGTGAAAAACGGTATATAAGCACAGCTAAATAAATAAATTGTCCCCATTGTACTGGGTGCCACAGGCCTGATCAAGAGGGGTTTCCTAGCATACCTTGACAAGTTGCCTATAGATGTTACATTTTTTGAATGCCAGAAGGAAGATCTTTTTGGAATTATGCAGTACATTTGAGGAGCAGCCTAATGGTTATAGCACTAGCCTACTAACCAAGAGGCCTGGGTTCAATTCGCTATAGCACTCCTTGTTGCCTTGGGCAAGTCACTTAACCCTCCATTGCCTCGGAAGAAAGGCCTGTAATCTACTTCCAGTTACACTGCCAAGAGAACCCAGGAGCTGCTGGGTCGCCAGGAGTCAGCATTGACTCAAAAGCACGCATTGTATTTGAGAGACTGAGATCACACTCTACATGGCCTGGCTTAGAAATGAAGTGCCTGACTGCTGTGGTATGTGCAAAACTAACCCACTTAGAGAAATGGCCCTGGAAATATGAGAAAGTGGGGAGGGAAGAAGCCCATTTGCCTCCCCAGTGGAAAAGCCAGAGAAGATAACAAAAGAGTATAGCTCCCGTTGCCACTCCAAAGCTCTGCTTGTGCTGACTGGTTTCAAGAATTACCCCCTGAAGCTAAGCCAACAGATCCGCTGTCTCAGCTCCAGTATCACAACAGCCTTTTTACCTCGTGAGGTCAGGGGGCAAACCAGTTTTCTCACTTAAAACCTTAATCTCCACCTGCCTTTCCTTTTACTCTCTGGGAGACTGTTATTTCATTCTCCCCAAATACCCTGCAGGCCATGTCTGTGAGAGGCACTTCCTCTAAGATTAGGACTCGGCAGCCGAGGCCGAATCTTTGGGCAGGTCATGCCGGGCCAGGCGCTGTTTATTAAGGAAACCTAGCAGGCTTGGGGTGCGTTCTCTGCTCACTAACTCAGCCGTTCTGTTGCTAGGATTAAGTCTTGGGTCCTGTTTCCCACCTTGTTGCAGGAATGAACTGTAATTTCCCCTAAGGACAAGTCATTTAGATGAAGAAGAGTGCTGAAATGGGAATCTGTCTGTCAATCTCTTCATTTATTTATCCATCTCCAGGTCCCTACATGTCTAGGCATTATCGCCAGATCTTACAATACTTCTGTCTGTCTTGTTCCCTTGTTCATTTGCTACGGACTGCACAGACTGGTACACAGACATTCAGCATGACTCCTTCATGGGTGTATCCAACATGATTTATTCCACCATACACAGGACCATGACAGGTAATGTCGAGCACTCAGTGGTCAAGATAAAAGGATTTAAACAGAAATTGCAAAATTCAGCTTGTCATGTTGCATAACTTTCTCAATATCAGAGTAGAGGAAACCTTTACACCTTTCTTCAACATGTCTTTCATCAAAAAACTGTGACCTATGCGTTAACGTCTACAGGAAGGGGCAGAATTGCCACTCATCATGGCGGCCCGCATTTCCCAAAGGAATTCAGCTGAGAGCACTGAAGAGGCTAGCCAGACCAGAAGACTGTGGAAATATCTATAGAGAGGTGTTCCTGTGGGTGTGTTTACTGTAGATCAGAAGAGGAAAACAGGTTGCATCTACAGTATTTCATTTCCAAATGTGCATGCGCCATTTTTGCTCCCATTTGCCCGTTTCCTCTCCCCCAACCCTCCAAATGAATAACAGGAGGAAAGTCTGGGGACACTCAAGAAATTAATTTATAAGGGACTGAATAACATTTAGCTCTATCAATGTCCGCAAGTCACCTATTTTCAATGACTTAATGTGTGTGGATGGGCCTTTACACGCCTACGTTAATCGGGCACTATTTTGAGTATGATGTCAGGCCCATGCTGTGTACTTTTGGGAATGGTCAGGGACAGAGCTTGAGCGGTGCACAAATCTACTCCTATCAGTTATAAAATACTTTGAACTTACGCATGTTTAGAAATCTAGGCACGGGAGTAAGTGATCACAGCTAGATTTGCCGCACGTATCTTGCACTTTAGAGCAGGGGTTCTCACCCCAGTCCTCAGGACACGCCTGCTTTTAGGATAACCACAATGAATATGTGTGAGAGAGATTTGCATACACTGCCTCCATTGTATGCTATGTATTCATTGTGGTTTTCCTGAAAACCCGACTGGCTAAGTGTGACCTGAGGACTGGGTTAAGAACCCCCGCTTTATAGCATGAAATATGTACATTGCAACACACATTAACTCCTTGAGAGTTTATAAAATTACCATTTTAGGGAGTAATTTTATAAGAGGGTGCAACATCCTTCTACTTACTACTAAGAATATAAGAACATAAGATATGCCACACTGGGTCAGACCAAGGTCCATCAAGCCCAGTGTCCTGTTTCCAACAGCGGCCACTTCAGATCACGAGTACCTGGCAGGTTCCCAAAAAGACACTCAGGTTCCACAATGCTGGTATTGGGGCAAGCAGTGGATTTCCCGGGTCCTCTTTAATAATAGTTTATGGACCTTTCCTCCAGGAACTTGTCCAAACCTTTTTTAAACCCAGCTACACTAACAGCTTTTATTACATCCTCCAGTAACTAATTCCAGAGCTTGATTAGGCATTGAGGGGAAAGATATTTTCTCCTATTAGTCTTAAATGGGTTACGCTGCAGCTTCATTGCATGTCCCCCAGTCTCTCTACTTTCTGATGGCGTAAAGAATCGATCTACCAGTACTTGTCATTTGTATAGCACTACGAGGTGTACAAAGCGCTACTTTGGAATTATTTTAGCCATTAATGCAGGTGTGCAGTCACCTACTTTAATTATTTCCAGAATTATAGACTGCTCATCCCTTGATTCTAGACAGTTTGCACTTTCAAGCCACACATACCATACACTTATCATACCACACACTTATCACAATATATACATGGATCATACCACACACTTATCACAATATATACATGGACATTAAGAATATTCATCATCATAATCCTAAAAAAGCAAAGTCTTCAAACCCCTCCTAAATCCTTAATATTTGCCCCTTTTGCAAATATAAAGGTGCAGCATTCCACAGCCGGGGCCATAACCTGGGAAAGCCCAAATGTCTGGCTCTTCTGGTTCTAGCGGAGGACATTTTCACAGCATGTGCAGAGGAAACATGTATTACATCACATGCATGACATGACGGCACACACTTTGCCAGTGGGTGTGTGCCTGGGCAGAGTTTGAGGGGGGGGGGGCGTGGGCAGAGGGCACAGCTGCACAAGTAGATGATATACTGTAATCGACTCACGTTTTTGAAATGTAAAAGGTGCAGGTGGTGTAAATGTCCACCCCTTAACATAAGGGACCATCTTCACCACTTACACTAGACGTTTATGAAGACGAGGGGCGGAGCTAGCCACTGAACAGAATGGACGCCTGAATTTTTGCTCCCGTTGCTGCCCAAGAATCCTGAACATATCCCGGTATTAAATTGAAGTTTGTACCCCCTACCTACATCAATAACACCGAAATATAGCTGGATGGCATCCCTGAAGCCTGCCCGGCTGGAATTTCCGCAGGGATCCGGCTCAGCAGCGAAACGATCCAAACCCGAAGTGGGTTCCCCGCAGAAAATGGCCGCGGGAGAGAAGGAGGGAGTGACTGCCGGTGGCCTACGTGAAGTGCTACAGGAATTGAAATGCGTTAAAGAAATGATCGCAGCCAATTCTAGTTCACTGAACATGATTCAAGAAGACTTACTGGAGGTAAAAGAGAAACTCCTCACCATCACCACTCGACTTAGTGCAGTTGAATTACAAACCCAGAAGCATGGCGTTGCATTAGAACAGCTGGGCCCTTTGGTCAAACGAGTCCGGCACATAGAAAGTCAGATTGAAGATCAAAACAACCATGCCCGTAGAAATAATATCCGCCTTGTTGGAGTCCCTGAAGGCGCTGAAGGCACCGATCCGATTGGATTTCTGGAAAAAACCATACCGGAGATGCTGCAGCTTGTCTTCGCAAGGCCTTTTGAACTAGAACGGGCCCATCGAATCCCAACACACAAAGCTGAAAACACACGATACCCGCGCCCACTCATAATGAAGGTACTGAGATACCCACAGGTCCTGCAGATCTTTCAAACTGCACGGAAAGCCGGATCACTGCAAATCCAGGGACACAAAGTGGCACTCTATCCAGATTTGAGCAAGCAAACGGTAGATCGGAGAAAAGCGTTGCTGGCCTGTAGACCCATGCTACAAAGTGCACAGGCAAGATACGGGCTATACTACCCAGGAACCATGCGGGTCACGCTGCATAATGAAACGAGGAATTTTGTTGAAGCTGAAAAACTGAAAACTTTCCTACAAGAAAAATGCGGTATGGAAACCTGAGGTCAATATTCTGATCTCTCACGCAGTGTAGAGACCTCAGCATATACTCAGGGGGTGCGGCCGTGCGTTCTCACAAATTTTAGAACGCCTTAAGCCTTGTTAAACACCTCATTGACTGTATTTCTGTTGTTCTAAATAGTTTTAATTAACCAGATATTTCTGCTTGAAATGTAGGGGTGGCAACGGGAGGTCGGGGTTGGTTACTGTTTCAGTGGATTGTGTTCACCTTAGCGATACAATGTTTGCCAGTTATGCAGTTATTTGTGTCAGTCCAGTCCAGTGCAAAACCCTCCACATACACGCAAAATGCAAGTACGCGGCAGACCTATCCATAGGATAGCTTTCACCTATAAGACAGCTTATTCCAACATTGATGTCTAGTGATCTCCTAATGCTTTCGTTAAATGTAAAAGGTATTACTGGCCCTGTCAAGCGAAAGAAGATTTTAGCGTACTGCCAACAAAAAAAAGCAGATATTGCCCTCTTACAAGAGACACATTTAACAGATACTGAATCGCAGAAAGTAACCTCTAAATATTTCCAGGTGGCGGCCTCGGCCTCTGCCACTCAACGCAAAGGGGGGGTAATAATATTAGTGCGCAAATTCCTGCAATCCGCCATTACCGGCACACAGATTGATCCGCTAGGTCGATGGGCCAGAGTGACGATGAAAATAAATCAACAGCTTTACACATTCTTCAATATTTACGCACCCAACCTCGATGACCCTAACTTTTTCAAACTGATAGCTAAAGAAGTTACAGCCGCAGCTCACACCAATATCATCTTAGGGGGCGATTTCAATGTCATCTTGGATCCACTGTTAGATCGCACGCCTTATCGGGCTGTAGACAAAGTCAAATCGCAGGCGATTCTTAAAGGAATTATAACAGAGCTACACTTGGTAGACCCATGGCGCCTACTTCATCCCCAAGAAAGAGACTACACATTTTATTCCATCCCACATAATACCCAAACAAGGATCGATTTCTTCCTACTGTCCACAGAGCTGATGCCTCAAGTGTTGTCCGCAGAGATATATGCTACAACGGTATCGGATCACGCCGCTGTCTCCCTAGTACTGGATACCAACGTTACACAACATGTTCCGCCAAGATGGACATTTGATAAATCCCTACTAGCAGATGACTCCTTTATACAGCTACTGTCTGGGGAAATTGAGACCTATTTTAAATATAATACACCTACTGATACCTCCATCTGGAGCTGGTGGGAAGGTTTTAAAGCGACAATACGAGCTCATATTACCACCTACACCATTAGACGGCGTAAAGCCAGGAAAAAAGAAAAAGATGAACTGGAACTCCAAATAAAAGCTGGGGAAAGGTTACTAGCCAAAAGAGCTGACTCAATGATATTGATTAGACTCCAAAAATTGCAATACCAATATAATGCTCTCCTCAACAAAGAAGCACTGAGTAGTATCCAGCTACAACGTAGTACATACTACTATGAAAGCAACCGCTCTGGATCCCTCTTAGCTCGGCAGCTCAAACCAAAGACCAGCAAGACCGCTATAGCGGCGTTGCAAGACAATTCCGGGGGCCTTCTCCTGAGATCTGACAAAATACTAGACCGCTGCAAAGAATTCTATGAGGAACTATATCGCTCGGATACCCAATGTAGTGACAAAGCCTTTGAAGATTTTGTCTCCAATATAGTAGGACCCACATTAACCAGTCATCAAAGTCGAACGCTGGAACAAGAGATCTCTGTAACTGAAATACAAGATGCGATCAAACAGATGGCTCGTGGCAAAGCCGCCGGTCCAGATGGTATCCCACTGGAATTCTATAATAAATATTGCATTCAATTGGCTCCCATGCTACAGATCTACTACAGTGGCCTACAAGATGAATCTCCAGAGATTGGAGCCCTGGCAGAGGCTGTGGTGGTAATTCACCCGAAACCGGGCAGGGATACACAAAAGATAGAGAATTACAGACCCATCTCTCTCCTAAACTCTGATTATAAAATCTATGCTAAAGTGCTTGCTAACCGATTAGGACGGATCTTAAAAGATTTGATACATGAGGATCAATGTGGATTTATACAAAACAGATCCACTACAGATAATGGAAGATTATTGGCACATGTACTGACATCTGCCAAGACTAAGGCCGAGCCCCTGATAGGGCTAGCATTGGATGCCGAAAAAGCCTTCGATCGACTGGAATGGTCCTTTCTATTTCGATCCCTACGGTGGTTTGGGATAGGAGAAAAGTTCCTAAAACGCGTTGAATTGTTATATACCAAACCCACAGCTCGAATAGCGGTCAACTCACACCTCTCAGCCCCTTTTCAGTTGCAAAGAGGGACCAGACAGGGTTGCCCCCTGTCACCGATGCTTTTTAATTTAGCCCTGGAACCCTTATTAATAGCGATCCGACAGAAGGAAAACATAAAAGGAATTGAGTTAGCTGATGGTCCCTGTAAATTGTCAGCATATGCAGATGACCTGCTCATTTTTCTACAACCATCAGACCTTCCTGAAACACTGCAACTCATAGATGCATATTCAGCGATATCCGGATATAAAGTAAATCTGAATAAAACAACAATTATTCCTCTGAATGAACAGGTCAGCGAAGAAATGATGCGTGGATACCCCTTTCAATATGAGAAGTCATCCTTTAGATACCTGGGCGTGACCTATGGCACCACCTTGGAAGAGACTGTCGCAATCAACATTAAGATGTGTCAAGAACTTGTACATGATAACGTCTGCAGGTGGACCCCCCTTCATTTGAGTTGGTGGGGCAGGCTAGAAACGATAAAAATGATGTTGGTACCAAAACTCAGCTATATATTAAGTATGATTCCCTTACGCTTCCCGTCAGCCTTCTATAAGAAAATGAATAGTCAACTGATAGCCTTTCTATGGAACAACCGAGTACCTAGAATAGCTGCCTGGAAACTGAAGTTACCTAATGCACAAGGAGGTGTCCATTTCCCAGATCTCGGCTGGCTGCACACTGCCTCTCTCTTAAAGCAGGGTGCTCAATGGGTCGACTCTGACGACACGGATAAAGGACCTAGATGGTTGAGTGTGGAGCGGGCCATACATTCCCCCCTACCTACATGGCTAATGGTTGGCACAGTAGTAGACCAGACTGTACCACATAATGCTATTATCCGAGAAACACAGCATGCCTGTCGATTATTGGCATCATGTATCGATGGAGGGGATGACTTCGCCGCAGATATGCCCTTATGGCTGAACCCGCGCCTTATCATCGGAGGGAAGCCTGTCTTATGGAAAAAATGGGTGGAACATGATCTTATAACCATTGGACAACTGATCAATGGAAGTGCATTTAAAACCTTTGACAGATTAAGAACGGAATTCCGATTGCCTAATACATGCTATTTCCAATGGTGTCAGCTCCGACACTGCATGAGCAAAGCGGGTGTGTCACCTGTCTTGATACGTACTGGATGGCCACTGCGACAGAAACTTCAAGAATTACAAACAGATGCCAAAGCTGTTTCGAGATGTGTTGCGATTCTCCGATCCAAAAGTGACAAGACATGTTTTAAGATACAATCGGTGTGGGCTACTGAAACCGGTCAAGATATACCTCTGGAAAATTGGGACACTTTTTGGGGAACTCAAATACGTGCCACGAGAGCAGCGTCTCTCACACAATCTATGTACTTTATAGCACATCGAGCGCATATTACACCGGCTAAGAAAATGAAATGGACACTACAGGAGGGAAATCGATGTTGGTCCTGTAACATGGAAATTGGGACACTGGCACATATGTTGTTTCATTGTAAATCCCTGGAAATATATTGGAACAGAGTATGGGAACGCATATCACAAATCCTCAACTTACAAACTCCTATCACTTATCGGATAGTAATATATAAATCCATAGCTCTGGAACCTACTCTGATGAAATGGGATAGTAAACTGCTGGACTTAATGCTCGGGATAGCGCTTAAAATAGTTCTAATACACTGGAAGAATCTCGACAAAGCTTGTTTCGAGCATTGGTGGAGTCTCTTAATCCTACACAAGACCTACGAAGAGATCTATATAGCCAAGAACCCATGGTCTGGTAAACTAAGTAAGAAATGGTCAGCTTTACAAAATTATGTTTGATGAAAGTGATTGATGGAGGCTGCCTTGTGGAATGGTCTCTGCTGTAACCACATTGAACGGAGAGAGGGAGGGTGGCGTGCTGGCATGGACTGATACTAGTTCTTGTTAAAGTTATTGTACTGTTTTGTTCAAGTTATTATATTCTTTTGCTATTTTGGTCAATAGCATCTGCTTGTATCCTTTTATATCATGATCGTTTGTACTGTTATTTTATATGTTTAAACTGAATAAAAACTACCATTAAAAAAAAAAAAAAAGACGTTTATGAAGACAAGCAACGGCCTACTTGTGTTTATAACAAAGACTTAACAAAGCACCATAAGAGGCGTTTTAACTAGGCCCCCTTATAAAATTACCCTCATAACGTGCACACTTTGTGATTGCTTTTGAAGGGAAACAATATAGGTCATTTCTCTTGGAAAATATGAATAAATTGAAGGGCATTTTAGAAAGGACATCCAAGTGCAATCTTGGTCATCTAAGCCAAAATGTCTGAAAAAAGCAGGCACGTCCAGGCGCACACACGATTTCATAAATGTGAAGGTGCCCGATATTGACATCCTCATAGACATCCCCAGAATAGTATTGCAGCAACTGGATGTCTAGCGAAAACCTAATGGTTAGAGTAGTGGGTTAGGAACAGGGAAGCCAGGGTTCAAATCCCACTGCTGCTATCTTTATGATTGTGCTGAGAATGATGTGTGCTATCTTCTTTACACCCTCTGGATGTTTTTCAGCCAAAACAAGTCCTTTTGAGATGTTTATTCGTGCCTGGAGCGGGTCTAAACTTAGACACAACTCTGGCTATCCGGGACATTCCTGAGATCAGGCAGTGACATCGGGGATCCTAGGAACGCCTCCACCACACCCCCATTCAGACTTTGGCTATCCCAAAGACCCGGCTTCTAAAATGTCTCTGAAGACATTTCTATACTCGTTTTCATATCTCCAAAGCACAAATAGGGCTTCCAAAATAACCCCCATTTAATGGGTAAAAGTATCCACGCAGCTGGAAAATAGACAGGCTGTTTGAAAATTGCAACAAAAGTCCGTCTCTCAACTGATTCCAGATCACTAGAGCCGGGCTGAGCCACCCCTGTTTGCGTCTCTTTATATCAGCACTGCAGGCCTGTACTTCCAAATTATTTACAGAGAAATACGGCAGAAGGACCAAGGCCTGTCCCTGATAACCTGGAGGCATCTGGTAAATGCTATCGTGCAGGTATGCATTTCCCTGGGCTGACTGCATTCTTGCCGGCATTTGCCCACACTAGCTCAGACAGCTCCCGCCTGCTTCTCCTTAATGAGCAATTTAAGGTAGCAGATTATTGTTCTAACTTAGGAAGTAGCTGGGGGGTGTAGCTTACTGCCAAGATGTTTCTTCACCCAGAACCAATCCTGTTAGTAAAGATGATGATGTCTGTCATCCTAAAATCCCGAGAGCATAGATGTCCAGTTTGGTTTTGGAATGCTAGGAAGCGACATTAACTTTGGACCATAGGCAGTCGGTGACTCAACTCAGCTGTGGGGGGAGGGCTGGGGCAGGGTGACATGGGGCATGATGAGTTAAATCTTTGGGATGGAGGAAACACCTATGTAAGCAATAAAACAACAATGAACATAAGTAGTGCCATACTGGGTCAAACCAAAGGTCCATCGAGCCCAGTATCCTGTTTCCAATCCAGGTCACAAGTACCTGTCAGATTCCCAAAAGGTAGACATATTTCATGTTGCTTATCCCAGGGATAAGCAGTGCATTTCCCTAATCCGCTGTAATAATGGTTTATGGACTTTTCCTCCAGGAACTTGTCCAAATCTCTTTTAAACCCAGCAACACTAACGGGTTTACAGTGGTGGTACTTTTGAACACAGGAAGGAAGGATCCCTTCGCTGTGTGGCTTCAGCTGACTCTCCTCTTGTACCTCTGTTACTAACAGTAATTTGTACACTGAATACACTCCAGGGAATTATGTGCCTAAAAAACTGACATGCATGCATCAGAAAATAAAAGATATTAAACAGAACAGTATTTGCAATATTCGGGAATATAATACTCGGAGGCTGATAGGAAAACGCTGCGCTTTGCTCTAATGCTGCATTTTGCTTGCGATTTTCCCATTGCTAGTCTTGCTTTCCAATGCAGAAAGAAAACTAGTGAGGGAAAATACCAGCAAAACCACTGCACCCTAGCATAGCCCTATGGACATGCTTTCGTATGCAAAATAATGAATGACTGCGCTGAACCTTAGCACAGTATAAAGATGCAGTAGGAGCAGGGCCGGATTTACCTTGAGTGAGGCCCTACGCCAACAAAAATTGTGAGCCCCCAGCAGGGGTGGCCCAAGGGGGGTGCGGGGCCTCATTTGCATAAGGGGCCTCATTTGCATAAATATTTGCATAATGTTACCATATACTAACTTTTAGTAAACGTGCCTCTTAGAGTGTATGGATAAAGAAAGACTAAAAGATTTCTACATTACTATAATCCAGTGCCAACCCATAGCAAACCCGCCGTATCCTAACAGTACTACCAGGACTCACAAAGCACCATACTCTACCAATCAAAAGGCAACACTGCAAATATTAAACCAATACATTTCAGAGAACAACAATACATGACCTACTGGGGAAAGAGAACAATGGCAATGTCAAATAGGAATTATATAAACAGAACATCTCAGCTCAGTTACACATGCAGAACATAGACCATCACCAAACAAGTAATCACAATTTAGAAACAGGAAGACAATAATTAAACTGGGAATCCCAAAAGCCAAACTTGGAATGTACAACACTGTAGAAATAAAACTATACATTAATTTGCTCTTGTACTAAACAAAGCGCAGATGTTAATGATGCACATTTACCAGAGCTGACATATTCCAATTAATAAATTCAAAATAAAGAGATATTTTTCTACCTTTTGTGCATTTTTTTCAGCTGCAATTGCTCCAGCCACTTTCTTCTGGTTTCTTCGTGTCTTCTGCTAACTCTCCATCGTCTGCTGTCCATTTGTGCTTTCTTCTCTCTTCTAGTTTTTTTCCATTCTCTCTCTACATCTGCTTTAACATACTAATCTTTCTCCTTTTGCTCTTTCCTCATTCCTATTTCATCCACTCAAATTTTACCCCTCCATCCTCAATCCCCACTTACTCTCCCAATACCCGGCCAATTGTAGATTTTTTATCCCTCCCACACAAAATATTTTTCCCTTCTCCATTTTACTCTTCCAGCCCCATCCCATTCTAATCCTCCCCCAACATTAGCTCCCTTCTAGTTCCAGCCTCACCCAGCATCCATTCCCTTCTAGTCCCTGCATCAGCCCATTTCCAGTCCTAGCCATCCATCAGCCCATTTCCAGTCCTAGCAACCCCCCAACCCAATACCAGTCCTAGCCCACCCATCAACCCACTTCCAGTCCTAACCCCCCATCACCCCATTTTCAATTTAAGCCCCCCCTATAACCCATTACCAGTCCTAACCCCCCATCAGCCCACTTCCAGTCCTAATCCCATTAGCCCACCTCCAGTCTTAACCCCCCCCCAGCCCATTTCCAGTCCTAGCCCCCCCATAGCCCATTACCAGACAGCCCCCATCAGCCCACAGCCCATTATCAGTCTTAACCCCCCCACATAGCCCATTACCAGTTCTAACCCCCCCAACAGCCCACAGCCCATTACCAGTCCTAACCCCATCAGCCCACCTCCAGTCATTAACCCCCCATCCCATTTCCTGTCCTAGCCCCCCCCATAGCCCATTACCAGACAGCCCCCATCAGCCCACAGCCCATTACCAGTCTTAACCCCCCCAAAGCCCATTACCAGTTCTAACCCCCCCCCAACAGCCCACAGCCCATTACCAGTCCTAACCCCATCAGCCCACCTCCAGTCTTAACCCCCCAGCCCATTTCCAGTCCTATCCCCCCCCCATAGCCCATTACCAGACAGCCCCCATCAGCCCACAGCCCATTATCATTATTAACCCCCCCCCATAGCCCATTACCAGTCCTAACCCCCCCCCAGCCCATTTCCAGTCCTACCCCCCCCCCCCCCCATTGGCTCAAGTAAAATGAATTTTTAAAAAGCAAAACCGCTGGCTGCTACCAAGGCCGCGGCAGCATGGACGGTCCCGCGGGGCCCCCTCTGCCCTGCCGAATCCCTCCCTCTGCGACGGCTTTGAGAGGCATGAAGGGAGAGTGCCTCCCTCACGTCTCTGTTAAGCCCGCAGGGGCTGATGGGAAATTTCCCATCAGCCCCTGCAGGCTTAACAGAGACGCGAGGGAGACACTCTTCCTTCGTGCCTCTCAAAGCCGGCATGGAGGGGCTCAGCCGGGGATTCGGCAGGGCAGAGGGGGCCCCGCGGGACCGTCCATGCTGCTGCGGCAGCTTTTTGTGGGCCCTTGCCAGCTGTGGGCCCTACGCCATGGCGTACATGGCGTATAGGTAAATCCGGCCCTGAGTAGGAGGCAAAGGATCCTTTTGTCTCAGATGACGTGAACTCCCCATTTGTAGATTCCCATCCCCAATCCTCCCCTCAAACCAACAAATTTACTTGTAGCCCAGTGGCCCACAAACTAAGGAAATGCCCTGATGGTCTAGTGTCCCCTTGCCCTCCCTCCATCAAACCCTACCAGTAAGTTCTCTCCCCCCAATACCTTAAATGTCAGTGGACAGAAGTAATGCCCACATATCCCGCTGCACCATGCCACCATCTTGAAAAATGGCGGTATCTGACCCCAAGCAGTGTATCTTGTGATGCACTGGGCACAGTTTGTCTACCTTATAAGGCACAAATTGCCTTATATGGTTGAGTGACACCCCACAGGGTACATCCTGGGACAGATGACCCTGGGTCATGGGTCCCAGGATGCACTGCGGGAGGGGTCACTCTGACATATAAGGAATCTTTGCCTTATATGGTAGTCCGACCACATAGTGCATCCCAGGGAAACTGCACACACATTTATCCAGTCAGGTCTATAGAGAGAAAATGATGTGTGCATGTATTTACAAACTGACCCCCTTAATTTTCAGAAAGTATGCACTTAATATATGCCATCATTTTCAAATGGATAAAAACACACACAATACATTTAGCTGCATGGAAAAATGCAATGTGCGTTTTTAAGCTAATGCTGACTCCTGGTGACCCAGCAGCTCCTGAGGTTTCTTTGCAGCATAACCAGAAGTAGATTGCAGGCCTTTTTTCCAAGGCCATGGAGGGTTAAGTGACTTACCCAAGACCACAAGAGGTGCTAGTGGGAATTGAACGCTGGTTGCTTGGTTACCATCCAGTCTCTAACCACTAGGCAACACAATATTCAGTCACAATTTAAGCAAGGACCTTGTGTTTGAAAATTGGGTTGCTCTGTGCCTGCTTCCTAGTGCACGTGTAATTTTCAGTGAGGTGCATGGCTGAAAATGTATCCACAAAAGAGTATGAAATCAATAATTTGTAAGGAGTGACCCAAAGTTCATGGCAAATGACAACAGGGGATTGCATTATCCTGAAAATAAGGATTTTGAAGACCCAGGTTTATATCAGGCTACATTCCTTCATGTTAGGCTTTCCCTCTAAGCTATGGTTTACATTACTTTGGGATTATAGCTTCATTTCCCCTCAAGCTTTCCATAGGGTTTCATTCAATAATTCACCTTCCTATCGGGCACAATATACCTCACATTATGCTGGGTAGAGGGGCCAAGTAAGAGACTAACAGGGAAAGAAAAAAGGAACAGAAAATATTGGGTGGGAGAGATGAAAGAGAAAACAGAAAGAAGAGAAGATAGAAAACAAGAAAGAAAAAGGAAATTGGGAGGAAGAGGGGGCAGTACCAGGGTCCCTCGCTGATCTCCTGCTTTTTCTTCATTGATTTGCAGCAAAGGATCCTCTCTGCATAATTAACTCTTTCCGGAATTATCTTCCTCTTTTTGCCTTTTCCACTTCCTTTAGAAAATTGTTCCATGTATCTACCACCCTTTCCGTCACTTTCTTGCCCATCTGCCCTGACCCCTGATATAAAGAAATATATCTTTTTGACTGTCCCCTTAAGGTCCCTATCTTGAATTTCCTTTTCAGTGAAAAATGATCTGCATTTTAAAGATGGTTGAGAGTAAAAGAGGCGCTAAGGGAGGAGAAGGCCACAGCGGAGAATCTGAATGAATACTTTGCTTTGGTCTTTACTGAAAATATAGGGAAGTTATCCATGCCTGAAATGGTACAAGGTGATGTATCGGAAGAATTGAAACAAATTTCAATAAACCGGGAAGATGCATTATAACTATTTGATATACTAAAAAGTAGCAAATAACCTGGACCGGATGGTATACATCCAAGGGTTCTGAAAGAACTGAATGTGAGATTGCAGACCTACTATTTATAATCTATCAACTATCATTAAAATCATCTGTAGTACCTGAAGACTGGAAAATGGCCAATAAATGCCAAGTTTTAAAAAGGGTTCCAGCAGTGATACGGGAAACTACAGACTTGTGAGCCTGCCATCAGTACTGAGAAAAATGGTAGAAATCATTATAAAGAATAAAATTACTGAACATGTAGATAGTCATGGTTTAATGGGAGAAAGCCAACATGGATTTAGCCAAGGGAGGTCTTGTCTTACTAATCTGTTATGATTTTTTGAAGGTGTGAATAAACAGGTAGACAAAGGTGAGTCGGTTGATATTGTGTATCTGGACTTTCAGAAAGCCTTTGACAAGGTCCCTCATCAGAGACTTTTGGCAAAATTAAAAAGTCATGGGATAGGAGGCAGTGTACTATTGTGGATTAGGAACTGGTTAAAAGATAGAAAGCAGAGGGTATGGCTAAATGACCAGTTTTCTGAATGGAGAAAGGTAGATAGTGGAGAACCCCAGGAATCTGTCCTGGGTCTGCTGCTTTTTAACATATTCATAAATGACCTGGAAATAGGAATAAAGAGTGAGGTGATCAAATTTGCACATGACACAAAATTATTCAAAGTTGTTAAAACACAAGAGAATTGTGAAAAATTGCAAGAGGACCTTGATAAATTAGAAGATTGGATATCCAAATGGGAGATGAAATTTAATGTGGACAATTGCAAAGTTATGTTCCTAGGAAAGAACAACACTATGGATGCAGGGTTCCAAATTAGGAGCCACCACTCAGGAAAAGGATTTAGACATCATCGTGGATAATATGTTGAAACCCTCCGCCCAGTGTGCAGCAGCGGCCAGGAAAAGCCTGGAAAAGAGACGGCTGAGGGGAGATATGATAGAAGTCTATAAATTAATGAATGGAGCAGAATGGGTAAATGTAGATCGGTTGTTTATGCCATCAAAAAGTAGACATTGAAACTACAATGTAACCCATTTAAGACTAACAAGAGAAAATATTTTTTCACTCAATGAGAAATCAAACTCTGGAATTCCTTACCGGAGGATATAGAAAAAGCTGTTAGTGTAGCTGGGTTTAAAAAGCATTTGGAGAAATTCCTGGAGGAAATGTCCATAAACCATTATTAAAGGGAACCCAGAAAATCCACTGCTTATCCCAGGACAAGCACTGTGGCCACTGTTGGAAACAGGATACTGGGCTTGATGGACCTTGATCTGACCCAGTGTGGCATTTCTTAAGTTCTTATGTAATTTCTCCACCGTATGTCCTCTCCTCTAGGGGACACAAATTTAGGTCCTTAAGTCTCATCTCAGAGGCATTTTCATGTATACCCTGAACCATTTCAATCTCTTTTCTCAATTTTTTGGCTGAATCTTTTCATCCAGGGCTCTTGGGATGGACACAAGTGTAGTTCAAAGGGCTAGGGGGCCGATATTTGATGCACAGGGGCAGAGCGATTCAGTCCCAGCCTGTACATACTGTGCTGGCCCGACTAACTCAGCCAGGGCTTTTAAATGGAACCACGGTGCCATGGCATCCTGTTGCCATGGAACTACACCGCAATGCCGGCTGCTGCCCCAAAAAGTTAATTGCCCGCAGCTCGACCCCCAATCCGTCCTCCTAAGGCCAAGGTCAGGCTGTAGAGGATTAACTTTGTCCCCCTCCCAGCCCCTTCCACATCCCGAATCGCAAAATAAAAACCGTCCAGGGAGGTTATTCCACCCCAGGGGAGGAATAACCTTCCCAGCCAATTTTCCAGCCCTGGACATACAGGGCAGATATTAGAATTGGCCCTGTATGTCCAGGGCCAGTGACTGCTTACTGCCCATCCAATCTCCACCCCCAGGCCACCTCTTTCTTGCCCCCAACTAACTTCCCTGCACAACCGGCGGGGAAGTTATTTGGGGGCCTGCAGCCACACGAATAGCAGGGATGGACGGCCCTTTGGGATGTCCATGCCACCTATCCGTGGTTCGGAATAACCCACTAAGTTAATAAGTGCCAGCATCTGTCCCATTAATAGGTTTTCAGTTGGCACCTATGAAAAGATGGCCTAAGTTGCAATCTGGATCAGTACCTGTGAAAATCCCACTAACTAGATGGGTGTCAGCACTTCCCCGGTTCTCGCTCTCAACCCCAAGATTCAGTGGCGCCTCCAATCCGGATACCGTGGTGCTTAAATATCTGCCATTTTGAAAATTGGCCCCTAGGTGTCCAGTGGTTTTAATTTAATTTATGTAGCAGAAGATGCTCCATCATGAAATGCACACAGAATGCGGCTTAAAAAAGAACAATGACTTGGACCCTCATTTCCCATAATGCTTAGTGAATATAATTTCTAAACTTTTCCGCCTTCCAGTTAAAAGATGGAACTCAGTGATGATGAAATATAGAAGAGGTTAATGGTAAATTCAGAGGGTGTACAGAGAGGG
The DNA here is from genome assembly GCA_033557465.1 of Ichthyophis bannanicus. Lineage (NCBI taxonomy): Eukaryota > Metazoa > Chordata > Amphibia > Gymnophiona > Ichthyophiidae > Ichthyophis > Ichthyophis bannanicus. Next base: position 43,122,079 of record CM066042.1, on the reverse strand, counting down.
AGAGAGAGAGAGAGCAAGGAAAGAGATTAAAGAAACATAAAGAGAAAAGAGAAGAACTGGTAAAAATAGAAAGCAGAAAAAAAAGTAAAGAAAAAAGGGGGTGGGCTGGAAAGAGAATGAGGACTGAGGCAAGTACAGAGAGTATAAGAAGAGAATGAGAAGCGTAAGCTCCTTGCTGCCTAGATACTTTTAAGTTAAAACCCTGAAAGAGTTCCTGCAGCAAGTGTAGAGAGATTTGTTTAGTTTTGAGCTTATGCTGGTGACAGAAGTAACCCCCTCATTAAATAATTACCTACTGTGTGACTACATAACACCCACACTGACTCAGCAACAGAAACTAAACACATGGCTCCAGGATGCATCGCGCATTTAAGCACATTGTGCTGCATATCTGCCCTGTAGATACATGGCAGACCTGACCTCGGGGGTATGGCATACCTAAACACAGGACCCACGGCACACCTGACCTCAGGGAGCATGGTGTACCAAAACACAGGACCTAGAGCACACCTACTTCCAGGAATCAAGGTGCACATACACCTATGACACACCGCGCACTTAACCTCCAAGAATGTGGCGTGACTAAACCCAGGAGGCTTGGCCCACTAACCCAGGTCCCATGGAGCACCTATTATTAGTCGTGCCCCACATTCCCCGTGCTCTGTGCAGAATCCCAGTGTTAGTGGTGATCTCCTGTGCCCCCCAAGCAGCTGTTGGCGATTCCCAGTGTCTCATCTGAGCTCCCGGTGTCTGATCCCGTACAAGCTGCAAGCACTAGAGATCTTGCTGTCAGTACTCTCTCGTATTACATGCTGGTTCCTAGTAACTGAATGGAGACTTCTGACTTGTTTGCTAGTGTGAATGACAAAACCATTCCCTGCGAACTGCACCGGGGTTTGTTCACCTGCCAGGCTCATGGTATTGACTTAGTCGCTGACTATAAACTGTACTGTAGTGATAAGGGACTCCTAAGGGCTTCTGAAAACCTCTTCTTAAATTATTTTATGAATGCAAACATCCTCAGTGACCAAAAGATAGCCAGAGCCCTTGATAAGATATTTGGAGTACTTCCTAATGAGGAAAGAACAATTTTTAGAGCATTTTGCCCAAATGAAAGGCGTTTTACTCATTAATTGACCATCTGAGAACTGATTTTCCTGTGATAATTCTACTCCCAATGCAGTAAGAGTTTCTGATGAGGAGAAATCAGAAGTAAGACCAGTACAATAAAAGACGGTACAGTCCGTATGCCAAAGGCTGAATCTGATATTGCTCCTGATGTAAAAAACCACACCAAATTGTGGAGTACTTTTTCACTAACTTCGTAGTGCTCAGGGCCAGAGTTCAGATGCATCACAAGAGCAAAAGGTCATCTTGGGTAATGTGCGACACCTCACCTTAGATGAACTTGTTCAGGCTGCCCCCACCTTCACCAAACATCCCTGGTGGTGCAAATGGAAATTTAAAAAAGGCCCCCCCTGAGAGTCTCCATTTCTGAAGCACTCCGACCCCCACCCTCATCCCCAGCCCATTGGTCCTGGGGAGGGATCCAATGGCATCCTTTTTGCCCTACTACTATCTTTTCAAAATGGTAGCGCCTGACCCCTAATGTTATTTTGGGACACAGCAGCAATCTACCAGGGATGCCTGGATTAGGGGTGCCCTGTACCAGATAGCCCTGGGGGAGTCTCTTTTTTCCTCACACTTGGACAACTGGGGATGCTTTGTTGGAGTGAGAGGGTCAGGGGAGTCTGTGGTCTACTGGGCTACTGGGGAATGTTTTCAGGGTGAGGGTCTAGATCCCACTAGAACACCAGAAAATATTTGCCGGGTGGGGATCAAGGGAGCCTTGGGCCCACTGAGTGATGTGAGCTGCGTTTTTCTGTCAGCGCATGTTTTTTAATGCTTTAGTACTAGATTTTTTTCAGCACATGCTAAAGCTTAATGCACTATTCTAATGCAGAGCTCATTACATTGAGCCCTCAGTAAGTCCGAGTTGCACAGTACCCAAACTCCTGCAATATTCTCATGAGATTCTGCTAACTTCAAACCTGCAGAGAAGGTGAGGGAGGAATTAACAAACTGGGGAGTGAGCAGGCTTGGCGGAGAGTGATGGTAGGAACAGGATGATGGAGGCCAACTGGTGGGAGAGTCAAGTGATTGTTCAGATGGGATTGGAGAAAAGGGAAAGTTGGGGAGAAACTGTGTGAGGGAAAGAAACTGGAGAGAGAGAGATTATGGGGGCAGGGAATAGTCGAAGAAGTGTGTGTTGGGAGAACAAGCTGAGGGCGGAGTATGTTCAGAGAGGGGAGGAGGGTAGAGGAGGGATCGAGAGAAGGAAGTGGAGGTGGGTTGAGGAAGAGAAAATGTGGCGGAATAGACTTAGGGGTCTGTTTACTAAACATTCCTAATGTGCGGGGCCGCGGTAGTGTGCCTGTGCCATATAAGGAGTGGGCGGTTCAGGCAGAGAAAAGAAAAAAAACGGGAGTAAGCGATCGCACATTTGCGCGGGGCGCTATTGTGCGCAGCGCTATTGTGCGCCGTGCATAATAGTGCGTGGGAAGGCTAAGTGGCGCCCTGATATGCACACACAAAGGAGCAGAGCCATAGTACAATGGTTAAGACACTGACTGTGGGTGCAGCTGCCATGGGTTCAATTCCCCATTGTGCACAACAAAAAGGGCTGGCTGAGGCATTAACTGTAATGGGTAAAAGTGCTTTAGGAGGCATATTAATTTTGGGCGGCATAAGGCGGTGCACTGTTAATTTTGGGCGGCATAAGGCGGTGCGCAGATGCCCAAGCATAGTAACAGAGCCACAGCACAATGGTTAAGACACTGACCAATGGTGCAGAGATCAGGGGTTCAATCCCCCACAGTGCCCAATGAAGAAGGCTCACTGAGGCAGTGTGTATTATGGGGATGAGTGATGTAGGGGGCAATCTATTTTTATTTCAGTTATCACTACTAGCAAACGCACTCACAAAGCGTGTTAACATAAGGCGGCCCATAAGGCACATATTAAAGTTCACTGTCCGCCAAAGCACCCTTGAATGTCCCCTATAGGGCACCATATATGTTGCGTCACAGGATAATGTATAGTGCACCTTATATGGACGGCAACCATAAGGTGCCCTATAGGGTGCCCTATAAAGCACCCTCAGAGGCACCTTATGGGTACAGTACACTGAGGGTGTGTTTGATGGCAGCAACATATGTACATTAAATCTAAAAAAAAGCTTTGGACAACCCTATCAAATAACCCCACTGTGGGCTCGAACCTATTACCGCTGGCTCCACAGACAGTGAAGTAACCATTGGGCTACAGCTATATAGCTGCCAGCAAGCCCCTGGCTGGCTGCAGAGAGCCTGCATGTCACCACACAGACAGTCTGCTGTGGGAACCAGGATAGGGTTAGGCCACCCATACCCATGATGCACTGCACATGCAAATCAGCTGTCCACAGATGAACACAAGATGGGGAATGCACCCCAACAGCTCCCCGGCCTGGTAGGGGGACGTGTCCGTGTGCACCCACACAGCACCTTGGCCTGGTAGGAGGTACTGACCGGGTGTTTAATTTGCACAGAGTAGCTACACACAGTCACACTGTGCGGGAACTGTGCTCACCCTGAGTGTGCGATGAGGCGCCCTGGACCAGGTCCACAGCACCCTCCATGGCTGAGAGAGGCCATGGCAGAGCTCCAAAACAGTCGTAATCTGTGAGATAGGTAGTTTCTGCAGGAACACCTTGGATATCTCTGTCTGTCTGTCTCAGTCAGGGGGAACCCCACGGACCCCTAGGTGGGCTATGTACCACCAACCCCACCCCAGCCGAGGGCGGCAAACAGGCAGGGTCTCCTATCAGCAGATCCCCATTATAAACACCCCCCCCCCCCCCCAGCTGAGGGTGGCAAACAGGCAGGGTCTCCTATCAACAGATCCCCATTATAAACCTCCCCCCCCCCCTCCTTGCAATGATGGCAGTAGAGTGGACCATCAACCCCAGTCCTGTTGGGGAACAGACACCCTACAGGGCAGTCCAAGCAGCCCCACACACACCCAGACCACAATATCAGACAGACAGTAGGCCTGGATATGCTAAGATGCACCCCACCACTATCTGATATTCCCCTGCATCAAGCCATCAGCCACTGCAAGGCACTCCAGCAGGGCACATACCAGCTGTGAACAGTCTGCTGGTTAGTCCCACTGGAAATGCATGCACCCACAACTGGGATGGCAGCACACACAAGCAGATACATCAGTGACTAAGCCCCAACAGGTGACCCATATATATCACATGAGGGAGGTGCTATGAAGCACTATGGGGGTGCCTAGCCATGCTGCCATCACTGCACAGTCAGGGTGGAGTGAAAGCCCAGCAGCACATACAGAGGTCACCCTGTCTGTGGAGGTGGTGGACGGCCACTACAATGTCCCTGCCAGTGCCCTATGCCCTGTGCAGATGCATCCTGGCCAGCCCACCCTGTCTGAGCTATACCCATGGTACCTTGCTGCTCATTATGCACATCATCAGGCCAAAACTGTGGACAGTGTTTGCAGCCAACACACACTGTATAGACAGACACACACTCCCACACGTATGCCAGCATTGTGCTACTATAGAGGGGTTCAGAATCCTTGCCCACCACACCAGTCCTGGGCACAGTACAGGCATGGGTATGGTATGCAATACCGTTGGGGGTCCCTCCCTAGGGTGGTAAACACTGTCAGGGGCCAGACCTGACGCACACACTGCAAACATCAGATAGATTATTATGATGGAGCTCATAGAGCAGACTGTGCGTAACGTAGGGATATCTCATAGCAAACGTTTGAGAGCTGTGTACCATATACCCTGGTGTAGGGTGACATTGCTAAGGTATGCAAGTGCTGGTATTGGGAGATGCACGCAGGGCCCAATGTCCTGCCTCACCAGGAGGCATTGGCCAATGGGGCCTGTGGGTGTGGGTGTGGGTGTGTCTGTCCCTGTTGGCTGCTGCTGTACGGCAGAGGTTCCCAAATCCAGTCCAGGTTTGCAATACACTGGTTGGGGTTTCCTGCTGTCCCTCATGAATATGCATGAGCTACATCTACATGCCATGGGGGTGGTGCATATATACAGCACGGTTATTTGTATGAGTGGCAGCATGGAACCTGAATGGTGTGTGGTCCTCCAGGACTGCATTTGTGAGACTCTGCTCTAGGTAATGCCCCTGGTCATGGTGTCTGTGCTTGGTGGTGTAAAAGATAGGCGTATGACCAATGCGTATATCCCCAGCAATAAAGGATTGCCCTTACTAACATGGTTTAGTTGTGGGGAAATTATGTGGACAGGAGTGGCAGTAGCCCCAGCTGGGCTTTGAACCTGTGACCTTTTGCTCCTGCACACACTGTCTGTGTGCACTGCACCACTGTGTTGCCACAGATGTGCTGAATTCCCTGGGAAGTCCATGACTGTACATCCGACAGGGCCTATGTTGCAGTGGACGTGCCAGCCTGCACATGGCTCGGCCACTGTCTTCTGTGGCTAGCAGCCACTGCCCCCTCCACCACCTGTACCCTACCGCCAACATGCTGGCATGTCCGTATCTTGGAAAAGCATATGACCTGATTGAGTTGTGGCACTCCAGGACTGCATTTGGGGGACTCGGCTGTTGGTAATGCCCATTGTTATGGTGTGTGTGCGGTGTTGGGTACAAAATGGGTGTGTGAACCATGCTTATGTTCTCTGCAATAAAGGAGTGTCTTTACTATCTCTGTTTAGTGGTGGGTAAAATATGGGGACTGGGTTGGCAGGAGCCCCAGCTTGGATTTGAACCTGTGACCCTCTGGTCCTAGGGGTACTGCCTCTGTCTACTGCACCACACTGTGGCCACAGTGATAGTGTAGTTCCTGGGGGTGGGAAACCTGACCAAAGGAGTCAAAAACCCTGCTCTGCACATTTGTACTGTGGGCTCAGTCACCTTGTCTGGTGCCAAAAGTGCAAATAAACCCCTCAACCGACCACGACGAACTGGGGATAAATATAACCAAGCTGGGCAACAGTGATATTAATGGGCAACCATAGCAGACACTCCCAGGAAGGCTCAGAAAAAAGGAAATGGTTTTTGGAAGGGTCTCCGCTCCGTAGCCCCTTCCATACTTCATTTCATTTCTTTGGAGCTTTCCTGGGTGTGTTTCTTATGTTTGCCCATTAATATCAGGGTTCCCCAGCTGACTTCCTATTTTTAATATGTTTGTTTGGGTCTTTTTCTATCTTTATTTGCACTTTTGTTCTGTGCACATGTATCACACTGCTCACGTTTTGCAGGTTTCCCCGGTTTCCCTGTACATTGCTGACGGAAATGGTTTCTCTTCCCTTTAAATGCCCTCTACCGTGAGTGTTTCACTCGCGCTATTTTTAACCTGCAAATTCGTCCCCGATACTGTGCGGGGAGCCTCTCCCCTCCCCTTCCCCGCCCATTGACCCCGTCTCTCCGCCCCTCGGGAGCCTTCCTCCGCCCTCAGAATGCCTTTCCACGCCTCTATCGGACATTTGCGGGCCGGGTACTTGTGCGGGGCACGTTAGTGCGGCGCGCAATTGTGCGGGGCCCAAGCGCACTTGTGCGGGGCGTTTAAGGGCGTTTCTGAGTGTTTGAGTGCCGCGTTTCCGTGCGCTATTGTGCGGCACGCAATTGTACGGCTTTTAGTAAACATGCCCCTTAGTTTCATTTAAACAAATTTCTCCGAGTACACCTAAGCAGCTGGATCGGCCACATCATTGGACAGCAATTACCCCCCCCCCCCCCCCCCGCCTTGTCTAAGCTATTTGCCAGTTTGCTTGGTGATGGCTCTGGCTTCCTTGCACTAAAGACTTTTTGCTAAAGAGACCCCCGCTTGACAAAGAGCGAAAAATGCTTTCAGGAATTGGGAAAGGCTGCAGCAAGCTGTGGTGAAGGATGGCAGGGCTGTAGGTGAATGATTAGCAGGGAAATGGGGCTGTTCTGAGCCCACTGCTGCAAGGAATAGGGAACTGGAGGTGAACTCTGCAGAGGATAGGGTACTGGTGAACACTGCAGGATCAAGGAGTTGGTGGTGAGTGTTACAGGGGATGGGTTGCCTCTGAGATTTTAGGAAGCAGAGTTACTCAGGAGCTATGCTCGTTCAGGGCAGGTGGAGCCAAATATTTCTGCTAATCCCAGCTCTGGAGAGCAGCTCTCAAGTTTCATACCCTGTGAATGAGATCTATGTTTCAGGGGATCAGGCTTCCTGGAATTTTTGCCATCAGAATTATCTGCTCTGGCAGCTTAGTCCTAGAGAGCCTTGCAGCTGCATTTACTATCTTCAAGTGAGTTGCAAGTCCGGCATCCTCAGTATGCCCTGGCCAATCTTACTGGCACCAAATGCAGAACCTGGCTACTGGCTCTTGTACATTACCTGTCTCAGCAACGACTTTCACTGGTCAGGGTAACTTGTTCAGTGCTTCTCAAATCCAGTCCTCGTTCCAAGATATAGTCGACATACATTTAGGCTAGGTATGAATTAGGTTAAGTTTGTTCCCTTGAAAAACAGGCCCATCGGGAGGGGGGGAGGGGGAGGGGAGGGATTGAAGGATGATGTTTGCACATCTTAGAGAAGAAGGGCTGTTATCCCCAAGGGCTTGCTTGATGACAGTCATTCCTTGTTTCCTAGAGATTTGAGACAAGTGTTAGAGACTCTGCCACTGATTAATGCAACTTGGGAATCAGGTCTGAGTTTCATCCAAAAGTGTGGTAAAAGGAACACCTAGCGCCTGCATTTTCATAGTCCGACAACACATCTTTGCAGTCCAGGAACCAGGTTTCTACAGCTTCTGGAAAGAGAAAACAAAACATTCCAAGAAAACATTTGGGATTCACAAACTTTCAGAACCGTGGAGCCCGATTCAGTAAGGGGCACATCTGGGCTAAGCAGGACGTGCCCATTTGGACCTGATTCTGTACCGCGGGAGCAAAACATTCCTGTGGCATGCAGAATTGGGCCCGAGGACAGCCTGGCATGCCTCTGTATGCCTGCGGGGACATCCTCCCCACAGGCTCCCCTGTCTTCCACAGCGCTGACCCTCTTCTTCCCCGCTGCCTGACCCATGGCTGGGCAGCCGGGACCTGGATCAGGCAGTGGGGACCTATCTGCACCTGGCTCTGGCCCCAGCTCCGGGGGGGGGGGAGGGGAGTTCCAGCCCCGATTGCCTGGTTTGTGCTGCATATTGCACCTTCAAGGTGGAATAGGCAGCACTTTCCCCTTGACCCCAAAGGACTTACAGGGCCGTGACTGGAATCGGTCCTGTATATCCTGTCGCTTCAACCTTTCCCTGCTACGCCCAGACTCTGCCCCCTCCTGCCCCCACCGGTTCTCTGCATACTGCTACTCTAGCTGTGCAGGGAGGGCCTGAGGGGGAATAGGGGCAGGATGACTTGCAGGGCTGCACTTCCCTCTCTGAATCAGGCTCATAGCCTCGTATTTGCTTTTGGTCCTGCAATCCCGCCAACCTGGGTTTTCAGAATCACAAATCATTCCCAAGGCTTTTGTGTGTGTGTGTGTGGGGGGGGGGGGGGGGGTTGCCAGTTTAAGTGTTACTCCATTGCTCACTTTAATGAGTAAAGGCAACTTAAGCAGAAGCTTTTGTACTTAGTTAAACAAAGGGGATGAAAAAAATGTAAGGAGCCAGTACTCAAAAGCCCTTAGTGGGATAACCATGGACGTTATCTGGAGAAGGACACTGAGAAAGATATTCAGCAGCACCTTCTGGCCAGTGCTGCTATCTCTATGGCCTGCACTATCCAAATAGTGTGGGGGCAATCTTTGGGTGGAGCAGGGCTAATGCCAGCCACTATCCAAACATTGGCAATATTTAGCTGCTATCCAGCTATATTCCAGTCTTTTGCCGATAGCCCATTCCACAGGGAGGCAGCTGTTGTGAGCAGGACCTTATCAAGCTAAAAACGCACCCTGGGTGATTAATGAATCTGATTCCCCCCTCCAACCAGCCACGTGCAGTAACTCACATTGAGCTTCCTGGTAGCCCAGTGATGATATCAGTGCCCCTTTCGTATTTGCGCCTTGTGCGGCCGCACCTCTCACATAGCCCTGGTTGTGAGCACTATCCGGATAGCAGCCCTGAATTTCCAGAGGGTATTTAAAGTCATGGCTGATGGTCATGGTGTTTAAATATCCAGAGCTTTGAATATTGCCCCCTCCTCAAACAAAAAAATAGCAAAGTACTGAAAACGCCTTCATCCTCTTTAAAAAGTCCCAAAATATTTGAAAAAGTTAAACCCTGGCATGCCTGAAGTCAGAAGAAGATATTATTATTATTGCTATTATTATGATGATGATGGAAACATGTTTAACGTATCACATAATTTCTAGGTGAATTAAACCAGGCACATTCATAAAACAATGAAATACCTGCTTGTGCATATTCATAGGAAACCACCCTCCCTCCCAACACCCCCTCTGACATCACCACCACTCATACCCCACATATCATGATGTGAAATCTTGGCATCTAAATCTCCAGTGCTAAGAGCAAAAGGTTTATTAAAAAGCCAACTCTTAAGCTTTCTCTTAATAGAAAGATAAAACGAATCACTCCTTGTGAAAACTGGAAGCTTCTTTGTTATAAAAGAAAAAACCCTCACGTCAAAGGAAGTTAAAGGCACCAATTTCAGACCTGGAAGTCTTTTTTTTAGTTCAATGTTCTTACTGAATTTTAAAATATCAACATACATAACTAAACTACATCCAAAAACATGAGTAATATCTGCTCAAAAGAAATAACATGAAATCCAGTTCCAAGCAACGTAAATCACAGCGAAAGATACCAGCTACACTATAGCTTCATTGTACAACCAAGGACTGACTGTAGAAACTGTTGAGATCAATCACTTCAAAGCAAATGCAAAGCAATTCCATCGCAGACCCACTATCATAGCTCATATTCCCAGGGATATCTGTCAGCGTACAGCAAACTCCCACTGGATCCCACAGCAGCCAGAATGCAATAAAACAAGCCCTTTTGCAAGCAAAAATGATTTAGTTGAATTTATTAATTTATAATCTACTTTTTTAATTTATAATCTACTTTTTTCCACACAGGGAGGTACAAAGCAGCTTACACAGTCCATGAGGGGCTTGCATAGTTCATTTTTAAAAGTAACCCAAACCGGGCTCCACCATTAGTGAGAAAGCAATGATGTTATTGTCTTCTAGTTAGATGATACCGTTTTTTAAGTCCAGAGACAGTAAAATATATGTCAACTTATTCTTATGTTTATTTATTTTATTTATTTAACAGTATTTATATACCACCTTTTCCTTAAATTAAGGAGGTTTACATTGAACTCAACTGTTTACACTGTAACATTGTAACAACGTGGTTTACGTTCAACTCAATAACTTGAATACATTATAGCATCATGGAGAGGCTGGGGTTGCACATCATGTGGGGAAATTTCACAAGTAATCATTAACAGTACATTTTCATAACCTATTTACAATCAAAATTTATTTACAATTTGGGGTCATGCTTTGTGGTGGTGCAGCATTATTCGTTATTTATTATCTGGTGCCTGAGTGGATGGATAGTACATGTTTTACTATGTGATACTGCCAAAATGTTCAACAAACAGGAATGACTTCAACGTTTTTCTGAAGTCCTTGATATTCATCGTATTTCTGATATCCTCCGGGAGGAAGTTCCATAAGCTCACTGCATAAAGTGATAAAGCCCTGTTAGATGTGGTCTGCTTAGTTTTGGAGAATTCATTTGGAATAACTAATTTGTTTTTGCAATTTGTTCTTGTTGGGTAGCCTTCGGAGTGTCTTCTTATTAGATGTTGGAGTGACTCGGCCGATTCATTTTGCAGAATTTTGAATATATTCATTGTTGCCTTAAACCTTGTGCAACTCCTGATTAGGAGCCAGCGTAGTTGGACCAATGCTGGCGTTATGTGTTCGTGTTTGTTCCTGTGAGACTGCGTTCTGGACCATCTACAGGGAATGAATGTGTTTGCTGGCAGGCCTTGATATAATGAGTTACAAAAGTCTAACAGTGGTGTTACTATGGCTTGTAATACCATTCTGAAGTCATTATGGCTTAGGAGGGGCTCTAGTTTCCTGATGACTTTCAGTTTGTGGTATGCATTTTGTTGTTCTGTTAATTTGGGCTTGTAGGTTTAAGTTCTGATCGAGGATGATCCCTAGATATTTAACCTCATTTTTGATGGCTAAGTTTCTGTCATTTAGGACTATTGTGCAAGGAGGAGTGAAGTTCTTGTTCCTTGTTATTCTGAGTGCTTCCGTTTTGCTATAGTTTATTCTGAGGTTGTGGGTGTTGAGCCATCCAGAGACATCAGTGAGGCATTCAGTTATAGTTGTGTAATCCGAGGAGTCGACATTGAAGGATGTGTACAACATTATGTCATCGGCGTAAATTTTGTAGTGGATGTTATGTTTTTGTATGACATCACAAATTGGCTGAATGTATAGGTCGAATAACGGCTGATATTGCTGACCCCTGTGGGACTCCTTGCTGTAATGTGAAGGGAGAGGATGTGTCTCCTCCGCATCTGACACGTTGATGTCTGTCATTTGAGTATGATTCCAACCATTTCAGTGTGTTATTGTAGAGACCAATCTCCTGTAGGTGTCTTAGAAGTATAGTGTGTGATAGAGTCAAAAGTGGCTGATATGTCTAGAAATAGTAGTACAATGCCCTTCTTTGTGTTGTCTATTCCTCTGAGATTGTGATCAAAGAGTGCAGTTAGCAATGTTTCCACACCGTGGTTTGGCTTGAATCCATGTTGATGTGGATCCAGGGGCGCATATGAGTTGATGTGATCCTGCAGTTGTAACTGTACCATCTTTTCTATGATTAAGCTGGAAACCAGTCGGTAAGATGCAGGGTCTGTCTTGTCAATTTTAGGGCTTTTTAGGATGGGCCTGATTGATGCTAGTTTGAGGATTGCAGGCATTTGTATATCCCTGTGTGAGGGATGTGTGAATGATTTTGTGAATGAAAGGGGTGCGTTCTTCCTTAGCTGACTTTATCCATACAATTGGACAGGGATCGCTCAGTGAGGTTGTTGTGTTCAGGGTTGTTAATGTGTGGGATACTTGTCCATTTATTGGCATAGTGCATTCTCCCCATGTCCTGTTGTGTCTAAGTTGGTTTTCAGGTTCACTTGATGATGTGTTTGTTTTCGGCTGAGTGTTATTCTGCTTTGTCATGAGATAGTCTGCTATTTGTTGTGGACATATGCCATTTGAGTCTTCCTGTGAGGGTTCCCTTGTTAGCAAACATACTGTTCCAAAGAGTTCTCTTGGTTTGTTTGCTGCCTTCATAACCAGGTTTGTGTTGTATTCCTGTTTGCATCTGTTGATTGTGTCATTGTATGCAGTTTGCATAGTTCTGTATTTTTGTAATGTACCTTGGTCCTTTGTTCGTCTCCATTTCCTATCAAGTTTTCTGAGGTTCCTTTTGTCTTCTCTGAGTTCTTTTGAGTACCAGGAGGTTGGTTGTCACTTTTGCATTATAACTGTTCTGTGTCGGTGTGCAACTGCAGCTTTCATGATAGCGTGGTTCCAGTTCTCCATTGTACTTTCCAAGTCGGTGTGGGCATGATCGAATTTGGGTAAAATTTCCTTCAAGAATTGCTCTTTATTATATGCCCTGAATCTCCTCCCATTACATTGCTCTTGGGTGTGATTTTCTGGGATGGGGACTGTTATGTGGAATGCTATTGTATAGTGATCAGACCAGGGGGTTGGTATTATAGTTGGGGGAGTTATGTTTGTTTTTTATCAGTGTTGATTAGGTGAAGATGAAGTCTGGGGTTGAACCTTGCCTGTGTGTGGGCTCGTGTATTAGTTGTGTGTGGTTCATGGCCTCCATTGCTCTGAGGAATGAATTAGCCTCCTTTTGGGTTGCCGATTTGAGATTGAAGTCCCCTAGTGTCAGCATGGGTTTGTGAGGTGAGGTGAAAGTGCATACTGCTTCCAAGATTGAGGAGAGCTCAACAGCTTTGGAGTTTGGGGCTCTGTAAGTGAGGGAAAGTGTAATGTATTTGTTAGCAATTATTACGGTGTTACTTTCCTCTGTACTGGTCATTGAGATAATCTTGAATTTAAAGTGCATCCTTGCTAGTATAAACACTCCTCCTCCACGCTTGTGTGTTCGCGGACAGTTAAAGGCGGTGTACGTGTGTCGTATGAGTTGGTTCAGTAAGACTCGATCAGTTTCTGAGAGCCATGTTTCTGTTATGCACATTATGTCCGTGTTATGGTCATGGAGGAAATCAACCAAGGTGTTTATCTTGTTTCTAACTGATCTAATGTTTATCCATTAATTATGCAAACAAGCCACACAAAGGCAAAATAATCAGGTTACATGATAGTGGTAAATGTAACATAAACATTCTACTGATTTTTCTCCAAATCTCTATCCAAAAAGTACATACATTTGAGCAAGCAAAAAGCATTAATTCCATAGTACCCAATGTGCATCTACATCTCCAGTTTGATTAAGTTTAGCAGTCTTGATAGAGCAGACAGCATAGGTGTAGTTTGAAGGGATATGGAAGGGAGGGCAGTGCCCTCCCTAAATGTTGCAGGTACCAATGGTGAACTCATCCCCCTGCCCCCATTGTTAATATGACTCTTACCCTTTCTCGCCCCAAAGTAAGAAGGCAAACTACACCGATGCCAGATGGCCCTGTGCATTCAGAAATACAAGGCTGCAAAAGAATAGCAGAGGACAAAGCGCGATTGGTCCTTGACCAAAAACATAGACCATATGGTCTTTTTCTACTGTTATGTTCATATCTAGTCTAGCCTTCCATATCAACTTTTATAGTCCCTTGTTTTCCTTTAGAGATCTTCTGTGTTTGTCCCATACTTTCTTAAGTTCACATACTGTCTTCGTCTCTACTACCTCCTCTGGGAGACTATTTCATGCATCTACCACCCTTTCCGTAAAGAAATATTTCCTCATATTACTCTTTCACACTCATCCTATGTCCCCTCGTTGCAGAGTTTACTTTCAATTGAGAGAGGCTCTCCTCCTGTGCAGAGGTTAAACTAACCGGCCTGTAGTTTTTAACTACATCCTTACTTCCATTTTTGTGTAAAGAGACCACATGTGCCTTTCTCCCGTCCTTTGGCACCACGTCCAATTCCAAAGAGGCATTGAAAAGTCTGAAAAATTTTCAAGGAATCCAGAGCTTCCTCTGAAAATTGTTCTATCGGATTTCATTTATTTATTTATTTAACTAGGCTCATATGCCGCTTGTCTACAAGTCAAAGAGGTGTACGTTCAGGTATGGTATATATATTTCCCTTGTCCCCGAAGGGCTCACAGTCTATGGACGGTTTTTTGTAACTGAGGCAATGCACGGATTGAGTGTCTCAACTGCAGATACTTAAACAAACAAGGCATAAGGAAGATTGTACTTAGCTTTGAGTTCATCAAAAGCCAAAAAGGAGTGAGAGTCAACTATATGTCCAATACAATGAATACTTTTGGCCACCCAGTCTTCCTAATATATTGATTTTTTCCCCATATAATAGTAGAGTTCTACCAAATGGAGAAGAGGGTATCTTGCCATTTCACATCCACAATGCTCCAGGGAGGAATGAAGCCACCACACCCCTGGTATGCAAAAAGAGCTGAGTGATTGTTTAAAAAATTAGGAAAATCAACCCCACTTCAATCTTTTGGCATTTGGAACTTACCCATGGCTAACCTGGGAGTTTTATTTTGCCATGCAAACTTACAAAAAACATACTCCACCTACTTAAAAAAATGCATCAGAAAGAGGATTGGTAGCATACTCTGCACATAGTCCACTGGAGGACTTAACATCTTAATGGTGTCCAATCTACCCCATCATAAGAGGTATAGAGGCACCCACTTAATCTACCCCATCATAAGAGATATAAAAGCATCCACTCGATCTATCCCATCATAAGAGGTATAATGGCATCTACTTAAGAATCACCATTTTTAAATTCTGAAGTACCCAGTCCATATTAATCATAAGACCATCTTCTAATGGTACTATCCCCTGTGGTTTCCATTGGAAGAGGACCTCCTCGATACCACTTTTAATGCAGTTCTTATTCAGAGGTATGCATTTGGCTTTATTCCAGTTGATATGATAGCCTTGAAACTATGAAAATGAACTTATGGGGGCTAATATTCAGCAGCAGAGGTCAGTGATGTTAAAGTGGCTGACTACTTTAATTAAGACCTGGATATTCAATGCCAAGGGGTCATATCCAGTGAACAGCATGGAATATCCAGGTTGGCCAGATAGCATTGTAGCTACCCTGCGGCGGCAATATTTAGCTACCGCCCAGTTAGCTAAAGCAGCTAACGTTAGAACAGCCTTTATTCTTCCTAGCTGTAGCCATCTTAAGATAACAGGGTAGCGGTTA
The DNA here is from genome assembly GCA_033557465.1 of Ichthyophis bannanicus. NCBI lineage: Eukaryota > Metazoa > Chordata > Amphibia > Gymnophiona > Ichthyophiidae > Ichthyophis > Ichthyophis bannanicus. The sequence goes on along the minus strand of CM066042.1, from coordinate 43,106,617 downwards.
AATATCGCTGCTGCCCAGTTTTCTTTGGTGTTGCCCCCGGAATGCCCCAGTGCTAAGCAGTTAACATTTGGGTATCTAGCAGCGTTAGAAGGGGAAATTCAGCAGCACAAGCTATTTGACACTAAATATCCCGCTCAAGTCTGCGAATCACGTTAATCACTTTGAAGATGCCCCGATCGTGTTTAACAGACTTGGAAAGGAGGCTGCAGGGTTAGTCAAAAATAGTAATATGTCATTCACATATAGCCACAGCTTATCTTCCTGCTGTCCATAAGAAATTCCCGAAAGAGTTTCACTATTCCGAAATGGAATAGCTAAAGACTCCAAAGCTAGAATAAGCAATAAAAGGGATGGATGGCATCCCTGCTTGGTCCCACAAAACAACCTAAATGAGTGAGACATAGATTTATTCAAGGGGGCTAGAAGAATTAAGTGGACCAGCAGTTCAACAGATGTGAGATGGATACTTGAAAAGTCAAAAGAATGCCAAAAGGAAATCTATAAGTGTTTTATTCACTACAGCAAGTTTTTTGACTGTGTAAACCTTGAGAAATTTTGGGCCACATTAGGAAGCATGGGTATACTAGAACACCTGATCGTTTGCACATCCTTTACATTGATCAAGAAGCAACAGTTTGAATGGAACAAGGAGAAACAGAAAGGTTTAAAATCAGCAAATGTGTATGACAAGGCTGCATACTTTCCCCCTACATGATTAATTAATATGCAGAACAAATCATCAGAGAAGCAGGATTGTATGAAGACAACTGAAGATTGGTGGAAGTCTCATCAACAACCTTCGTTATGCTGATGACACAACAGTACTGGCTGAAAGCGAAGATTATCTAAAACATTTGCTTCTCAAGAACAAGGAACATAGTCTAAAAATGGGCCTGCACCTTAGTGTAAAGCAGACAAAGATCTGACAACTGGAAAATCAATAAGTTCATCGTTGTTGGACAAGAAATTGAAATAGTGGACAATTTTAACCTGCTTGGATCAATAAAGAAATAACAAGGAGTCAAGACATTTGATGAAGCATTTCTCTTGGCAGAATGGCTATGAAGAACCTAGACAAAATTCTTAAGAGCAGAGATGTCTCTCTCCATACAAAGATTTGACTTGTATTTTCAATAACATCATATGGATGCGAAAGTTGGAAAGTGAAAAAGATAAACAGGCAGAAAATTGATGCCTTTCAATTATGGTGCTGGTGAAGAATATTGTGTATACCATGGATTGCCCAAAGAACAAACCAGTCAGTACTAGAGAAATTCAAATCTAAGTTTTCTTTAGAAGCTCAGATGATAAGACTTTGGGGTATGTTTACTAAACTGTCTTAATGTGTGCCCGGCGATAGTGTGCAGGCTGCCATAAAAGGAGTGGGTGTTTCAGTCTTAAAGTAACAAAATGGGATTATCGCGCCATAACGCGCACTGCTGCGCACATTAACGGGCTAAGCGCCGCTAAGCGTGTTAACGCGCGGTAATCTTAAGTAGGTGCCCAGACATGCAAACACAGAAACAGAGGTGTAATACAATGGTTAATACACTGACTGATGATATAGGGGTCATGAGTTTGATCCCCCAGTGTGCCTAATGCATAAGGCTGGCTGAGACATAAGCTTTGACATGTAAGTATTGTTTCTTGAGGCATTTTATTTGTATTTTAATTATTGCTGCCAGCAAACACACCCTCTTGTGCCATAACCTAAGGTGCCACATAAGGCATCCTATAAGGCACTCCACAGGGCACATTATAAAGTGCACTGTCTGCCACGGCACCCTATAATGTCCCCTATAGGGCACCCTATAAGGCGCTCCATAGGACAACTTATAAGGTACCTTATATGGACTGTAACCATAAGGTGCCTCAGAAGGCGCTTTATAGGGCACCCTATAAAGCGCCTTCTGAGGCACCTTATGGTTACAGTACTCTGAGGGTGTTTTTGCTGGCAGCACTAATGTACATTAAAAATTGACAATGCTCCAGATAGCCCTATCAAATAACCCCACTGTGGGTTTGAACCCATGATCTCTGACTCCACAGGCAGTGAAGTAACCAGTGGGCTACAGCTATTAACAAGCCCCTGGCTGGCTACAGAAGGACTGCATGTCACCACACAAACAGTCTGCTGTGGTTACCAGGATAGGATTAACCCACCCGTACCCATGATGCACTGCACATGCAAATCAGCAGTCTACAGATGATCACAAGATTGGGTATGCACCCCCACAGCACCTCGGCCTGGTAGGGGGAACTGACCGTGTGCACCCCCACAGCACCTCAGCCTGGTAGGGGGTACTGACCGTGTATGTTACTGGTACAGAGTAGCTACAGACCGTCACATTGTGCGGGTACTGTGCTCACCCTGAGGGTGAGGTGGGGCACCCAGCACCAGGTCCACAGCACCTTTCATGGCTGAATAGGCTATGCTGCAGGTCCCCATCAATGCTAGTGTGTGTGATATGTAGTTCCTGCAGACACATCTGTATTTCTCAGTCATGTCTAGCCCTTATGGGCTAAGATGCACCCAAAATAGTGCATATCCTGTGTTGGTACCATGGTCACATGATGTAGGTGAAGGGGGGGGTATTTGGACCCATAGGTGGATTATGTACCACCACCCAACCCACTCTTTGTGGCTCAGGGTGGGAAAGAGGATCTCCCACCAACAGAGCCACACTCTACCTCCCCGCAATGGTGGCAGTAGAGAGGACCATCAACCCCACTCCTGCTGGGGAACAGACACCATACAGGGCAGGAAATGCAGATCTGTACACATCCATAAGACAAGGCAGACAGAAACCCTGGAAATGCTCAGCTGCCCCCCACCACTATCTGACATTTTCCAGCAGCAAGCCTCCAGCTGCTGCTGCACCCTGCAAGATGTTCCATCCAGACACATACTAGCTGCAGACAGTCTGCTAACTAGTCCATAGTGCATGTTTCTGGGGGAGATGCATGTACCCAGAACTGGGATGTCAGCATACACACCAAGCAGATAAGTCAGTGATTGGACCCCAAAAGGGAACCATAAACATTACATGAGAGAAACACTGTATAGCACTATGGGGGAACCTAGCCATGCCGTGGTCACTGCTCAGTCAGGGTGAGAGTGACCTCCCAGCAGGACATGCTGTGGCCACCCTGTTCGTGCAGGTGGTTGTCAGGCACTACAATGTCCGAGCCATTGCCCTATGCCCTGTGCAGATGCATCCTGGCCAGGCCACCCTGTCCGGGCTATACCCATGGTACCTTGCTCCTCATTATGCACATTGGCAGGCTTACACTGGCAACAGTGTGGGCTGAGGAAGGTGTTGGCAGACACCACACACTGGATAGACAAACACACGCTCCCACACCTATGCCAGCATTGTGCAAATATAGAGGCTCTTGGCAGCCCTGGCCACCGCACCAGTCCTGGGCACAGTGCAGGCATGGCTATGGTACGCAATACTGTTGGGGTCACTCCCCAGGGTGGTAAACACTGGCAGACATCAGACCTGAAGCACACTCCACAGACAGCAGAAAGGTTGCTATGACGCAGCTCAATCAGCAAATTGTGCTTAACTTAGGAATTGCTATCTGCCAGTAATCATAGCAACCGTTTGATAGGTGTGTACAATATTCCCAGGTTTAGGGTGGCATTGCTAAGATATGCAAGTGCTAGTATTGGGAGATGCACGCAGGGCCCAACATCCTGCCTCTCCAGGAGACTTTGGATAATGGAGCCTGTGGGTAAGGGTGTGTCTGCCCCTGTTGGCCGCTGCTCTAGGGCAGAGGTTCCCAACTCCAGTCCTGGTGGGCCAAACACTGTTCGGGTTTTCATGCTGTCCCTAATGAATATACATGAGATACATCTGCATACCATGGGGGTGGTGCATAGACATGCAGCACAGCCATGTTTATTAGAGGCAGCATGGAACCTGAATGGTGTTTGGCCCTCCAGGACTGCATTTGGGAGACTCTGCTCTAGGTAATGTGCATGTTTATGGTGTCTGTGCTCTGTAGGGTAAAATGTAGGTTTATTGGGCATGTTTCTGTTATCTGCAATAAAGGTTCTGTCTGTATTAGCATGTTTTAGTAGTGGGTAAAATGTGGGGACTGGGTTGGCAGGAACCACAGCTGGGGCTTGAACCTGTGACCTTCTGCTTCTGAAGATGCTGGCTGTGTTCACTGCACCACTGTGTTGCCACAGAGATAGTGCATTCCCTGGAGATACTATGACTGTTTGTCAGACAGAGCCTGTCTGTTGCAGTGCATGGCACCCACCTAAACAGGGCTAGGCCATGGTCTGCTCTGGGCAGCTGCCACTGCCCCCTCCACCACCAGTACCCCTCTGCCACCATGCTGACATGCCCTTCTGCTGGTGGTGTTGGTGCTGCGCAGTCTCAGGCCATCCAGTGTGTGGGTAGGCGGCTGCCTAGGGTGCGGGTTCTGGGGTAGGGGTGCCTGCATAGCTGTCCACGCTTTCCCCCAGCACCGCCTGCCAATGTTCCATGCCATTGGGGGTACCTGCTGGGTACTATTCCCTGTGACACCGTGGGAAGCACACTCTTGCCCATTTTGGGCCCTCAGCAGTTGCTGTCTGGCTGCTCTACTGTTTCAGCATTCCTATGGGCCAGCTAGGCATTACCCTAGTCCGCACTGTGCCCCAGCTGCACCACAGCATGTGCCGCCTGCAGCCCTCTGTGTCCCCTTTTCCAGCATCTATCCAGTTGCCCATTCTGACATGCCCACCCTACTGTTGTGGAACATGTGCACACCATAGGAAACCTGTCCAATGGAGAGGAAAACCCTGATCAGCGCAATTTCACTGTGGGCTCATTCACCTTGTATGGGGACAGAGCGTAGACCCTTCCAAAATTCATATCTTTTTTTGGAGCTTTCTTGGGGGTGTTTTTTGATGTTTCCCATTGATATCACTATTGCCCAGCTTGGTTATGTTTTTTTTACATTTTCTTCTGGTCATTTTCACTGTTTCTTTGCCCTTTTGTTCCGTGCACATGTATCACACTTATCACTTTTTTGTAGGTTTCCCTGGTTTTGCTGTACATTGCTGATGGAAATGGTTTCTTTTCCCTTTAAATCAGCTCTAACGTCAGGGTTTCACTGGCGTTAGTTTTCAGCCTCGGATTTCACAGCGTTAGTGTGCAGGGAGCCTCTCCCCTCCCACTCTCTGCCCATTGACCCTCTCTCTCTGCCCCTGGGGAGCCTTCCTCTGCCCTCCGGGAGCCTTTCTCCGCCTTCAGCACTCGTTTGCGCCTTAGCACGTGTTAACACGCGCTAAGGCGCCTTATCGCATGATAAGATGCCATTATTGCGCGATAAGGCGCCTTATCGTGTGATAACGTGGGAGAGCGCACGTTAAGACGGTTTAGTAAACATACCTCTTTGACTTTCATACTTTGGACACATCATGCGAAGAGACAAAAAGGACTCTCGACAAAAAGGACCCAGCAGCATACCGACCAATCTCCAGCATACCCTTCATCGCAAAAATAATCGAAAAGACGGTTCAACTACAACTTCAGGAACACATTGACGAACACGGAACACTCGACGACAACCAACACGGATTTCGTCCCAACCATGGAGTCGAAACTCTACTGATCTACCTCTTCGACAGCATCATAAGAATAATTGACAACACCAGGAATGGAATTATAATGATCTTCATCGACATCTCCTCAGCTTTCGACACAGTTGACCACAATACGCTCCTGGAGAGACTAAAGAACACTGGTATACACGGTACCACATTGAAATGGTTCCACTCGTACCTAACCGAAAGACAGCTACAGGTCAAGGTGGGACATGACACCTCCCGACCCATAAATGTCCAACAAGGAGTACCGCAAGGATCCGCACTCTCAGCACTCCTTTTTAACATCTACATCCAACCAATATGCAACATTATGAAAGAGAACAACATCCAATACACAATATACGCAGACGACATCATGGTATACTCCCCGATATCAATCGACAACCCGGACTTCTCTAAGATAACAGACTGCCTTACCCAAATGACGAGGTGGTGCCAAAACAACAACCTCGCAATAAACTACAACAAGACCGAAGCTTTAATCATCACTCGGAACCAAAGCTTCATACACCCACCAAACATAAAGATACAAAGCACCACGATACCGATAAGATCAGAGGTGAGATACCTTGGGGTTACTCTGGACAGTAAACTCAACCTCAAACCACACATAGACAAAACAATCCAAAAAGCCTACTACAAGATGCGAATCATCAGGAGACTGAAACCACTCCTCGCCCCAGAACACTTCTGTACCGTCTGTCAAGCACTGATAACCCCAATACTGGACTTCTGCAATCCGATATACCTTGGACAACCGAAACAAGCCCTCAAACCACTCCAACTGGCACAAAACACTGCAGCTCGAATCATATCCAGAGCCGCAAGGCAGGAGCACATCACACCTACTTTAAAGGACTTACACTGGCTCCCAATCAGTGCACGCATCAGATACAAGACTATCATAAACCTATTTAAGATAAAGCAGCACACATCAGCCAACAGCCTCCACACGCTCATACAACCAGAAACCAGCGCACGTCCTAGAAGAAGTCAAACACGCAACCGAGTCAGTACCCCAAATGAATACAAGCACACACGCAAGGACACAACAGACAGAGCTCTCTCCATGGCTGCTCCAACAATATGGAACAATCTACCGGACGATCTAAGGGCAACTCCAGACCTCAAAGACTTCAGAAAACAGCTGAAAACCATGCTGTTCATAGAGCACTACGGACACATCACATAACCTAAGAGAATGTATAACAGCACACCAAACCTCCTAACACTGTATGTATATAAAACGTGTTTTTAGCACCACTGTAAATAGCCCACTTTGTACATAGCTCAAGCAAATCAAGCACCCAACACAGCCCTCACACAACTAAGTTTCACCCTCACTGCATGTATAACACACCCACTTTACCTGATTGCTTGCTGTGATACCACCTTGATTATTAAGATAAGGCGGTTTAGAAATACTGTTAAATAAATAAAAATTAAAATTAAAAAAAGACATAGGTTGAAGGTCAACATAAAAGAGGAAGGCCAGCATGGATTGATACAATAACAGCAGCTACGGATGTCAACTATGAGCTGTCTGACTGAAGACTGAACACAGTTTAGGACAGTCATCCAGAGGGTAACCATTGAGTCAACTCCAACTCAATGGCACTTAACAACAGAAAAATTAAACTGTCAAAGCTGAACCATATGCAAATATTTAGTGCAAAACCTATCCATTGAGGTACCTTAAGCATCTGCCCTCAATCTATCTAATCAAAGGCTTGTTTAGCATCTAGTGAAATAGCCACCACTGACTAGAAACCACTTCAGCTAGTTGACGAATGTGATAGAATAATCTATTACTATCAGACAAGTATCTGCCTTTTAAGAACCTCACTTGAAAAGACTGATATAGCTGTGACACCAGGAAGAGGACTTATAAAAAATGCTTTTAAAATTCAATAGCAAAACTATCTCCACCCAGGGCCTTCAGATCCTGAATCGCTTGTTAGATTTCCGGCTAGTGACTGCGCATCAATAGATGGAGGGTGAATATGCTTCAAAATTCCCCCCCCCCCCCCACCACCTTCCTCCCTGGAGATGGTGCTCTTAACAATCCTTGCTGGCTCAATCTTGAGATGCAGCCAGAGACCGTTTTCCTGCAGTCCTACAAAAAATGGTGATGGACTCATCGTATTGATAGCCTTAGAAACATAGAAACATGACGACAGAAAAAGACCACATGGCCTATCTAGTCTGTCCTTCCATAACAACCACTACAAAAGTCCCCTTTTTTCCTTTAGAGATCCTCTGTGTTTGTCCCATGCTTCTTTGAATTCAGATACTGTCCTCATCTCTACCACCTCCTCTGGGAGACTATTCCACGGATCCACCACTCTTTCCATAAAGAAATATTTCCGCATATCACTACTGAATCCAGGGCGGGCCTACCATTGTGCGATAATGTTGTTCGCACAGAGCCCCGCACTTCAGGGGGACCCGCACAAACACCATTATGGCACACCAGACGGCTTCAGAGGGAGCCAGGGAAGCTCACGCGAGGCCCCGGCTCCCTTTGTATAACCTCCAGCGTGAAGATCCTTTTCCTTCACGCTGGCGGCTGTTTCTGTGAAGCGCGATTGCTGGGAAAGGTTAAAGGCAATGCCCTTTAACCTTTCCCAGCATTCGCGGCTTCATACAAACAGCCGCCAGCGTGAGAGAAAAGGATCTTCACACTGGCGGTTGTACAGAGGGAGCCGGGGCCTCGCGCGGGCTTCCCTGGCTCCCTCTGAAGCCCCTCAGACAGCTGCGGGGCTGGTCGGGGGGGGGGGAGGGAGGAGGCCAAGGACTGGATGGGCTGTGATGGGGGGGCTAGGACTGGAAATGGGCTGTGATGGGGGGGAACCTGGACTGGAAATGGGCTATGGCAGGGGGGGAACTTGGACCGGAAATGAGCTGTGATGGGGGGGGGACCTGAACTGGAAATGGGCTATGGTGGGGGGAGGGGGGAACTTGGACTGGAAATTTTTATTTATTTATTTGGTTTTATATACGGCACTCTTTAGATTCAGTGCAGTTTACAATATAACAACTTTATACATATAACATGTTTCCATTGAATGTAGATACATTGAACAAGCAACAGGTAACAGAGCTTACAATAGATAACAGAGTTAACAAATAAACTGAAATAAATACATCATCGGCATGATGAATATAGTTTTAATGACTACAATCCGAAGCTATTTACATACAGGATTGGGGAGGTGTCCGTCACTGGACAGGGCAAGGCTATAGTGAGTTATGTGACATGATCAAAGTATAGCTGGAAGAGGTATGTTTTTATTGACTTTCTAGAGGTGGATAGATCAGTGATAAGTTGAATAGGTGTGGGGAGGGAGTTCCAGAGCTGAGGGGCAAATAAAGTGAAGGCTCTATTCCAGATATATTGGGAGGTTTTACTGGCCACAGTGGGAATGGCGAGAGTATTTATCATGTTTGGTCTCCTGAATCTGCTGTCCGGTGTCCAGTGTAGGAAGTCTTCTAAGGCAGTTGCAGAGGACTGGTGGAGGATTTTAAATGCAATCAAGAGGGTTTTGAACTTGAGGTGTCCAGCAATAGAAAGCCAGTGAAGTTGCATTAGTAAAGGTGTCACATGCTCGTATTTGGAGACCCCATAGATGGTTCGAGCAGCAGTATTCATGGCCATTTGTAGTGGATGGAGTGAGTGGGTGGGAAGGCCATGGAGAATGATGTTGGTGTAGTTGAAGTGAGGCATAATGAGGGCTTGGAAGACAGATCTGAAGTCCGTAGGTTCGCGTAGAGGCTTAAGATGACAGAGGGAGCGAATTTTGAGATAGACAGCCTTGGTGATATTGTTTATGTGTGAATCCAGATTCAGGTGCTGGTCTAGAGTAACCTCTAGATAACAGAGCTCCTGCTTAGTTTTCCGCTCCGTGTCTTTAACCTGTATTGTAGCTGGTGGTGTGAAGGCTGAGTCCTTTGAGATGTATAGTACCTCATTCTTTTTTGCAGTTCACTTTAAGGTTATGTGAATTTAATCAGTCGGTAACTGCGTTGAAGCACTCTGTTATTTTTTAGTAATTAGGGGCGTTTGTAGAGAATGGGGAATAGAGTAGCACATCGTCAGCATAGATGTGGTAGAGTATGCCAAAGGCCTGGATGATTTGGCAGATAGACTGAATATATAAATTGAAGAATAAAGCTGATAAGGAGGAGCCCTGAGGTACTCCTTGGGTTTGCTGGTATTTTGAAGATGTTTGAGTGCCTAAACAAACTTGTTGTTGGCAGTCTGTTAGATAGGAGAGACACCAATCAAGTGCCAGGTTCTTGATGCCCTTTTGCTGAAGTTGATCAGTAGGAGATTGTGTGAGACTGTGTTGAAGGCTGAAGCGATATCTAGAAAGATCAAAATGAAGCCTTGTTTTTTAGACGTGCCTCTTACCAGATTGTTCATCAGTGAGGTAAGCAGTGTTTCGACACCATGTTGTTGGCGGAACCCATGTTGATGTTGATCTAAAGGAGAGTATGCATCCATGTGGTCTTGGATCTGCTGTTGGACTGCCTTCTCCAATATCTTAGCCAAGAAGGGTAGACTAGCTATAGGACAATAGGAATTTGGGTCTTGAGGGTCCAACTTCTTATTTTTTAGTAGGGGTCTGATGGTGGCAGTTTTCAGTGGTGATGAAACCAGGCCTTTGGAGAAGGAGAGGTGCGCTATTCTCGCTATATGCTGGCTTAATTCAGAACATGCTGATTTAATCCAGTGAGAAGGGCATGGATCATCAGGTGAGGTGGTTGAGTTGAGACCTTTGATTAAGTTTTCAAACTGTTCAGCTGAGTATGGATAGAAGGAGACTAATGGAGGGATATTGGTGCTATCGCTATCAGGACTAACAGTGCACGTATTTTCAGGATTGTGGGGGAGCATGTTAGTTTTATTATAAAAATGGGTGGCTAGGATTTGGGGATGTAGAAAATTCTCAGATTGTTGACAAAAAGCATCTTTTGTGAGTGACTGAATTAGTCAGAAGAGATCACGAGGCCTGTTGAGTGAGCACATCAGAATGTTGGTATGGTATTCTTTCCTTCTTTGGTGATCCTAATGCAGTGCTCTTGCAGATTCTTCAGGTAATTATCACGATCCTGGGGGAGCCTAGATTGGTGCCATTTCCTCTCCAGTTTCCTCAAGTTGCATAGAGAGGTGCATAGATCTGCTGTAAACCAGATGGCAGAATGTGCTCTTGCTTAATGAGGAGTTCCAGTTATGAATGAGGTTGATTAATCCTGGGGTTGTAAGGTTAAGGTTGAGGTTAGGAAGAGTTTCATCAAGGAAGGCTTCTTTATTGAAAGGTCTAAAGCAACGGGCTGAAGGTGTTGTTATAGTGGAAGAGGATTTAGTGCTTGGAAGAGTGGATGGGATCTGGAATAGGATCGCCATGTGGTCAGACCAAGGAACTGGAAGAACTTGAGGTGGAGGAATGTTGTTGGTTTCTAGTGTATCAGAAGGAACAAAGATCAAATCTAGGGTGTTTCCCTTCATGTGCGTTGCGGTATGATTAAGTTGATTAGAGTAGACATTGCATCAATAAATGCCATGGATTTTTTTCTTAGCAAGAGCTGGAAGATTGAAGTCACCCAGAATCCAGAGAGGTTTTGCACGCTAAATCCAGGGCTATGGAGAGGTCATCTGCATCATTAGAAGGGGCACAATAGAAGAGTGCTTAGCTAGATATTTGTTTGCAATCGTGATGGTATCAAGGCTGTTGTAGTTCTGTGAGGATAGGCATTGGAACTGAAGTGAAGATCTGGCTAAGATGAGAGTACCACCTCCTCTTCTACCCACTCTTGGACAGTTGAATATGTCATAGTTGGGGAGTTTGAGTTGGTTAGTGAGGATAGTATCAGAGTCCGTGAGCCAAGATTCCGTAATAAAGAGAATGTCAAGATTATGATTCTCAGCATAGTCTCCAATAATTGGCCATTTGTTCCATATTGATCTAGCATTTATGAGTATGCAAGACAGATGTTTGTTTTCGGTAGGCTTCCGTGTGAGAGATTTTGTTGGGGGTTGGCATGTAATGTGAATGAGATGTTGATACCTTATCGTGTGGGGAGTTCGTGATGAGGTGAATCTGTCATCATGTTTGTTCCGACCGTTTCCATGTATTGTGGAGATTAGACCCTGTTGGTGATGGTAGGCAGCATTTGGTATGGTGGAATGTGCTAGCAGATATAGGAATAACAAAAGTGGAATTAAAGTCAGGCATTATTGTGATATGGAGAGGGTACTAAGGTAGGTGTGCTGCTCAGGTTAGACAATGTGACAAAGGGAGAGGGGTGAATGTTTTATTAGAGAGTTTTAAGCAGAGAGGGTATGTAGGAGTGCAAGGACTAGCACAGTAAACTAGTAATGTGTACTAGCAGTCAAAAGCAGTCTAGCGGTATATATATATTGCAGCAATGTATATATATCTAAGACTAGAGCAATGTATCTATATTGGTCTAGTCTGTACATATGCAAAAAATGTGGATGGTTGATGGTGGAGCGATCAAGTGTCCTCAAGGTCTCCGTACTGATGGCGGGAGTTAACGCTCTTTGAGAGAGGTGGCGGGAGACTGCTGATCTATGTAGGTGCCTCTGTGCCCGCGCCTCTGAGCTGGAGATCAGTTTAAATTTGTTGCAGCAGCCTGATTGGTGGTCGCTGGACAGATCGGGGAGGAGCGATCCTTATTGCTCTACTCCGTGATGCCGATCAGGCTGCCGGTGTTGGAGTGGGGGAGCTGGCGGCTCTTCAGTAGCGCACCCAGTTCGGCGTTGCTTGGTTGTTGCAGGTGCAGCTTTTTATTCTTTTTCCGCCTTCGTTCCCCGCCTAAGGGCCACGCCAAAGGAGCCTCTGGCAAGGCCCTCAGGCATGGGCCCTCCAGGCACGGGTGCACCGGGTCTCTTCTAAAATGTAAACATCCCACTGGAGGGTATCGCTGGCCTGATTGGCCTTGGTAAAGGGGAGCAGGGAGGAGCTTAACTTCCTGCTCCCTTCAGTTGATGCCAATCAGCTGCTGTGCTGAGGATGTTCCTGCGCCGGGTCTCTTCAAAAATTTAAATGTCCTGCTGGAGGGTATCGCTGGCCTGATTGGCCTTGGAGGCTGTGATTAGGGGGGCTAGGACTGCAAATGGGCTGTGATGGTTGGGGGGGGGAAGAACTTGGCCTGGAAATGGGCTGTGATGGTGGAGGGGGGTACTTGGACTGGAAATGGGCTATGGTGGGGGGGACATGGACTGGAAATGGGCTGTGATTGGGGGAACTTGGACTGGAAATGGGCTGTGATTGGTGGGGGCTAGGACTGGAAATGGGCTGTGATGGGAGGGCTAGCACTGGAAATGGGCTGATGAAGAGCTGGAATAGGACTGGAAATGGGCTGATGGGGGCTGGAATAGGACTGGAAGTGGGCTGACGAGGGGGCTAGGATTGGAAATTGGCTGATGGGGGAGCTTGGAGTGGAAATTGGCTGATGAGCTGGAATGGAACTGGAAAAGAGCATATGTGGGGCTAGGACGAAATGGGCTGATGAGGAACTGGAATAGGACTAGAAATGGGCTGATGGGGGGAGCTTGGACTGCAAATGGGTGATGGGCTAGAATAGGACTGGAAATGGGCTGATGTGGGGGCATGGGAGAATGGGACTAGAAGGGAGTGGATGCTGGGTGTATCTAAAACTATAAGGGAGCTGATTTTGGGGGAGGACTAGAAGGGATGGGGATGGGGATGGGGAATGAGAATGGAGAGGGGAAAATATATTTTGTGTGGAAGAAAAGTCTACAATGGGCCGGATATTGGGAGAGTAAGAGGGGATTGAGAATGGAAGGGTGAAATTTGAGTGGATGATAAAGGAATAAGGAAAGAAATGGGGGAGAGAGCAAAAGGGAAACGATCAGTATGTTAAAGCAGATACAGAGAGAGAATGGAAAACATCTAAAAGAGAAGAAAGGACAAATGGATAGCTCGCAGAAGACACAAAGAAACCAGAAGAAAGTGACTGGAGCAATTGCAACTGAAAAATAAAATGCCCAAACAGAAGGTCGAAAAATACTTTTTATTTTGAATTTATTAACTGGAATATGTCTGGTCTGGGAAGTGTGTATTGCTAACATCTTTGCGTTTTTGTTTAGTGCAAGAGAAAATTACTTTATAGTTTTATTTCTCCAATGTTGTACATTTCATGTTTGACTTTTGGGGTTCCCAGTTTAATTATCATCTTCCTATTTCTAAATTGTGATCACTTGTTCTTTGTGTGTGATGGTCTATGTTCTGCATGTGTAACTGAGCTGAGGTATTCTGTTCATATTGTTTCTATTTGACAATCCCACTTGTTCTCTTTCCCCCAGTGAGATGTATTGGTATTCTCTGAGATGTACTGGTTTTAATATCTGCAGTGTTGCCTTTTGATAGGTAGGGTTTGGTGCTTTGTGAGTCCTCGTAGTGCTGTTATGATAGGGTGGATTTGCTATGGGTTCTAAATGATCAGTGTTTATAGTACTTCCTAATGGGCCTGGCAGTTGTCACTGCAATATAGTAATGTAGAAATCTGTTAGTCTTTCTTTATCCAGACACTCATTAAGAAGCATATTTACTAAAAATGCATGTTAACATTATGCAAATATTTATGCAAATGAGACTCCTTATGCAAATGAGGCCCCACAATTAATATCCGCACATGGCCCCGCACCCCCCTTGGGCCACCCCTGCCTGAATCTATCCCGTTTCACCCTTATCCCATGTCCCCTCGTAGCAGACCAAAACAAAGAAATGTAAGTTGTATATGCAAGGACACTGGTAACCTACATAATTGCAGCACAGTGGAGTCATGTGCTTTTGAGAAGTGTAACAGTCTGTGCCACTTGTAAACATGCAATCACTGTTAAGTCTATAGACGATTACCTTAATCTAAAAGAGGAAAAAATAAAGCTTGCAAAACTGCCCAAAATTAGGGGTATGTTTACTAAACTGCATTAGGCTTTTGCAGCTGATGTGGCTAAAAAGTGCAGGTGAAGGCACATTTCACAATGGGACGTCCAAGTACAATCTGGGACGTCAAAACCAGAACATCTGGGAAAAAAGTGGGCACATGCAAATTCAGGCATGTTTTCAGAAATGTGGACATGCCCAGTATGGATGTCTATAGAGACGTGTACATAGAGGTCCCCAGAACAGCATCTCGGAACATGGGCATCTAATAGCATAATGGGTTAGGAGAAGAGAGGCTGGGGATTAAATCTGAGTGTGGGCCTTGTGAACATAGGCTAGTCACTTAATTCTCCATCTTCTCTACACCCTTTGGATGTTTTAAGACCACAACAAGCACTTTCCTGATGCCTGTTCATGCCTGGAGCAGGTCTAAACATGGACGTGCCTGCAGACGTCCCCAACGTTTCTTAAATCGAACAGGACATCTAAGTTCATTGCACCTCCCCAAACATGCATCCACCATGACCCTTGCCTACTGGATGTCCCCACACTGGAGACGTCTCTAAACATCATTTGTAAAATGGCTCTGGAGACTTTTCCATGATTTCGACATCCACACACACGTCTTCGGGTATCCTAAATCATGACTAAGACTTTTTAAATGACCCCTATAGTGTGCATTAGCTGCAAAAAACATGCAGTATCTGTTGGAGGTATGCACAGCATATACCCAGCAGATAACGCATCAAAATTATAATGAGCGCGGCCCAGCAGCATCATGGATGCAACTAACACAACTGTGATGGTTATCATGTGCTGCTGACACCCATGGTTACTGTGCATTGAAGACATGCTTGCTCTCCGCTTGCCCTCCTGCCCACTTCAGCAGTTAGTGTGGGATCTATATATAGCGCAGGGGAACTGCAAATAGGGCAGTGATTTTCTGTGCTGTCTGTCAATCTGGCCCGATAGCGTGTGCTATCTGCTGTGTTATCAACGCAGCTTAGTAAACATCACCCTTACTCTCTGAGACCAAGGTCCTCAGTCTCCTTAACAAATGGAGACAAAAAAGCCTAATTCCTTATAAAACTCCCTGAATCTGAAGTCAGAAATGTAACCCATAATCCAATGTGACCTGCCCCAGGGGTGCTTTCAAGGGTTTGTGTTTGTGGAAGAGATTTTGATGGAAGTTCAGGTGAACATTGGCATCTCTATGATCATCAGGAAGGTCTCGTCATTGTCCTCAACAATGAGCAAAATGGCACCAGAATCTTACTCAAGTTCACCATCAGAACTGCTCTCCCGCCCCCCCCCCCCCCACACACACACTTCCAGTAACCAGCATGCACAGTACCATTGATATTTCCAGATGATTAATTTCAATTTAAATGAATTTCATTACATATAATCCACTTTTTCATTCTTTGGAGTATACATAGAGGAGTTCAATAATCACATGACAAATAAAACTATAAAAACAATACAAATTGCAATGAACAAGATGCAAACAATATAATAACAAAACATTGATCTGGCCAGAAGCCACTGAATATCGAGATAATCTGGAAAGTATTGGCATTTGCCTGATTATTTATTTAACAGGTTTTTTTATACCACTTTATCATTTTAGTCAAAGCAGTTGACATTGTAACTTAAACTTGGTAATGCACATTAAACAGGGACATTGATAACTTGGATTCTTCTGAGGCAATGGAGGGTTAGTGGGAATTGAACTCTAGTCACTTGGTTCCCAAGCCAGTGCTCTAACCAAGGTTAGCACACATATCATCCCCATCCTGTGCAAGATCACTCCTGCCCTAACCACAGAGTGCTGGGGTGGTCTGTGGAGACACTCAACAGCACTGTCCAGATAGGGACACTGAATATCACGGTCAATGCCCTTAACTGGCCGGCCTCCCTTTGACCAGCCAGCTAAAGGCTTTGAATATTAACTTGTATGTTCTTATTTATTTTGTCACGTTTCTTCCATCCACTCTGGGTCTGTCAGGGGCAGGCAGGCTGCCTTCCTTTCTCCTGCTATCGCACTACCAGCCTCCCCAGGCTGCCACCAAACCTCATTTTCTCCCATCACCATTCTGTTTCTGCAGTTTCCTTTCTGTTATTCTTATATTATCGTCATCTTTTTCTTTTTCCCGCCTTTCCACTGGTTTGTGTTTTTCTGCTTGTCCCACACTTGCCCTAACCCCCTGCTCTCTGCCCGCCTCCCCCCATAAGAACTGCCATGAAATGACAGGAGCAGTTCAAATGTAATCAGAATATTCATTGCGATGTCATTTTATCAGGCTTAGAGTCTTGCTGGTAGGGAAGAGCATCCGGGTGTTGCCTTACGGGCTCAGACATATCATGGGGCAATATAGGGCTGCAAGCAGAGGTGGAGGAAGCTGTAGGTCTGGATTTGTAGTTCCAATTTCTGTAGGAGAAGCAGGAATACGGGTCCTCAGGTGTTCCTACATGACAGAGATGTCGAGTTTGCATTTCCAGTCATTTTCCCTTTCTGGATTGTTCCTAGATCACATTCATGTAGATCCCGTTGTTATGTAGGGCATGCCGATAAATTTTAAAAACTGTGCCCGATTGTTAGCATCTGTAAACAGCTGGCAGCATTAGCCCGTCTTAGCAAAGGCTTGCATGGCATCTTAGCTTACTCCCTGCATGACTGTAACCTGTGCCCTTCTGTAGACTGGGGCTGCCATACTGTGTCACCTGAAGGATGGCGTAACCCTATGCTCTGTGAGACAGGGAGAAATATTCCCACCCCCCCCCACCCCCACTGTCTTTGTGCACTATGAGAAATACCGAGTGGTGGTGATTACCTAGAGGTAATGAGTCTCACGGCTTTGGCAGATGAATCAGACTTTTTATTCCAGTACAAATACAGCTCTGGGCCAAAAACACTGATGTGCACAGACACAGAGGGGATGGGGAGGGCACCATTTGCAATGGAGGCATGCTGGGATTTTGTTCTTAAACTGCATTCCTAATGAAAACTTTGTTTTCTGAAAATCTGTCTGCTCAAGAGCATGTTCCAGTAAAGACTGTGCCAGGGAAAGCACAGCGAAAGCACCTGAAGTTACATGTGGTGAGTGAAAGGTATGAACAGCGAGGAGAAGTTCAAACCTGCCAGGATTAAGAACAGCAGACTGGCTGCATCCCAGGAAAAAAAAAAAACCCTGACGCTTCATCATCATTCTTCCCTCCTCACCCCCCACCCCACCTGAAAATCTCTCCTAAGGGTCTGTGCCGTTGTCCGCCCTCCTTTTGGAAGCCGTCATATACTAGTCCATAAATGTGCTACCAGATCACCCACCCCAAAGCAGGCTGCACACTTGTTTCTGTATGTGTGGATGCAATGGGGTACTCATTAGATGTAATTATTCTTACATGCAGTTGATTTGGAATTGTTAATAAAGAGCTGTTTATGGGTCAAGTTTCAAAATGCGCACCTCAGCATAAAGTCTGTGCGCACCTCAGCATAAAGTCTGTGTGCACCTCAGCATAACGTCTGTGCGCACCTCAGCATAAAGTCTGTGTGCACCTCAGCATAACGTCTGTGCGCACCTCAGCATAAAGTCTGTGCGCACCTCAGCATAAAGTCTGTGTGCACCTCAGCATAACGTCTGTGCGCACCTCAGCATAAAGTCTGTGTGCACCTCAGCATAAAGTCTGTGCGCACCTCAGCATAAAGTCTGTGCGCACCTCAGCATAAAGTCTGTGTGCATCTCAGCATAAAGTCTGTGTGCACTTCTAACATGCAGACTTTAGTACATCAGCTTCCAAAGGGAAATATTTCTCTTTCAAAACTGATTCATGAAAAGTATGTGCATTGATTTGCACTTGGTATTCGTGCTGATACTTTTTTCCATCAAAATATCCATGCATCCATAAGTGTATAAGTACAGTCTCCGCCCTAAACCTGCTACCAAATATTTCCCCCCCCCCCCCATACACATATACATTTATGCTTCTATCAGCCATACATGCATACTTACATGAAAGTGCATTGTGGGCTATTTTAAAACACTGTTGTTGTTAAGTGCTGTCGAGTCGGTGTCAACTCATGGTGACCCTCTGGATTGTTGACCTAAACTGTGTTCAGTCGTCAGTCAGGCGGCTCATTGTTGATAGAGTGACACCCATAGCTGCTGTTATTGTATCAATCCATCTCATTGCTGGCCTTCCTCTTTTGCGTTGACCTTATACCTTGCCAATTTAGTGGCAGTTACAGAAACATGGTTCACAGAAAACCATGATTGGGATGTAACTATACCTGGCTATACTTTATTCAGTAAGGACAGGGTAGGAAGAAGGGGAGGAGGAGTGGCACTATATGTAAAAACTACTATTAAAGCTTTGGAATTACAGAGCTTAAAAGGGAGAGAGGAGGCATTGTGGGTTAAACTAGAAAGAGGGAAAGAGAAATCTAATTGCATTGGTGTGATATACAGACCTCCCTCACAAGAGAAAGAGGTGGACAGAGAGTTAATTGAAGACATATGCAGCATTGCTAGGAAAGGGGAAGTGCTACTGATAGGGGATTTCAATATGCCAGATGTTGATTGGCACATTCCTGCTGCAGTATCATCTAGAAGTCAAGAGATCCTGGATTCTCTACAGGGAGAACTATTCAGGCAATTGCCTTGGTAACAGACCCCACACGTGAAGGGGCCATACTGGACTTGGTGCTTACCAATGGTGAAAGTGTTTCTGATGTTGTAGTCAAGATCATTTTGCATCCAGTGATCACCAGATGGTTTGGTTCAGTGTTAGGACTAGGGCTGTTAGAATCCATTCAAAGGTGAGGGTCTTAGACTTTAGGAAGACTAACTTTGCCAAGATGGGCCAATACCTCAGGGAGTCGTTAGTGGGAATGGGAACAACTGGGGGAGGTAGAAAAACAGTGGGCAAAACTGAAAGGGGATATTTTAAGGGCAACCAACCTTTTTGTTAAAATGGTAAATAAAGGTAAAAGGAAAAGGAGACCGCTATGGCTTTCGAAAGAAGTAGCTGAAAAAGTGAAGAAAAAGAGGGAGGCCTTCATGAAATACAAGAGATCAAAGAGAGATAAAGACAGGCATCTATATTTGGAAAAACTTAGAGAAGCTAGCAAAGTAGTCAGGAAAGCAAAGATTCAAAAAGAGGAGGAAATAGCCAATGCAATAAAATGGGGGGGATAAGACATTTTTCAGATATGTTAGTGAGAAGAGGAAGGGCAGAAGTGGTATTGTCAGACTCAAGGGTGAAGGGGAGGAATATGTAGAAGTTGGTGAGGATAAAGCGGAATTGCTTAACAAATATTTCTGTTCTGTGTTCACAGATGAAGAAACAATAAACACTATGGTCATTAACAGAGCTGCAGTCTACTACAACAAACAAACAATTAAAACAGCTCTACCTACTAACCCTCCATAGTATCAAAATCATCTGCATTAGAGAATATCTTATAAAATGGAAAAGCAAACCTCAGAACCCTCCGACACCTCCCACAGTTCACACAAAGTGAGCTCAGGTGTACAAACGAGGTTAAGTATATCAGTGGTTCGCTGATCCACACTTATCAAAATGATAGAAGTCATACATGTATTCATAAGACACTGATATTCACAAAACTCTCAATATACATTCCCATAACTAAATATATGGTCATCACATAACTATCACAAGATTATCTACCATATTTTAGCGCATATAACGCGCGCGGTATATGCTTTTTTTTCTTACTGCGCAACCCTCTCGTGCGGTATTTGCAAAGGCGCACTATACCAAAACTTTTTTACAGGGAGCCGCATTCAAGATATAAAATCTCTGCCACAAATTGTAACCAACGGTGAACTTTTTTTTTTTTTTTTTTATATTTTATTGAATATTATACTTATTTATACAATAAGTAGAAGAAATACAGGAAAATAGTAAATACAAGAAAAAAAATCCAAATCCAAACACATACATTATATAACAGTCCACATCATAAGGGGGAGTGGAGAATCCATCACATCAATATAGCACATCGATATATTTAACAAGAAAAACAAACAAAACCCATACCCGGAACCCCAAAATTCAATTTATACCTTTAACTACTATCCCTTCATCCGCATGAGACTCATGATTCTTAAGGAAAACAAGCAAATGAACAGGATCTACAAACCCATAACGTTTCCCTCGATGTTCCACTAGGCACTTGCATGGGAACTTTAAAAAGAAAGTAGCTCCCACTGCTAAAGTGCGCTCTCTCAACTCCAGAAAGGCTTTACGCCGATTCTGTGTAACACAGGACACATCGGGGAAAATAGTTATCTTTTGACCACAAAAAAGTGCATTCTTTTGTGGAAAGTATGCTTTCAATACCGAATTCTTGTCCATCTCTGTCAAAAAAGTAACAACTAAAGTAGCACGATTTAAAATATTATCAGAGGAGGACTCCAAGAATTCTGATATATCCAAACTAATGGGGGAGAGTGACTGAACCTGATCATCACCTCCCCCATTACCTTCCACTTTCTTTTTAAATCTCGGCACATAATACAAATTAGAAACCTTGATGACTTCAGGCTGATCAAATTTCAAAACCTCCTTTAAATATTTATGAAACAAAATCAAGGGAGAAATGTAATGTGTAAGTGGAAAATTTAGACATCTCAGGTTTTTAGACCTAGATGCATTCTCTAATAATTCCAACTGCCTATGTAAGTACAAACTATCTTTAACTACGGGAAGCGAATTTACCTGAGTACCATCAATTTTACTCTCTACCTGTTTCAAACGAGCATCAAAACCCAAAAACTGGTCATCATAATCAGAAAACTTAGCTATCGAGTCCCGAGTATATTCTTCTATTTGTGACAAGGTTCCGGTAAGGGCAACCTCGGTGCGGGTAACAACCGCCCATATATCTTTTAATGTTACCTCCTGTGGGGGCGAGGAGATGTCAACAACATCTCCTAGCACCGATGGAATTTTAAACACTTTAGGCATAGGAACAACCTTACGTTCAGGGCAGACCCGCTCCGAGGAGCCCGTCGGAACCAAAGTGACTCCCGAATCCAGGCCTACATTTCCCAAGACCTGGTCGAGAGACACAACTTGCTCGGACGGAGGGAGGGGCAAGGTAAAACCCCCAATCGGAGAGAAAGCTGGAGGAGACAAAGTACTCAGTGACGCTGAAAGCTCCAAACTACAGTTTTCCACCGACTGACGAATCAGGTGTTTATCCATCGGACCTTCCGATTTGGAAGCTTTCAGTGTGGAAACAGCCAATGCACTTTTCTTCCGGCGTTTCCCCATATCAAAGTAAGCACTCGCTCCAACAGCTCAAAAGCTCCGAAAAAGCTCCGAAGGGGCTCCAAAGGGGCGTGGCCTGCCCCTTTGGTCACGCCCCTTCGGGCACGCGCCCGCGACCGCGTTCCGCGGTGTAGCCCAGAATGAAATAGGGCTCAATCAGGTGCAATAATCAGCGCCGAGCACGCAGGCAGGATGGAATCGCCGGGTAGGATCACTCTCCACTCCTCAGACCCCGCGGTGTAGCCCAGAATGAAATAGGGCTCAATCAGGTGCAATAATCAGCGCCGAGCACGCAGGCAGGATGGAATCGCCGGGTAGGATCACTCTCCACTCCTCAGACCCCGCGGTGTAGCCTAGAATGAAATAGGGCTCAATCAGGTGCAATAATCAGCGCCGAGCACGCAGGCAGGATGGAAGCGCCGGGTAGGATCACTCTCCACTCCTCAGACCCCGCAGTGTAGCCCAAAATGAAATAGGGCTCAATCAGGTGCAATAATCAGCGCCGAGCACGCAGGCAGGATGGAATCGCCGGGTAGGATCACTCTCCACTCCTCCACCAACGGTGAACTTTAATGAAAACCAGAATATGACTGTAGAACTTTTATAGTTAAATGAGTAGTTACGTGTTTATTGTAAACCATTAAAAGCTGGAGACGTTCATTGATTTGAAAGGGCATTCACGATAAAACAATTCTCGAGCTAGTCAATCAGAGGCACATGCGCGATATAAGTGAGGGTGCGTAATGTGAGAACTTTATTACATAAAAGCCCAATTTCCGCGCATTATATGCAGGTGCGTATTATATGCAGGTGCGCGTTATATGCGCTAAAATACGGTAAACACATGTAATACAAAAAAGATCGGCATCTTAGCATGAAAAACTCCCAATTTTGAACAAGATGAGCATGTCATAACCCGACACTCGCTGGAACGTTCCTTCTGCGTTTCGCTTCTGCTGCTTCAGGGGAAAGTGATTCTATCGCACAATCGCTCTGATCCCACATGCCAGCAAGATTCTACTGAAGATTATTCAAAAGAGACTACAACCATACCTGGAACAAGAACTACCTGAAGTGCAAGCAGGGTTCAGGAAAGGGCGAGGAACGAGAGACATCATTGCGGATGTGAGATGGATCCTTGAAAAGACTAAAGAATACCAAAAGGATATCTATTTGTGCTTTATCGACTATAGCAAGGCTTTTGACTGTGTAAACCATGAGAAACTCTGGGCCACATTAAGAAGCATGGGTATACCAGAACACCTGATCGTTCTCTTGCGCAATCTGTACATTGATCAAGAAGCAACAGTTCGAACGGAACAAGGAGAAACAAAATGGTTTAAAATAAGCAAAGGTGTAAGACAAGGCTGCATACTTTCCCCCTACCTGTTTAATTTATATGCAGAACAGATCATCAGAGAAGCAGGATTGTATGAAGACAACAGAGGTGTGAAGATTGGTGGAAGACTCATCAACAACCTTCGCTATGCTGATGATACCACATTACTGGC
Organism: Ichthyophis bannanicus; assembly: GCA_033557465.1. NCBI lineage: Eukaryota > Metazoa > Chordata > Amphibia > Gymnophiona > Ichthyophiidae > Ichthyophis > Ichthyophis bannanicus. The sequence goes on along the minus strand of CM066042.1, from coordinate 43,083,260 downwards.
TGAAAGTGAAGATGATCTGAAACATTTGCTTCTCACAATCAAAGAACATAGTCTCAAAATGGGCCTGCACATTAATGTAAAGAAGACAAAGATCATGACAACTGGCATAATCAACAGGTTCATCGTTGAAGGAGAAGAAATTGAAATTGTGAACAACTTTAACCTACTTGGATCAACTATCAATAAAGAAGCAACAAGCAGTCACAAAATCAAACGACGCATTGCTCTTGGCAGAATGGCTATGAAAGACCTAGATAAGATTCTCAAGAGCAGAGATGTCTCTCTCCATACAAAGATTCAACTTGTTCAAGCCATGGTATTTTCAATAACATCATATGGATGTGAAAGCTGGACAGTGAAAAAGATAGACAGGAAGAAAATTGATGCCTTTGAATTATGGTGCTGGCGGCGAATACTGTGTATACCACGGACTGCCCGAAGAACAAACCAGTCGGTACTAGAGGAGATCAAACCTAAGCTTTCTTTAGAAGCTCAGATGACAAGACTTCGACTTTCATACTTTGGACACATCATGCGAAGAGAGAGATCATTAGAGAAAGATATTATGCTTGGCAAGATAGAAGGTCAATGCAAAAGAGGAAGGCCAGCAATGAGATGGATCGATACAATAACAGCAGCTACGGGTACCAGTCTGTCAACAATGAGCCGCCTGACTGAAGACCGAACACAGTTTAGGATAACTATCCAGAGGGTCGCCATGCGTCGACTCCGACTCGACGGCACTTAACAACAACAAAGATGGTATACCGAAGTGATAGTGGTGGCCGTGAGTTGGTTTGTTGGAAACGGCCTCTTTGGGCTGTGATATTTGTTGGAGGTTTCGCCTTGTGTATCTATGGACTCCTTTTGTAGAGATTTATATTATGTTCTTCTATAATGTGCTAGTTCACTTCCTGGAAAACCTTGTGTTAAGTAAATTTGCGCTATAGAAATACTGACACTTATCTTTAGTTGCAAATATTTTTTACTGAGACAAACAGTCCAGCATACAAATAGTTGTACTGTACATATCGCTTGAAGTTAACCAACCAAATATGTAACTATCCAACAACATTTACAGCATTTTACTTGGAGGACTATCAAAAGGGACTGCTGCTGCTGGAAAGAAAACTGTACTTGTAAGTATTTACTTCTGGGAAATTCTCTAAACATTGGGACAAAGGGAGCCAAGGAGCAGCCTAATGGTTAAAGCATTAGCTTGGGACCCAAGAGACCAGGATTCAATTCCCACTAGCACTCCTTGTGACCTTGGGTAAGTCACTTAACCCTCCATTGCCTCAGAAAAATCCAAGTTATCAATGTCCCTGTTTAATGTATATTACTAAGTTTAAGTTGCAATGTAAACTGCTTTGACTGAAATGATAAAGTGGTTTATAAAACCTGTTAAATAAAATTCTTTGCATTAAAGATGATTAATCTGTGTAATTTAGAATTCAGTTATTTGTTAACTCAGTCAGGGCCTAGTATCAGCAGAGAGCTTTTAGTTTAAATTTAATAACATAAGAACTGCCATAATGGGTCAGACCAAGGTCCATCAAACCCAGTATCCTGTTTCCAACAGTGGCCAATCTAGGTCACAAGTACTTAGCAGTTTCCCCAAAAGACAGAGGTTCCACAATGCTTGTATTGGGTTAAGCAGTGGATATTCTGGGTCCACTTTAATAATGGCTTATGGACTTTTCCTCCAGGAACTTGTCCAAACCTTTTTTTAAACCGGCTACACTAACAGCTTTTACTAAATCTTCTGGTAACAAATTCCAGAGTTTGATTTTGTGTTAAGTGAAATAATATTTTCTCTTACTAGTCTTAAATGGGTTACACTGTAGCTTTATTGCGTATCCTCTAGTCTTTCTTCTTTTTGATGTCATAAACAACCTATCTATGTTTATCCATTCCATTCTATTCATTAATTTATGGACCTCTATCATATCATATCTCCCCTCAGCCATCTCTTTTCCAAGTTGAAAAGCCCTAACCTTTTAAATCTTTCCTCACAGGGGTATCCTTCCCTCCCCTTTACCATTTTGGTGATTCTTCTCTGTACGTTTTCTGATGGTTTTATGGTTTTAGGCACTTGATATACCACCCTTTACTGTGTGTATCAGAGCAGTTTACAGATATATTCTAACAAGCACTGTTTTATTCTGCTATATCCTTTTTAAGATACGGCGATCAGAATTGCACACAATATTCACGGTGCGGTCGTACCATGGAACCATACAGAGACATTATAATATCCTTTGTTTTATTCTCCATTCCTTTCCTTATGATTCCTAGCATTCTATTTGCTTTCTTGGCCACTGCTGCACACTGGGTGGAGGGTTTCAACATATTATCCATGATGACACCTAAATCTTTTTCCTGGTTGTTGCCCCTAATGTGGAATCTTGCATTGTGTAAGCATACTCTGAATTGTTCTTTCCTTGTTAACATTAAATTTCATCTGCCATTTGAATGTGCAGTCTTCCAATTTATCAAGGTCCTCTTGCAATTTTTCACAATCTTCTTGCGTTGTAACAACTTTGAAGAATTTTGTCTCATCTGCAAATATGATCACCTCACTCTTTATTCTCATTTCCATGTCATTTATGAATATGTTAAAAAGCAGCGGTCCCAGCACTGATCTCTGAGGTATTCCACTATCCACCTTTCTCAACTGAGAAAATTGGTCATTTAGCGCTACTCTCTGCTTTCTATCTTTTAACCAGTTCCCGATCCACAATAGTACACTGCCTCCTATCCCATGACTTTCTAATTTCACCAAGAGTCTCTCATGAGGGAACTTGTCAAAGACTTTCTGAAAATCCAGATACACTATATCCACTGGCTCATCTTGGTCTTCTTGTTCATTCACACATTCAAAAAAATATAATAGATTACTAAGACAAGACTTGCCTTGGCAAAATCCATGTTGGCTTTCTCCCAGTAAACAATGACTAGCTTCAGCACAGTTTTTAATTCAAATTTAAAACTTAGTCAAGGGCCTAGTATCAGCAGAGAGCTTTTAATTTAAATCAAATCAGAATATAGCTTAGAATAGAAGGTAGCATAGGGTAAATATTCTTTGAGTAGAAACAAATAAATTATTTCTAGAGACCTTTACAAAGAGGCCTTCCAGTTAGGAGGCAAGAGATCTGTGAATCTGTGATAGATCAAAGGGGCAATTTGAAAGGCTCCTTGTATCAAATCAAGGGCTGTGTGAATCACCCAGGAAACTGTTAACAGATTACTGGGACCTATGTAGCAAGCCAGCCTTTATTAAGTATTAATTCCCTTCCACTCACCCTGACTCTCACCCACCCCAGGAATAATCTAAGCCTTATAGGCTCTTAGACCTATTAAAGGGGAAGAGGTGCTCAAATTCACTTTCAGGTTCAGCAGGTTATCCTCACCAGCAATAGGTTAATTAAAGCCGTGAAATTAATTAATCTTGAGGTGAACAAAGTCCCTTAAATGTATTTGAAATACTTGGATCAGTCCATATATCCCTAGTAACTTTAAACAACTTAAATAGCTAAACAAAACCTTAAAACTAAGATACAGACAGCAGTCCAGCAGTGAGATGGGGGCTATCCAGTCTTTTGCATTGAGTGTCACATGTACAATTTTCTCCCAGTTGGTGAGGGGTCTTAATGTGTGCACAAGGTGCAAGGAGCTCTTTGCCCTCAGGAAACAAGTCTGATCTCTGGAGGCTAGAGCAGCAGACTTGAGGACATAAGTAAAACAGAGAAGTACAAAGACGAGACCTACAGAGACGTAGTACTGAAGTCCCATCTCTAGTCTGGTAGCCTTTCAATTGCCATGAAGGAAAGAGGTCACGTAAAAGAAGAGCATCACCCTGGTGTGGCAGTAAGTGATCCTGTAGCTAGGACCTGTCCACCAAGAGATGTAAAACCCTCTTACATCAAGGAGGTTTCTCCAGGGCCATGTGCCAATGAGAGAAGGGTTAGGGCAGCCTTTATAATTGGCGAATCAATCATTAGGCATGTAGATAACTGGGTGGCTACTGGACGTGAAGATCGCATGGTAACATGCCTACCTGATGCAAGCATAGCACACCTCACGCACCACCTAGACAAGGTTTTAGATAGTGCTGGGGAGGAGTCTGCTGTCTTGATACATGCTGGTACCGATGACAGAAGAAAGTGTGGGAGGGAGATTCTGGAGGCCAAAATTATGCTTTTAGGTTGCAAGTTGAAATCCAGAACTTCCAGGGTGGCATTCTCTGAAATACTTCCTGTTCCACACGCAGGACCCAAAAGGCAAAAAGAGCTCCAGAGTCTCAATGCAAGGATGAGACAATGGTGCAAAGAAGAGGGTTTTGGATTTGATAGGAACTGGGCAACATTCTGGGGAAGGGAGGGGCTTTTCTGAAAAGATGGGCTCCACCTTAACTGGGATGGAACCAGACTGCTGTCATTAAAAGCTCACAAATAAAATAAATAAAATTAACCTTTTAAACTAGATACTGTAATAGGGGAAAACCGACAGTCACCCAAGAGCGCATGCGTCGGAAGGATATATCCTTGAAGGATACTAGCAAAAGAGGGAAATTAGGGCATATCAGCAGAGAGGTTCCAATAAAGATAAAAGTAAAGGAGGATGTAAGGGTCCAGGTTGGTGTAAGGCCCGCTGGAGACGCTCTATTCCTTGATGTGCACTGTAGAGTTTTTCTTTTGTTTCTTCAGAATCCAAATGGATCTTTCTGTTGTACTTTATTTCTGAATTTCTGATTCACTAACTCTTGCTTGTAGTGTATGTATTAATTGCATAAATAAAAAAAATAAAAGTATCACAGATGCCCTTAAGTACAGAGCTGAAAGATTCAAAATTACCCCTATCAACTGATAACCAGATTAATATGAATAAAATACAATGTCTAAAATGCCTGTATGCAAATGCTAGACGTCTAAAAAATAAGATGACAGGGCTGGAATATATAGCACTAAATGAAAGGTTAGATATGATTGGCATTTCAGAGACCTGATAGAAGGAGGACAACCAATGGGACACTGTGCTAACTGGATACAAACTATATCGCAATGATAGGGTAGATCAAATTAGTAGAGGGGTTGCACTCTATGTTAGAAATGGCATTGAGTCACATAGGATTAAAGTTTTGTAGGAAACAAAATACATTGTAGAATCTCTATAGATAGAAATCCCATGTAAAAAAGGGAAGATGATAGCAGTGGAGGTGTACTACAGACAGTCTGGCCAGAATGAGCAGATGGATGATGAAATGCTTAAAGAAAATAGGGAAACTAACAAAAGTTACAACACAGTAATAATGGGTGTTTTCAATTACCCTAGTATCAACTGGGTCAATGTCACAGCAGAACATGTTAGGGAGATAAAGTTTCTAGCTAAAATAAATGACTGCGTCTTGGAGCAGCTGTTCATGAACTGACAAGAGGAGAAGCTATTGTGGACCTAGTCCTTAGTGAAACACAGGATCTGGTGCAAGAGATAAAGGTTTGGGGGCCACTTGGCAATAGTGACCATAGCATGATCACATTTAATTTAATAAAAGGATGAAGGGCAGCAAGGAAATCTACAGTACTACCTTTTAACTTTCAAAAGGGAGACTATGATAAAATGAGGAATCTGGGTCAACCCAACACCCATGGGGAGGTGGTGGTGCTTCTGCAAGTTACTTGCCTTGTAATCTGAAGAGAAGCTCACTGGTTCAAAAGCAGCCAAGCTATGAAAAAAAAGTTAGTTGAGGTTTTTTTTATTTTCATTTGTCTGAAACCTCTAGCAACCTTTCAGCTATGTTTTTCATATGGGCTGCAATTAACAATATTGCCCTAAATGAACATTTACAAAAACAAAATGAAACAAAACAAAAGTTAATTAAAACAAAACAAAATAAAATGAAAATGCCTACAAATGAAACAGTAAACTAAATGAAACTAAATTGTTTTGCCTGCCTGCCCCTACTTTACCTACATCCAGCACCTCCTCTGACCCTTTTCAAATCCAAGCGGAAAACTCACCTCTTCGCTGCCACTTTAGGATCTTGACTCACCTGATCTCCTTTGTGTTTCCTTACCATTCCCCCTGGATGTCTACAGCTTCTATGTTGTCTGTCTTGACTAGATTATAAGCTCTGAAGAGCAGGGACCGTCTTTTACATGTGTCTGTGCAGCGCTGCATATGTCTTGTAGTGCTATACAAATGTTCAGAAGTAGTACAGTAGTAGTAATATTTTTTACCTGTGTGGGGGTAGGTAGAAAGCATGTGACAGAAAGAAAGCATGGAGATTTGAAAATGCAGTCTCTGTGAGCACTTCCACTCTCCCCTCCTTTCCTTTCTTCTTTTACGCTGGTAAAAGTAGATATGAACAGCATGCATACTTTTACCCATACCTGTGGAGGGGCACGTTATAGAATCAAAACATGCTTTATGTGGATAAACACTAGTTCATTTATGTGAAAAGCTATGATTGCCCCTAAATCGATTAAAAAATAAAAGAAAACATATATTTTTATATATAAAATGCAGTAAGGGAACCTACAGGCCCCTTGCCAAATTAGCATATGTCTCCACTAGGGGGCACATCTGATACAGGTTAGAGGAATGTTGTGTAATACAGCCACACCCCAATGGGTGATATGCAGAAAGTTCTAGATCAAGTCCATTGGGTCTCAATGAGGGGGTTCTTGCAAGAACTGTTGAGGGCCTTCAGGAAGGAAGAGGATTCCTGGGAGGGGGAATAAAGTGGAGCCCTTGCTCTGCTGGGGATTCTTCTTTCTGGTGTGGAGAAAAGAACATAAGGTCCAGGAGGGTCCGGTGTGTCTGCCACCTTGGAGGTTCTGCTACCAAGGGAACAGTGCAAGAGGAGCTTCTCTGTTAGAACTTCAGTACAGAAGGAGAGAGAAGAGCCCAGACAGTGAAGGATACTTCATCCTGTCCAGGGTGTTCTTCTCAAGTAGTGAGTCAGAGGGAGATATTAGGTTCAAAGGGGAGTTCAAGAGAGTGAATGAAAGTGACTAGACTTACCGGACAGGGTACATAAAGTCAAGGAAGGAGAGGCCTCTGCATGTCTATGAACAGATTAAGTAAAAGTTTAAATTTACTGAGTGGATCCCAGAAGAAAACATGCAGGTCACTACTCACAAGCACTTCTGTGATCAGCAGCGGCACTGTACTAACAAAGTAAGTATATATTTTTTTAAAATTTTCAATACATATGGATAACGTTGGAAACTAAACTCACTAAATGGCTAAAATTATCCATTTTAAAATAGGGTGTGGCTTGGGACGAGATGTAAGACTTTCTGCATTAGTATACACCTGCTAGACTATTATGTGACTAGCTCTAAACATTTTCAATTAGAAATCACCTTTTTGCTGTAATACTTTATTTGTATAGCCTGTATACCATCTCATCCAACACTTTAATGTGATCCTCAATAGCTCCTAACTTTTCAGACCTTGTAGCATAGCCCATTGTATTTAAGCAATCAATTATTTCTGTGTACTGTCTACTGTGCCTGTAACTTAAATTGCATATCAACCCTATCATTTGCAGCACTACCTACTGTATGTTCATAGTTCGTGATAGTCTATCTACTGCATTACTTGTTTTACTCACTGTGTTGCAATCTCATCTATTAGAAAACAATATATCCCACAATCACTTAGACTACCACTGACACCTCTCAGATTGTCTTACAAGATATCCTTATATACCATAGCGAACAGTCCAACTTGAAGACAACCCTTAGAAACCCTCTACTCTAAACTCAACAGCAAGTTAAAATGGCTCCTACTACCAATGCCTCAATCAGCATCCTACTTCTCATACTAGGATGGATAGCTGAATCCCTTGCCTTATCACACGCACCACAACAAATTCCAATCCTACAAAGACACACCCATAGAAAGGCAGAAGCCCCATATCCTCCCTTAAGAGTTGATATACAACCACGGCACTCGCACCTGTTACACATAGCTCTCCAAAATACCAAGAAAATCAAGCAACCGGAACCCCCACAAGCGCTAAACTGTGCCCTCATCAATGCTCGGTCAGTCCGTAAGAAATGACCAATCGTTACTGATTTAATATCTACTTACAACCTGGATATTCTCATGATAACTGAAACCTGGTTATCTGATTCAGATAACATAATCATCAACCAACTCCTACCCAACAACTTCGCCATCCACTCCCGCCATAGAGAGAACAAAAGAGGAGGAGGAGCCCTCATACTAGCCAAGACCGACCTGCATTTTTGCACAATAGACTCTACAAGCTCAAACAACCTAGACATTCTTTCCATCGCCAATGATCAATCTTCCATCAACCTTCTTTATAGAGCACCCTCACCCTCCTCCGACGATCTTCCCAACATTTTAGACTTAGCAGCCAACTCAGTCCAACACAACAAACCAAATTGGTTATTAGGAGACTTCAATCTCCCTTCTCTGCACGCCAGCCATGCCTCAGCCCTCCTAGAAGCAATGGACGAATTAGGATACAAACAATTAATCAGAAGTCCCACACATACAAAAGGGAACACCCTTGACATGATTTTTGCTCCTCTATCAATGTGTGAATCAAACAACGATCTTGTAACAGCACTGATCCCAGTATCATGGTCAGATCACAAGTTAATTAACTTCATTATTCCCATAAACCCTAACACCACGCATAACAGAACCTCTAACAACTCCACAAAGACAACATCTCGAAGTTTCCGAGCTTTCAACAAAGAACTCATACTTGCAAAATCTAACCCTCTCTACAATGACACTACTCTTAATCTGGAAAACCTGATTGCATCATGGAACAACAACCTCAGCTCTATTGCACAAAAATCACATGATAGCAAGACCTCAAGCAACAGAAAACATACACCATGGTTCTCTCCTGATCTGCGGACCTCCCTCTTATACCTTCGAAAACCCGAGAAACGATGGCATAGATCTCGCTCCACAGATGACCAGACAGCCTACAACACACAACTCTCATAGTTTCAAAAAATATGTTATATGTAACTAAACATGTATATAGTTAAAATATTGTTCCATGTAAAGTATACGGAAATATACTAATTTTTGTTTAATGTAAACCACCCCTGATCTCTGGAAGGGGCGGTATAGAAGAAACTGTTAAATAAATAAATAAATAAAACTCTCGACCCACAGAAAAGCAGTCCTGATAAAAATGAAACAATTCCACACTGATACACTCAAAAGATCCCTAAATAAACCACGGGATCTTTTCAACTTAGTCAAATCCCTATCGAAGGAACCATCACCATGTCCTCCTGAGGAGATCCACCCACAAGCCTTCGTGGACCATCTACAATCAAAACTATTACAAACAAACAAAATCGCTGCCTTCAAGCCACAAGACACCACCTGCCTAAACTACCTCTCAATGTTCTCCACACCACCCAAGAAACATGTGGAAGATACCATTGCGGCCATCAACACCACCACTGCTCATACTGACCCTTGTCCAGCTTACTGGATAAAGAATTTACGCAGTGACATCAGTCCATTAATCACAAGAATGTTAAGACTATCGTTCACAACGGGATCCTTCCCCTCAGCACTCAAACAAACTTCAATTAGACCTCTTCTAAAAAAAACCAAGCTTAACCCCAGTAAAGTGGAATCATACAGACCCATAGCTAGCATACCATTTCTAGCTAAGATATTTGAAAAGGAAGCACAACAACAAATACAAGACCACATCAACACTGCATCCCCACTAGAACCCCATCAACATGGCTTCAGGGAGTTCCATGGCTTGGAAACCCTTCTTATCTCCCTTCTCAATAATATCATCACTTGTGTTGACAACATCCACCAAGGTTGTGTACTTATCTTCATAGACATAGCTGCAGCCTTCGACTCGGTACACCATGGCCTGCTCATAGAACGCCTAAAAGAAAAAGGCATTAACGGCCTCGCCCTTGATTGGTGCAGATCATACCTTGAAGGAAGGTGGCAGCAGGTAAGATCAAGATCAACAAAATCAGAGCCCTTCCACCAAGATCAGGGCGTTCCACAAGGCTCATCATTATCATCTCTCATGTTTAACATTTACGTACAACCTGTCTGTAACATCATCAGATCTTTCAATGTTCAATGTCAGATATACGCCGATGACATCCTTCTCTACATGCCATTCTCCACAAAGCAAATGGACCTCTCACCTCTCATTGAATGTTTTGATGCAGTATCAGAATGGTTTCTATCTCAAAACCTCCGTATTTAACACAAGAAAACGGAGGTACTCTTCATCACAAAAAATCCGAATTTTACCCCACCACCTCAAATAAAAGTGAGAGAAGCTGAACTCCAAACGAAATCTACAATTCGATACTTAGGAGTCACACTAGATCAACACTTGGACATGAAGCTACACATATCCCACATTGTCAGAGCCGTATATTTCAAGATTCGGACACTCAAACACCTCCGATCCTTATTGGACCCAAGTGATTTCCGGACTGTATACCAAGCTCTTATCCTACCCCACTTTGATTTCGCCAATGCCATTCTCCAAGGTCTCCCACAGTCTACCTTGAATCCTCTACAACTTGCCATGAACGCCGCTGCTAGATTTCTATCTGGAGCATCGAGATATGACCACATCACGCCCATCTTAATTCAGCTCCACTGGCTCCCAACACACGGAAGAATACTATTCAAGACTCTGATACTTACCTTTAAAGCAATCAACGGCATAACCGCTTCATCACTAGTTAATCTAGTTCAGCCCACTCCGCCTAACAGATCCAGAAGATCCACATCTACAAACACTCTAATTATCCCAAGTGCATCAACAAAATGCACACTAACAACATCAAACAGGGCATTCAGTTGTTATGCTCCCAAGTGTTGGAACGCATTACCACCAGGAATCCGAGCCATTACCGATCTCACACAATTCAGGAAGGCACTAAAACACTACTTATTTATTCAACATTACCAGATCAACCATACTCCACCATAGCCACACCCCTTCCTCTAGAAACCTTTGTATATTAGTCCCTTTTCTTAATATCTTCCCGTAGGTTCATAATCCATTATTCAAAGCTTACTGTTACATATGTAAATAGTTGATGTGCATGTTTCCCCTAAGTTATCCAAGTTGTATTACCCTGTTCTCTGTAAAACCTAACGTTTGTTCATTATGGTTCGTTGTTCCATGTAAACCGCGCTGATACTAAATAGTGCGGTATATAAGAAACTAAAATAAATAAATAAAATAAGATTTCCATTCAGCGATGAAATTTGGCCACTAAGCAGATAACTTATGCATTTAACTGCAAATTCATAGATGGCAGGAACATCTTTAAACAGCTATACATGGATTTTCGTGATCCTATGTATGCTTTTAGGATCACTGAAAACCCATATAACTGTAAATGGATAACTTAACATTTAAAGATATGTGGTGCCCATGCTGCTGAAAATTGACCTTGTGTCTTTTTGTCAAATTATCAAAGTTTTTCAGTACCCTATTCATTTTGGAGCAACATAATCTGGCATGGACTTGCCCGTATTTCGGGACCAGAGGAATATTTCCATAGACCTCAGAGCCTTTTCCAGGGTCTCTCTCTTCTTCCTTGCCTCATTTTCCTCATGCCCACATTGTCTCTCTTCTCTTTTTCTCTATCTTTTTATGTTTTTCTTTTTCTCATCCATCTTTATCTTTTTAGCTCCTTTCTTTGTCTCCATCTCCCCCCCCCCCCCTTCTTTTTTCTCTATCTTCAATTTTGTCTCTTGGTTGTTTTTTTTTTTTGCCTCCCTCCCTCTCCACACCTTCCCTTCATCTGTCTTCCTCTCTGCTTCTTGTCCCTTCCCTCTCTCTCCTTGTGGAAACATAATCCCTGTCTGGAATTAGAACCAAGACCTGGCACTTCCCTTGAGAGGGACAGACCTGCTGACGGCCTGTGGTCGCTCCCAGAAATATTTCTTCTGTTTTGATTCAGCTGCTCGTGGGACAAGTGTTAGATATTCAAATATTTGCTTTAAGACAGAATGACATTCTTCTCTATATTAGCCAATTTGTATTGAATTAGTCAGATGCTGATCCCCTGGTTGCATTAGACAAATATTCATAGCCAGGAATGTTACCTGCAGCATTCCCCCAGCACGGGGGCACGAGACATGTCACAGCAAAGAAAGGATGAGGTCTGTCAGAAACACACAGCAAGAGAGGAGGAGGAGAGAGGAAACGGCAAAGGGTAGACATTGAGAGCAGAAGTGATAGTGAAGGAAAGCAACAACACTAGGCACTTTACGAAGCAACCAAAACCTATGCAAGCAACACATTCAGGGTCAAATTTACTAAAAAGAACTTCCACATACTGTGCATTAACCTGTCCCAGTTATGCAATGAGACTTATTCACTGTTTATGCACATTAAAAGCATTAGTGCATACTCATGCAATAGCACAAGTTAGTAAACTAGCCCTCCATGCTGTGGTTCTCAACTCAGTCCTCAGGACAACCTAGGCAGAAGGGTTTTCAGGTTAACTTCGATGAATATGCATGCGAGAGATTTGCGTGCACTGCCTCCATTGTATGCAGATCTCTCTCATACATATTTATGGTGGTTATCCTGAAAACCTGACTGGCTGGATTGAGAACTCCTGCCTCAGTGCTATCTTAGCAAACTTACTGAACTACTGCAGGACTAACTAACTAACTAACTAACTACCGGCATTCAACCGGCAGCAAGTCTATTGATGACAGGCCACACGACAAGTTCTGCAAAATGTCCTAGAATGCAGATTGGAAAACAGTATAAGCTGGACCGCTGAAGATCCCTCAATAGAAAGTACAGCCTAGTGGAATACCTCACCTGAGTTACACACACAAAACACAGCAGACGCTCACTGAATTTAGACTAGGGCACCACACGTTAGAAAACGAAACATGCAGACAAAAGCTGGATTAGAAAGCACAAGAAGAGTCACTTTGCAGGCAAACAGAACTGTACTAAACTGGGGAGAGTCCTTCTAGTTTTGCCATACCCTCCCTCCCTGATTCTCTTCCTTCTGCCATTACTGTCCCTCTCTCCCTAGGTTCCCCCCTTCTGGGAGAGGCACAGGGCCTGTGGTTGGGCACTGACTCATAGAAGTCATGCTGAATTCCTTCTGTCATTACTGCTGCCACAAGATGTCTAATGGCAGTAGCCATCTTGTTTCCTTCACTCACACTCTACTGGTGAAGAAAGGGAACAATAAAGCCTGAATTTAAATCCTACTTCTCCTACCGATGCTCCTTGTGACTCTCGACCAGGGGTTCTCAGCCAGGGATATACCTAGTCAGTCAGGTTTTCAGAATAACCACAGTGAATATGCAGACAAATCTGATGGATTTCTTTGACTAGGTAACCAGAGAATTAGATCAGGGGAGAGCACTAGATATGGTATACTAAGATTTCAGCAAGGCCTTTGGCACTGTTCTGCATCAGTGACTTATAAATAAACTGAGTGCCCTGGGGATGGACCTTAAATAGAAATTACACTTACCTGGTAATTGTAGTTCCTGGAGGGTCCAGTTTAGTCCTCCACATCCGGGTAGTGCACCTCTTCCTGCAGCCAGGAGACTGGACCAATCAAATTCTTTAGATCATGGAATGTATGCTGCTGGAGCTCCCATCAGGCCCCCAGTGAACTAATACCAAAGCAAACTCAAAGAAGGAACAGGTAAGCAACATAAAATAAACAGACTTATGCCCCCTTAAACCACTGGACCCCCTCCCCAAACGAGAGAGTCAGAACCTTGTACCTTGCTTCAGCCCCCTTTACCTGGAGCCACTGAGACACTGCAGCACAGAGAATGAAAAAGGTACTTACCGAATGAAGAAAGTGGAAAGTAGCCGCAGTATGAGAAGAGAAAGTGCATCACTTTCCCGAACCGTTGTCCCACCAAGGTAGCGCGCCAGATTAATAAAAGACACTTCTGAGACTTTTGGGTGGGACGGAGGACTAAACTGGACCCTCCAGGAACTACAATTACCAGGTAAGTGTAATTTCTATTTCCTGAGCGGTCCTCCAGTTTAGTCCTCCACATCCGGGATGTAACAGAGCAGTAATCAACGGGGGGGACCATTCCAACCGGCGCGCAGTACCGCCGAACTGAAACAAGAATCCCGAGACGCCTGAACATCTAACCGGTAATGTCTACTAAAGGCATGGAGAGAAGACCAAGTAGCCGCTTTGCAAATATCTACTGGCGGAACCAGACTGCACTCCGCCCAGGAAGCCGCTTGCGCTCTGGTGGAATGGGCACGTAAACCCAACGGCACAGGCCGACCGCGCAACAAATATGCCGAGGCGATAGCTTCCTTAATCCAGCGTGAAATGGAGGACTTTGCCGCCGCCTCCCCCTTTCGAACTCCACCGAACAGGACAAACAAACAATCCGATTTACGGAAACTTTCGGAAACCTTCAGATACTGTTGCAGAACCCTGCTCACATCCAACCGGTGGAGGCCGTCGTCGGCGCCCGTAGACTTGTCTGAATGGAAAACCGGCAGAACAATGGACTGATTTAAATGAAACGGCGAAACCACCTTCGGAAGAAAGGAGGGCACTGGGCGAAGAACCACCTTATCCCGAGAAAACGACAAGAAGGGAGTCCTACAAGACAACGCCTGTAGCTCCGAAATCCGCCTCGCTGAGCAAATGGCCACGAGGAAGACCGTTTTCAGGGTTAAGTCCTTAACTGATGCGTGACGTAGCGGCTCAAAGGGCTGCCGAACCAAGGCTTGCAAAACCAAATTCAAATCCCAAGGAGGAATAGTCACTCTGCACGAAGGGCGCAACCGAAACACGGCCTTAAGAAAATGCTGCACATCTGCATGAGCCGCTAGAGAGAGATCGTGTATCTTACCACGATAACACGCGAGAGCCGCCAGCTGAACCTTTAGGGAGCTTGCGGCTAGGCCCTTGTCAAACCCGTCTTGTAAGAAACTGAGAATTACGGCAACTGAAGCCGTCGCCGCCCGAATATTATGTGACGAACACCAATCCTCAAAAATACGCCAAATGCGGACATATGTAAGTGATGTAGAAGTCTTCCTGGCTCAAAGAAGCGTGGCAATAACCGACGGAGAATAGCCCTTCTTTCTCAACCGAGCCCTTTCAATGACCAAACCATAAGCGAGAACCGATCCACCTGAGGCATGCTCAAGGGCCCCTGAACTAGTAGGTCTCCGAGAAGAGGGAACTTTCATGGACTCCCGTCGAGAAGGCGCACCAGGTCGGCATACCAAGGACGCCTGGGCCAGTCTGGAGCCACCAACAGGGCCCTTCCGCGGTGCGCTTCGATGCGTTGGACCACTCTTCCGATCAACGCCCATGGAGGAAACACATACAGGAGGCCGGACTCTGGCCACGGCTGGTTGAGGACGTCGATTCCTTCGGACATGCGTTCTCGCCGCCTGCTGAAAAAATGACCTGTCTTCGCCGACTGGAAGGTCGCCATGAGATCCATGATCGGAGGCCCCCACCGACGAACTATTTGCGCATAAATCTGCGGATGCAACTCCCACTCTCCGGCGTCCACCCGGACTCTGCTGAGAAAATCCGCCATCACATTGTCTTTTCCTGCGATATGCACAGCCGAAATGGCTAGAAGGCGTATTTCCACCCACTCGAAGAGGCCCTGTGCCTCCTCCTCCATGGCTACGCTTCCTGTGCCGCGTTGTCGATTGATGTATGCCACCGCCGTCGCATTGTCTGACAGAACACGCACTGCTTGATGTAACACCATTGACTCGAAGGCTCGCAGCGCTAGTCCCACCGCGCGCAACTCGAGCCGGTTGATCGTCCACTGTAGCTCCCGTGCCGACCAAGTTCCCTGAGTGTAACGACCCTGACAGTGGGCTCCCCAGCCCGCTAGACTCGCATCGGTTATGACTGGTAACCAATTCGGCTGTTCCAGAGGCAGCCCCGCCTGAAGGGACCGTGGGCAAAGCCACCACTGCAACGCCCGACGCACCCGCCTCGGGCAGGGCAATCGGCGACTTAGCGAGTCTGTCTGATTTGACCAGCGACGTAAAAGAGCTCTCTGTAGCGGACGCATATGAAACCTGGCCCAAGGAACGACATCTATGGTCGCCGCCATGGTGCCCAGCAGGCGGAGATACCACCAGGCCAACGGAGCGGGAATCGCTAAGAAGGCCCGAACTAGACGCCGCAAGGCTTGAGCACGTCGACACGGTAAAGATACCAAACCGCTGTCCGTGTCGAAACAGACCCCGAGATACTCGAGCATTTGAGAAGGCTCCAAATGACTCTTCTTTGCATTGACCACCCAACCTAAGCTCTGCAGAAAGCGTACGACCTTGGCCGTCACCTGTAAGCTCTCCGCAGCAGACTTCGCTCGAATCAACCAGTCGTCGAGATAAGGGTGGACCAGAATACCGTCCTTTCGCAGCGCCGCTGCCACCACCACCATTACTTTGGTGAAAGTGCGGGGAGCTGTTGCAAGGCCGAATGGTAACGCTTGAAACTGATAGTGGCCCCAAGGGAAGGCGAAGCAAAGAAACTTCTGATGAACCGGCCTTATAGGAATATGGAGGTAGGCCTCCGCCAAGTCTAGCGAAGTCAGAACTCCCCTTGTCGCATTGCCACTATGACGGACCTGAGAGTTTCCATCTGAAAGTGCGGAACTCGGAGACAACGATTCACCCCCTTGAGATCCAAGATAGGACGGAGAGAACCGTCTTTCTTTGGCACCACGAAATAAATGGAGTAACGACCTACCCCACGCTCGGGTTCTGGAACAGGAATAACCGCCCCCAAGTCGAGGAGCCGGTCCAACGGAGAGCGAATGGCCAGTTCTTTTAACGGACCCCGGCTGGGCGATAGAACGAAGGAGTCTCGGGGCGGAAAGGCAAACTCCAGTGCATAACCCTCTCTGACTATCTCTAGCACCCACTGATCGGATGTTATTTGGACCCAAGAGGGAAAAAAATCCCGAAGGAGACCCCCGATGACGAGATGTCCCTCCCGGGCCCGCCTCGCTTCATTGTGGTTTGCGATTAAATGAAGAGGTGGAAGAGGAGGCTGTAGCTGAGAAGCCTCGGCCCGCTCCCCGGAAACCTCGAAAAATATGGGACCATGATCCGAACCTGCCCCTCTGAGAACTCCAAAGGCGGGAAGAGCGGAATCTTCGAAAGTCTCTGAATTGACCTCGAGAAGTTGGCAAACCTCTACCTAACTTAGGTTTATCTTCCGGTAGCCTACCGCCCTTAGACTCCCCAAGGTCCTTCACCAACTTATCTAGATCATCTCCAAACAATAAGCGACCCTTGAATGGCAGCTTGCTGAGACGAGACTTGGACGAGCCGTCAGCCGCCCAATTTCGCAGCCAGATGGAGCGGCGCGCCGCTACCAGGGAAGCCATACTGTTAGCTAAGGATCTGATCAAATCATAATGGACATCAGCTAAGTAGGCTGATCCCGACTCCAACCGCGTCACTTCGAGTAAAGCTTGCTGATTGAGAAGAGAATTCTGACGCAAATGCTGAGCCCACCGTAAACAAGCTCTAGCTATCCACGCCCCGCATATGGACGCTTGCAATGACAAGGCATTGGTCTCAAAAGCCTGTTTCAAAAGACCATCCACCTTCCTATCCTGAGTATCTTTTAAGGCGGCACTTCCCTCAACCGGGATTGTCGTCTTCTTGGTCACTGCCGACACTGCCGCGTCTACCCGAGGAGACTTGAACTTATCTTTGTCCTTGTCCGCTAACGGATACAGACGGTTCATTGTCCGAATACCTTTCAAACCAGACTCCAGCTGATCCCACTCAGTTTGAATCATTTGATCCACTACTCTATGTACCGGAAACACCACCTGAGATTGTCGAACCGCCTGAATGAGCGGATCCTCTAAAGCTTCCTCCTCCACAGACTGCGCCGAGGCTATATTGAGGGTTTGCAGGGCTTCCGTAATCAGGGGCACCAGCTCCTCCTTTCGGAACACCTGAATAATCCGAGCCTGATCCTCAGGCTCCGGAATTTCACCTTCCTCTAAGTCGTCGAGCAGATCCTCTGCGTCCACTGCCGCTTCAGACTCCAGCCACTGTAGGTCTTCCGGTTACAACTCCAGGGACCGCAACCTTTTAGGAGGCCTGGGCGTAACCCGCCCGGACCCCTCCGTTGTGGGCAGCGTCAGAGGCAAAGCAGCGGAGAAAGGTTCAGGTAACTTACCCAAGCGCCCCAGTTGGAAAGTCTGATGCATAATCAGCACGAAATCAGGGGAAAAATCAGCCAACGAAGAAGACGACTCTGGCCCTTCTACAGGAAGCGCAGAAGCCAACCCCTTTGAAGAACCAGGATCTGGGGACAGTACCCGGAGAAGGAGTCCCCTCAGCAGACGAAAAAGGGACTACAGGATCTGGCCGCGCCTGGCCTTCCACAGGCTGTTCTGCCTGAGAGGCCACCGCAGCACAGGCCTTACAAACTCCTGACTCTGCAGCTATACTCTTACGAGACCCGCAGATCACGCATTGCGGTCTCGACGCCATAATGGAGAACTAAGAACTCCAGGGAATAAAAGTGCAGAGCTGGGGGGAACCACGTGACGCATGAGCGGGTGAGACGTATCTCTCCTTGCTCCGGGGCTATCTTGCCTTCCTATTGATCTTTGACCCCCCCCCCTTGGCTGTAACCCCCCCAAAGCATTGGGGGTGATACCGCACGATTTGCTGCAGCTGTAGATCAACTTACTACTCTCCGCAATGCCTCTCACAGCCAGGAAGGAGCGGGAAAAGGTGGCGAAGTCGGGGGTGGCCTCCGCCAGCAAGATGGCATCCTCCATGATACAGCCGCGATCGCCGGATGCGGAGAGCGTGGAATCGAGCTCGGAGGAGCTAGCGAAGGAGGTTGCTAAATTCCTGGAGCCGAAATTTGACTGCATTCTGACCAAGCTCGAGGCTGTCGGAGAGACCCTGGCTGATTTTGGCCAACGGGTTGAAGAACTGGAGCATCGGGTGTCTGCGATTGAGGAGGCCGAGGGGCTGCAGACACGTGAGCACACTGCTATGCAGAAGACTATTGAGGCCCTAAAGGAAAAAGTGGATGACTTAGAAAATCGTTCCCGCAGGAACAATCTGCGGTTAGTGGGCATTCCTGAAGCACACACTGAAAACTTGCTACAGGCGCTGGTGGAGTCTTGGCTGCCCAAAGAGCTTGGGTTGGAGCAGCTGGTGGGAGAACTAAGAGTTGAGCGGGTGCACCGCATTGGGCCTAAGTCGGAGGCTCCACAACGACCCCGGGTTGTGATAGCTCGCATTTTGAACTTCCAGCACAAGTGGCAATTGCTCCAGGCATACCGCAAAAAGCGTTCACTGATGCTGGACAATCACAAAGTCCTCATTTTTCAGGACTACTCGGCCTCTGTAGCGGCAAAGCGTAAGGAGTTTTCCCCCTTTTGCTCTACTTTATTCCAGCGACAACTGCGGTTCACACTAGCATTCCCCGCGACGCTACGAGTGTTCCATGAGGGGAAGAATCATGTTTTCAACAATGTGGCAGCAGCCCGGAAGTTTGTGGAGGCCTTAGGGAGCCCGGTGTCTTCGACTTGAAGGGACATCTGCCACCTGGCATTACCTTAGTGTTACATTGGCCTATTTGCCAGGTTTGACTAGTGCAGTGGCTTTGGCATGCTGATAACTGGGTGATTTCCGAATTGCTGAGCCTGGAGGAGACATCGCGTGGCCATGCGTTTCTCACATGCAGTTTGGGACTCTCTCTGCTATTGTGGGGCTTGTTACGAGATATGTGGTGGGTGGTGGGTGGGGGTATTGTATATATTTCTTTGTTTGATCGTTATTTCTGAAGGTTTATTCTTGTGTTAATGGGGGGATAACATTATAATTGCCAGTGCCCTTCTGGGAGGTGAAGCAGATGTAGTTTGCTGCGAGATAGATGAGGTCCGGTGCAGAGTCCACTGTAGGATCGCTGGTTTGAATGGGGACTGTAGTGGATTTAGTTTGTCTTGGGTGGGGGAGGGGGTATATTCATTGACCGTTGAGATGTGTCTTTGTGGGGGGGGGGGCGAGATGGCCCTGTGGCGCACAAGCAGTGGGCCCCGAGCCTGGCGCAGTTAGCCGGGCGTGCTGCTGGGCATGTTTTACCTTGGGGGTGGGTGGTGGGGAGGGTGGGAGGGAGGGGGGAGGGAGGGGGAGGGGGGTGGGAGCTCGGGGATGCATGGAAGGGTGTGCGGGGGGTTCAGTGGGACTACTTGTGTGAATGTTCGGGGATATATGTGAGGGGGGGTAGGTATGCAGTACAGACAGAGAGTGAATGTGTTTTATGGTGGCTATGGGTTAGCAAACCACAGCGCTTATTATCCAAACACTCATACACCTGGAGGGAGAGACTGATGTTTGACTGTTCTGAGTCGAGGCTGGGCGACTTGGGACGTTGGTATGCATGGGAGTCCTGTTGGATGAGACGTTCATGGCATGAGCTGAATGAGTGATGATCTACGTGTCGTTTCTTGGAACGTAGGGGGGCTGAACACGCCTGTAAAGAGGACGAAAGTGCTGCAGGCCCTGAAGAAGGGACATACACACATAGCTTTGCTACAAGAAACCCACTTAACTGCGGTTGAACACACTAAGTTAAAGAAAGATTGGGTGGGGCAGGTATATGCCGCTTCTACGAAGGTAAAGAAGCGTGGAGTGGCGATTTTGGTGAAAAGAGGTTTAACGCTGGAGGTGATTAGAGAGGAGGCGGACCCGAATGGGAGGTTCCTCTTTTTGCATGCCAAGATTCAGGGACAAGAGCTACTCCTGGGAAACATCTATGCCCCAAATACATATGATCACCGGTTTTTCCAGTTACTCCTGGGGAAAGTGTTAGGGGACCCGACGATACCTTTGATACTAGTGGGGGATTTTAACTGCCCGCATGACCCACTTTTGGATAAATCCGCTGGTGGGGTTTCTCCTGGGGCTTGGCGTAATAAAGGGGTAGCATACCTGTGTAAGTTGGGGGGCTTAGTGGACTCCTGGAGGGTCTTGCATGGTGGTGAAAAAGACTATACACACCTGTCGAGAGCACATCAAACCTGGTCCCGGATTGATTACATCTTGATTTCGAGAGCGAACTTGGGAAAAGTGGTCAAAGTGGAAATTGATCCTATTGTAGTGTCCGATCATGCTAAGGTGGTGTTGGATTGGAGAGGAGGATCTCAGCGAGGAGCCCGTTGGGCATTCCCGGGGCACCTCTGGCAAAATGAGGCTTTCCGAGCCTATTTGATCCGCCAGTGGGAGGAGTATCTTCGTCGGAATGACACCGGAGAGGTGGATGTAATGACCTTCTGGGAGGCTGGGAAAGCAGTGCTCCGGGGACACATTATAGCGTATGTTGCGAGGGAGAGGAGGCGATTGGACGCGCGGCTCATGGAGTTATCGCGCCAATTATGGGAGGCAAAGCGAGCGGCTGTGGCTCGACCGCAGCTCCTCGCGGCATATTTTGAAGTGCAGAGAGCTCTTAATGAGGTGCTTCATGAGCGTGCAGTTCAGTCGCTACAGTATTATCGCCACCAATTATTTCGCTTTGGTGATCGGTCGGGACGTCTATTGGCGAGACTAGTTAAACGTAGAGGAGGCATTCAGGGGGTGACTCGGGTCCGGGACAATCAGGGGGTGCAGCAGACTGACATGCCAAAGATTGTGCAGGTGTTTAGCCAATATTATCAGGATTTATATACCCCAGACGCGGAGAATAGAGAACAGGAGAGTGCGTTTCTTGCAGCCGTGTCTTTACCTCGAGTGACGGAGGCTGAGCTTCAGGCTTTAAATGCTAGGATAACTTGCGCAGAAATCCAAGCAGTGATAAAGAAAGGGAAAGCACATAAAGCTCCGGGCCCCGACGGATATGGTGCAGAGTTTTATAAGATATTGATGCCCCATATTGTGCCTACTTTGATGGCAGTATATCAAGAAGCGCAGGAGCGAGGTTCCTATCCGCGAGATATGCGAACGGCGGCCATTACTATCATACCAAAAGAGGGCCGAGATCCGGAAGACCCTGCATCTTATCGCCCCATTTCTTTAATCAACTATGATATGAAAGTGGTGGCCTCGGTCCTGGCGGCCCGGCTACAAGAGGTTTTGCCCCGGCTCGTTGGTGTCCATCAATCGGGTTTTGTTAAAGGACGGGATGCTTTTACTAATATTAGTAGGGTACTTCTGGGCATGGAACATTGTCTGCACCAAGGGGCGCCTCTTCTCCTGGTGAGCCTTGACGCCGAGAAGGCCTTCGACAGAGTGTCGTGGGCTTATATGTTCGAAACGCTCAAAAAATTTGGCTTTGAGGGTGCCTTTCTTTCATGGGTGAGAGCGTTATATGCGGGACCGTTGGCGTGTGTGGCCAGTGGGGGAACTTCCTCGGTACCATTTGAATTGCGCAGAGGTACTCGTCAGGGTTGCCCGCTGTCGCCCCTCTTATTTGTTCTGCAGTTGGAACCTTTACTTCTGGCTCTTATCGCGGAGCCTGAGATACACGGGATTGAATGGCCGCATGGGGGAATCAAGGTCAGCGCGTTTGCCGACGATATGCTTTTGTGTTTATGTGACCCTCAGCCTTCACTGGAGTGCGCTTTGGGAGTGATTCAGAATTTTGGCTCGTTCTCAGGGCTCCGGATTAATCTTAGTAAATGTGTCGCGTTAGATGTAGGGGGCCGGGCGCGGAGACAATGGCGAGGGTTTTTTCCTTTGCATTGGGCGAATGGGGAATTTCGCTATTTGGGGATTCAGATACCAGATCAGATCTCCCGATTATATGATGTCAATATCCGCCCCATGATGCAGAGATTGGCGGCGGTACTGCATAAGTGGCGAGATCTTCCTCTCTCGCTCATGGGGCGGCTGGCTTTGTTTCAGATGATGGAGGTGCCCCGTTGGATATATCTATTACGCCATTTACCTTTGTGGCTGTTGCGGCGTGATGTCATATTGTTTCAGCGCTATCTTAGACAGTTCTTATGGCGTGGTAGGAAAGCAAGAATCCCGCTTACGGTCTTGATGAGTAATAGGGAGGAAGGGGGACTCGGACTCTTCTCGATCCGGGATTATAATTTTCTTGCTTTGTTGCGGCCATTGCGCAATCTGATCCGGGGTGGGGAGGGAGCCCTGCCATGGGGGTTGATCGCGGCACTATCGGCGCCCTATCATCCGGCCTACTTGTTACATAGCCCCCCGATGGGCTTGCCGCGTTTCTGGCGACACTCGGTATATCTAGGGCGTTGCGGCAGGCGTGGCGCTTTCTCTGTCAGAAGAAGCGAGTGCCTTGGAACAGTACGGAGTGTCTGCCCTTGAGGGGTAATGCTGATTTTGCGCCGGGTGCCCTGGAGGGACTTCCAGGCAGTTGGACAGCGGCTGGCCTGGGACATCTGGGTCAGTTGCGTATGCAGTCTCAGGAGGCATTGGACTCCTTTCAAACTTTATCCCGGCGCTATCAGCTTGCGTCTCACTCCTTTTACTTCTATTTGCAAGTGCGACACTATATACAGGCGCTCCACCGGACTACGGGTTTTCAGTTTCGAGATAGAGGGGTGTGGGACCTAATCGCGGACGCAGATGGCAAGTTTTCGCTCCGCTCATGGCGTGAGGAGTGTTGGCCGGGGGGAGACCGGACTCCGTTGGAACATCTGGCACAACAGTGGTGTAAAGCTGAGGCTGTGTCCCTTACGGTAGAGTTGCTCCAGACTGCTTTCCAGCACATAAAGCTCCTCTCGGAATCTATTAAATTACGTGAAATTCAGTATAAATTGCTATGGAGGGCATATGTACCCAACACACGGGCGTTTCAGATGAAGTTACTCTCGACAGATGTCTGCCAGCTGTGTGGCACTCATAAAGGGACCTTACTCCATCGTTTTTGGAGCTGCACCTGGATAATTCAGTTTTGGGGGGAGATCTATACTGAGCTGCGTGCCTGCAGACCTATAAGAGGGGAACTCACATATGAATGGTGTTTGTTTGGGGTGTGTGCTATAGCCTCCAGGGAATCCTCTCCGGATTTGTTTGATGTGTCTAATGGGGGTGGGCAAATACCCGGACAAGATCGTATCGCTGACCCTAGCAGCGTGGCGACTCGACAGCTCTATACTAGAGCCTTCCTGATTGCGAAACAGTGTATCTCGCGACATTGGCTGGACGCCCGCCCCCCGGGGATTCGGGAGTGGTGCAGAACTCTCTTAATTCTGAGAGATCACGAGCTGCGCACGGCGAGACTCCTGGGGGCCAAACAGCAGGCGAATTGTGAGAGCATCTGGAGAGGAGTCACGGAGCATTATTTCTCAGTCCGTGGGCTCCTGGGGGGTGTAGTGACAGATAATGAGGAGGTGTGATGTGTGGGGAAACTTGAACTCTGGGTGTATGGGGGTACGAGGGCTAAGACTTGAGAGGGGTTATTGGGCTGAATGTCTGTACTGCGGGAGGGGGGGCCGGGGGGGCTGGGGGAGGGGGAGTAGCTTGGGGCGTTCTCAGGTTTGTCTGGGATAGGGAGCTGGGGGGAGGGGGGGGTTGGTGGAACTGCTTCACTGTTATTGACAACTATTTCAGGTTTTCCCGCTTGATATGTTTTGTGTTGTCTGTACAAGGGGGCCTACGGGGATGACCTGTCCTTCTGTTACTGTTATACTGTTATACTGTTGGTTCTTTCTGTTAACCCCTGTTTCTCTCTGTATTTGTGAAAATTTAATAAAAATGATTTACACTAAAAGTGCAGAGCTGGGGAACACTAAAGGCCTCTAGCAAAAAACACGAGAAAGCCTCTGTCTCCCCCGTAAGGGTTTTTTTTTTGTTGTTGTTGTTGTTTTTTAAACTCGAGTGAAATAAGGGGCAAAAATAAAAGGAGAAAGGAGAAAGGCACAGTCTCTCAAAAAAAATATACCAAAAACCCCAGAAGCCCGAGACCGGCAGGCTGCTGCACAGCCGGGACCTTAAGGAAAAGAAGCTGAAAATGGCCGCCGCGACCGGCGAAACGAAGAGTAAAAAGGGCGCCAAAACTAAAAACTGCACAACGCGTGAAAAAAACAAAAGTAAGCTACGGGGACAGTCGGGAAAGGGAGGCACTTACCCCAGCACACTGTAAAAACGTAAAGAAACAGCGAAGCCACTCGAACCAGAGCGGTGCTGAAGTGAGAACCCGGCAGTCCAAAACCTGCGGGAAACTGAGCCCTCAGCGTTGAAGTTCGCCGTAGAAGTCAAACTCCGCTTCCAGCACCCGCAGGCACGGAGGAGCAAGGAGCTGCTGTGATTGCCCGATCCGTCCCCCATACTGTCTAGGGGGATCGATCGAGAAATGCTGTCTCAGTAAGCACCACAAAGGGGGGGGGGGGAAGGGCAGTACGGCTCAGCTCTGTAGAAGCACTGTTGTCTTTTTTTTTTGTTTTTTTTTGTTTTTTTGTTTTTTAAAGCGATATTTACCTAAAAACAAAAGAAAGGGAAAGGAGCAAAGCAAAGAACTCCCCAAGAAAAGAAAATGTAGTGTTGCTAAGAAAATCCCTAAGTGAGCCCAGAACCAGGCTCACACGTCCTCCTGCTGCAAGGAGACTGGACACACTGGGGGCCTGATGGGAGCTCCAGCAGCATACATTCCATGATCTAAAGAATTTGATTGGTCCAGTCTCCTGGCTGCAGGAAGAGGTGCACTACCCGGATGTGGAGGACTAAACTGGAGGACCGCTCAGGAAAGTGACTGACTGAGTATGAAACTGGTTAAGTGGGAGGTGCCCAAGAGTAGTATTAAATGGAGTTCATGCTGAAGATAGGAGAGTTATCAGTGTTGTGCTTTAGGGATCAGTCCTTGGTCCTATTCTTTTTAACATTTTTCTAAGTGATATTGTAGGCGGTCCATCTGGAAAGTTGTGCCTCTTTGCAGATGATGCCAACATATGCAACAGGATAGACACCATGAAACAACATGAGGAGGGATCTAGTGGAGTTTGAAGAATAGTCAAAAATTTGTCAGCTAAGATTTAATGCTAAAAGCTGAATGGTCATGCATTTTGGCAACAAAATCCTAAAGAAGCGGTAGAGTGTAGGGGTGAATTACTCAATACATTTTTTATTTTTGAGTGTTTTATGTGATTTTATATTGTAAACCGTTCTGATCTTTCTGGATGGGCGGTATATCAAATTTTAATAAACATAAATAAACATAATAAACATACATGGAAGAAAAGAGGGCCTGGGGGCGATCATGCATAGAAGAAGATCTTAAAGTGGGCAGACAGGTAGAAAACATAAGAAAATAAGATATGCCATACTGGGTCAGACCAAGGTCCATCAAGCCCAGTATCCTGTTTCCAACAGTGGCCAATCTAGGTCAGAAGTACTTAGCAGTTTCCCCAAAAGACACAGGTTACACAATGCTTCTATCGGGTCAAGCAACAATATCCCGAGTCCCTTTTAATAATGGTTTATAGATCTTTCCTCCAGGAACTTGTCCAAACCTTTTTTAAACCCAGCTACACTAACAGCTTTTACTACATCCTCTGGTAACAAATTCCAGAGTTTGATTACACGCTGAGTGAAAAAATATTTTCTCTTATTTGTCTTGAATAGTTTACCCTGTAGCTTCATTGCATGTCCCCTAGTCTTTCTATATTCTGATGACGTAAACAATCGATCTACGTTTACCCGTTCCACTCCATCCATTCATTTATAGACCTCTATCATATCTCCCCTCAGCCGTCTCTTTTCCAGGTTAAAGAGCCCTAACCTTTTTAGCCTTTCTTCATAGGGGTATCCTTCCATCCCCTTTACCATTTTGGTGGCTCTTCTTTCAACCTTTTCTAATAATGCTATATCCTTCTTAAGATACGGCAACCAAAATTGCACACAATATTCAAGTTGTAGTCGCACCATGGAACGATACAGAGGCATTATAATATCCTTTGTTTTATTTTCCATTCCTTTCCTTATGATACCTAGCATTCTATTTGCTCTCTTGGCCACTGCTGCACACTGGGCCGAGAGTTTTAACATGTTATCCACAATGACGCCTAAATCATTTTCCTGGGTGGTGGTTCCTAATGTGGAACCTTGCTAGTGGAACCATAGTTTGGTTTGTTCTTCCCTAGGTGCATAACTTTGCACTTGTCCACATTAAATTTCATCTGCCATTTTGATGCCCAGTCTTCCAATTTATCAAGATCCTCTTGCAATTTTCCACAATCCTCATGGGTTTCAACAACTTTAAATAGTTTTGTGTCATCTACAAATTTGATAACCTCACTCGTTATTCCCTTTTCCAGGTCATTTATGAATATGTTCGAAAGCAGCGTACCCAGCACAGATCCCTGGGGTACACCACTATTCACCATTCTCCATTGGGAAAATTGGCCATTTAGCCCTACCCTCTGCTTTCTATCTTTTAACCAGTTCCTGATCCACAATAGTACACTGCCTCCTATCCCATGACTTTTTGCCAAAAGTCTCTGATGAGGGACCTTGTCAAAGGCTTTCTGAAAGTCCAAATACACTATATCAACTGACTCACCTTTGTCTACCTGTTTAGTCACACCTTCAAAAAAACATAACAGATTAGTAAGACAAGATCTTCCTTGTCTAAAGCCATGTTGACTGTCTCCCATTAAGCCATGGCTATCTACATGTTCAGTAATTTTCTTCTTTATGATGGTTTCTACCTTTTTTCCTGGTACTGACATCAGGCTTACCGGTCCGTAGTTTCCCGGATAACCCCTGGAACCTTTTTTAAAAATTGGCATTACATTGGCCATCCTCCAATCTTCAGGTATTACAGATGATTTTAATGATAATTCATAGATTACTAATAACAGGTCTGCAATCTCATATTTCAGTTCTTTCAACACCCTTGGATGTATACCATCTGGTCCAGGTGATTTTCTACTCTTCAGTTTATCAAATAGTTGTAATACATCTTCCTGATGTATTGATATTTCCTTCAATTCTTCCGCACCTTTAAATATCACTTCAGTCATGGGTAACATCCCTACATCTTCCTCAGTAAAGACCAAAGCAAAGAATTCATTCAATCTCTCTGCTATCGCCTTATCGCCTCTTAGTGCCCCTTTAACCACGTTATCATCTAATGGACCAACTGACTCACAGGTTTTTTGCTACTAATGTACTTGAAAAAGTCTTTATTACGTGTTTTTGCTTCCACAGCAAGCTTCTTCTCAAATTCTCCCTTTGCCTGCCCTATCAATGCCTTGCATTTTACTTGCCAGTGCTTGTGCTGTTTCCAGTTTTCGTCTTTTGGCTCTTTTTTCCATTTCCTGAAAGATGCTTTTTTGGCAACAACAGCCTCTCTGACCTCACCTTTAAACCATGCTGGCAGTTTTTTAGACTTCCTTCCACTTTTCTTAAAGCATGGAATACAGCTGGTCTAGGCTTCCAAGATAGTATTTTTAAACAACACCCAAGATTGATGTAAGTCTTTAACCTTTGCAACTGCTCCTTTTAGTTTTTTCTTAACTATTTCCCTCATTTTATCATAGTCTCCCTTTCAAAATTTAAAAGGTAGTACTGTGGATTTCCTTACCATCCCTCCTGCACTAATTAAATCAAACTCGATCATGCTATGATTACTATTGCCAAGTGGCCCCAACACCCTTATCTCTTGCACCAGATCTGGTGTTCCACTAAGGACTAGGTCCAATATGGCTTCCCCTCTGGTCGGTTCATTAACCAGCTGCTCCAAGAAGCAATCATTTATTTCATCTAGAAACTTTATCTCCCTAGCATGTCCTGCCATGACACTGACCCAGTCGATACCAGGGTAATTGAAATCACCCATTATTATTACTGTGCAGTAACCTTTGTTAGCTTCCTTGATTTCTTTGAGCATTTCATCATTCATTTGTTCATTCTGGCCAGGCGGTCAATAGTACACCCACACTGCCATCGCCTTCCCCTTTTTATATGGAATTTCAATCCATAGAGATTCTACGGCAAATTTTGTTTCCTGCAAAACTTGAATCCTTTCTGACTCAATGCCCTCTCTAACATAGAGTGCAACCCCTCCATCTATTTGATCAGCTCTATCATTACGATATAGTTTGTACCCAGGTATCAGAGTGTTCCACTGGTTGTCCTCCTTCCACCATGTCTCTGAGATTCCAATCATATCTAACCTTTCATTTAGTGCTATATATTCTAACTCTCCCATCATATTTTTTTAGGCTTCTAGCATTTGCATACAAGCATTTTAGAGACTATTTTATTCATATTAATCTGGCTATTGGTAGGCATGGGTAATTTGGAATCTTTAAGCTCTGTCTGCTCCATATTCAAGGACATTTGGGCTACTTTACTTTTTTTTGGAACCTCTCTGCTTTTGGTAGTATCCTTCAAGGATACATTGTTCCGAGCCATGCGCTCTTGGGCGACTGTCGGCTTTCCCCTATTATCTACTTTAAAAGCTGCTCTATTTCCTTTTAAAAGATTAATGCCAGCAGCCTGGTTCCATGCTGGTTAAGGTGAAGCCCATCCCTTCGGAAGAGCCCCTCCTTTCCCATGAATGTTCCCCAGTTCCTAACATATCCAAAACCCTCATGCTTGCACCATCGTCTCATCCATACATTGAGACTCCGGAGCTCTGCCTACCTTTTTGGTCCTGCGCATGGAACAGGAAGCATTTCGGAGAACGCTACCCTGGAAGTTCTGGATTTCAACTTCCTACCTAAAAGCCTAAATTTAGCCTCCAGAACCTCCCTACCATATTTTCCTATGTCATTGGTACCAATATGTACCAAGACAGCAGCCTCCTCCACAGCACTATCTAAGACCTTGTCTAGGTGGCACGTGAGGTCCTCTACCTTCGCACCAGGCAGGCATGTTACCAGGTGATCCTTATGTCCACCAGCCACCCAGCTATCTACATGCCTAATGATCGAATTACCAACAATAATGGCTGTCCTAATCCTTCCCTCCTGGGCACATGGCCCTGGAGAAATTTCCTCAGTGTGAGAGGGTTTTACAGCACCTGGAGGACAGGTCCTAGTTACAGGATCACTTCCTGCCATACCATGGTGATGCTCTCCTGTCACGTGACCTCTCTCCTCCATGGCAACAGGGATGCTGCCAGACTGGAGGTGGGACTTCAGGACTATATCCCTGTAGGTCTCATCTATGTACCCCTCTGTCTTTCTTATGTCTTCCAAGTCTTCTACTCTTGCCTCTAGAGTAAGGACTTGTTCCCTGAGAGCAAAGAGCTCCTTGCACCTAGTGCACACGTAAGACCTCTTACCAACTATGTGGCTGGTAAAAGCCAGAAGGATGCTTGAGTGCATAGGAATGGCCAGAAAGATAAAGGAGACAATAGTGTCTTTGTATAAGTCTGCAGTGAGTATTGTTTAGAATTCTGGAGACTGCACCTTCAAAAGATATAAACAGGATGGAGTAGTTCCAGTGGGAGGCTACTATAATGGTCAATGGTCTTCATCATAAGGTATATGAGGAAAAACCTAAAGATCACAGTATGTACAGTATACTTTGGAGGAACGGCAGGAGAGTGATAATATGATAGAGACATTTACAGTAAATATGTCCATGGAACAAATGAATAGGAGGTGGTCTTCTTCCATTTTGAAAGGGGAACATAGGGTTGTAGGATGAAGGTAAAAGGGGATAGACTCAGGAGTAATCTGAGGAAATATTTTTTATGGAAATGGTGGTGGATGCATGGAACAGCTTTATGGTAGAGGTGGTGAAGATGAGAACTGTATCTGAATTCAAAAAAGCATGGGAGAAGTACAGAGGATCTCTGAGGGAGAGGAAGAGATCCTTACTGTCTGTCACCCTTTTCTAAGATCTCTAAGATTTCTTAGAAGAAACCACACTTTTTCCCTCCTGCAAACTCACTACCTGCTCCTCTGATCCTATTCCCACCCATTTCCTAACCTCTATATCCTCCACTGTCATCCTTTCCATCTCTCAACCTATCACTTGCCACTGCAACTATTCCTGCAACCTTCAAGCATGCTGTCGTTATACCTCTCCTTAAGAAACTCATTAGGCCCTACATGCCCTTCTAATTATTGACCCATCTCTCTCCTCCCCTTCATTTCTAAAATACTTGAACATGAGGTTCACCGCCGTGGCCTTGACTTTCTCTCTTCTCAGGCCCTTCTGGATCCTTTACAATCTGGCTTTCGTCCTTTAGATTGTACTGAAATGGCTCTTGCCAAAGTCTCCAGTGACCTGTTCCTGACAAAATTCAAGGGCCTTTATTCAAGCCTCATCCTTCTTGACCTTTCTGCTACTTTTGGCACTGTTGACCACCACCTTCTCTTTGATACTTTGTCCTCACTTGGTTTTAAGGGCTCTGTGCTATCCTGGTTCTCTTCTTATCTCTCCTAGCACACTTTTAGTGTTTGTTCTGGTGGATCCTCTTATCTCCAGGAACAAGCAGGAATGCAGTCTTCACATATGGGTATCGTCAGCACCGATGGAGCCCGTGCAGGAACGCTCCCCAGCATCCTATAGGCTCATCCTCCATTTATAAAGCCCTATTGTTTACATGTGTTCTTGAAACATCTAAGTGCGGGTATTTGCACCAGTTCCAGGACTGGTTTAAGTGATCGTGCCTTAGATTAACATAGATAACCCATATAAGAGGCTTAAGCCTTTCAAGTTCCAACCGCAACCTCCCTAACTCCGAATAAGACAGGCGCAGGGCTGCTCAGCCCAGGTGCGCCACTCATGGCTGTGCCAGTCCCACCCCCTCTGATATAGGCTTCCTGTTGCTGAGGGAGGACTGGCACAGCCATCAGTGGTGCTCCTGGGCTGAGCAGCCCTGCCACTGTCCTCCCTGTGGTCCCCAGAAGGCAGGAGTAGCAGAGACACAGTTGGGGAAGAAGCAACAAGAGATGTTGGATTGGGGGAAGGGGAAAGAAAGGATATGGTGGCTTGACTGCACCCAGGAGGAGGAATAGGGTGAATGACAGAGGGGATACGCTGGATCGAGGGAGAGGGGAAAGAAAGAGGATATGATGACTTGGGGGTAGACACAGGAGGCAGAATAGGGTGACAGAGGGGAGAAGCTGGATTGGGGGAGGTGGAAAGGAAGGCTAGGGATACAAAGGGGGATGGGGAGGGAGTGAATTAGGTGACAGGAAATATGCTGAACATGGTGGGGTGAATAGGGTGATGGAGAGATAATTGACACAGGGGGAATATTAAAGGCAAGGGAGATAGTTGACACAGGGGTGTAGGGAGATAGAGGGGGGATGCTGGACATGGGGAGAGCAAGAAGATGAGATGTTGAATGGAGAGGGGATGCTGGACATTGGAGAAATAAGGAAGGTAGAGGAGAAATAATCCTCACAGGGAGGTTAGGACTATAAGGGAGATGAGAGACAAGGGGAAGGAGTAAGAAAGGGGAATCCTGGACACGGGAGTAGAGAGACAGAGAGGAGATGGGGACACAGCAGGGAATAAGAAGTCAGAGGGGTGGTGCTGGGTGGGCTAGAGAAGAGAGAGGGGCAAGAGAAAGGAGAGGGTGAAGGAAGGGGGAAGAGAGAAAGGAGATACTAGATTGGTGGGGGAGAGAAAGAGAGGAGATGCTAGATGAAGAGTACAGGAAAGAAAGAACCAGGGAGAGTTAGTGAAAGATTGGGGAATAAGAGGAAGGGGAATTGGAGGGTAGGCGTGAGGGAAAGAGATGGAAAGCTATAGGTAGAATCAGTAAAAAGAGGGTGATTAAGGACTGGATAGTATGAAGAATAAAATCTAGTGGATTGAGAGACAGAAAAATGAACGGAAGAATGCAAAAAGGAAAAGATCAATGTCAGAGAATGATACGGGGAGGAAGTGAATAAGACAGGCAGAGAGAGAACAATGGAAAATGGAAGGAGACCCTGGAAAGACAGTTAAGGCAGAAGAAAGCAGAAACCAGAGACTGGGAGCAACGCTATTAGTAAAGGAAAATGACCAGATGACAAAGGTAAAAAAAAATAATTTTCTGTTTAATTTAGTGATTGGAATATGCCCATTTTTGAAATTTCATCTACTATCTTTGCACAATATTTTGCACAGTTTTGTATAGTGCTACAAGGCATACGCAGTGCCGTACATACAGACACAGTCCCTGCTCATGAGAGCTTACAATCTGCTCAAGATGAAAAAACATCACAGAACTGGGGACTAGAGTATGGCAAGATACACATAAGTCGTAGACAAGAGAATGAGGAGCTTCAGGATCCAAAAGCAGCCTCAAAGGACGAATGCATCAGTTTCTATTTCTCAGGTGTTGCATTGCATGCGGAGTCTAGTCTCTTAGCGTTTCTGTGTCATTTTGTCTACATATTTGTATTTTTAGTTTGCAGTTACTTGTTCTATTGGTGAAGGTCTGTCTGTGTTCTGTTTGCATAAAAAAGGCCAAGTATTCTGTTAGCACTGAATGTCTCTGTAATAATCCAGCTTGTTTATGCAGTGTTTATGGTGCTGCCTTTTCCCAGGTAAATTCTTGTTGTATGACTCCTGGAAGTTAGTGCTGTTATGGTAGGGTCAATTGCTCTATAGATTTTGAATGACTTCTGCAAGGTTTGTATTCACAATATGCCAGGTACTGGAAAGCGTTTACGTTAATAAGCATTGGTACAGCTAATACAAATGCTACATGTTCCCAACATGTTTGGTAACTCAGCAGTAAACTAAAGGCCTATGAAGAGGAACATGCATATTTGGTCACTTATGCTAGTATTCTATAAAGAAAAGGAGACACCTACTTTTCTTCATAAAATAGGCTTGACAGGTTCATGAAACTGTTCTTTAACTAAGCAGGACTTTGTAAAGTTACCCATCACTTGGGTTGCCAAGTGTTTCCTGATTTGCCTAACAGGTTGGATCCAGTCCTCGGTTTACTCCACTGCATTCAGGGACTTGTAGTCTTGCCTCTTTTACAGAGTGTAATAGAGAAAACAGAACGACATGCAATGGGGTAAGCACAGGACTGGATCCAACCTGTCGGGCGAATCTCGAGTCAGTTGGCAACCCTACCCCATCACATGAATAATTTATCCATACAAAGATAGGAGTATATATTCAGCATCCCAATTACATGGACAGAATGAAATCCATCTGTCCGTTTATAAGGAATGTGTAATGTTGTGACACCTGGAGACCGCACCTTCAAAAGAATATAAACATGATGGAGTTGGTGCTGAAGGTGGCTACTAAAATGGTCAGTGGTCTTCATTATAAAGCATATGGGGACAAACTTAAAGATCTTAATATGTACACTTTAGAGCAGGGGTCTCAAACACGCGGCCCGCGAGAGAACGTTGTGCGGCCCGCGACGGCTTCTGCTGCTGCCGTTGCCGCCGTGGCAACGGCAGAATCGACGGTCAATTTTTTTTAAAAAAAAATGGCTTCTGCTGCTCAAGCAGCAAAATCAGCTGTCCTGCGGCCCTCTCTGCCCGGAGATCCCCGAGAGTGCTTCCATCAGCGGGTGCTTTTCAAGCCGCGAAGAGAGTATTTCCCTCTCGCGAGGCTTGAAAAGTGACTAGGCTTAAGCCGCGCGAGAGGGAAATACTCTCTTCGCTGCTTAAAAAGCACCTGCAGATGAAGCACAACTCAGGGCTCTCGGCGCAGAGGGGAAGGGGCCGCGGGACAGCTGATTTTCTGCTGCAGCAGCAGAAGCCAGGTTTTTTTTTAATTTACCTGGGTTGATGGGGGGGGGGTGTAGGACTGGAAATGGGCTATTGGCAGGGGGGGTATGACTGGAAATGGGCTATTGGCAGGGGGGGGGGTTATGACTGGAGATGGGCTATTGGCAGGGGGGGTTATGACTGGAAATGGGCTATTGGCAGGGGGGTTATGACTGGTAATGGGCTATGGTGGGGGCTAGGACTGGAAATGGGCAGGTGGGGGTTAGGAAGGACTGGAGGTGGGCTGATGGGGGGAGTTAGGACGTAATGAGCTATGGAGGGGCTGACTGAAATGGGGTAATGGGGGTTAGGGCTGGAAGTGGGCTATTGGCAGGGGGGTTATGACTGGTAATGGGCTATGGGGGGGTAAGACTGAAAATGGGGTGATGGGGGGTAAAACTGGAAGTGCGCTATGGGGAGGTTAGGACTGGTAATGGGCTATGGGGGGTCTAGGACTGGTAATGGGCTGGGGGGGGTTGCTAGGACTGGAAATGGGCTGAGTGGAAGGGGGGCTTGAACTGCAAATGGCTGATGGGGAGGGGGGCTTGGAATGGAAATGGGCTGTGAGGAGAGGGAGCTAGGATTGGAAATGGGCTGATGGGGGGCTAGGATTGGAAATGGGCTGATGGTGAGGCTAGGATAGGACTGGAAATGGACTGATGGGGGGACTAGAAGGGAGCGGATGCTGGGTGGGGCTGGAACTAGAAGGGAGCTGATGTTGGGGGAGGATTAGAATGGGATGGAGCTGGGAAAGTGAAATGGAGAAGGGAAAAAATATTTTGTCTGGGAGAGAAGACAAATCTACAATTGGCCAGGTATTGGGAGAGTAAGTGGGGATTGAGGATGGAGGGGTAAAATTTGAGTGGATGAAATAGGAATGAGGAAAGAGAAAAAGGAGAAAGATTAGTATGTTAAAGCAGATGTAGAGAGAGAATGGAAAAAAAACTAGGAGAGAAGAAAGGGCAAATGGACAGCAGACGATGGAGAGTTAGCAGAAGACATGAAGAAAACCAGAAGAAAGTGGCTGGAACAATTGCAACTGAAAAAAATGCACAAAAGGTAGAAAAATATCTCTTTATTTTGAATTTATTAACTGGAATATGTCAGCTCTGGGAAATGTGCATCATTAATGTTTGCGCTTTGTTTAGTACAAGAGGAAATTAATTTATAGTTTTATTTCTACAGTGTTGTTGTACATTCCAAGTTTGGCTTTTGGGGTTCCCAGTTTAATTATTGTCTTCTTGTTTCTAAATCTTTTAGTCTTTCTTTATCCATACTCATTAAAGAGGCATGTTTACTAAAAGTTAGTGTATGGTAACATTATGCAAATATTTATGCAAAAGAGGCCCCTTATGCAAATGAGGCCCCGCGTCTTATGCGGCCCCCGGGTTACTTTACAAGTCCTCATTTGGCCCTCAAAGCAATTTGAGTTTGAGACCCCTGCTTTAGAGGAAAGGCAGGATAGAGGAGATATGATGGAGATGTTTAAATACCTCCAAGACATAAATGCAGTAGAGGAGAGCCTCTTTCAATTGAAAGAAGCTCTGCTAAAAGGGGACATAGGATGAGGGTGAAAGGGGATAAGCTCAGGAGTAATGTGCAGAAATATTTCTTTACGGAAAGAGTGGTAGATGCGTGGAATAGTCTCCCAGTGAAGGTAGTAGAGACGAGAACGGTATCTGAATTCAAGAAAGCATGGGACAAACACAGAGGAGATCTCTAAATGAAGAAAGGGGGACTATTGTAGCTGATATGGAAGGGCAGACTAGATAGCTCATATGGTCTTTTTCTGCCGTCATGTCTCTAGCACATGCTTGGGTATGCAGCCATGGCATGTAATTAATTCTATAATACCTAGAGACCTTTAGTATGGGTGTGACCTTTTTAGACGAGCCTTCTGGAAGCAGCATCTCTTCTTGTTTTCTCTGGGAAGGTTTAATTGGTTAGTTAATGCAGGTTCTCGTTCTGAGGTATTCTACATCTACATCTTCTTGTCAGCTCTGGCCTCCAATGAGTTAGCAACTCTACTTGAATTGCATTGAATCCTTACAGGGCAGGGCTGGCACAAGGTTATAAGGCTTCCTATGCAGACCAACTACTATTACTAGTTATCATTTGTGTAGCACTGCAAGGCATACGCAGCGCTATATATGTACAAGTAAGAGACAGTCCCTGCTTATCAGAGCTTACAGTCTAATTAAGACAGATCACACAATAACAACAGGGGATTAGGATAATTCAAGGAGGAATGACAAGATACGGATAGGTGGTAAGGGGAGCAAGGGGATCAGGATCCAAACGCAGCCTCGAAGAGGTGGATTTTTAGCCTGGATTTGAATAGGGCCGGAGAAGGAGCTTGGTGTACTAACTCGGGTAGTTTGTGCCCTTTCCCCAATTAATTTTCATGTTCCTAGGCCCTATTCCCTGAGTTTTTGATAATTAAACTCAACCATCACGATTATCCCAGAAGATCCCTCCCAAAATGATCCAGAGTTTTGCTTTAAAGTTGCTGCTTTTAGAATCCCGTGACATTGCAGAAGACGTGATTGTTCTCTTCCTTTAGGTTATTTTTCTGCTTCAGCATCTTTGCAGCAGTTGGATGCTGTCTCTGATCTTGGAGGGAATGATGAAACGTTTTCCTGAGCACAGCCCTACACTTGAATCCTTGGGTGATGTTCTTGTGGTTTCCATGATTGAAAGACGGCTGTAATCAGGCTCCTCTTTCTGATTCTGATACTTCATTATGCCATCTTCATGAGCAACTGAAAAGTTGGGAGTTTAGGTGGTTGGTCTACCTTCCAGTGCTTGGGGGCAATGTCTCTAAATGGGCTTGTGTTGTATCTACCATTACAGCAATGAAGCTCACTGCTAAACCACCATATGTGGTGTATGACCTCAGTCAGCATTAAGGCAGCAGTACATTATGTCCTCTTTAACTATAGTTATCCACTTAATTGTAGTTAATCCTCTAAACATTTAGATTAGTTTCTGTGGTCCAGGAAGAAGTCCACCCCTGACCTTTGCTGTAGCAAGGACGTTATCTTCGTCTGCAGAGTCTGCATTATCTTTACCACCATTCATAGCCCTAGTGCATCCTGGGCAACATGTGACCAGTGTGTATTCCTTCTTTTCCTTCCTACCTCATTTCCATTGTACAGTAGATTTAATACGATGGAGTCACCACGTGAAGATATTCAGTAAGACTTGGGGACAGTAACTTGTTCGCTCCCTTCCAGAGATACTGCTGCTGAATTTTATGTTCTACTGTCTGTTGGCCTCTTGGACCATAAGCACCTTCCAGCCGGTTTTATACCTATAGCTTTAGTTGACATCTTCAGATGTTCTAATGCCATATCCATCTGATCCCAGATTTTAGGAGTTCCTGAAACTTGTTAGCAGATAAATGGTTTATCCGTTTGTAGGAACTGTATGCATAAAGACGTACATGGAAGACCTGATGCTTGCTGCAAATATGTTGCATGTTGACGACATCTTTAAAATTTCTCTAAAGGTATGGGTAGTAATGCACATCAATTCACAGGTAATGGCGGGTCGTTTTATGCTGCTCCTGAGTTGTGGAGAGGTGGGATAGTGTGTCGGCTCCTCCCAGATGAATGACTAAGAAGTTGATTGATTGATTCCTAAAAGACAGGGA
This sequence comes from Ichthyophis bannanicus, assembly GCA_033557465.1. Classification (NCBI taxonomy): domain Eukaryota; kingdom Metazoa; phylum Chordata; class Amphibia; order Gymnophiona; family Ichthyophiidae; genus Ichthyophis; species Ichthyophis bannanicus. The sequence continues at coordinate 43,044,934 of CM066042.1, read as the reverse complement.
AGACCCAGTCTCTGTTTCTTCTTTCCTGATAACAATTTATGGGCTGCAGTGAAGGTCATTCCCAGCCTAAAACATTTCTTATTATGCAAATATTTTTTGGGCGTTTAAAGATACACAGAAAGGAAAACCTAAAAAACATACAGAATACTGAAAATAAACACTAGTATGTTACATCCAAAAAATTCAGCATCCCTTTGGCTTAATTGTACATCCAGGAAGTTATTATGCCTCAAAAAGTATAAAAAGAAGATAAATACCAATTATTCACATTAAAGGTAGATAAAACAAATAAAAAAAATCTTGTTTCTAATTTCATGATTCAACAACCAAACCCCGGAGAAATACTCAAACCTGATTACACCCTCTATAAGAGAAGAATCGGAGAGAGATGAGAAATCACAAAACAATGGCTCAGGCTGTTGCTTATCAACCTTTGAAAAATCACTTGCATGGGCCACTGCCCAGAAAAAAAAGTCTAATTTCAGATCAGAAACAACATAACCTTTGCAGGAATAGTTAAGGACGGGAAGCAAGCATGTCAGTTATCTCTTTTTTCTAAGCTTCAAAAATTTCTGTCTCCGCAGGTCGGTTTATTTATTTTTTTGATTTTGGGGATGTAACTAAAGCGAGTTACATTCAGGTACAGTAGATATTTCCCTGTCCCCGGAGGGCACAGTCTAAGGCCTGAATTTACTAACCTGCTTTCATATATTGTGCCCCTGCTACTAATGCTTAGTGTGTGGCAACAGACCATGCTTAGCATGTGCTAATTACTGGTATGGCGGCAGATAGCACGTGCTAATGAGCTTAACATGCACTAAGGGCCATGTTTATTAAATGTTAGCACATGCTATCTGCCACTGTTCCCATAGCATCGAATGGGGTGGGCAACGTGGGCACTGGCCCCATCAAAATTTGCCTGCCAGGTGCCAACCACAAATTGCATGGAGGTCACAACTGCAGCCTTCGCTTCCTGTTCTGCCTGTGGGGATCTCATCTCCCATGGGCAGAAAAGAGAGCAGCCGCGATTGCAGCAAATACTCCTTCTCTCTGCCCCCATCTTCTGTGAGCAGATAGGAGTCTTTGCTGCGATCCTCCTTCTCTTCTGCCCTCAGGAAGTCAGATCCCTGTGGGCAGGTGGGAAAGGCTGCAGATGCTAGGAGTGGAGCTTAGAGCAGTCGGGGCAGAACTTGGGCCCCCCCCCCCCAATCATATGGCTGTTCCGACATCCCTGGTGCATGCTAATGTTCAGGGGCGGCCCAAGGGGGTTGCGGGGCCATATGCAAAGACTCATTGTGGGGCCTATTTGCATAAGGACCCTCATTTGCATACATATTTGCATAATGCTAACATGCACTAACTTTTAGTAAACATGTCTCTTAATGAGTGTCTGGATAAAGAAAGACTACCAGATTTCTACATTACTATACTCCAGTGCCAACTGCCAGGCACATTAGGAAGTACTACAAACACTGTCCATTTAGAACCCATAGCAAACCCGCCATATCCTGACAGCATTACCAGGACTCACAAAGCACCATACCCTACCAATCAAAAGGCAACACTGCAAATATTAAACCAATACATCTCAGAGAATAACAATACATGACCTACTGGGGAAAGAGAACAAGTGGCGCTGTCAAATAGTAACTACATAAAGGTTTACACATGCAGAACATAGACCGTCACCAAACAAAGAACAAGGGATCACAATTTAGAAATAGGAAGACAATAATTAACTGGGAACCCCAAAAACCTAACTTGGAATGTACAACAACGCTGGAGAAATAAAACTATAAATTAATTTCCTCTTGTACTAAACAAATTACAAAGACGTTAGCGATGCACATTTCCCAGAGCTGATGTATTTCCATTTACTAAATTCAAAATAAAAAAGTATTTTTCTACCTTTTGTTATTTGGGCATTTTATGTTTCACTTGTAATTGCTCCAGTTACTTTCTTATTTATTTAACCAGTTTTCTATACCACCTTATCCTTCAATCAAAGCAGTTTACATCATGTAATCACTACAAACAGGTACTGGATACATTCCCTTGTCCCCAAAGGCCTCACAATCTATGTGTACCTGAGGCAACGGAGGGTTAAGTGGCTTGCCCAAGGAGTGCCTAAAGGGCTAGAAACCCCAGTCCCCCCGCCCTGAGATTGCTGTCCCCATGTTCCTTCACACTGGCAGCTGTGTTCTTGTGAAGTGCACGAGTGTTGGGAAAGGTTAAAGGGCATTTCCTGTTTCCCGGCACTCGCGCACTTTACGAGAACACAGCTGCCAGCGTGAGGGAACACACAACTCTTCATGGTGGTGGCTACGCAGAGCTGAGCCGGGGCCTAGGGCCGGCCTCCCCGGCTCCCTCTGAAGCTGGCATTGCAAAGCCAAGATTCACCATGTGGCAATGAAGTTTGCATGGGGCCCTGTGCGAACAACATTCTCGCACAATGGACGGGCCAGCCCTGCTCATGTTTAGTAAGCATGGTCCAAAGCAAGACTGGCCCAAACATTAGGCAAACTAGGCAGTCACCTAGGGTGGCAGCTTTTAGTAAAGGGCGTTCAGCAGTTAGCATGGGTTAGAGCATGCACTATTTGCATGGGGTCAGCACAGTTCGCATGGCCTGATTTCTGTGCTAACTGTGCTTCATGCTTGGGTGGGTTGGGGGTGGAGAGTAGGCGGGATGAGCGCCTTGCATTCAGTACATCCTACTGCAAGGTGTACGATTAGCACTTATTGCCACCACCCATAGATGGAGGTAAGTGCTCCCGTGCTGTTGGTAGGCCACATTAGGGCAGGGTGCACCTAGTTAACTACCAGGATCACGCTTTCCATCCCCCCCCCCCCCCCCCGATTTATTTATTTATTTAACATGCTTTTATATATCTCTCCTTCCCGAGATCAGGGTGGTTTAAAGTGAACAGTGAACATCAAAAGAACTTTACATTGAAACTTCAATAACTTATGTACATCTAACTTATGAGAACTATATTACAACAACAATATACATTATATCAGCAGATGTAATCAATAACTATGTATATTGTTGCAGTAGGTATAGGCTTGGGAGCAAAACTGAGCTGGGAGATAGTTAATGTAGTGCTATTGCACCTAACGCCCTATGGTTTTAAGAACTCTCAGCGCGTTAGGTGCAACACCTTAGCGCCCATTAGTAAAAGGGCCCCTTAGTGTTTCAAAGGGGCATCAGTGTTGAACTGTGGTCTTCATCCTCTTATCTTCTAAGCTCTCCAATCTTCAGGATCTCTTACAAATACCACCACCCCCCACCCGGGTCTCTGGGATCCGTTGTTTGGCGTTGCCTATGGGTGTCAATATCTTCAATTTGGCTCTGCAACAGCCTCAGGTTGGATTATTGCTTGCCATATGAGTTCCACTGCAATCTCCATAAGTGCCTCTCCACTGTCTCTGACCCATTTCAAGTCATGTATAACTCAAAATTCTTATAATTTATTTATTATTAGTATTTAGCTGATGACTTTCCAGTTGTAGTTCATGGCTCATCTTGCTTTCTATATAGGTTTTCCTCTATATTTATTGGCATTTTTGGCACCATATAAATTGTCACCCTCACGGTGGCTAGCACAACGCCTAGGGTGCTGAGACTTGGTCTGCCTGTGGTGTTCCTGCCTCAGAGAGTGTGGGCTTGCTTTAACTCTGCAAGGCCTTCTGGGAATGTAAGTCCCTTTACCCTTTGAGCACAGATGAGTTGCAGTCGAGTGGTTTCAGGCACAATGACAAGAATTTATTTTCCCCTTCCCAGTGGATTAAATGCAAGTGAATAACTCAGGACAAAACATGCCATACAATTGGCTTGAACATGAACTCAGGTAAGTTAGCCTTGTCAGCTTCAGGCTTTAAACGTGCAGTGCTTGATACAAAACAAATCACAACAGCTTCAATTAGCAAAGAAAATGTTCCCTTTTCTTCTGCTGCTTTTACCGTCTCTCTCAGACACTGTTCAGCATAGGGAATTCACATGGTCAGCCAAAGATAATGTACAGTCCAGCCGATCATCCACTATTTCATTATGGTCAGAGTCTATCTGCATTTCCTCAGCATCAGGACTAGCAGGGTGTGGCAGTAAGCTGCTATCCTGATCTTTGAAACAAACGGTTTCTCTGCCCTCACGTGGTTTCTCTCTGTAACACTCTCCTGAGCAGGGTTGTAAACTACCATATATGCTGTAGTTTTTGTCCAGGGAGTTTGCTACTTTCTGATAACTATAAGGAACTGCTTTATAGCTAGGTTCAAACTTGTATGAATTATTAAGCCTACCTTTTGGCTTTGAAAGGGAAGGAACTCTCCACTCTGCAGGGTTAGACTGGCTCTCAAACGCAGCTTGTGTTTGCTTGCCTCTCAGCCTATTAACTTTCCCCTCAGATGTACCAGTATTCTCCAACCAGCCTGTCTCTCTCCTTGGAGCGTGTGGGCTTTGCCAAGCCTGCCTCTCAGGAAGATTCTTCTCTCTCCTGCCTTTACCAGACAACCCCTGTCCTGGGTTGCTTCCTTCTGGCCTCAGGAATATGGCTCCCTTGGTTCTCACTCCTCCTTGACTCCTTCTAGTCAGCGTGCTCCTTTGCTGGCTTCCTTTTTCGTCCTCCCTTCGGTTCTGCTTCCAGTTCCCCCTCTGGCTCTGCCTCGGGCTCTGCTTGGTCCAAGCTAATGACCACTTTTTATCCTTGTAACTCTCAGGGCTTAGCTGTGCCCTGCCCTGAAACAGGTGAACCTCATTACCTCCTGAGCTAGGGAATACGTCACTGCAGGGGCGTGTCTTTCTAGCTCGTGACTCTCTTTGTTTACTTCTTCTTTGCAAACACTGAGCCATGTGCTCAGACTGCCTGTCAGTTTCTGAAAGCAAATCCTCATCTTGCCCTATCTTTATAGGCTCAGAAGGGACTTCTTCATGACAAAATCCACTCGTCAACTTTGCTTTTCGCAGGCTCAGCTATTGGTGCTCAACTCCTCTTTGAACAGATTCGCTCTGTAACTTTCTCTTGCAATATTCCTTCCCTTTGGAAATCCCCCCCCCCCCCCCAGATATTCATTTTGAGAGAAGAGGCTGAAAGAGTGTGAGAGTGGGAATGCCTTCAATGAGTGTGACACACTCCTAATGAGTGAACCTTGGCATCTCTGTTATTGTGAAGGACCAGTACATCCTATGTATGGTAGCCCTATGTACCTGCTTCGTTTGCACGACTACACCCCATGATGAGCTTTAAGGACTGGCAGAGGGGCCTTGCTTCATATTTTTTCAATGCATGATCAATTGTGTGGCTCCTTACTGAAGGATGCCGATTTAGAGAAGACCTTGTAGGGTTCAGACATAAATTGAAAGCTTGTCTCTTTAGCCTGATGAATGGGTAAGTTTCTGAAAACTCTGCTTATGAAGGTTAATATTAGGTAGAGTGAGCCCTTGTCTCTGAATAACATCCACTGCTTTTCTGGTTGGTAACCTAATTGTATAACCGGGTAGTCGGACCCGGTGTTCACCCCTTCCAACCTTCCAATACCCCCCTCTCCTTTTAGCTACTCCTCCCTCCTTGCCCACAATCTTCACACACAGCTGTTCTTGGTAACAACTGGTCGCATCTTTATTGCCATGTTAACACATTGAACATTATAACCATAACAATCATCAAACAAACCCCCAGCGGAGCGATGCCTCACCAGCCATGCAATTAGTAAGGTGACCTTGTCTCCGCTCCTGCCGCAGTCAAGCCACCAGCAAAGTTCCTACCACCCCTGCCTGACTTTGCCATATCAATAGCAAAAGTCGGCTAGGGGTTGTCCGGGTCGTGGGCACCCCGCCCCCGCCCCAAGTAGCCTAAAGCTCCGGACCCCGGACATATCCGGGAACCCGCCTCTCCCCCCCCCCCCAAGCTGCGACAACCCGACTCCCCCCCAAACTGCCCAATCCCTACATATACAGGGTGGGCGGGTGGGACGCCAGCCCCGAAGCTTCCAGTTGCATGTGCTCAGGTGACCATTACCGACGCCAGAGCACGTGCCTGCACCCGCCCTGATTGGCTCCCCCGCGCTTGTCCCCGTGGGCAGAGCCAATCATTTTAAATGACACCTCCTGTGTCCTATCTGCCGATGCACCTCACCCTCCCCTCCTCCAACAGAAGCGTGCAGGGTCCCGCACCGGGCCGAGCACCCGGTTACAGTCGGGCACCAGGATCCTGCCCACTTCCTTTTCCTAACCGGGTATTCAGACCCCGTGTTCACCCCTTCCAAACTTCCAATACCCTCCTCTCCTTTTAGCTACTCCTCCCTCCTTGCCCACAAATTTCACACACAGCCGTTCTTGGTAACAACTGGTCGCAGCTTTATTGCCATGTTAACACATTGAACATTATAACCATAACAATCATCAAACAAACCCCCAGCGGAGCGATGCCTCACCAGCCATGCAATTAGCAAGGTGACCTCGCCTCCGCTCCTGCTGCAGTCAAGCCACCGGCAAAGTTCCTACCACCCCTACCCGACTTCGCCATATCAATAGCAAAAGTCGGTTAGGGGTTGTCTGGGTCGTGGACACCCTGCCCTCGCCCCAAGTAGCCTAAAGCTCCGAACCTCGGACACCTCTGGGATCCCGCCACCGGCACAGACCCATTGATGAGCCTGTGCCACCCCCTTCACAATCAAGCTGTGACCAGCGAGCATCACTATGAACCACCCGCTCCAATGCCTCCTGCCAGTCATTCAAGAGCAAGTCCTCCCCCACCAGAGAGAGATGTACCCCATCTCCCCTAAACAATCCAGCACATGCCATCTCCCCCCACGAATGCTGCACCTGATAGCCTCCCTGCTCACACACCCACCTACCAATCTGCCTGTTAATTTTCATCAGCCCTCTAGACCAACGCCTTTGCCTCTAGCACGCCGGCCTAGGAATGACATCAGACCATATTAAAACCACCCCCAGAAACATCTTTAGTACCAAGGCAAAATCCCTCTTCACCACTCTGATCAGCTGCTTGCAAGTCCAGGAAGCCAAATTGTTGCCCCCCAGATGCAACAATATAATCGCCAGCTGTTTCCTTATGCGCTCATGGTGATGGAGCAAAGGCATAAGCTGTGTCCACCGTAGACCGCGCTCGCCCAGCCATGAAACTGACACCAGTGCAGGATCCAGTCCCAGGTTTAGCACGACAGGCCTCACTGCTGCTCGCTGACCAGCCCAGTACACAAAGGAATGCCCCAGCATCCAACATCCCCGCACACTCTGTCCCCCATCTGCAAAAGAAAATAACAGTTAATACCAACCGTGGCCATTCGGCATGCCCACCTCAGAAACTAACATATCCTTGAAAATCCCTAGATCGCCATCTACCAATACTTTGTATCTGCCTCCCCGACAGCCCAGCCGCCGTCGCACTGGTGGCCGCACCAATGCGAAAAGAATAAGAATGTGTGGAAAAAAGGCTTGAGTCTTCGCCCATCTGCCGCAAAACCATCCTTAACACCGCCGACACCTGAAAACGTGTCGAAAGCCATGCATCCTTGTGGATAAATAGCCCTGGGCGTATGCGTAAGTAGTCCCCCATAGATGCCACCGGGCACGTTATACCACCAATCTCCTCCAGGACCACCCACAAACCCTTTCCTTGCTGGTCCATTTTGGATTTTGCCAGCAGCACCCGCAACTGCCCACCGTCTACCAGGACATGCTGACACTGCAAACTGACCACCACTCCCAACCTCCCAGAGTTTGCCACCAATTCACCCACCCGGAAGGTACCAAAGAAGGCCAGACTGAAAACTGCCCGAAAGAGTGTGGCTTCATAATGCGACTCCGCGACCTTAGGTAAATCCACACATAGTCTGATGAGTAATTCGTGCGTAATCGGCTGTCTACGATCCCATGGTGTTGGCCGGGAATGCTCCCAGACTTGCAGCAACCTACGAGCGAGGAACCCTCCCCCTGAGGATCCCCATCCCACCGCCCTCGCGAAAAACACAAAAGCGGCCAACTGGCTACGCACCGAGGACTGAGCGACCCCCTGACTCTTTGCACTAAGGATATACTGCCCGAGTAATTGATCAGACACCGCCCCTGCCTGCCACCCCCGTGCTCCCAAAAATTCCACCACTTTCTCACAACCTCGCCGACAAGCATCCCAGGTCTGCTCCGCCACCAAACTCCGCAGCAGATTCCTTATCTCCTCAGGTCACCACTCCATAATTTCCAAGGGACCATGAGCCCTTCTGCGTCTGCTTCTGGTGCCAACTTCCGAAACCGATCCCACTATAAACGGGAAAGAGCATCAGCAATGCCATTAGTATGCCCCAGAATATGTCGCGCCTTCAACGAGACATTCATCCGCAAACAGGACAATACCACTACCCACATTAAGGACACCACCTGGAGACACCGCGGAGTGTAATGATTGATGATGCTCACCACCGCTTCATTATCACACCACCAGACCACTCTACAGTTGCGTAACCTGTCCGGCCACAACTCCAACGCCACCAACATAGGGAACAGTTCCAAAAAGGTGATGTTACTCAACAGTCCTGCATTCTGCCACATCTGAGGCCATCTATTGGCACACCATGCCCCGCCAAAGTAAATACCCAAACCTACCCTTCCGCTACGTCCATGTATAGCTGCAAATCTTCGCTAGAAATCTCAGCTTCCATCAGCACCGAAGTCCTGTTGAAGTCTTTCAAAAAGACGTCCCAGACCCAAAAATCCTCCCGTATAACTCTGGAAACTTGAATGTGATGATGCGGCTTCCCCACCCCCACTGTTGACGCAGCTGTCAAATAAATACCCGCCCCATCGGGATTACTCTGCAAGCGAAATTCAGAGATACTATCAATGCCTGCATTTTTTTCAACGTTACCTTAGCAGACACCAACACATTAACTACCAACACCCGCAACCTCACCAACTTCTCCACAGGCAGGCGCATCACCATTTGCTTGGAGTCCAACTCAATGCCCAAGAAGGTGATCCTTGTCGCCGGGCCCTCCATCTTGCTCACTGCCAATGGCACTCGCAATTCACCCGCCAAGCTCACAAAACCGTCCAACAGCGCTCAACAGCCCATAGTCTGCGAAGCGCCCACAAACAAGAAATCATTGAGGTAATGCACCACCTCTGACCAACCCACCCTCTGCACCACCATCCACTGCAGGAAGGTACTAAATTTTTCAGAGTAGGCGCAAGAAACTGCACAACCCATCGCAATGCATTTATTAAAATAAAATCCTTCTTCAAAGCGGAAACCTAACAAATGAAATGAGGAGGGGTGCACAGGCAACAAGCGGAAAGCAGATTCAATATCCACTTTTGCCATCAAAGCCCCGTGACCCGATTTCCTGACTAAATCCACCACCCTATCAAACGAGGCATATCTCAACGTACAACACTCACACGGGATGTGATCGTTAACCGATGCCCCCAAAGGAAAAGACAAATTGTGTATCAACCGAAATTTCCCCTGTTCATTTTTAGGGATGATTCCTAACGGAGATACCACAAAATTCCAGAAAGGCGGCTTACTAAATGGACCAGCTATCCTACCTAACTTCAACTCAACTGCCAACTTCTCCCGTGTTATGGATGCAAAGTGCTGTACCGATGGGCTGTCCGCGCCCCCCCCTGTGGCCTGCAGTGGTTCCCCCACCCCTTGGCCCCCTGACAGCAGCTGCCCTGCAGCTCCCCACCCACGGGCAGCACATCCACCCCTTGCCCTCTCACCTGAAACTGGGGACCCTCCCTGCCCCTGTACTGGCTGCCTTGCTCTGACTGCCTGCCATTGCATTGCTGTGACCCCTGCCCTACTCTGCTGACCCCCTGACCTCCCTTCTTCCCAGGCATTCCCCAAAGCCTTTTTCCAAGCCTCTACCTGACCTCTCTGATAAGTAGATTGCCAGGCCTTTCCTTCCCAGGCAATGGAGGGTAAAGTGACTTGCCAAGATCACAAGGAGTATCAGCTGGAATCAAACCCAGATCTTCAGGGTGCTAGGCTGTTGCTCTAACCCCGAGGCTACTCCTCCACTCAAAATCTGTTTAAGATTGACTATCTGGCTTTTTTTTTTTAAGTGCCATTAAGTCAATGCTAACACTTATTTTATTTTATTTTATTTATTATTTCTTTTATACCGCGCTATTGACATCAGTGCGGTTTACATCAAAACATAACATATGCATTTCAGGGTCACTGAGAAGCATTTACATTCGAACAGGGATTGGAAACTTGGATAACAGGGTAGATTAACAAGAGTTATACAATACGTATCTACATTATATACATCATGAGGTAATTTCTTGTCAGGACTAAGCAGAGAAGTATCTTAGCGGCAGCCCATGGGCCTCCGTTGTCCCTTTTGGTCTTTTTTTTGTTTTGTTTTAGACTAACTACTCGGCTGTACACTGCTGCTACCAATACCGCCTCTCCCCCACCGCACACTGGTCAGCCGTGGGCCTGGGTCCTGCTGAAGCACTGCCTCAAGACACCTCTCTTGCACTCGCTGACGAGAATACCAGAGGCCCGATCCGCCAGCTCCCCCGAAACTCCGACTCCCGCTCTCTCCAACCTCGTCCACCAGCCCCGAAGCCTCCAGTCGCATGTGCTCAGGCGACCGTTACCGACGCCAGAGCACATGCCTGCGTCCGCACTGATTGGATCCCCCGCGCTCGTCCCCGCAGGTGGAGCCAATCATTTTAAATGACGCCTCCTGCGTCCTATCCGCCGACGCGCACCCCCTCCTCCAACAGAAGCATGCAGGGTCATGCACCGGGCCAAGCACCTGGTTACAGTCGGGTGCCAGGAACCTGCCCGCTTCCTTTTCCTTATGTCATTTAAGTTTGAATATATTTAATGCATTTTTATTTTGCTATTCATTTGTTTTCATTTTTATGATAATGTACTTGTATTCTTAGCTGTAACTGTGTGCATGTTGGTTTCTATTTGCATGCATACCGTGCATTGCTTTACACTTAAGGGCATGGTGATTAAGAAATTTAAATAAACAAATAACTCATTGTTCCTAGTTGTCGTAATGTACTAATTTTTATTTTTTTTGTTTCAGTACTTATGGTTTTCTTTCCTTTCTTCTTTTTGGTATTGGATCCTGGCAGTCTAGTAGAGGGGAATTTTAGAAGGAACGTCGAAGGGCCATCTGGGACATCTAAGCCAGAACGTCTGAAAAAAAAAGCAGGCACGTCCAGATGCAGACATGATTTCACAAACATGGACATGCCAAATATGGGCATCTGTGTCTACCTAGACTTCCCCAGACTAGCAGTCCAGAACCAGGGCATCTAGGAATAGCCTAATGGTTACAGTAGTGGGTTAGGACTAGGGAAACCAATGTTCACATCCCACTGCTGCTAACACTGAAACTGTGCTGAGTACTGGGAATAATGGAACACTTTCTCCTTTACACCCTCTGCACCTTTTTCAGCCAAGACGAGCATCTCTAAACTTAGAGATGACTCCAGATGTCCTGGATGTTTCTGTGATCAGGCTCCTGGGAATGCCTCTGTCATGTCCCCATTCGGGCTTGGACATCCACAGAACCAGCTTCTAAAATGGCTCTGGAGAAATCTCTGTGCTTATTTTAGGATGTCCAAAGCACAAGTAAGGCCTCCAAAATGACCTCCATAATGGTCTTGGCAGCAGAGCAGAAGGCGAGATTCTGTTCTCCAAGGTCAACTCAGGAGAGCTCCAGGACCTACTGAGACACTTGGCAGAATGGTGAGGAGAACTGCTGGCTACATTTACATATTACTTCACGGACCCCTGCTGCTGGCTGCATTTACATATTACTTTCACAGAGTCCTGCTGCCGGCTGCATTTACATATTACTTCCCAGACCCCTGCTGCCGGCTGCATTTACATATTACTTCCCAGAGCCCTGCTGCCGGCTGCATTTACATATTACTTCACGGAGCCCTGCTGCCGGCTGCATTTACATATTACTTCACAGAGCCCTGCTGCCGGCTGCATTTACATATTACTTCACGGAGCCCTGCTGCCGGCTGCATTTACATATTACTTCACGGAGCCCTGCTGCCGGCTGCATTTACATATTACTTCACAGAGCCCTGCTGCCGGCTGTATTTACATATTACTTCACGGAGCCCTGCTGCCGGCTGCATTTACATATTACTTCACGGAGCCCTGCTGCCGGCTGCATTTACATATTACTTCACAGAGTCCTGCTACCGGCTGCATTTACATATTACTTCCCAGAGCCCTGCTGCCGGCTGCATTTACATATTACTTCCCGGAGCCCTGCTGCCGGCTGCATTTACATATTACTTCACGGAGCCCTGCTGCCAGCTGCATTTACATATTACTTCACAGAGCCCTGCTGCTGGCTGCATTTACATATTACTTCATGGAGCCCTGCTGCCGGCTGCATTTACATATTACTTCCCGGAGCCCTGCTGCCGGCTGCATTTACATATTACTTCACAGAGCCCTGCTGCCAGCTGCATTTACATATTACTTCACAGAGCCCTGCTGCTGGCTGCATTTACATATTACTTCATGGAGCCCTGCTGCCGGCTGCATTTACATATTACTTCACGGAGCCCTGCTGCCAGCTGCATTTACATATTACTTCACAGAGCCCTGCTGCCGGCTGCATTTACATATTACTTCCCGGAGCCCTGCTGCCGGCTGCATTTACGTATAATTTCACGGAGCCCTGCTGCTGGCTGCATTTACATATTAGTTCGCGGAGCCCTGCTGCTGGCTGCATTTCTGTATAACTTCACATAGCCCAGCTGCTGGCTGTATTTACATATTACTTCACGGAGCCCTGCTGCCTCCGTGTCTGGCCACACTTGGAGCATTTCCGTCTTGGGGCTGAGACAAGCACTATGGGAAGAGATTTAAAAACCCACCTTTGTGAGATCCTGAACCTTTACTCTCCATGTGTGTTAGAACCATCTCTTCTCCCCTGTTTGTTGTGTTTCTGTGTTGCATGCATTGTAAGCTCTACTGAACAGGGACTGTCTCTCATGTGTATATGTACAGTGCTCCATATGCCTTGTTCAGCTATAGAAATGATAAGAAGTAATAGTAGCAGCCGCAGCAGCAGTAAATGTGAATCAAGTTGAATGTAATTGTGATCTGCAACTCTAATAAAAATAGATCACAAAAAAATAAAGACATCCCAAATGTGTATGTGAAGGACTATTGATTTTGAGGCCACATCCAAAGTTGTCTTTTCTAGGGGGGCTACTCCAGCTGCCGTCCACCTAGGGCTGCCAAATTACCCAGTGCAAAGGAGGAGGACTTTTTGGCCAGCCTGGCACTGCACTTAGAGTATCCGCAAGCAGTGTGGTCTGATTATTATTGCTATATTAATAAACCACACATTGTAATAACATCTAAATAGACTGTAAGCTCTATTGACTAGGGACTGTCTCTTACTTATGTACGTACAGTGTTGCGTTTGCCTTGTAGCACTTTACAGATGATAAGTAATAGCAGTCAGAGTAGGAGTAGTTCTCAATGAACATTTACAATAAAAGATTAGAATACGACAATATAAAAATAATATTACAACTATTATATGAAAAGTACACAACTCGACTTTAAAAATAGCTCTTTGAGTAGCGATGCATAAATATTAAAGCTTGTGCATGAAATTACAGAAATGAACCTCAAGCATAATTTTAAAACCATAAAATTGTCGAAACAGATGGGCCTAAAACACCTTGCAAAAAGATCCCATATCTAAATGGCTTTATAATAAATCCGTTAACTTATTCCATTGATATGAGCCAGCATAAGACAAGGTCCTATTCCCTGTTAAAGAAGGTAAACCCAAAATATTCTTTGAATTAGTTCATCAATTTTGATTGATGGTATCCTTCTCAAAGCACATAAATTATCTATAGATAATTGGAAGGCCTTAAATACGAACAAAATACACTTAGAAAGGCATCTTGCAGCAGCCGGAGATGATCTAAGCGCTCATTCTATCCGCGGGAATGAATACTGCAGATCCCGTAATACATAGGACAGTCTGTTTGATAATCTTGCAGAAACATTTTGCCAGGAGTGCTTAACAGGGCAGAACGCGCCTCCTTCTCTCCCAGGTAAGATCGCAGATAACACCGAGTCACCAGTTTAGGTGTGGACTCCAGAGACCACAGTGCCCAGGGCACAGACAGCACACAAACCCTCCTGGAAGGAAACGCTCATTTATTTATCCCCAGTTTCAAGCACAGAGCTTAGTCAACTTTCCTTTTCTTTTCCCGGGAGTCTGTCTGATCATGCTGGAGACAAAAGGACCAGAGACAGCAAGAACTGGCCCTGAAAATGGTCTTAGGGGTGACGCTGGTAGAATGGTTGAATTCAGCTAAGTGGAGTGTCCACTGGCTTTTACAAAACCCGTGGTTTGAGTCGTAATAAAAAAGAAGTCAGTGTTCATGGAGGTGTAACTTATGGTGACCAGGTTTTTTGCAAGGAAATCTAGGACACTTATCCGAAGTATGTTGGTGGGGGAGAAACACCTTAGTTTCAGGTTTGAGCAACAAAGTGTGGAAGAGGGAAGAGGAGTCATTACCCTGTCCTCCCCCATGCCCCCCTCATCCATCCCATGACAGCAACAATATCGTTTCCAAGCAGACAAATGGACAGAGAAATAGAAACAGTGATGCGTTTCCCCTTTATTGTGCAAAATATAAAGATAACGGACGTCAGCTCTAAAAACTGACATAGTCAAATCACTACATTGAAAATTAATTTTTTTCAACCCCCTCTGTCCCCATTGCTGGAATCAGGGGCAGGAGGCTGCCAAGAAGTGGGGAGTCAGGAATTCAGCTCTAAAATTGCGGGCAATCCCCATAAAGTGTGGATATCTGGTAACTTTACTGTAAATTAGGGAATAAATTTTGTATGTACATTAAGGTTTAAACACTGTTGGAGGGTGACGCTATTATAAGTCACCTAATTTAAGGCAGCTAAAACGCACCGATATTAAGCCTACGTTTCTTTACAAAATACTGACATCAGTGGCAGAGATCCGGTCTTAATTTAAGGCGCAAACATTTTTCCCAGCCCTAAAGCTGGTCATTATAACACCGCTGCATCACTCCATGGTATGACCGCACCTTGAGTAGAGTGTGCAGTTCTGATCACAGCATCAAAAAAGGTTCAGTGGAATTAGAAAAGATACAGAGAAGAGCCACCAAAATGGTAAAGGGGATGGAAGGATACCCCTATGAGGAAAGGCATAAAAGGTTAGGGCTCTTCAACTTGGAAAAAAAGATGGCTGAGGAGAGATATGATAAAGGTCTATAAATTGATAAATGGAGTGGAACGGGTAAATGTAGATCGATTGTTTACTCCTTTAACAAGTAGACAGACTAGGGGACATGCAATGAAGCTACAATGTAGCACATTTAAGACTAGTCAAAGAAAATATTTTTTCACTGTTTAATCAAATAACCAGGTAAGGCGGAGGTGGCCCACAGTTCCCTTCCTTCCCACACCCCCCCCCCTCCCCCCTCTCTCTCCCTTCACAAATAAACACCACATGATCACTTATTGGCAAAATAACTGGTCGCAGCTTTATTAAACAAGCACAACATACCATTACCCCCCCACTGTTAACTTATGGTTCCGGCAGCGGGACAATCCCTCACCAGCCATATGGGTAGCAAAGTGAGTTCCTTCCCGCCTCCGCCGAGAACCATCCCTGGCAATTCCATCCCCCTCATCCGGCTTCGCCATATTACTAGCAAAAACCGAGGGCTTCTCCGGGTCGGGGGTACCCCCACCCCCGCCCTGCATATTGCCATGCCTCCGGACCCCGGACACCTCCGGGATCCCGCATCACCCCTCCAGCTGCAACCCCCCATCCCCCAAGCTCCACCAAAGGGAGGGAGGGTGGGGACGCCCGTCCTCTCTCCCCAGCTTCAACGGACTGGCGTCCGACCGCTCGCTCCTCCTGGTCCCGCGATCACCCCCCATTGGCTCCCGCGGCCACCTGGCAAGCGGGAGCCAATCAATTTAAATCAAAACGCGCGCGGGCGCGCGCCGCACCCCGCCGCGGAAGGAGTGCGCGCCACCACCCCGCCCCCCCGGTTATCATCGGCCGTCGGGCACGTGGGCCCGCGGCCTCCCATTAACCAGGTAAGGCGGAGGTGGCCCACAGTTCCCTTCCTTCCCACACACCCCCCTCCCCCCTCTCTCTCCCTTCACAAATAAACACCACATGATCACTTATTGGCAAAATAACTGGTCGCAGCTTTATTAAACAAGCACAACATAACATTACAACCAAACTGTTAACTTATGGTTCCGGCAGCGGGACAATCCCTCACCAGCCATATGGGTAGCAAAGTGAGTTCCTTCCCGCCTCCGCCGAGAACCATCCCTGGCAATTCCATCCCCCTCATCCGGCTTCGCCATATTACTAGCAAAAACCGAGGGCTTCTCCGGGTCGGGGGTACCCCCACCCCCGCCCTGCATATTGCCATGCCTCCGGACCCCGGACACCTCCGGGATCCCGCCACCGGCTCAGTGACACCTGTCCCTGAGCCCCCCCCCCAAATCAAAGCTGCGACCAGCCAACCTGCCCTAAACATCCTAATTCCAAGGCCTCCTGCCAATCATTCAGGACTCCACCACCAAAGGCAAGGTTGTGCTCATCCGAACCAGCAGATCGGGGGTAATGGGCCGACGCTTGTCCGACGGGAGGGGGACAGCCCGCTCCCAACCCAATAAAAGCCGGCGAGAAAGAAACCCCCAACCGCGCACTGCCCACCCGACCGCCTTAGAGAAAAAGGCAAAGCCGGCCAGGTGAGCCCGCACAGTGGATAGGGCCACCCCCGCAGCCTTCGCAGCCAATATGTATTCCCCCATGAGGTGATCAGGCACCGGGCCCAGCCGCCAACCCCGAGTCGCCAAAAAGGCCACTACACAGTCACATCCCTTGCAGTAGGACCTCCAGGTCGCCGACGATACGGAACTTCTCAGCAAGCTCAGGATACCCGGAGGCCAAGATGCCATAAACGCTCTGGGACCGACCTCCCTGCCAGGTCCGCCTCTGGAGCCAGTCGCCGAAACAGGTCCCACTTGAAACGAGAAAGAGCATCGGCGATCTGGTTAGCATAACCCGGAACATGCCGAGCCCTCACTACCACATTCAGCTTCAAGCAGGCAAAAACCACCTCCCTCATCAAAGCCGCCACCCGCGCGCAACGAGGCGCATAACGATTAATAATGTGAACTACCGCCTCGTTGTCGCACCACCACAACAATTGCCTATTACGAAGCCTATCCGGCCACAGCTCCAAAACCACCAAGATGGGGAACAGCTCCAAAAACGTAATACTGTCGGTTAATCCCGCCGCCCGCCAGGTGGATGGCCACGGCGCGGCACACCATGCTCCACCAAAATAAACACCGAGCCCGAAACCGCCCGCCACATCAGTATAAATCTGTAAATCAAAGGAAGACACCTCCGCTTCAAGGAGAACCGTAACGCCATTGAACTCTCTCAAAAACTGATCCCAAACCCCGAGGTCCGACCTCATGCTTCGTGATATCCGGATGCGATGATGCGGACGCCACACTCCCGAAGTAGCCGCCGACAAGCGTCGTAGAAACACCCGACCCATTGGAATAACCTTGCATGCAAAGTTAAGGGAGCCCAACAAAGCCTGCATCTCGCGCAAAGTAACTTTCCTCGCCCCCAGCACGTTCGCCACTAACACCCTTAAACGCTCCACCTTGCTTGGAGGCAATCGCGCCACCATGTCAACTGAGTCCAAGTCCACTCCCAGAAACGTGAGGCGCACAGCAGGACCCTCAGTCTTGTCCGCCGCGACGGGCACCCCCCATTCACGTGCGAGCCGCATGAACCCGTCGAGTAACGCCCGACATAGCCCGGACGACGCCGAACCCACAAATAAGAAATCGTCCAAATAGTGGACCACATTCCGAGAGCCGACGGACACCTCCAGGACCCAGTGCATGAAAGAACTGAACATCTCAAAATAACGACAAGAGACGGAGCAGCCCATTGGCAAGCACTTGTCGAAGTAATAGCAGCCCTCAAACACAAAACCCAATAAATGGAAGGAAGCCGGATGTACCGGCAGCAGGCGAAAAGCAGACTCAATATCGACCTTCGCCAGCAGACACCCGCGCCCACACTCCCGTACCAGCCGCACAGCCTCGTCAAACGACGCATACCGCACCGCGCACAATTCCCGCGGAATGAGATCATTCACCGAAGCCCCCACCGGGAAGGACAAGTTGTGAATGAGCCGGAATTTCCCGTGCTCCTTCTTAGGCACAATGCCCAAAGGAGAAACTACTAAATTCGGGTATGGCCGGTCCAGAAAGGGCCCGGCCACCCTGCCAAGGGCCAACTCAGCATCCAATTTACCACGAACCACCTGAGCTAGACGCCTCACCGACGGAGCATTGTGGGCCATCGCCGGGCCCCCCTCCCCAACTACCGGTATGGGGAACCAGTACTGGAAACCCCCCTCCAAGACTCGCCGAGCCGTAACCCGCCTATAGCGCAGCAACCAAGGCCGGAGTGCCGAAAATTTTATGGGGGTAGGGGCCAACTCCCTCGAACTAATACTATTGCTTTGCGGCTGGGGGGGCGGGTCCCTTCTTCCCGCAACGGAGAGCCGAGTGTCCTCCCCCACATAAGGAGCAACTGTGCCGGAACTTACAGTCCGGAAAGGGGCAAGACGACTTATTAAAGCGCCAGCAGACGTCCCCAACCCCCTCCCCAGCGCTTTTTGGGACCCCGGGAGCTGGGGCGCTCCGAAATGGCCGCCCCGTACTCGCCGACGCAGCGGCCCCCTTTTGCCCCCCGCACCTGCCCCTCCTCTGGCAGACATCTGCGTTAACCAGAGGCTGATGTCCTGTGTCCCCCAGGACAGAGCGCGATTCTCCTCCATTTTATCGCGGAACTTCTCATCATAGTTGAGCCATGCCCAACCATCATGAGTCTGAGCCGCTTCCAGAATCGAGTCGGCGTATGCAAGCAACATCCTGTAGTGCCCCGGGTAACGCTGTCCCCAGACACTAGCTAACCGAAGAAAAGCCCTCGTCCAATTGAGGACGTTCCGCGAAGCCTTCTTGACCCTGCCCGCCTTCTCATCCGCCTTCCGTTTCCGCCGGCTGTCCCCCGAACGCTTCCTCCCCTCAAGCAAGCGAAAGATATCTATGTACTTCCGCTTCCATATCTTGCGCCTAAGCTTACGCGGCACCCCCTCCCATAATTCGGAAAATGATGCCAATGTAGCCCCCCCACCGCCCCCCCCCTACTACCCCCCCGCCACCGACAGGTTGCCCGCCCCCTCCCCCAACTGACAAGGACGAAGACGATGAAGACGACGATGAGCCCCCCCTCCTCCGACGCTTGCGGGAGCTGCGGCTCTTCTTCCTCGCCTTGCCACCCGTCCCCGCAGCCGGACTAAACTCCACGCCTTGCTCGGCCCGAGGCTCAGGTAACTCACCATCCGCCGAAGTCCGGGGCTCTGATGGGGTGGACGCAGAAGCTGGAAGCCCCTCCTGGAAGTCCTCGCGCTGCGCCATAGGTACCTCCGCCGCAGACCGACCTGTTCCGCTCAGCGTCATCCTTCCCCCGTCTCCCACCGGAACCTGTGGAGACACCGAAAACAAGGAAGGGGAACCAGACAAGCCCCAGGGCAGCTGCCAAGGCCCTGTCCAATCAGCCCTGGAGGAACCCTGTCCCCCCCCCCCCGCCAATAGTCCCAACTTGACATGCCCACCCCCCTGGAACCATAGGCCAACCCCAAGGGCTTCCCCCAACCCATCCCTCCTGACCCTGCAACCCCGCTGGCAACGGTGTAGCCCCTCCCACCCCCAGGGATTCCACCACCGGAGGAGGAAGAGCCACAGTCCCCGCCGCCCCCCCCCCGCCGGAGCCCGCACCCATAACCCCACCAGGCACTGATCCCCTCACATCCCCGGAAGCCATTTCCCGGCCCCTGCCAGCCCCACGCCCCCGCGGGCCCCCGCTGCTAGGGGCCTTGCGCCCAGCCCCAGCCTTCCCCCTGGCCTGCCCCCTTGAGCCCTTAGAAGACCGCCCCGTGGACTGCCCCCCATGTCGTCATGGCCGCCCCTCTGCCCCTTGCCCCCCCCCTGCTCTGCTCCTTTCCCCTCTGCTCCTTGCCCCTCTGGCCCACCATGACACTATCCCTTCACAAATAAAACTATCCCCTGAGCACCGTATGGCCAGACCGGAGCCCTAGCCCAATAATGCCCCCCCTCCACCTGCAATAGGCCTCAACCGGCCAATGCACGCTGCTCCTCACACTGCCTCAGCACAGCTCCGACGCTCCTCTCTGCACCCCGGGACAGCGCCGCGATCAACCGGTCACACACCACTGGCAGGAAGCTCTCCCGCAGAGCCGAAAAAGACGCGGAGCTGCAGCCGGACGCCCGTCCTCTCTCCCCAGCTTCAACGGACTGGCGTCCGACCGCTCGCTCCTCCTGGTCCCGCGATCACCCCCCATTGGCTCCCGCGGCCACCTGGCAAGCAGGAGCCAATCAATTTAAATCAAAACGCGCGCGGGCGCGCGCCTCACCCCGCCGCGGAAGGAGTGCGCGCCACCCCGCCCCCCCGGTTATCATCGGCCGTCGGGCACGTGGGCCCGCGGTCTCCCATTTCTGGAATTCATTGCTGGAGGATATAGAAAAAACTGTTGGTGTAGCTGGGTTTAAAAGAGGTTTGGACAAGTTCCTGGAGAAAAAATCCATAAACCTTTATTAATAGCGACTGGGTGAAATCTATCTATCTTTTGGGATCTTTCCAGGTACTTGTGACCTGCATTGGCCACTGTTGGAAACCGGATACTGGACTTGATGGGCCATTGGTATGACATGTTTTGGCATCTGTTGTAAATTAGATACGGGGCTTGACGGACCATTGGTTTGATCCAGTATGGCAAATCTTAAATTCTTAAGTTTATGCCTGGATAACCTAGAGTGGGGATTAGAAGAATAATTTTTATACCTTTATTTAAAAACCTTGTAAGCCACCCATCTTAAATTCTAAGTGGCTTCCAAAATAACATACACAATTAAACATTCCAAAACACAGAAACATCAGTATCACATACAAATGCAAAAATCATCAACAGCAAATCACACATAAATTAAGAAAGATGATAAGAAATTATAAATATAAATCATCCAGCATCTGGAAATGCCTCAATAACGCAGGCTTTAACTGCTCGAAAAACCAAGACAGTTTTCCTAAGGCCCTCAGTTCATCTGGCAAAGCATTTCAGAACATTGGAAGATAAACTGAAGAAGCCCTATGAGGCGTGAGCTGCTACAAGAAATGAATTCTCCAGGCCCAATTGAACTGGTGGGGCAGAGATATGTGGTTGCAATTTTGATAACAGTCAGCTGAGTGGAGGAGTAGCCTAATGGTTAGAACAGTGGCTTGGGAACCAGCATTTGATTCCCACTAGCACTCCTTGTGGCCTTGGCCAAGTCACTTAACCCTCCATTTCCTCAGAAAAATCCAAGTTATCAATGTCCCCATTTAATGTACATGACCAAGTTTAAGTTACAATGTAAACCACTTAAAGACGTTCATCAAAACATAAGAACATAAGATATGCCATACTGGGTCAGACCAAGGTCCATCAAGCCCAGTATCCTGTTTCCAACAGTGGCCAATCTAGGTCATAAATACCTAGCAGTTTCCCCAAAAGACACAGGTTCCACAATGCTTGTATTGGGTCAAGCAGTGATATCCCGGGAACCTTTTAATAATGGTATATGGACCTTTCCTCCAGGAACTTGTCCAAACCTTTTTTAAACCCAGCTACACTAACAGCTTTTACTACTGTACATCCTCTGGTAACAAATTCCAGAGCTTGATTACACGTTAAGTGAAAAAACATTTTCTCTTATTAGTTTTAAATAGGTCACCCTGTAGCTTCATTGCATGTCCCCTTGTCTTTTTATATTCTGATGATGTAAACAATCAATCTATGTTTACCCATTCCACTCCATTCATTAATTCATAGGCCTCTATCATATCTCCCCTCAGCCGTCTTTTTTCCAGGTTGAAGAGCTCTAACCATTTTAGCCTCTCTTCATAGGAGTGTCCTTCCATCCCCTTTACCATTTTGATGTCTCTTCTCTGTATCTTTTCTAATAACACTATATCCTTTTTAAGATACGGCAACCAGATTTGCACCCAATATTCAAGGTGCGGTCGCACCATGGAACGATACAGAGACATTATAATATCCTTTGTTTTATTTTCCATTCCTTTCTTTATGATACCTAGCATTCTATTTGCTCTCTTGGCTGCCGCTGCACAATGGGCGGAGGGTTTTAACATGTTATCCACGATGACGCCTAAATATTTTTCCTGGGTGGTGTTTCCTAATGTGGAACCTTGCATTGTGTAACCATAGTTTGGGTTGTTCTTTCCTAGGTTCATAACTTTCTACTTGTCCACATTAAATTTCATCTGCTATTTGCATGCTCAGTCTTCCAATTTATCAAGATCCTCTTGCAATTTTCCACAATCCTCATGGGTTTTAACAACTTTAAATAGTTTTGTGTCATCTGCATGACTGAAGTGGTATTTAAAGGTGATAACGCAGAGGAATTGAAAGAAATATCACTACAGTGGGAAGATGTATTACAACTATTTGATAAACCAAAGAGTAGCAAATAACCTGGACCAGATGGTATACATTCAAGGGTGTTGAAAGAACTGAAATATGAGATTGCAGACCTGCTATTAGTAATCTGTGAACTTTCATTAAAATCCTCTGTAATACCTGAAGATTGGAGGATCGCCAATGTAACACCAATTTTTAAAAAGGGATCCAGGGGTGATCCAGGAAACTACAGATCAGTGAGCCTGATGTCAGTACCGGGAAAAATGGTAGAAACCATCATAAAGAACAAAATTACTCAGAATGTAGATAGTCATGGCCTAATGGGAGACAGCCAACATGGCTTTAGTTAAGGAAGATCTTGTCTAACTAATCTGTTATGTTTTTTTGAAGGTGTGAATAAACAAGTAGACAAAGGTGAGTCGGTTGATATAGTGTATCTGGACTTTCAGAAAGCGTTTGACAAGGTCCCTCATTAGAGACTTTTGGCAAAACTAAAAAGTCATGGGATAGGAGGCAGTGTACTATTGTGGATCAGGAACTGGTTAAAAGATAGACAGCAGAGGGTAGGGCTAAATAGCCAATTTTCCACTGGAAAAAGGTGAATAGTGGAGTACCCCAGGGATCTGTGCTGGGTCCGCTGTTTTTTGACATATTCATAAATGACCTGGAAAAGGGAATAACGAGTGAGGTTATCAAATTTGCAGATGATACAAAACTATTTAAAGTTGTTAAAACCCAAGAGGATTGTGGAAAATTGCAAGAGGATCTTGATAAACTGGAAGGCTGGGCATCCAAATGGCAGATGAAATTTAATGTGGACAAGTGCAAAGTTATGCACCTAGGAAAGAACAACCGAAACTATGGTTACACGATGCAAGGTTTCACATTGGGAACCACCACCCAGGAAAAAGATTTAGGCGTCATCGTGGTTAGCATGTTAAAACCCTCTGCCTAGTGTGCAGCGGCGGCCAAGAGAGCAAATAGAATGCTAGGTATCATAAGGAAAGGAATGGAAAATAAACAAAGAATATTATTATGCCTCTGTATCGTTCCATGGTGCGACCGTACCTTGAATATTGTGTACAATTCTGGTCGCCGTATCTTAAAAAGGATATAGCTTTATTAGAAAAGGTACAGAGAAGAGCCACCAAAATGATAAAGGGGATGGAAGGCTACTCCTATGAGGAGAGGCTACAAAGGTTAGGGCTCTTCAACTTGGAAATGAGATGGCTGAGGGGAGATATGATAGAGGTCTATAAATTAATGAACGGAGTAGAAAGGGTAAACATAGATCGATTGTTTATGTTATCAGAAAATAGAAAGACTAGGGGACATGAAATGAAGCTACAGGGTAAACTATTTAAGACAAATAAGAGAAAATATTTTTTCACTCAACGTGTAAACTCTGGAATTTGTTACCGGAGGATGTAGTAAAGGCTGTTAGTGTAGCTGGGTTTAAAAAAGATTTGGAAAGTTCCTGGAGGAGAGGTCTATAAGCCATTATTAAGAAGTGACCCAGGATATCAATGCTTGACCCAGTACAAGCATTATGGAACCTGTGTCTTTTGGGGAAACTGCTAGGTACGTATGACCTAGATTGGCCACTGTTGGAAGTAGGATACTGGGCTTGATGGACCTTGGTCTGACCCAGTATGGCATATCTTATGTTCTTATGATAATCTCACTCATTATTCACATTTCCAGGTCATTTATGAATATGTCAAAAAGCAGCGGACCCACCACAGATCCCTGGGGTACACCACTATTCACCTTTCTCCATTGGGAAAATTGGCCATTTAGCCCTACCCTCTGCTTTCTATCTTTTAACCAGTTCCTGATCCACAATAGTACACTGCCTCCTATCCCATGACTCTTTAGTTCTGCCAAAAGTCTCTCATGAGGGACCTTGTCAAAGGCTTTCTGAAAGTCCAGATACACTATATCAACCGACTCACCTTTGTCCACCTGTTTATTCACACCTTCAGTCTTCAGGTATTATAGAGGATTTTAATGATAGTTCACAGATTACTAATAGCAGGTCTGCAATCTCATATTTCAGTACTTTCAACACCCTTGCATGTATACCATCTGGTCCTAATATGATTCATGATTGGCAACCAGGGCCGGCCCATCCACTAGGCAGGCTAGGCGGCCATCTAGGATGGCTCATCTCTGTGGGCAGCATGGCACACATGGCCTGCTGCCCCCCCCCTCGCACGCTAAGCTCCGCTGCTCTCACTCCCGTGCTAAGCTGAACCTGCTTCTGACCTCACAAAGTTGTGTCAAAGGGGTGGGTCAGAAGCGGCAAGCCATTTGTGCTGAGCACACGACCTGCCGCCAAGCCGCCCCCAACCCCACTGTCAAAATCAGAAGCAGCGGGAGATGGCAACATGGTTCAGAATGGGGGGGGGGGGGCGGTGAAGGTGGTGCAGCTTGGCATGTGGACAGGGTGGAGGTAGCATGGCTGGGGCGTCTGTCTGGGGCAGCAGAAACCCTTGGGCCGGCCCTGTCAGCAGCCAATGTTGATCAATAAGACATGGTGTCATAAGATCCAAATGAGACTTGTTTAGAATAGCTCCAATACCACATTTTGCATTAACGGTAATGCTGTCACGATGGAAACCAGTAGACCACATAATACCACCTAGCAAAAATCCAAAGGAGGAAACATCAGTGACTGAAAAACTACAAAAATCAGACTCATCCAAATAAGGACACATCCAAAACAGAAGGCGAGGGGGAATGGCAGAGAGACAGAGACTTCTGAATGAGGAGGATACCATCCTCCCTGCCCCCAAGATCCCAAAACCAAGGGAACCTGGGAGGGAAGTGTCTCCAAAACCACAGCAAGACTTGGCAGATTAAGAGGCAGAATGATAATTGATATTTAGAGCAGATAATAGCTAAAGCACCACCCCCTACAGATTCTGGCTGAATCAAAATCACAGCATTGGATAAGCAAAGGCATTTCCAATTAAGATCTTCTGAAATTCACATGTCCCACCAGCACCTTTCTACTGGCAATCAGTGCCCTGGGCTGTTTTCTGCCTGTGTCTTTTTTTCTTATTGCTGAGCAAAGCAGGTCTGTAAAATGCCAAAAATGAACCCTCTTTCATTCTATTGCTCTCAGATAATATGTAATTAACTGAGACTATCATGAATCGCTCCATATTTGCATTTTTCAGTGACATTAATCTTCAACTAAGAACAAAAATTCTTTCTGGATAGGTCTTTTCATTTTTCAGGCATGCATCCTGGTCAAGAGAGTTTGATCTGACAGAGAAGAATTCTTCATACTAACACGTGCATATACCTGAAAGAGATGGAGACAGACTCCCAGAGAGAGAGAGAGAGCAGAGAGGCAGAGGGAGGCAGATTGACAGGGACAAACAGAAGGAGATGGAGAAAAAAACAGGGAGACAGAGAAATATAGAGGTAAAAAGATAGAGGGAGAAGAGACAAACTGACAGAGATGCAGAGGGAAAGGGAGGCAGACCAAAACAAAGGAGACAAAAAAACAGAGATAAAGAGAACTAGAAGGAGAGAGACAAACAGGAGATGGAGAGGAACATAGAGAGAGACAGGGAGACAGATAAGTATACAGACAGTGAGAGGCAGAGGAAGAGAGAGACAGACTGACAAAGAGAGACAGAGAGAGACAGATGGAGAGAGGCACAAACTGACAGACGGAAGCAGATGCAGAGGGACAGAAGGAAAGGGAAACAGACCAACTGAGATACAGAAAGGCAGAGGGAGCGGGAGACAGACCAAAGAAAACAAAAAGAGACAGAGGGCAAGGGAGAATGACTGAGCAAGACACAAAAGAGACTGAGTCAGACTGACATATGCAAAGAGACAGAGGAGGATGAAGACAGAGAGAGGCACATAGAGACAGGGAGGCAGGCAGAGGGACATAGGGAGAGGGAGACAGAGAGAAAAAGAGAGGATGGAAGTCAGAAGAAGAGGGTGACAGAAAAAAGACTGGGAGACTGACAACGAGACAGAGGGAGATTGACAGAGACAAAAAAAAGACAGAGGGAGAGAGACATAGAAAATGACAGAGAGCTAGAGATAAAGCAGAAGAGATAGCAGGCTACAGATGGACAGAGAGGAGGAATAACTAGCTGCAAAGGCAGGGAGAAGAGAGAGCAGCCATAGGGGAGAGAAAAACAGAGGGGTGAGGGAAAGGCTGTTCCTACTTCTATTGCATAAACAGAGGGGTATATATATATATAGAGAGAGAGAGGTCATTCCTCCTTACACTGAATAAACAAAGGGGTATAAGGCAAGGTCATTGTAGGGGTGTGTAGGGCTCCTTACACTGAATGAATGAGGGGTGTTTGGCAAGGTCATTCCTTCTTATACTGTTTCAGAGGTGTATAGGGCAAGGCTGTTCTTCTTATGCTGCATAAATAGAGGGGTATGGAGAGAGGTTCTTCCTCCTTATACTGCATAAACAGAGGGAGGATGTAGAGCAAGGATGCACACATCTCAAATCACAAATCCCAAACTGTCTCATTTTTGATATATGTATCAATGATTCTCACCTTCAGATTATTGAAAACTCTAGTCCAAGTCAGAAAATTCCATATGATGGCATCTTGAACACTGTGTTGGGTCATTGGCTTTGTGCCTCCTTGAACCACCAAGACAGCTTCCTACATCACTGCTATTCTTTGAAGGCCAGTCATTCAGGTATTAACCACACCCAACCCTGATTAGTTACTCCAGTCCTACACAATCTTGAGTCCAAGAGAATATTGCAAGCTTTTCTGGGAAACAGCAGGGCCCCATGCTGGGGCCACATGCCTACAGGAATCTCATGGAAAACAGTTCAGTTCATCTCAGCTTTCATTAGCAGCTGTGGCCTGAGGTCCAAGCCAGTAACTATTTCCAGGCTTTGCTTCCAACTCTAGGACAAGGTGAAGAAATTGGCTCAGCTTCCACCACCACTTATAATTAGATTGCCAGACCAGCATCCAGCTATAGGTCTTGTTTCAAGTTTTAAGACAGAGTAGAAAGCCGGTCTAGTTCCAGGGGCAAAGGGGTTTCCAAAAATCCATACTGGTGGTGCCTTTGAAACTGTCTGGGAGTATTATTCTGTCTTATCTCCTGTTAGGACTAAGTAGACTTTGGCATTTATTATTTGGTAGGTGGAGTTGGGGAAGGTGAAATTGTTTCTATTTATTTAGCTGTGCTTTTATACCACTTTTCACTGGGTCAAAGCGGTTTACAAACAACTCAAAGTTACAATAAAACACTGAAACAAAGTTATAAAAAGCATGGAGTATATTCATTAACTATATACAAATAACTATTTACAAAGATTTGTATTTGTTGGGTGAGTTGGATTATGTTACAGTCCCATAGTGCTCAATGAACAGATGGGTCTTCAGATGCTTCCTGAATGAGGAAAAGTCTTTGATGTTCCTGATAGTGACGGGATGAGAGTTCTATAGGGTTGGTGATTATAGCTCAAATGCCCTTGAGCAGGTCTGCTGGGTGCTCTTAGTTTTTGTGTGGGGGACAATCAAGGTGTTGCTGTTGGATTGGTGGCTGGCTCTATTTTAATGAAGGGGATGGAGAAGGCTGAGGTGGTGGGAGGAGGAGAGGCCAGAGAGTGCTTTGTGGGTTGTCATCAGTGTTTTGTATTTGATGCGACTGTTGAGAGGAAGCCAATGGAATTGCTTGAGGATGGGGGTGATGTGTTCTTGTCTGGGGGCTGATAGAAGGGTACGTGCAGCGGTATGAAGGGTCGTAAGTTATGGAAGGATGGTTGATTGTGGGAGTCCTTGATAAACAGAGTTACAGTAGTCAAGGATAGGAAAGATTGAAGTTTGGAGTGTGAATCTGAAGTCAGGAGGATCCAAGATTGGGCAGAGGTGTTGGAGAGTGCGGATCTTGTAGAAGACTGTGTTTGACATTTTCTTCACTTGTTGTTTGAAGGTGAGATTGTGATCTAGAGTGATACCAAGATACTTTATTTCTTGCTGTACCTTGATATGAATGTTGTTCAGAATAATGGTTACAGGGGGAGTAAACATGTTATCTTAGTGATGAAGAGGGATTCAGTTTTCTTGTAGTTGATGGAGAGGTGGTTGCTTGCAAGCCATTGTGAAGCTTTGGAGAAGCAGTGCTGTAGCTTTGCGTATGTTGGTTGATTGGTGCTGAAGGGAGTGTAGATTAGGATGTCATCAGCATAGAGGTGGTAGAGTAAATTGTGGGATTTGATTATCATGCAGAGAAGTTGTAGATATTTATTTATTTTATTTATTTAACAGGTTTTTTATACCACCCTATCTTCCATTCAGGGCAGTTTACATTATAGCTCCAACAATTTTATAACTTTCACAGATATATGTTAAAGAGCAGGGCAGAGAGGGTGGAGCCTTGTGGAACGCCTTAAGTTTGGGTCAATGAGGTAGAGCAGGAGTCTCCCATCTTGATTTGCTGCTGACGATTGGACAGGAAGGACTGGAATCAATTCAACACTGTATTCTGGATTCTAATAGATTGGAGGCATTAGAGAAGGATGGGGTGGCTTACTAAGTCAAATGCAGCTGAGATGTCAAGAAAAACTAAGATAGATCCTTGTTACACAGACTGGATGCCTTGGATGAGTTTGTTTAGAAAGGAGAGGAGGAGAGTTTCGACTCCGTAGTTGGGGCGGAAGCCATGTTGTTAGGGTCAAGTGGAGCATGAGTTTCAATATGATCTTGGAGTTGTTGGCATACCAACATTTTTCTAGGATTTTGGCCATGAAGGGGAGGCTGGCAATGGGTCTGTATGAAGTAGGATCCAATGGGTCGAGGTTGGGTTTTTTGAGGACTAGGCGAATTGAGGCAGATTTGAGGCTAGGGGTCCTTGGGTGAGGGATGCTTGAGTATGTTTGGAGATGATGGGGCTGTCCTGTTTTCATTGCCTTGATCTAGGAGACTGGGCATGGATCAAGAGAAGTAGTGGTGTTGAGTGAGGAGATGATGGCGATGACCATACCTGCTCATTTTCTTTCCTGGAGTCCCTCCAGTCCAGTCCAGACACATGGGTTATGCTCACCAATCAGCCAATAGAGACCAAGACACTCTGGTTTGAAGACGTCACCCTATAAAAGTCCTGTGCAGCCTATCCACAGCCATATGAATCTAACAAAGCAGAAAAGGAGTCCGAGCTCTCAATTCCCCACCATTTTCCTTTTTTTTTTAAACAAACCACAAAACATGGAGGCATTGAGCCATCAAATAACATCTCCAGTAAGTGGAACACGAACAAACACAGTGGGGTTCCCTGCAGGACAAATGCAACAACTGGAGACACTGCCAAAGACCGAATTTTTACACCTCGCCTACCCGATCAGGCCAAGTCTTCAAAGCAGATGCAAGGTGAAAAAATGCTGTGAAGATCCTAGGTGGGTTCTAGACTAGACTGGAGGGACTCAAGGAAAGAAAATTAGCAGGTAAAGTCTAGTTTCACCTTCCTTGTCATCCCTCTAGTCTAGTCCAGATGTTTGGGATGTACCAAAGCAGTACTAACGACAGATGGGAACCAACATGCCAGTCTGCAGCACCCATGCTTCAAAAACTATGCCCAGCTATCTGTACATCAAACTTATAATGACGCACCTTAAAAATATCCTGAGGTGGCACAAGGACAATCTCCACCCTGGAAGATGCCAGAGCTCTAGTGGAATGCATTCACAAACCCAATAGCCACGACCAGCTCTTAACTAAATAAGCTGACACAATGGCTTCCTTTATCCAGTAGGGAATAGAGGCCTTAGATGCTGCCTCACTTTTACTTGGACTGCCAAACAACACAAACAGCTGCTTCAAATACCAGAAGGTCTGGGTCACCATCAAGTATCTCCTAAGAGATCTGTGAACATTGTCAAGCCCCAGCCCTCCGCCTAGGGCTCAGAGGGTTGGGGTTGTCATTATATGCTCCTTGCAGAAGGTGAGATAAAACCTTTTGCTCCCGCTATGCCTGCTGGGACTGGTAGTTCTTTTGCCCTCTGATAAGGAAATAGTTGTGAGACCAGTGGTAAGGCAAAATGACAAGAATTTATTCCCCAACAAAAAGGTTCAGTGCAGATTAAATCAGGATACTCTTCAAGTGTTTGCTCGAGGATATTTACAGACCTTAAACTGATTGAGCTTCACACTCTTTGCTCACAAAATGTGCAATGCATATCACATGTAACAGATAGAAAACATAACAGCTTCTTCTCACAAAGAAAAATATCTTCTTTCCCTTTGTTCCCACTCAGCTCCCTCATACACATTTAGCAAAGGGATTCTATATCATCTGCCAAACACAGTGTACAGTCCATAGGCACTTCTGCTGAGTCACTCTCATTAAAGTCCTGTTGCATCTCTTCAAACTCTGGAACTATGGAGTTTGGCTTTAAGCTGTTATTATACGGTTTAGGATAATTTCCCCCTAAGACCTCTTGTGCTTCCCTTGGGCACAGTTCTATATGGTAAGGATTGGAAATACCTGAGGTTGTGGAGATTCCTCTCTGGCTTTGTTCAGCTAGCTTTTTCCAGCTGTAGGGAAATGCTCTCTGATTCCCTGTTTGGAGTTCTTGTCTGGAGCACTGCTCTGGTTCCCAGTCCCAAACTGAGCTTTGCAAACTCCTGGGTTTAGTGCTAGGTTCCCACCTGTGAGCTCCTTGAAGCTTTTTATCTGGCAATGAGGTCTGAAGGTCTCTCTGCTCTCTCCCTCTAGGCAGGTTTCTGACAGCAGTCTGTCCCTTCTCTCCTTCTGCTCTATCTGCTTCAATTCCAGAACTGCAGCTGGGTTTCCTCAGAGGTCTCCACCCAGCTCTTCTCCAACCGTCTCTCCAACCACCTCTCCAGTCAATACTCTCACCAACACTCTTGCCGGCTCTCTCAGCGAGACTCCAATCAACAACAACTCCTCTGTTTTCTCCTAGCCAGGGTTTATATTCCTGTTCCCTGAGCCTTGGGTCTGCCTTTCTGAACAGGTGTGTGTAATTAGGTTCCAGGCTTGCAGTTACGTCACAGCTTGGGTGTGTCAGCCTAGCTCCTGTTTCCCTATTCTTGCCTCTCTCTTGCAAACGCTGAAATGTGTGTGCAGCCTGACTGTCAGTTTGTTTAAAGGTAAAATCATCCTTTTCTTCTACTTCCATATGCTCAGTTTGGGCTTCTTCATCACAACATCCAGTGTATTCAGGGTCTGCAACTCTACAGACTCCTTTGCCTCCGAGAAAGCTGGCAACATGACGACCTGATTGAGATGAAAAGTGGTCATCACTTTAGGAATAAAAGGAGACACTGATCAAATGACTACTTTCTCTTTGGAGACCAACAAATAGGGCTCTCTACATGACAGCTTGTAATTCCGAGATCTGGCACACCGAGCAAATAGTGACCCAAAAAAACACCTTCAGCGTCATATACCTTCAGAGAAATATCCTTGAGAAGCTCAAAAGGCAGCGCTGTCAATGCGAAAAGAGCCAAGTTGAAATCCCATGGTGGAACAACCAGACAATAGTGTTGGTCTCAGGTGCTTAACTCCCCTAATGAAGTGGACCACATCCACCAAGGTGGCATCATTCTCTTCCACGCATGGTTCTTTTCAGGGGCATTTTGTTGCCGGGGGGGGCATTCTGAGAAACTGGAGCAGCCAAAGGGGATGTGCCCAGAGCAGAGAACCCTTCCCCTAGGCCCTGCTTCAGGCAGAAGGCCTAGTGAAGGAGAAGGACAAATTCTGGGGTGAAGGGGGAACTCCTCCCCTGTAATACTCCCCACCATTTGTATAACCGAGGCTCTAGCTGAAAGAGGTTGTCCTCATGGCAACAGACATGGTGGTGATTCTTGCCAAACATGAAGGGCCTCTGAGTCCAACAGACCACAATCGTGATCAGCCACAGCTCCCCCGGCCACAAGCTGTGCTCCAGGGTTGCCAAAAAGAACATCTGTGAGTGCAGCATTCTCTTTCAAACATCCGTGGCATAACCCCTCCACAGAGAGCTGAGCCCGGTGGCTGTCACAGGCCGCGTACCAATCGTGCTCTTCAGACTCTGCAGCACTCTCCCAGGCCTGACTAAACCCCCCCCCCCCCCTTCCCCTGGCACCAAATCCCAGTCGTATTTATTTATTTATTTAATGTCTTTTTTTTTTATAACATATTTCTACCAGTCAAGACGGTTTACAGCAAACTCAGTGCATACAAACAATATAACTTTAATAGTGTAAATGTATATGTAATGCATAAACATTATTAACAGAACAATGAGATATCTTACATAGAACGAAGTAATATCATTATGTTAAAAGATAGGGGAATGTATGATACAAGAGGAGGGTTGAACGATTAGTTGAATGAACTTACGTACGGAGCTAGTTACTTGGCACATTGGGACAGAAAGCTCTAGGTAGTGTAATTTGGTGCAGACACATGAACTGGGAGGGGATCTGCCTATAGAATTTGAGGAATAAATGAGTTTTTAGCTTCTTTTGGAATTCACCCAATAGTTGAATGGACCTTAGATGAGGCGGTAGGAATTCCACATTGATGGGGCATAGAGGGAGAATGCTCTAGTACATGATCATTGATTGCTCTTGAGCTTTGTTATGAGTATATCAAATAGATTATTAGTGTTGTGTCTTCACAGCCTCTTGTAAGAAAGCTTATTTATTAGAGACTGCAGGGATTGAGTGGATTGATTATGGATTATTTTATGAGTATTGTATTTAATTCTAAAGGAGATGGGGAGCCAATGGAGCATCTTGAGAACTGGAGTGATGTAGGTTTGGCATGATGTGCCTTGTATTCTGGCTGCTGTGTTTTGCGCTAATTGTAGAGGATAAAAACTGTGTTTAGGCAGGCCTTGGTAAATCGAGTTGCAATAGTCCAAGATGGTAGTTATTATGGCTTGACACACTGGGGGTTATTCTGTGCCACAAATAGTGGGGATGGACGTCCCAACGGGACGTCCATCCCCGCTATTCGTGCTCTTCCTGCCGGCATCTATCTTCCCCGCCAGTTGTACAGGGAGGTTAGACAAGGCAGAGAAGGGGTGGATCGGGGGCGGAGGCAGGGCGGGCGGTGGGCAGTTGTCGGCCCTGGACATACAGGGCCGATTCCAATATTAGACCTGTATGTCCAGGGCTGACGGCTTTTATTTTATTTATTATTTATTTAGTATACATTTGTATACCGATACTTCCAGCGATCAGCAGCGGTTTTGATTACAGATTGGAAATTGTCAAATCATGACAGGAAATTTTTGAGGTATAAACACATTGATTAGACAGGAAAGCACAGCACACAGAGAACTATTTTACAGGGAACATGGGCTATGGAGGGTTAAGTGGCTTGCCCAAGACCACAAGGAGCACCTGTGGGACTAGAAACCCCAGTCCTTCCGGCCCAAGTGTGGCAGGTGAAGGCCTGTGATCCACGGTGTCTGACATAAGCAGGCCAGCATGGCTAGCTTGACCTGTAAATGAAGCCTGTGGAGAGGCACATAGGAATTGCACATCCCCCAACATGCTGCTATTGTAGGATAGAACTCTGTAAGAGAACTAAACTAACTTAGGTAAGCAGAACTGAGAGATGGAAAAATACAGAAAAATGTGTTTAAAAGTTACTGATAAGAAAAAGTACATCTGCAAGGAATATAATTGGGAGTGCTGACAGATGAGTTGCAGAGCCCTGCTCCCCTGCATGCACAAATTGGCTATATGGCCTTGAGAGTGTGAAAGTAACAAGTTGATGAACTGACCATTGTAATTGGGACTAGAAGGGGGGTATGCAGGTGCCATGCCCACTGAAGGGACATAATTGGGTAAACCTATCAGTACCGGGACCAATGGAAGGGGTACGGGAGGTACGGGAGAGTAACGGGACCAATGAAATGTTTCTCTATACTTAGAATGGAACAGAAGTCTATAAAAGTTGTTGTAATGCTTGAAAACTTTGCTCAACCATTTTGAAATTGACTGGTTCGAGACTTGTGCACAAATAAATGATTTGGACCTTCTGAACAGACTCCTGGTATCATTGGTTTGTCTGCGCTTTGCTGCTACATATTCTTGGTGCGTTGGCCGGGAAGTTGTGGAATCAAAGTGTATATAGGGCAATATACCACGACTTTCCGCCTCTATAGGCTTGGTCCTGCCGGGATCGCGCCCTTCCGACGAGGGCTGCTCCCTGGCGCCACCGGTCCCTTGTATCGGAGGGAGTGGTCGGACCTCGGCGGGTGCCGGGCCCGGTTGGAGCCAACGCCTCGAACCCGAGTGAGGGGAGTCCGAGGTCCAACTCATGCGCCTGCTTGGGAAGTTTGAGGACCGGATCCGGTGAGTATAGTTTTGATTTGGTGTCTAGACAGAAATAGAAAGAGCAGTACTGCCATTGGAACTTGGAATTTGGAATTTGTAATCTCGAGATATTGGGAATTGGTAAGAGAGCTTGATCACCTCTCAAGGAAGGGCCGAGTAACCCCGCATGGGAATTCGCCGGGTGAAACCCTCATCCTTATTGTAATTGGGAAAAAGACTAGTCAGAATAGATAGAAACGAATGCATTCTGGGATACGTTGCTAGCATGATTGTGTGAACGAAGTGTGAATGAGAGGTCTGGCAGCACGGACCAGGTGAAGGCGGACCCCTGAGTAGCGCATTTCCTGACCGGGCGACCGCGTTCAGGTCGCGAAAAGGGGGAAGCGACTGTCGTCTTGTCTTGTTATTTGTATTCCTTATACGTTTCCAGGGCCGTGAGGACCCCTTACCCACGGTCCGCCCTCCTTTTCCCTTTTGTCTGTTGTTGCGCGCACACATCGAAATGGGAGGGGCGGGGTCTACTAGAAACACTCCATTAGAATGTATGATCGCACACTTTAAAGAGGGATATTCTGGAGATTATGGTATTAAAATGACAGCAGCCCGTTTGCAGATTTTGTGTACTAGGGAGTGGCCCGATCTAGATCCCATCTGGCCCCGAGAGGGAACGTTTAATGTAGAGATTATTCAGTCAGTACACCGTAGAGTGCGGATAGCGCACCCCGATCAGTACCCCTATATAGATTCCTGGTTAAGTATTTGTGAAGATCCGCCCCCCTGGGCGCAGCGCTGTTATGAGGAACAGTGCAGAATAATGTTAGCTAAGACAGATTCTAGTCAGAAAACAGAACAGCCCAAAATGAAAGAGCAGGATAAGAAATACAGAAAGAAGCCCATCCTGGTAGATCCTGATTCCCCAGAAATAATTCCTAGACAGCCCCGAACCCCAGGTCCGGTAAGAGTAGCCCGGCGTCCTGCCCCAGA
This sequence comes from Ichthyophis bannanicus, assembly GCA_033557465.1. Taxonomy (NCBI): domain Eukaryota; kingdom Metazoa; phylum Chordata; class Amphibia; order Gymnophiona; family Ichthyophiidae; genus Ichthyophis; species Ichthyophis bannanicus. Next base: position 43,008,991 of record CM066042.1, on the reverse strand, counting down.
ACCCCAGCGACGGCCGGAGCAGGACCCAGCTCCTGACCCACCTTCAGAAGGAGAGAGAGAGGGATCAGCTGAAGAAGAAGATGCCATAAAAAGCGAGTCAGAAGCAGAGGTAGAAGAGGAAGAAAAAGAGAATGCCCCAGGCGAGGAGGACAGTGTACAAGTGGTTGCTAGCACTAGCAAACCAGCAAAAGATATACCCAAAGTGAAACCTGTTGAGAAAAAGAAAGTGACCCCTTCGAAGACATTTACAAAAATAACCCTTAGATCCCAAAAGACACCTACTGCCAAAATGCTGCCTTTACGGCAAGTCCCGGGAGTGCCCGTAAAGAATGATAATGATGAGGTGGTAGCGGGACCCCTAACTTATGTGTATATCCCTTTCTCTACAACTGATTTGTTAAATTGGAGGTCGCATTATGCCTCCTATACTAGTAAGCCCCAGGAGCTGACAGAATTAGTAACTACTATTATGGAAACTCACCAACCCACTTGGCCAGATTGCCGCCAGCTCCTGACTACCCTATTCACGACAGAGGAGCGAGCACGAATTAGAAAAGCAACTATTGAATGGATGGCAGATAACCCTGTAGCTCCGGGACAGGAGCAGAGTAGAATAGACCATCGGGAAGCAGCTCAGAGAGAATTCCCGAATGAAGACCCCCATTGGGATCCAAATACAGAAGAAGGAACCACAGCCCTAGCCCGTTTTCGCCAAGGCTTTTTACAAGGCCTGAAAAGGGGGGGCCAGAAAGCTATGAACCTTTCCAAAGTTGCAGGAGTTATCCAAGGTGTAGATGAGAGCCCAGCAGATTTTCATGAAAGATTAACTGAAGCATACAGAATGTATACCCCCTATGATCCTGAGGCACCAGGAAGTTTATGTATGGTGAATTCTGCTTTTGTAAACCAGTCTCAACTAGACATTAGACGTAAATTACAGAAGTTAGAAGGGTTTGCGGGCATGAATGCAACACAGTTACTGGAAGTCGCTCATAAAGTGTATGTGAATCGTGATACTGAAAGACAGAGAGAATGTGATAGAAAGATGAAGAAGAAAGCTGATTTTTTGGCTGCGGCCATAGTGGAACAGAAAAGGGGAGGTGTCCCTGGTCGACGGAGCAGAGGAAGAGGGCGGGGTCAAGGCGGAGGCCGGACCCAGAAGCTAGGCGTGAACCAATGCGCCTACTGTAGAGAGGAAGGACATTGGAGAGATACGTGCCCGCAACTCGAAGACGCCCAGCAAGATGACGACAGCAGTCATCAGTGGCGAGAAGAAAGACGAGGCTATCCCCGAAACCGAGGAGGAGCCAATCGAGAACAATTCCAGCGAGAAAGAGGAGGAGGAGCCATTCAAGCATTGGCCACACCGGCCAATGATGAGAATGACGTGGATTAGGACAGACCGGGCTCCAAGTTTGCTTTAGGTCTCCAGGAGCCTATGGTCGGAATACAAATAGGAGACCAAATTATGGACTTTATGGTTGATACTGGAGCACAACATTCAGTAATAGACAAAAAGATAGCCCCATTTTCTACAAAAGCAGTCACCATTATAGGAGCGACCGGTGTCAAAGCTACAAAATCTTTTCTTCAAAATCGCATATGCAGTCTAGGAGGACAGCAAATAACTCATCAATTCCTTTACATGCCCGAATGTCCAGTGCCACTACTGGGACGAGATATGTTAGCCAAGCTGCAAGCACAAATATCCTTCTCTGAACAAGGAGAAATGCAAATGACAGTAAATTCCCAAGCCAAACCAGCAGGAATAATGCTGCTGACAGTTCCCCGAGAAGAAGAATGGAGGTATTACATCGATGATTCTATCCAAGACACTTATTTTGAACAAACTTTAAAGAACATTCATGCACCACCTGGAGTATGGGCAGAAGGCAGTCCCCCAGGCCTAGCCAAGCATATAGCTCCAGTGATTGTAACCCTCAAGCCTAGTGCTACACCAGTGCACGTCAAACAGTACCCTCTCCCAAGAGCTGCAATTGAAGGCATTCATCGCCACCTACAAAGATTGCTCGAGTATGGCCTACTAAAAGTATGTCAATCCCCATGAAACACTCCACTTTTGCCAGTAAAGAAACCTGGGACGGATGACTACCGCCCAGTACAAGATTTAAGAAGAGTAAATGATGCAGTTGAAACTATACATCCAGTTGTACCCAATCCTTACACTCTTCTAGGACTGATACCTGCTGAAGCTACCCATTTCACTGTACTGGATTTAAAAGATGCATTCTTTTGCATAAGATTAGCCCCTGTAAGTCAAATATTGTTTGCATTTGAATGGCAGGACCCCACCTCTGGAAGAGGGGGCCAACTCACCTGGACAAGATTACCCCAAGGATTCAAGAATTCGCCTACCATCTTTAGTGCTGCACTAAATCAAGACCTTTCAAGCTATCCAGTAGCCCCGGGGAAGAGAGTGCTTCTCCAATACGTGGATGATCTGCTGATAGCTGCCATATCAGAAAGTGAATGTATACTAGCCACCAAAGATCTCTTGCAGTTACTAGATGAAGCTGGATACAAAGTTTCCAGAGCAAAAGCACAGCTATGCCAAAAAGAAGTGAAATACTTGGGTTTTCGTATAACCCAAGGGAGCCGAAGATTAGGCAGAGAAAGAAAAGAAGCAGTATGCAGAATTCCAACTCCAACAACCAGAAAGCAAGTCAGAGCCTTTCTGGGAGCGGCAGGATATTGCCGAATCTGGATACCTAATTTTGCCCAAATTGCTAAACCACTGTATGAAGCTACAAAAGGAGAAGAGAAGTCGCCACTGGAGTGGGGACTTGAGCAAGATACATCCTTCCAGAAATTAAAGGAAGAATTGATGTCATCACCAGCACTTGGACTACCAGATGTCCACAAGCCTTTCCACTTGTTTGTACATGAAGCACAGGGAAATGCCTTAGGCATGTTGACTCAGAAATTGGGAGCGACCTGTAGCATACCTATCGAAACAATTGGACCCTGTGGCCAAAGGATGGCCACCATGCCTGAGAGCCGTTGCAGCTACAGCGCTACTAGTGAGTGAAGCAGACAAACTCACACTAGGACAGAACATATGAGTCACTGTGCCACATGCAGTCCTTGCTCTCATGGAACAAAAAGCAAATTATTGGCTCACCAATTCCCGAATGTTGAAGTACCAGAGCATGTTATGTGAAAACCCACAGATACAACTGGAAGTGAGTCATGCCTTGAATCCAGCCACCTTGATACCCATCAGTGAAGAACTCCCAGAACATGACTGTATCGAAGTCATGGAAACTGTGTTCTCCAGTCGACCCGACTTGACAGATGTGCCCATAGACAATCCTGACCAAATCTATTATGTTGATGGGAGCAGTCTCATCCTTGATGGACGACGCTGTGCCGGATATGCAGTCGTCACTCAACACGAAGTAGTTGAATCATCAGCTCTAGCCTCAGGCACATCAGCACAAAAAGCCGAATTGATAGCACTCACCAGAGCATTATTGTTAGGAGAAAAACTTGTGCTAAATGTATATACAGATTCCAAATATGCCTTCACTACCTTGCATGCCCATGGAGCTCTCTATAAAGAAAGAGGACTCATCACATCTGGAGGAAAATCAGTCAAATATGGTCCCGAGATATTGATGTTACTTGATGCAGTTTGGGCCCCAACACGTGTAGCTGTTATGCATTGTAGAGGACATCAAGCAGGAAAAGGAGAAGTTGCCCGAGGAAATAGGTTTGCAGATGCCTCAGCCCGACAAGCAGCTATGACAGGACAGATTGCCCCACAAGCTATGCCAATGCAAGCAGCATTGTTTCCAGTACCTCTGAATCTATGGACACAACGATATACCACCAAAGAATTGGATTACTACTGTAACAAAGAAGATGGAGTACTAAAAGATGGATGGATTGAGCTGCCACCAGAAGAGGGCAGTCAACCCCCTGGACGAATAGTAATTCCTGAACTGTTAGGACCATCTTTTGTCAAAGCTTTTCATGAAGCTACCCACTATGGGAAAAGTGCTATGGAAAAAGCACTCAGACCACATTTTTACATCCCTCTGCTGACAACCATATCAGCCTCAGTAGCACGTCAATGTCTAACCTGTGCCAAAAATAATGCCAAGCAAGGCCTCATAACGGCACCCCGAGTTCAGTCAGGAGGTGTCACCCCCATGCACAACCTCCAAGTTGATTTTACCGAAATGCCAAAAGCCAATGGGTACCATTACCTGCTAGTATTAGTTTGTACTTTCTCTGGGTGGGTAGAAGCCTTCCCAACCAGAACTGAGAAAGCCCGAGAAGTTACCAAAGTCTTAATGAGAGAGATTGTCCCTAGGTTTGGAATTCCAGCAGTAATAGGGTCAGACAATGGACCCTCATTTGTCTCCCAAGTTACTCAGCAGTTAGCAAAAGCTTTGCAGATACAATGGAAACTCCACACTGCATACAGACCCCAGAGTTCAGGGAAAGTTGAGCGAATGAATCGTACCCTAAAGGCCCAAATGTCCAAGCTTTGTCAGGAGACACACTTGAAGTGGCCCCAAGTGCTCCCAATAGCTTTACTCAGAATACGCTCAGCTCCTGTAAAGTCAACAGGATTTTCTCCTTTTGAAGTTTTGTATGGTAAACCCCCACCAATAGTGCAGGGAGTCAAAGGAAGTTTAGCCCAAATTGGTTCAGAAGTAACCAGACAAGAACTCCTAGCTCTTAGTTTTGTTCTGCAGACTCTCCATGCGTGGATCCAAGATCAGTTGCCTATCAACTTGACGGAACCCTTGCATCCCTATCAGCCTGGTACTTCGGTGTGGATCAAAGATTGGAAGAAGACACCGTTGGAACCCCATTGGAAGGGACCTTACACCGTCATCCTGTCTACCCCAACTGCAGTAAAGGTAGCCGAGATCGACGCCTGGATCCACCACAGCAGAGTCAAGCCCGCCGCTGATCCTGAACCTGAGCAGTGGACAGCAGAACAGCATCTTGATGCACCCTTGCGAGTTACTCTGAGACGGCAACCAGCAGCTTAGACACTTCATCACAAGTGCTTTGCAGTAGCCAAGTCTTTCGAAGAGGATTGCTGTTTTCCATGCAGCAACAGTTTTGTTTCAACGAACTCAATCTGTGCATGATTTTGCACACTACTTTAATACTACATTGACTAGCCAGACTTCACAAGCCAACTGAAATTGATAATAAGTTGGTTAATGTGTACTGGACAACCTGAGGATCTTCAATCAACACTCAGCACCCGTTAAATTGCTTCATTAGCAAACGGGACGAAGAATAAAAGACCGTCGTGATCAAGATCAGCAAGCTGAGGATTCAGAAGAACTCCAATCAACATCAACATGCATCTTTACTTTTGCTTTGTCTTGGTTGCCTTATTTGGAGGTTTTGAACAGACTTATGCTCTACCTCCATGTACTGCCTGCATTACTTCTACTAGAACTGGACTGAAAGTAACTCAGACTTTGCTTTATCATTCTTACTATACCTGCAAGGGGACAGTGACTCGGTGTATCTATAACACCACTGAACTAAATGTTTGCACTCATGGCAAAATCAAAGCATGCTGTAATCCGCATCAAAATCCATCCTATTACACGTTGGAAATACGATGGAAGGATGCAGATGGACCTATACTAGCTGCTACACCACCACTTAAGGACATTACTAAACCTGCTGTTTTGAATTTTGATGCATGTAATGCCATTAATAGAGATAGTTATTCCACCTGTGGTACATGGGAGAAAGCGTATCGGAATGACCATAAGTACATGTGTCCAGAAGGTGCCACAAATTGGTGGAAGTGTACAGGTAAAACGGGATCAGGCTATAGCACTGCACCAGCGGCAGATTACTATTGCCCGTATTGGGGATGTGTTTTTTATGCTACCTGGAACACTGGTATAACTGATGAGAAAATAGATAAACGAATGGCTACCTTAACCAAGCCAACCACAAATGATAAATGCCAGAAAGATGCTTGCAACCCCTTACACTTACGTATACACAACCCCCATGCATGGAAACAAGGATACAAGTTTGGTTTACGTATTGCTGGAGGGGCAATAGATCCAGGAACCATTGTGTATATCAGATTGAATACCCAAGCCCACAAGTCATCCAAATACCATATTCATAATACCTTTTATGAAGCTATGCATGTAAATAAGTTTGAGATCCCTCACCCCTCACAGAATCTATTTCTAGAATTAGCCGGAGCAGTAGTATCTAGTCTTAAGATCTCAGATTGCTATTTCTGTGGCGGAACCCAAATGGGAGACCAGTGGCCATGGGAAGCCCAAGAATTGAATTATTCTTTGATTTACAATCAGACTGAATTACACAAGACTACCAGTGAATGGGTGTTAGCGCACTCAATCGTTGGACGTCTTTGCTATGCCAGAACTGGACCCCAGTTCACCCAAAAGGTAGGACAGCTGGTCTGTCTTAGCCAGAAGTACTATAATGCCACGACCAAAAAGACAGCATGGTGGTCAGGAATCAGACACCCTGAACCTCCTAACCCATTGACCAGATTTCCCGAACTTGCTGGTTTATGGACTAACCTTGCCAAAGTCCAAGCCTGGCAAGCCCCACCTGGCCTGTATTGGATCTGTGGAAACCGAGCATATGCACAACTCCCGCCACACTGGGGAGGAGCATGTGTCTTAGGAACCATCAGACCTTCCTTCTTTCTGTTAAACACTGAACATGGAGAACAATTAGGATACCCTGTATACACTACCCACCGACACAAACGAGCACTAAGACAGAAAAGAGAAGCCTTACAGATAGGCAAGTGGGAAAAGTGGCAAGGTGATGATTGGCCACCAGAAAGAATCATTGAGTATTATGGGCCTGCCACTTGGAATGATGATGGTATGTATGGTTATCGAACTCCAATCTATATGATTAATCGTATTATTCGCTTACAAGCAGTAGTTGAAATAATAACTAATGAAACTAGTCATGCTCTCACGCTTTTAGCTAGACAAAGTACTCAGATGCGCACTGCTATATATCAGAACCGCTTAGCACTTGATTATTTGTTAGCAGCAGAAGGAGGAGTATGTGGTAAACTGAATCTAACTAATTGCTGTTTGAAAATAGATGATAAGGGTCAAGTAGTTGAAGAAATTGCTAAAGATATGCAAAGACATGCTTATGTGCCAGTACAGACTTGGCACTCATTGAAATTTCCTAACTGGTATGCTAACCTCTTTTCATGGGTGGGAGGATTTAAAACTTTCATTGTTTTAGTACTAGTTCTTGTTGCTGTCTGACATAAGCAGGCCAGCATGGCTAGCTTGACCTGTAAATGAAGCCTGTGGAGAGGCACATAGGAATTGCACATCCCCCAACATGCTGCTATTGTAGGATAGAACTCTGTAAGAGAACTAAACTAACTTAGGTAAGCAGAACTGAGAGATGGAAAAATACAGAAAAATGTGTTTAAAAGTTACTGATAAGAAAAAGTACATCTGCAAGGAATATAATTGGGAGTGCTGACAGATGAGTTGCAGAGCCCTGCTCCCCTGCATGCACAAATTGGCTATATGGCCTTGAGAGTGTGAAAGTAACAAGTTGATGAACTGACCATTGTAATTGGGACTAGAAGGGGGGTATGCAGGTGCCATGCCCACTGAAGGGACATAATTGGGTAAACTTATCAGTACCGGGACCAATGGAAGGGGTACGGGAGGTACGGGAGAGTAACGGGACCAATGAAATGTTTCTCTATACCTAGAATGGAACAGAAGTCTATAAAAGTTGTTGTAATGCTTGAAAACTTTGCTCAGCCATTTTGAAATTGACTGGTTCGAGACTTGTGCACAAATAAATGATTTGGACCTTCTGAACAGACTCCTGGTATCATTGGTTTGTCTGTGCTTTGCTGCTACACAAGGTTGCTGTCCTCTAGTGGGATTTGAACCCCCAACCTTCCGGCCTGAAGTACCTTGCCCCAACCACTAGGCCACTCCTCCACTCTTAGATGGGGACGGCAGCCTGGGGCTCAAAAGAGGCGGCAGGGGGTGGAGAAAATTCCCCACAGCCAGACCCTGGCCTTGGGAGGCTGGATCGGGGGTTTGGCTGTGGGGAAAGCAGTTTTATATGCCGTTGCCGGGGATTGCGGCTTTACAATGGAGCCACGGTGCCGTGGCAACCAGACGCCATGGTGCCACAGCTCCATTGTAGAGCCCTGACTGAATTAGCCGGGGACAGACCTGTACATGCAGGCCGGGCTGAATCGCAGTCCCGGCTTGCACATACAGGCCTGTTCGTGATTCTGATCCCGCAGGGCTAGATGTGCCCTGCAGGATCAGAATCGTGAACCCCTCTGTATGTCTGGCTCAGACCGGACGTACAGAGGGGCTCTACGTCTTCAATGGAATGAGCCCACTGTGCAGAAGTCACCTGGGTTGAGAAGTAGGCGTAGATTCTTCAGAATTCTGAGTTTATGGTAGACAGATTTGATGGTTAGTTTTATTTGGGCTTTTAATTGTAGAGCCTGATCTTGGATAATTCCTAAGTATTTTACTTCAGTTTTGACTGTGAGATCAGTGGAGCCGATCTTGATTGTAGCTGGGGGTTTGAAGTTGTTGTCCTTTGTGATGTGTAAGACTTCTGTTTTGTTGAAATTGATGTTGAGATTATGGGCTTGGAGATAGTGAGTTATTGCTGTGAAACATTTGGATAATGTGGAGTAGTCTGGTGAGGATACAGTGAAAGGAGTGTAGATCATGATGTCATCTGTGTAAATTTGATAGTTGATGTTGAAATTTTGTATCACACAGTGGCTGGACAAAAATATTAAAGAGGATTGATGAGAGTCAAGAGAGTCATGAGCCTTGGTTGAGGGAGTACGGAAGGGATTTCTGAGATCTGATTTTAATGTTTTGTGTGATTTGATAAGTATGAATGGAACCATTTGTTGGTGGTTTTTTGTAGTTGAATGTCATAAAGTCTGTTGAGGAGACATTGATGATGGACAGAGTTGAATGTTGCAGTGATTTCTAAAAATATTAGTATAAAACCTTGGGAGTGATTTTCCATACCCTTGATAAGGGAGTCAAACAGGGAGGTAAGCAGAGTTTCTACATCATGGTATGGATGAAATCCATGATAATGCTGGTTGAGGTTCACATTGCTATTAGTGTGTTCCTGTAGTTGTATTTGTACTACTTTTTCAATGACCTTGGATATGAATGGGATGCTGGCTATGTGTCTGTAAGACGCAGGGGAACTTGGGTCTAGATTTGTCTTCTTTAGGCTAGGTCTAACAGATGAATGTTTAAGCGGGGGTGGTAAGAAACCTAGTATAAGAGAATTATTGATCATTTTCACCATGAAAGGTAAGAGCTGAGCCCTGGAAATCTTGATCCAGGAAACTGAGCATGGGTCCAGTGGAGAGGTAGTTGTGTTAATGTTGGCGATTATGGCATCAAGCTGCTTGTGGCTTGATGTTGTGAAAGGATTTCCAGCTTATTCAGTTGGTTATTGGCAGGAAGAGTGAGCTTAGTGCAGTTTTTGGTATTATGTAAAGCTTATATGTGGAGAGCCATTTGGTGGGGGTTAAGAGTATCAATGGGACTATTGAGAGTGGGGTCCTTTGTGATGTCTTTGTCTATGTCAAATAGCTCCCTAGGTTTGTTAATAGACCCCATAATCAGATTAGTGTGGTATTCACATTTGGAGTAGCACAATATTTATTTAGTTCCTCAAGGTATGCAGCATGATCCTATGGATTTCTGGTTCTCCTCCATTTACACTCAAGTTGATGTAGATTGCATTTCTGTATCTTCAAAGCTGTGGAGTACCATGGAGCGAGGTGCTGTCTTTTGTTGTTTGTATGGTTTTAGGTAATTGGTATACTACCCTTTACTGTGTGTATCAGAGTGGTGTACTGATATATTCTAACAGGCACTTTTTATTCCTTTGTCCCCAAAGGGCTCAAATCTAAGCGTACCTGAGCCAACAGAGGGTTAAGTGGCTTGCCCAAGGCCACAAGGAATGGCCATGAGACTAGAGACCCCAGTCCCTCCAGCCTGAGCTTACTTATTCCTATGTGGGAACTGAGCCCCCGGCCCTCTAGCCAGAGATAATCTGTCTCTGCACTGAGCCACTCTTCCCCGGGTCGCAGATGACAATGTTGAGTTCCATATATTGTATAGCTCCAATGTGAGCATCAGCTGAGATGGTTGTAAGGTGAGGTAGAATTTTCTGAATGAATGCATTATTGTCAAAAGGAGGGAATCTTCTACTATTTGAGGTAGAGATCAGTGCTGGATTTCTTTTGCATGGGTGGGTAAGCTTGAAATTTACCAGGCTGTGATCTGGCCATGGGAAAGGCATTATTGTTGAAAGGTGATGATTTAGAGTGTTTGTTAGGTAGTTTGGAATGAAGATAAAATCAAGAGTACCTCCCTTGTTGTGGGTAGGTTTGTTTATGATTTCTGTGTATTGTAAATTGCTTAAGGCTTCTGTAAAGGCGGAGGCTTGCTTAATAGGTGCTGACGCTAAATTAAAATCAGCATAAAGGATGAAGTTGGGCTGCTTTGAAAAAGGGTAAAAAGGCTTCAAGAATTGTAGATAGTTCATCCATGCTGTTGGAGGGGGGTCTGTATATTAAGCAGATCGTAATATTCTTGTTAGCAATTATGATTATGTCAAGGTTGTGAGAGGAGGATGTTTCAATGGTGTTAAGATGAAGGTTTTGCTAGTTAGGATGCAGATTCCGCCTCCTCTACTGCCAGATCTGAGACATTTGTGTATATGGTGTATATTGAAATTCAGCTGATTTATTACTACGTTATCTTCTTAAGAGAACCACATTTCATTTATGGCCATTCCAAGCAGGGTACGTCCGAGCCGTCAGCCCATCCGAAGACGGGCCGGGTCGAATGTGTACCCGATTCTGCACTTGCGGGAGTTAGACATCCCGTGAGTGCAGAACTGGGCACATAGACGGGGAAAGATCAATATGTTAAAGCAGATGTAGAGAGAGAATGGAAAAATATAGAAGAGAGAAGAAAGGACAAGTGGACAGCAGACAATGGAGAGTTAGCAGAAGACACAAAGAAACCAGAAGAAAGTGACTGGAGCAATTGCAACTGAAAAATAAAATGACCAAACAACAAAATGTAGAAAAATACTTTTTTATTTTGAATTTATTAAATGCATTATGTCAGCTCTGGGAAATGTGCATCGCTAACATCTTTGCTTTTTTGTGTAGTACAAGAGGAAATTAATTTATAGTTTTTATTTCTCCAGTGTTGTTGTACATTCCAAGTTTGGCTTTTGGGGATCCCAGTTTAATTGTTGTCTTTCTATTTCTAAATTGTGATCCCTTGTTCTTTGTCTGGTGACGGTCTATGTTCTGCATGTGTAACCGAGCTGAGGTATTCTGTTCAAGTAGTTTCTATTTGACAGTGCCACTTGTTCTCTTTCCCCATTAGAAGATGTATTGGTATTTTCTGAGATGTATTGGGCTAATATTTGCAGTGCTGCCTATTGCTAGGTAGGGTTTGGTGCTTTATGAGTCCTGATAGTGCTGTTCAGGGGCGGCCCAAGGGGGGTGCGGGGCCATGTGCGGAGACTCGGTGAGGGGCCTCATTTGCATAAGTGGCCTTATTTGCATAAATATTTGCATAATGTTACCATACACTAACTTTTAGTAAACATGTCTCTTAAGGAGTGTATGGATAAAGAAAGACTAAAAGATTTCTACATTACTATAATCCAGTGCCAACCGCCAGGCACATTAGGAACTACTACAAACGCTGCCCATTTAGAACCCATAGCAAACCCGCCGTACCCTGACAGCATTACCAGGACTCACAAAGCACCATACCCTACCTATCAAAAGGCAACACTGCAAATATTAAACCAATACATTTCAGAGAATACTGGGGAAAGAGAACAAGTGGCAATGTCAAATAGGAATTACATAAATAGAATACCTCAGCTCAGTTACACATGCAGAACATAGACCATCACCAAACAAGGAATCACAATTTAGAAACAGGAAGGCAATAATTAAACTGGGAACCCCAAAAGCCAAACTTGGAATGTACAACACCACTGTAGAAATAAAACTATAAATTAATTTCCTCTTGTACCAAACAAAGCGCAGACGTTAATGATGCACATTTCCCAGAGCTTTCATATTCCAGTTAATAAATTCAAAATAAAGAGATATCTTTCTACCTTTTGTGCATTTTTTTCAGTTGCAATTGCTCCAGCCACTTTCTTCTGGTTTCTTCATATTTTCTGCTGTCCATCGTCTGCTGTCCATTTGTTCTTTCTTCTCTCTTCTAGTTTTTTTTTCCATTCTCTCTCTCTACATCTGCTTTAACATACTAAACTTTCTCCTTTTGCTCTTTCCTCATTCCTATTTCATCCACACAAATTTTACCCCTCCATCCTCAATCCCCACTTACTCTCCCAATACCCGGCCAATTGTAGATTTTTCATCCCTCCCACACAAAATATATTTTTCCCCTCTCCATTTTACTCTCCCAGCCCCAGCCCCATCCCATTCTAATCCTTCCTTAACATCAGCTCCCTTCTAGTTCCAGTCTCATCCAGCATCCATTCCCTTCTAGTCCCTGCATCAGCCCATTTCCAGTCCTAGCCCCCCATCAACCCATTTCCAGTCCTAGCTCCCCCATCCATTTTCAGTCTGAGTCCCTTCATCAGCTCATTTCCAATCCTAGCCCCCATCAGCCCATTTCTAGTCATTTCCTAGCCCCACCATCAGCCCATGTCAAATCCTAGCTCCCCTCCACTCAGCCCAATTCCAGTCCAAGCCCCCCATGAGCCTACTTCCAGTTCTAGCCCCTCCATGAGTCCATTTCAATTCAAGCCCCCACCACAGCCCATTTCCAATCTTAGCTCCCCCCAACAGCCCATTTCCAGTCCTATCCTAGCTGCTCCATCAGCCCATTTTCAGTCCTAGCTCCCTTCCCTCACAGCCCATTTCCATTCCAAGCTCTCTCCCCATCAGCTATTTGCAGTTCAAGCCTCCCCTTCCACTCAGCCCATTTCCAGTCATAGCAACCCCCCCAACCCATTACCAGTCCTAGCCCCCCATCCACCCACTTCCAGTCCTAACCCCCATCACCCCATTTTCAGTTTAAGCCCCCCTATAACCCATTACCAGTCCTAACCCCCCATCAGCCCACTTCCATTCTTAACCCCATCAGCCCATTTCCAGTCAGCCCACCATAGCTCATTGCCAGTCCTAACCCCCCCATAGCCCATTAGCAGTCCTAACCCCCCATCACCTCATTTCCAGAGAGCCCCCGTCGGCCCGCAGCCCATTACCAGTCTTAACCCCCCCATAGCCCATTACCAGTCCTACACCCCCCAACAGCCCTCAGCCCATTACCAGTCCTAGCCCCCCCCCCATAGCCCATTATCAGTCCTAACCCCCCATAGCACATTACCAGTCCTAACCCCCCCATCGCCCCATCCCCCCCTTGCCAGTCTTAACCCCCCCTTGCCAATCTTAACCCCCCCCGCCAGTCTTAACCCCCCCTGCCAGTCTTAACCCCCCCTTGCCAGTCTTAACCCCCCCCTTGCCAGTCTTAACACCCCCCCCAGCCCATTGCCAGTCTTAAACTCCCCCGCCCCCCGCCCATTGCCAGTCTTAAACTCCCCCCCTTGCCAGTCTTAACCCCCCCTTGCCAGTCTTAACACCCCCCCAGCCCATTTCCAGTCTTTAACTCCCCCGCCCCCCGCCCTTTGCCAGTCTTAAACTCCCCCCCCTTGCCAGTCTTAACCCCTCCTTGCCAGTCTTAACACCCCCCCAGCCCATTGCCAGTCTTAAACTCCCCCGCCCATTGCCAGTCTTAAACTCCCCCCCCCTGCCCGTCTTAACACCCCCCCCCAGCCCATTGCCAGTCTTAAACTCCCCCCCCCCCCGCCGCCGCCGCCGCCGCTTATGGCAAAATTTTTAAAAAAAAAAACTGGCTCTGGCTGCTGCTGCTACCACCGCGGCAGCGGCAGAATGGAGTGTCCCGCGGGGCCTCCTCTTCTCTCATTGAGCCCCTCTGCAAAGGCTTTCAGATTCGCGAAGGGAGAAAGTCTCCCTCGCATCTCTGTTAAGCCCGCAGGGGCTAATGGGAAATTTCCCATCAGCCCCTCGCGTCTAAAGGGGCAGATGGGAAATTTCCCATTAGCCCCTGCGGGCTTAACAGAGACGCGAGGGAGACTTTCTCCCTTCGCGAATCTGAAAGCCTTTGCAGAGGGGCTGAACGAGAAGAGGAGGCCCCGCGGGACACTCCATTCTGCCGCTGCCGCGGTGGTAGCGGCAGCGGCAGCAGCCAGACCCAGTTTTTTTTTTTTAAGTAATTTTAAAAAAAAGCAGAATGTTCTTTTCGCGGGGCCCCCTGAAACGCGGGGCCCTGTGCAAAAAACATTCTTGCTCAATGGACGGGCCGGCCCTGGTGCTGTTATGATACGGCGTGTTTGCTATGGGTTCTAAATGAGAAGTGTTTATAGTATTTCCGAATGTTCCTGGCTGTTGGCACTGGAGTATAATAATGTAGAAATCTGGTAGTCTTTCTTTATCCAGACACTCATTAAGAGGCATGTTTACTAAAAGTTAGCGCAAGTTAACATTATGCAAATGAGGCTCATTATGCAAATGAGGCCCTACAATGTGTCTCCACACATGGCCCCGCACCCCCCTTGAGCTGCCTCTGCCTCTGCCTCCAAGCTCTTCCGCTATGGTTTCGCCATCTCTCTGTTAAAAACAATTGATATTCAAAAGCATTTATGTGGTTAACTTTAAAATTCCCCACCAAAATCATTTGGACTTAAAACTTGAAGCTGTCCGTTACATCACTTTAGCTCAGACATCAAAATGTCTGACCAAAAGTTATGCATTAAGGGTCCCATTCTGATCGGGGCCCATCCAGATGTCCAAAATCTGGACGGGGCAGATTTGCACCCAGTTCTGCACCCACAGGAGCTAGACATTCCCACGGGAGCAGAATCAGGTGCAAAGGACCTGGACGAGCAGAATGTGCCCTGATTCTGTGCTGCTGGACGGACAGCTCCGACCATGTCTAACCCAGCTGAAGCGCCTGTATGGAGCCCTGGTGCCATGGTGTCCTGTCACCATGGCACTGGGATGCCATGCAGGAGCCCCGATCCGCCACACAAGTAAGAAGACCCTGTTTCCCACCCACTCGATCCCGACGGAGCCTGCAAAGGCCAGGATTGGGCTGCGGGGAGCCTTCTACCCTGCCCACCTGGTCTGGGGGGGGTCCTGCTGCAATGGCCACCGACATTGGGGGTCTTATTCTACCCCCAAGGTGGACTATGTCCCCATCTACCTCCTTTCGTCCAGGTTACAGGGCCGTGACCGGAATCGGCCCTGTAGTCCAGAATTAGGGTCCCGTCTCTTCCCTGTCCATGCTCCTCCTCCAGCCCTCCCCCTCCCGCCCCATCCAGAGCTCCCCACACATCTCCTGTGTACGTGTGGGGAGTTTTGGCCATGGAATCGACTCCAAGCAAATTGCAGGGGCTGTATGTCCGAACCAGACTTACATCCCCGCTATTCCAGCATCAGAATGACCCCCTAAGGGGGAAAGGGAGATGTGTCAGAGGGCAGTGCCAGACTTCATTGGGCTAGCAACGATGTTCAGTACTATCTGGGTAACGTGAGTTATAAATAACTCTCCTGTCTTAAACGGACAACTTGTTCGCTTAAGTCTAGGGTTGCAGATTCAGCAGTCCAATTTAAAAGGATAGTGTAGCTGAAGATTTATTTATTTATTTAGCATTTTTTTATATACCGTTTTTTCAAAAGTCAATGCAGTTTACATGGAACAAGTTAAAGTTAACGTTAAATAGAACAGGAAATATCAACATGGAATGGTAACTTTCAACCTTGAACAGGGAATATTAACATGAAATGAGCTTTTTACAAGTGCTAAATCACATGAGGTAGGCTGTAATATATAGTTGTGTGTATATGGTGCGGTGATGTTTGCGGGGGTAGTTGCAGGTCATTGAAATGAGGTGTTTAGAGGTTCATATAATGGGTATGGATTCTGATTGTCCATTGTTCATTGTATACGTATCCAAGTGCATGAGTGGAGAACGGCTTCGGGTGAAGTTGGGTTATATTTTGTCCTCGAAGTGCTCTTTGAATAACAGTGTTTTTAGTTCCTTTTGGAATTGGTAAATGTCTTCTGTGTCTCTTAGCTTTGTGGGAAGGTTATTCCTGATTCCGGGTGCGTACAGTGAGAAGGCCCTTGCACAGGTTGGTTGATTAGATTTCAGTTTTTCTATGGGTACACTTATTGTGTTTTGCGCACCTAGTCCCCTGCTCCTATTCTGTGGAGGTCTTTTCAGCATGTTTTGTAGCATGAGTGGTGGTCATGTTGTGAAGGGCTTTGAAAACCATCATTATTACCTTGTATCTTATGCAGCAAGGAAGGAGGAGCCAGTGTAACCTTTTTAGGATGGGGGTTATATGTTCCGTTCTTGATGCTCTTTCCAAAGGTCTGGCTGCTGTGTGCTGGGTCATTTGTAAAGGGTTGTAGCACATATTTAGGAAGGCCCTGTAAAATGATTTTGCAATAGTCTATATGCGGGAATATGATAGCTTGAAAGACTGTTCGGAAGTCATTGGCTTTGAGTAGAGGTCGTAGGTACTGGAGATTTTTATCTTCTGGTAAATCATTCTAGTGGTATTGTTGATGTGTTTTTGTAGTGTGAAGTGTTGGTCTATCATTATCCCTAGGTATTTCATCTCTTTTTTAAGCTTGAGCTCTGCGTCATTGACCTTTAGGACTGATGGTGGTGAGAGATTTTTGTCCCTTTAAGCAGCAGACACCCCACCACTGAATACTGACCTCTTAATGGTTTCGATTTCATCATACCCTTTCCATAATCCAAGCTCAAGATGAGTTACAGCTCAGGTATTTGCCAGGCTGAGAGAGCTCACCGTTTAAGCTTTGTACCTGAGGCAAAGGAGGGCATAGTGACTTATAAACAAACTAAGCACCCTAGAGATAGACCCTGAAGTTACTGATTGGGTTAGAAACTGGTTGAGTGGGAGGCAACAAAGGGTACAGGTAAATGGAGCTCACTCTGAGGAGAAGGATGTTACTAGTGGTGTGCCACAGGGATCTGTCCTTGGTCCAATTCTGTTTAACTTCTTTGATAATGATATTGCAAAAGGGCTGTCAGATAAGATTTGCTTGTTTGTGTATGATACCAAAATCTGCAATAGAGTAGACACCCAGGAAGGAGTAGATTACATGAGAAGGGTGGTCTTGTGGTCTTGGGCAAGCCACTTAATCCTCCATAGCCCATGTTCCCTGTAAAATAGTTATCTCCAAGTTATAATGCCCTGTTCAATGTAATTTCAGTTTGTTCAATGTAAACCGCACTGATGCAGAATAGCGCGGTATATAAAAGAGAATGTAAATAAATAAATAAATAAAATAAATAAGGGATCTAGCTATGATTGAAGAATGGTTAAGAATTTGGCAGCTGAGATTTAATGCTAAAAAATTCAGGGTCATGCATTTGGGCTGCTAAAATCCAAGGGAGTGGTACAGTGTAGGGGGTGAAGTGCTTCTGTTCACAAAAGAAGAGTAGCACCTGGATGTGATTGGATCTGACAATCTTAAAGTAGCTAAACAGATAGAAAAGGCGACAACGAAAGCTAGAAGGATGCTTGGGTGAATAGGAGGAGGAATGGCCAGCAAAAAAAGGAGGTGATAGTGCCTCTGTATAAGTCTTTGGTGCGACCTCATTTGGAGTATAGTGTGCAATTCTGGAGACCGCACCTTCAAAAGGATATAAACAGGATGGAGTCAGTACAGAGGGTGGCTTCTAAAATGGCTAGTGGTCTTCATTATAAAGCATATGAGGACAGCTTAAGGATCATTTTTTTATAACATTTTCATACAATCTGCCAAAATCAGCAAAAGAAAACTCCATTTAAACAGGCAAATTACGATTACAAATAACAATAATACCAGGAATAGAGAGAGCCCACGTCAAGGGATCCAGTGCCAGATATTATAAAGGAAAACAAAGCAAATTCGAATGAGGCTCAATAAGCCAAAAAGGAGATATTAAACTACTTAGCCATTACCCGCCCCCATTATATTCCCTCTGTCTAATAAGAATTTTTCAAGATGGGAAACCTCAGTAAAAGCAAATGATTCCCCAGCAGGGTAATTAGACATCTGCAGGGAAAGTGAAAGAAAAAAGTAGCCCAAAGGACTAAAACTCTGGGCTTCAAACTCAAAAACTCTTTCCTCCGAAGCTGCGTACTGCACGCAACATCATGAAAAAGATTTATATGCTGCCCACAGAATTGGATGTCTTTCTTTTGAAAAAAAGCTTTCAGAACTCATATCTTAGTGGATTCAGAAAAGAAAGACCCCAATAATGTGGAACGCAAGCAATATTATCTGTAGAATCCTCCAGGAAAGCCGTCAGAATCTGAGAGATAGAAGAAGTTAATACAGTGAAGCCTCAGACGGATTAACCACCCTGTGCTGTACGGACAGGTAATATGCAGCAGAACATTCAACATCAGAGAAACTCAACACTTCAGTAATATACCAGGGGAGAGTCAGTGTGCATGCGGAAAATTTTTAAAAACGCAAATTATGGGCCCAAATGGAATTTTCCAAAGCTTCAACCCTCGCATGTAAAATTAAGGAATCAGTTATACGACCAGCAGAAGTTTGCTGAATGGGGAGAAGCTGGGCTTCCAATCTAGTAACTGCATCATTGGTTGGTGAAAGTTTCTTATCAACTGGATGGATACAATCTACTGCCTCCTGCGAGAAGCACTTCATTCTCCAGGACCAAGCAGGAAGTCAGTCCTCACATATGGGTGACGTCGGCGCCGAAGGAGCCCCCGTGCGGAGCATTTCCCCAGCTTTCAAAGAAAGCCTTTGGGAATGCAGCACGCATGCGCGGTCCCCTTCCCACCCAAGGGTGCCATCTTGCTCAGTCTTCTTTTTTCCGCCGAGCCCGACGGATGTATTTTCGTTTCACCCGAGGAAAAAGTCAATTTTATTCTGCGTAAACCTGTTTTTCTTCGGTTCGACGCCAGTTTCCATTTCCTGCCTGGGCCCGATACATCGGTATCGAGCCCGGACTTCTTTTTTCAGTTTTTGTCCTTAGTGACTAGTGTACACGCCATTTTTTCTGTTTTCACTGGCAGCCCTGTCTTTTGACCTCGCAGGGGCCCTTTTTCCCCCGATGGTTGCCAGCGGGTTTAAAAAGTGTGATTGGTGTAAGAAACTCATGTCTCTCACCGACACACATGACTGCTGCCTCTGGTGCCTCGGACCCGATCATGACCCGATGATCTGTGGTCCATGTGGGAAAATGTCCTCTAACATGTTAAGGAGTCGGCAGCACAAAAAGGAAAGAATCTTCTCTGACTCCGTTTCCAGTCGGGCCCGGACCTCGTCAGAGGACTCGACATCTCGGGACTCCGGCCCCGAGCAGCATCGAGGCTCCTCTGAAAGGGGGTCTCCCTCACAGGAGCATCGCAAGAAGAAAAAACACGCGAGGGCAGCGTCGGTGGACGCACTTGGCTCCTCATGGGCCAAGTCGCATAGCCCCGAGCGCCGTCCCGGGTCTTCGGAGTCGGAGAGGCCTGCAAAACAACCTCGTGTGGAGATGGAGTCCCCGGGTCACATGAGTATTGTAGTCCTCGTGGACTCTCCTCCAGGGGAGCTGACGTCGGGCCCGGCACCGCCGGGGCTCGAGTCGGGGGCTGCTGAGTCTTCTGAGCTTGGACTCAGGTTGACGGCCTTGGAGAGCTGCTTGGCTGCCTTCATGGAACAGCAGCGGGCACTGATCGCCGGTCTCACCAGTGCATCTGCCCCGACCACCGGGACATCGACGTCCAAGTCGACCCCGGAGGCCGAGCCAATCCTCGAGTCCATGCACGCTCGAGTTGATCCTCGGCCAAAGTCTCCCTCGGCCTCCCATTTGGGACTGAGGTCATCAACGCCGGTACCCTCGGCGTCGGGGCAGATGGCATCGATGCCTGCCTGACCGGAGCCACTTGATTCTTCCTCTGAGGAGTCCTGCTGGGAGACGGAGAATGAGGAGTCACCCGACACCTTTCGGACTCGGTGCGTCCCTTCGGACTCACTTGAGTCCGAGCCTCGGAGAAGGTCCCCACCGGAGGATACCCGGTTCTCGGACTTTGTGCAGGATATGGCCAAGGCTTTGGCATTCCCTGCGGATCCCGAGGAGGAGCCTCGAGCCGAGGAGCTCGAGGCCCTACAGTATGACTCTCCTCTGAAGGAGGCTTTTTCTGTTCCGGTTCCTCCGGTGCTGGAACGGTTGCTCTTCCGCATGTGGGAGGTGCCGGCATCGACGCCGGTTTTAAGCAAGTGGGTTGATTCCATCTATTGAGTCCGCAAGAGCCCCGGTTTCCAAAAGGCACAATTACCGCACCACTCCATGGTTGTGGAATCGGCCATGCATTGTCTGAAGAGTCAGAAGATGCACTCCTTGGTGCCTCCCGGCCGGGAGGCCCGGAACCTGGATGCCCTCGGCAAGAAGTGCTTCCAGGGCTCTATGCTTGCTTGCCGTGTCCAGACCTACCAGTTGTACATGGGCATGTACCTTCGAGACCTGGCAAAGGAGATTGCCGGGTTCTCTGCTGGTCTCTCTGAGGAACCTTTGCAGAGGTTCAATGCTCCGTCCTCGGGTATTCGTGAGTGCTCGAAGTTTATCTCTCGAGCAGCCTATGATGGCTTTGAGGCTTCGGCCCGGGTAGCTGCGGCCGGCATCGGTGCATGCCGTCAGGCCTGGCTACAGTCATCGGACCTCGAGCCATGGGTGCAGGACAAGTTGGTCGATGTCCCCTGCCGAAGTGAAAACCTCTTTGGAAAGCCCATGGCTGACAAGGCTGCAGAACTCGAGACCGAGACTCTTACCCGGACAAGGCTGTCCAGAAAAACCTCTGCCCCTTCTCAGAAGAAGAAGGGCTCAGGGAAAAAGACCTTTTACCCAAGGAAATCATCTGCCTATAAACAGTACCCTCATTTTCAGGCCTCTGTAGCTCCCCAAAAGGGTCAGCAGGCCAAGGGGCAGGGACCTGGGCCCCATAGGCAGAAAACCCCCAAGCCTCCAGCTCCGGCTCCTGCACAGCAGGGAGCGGGGTTTTGACTCCAGTGGCATAGCCTCTCTTCCTCAGCTGGCCCCTATCAGCACTGGAGGCCGGCTGGCCCTGTACGCCCACAGGTGGTCAGCCATCACAAGGGATCCCTGGATACTAAGTATAGTCCAGAAGGGCTACCTCCTCCACTTCCACCAGGTACCCCCCTCTTATTTTCCAGGGGAGCCTCCCAGACTTCCTCTGCACAGGGACTTACTCCTGCAGGAGTTGGCAGGTCTTCTAAAGGAACAGGCAGTGGAACCAGTGCCCCACCACCTGAGAGGTCAAGGCTTCTATTCCAGGTACTTCCTGGTACTAAAAAGAACAGGAGGTCTCAGGCCCATCCTAGACTTGCAAAATCTGAACAAGTTCCTGGAGAGGGAAAAGTTCAAGATGTTTACCCTTGGAATTCTGCTGCCCTACCTCCAGCAGGGAGATTGGCTATGCTCCTTAGACCTAAAGGATGCCTATACTCACATCCTCATTCATCCAGACCACAGACAATATCTCAGATTTGTAGTGGGAGGAAACCACTATCAGTGCAGAGTACTGCCTTTTGGCCTTACATCCGCCCCCAGGGTATTCACCAAGTGCCTAGCGGTGGTAGCGGCCTACCTCAGGGTTCAAGGCCTCTTTGTATTTCCATACCTGGACGATTGGCTCATCAGGGGTCAATCCCCGCAAGAGGCCAATCAAGCCACCCTTCGCACTGTCGCTCTGCTTCAGCACCTGGGGTTTGTTATAAACTTCGCAAAGTCCAGTTTGCGCCCCTCCCACAACATGGAGTTCATAGGAGCTCGACTAGACACCCTTCAGGCAAAGGCCTTTCTACCAGTGGACAGGGCCCACAGATTGATGGATCTAGCCAGGCTATTCTACAGCAATTCTCTAGTCTCCGCCAGACAATTCCTGAGGCTCTTAGGCCACGTGGCATCCACGGTCCATGTAACTCCAAATGCCTGTCTACACATGAGGCCAGCTCAATGGGGACTCAGGACTCAGTGGCACCAAGCCACAGGAAGCCTCACGGACAAAGTGAGGGTGTCCAGCCTACTACAGTCTTCTCTGCAGTGGTGGCTTCATCTTCCAAATCTGCTGCAAGGGGTGCCTTTTCAAACACCTCCACACTCTCAGGTGCTGACAACCGATGCTTCTCTTCAAGGTTGGGGTGCACATTGCCAAAGAGCATGTACTCAAGGCCTGTGGTCTCCTTGGGAGGCTGCACAGCAGATCAATTTCTTGGAACTAAGAGCTATCTGCTTAGCCCTGAGAACTTTCTCCCATCTCATCTCTCGCCAGTCCGTCTTGGTTCAGACGGACAATCAAGTTGCTATGTTCTATGTGAACAAACAAGGGGGCACAGGGTACCGCCTTCTATGTCAGGAAGCACAGAAACTGTGCTCCTGGGCAGTCACTCACAGCATTCTTCTCAAAGCGGTCTATCTCCCAGGTCAGGAAAATTACCTGGCGGACAGATTGAGCAGGATCCTGCAGCCGCACGAGTGGCAGTTGAATCCTCTAGTGGTTCAACAGATCTTCCTGAGATGGGGTCTTCCAACCATGGATCTCTTTGCCAGTCCTCTGAACCGTCAACTTCCCAGGTTCTGTTCCAGGCAGCCACATCCTCTCAGAGTTGCAGCGGATGCGTTTCTCATTCCATGGTCTACAGGCCTTCTATATGCGTTTCCTCCCATGCCTTTGGTGTCCCAGACGCTATTCAAGGTGCTCAGGGACAAGGCCTTGCTGATCCTGGTGGCCCCAAGGTGGCCCAGGCAACCCTGGTTCCCACTGCTTTTGCAACTAGCGGTGGACACTCCTCTTCCTCTGGGGATGCAACCCGATCTCCTGTCTCAAGAGCAGGGGTCTCTCTTACACCCCAATCTCCAGTCCCTCAATTTGATGGCCTGGCTGCTGAAAGGGTAGTTCTAGTGCCTTTACTATTGCCTAGGGAAGTGGAGGACGTAGTCTTGGCCTCTAGAAGGCAGTCCACCAGAAAGTCTTATGCCCTTAAGTGGCGTAGATTCTCTACCTGGTGTACTCAACACAACGAGAATCCTTTCTCATGCCTGGTACCAGTGGTGCTGCAATATTTGCTTCACCTGTCCAACCTAGGCCTTAAGTCCAATTCTGTTCGAGTTCATCTTAGTGCTCTTTCAGCACACCACTCACAGGTGGAGGGTCAGTCTCTATCCAGCCATCCTTTGGTGGCTCGCTTCCTCAGAGGCCTACTTTTGCTTAAGCCTCCAGTGCGTCCACCTGCCCCAGAATGGGATTTAAATGTGGTCTTGCAGCGGCTTACTTGCCTGCCATTTGAACCTATGGTTACTTGCCCTCTGCATTTTCTCTCCTGGAAAGCGTTGTTTCTGGTAGCCCTTACCTCGGCAAGGCGAGTGAGTGAGCTTCAGGCCCTAGTATCAGAAGCACCATATACTAGGTTCTATAGGAACAGAGTAGTCTTACGGACTCACCCTAAGTTCCTTCCAAAGGTTGTCTCCTCCTTCCACCTCAAATCAGGAGGTGGTTCTTCTGACTTTCTTTCCCAGGCCTCATGCAGCCGGGCTGAGATGGTCTTGCATACCCTGGACTGTAGGAGGGCGTTGTCCTTCTACCTTGACCGTACGCGGGAGCACCGGAGGGCGGTTCAGCTCTTCATCTCTTTTGACCCCAATAAGTTGGGGTTGGCTGTCTCCAAGCGTACTTTGTCCATATGGGTAGCTGACTGCATCGCCTGGGCTTATAAGGCAGCCGGCCTCTCATTGCAGGGTCGAGTTACGGCTCATCGTGTCAGGGCGAAGGCTGCGTCAGTGGCTCATCTCCGCTCTGTTCCGTTGGCAGACATCTGCCGGGCCGCTACTTGGTCTTCAAGCCAGACATTTGCAGCCCACTACTGCCTTGAGAGGGAATCCCGCAGGGATAGTGCTTTTGGGCAAGTGGTACTCCATAATCTCTTTGGGGTTTAGGCAACTCCTACCCTCCGGCCCTGGTGTTGGGCTACCGTTCGGGGGGCGTTATCAGAGAAGATTCTCTTCTTGCATGCTGAGGCTCTAGAGGGAGCTCATTGTTCGGTTTAGGGCCTCTGGTAGCCCTGAGCTGGGGAGTCCCATATGTGAGGACTGACTTCCTGCTTGGTCCTGGAGAAAGAGTAGTTACTCACCTGTAACAGGTGTTCTCCAGGAGCAGCAGGAATCAGTCCTCACAACCCTCCTTCCTCCCCTTGGAGTTGCAGTCATATGTTTTATTTTTGCTATTTTTGCTGTCTTTTAGCTATGTCATCAGACTGAGCAAGATGGCACCCTTGGGCGGGAAGGGGACCTTTGAAAGCTGGGGAAATGCTCCGCACGGGGGTTCCATCGGTGCCGATGTCACCCATATGTGAGGACTGATTCCTGCTGCTCCTGGAGAACACCTGTTACAGTTGAGTAACTACTCTGATCAGGAGACCTAGTAGCATTCCAAATATCCTTCAGGGTAATATCACCCTTCAGTGAGGGTGCCGAGGGCTCTAAAACGGCCCCTTGAACACCAGATGTTAGAGGCTTAGGGAGACATATCACTATTGAATCTAGAGACTGCTTATCTGGGGGAACAGATTCAAAAGTAGACGATATCAACGGGGCAGGACAGGGTGGAGGAGTCCTGAACTAGACTTCCTCTGGCGAGGACTAAGGGAGGGGAACAAGGTGGCAATCCATAGACTCAGCCACCTTAAACACTGTGCCACTGGATCCACCCTCCCTAAACCCATCCTTCTTTGTACACTTCCCCATCAAAGTCCAATTAACCACAAACAAATATAAAGAAACCTACTAATTAGAGGGAGGGTACAAATGCTCAAAGCTGCAACTTTGCCGCTGTGTCGCCAAAGTGGCGCCAAAGGGGCCTAATCAGCTCCTTTATACACATCCCTTCAGACCACGCCCTGTGGTGGCGACCCGTGGTCACAGGACTAGCGGGAAAGAGATTTCAAGTCCCATCAGGGGTCCTTTCACACCAAGGATGCCCTCTCCATGCCACTCCAGAGACTCCCAGCAAAGCTCCCTTCCAAACAGAACATCATGAGCAAGCAGCCCAGCGTCGATGTCAGGACTACTCAAACACACTTCCACTGATCCACCAGCTAAATTCCTAAAGGCAGGATAGAGGAGATAGGATAGAGACATTTAAATACCTCCGTGACATAAATGCACAGGAGGAGAGCCTCTTTCGACTGAAAGTAAGCTCTACTATGAGGAGACATAGGATGAGGGTGAAAGGGGATAGACTCAGGAGTAATATGCGGAAATATTTCTTTACGGAAAGAGTACTAGATCTGTGGAATAGTCTCCCAGTGGAGGTGGAAGATATGTGGACAGCATCTGAATTCAAAAAAGCATGGGACGAACACAGAGGATCTCTAAATGAAAAAAAAGGGGACTATTGTAGTAGTTGATATGGAAGGGCAGACTAGACAGGCCATGTGGTCTTTTTCTGCCGTTATGTTTCTATGAAGTGATTTGCTCAAGGTCACAAGGAGCAGCCATGGAGAAAGCAAGATTTGAACTCTGCCTTCCCAACCTGCTTCTTTAACCACTAGACTACTCCTGGAGGTTGAGATAGAATGAAACGTGATTACAGTACAGTAAAGAGTTCAGTGTGTCAATTACAGCTTGACTTATCCGAGGTTAAGAGACCTTTCAGTCAACCGTGCTTGTGTGTGCTCTGATAACATTCAACAATGGTGTCACCTGTTTTCAAAAGCACGTTACTGAGAACGAAAAACAGGACAAGCCTGTCCCCCTTGCTCCAAAAACCCTCTTGTTCAGCAACAAATAACTGACATTTTCTGATGAAACTCAACTTCAAAGTTTGTGCACAAGCAACACGCGGATTCAAAATTCCCATTTTCAGTGTTTTATCTTTTATTTATTTGAACAGTTTTTTTATACCACCCCTTCCAAAGATCAGGAGCAGTTTACATCGAACTAACAAGTTACAAGGAATGGTGTAGTAAATGGTTATACATTTAACTATTAACATAGTAACTATTAACATACAACATTGTAAGAAATGGTATACAATTAACTATTTACATGGAAACTATTACATTATATACATATTGCTGGGGATATTAGCAAGAAAGGTTGCTGGGGATATTAACAAGAAAAGTTGCAATGTTTATTTATTTATTTATAGTCTCTTCTATACCGTACTATTCAGCATCAGCGCGGTTTACAGTGAAACAAAGAATTTACACATTTCCGATGGTACTTTGTGTTTACAGTTGAACAGGCATAAACAGCTTGGATAACAGGGGTAACTATTTACAGTTTATAACATAATCATGAACTCTTCTTGGTTTCAGCCTTAGGGGTTTTGGGAGGTCTGTGAGGTGGTTGAAGTGTCTGCATTGGTTACTGGGTAATACAAGAGGAAGAGGTGGTGTTTCAAGGCTTTTCTGAACTGCAATAGATCCGAGATTGCTCGGATGCCTTGAGGGAGGCTGTTCCAACACCTTGGTGCACAGAACTTGAAAGCTCTGTCTGCTGTTGCTTTGGTGCATTGTGTTATGGGTTTTGGGATACTAGTGTGTTGAGTGTTACTGACCGTCTGTCCCTGTTTTGAGGTGTCATCTGGATCAGGTCCGTTAGTGACGTGGATGTGAGACCATTGATGGCCTTGAATGTAAGTAGTAATAGCTTGTAAGTGAGTCTACTTCATATCGGAAGCCAATGGAGTTGTTTTAAGATGGGTGAGACATGATCTTTCCTGGATGCTCCGTGAAGGACTCTTGCTGCGGAGTTCATTGCCAGTTGCAGTGGGTGTAAGGTGGCTTGAGGGAGTCCTTGTAAGATAGAGTTCGCATAATCAAAATGAGGTATGATTAGGGCCTGATAGATGGTTCTGAAATCATCCGGCTCTAGCAGGGATCGAAGATGTCTAAGGGAACGGATTTTATGGTAGACCGCTCTTACAATGTTTCCTATGTGCGCCTTCATATCCAAGTGCTGGTCTAAGGTGACCCCGAGGTATCTGATAGTGGGTTTGATCTGGAGGTCTGCATCCTTCACTTTCAAAAAGGACGGATGTCCTTGATGATTGTAGGGGGCATAGCGGGGGCGGGGGGAAAGGGGGAGGATAGGGAGAGGGTAGGAGATGGGGGAGTTTGTAGTGTACTAGTTGTTGCAATTCGGGTTATTATAGTATGCGATGAAGAGGAGGGTCTTTAATTCTTCTCTAAAGGACTGGAGGTCTTTGATTGATCTGAGGGGGTCTTGTAGTGAGTTCCATAATATAGGGGCTATGTATGTGAAAGCTCTGTTGCTAGTTGTTTGTTTTGTCTTGTGGATAGATGTCGGTACTAAAAGGAGGTTCTGGTTGCTTTTTTTCCTGCTCCTGGTGTCAGTTTGGGTGTGTAACTGTGATGCAAGAAAGGAAGGAGCAATGTTATTGAATTACTTGAATGTGGTTATTATTGTGTTGTATTTTATTCTACTTGCTATCGGGAGCCAGTGGAGATTATGTAGGATGGGGTATGGTCAGTAGGCGTGCTTTGAATATGATTCTAGCAGTGACATTTTGGGCCATCTGGAGAATGTTTAGATTCTTTTTGGGTGTTCCCTGTGACAAGCTGTTACAGTAGTCGAAATGGGGCGTGATTAGTGCTTGGACTATGGTTCTGAAATCGTGAATGTCTAGGAGGGGTTTGAGGTGTTGAACGGTTCTTAACTTGAAGAATATGGATCTGGCTGTTTGTTTTATGTACGATGACATACTGAGGGATGTATCTAGTGGGATTCCTAGGTATTTCATTTCATTATACTACAAATAACTCTTTTCCAGGGCGTGTTGCAGTTTTCTGGCAGTTGCAACTTAGGTAAATCAAAATATCTCTTGCAGTTCTCCTCGTCAAGCCAAAAGGGTTTGTGCTAATTGAATCTTCATTGTCAAAATGGCATAAACGTATATATAGCACTGGGGAATGAAAACAAGGGCATTCTAACAGGTGTGAATGTGTCTGCACTGAAATGAAATGCAAACTGATTTTAAAATGAAATGAAAGGAAAATGAACAAAATGTTGTTTATATTTTGTTTCATTTTCATTATAAAATAGACTCCTACAGTGTCACCCCATAGCGCACAAATTCACACATATTTCTACCTGCTCCAAAGAATGTGTGCATGTCCTCTATGCCTGTGCACAGGTGTTTTATAAATATGTGCACACATCAGAACTTAACTCCTGCTCCATGCAAACTGTGCCCAATGAATTTCTATGCAGAGATTGCATAGAAGGAGCTGCTATCTTTTGGGATGTCTACTTTTTTCTTGTGTGCACTTTGATAATAGCTACGTTGCACATGTAAAAATACTTTGCATACAGATGATTGTATATGTGCTTTGTGTGCATGCTGTGGCTGCGTCTACATGCCGACTCGTCTTTCTCGCTCTCTCCACCACTGAAAGTCAATGTTGGGTCATTTAAACAGTCTGGCCCCTGTCTCAGGGAGGTGGGTGGTTTCCTGCATGCCAGAGAATGTGAATTCCTGAAACATCAGGTTTGTTTTGGGTCTGCAGGTGGCTGTGAGACCCTCCTGACTGACTTGGCCTCCAGCAGTTCTGCCAAGAGCCTGTCCTAACAGGAGATTTCACGTTTGAAAAAGGCCTGTCCTGATGCTTCCAGGGAATAAAAAGAGCCGCCCAAATCAGAACCAGCAGCAAAGCTGTGAATGTTAAGAGCAGGACAAACTGGCAATTCCAGGGGACAGACGATACTCAACCTTCAATTCATCCAAGATCCTGCGCGGTGCAAGGAGACAGCCTTTGCTACCCTTAAGACTCTCCCAGATCCTCAGCAATAGCAGTGAGAATGTAAACATGTGGACAGGCAAAAAAAAATTTAGTTCATTTTATGAAAATGTTGCTTTTTCCCCCGATTTTCATTATTTGGGGGAGGGGGGGGTGGAGGTTCTTCACACTTACATGCTAATAAAATTTAATTAACCCGTATTAGAAACTGATAATGCACAGAAATCAGTTGCACATCTGCATGTTGGGATGTGTTGTCATTCCAAAGCAACAGGAGATGTCTTCAGTTTTTATTTTTTATAAAGACCTCACCCACCAGCCATACCAACCATTGTCAGTTCATTGTGGGTCACAATAGACACATCATTCAACACATAAAACACAACCCAAGAAATAAAAACACACCGCACATCACCAACTTTAAAAATAAATTCTAAACCTTCAAAAATTAAAATAGATGTGTACATTTATCGCCGGAGTCACTTATGCCAACTCCAGGGCAGATGTAAACAACCATGCAAATGTTATGCACATTGGGACCTTTGCTCCTCCCAAACTCCGCCCCTGCACATGCTCACGCTGAAAGTGCATACAGTTGTGGTCAACATTATTGGCACCCTTGCATTTTAGGTATGTTGTTTAAAATATCTTGAGAAATAATTGGAAATATTCCAACTGTATGTCATAATATTTTAATAGTATGTTCAAAGGTATACAACAAATAAAAAATGTCTGTGCAATGCAGACATAGTAATTTCTGAGAAAAACACAAAATATGACCTGAACAGGATTAATGGCACTCTTCACTAATATTTGGTTGCACAACCATGACTGCCTCCAAATGTTTCTTGTAGCCATCTGTAAGCTTCATACATCTGTCTACTAGTAGTTTCTCCCACTCTTCAACTGCAATTTGTTCCAGCTCATGAATGTTTCCAGGATTCCTTTTACCAATGGCAGATTTCAACTCTTTTCCAAAGGTTCTTGATTGGATTGAGATCAGGACTCATTTCTGGCCATTTTAAAACACTCCATTTGTTCATTTTTAACCATTCTTTTGTACTTTTGGATGTACAGCATGTTTTAGATCATTGTCCTGCTGGAGAACCAATGACCTTCAACCCAGACCTAGATTTCTGAAACTAGGAAGCACATTTCACTCCAGAATACATTGGTAGTCTTCTGACTTCATGATTCCTTTCATACATTCCAGGCCTCCAGTCCCTGAGGCAGCAAAACAGCCCAACAACATTATGGAAACTGCACCATATTTAACTGTAGTAAGGATGTTTTTTCCTTAGAACATAAGAACATAAGAAATGCCATACTGGGTCAGACCAAGGTCCATCAAGCTTAGTATCCTGTTTCCAACAATGGCCAATCCAGGTTACAAGTACCTGGCAGGTTCCCAAAAAGGTACACAGATTCCACAATGCTTGTCCCAAGATAAGTAGTGGAGATCCCGGGTCCTAATGATTTATGGACCTTTCCTCCAGGAACTTCTCCAAACCTTTTTTAAACCCAGCTACACTAACAGCCTTTACTACATCATTCAATAACAAATTCCAGAGTTTGACTATGTGTTGAGTGAAAAAATATTTTCTCTTATTAGCCTTAAATGGGTTACAATGTAGCTTCATTGCATGTCCCCTAGTCTTTCTACTTTTTGATGGTGTAAATAACCAATCTACGTTTACCTGTTCCACTCCATTAATTTATTTATAGACCTCTATCATATCCCCCCTCAGCTTTCTCTTTTCAAAAATTGAAGAGCCCTAACCTTTTATGCCTTTCTTCATAGGGGTATCCTTCCATCCTCTTTACCATTTTGGTGGCTCTTCTCTGTACCTTTTCTAATTCTGCCATATCCTTTTTAATATATGGAGACCAGAATTGCACACAATATTCAAGGTGCAGTCACACCATGGAATGATACAGAGTCATTATAATATTCCTGGTTTTATTCTCCATTCCTTTCCTTATGATTCCTAGTATTCTATTTGCTTTCTTGGACACCACTGCACACTGGATGGAGCGTTTCAACATATTATCCATGATGACACCTAAATCTTTTTCCGGTGTAGTGGTTCCTAATGTGGAACCTTGCATCACATAAAAATAGTTTGGGCTGTTCTTTCCTAAGTGCATAACTGTGCACTGTTCACATTAAATTTCATCTGCCATTTAGACGTCCAGTCTTCCAATTTATCAAGGTCCTCTTGCAGTTTTTCACAATGTTCTTGTATTTTAACAACTTTGAGTAATTTTGTCTCATTTGCAATTTCATCACCTCACTCATTATTCCTATTTCCAGGTCATTTATGAATATGTTAAAAAACAGCAGGCTCAGCCCAGATCCTTGAGGTACTCTACTATTCACCTTTCTCCATTGTGAAAATTGGTCATTTAGCCCTACTCTGCTTTCTATCTTTTAACCAGTTCCTGATCCACAATAGTACACTGCCTCCTGTCCCATGACTTTTTAATGTCGCCATGTGTCTCTCATGAGGGATCTTGTCAAAGGCTTTCTGAAAATCCAGATCCCCTATATCAACCGACTCACCTTTATCTACCTGTTTATTCATACATTCAAAAAAATGTAACAGATTAATAATACAAGATCTTCCTTTGTTAAATCCATGTTGGCTTTCTCCCATTAAACCATGACTATCTACATGTTTAATAATTTTATTCTTTATAAAGGTTTCTACCATTTTGCTGGTATTGACATCAGACTCGTCGGTCTGTAGTTTCCCCAAATCATCCCTGGAACTCTTTTTCAAAATTGGCATTACTTTGGCCATTGTCCAAACTTCCAGTACTACAGATGATTTTAATGATAGTTTACAGATTACTAATAGTAGGTCTACAGTCTCATACTTAAGTTCTTTCAACACCCTTGGATGTACACCATCTGGTCCAGGTGATTTGTTACTCTTCAGTTTTTCAAATAATCATAATTCATCTCCCCGGTTTTCGATATTTCTTTCAGTTCTTCCGATACATCACCTTTAAATACCATTTCAGGCATGGGTAACTTCCCTACATCTTCTTCAGTAAAGAGTGAAGTAAAGAATTTGTTCTGTCTTTCAGAAATGGCCTTGTCCTCCTTTAGTGCCCTTTCTACCCCTCTATCATCCTATGGTCCAACTGACTTTCAATTTTTTTCCTACAAATATACTTGAAAAAGGTTTTATCATGTGTTTTTGTTTCTACAGCAAGCTTTGATTGAAATTCTCTCTTTGCCTGTCTTATCAATGCCTTGCATCTAACTTGTCACTGCTTATATTGTTTCCCGTTTTCATCATTTGGCTCCTTCTTCCATTTCCTGAAGGATGCTTTTTTTGGCTACAACAGCCTCTCTGACCTCGCCTTTAAACCATGCTGGCAGCTTTTTAGCCTTCCTTCCACTTTTCTTAAAGTGTGGAATACATCTTGTCTGTGCTTCCAAGATAGTATTTTTAAAGAACACCCATGCTTGATGTAAGTCTTTAACCTTTGCAACTGCTCCTTTTATTTTTTTCTTAACTATTTTCCTCATTTTATCATTGTCTCCCTTTTGAAAGTTTAAAGGTAGTACTGTGGATTTCCTTACTGTCCTTCCATTTATTAAATCATATGTGATCATGCTATAATCACTATTGCCAAGCATCCCCAACAATCTTATCTCTTGCACCAGATCCTGTATTCCACTAAGGCCTAGGTCTACAATAGCATCCCTTCTTGTCGGTTCATGAACCAGTTGCTCCAAGAAGCAGTCATTTATGTCATCTAGAAACTTTGAGCCTGATTCCGGTAGGCACACGTCCAGGCCGTCTGGATGGCCCCAAGCAAGATGGGCCCATTTGGACCCAATTCTGGATTGCAGGAACAAAACTTTCCCATGGTGGCCAGAATCAGGCCTGAGGATAGCCAGGCATGCCCCTGCCAACTGTGGGGACATCCTCCTTGCAGGCGCCCCCAACTCTGGCATTTCCAGCCCTCCTTTTACCCGCTGTCTGACCGAAGGCTGGCATGCCATGGCCTGGATCTGGCAGCGGAGACCTTCCAGCACCTGGCCTTGGCTCCGAGGGGAGTCACCGGCCCCGATCACACAAAAAATGCTTCTTATTCCACCTTTGAGGTGGAATAAGCAGCACGTCCCCACAGGCCTGGCAGCATGTACAGGGCCGTGACCTGAATCAGCCCTGTACGTTCTGCCAGGCTGGCAGGCACGCGCTCCACCCTGATCCCACCTCCTCCTGCTTCCCGCCAGCTCTGAAATCAGGCCCTTTATCTCCCTAGCATGTCCTGCTGTGACACTGACCCAGTTGATATCAGGGTAATTGAAGTCACCTATTGTTAGCTTCTTTGATTTCTTAGCATTTCATCATCCATCTGTTCATTCTGGCCAGGCAGTCAGTAGTAAACCCCCACTGCTACCGCCTTCCCCTTCTTATATGGGATTTCTATCCATATAGATTACATAGTGTATTTTCTTTCCTGCAAAACTTTTATCCTGTGTGACTCAATGCCCTCTCTAACAGAGCGCAACCCCTCTACCAATTTGATCTACTCTATCATTGTGATATAGTTTGCACCCAGGTATCACAGTGTCCCATTGGTTGTCCTCCTTCTAGCAGGTCTCTGAGATGCCAATCATATCTAACATTTAATAAGAATATGAGAACATAAGAATGCCATACTGGGTCAGACCAAGGTCCATCAAGCCCAGTATCCTGTTTCCAACAGTGGCCAATCCTGGTCACAAGTACCTGGCATGTTCCCAAAAAGGCCCATATGCTCGTCCCTTTCATTTAGTGCTATATATTCGAGCTCTGCCATTTTATTTTTTAAACTTCTAGCATTTGCAAACAGGCATTTTAGAGGTTGTATTTTATGCATATTAATCTGGTTATCAGTTGATAGGGTAATTTGGAATCTTTCAGCTCTGTCTGCTCTGTGTTTAAGGGCATCTGAAATATTTTTATTTTTATTGGAACCTCTCTGTTGAAATACCCTAACTTCCCTCTTTTGCTAGTATCCTTCAAGGATACATCCATCCAAACCATGTGCTCTTGGGCGACTGTCAGATTTCCCCTATTATCTAGTATAAAAGCTGCTCTATCTCCTTTTTAAAGGTTAATGCCGGCAGCCTAGTTCCGTCCTGGTTAAGATGGAGCCCATACTTTCAGAAACGCCCCTCACTTCCCCCAGAATGCTGCCCATTTCTTAACAAATCCAAAATCCTCTTCCTTGCACCATCATCTCATCCATGCATTGAGACTCCGGACCTCTGCCTGCCTCTTGGATCCTGTGCGTGGAACGAGAAGAATTTCTGAGAATGCTACCCTGGAACTTCTGGATTTCAACTTCCTACCTAAAAGCCTAAATTTGGCCTCCAGAACCTCCCTCCCACACTTTCTTATGTCATTGGTACCAACATGTACCAAGACATCAGGCTCCTCCCCAGCACTATCTAAAATCTTGTCTAGGTGGCGCGTGAGGTCCTCTATCTTCACACCAGGTAGGCATGTTACATACCAGGCGATCCTCACATCCACCAGCCATCCAGCTATCTACATGCTTAATGATCAAATCACCAACTATAATGGCCATCCTAACCCTTCCCACATAGGCACATGTCCTTGGAGAAATCTCCTCATTGTGAGAGAGTTTTACATTCCCTGGAGGACAGGTCCTAGCTACAGGATCACTTCCTGCCACACCAAGTTGATGATCTCCTTTCATGTGACCTCTTTCCTCCATGGAAACTGAGTAGAAAACATTTCTTATAAACTTCATTTCTTCGCCTGTAAACGTATTGCTAGTCTGCATTGCCAAAGAACTCAAGTTTGGTATCTTCTGTCCACAGAACATTTTCCCAGAAGGATTGTGGTTTCTCAAGATGAGTTTGGGCAAAGATCTAGTTAGCCTTTTTAAGTCTATTTTGAGCAGTGGGTTCCTCCTTGGCCTTCGCCCATGAAGTCCTTCTTTGTTTAGTGCGTGGCATATGGTGTGGGTTGAAACCACCACTCCAGATTGCTCCAGATCAGTCTTAAGTTCTTTAGATGTTGTACTGTACATGGTATTTTTCCAATAGTTTGCACTAATCTTCAAAGACGTCTTGGATTAATTTTCTTCTTCCAACCACATCTTCAGAGGTGCTTGACAGTTCCATGAGCAGAAAACATCTTAAGAACATTGTGAATTGTAGACATAGGAATCCCAAGGTCTTTGGAGATGGTCTTGTTCCTCTTTGAAGTTTAATGTTTGGTGATAATGGCATTTCTGAAAGTCTTAGGTAGATCTCTTGTCTTCACCATTGTGAAAATGGAACAGAGAGTGAAAGTGGCCATTTTAAAATTAGAGCCATCATTCATTGGTTGATTCAAGTCATGTGAGTACTGACAATTGATCGCAGGTGCATCTAATTTTACTGCAATGGGAATGTGGTTCTTCTGTTCAAACTGATTTGAATTGTTTATAAGGGTGCCAATAATCCCATCCTTGCAATGTCCCACTTTTATATTATTTCCTTTTTTAATTGGTCTTGTTTTATTTGATTCTTTTATTTGTCAAATATGTGTGCATATATAGTCCAAAGCCATTTCACTGGCCACTTTTTTTTAGGAGATATTGGACATTAAGGGGTAGATTCCGATCCCCGAATAGTGGGGTTGTATGTCCGGGTTGTACGTGCTTCTCCTGCTATTCGCTGGGACCGTATTCTGTGCCAGCTGCTCCCCGCACATACAGAGGGTTTGTGCAGCAAGCGCTGGATGGGGCGGGAGGGGACAGAGTGGAATTGAGAAGAAGCACCCAGACGTACAGGACCTGCTCAGATCAGGGCCCTGTATGTTCATTGGCTATTTGTTGCACGCCCGGCTTATTCCACTTCAGAGGTTAAATAAGTGCCAGACGCCCTTGCGATTGGGACATGTGACACCCCGCCCCCCCCCCCACAACAGGGCTGCTGCAGGAGAGCCCCCCCCTCCCCGCTGCCTGATTCTGGCCCTGGCAGCACCCACAGAGGGTTGGGTGATGGGGAAAAGGTCTGTATATGCTGGTGGCATTTCATCTCTCATACTGGTCATTCCGGTGCCATGGCAACAGGACACCATGGCACCTGTGCATGCTAGGCTGTCCAAGTACTCTGATTCTGCAAAGGCAGGAACATATAGTTCCCATGGTTGAAGAATTACAACTGGGCCATGTACATTTTCTGCACATCCGGGTGGCCCAAGCGCGCAGACTTTTGAATTGGCCTGCACGGGGTTGAATTGCAAGGGTGCCAATAATGTTGACATAACTATACTATCTGTCTGTAGCAGAAATTTTCTGAACAGCAACTGACTAAACTCCTTGCATAAATTCATATGGAAATTTATCCACCCCTTGTAGAATTAACCTCTTAATGTTTTTTTTTAAATGCCAGCCGTCATGACTGAATAAAAATTGGATATTTAGTGCCAGTATCTGGCTAAGAACATAAGAACATAAGATATGCCATACTGGGTCAGACCAAGGTTCATCAAGCCCTGTATCCTGTTTCCAACAGTGGCCAATCTAGGTCATACGTACCTAGCAGTTTCCCCAAGAGACACAGGTTCCACAATGCTTGCACTGGGTCAAGCATTGATATCCTGGGTCCCTTCTTAATAATGGTTTATGGAC
Source organism: Ichthyophis bannanicus (assembly GCA_033557465.1). NCBI lineage: Eukaryota > Metazoa > Chordata > Amphibia > Gymnophiona > Ichthyophiidae > Ichthyophis > Ichthyophis bannanicus. Next base: position 42,972,371 of record CM066042.1, on the reverse strand, counting down.
CTTTCCTCCAGGAACTTGTCCAAAACCTTTTTAAACCCAGCTACACTAACAGCCTTTACTACATCCTCCGGTAACAAATTCCAGAATTTGATTACACGTTGAGTGAAAAAATATTTTCTTTTATTAGTCTTAAATAGTTTACCCTGTAGCTTCATTGCATGTCCCCTAGTCTTTCTATATTCTGATAACATAAACAATCGATCTACGTTTACCCGTTCCACTCCGTTCATTAATTTATAGACTTCTATCATATCTCCCCTCAGCCGTCTCTTTTCCAGGTTAAAGAGCCCTAACCTTTTTAGCCTTTCTTCATAGGAGTATCCTTCCATCCCCTTTACCATTTTCGTGGCTCTTCTCTGAACCTTTTCTAATAACTCTATATCTTTTTTAAGATACGGCGACCAGAATTGCACACAATATTCAAGGTGCGGTCTCACCATGGAACGATATAGAGGCATTATAATATCTTTTGTTTTATTTTCCATTCCTTTCCTTATGATACCTAGCATTCTATTTGCTCTCTTGGCTGCCACTGCACACTGGACCGAGGGTTTTAACATGTTATCCACAATAACGCCTAAATCTTTTTCCTGGGTGGTGATTCCTAATGTGGAACCTTGTATCGTGTAACCATAGTTTGGGTTGTTCTTCCCTAGGTGCATAACTTTGCACTTGTCCACATTAAATTTCATCTGCCATTTTGATGCCCAGTCTTCCAATTTATCAAGATCCTCTTGCAATTTTCCACAATCCTCTTGGGTTTTAACAACTTTAAATAGTTTTGTGTCATCTGCAAATTTGATAACCTCACTCGTTATTCCACTTTCCAGGTCATTTAATAACACTTATTAAAAGAGGGCTGCTACACAGTACCCTGTCCTATGCTGCTGAGGTAAGCTATATTTTTATTTGATTTAAATTATAGCTCTTTGCTGCTGCTAGGCTCTTACTTATTATGAAATTTAAACTAGTGCCAAATACAGGCAATTTGGTCATCACCAGCATTATTCCTATAGCAGTGAATTGCAGCACCACTTTCTGGCTAGCCATTAGGACAATGGAAGCAGTTTTGACGAAGAACCCAAATCACAATGCTCCCTCTTTAGTGTGACCCACAGTCAAAATCAGTAGATCCAATCAGCAGTGAAGGATATTGGTCCATTTGGAGACAAACGCCAATCTTCATTGTGTAATTCTGGTTCCTTAAGAGCCTCCACAGCTGAGGAATCCATTGGACCTTGCAACGCTCAGTCAGAATCCCATGGTGGAGCTTGGCGCTGATCGGATATTTTTCTAACTGTGCCACCTCCTTCATTATAGACTCACAGGGGGGCATATTCTACAGAGGTAGACAATGATGCTAAAGCAGTTGGTTGTCCCTGCTTCAAATTATGCCCAAATATTCAATCCCTGGGCCGTATCCAGCCACCGGCATTGAATATCCGGGTTGCCCCGTTAGCATTTTAGCTAACCAGTCAGTGTCTATTCAGATGCTGGCCAGATAGCTAAACTGGCTAAATTTAGGCCAGCCTTTTTTCTTCCTAACTTTTGCTGGTTTAAATTAACTGGCCAGCGGCTGAATATGACTGCTGACCAGTTAACTCTAATGTTGTCCCCAGAACACTCCAGTGTTAGCCAGCTACAGAGTGGTCTGCAGAATATCCCACTGACCATGGTTTAAATCACTTTTCATATGTTCCCCCCCCCCCCCCCTAGTGTTGTCACTTTCAAACAGAGGAGCCACCTGAAGGAAATTCTCTGTGTGCATCTGAAAACCTTGAATTTTGTTCCCATGCTGATTTACACCTCATTGTGCCTTGAGTGTTGTGGTAGTATGGTGTGCGGTGTGCGGTGTGCGGTGGGAAGCTGTTTTCTTTTCAAATACCAGACAGACAGCAGTTCAGGGAAAACAAAACTTTTTTTTATTCAGACCCTATGGTCTCAGGGCCCTTCCTCCAGCCCAGTTAAAGTTCCTTCCTTGCCAGTTAAAGTTCCTACCTTCATATATCAAAGACTTTAGAAAACAACTGAAAACAGTTTTGTTTACGGAGCACTACGGTCATGCAATCAACTAATTAATTTTTAAGAAAGCAATTATTTATATATACATTGTACAATAGCTCACTTTATAGTATAGCTCACAATATATATAGTGCACCTTTTCCCAAGACATTTAATCATATATTTACAAACTATGTATATATTATCACAGATTTTTTCACTATTACTAATTTTCTCTTTTGTTAAACCGCTTTGATTGTATGATAAGGCGGTATAAAAATCCAATTAAATAAATAAATAAATAAATAAATATATGGCTTACCTTTAAAGAACTCCTGGCTCCATGGGCCTCTCTCCCTCCTGCAGCCTGCTGGGGTTTTAACCTCATCCTGTGAGCCCCACCTTCCCAGCCTTGAACAGGCTGCAGGCTCTCTTAAAGGGGCCTGTTGATAATCCCTCTGGAGAGGGAGGGGCAACACTCTATAGGCCCCATCACAAGTATCAAGGGGATCAATCAAAAAACAGAAATGAAAAACAATCACTCCAATATTATTACAGGCTTCATTGTTCCCGTTCTTTGTCTATAGGAAAACTGCTTAGTAATGAGGGTCCTATTGTAGCAGCAAAGCGCAGACAAACCAATGATACCAGGAGTCTGTTCAGAAGGTCCAAATCATTTATTTGTGCACAAGTCTCAAGCAAGGCAATTTCAAAATGGCTGAGCAAAGTTTTCAAGCATTACAACAACTTTTATAGACTTCTGTTCCATTCTAGGTATAGAAAAACAATTCATTGGTCCCGGTACGCTCCCGTACCTCCCGTAGCCCTTCTATTGGTCCCGGTACTGATAAGTTTCTCCAATTATGTTCCTTCTGTGGGCTTCTGTAGGCATGACACCTGCCTGCCCCCCTTCTAGTCCCAATTACAATGGTCAGTTCATCAACTTGTTACTTTCACACTTTCAAGGTTATGGGACCATTTGTGCGTGCAGAAGAGCAAGGTTCTGTAACTCATCTGTCAGCACTCCTCAATATTTCTCTGCAAATGTACTCTTTCTTATCAGTAACTTTAAAACACATCTTTTCTGTATTCTTCCATTTCTTAATTCTGCAATTCTGCTTATCTAAGCTAATTCAATATTTCTACTGAGTTCTTTCTTACAATAGCAGCATGTTGGGGGATGTGCAATCCTATATGCCTCTCCACAGGCCTCATTTACAGGTCAAGCTAGCCATGCTGGCCTGCCTATGTCAGACACCGTGGGTCACAGGCCTGCACCTGCCACACTATATGTCTGAAAATGCAAAAGCCAGTGTAAATCAAAACCATTTTACAGAAAAATTGTTAATTACTTATCTTAAAGAAATGTTTTAAATCCCAAAGGCGCCTTTGCACAAATTGACCATTTACCACCAAAAATGGATGAATCTTATGTGAAAGAAATGAATGTGGATAAATGTCTTGACAAAGTTTCTTCTACTTTTTCCCATATCCTTGAGATTAGATTTTTACTGAAGCCTAGTTGTCGGTGAATTTTCAAGCTTTTTTCCTAGGCACAGTAATAGATTTCCTGGCCATATGACTAGAATATCCCCTGGAGACTCCAGTCGTCAAAACTGCTTTGGGAGTTTTGCCTTAACTCTGTAAAAGCAAAATGATCTGTCAGATATACAGTATATAATTATTTTTTAATTCCAAAATAACTTTTGTTATTTTACAACTGCCAAAACCTTGGAGATAAGACTGATGATTCATTATCTCCCCTGGAGGACTGAATATTTTTCATTTTTCAGATTTCCCTTGATTTGCCTGATTGTCACTCAAAGGCCTGTTTTCCCTTTTCTTTCTATCTTCTGGGAACTCCACTCTAAAACTGTGGTCTTATCATTGAAAGGCAATAATAAGAACTGAAAATGTATATTGATTTCTATTTTTTCCTTAACTTTAATGCATTGTTTCTTTTCTATAAAATTTCAGTTTCTATATGCAAAAGCGAGCCAGGTCCCGTGAATGTCTTCAGAATTCTGCTATTATGACCTCAGAGAGTGAATCGGAATCAAAGGGCTGGAGGTTAAAGGTCAGCTGAGAGGTATCACTTATTCCTGGTATTTTGTGATGGGTAAATTACCCCACAGAAAGTGCCTGCATCATAAGAACATACGAAATGCCATACTGGGTCAGAACAAGGTCCGTCAAACCCAGTATCCTGTTTCCAACAGTGGCCAATCCAGGTCACAAGTACCTGGCAGGTTCCCAAAAAGGTACATAGGATCCATAATGCAAGCAGTGGATTTTCTGGGTCCTCTTTAATAATGGTTTATGGACCTTTTCTCTAGGAACCTGTCCAAGCCTTTTTTAAACACTAACAGCTTTTACTACATCCTCCAGTAACAAATTCCAGAGTTTGATTACGCATTGCATGAAAAAATATTTTCTCTTACTATTTTTAAATGGGTTATATTGTAGCTTCATTGTGTGTCCCTTAGTCTTTCTACGTACATTTTGATGGAGTAAACAACCAATCTACATTTACCCATTGCACTCCATTCATTAATTTATAGACTTATATGTCTCCTCAGACGTCTCTTCCAAGTTGAAGAGCCTTAACCTTTTCAGCCTTTCCTCATAGAGGTTTCTTTCCATTCCTGTTATCATTTTGGTGTTTTTTCTCTGTACTTTCAAAGTACTGACACTTGTCTTGAAGTTGTTATGGGGCTCAGGGCTCTTTTATCTACAGGAGTTGGTATGATGGTATCAGCCCGGCTAGACTCTACAGTCGACAGGGGAGTAGTAGTTGACCATCCCAGGGCCTCCTGAGGTTCGCCTGCAGTGCTGGTGAGCATGTTTTTTTTCCATGGCAGCCCCAACTCTTTGGAATGCTTTGCCATCTGCCTTCCACATGGAGACGGATCTGTTAACATTCCAGAGGCAGCTGAAGACTTTGCTCTTTCCAACAGGCTGATGGGGTTGGTTGGTGGGTAGTGGGTAGCATGGCAGGGGGAACGTTGGTCCAGTGGAGCAGTAGTTTTTTTTATTTTATTTTATTTTTTTTTATTTAGACAGTTTTGTATACCGCCTTATCCTTCAATCAAAGCGGTCACAACACAATTGGGGGATACATTTAACATGTGGGGATATGAGACACATACACTAATACTTACAGGGAACATGGGCAGTGGAGGGTTAAGTGGCTTGCCCAAGACCACAAGGAGCATCTGTGGGACTAGAAACCCCAGTCCTTCTGGCCCAAGGTTGCTGTCTTCTAGTGGGATTTGAACCCCCCGACCTTCCGGCCTGAAGTACCTTGCCCCAACCACTAGGCTACTCCTCCCTTAGTTGGCAGCAGTGGTCTTCTTGTGTTTTATATTTTATTTTAATTTTTAGTTTTATTTTTATTTTGGAGTGGTTTGGGGGTCCTGCTGGGAGTGGCTGGTGGGGGAATATTGCATTGATGTTTTATCTGCTGTACAGTGCTTTGAATGCTGTGTGCATAAGACGGTTAACAAATGTTTTAAAATAAATAAATAAAATAAAAATAAAGGGCCCGATATTCAAAGGGCATTTACATGGTTTACAGCCTAGTAAACTATGTAAATGTCTTAAGTGGGGATATCAAAGGCACATACAAGGGGTAGTGCTGTTGAATAGCCCCATCTATGTCCCCTATGCGCCCTGATGATATCCGCCTATCTTTATGGTGCAGGCACTGACCTGGCAGCATGCAATATTTCTGCTGCCTGGTTAACTTCAGTGGCTTCCGGATTGTGCGGAGATATCCGGATATTCAATGCGGGGGCTGCATATGACCCTGGCATTGAATATCTGGGTTTAAGGGTTGGCAGACAGGACTATGCACCGACATGGCACATAGCCCGCTCAGAAGAATATCGGGCCCGAAACTTCTTCCCTTCCAGGAATCTCTTCAACTGTTGTCTTGCAGGGCAGGGGGTCATCAAAGCATTTCTCAAAGCAAATGTGGTCTAATTCCCGAGCTTTCGAGAACTTCCACTGTACTAAGAGTGTGCAGGGATAAAAAATTGTTTTGTTTTTATTTTTCTTGCATATTTTTAAAAAGAAAAATTTGCCATTTTTTCCATTGTTTCTGATTAAAAATGGCATAATGAAAAAAAATGTCACTGGTGTTTCCCATGTGGTTTTAAACAACTGCACATCCCTAGTCTATAGAGGCACAAAAGGTGCCCACTCTGCAGCACCCTTCAGATCACCAGACTCTAAGAGTGCTGCCACCTGCTGGTTGTGCTCTCTGTGGGCTGTCCCTGAGAACATGAGCAACTTTGCAATGTAAGCTACACGGGGTTGTCACATAGCCAGCCAGTACCACACATTCAAGTGAGTTGTGTGATGAAAGGTTGTTGTGGCTCTGAGGTGTGTAGCTGCAGCAGCCCTTGCCTGCTCCTTCCACCCTCCCCCTCCCCCCCCCCCAACCACCAATTAGGGGCAAACAGCCTTCTCAGCTCTGATGAAGATATGGTGGCTTGGTAGATGTTCCAGCATTGCATCCTTGTACCAGATCGTCACTCAGTACTGGAAGCCTCCATGCTGGAAGTCATCCTCCTACTCCCTAGACAAACCACTGTGGGTTTCACAATGATCACTATGGCCAAGAGAGAGTACTCAATATGCTTTATCAAGCACAATATTCCCAATATTCCCCATAAGGCCATATACAACTTATCTTCTAAACACTATGGAAACCTAAGGACAACAGACTCAGGAGACAAAGTGTACTCAACACACTGGAAATACCTGCCAAAAAGTTCAAAAGCCGAATACACATGCAACAGAGCCCTTTCCCTGTATGCCCCACCTATCTGGATCTCACTACCCACCAGCTTGAGAGCCATAGAGAGCACACAGGAGATTTCTGGAAAATGTTAAAAACTCATCTTTTCTTGGACTATTAGGGAGACGACCCCTAAAGAGCTCAAAACAAATACCTGATCTATGAAACCTCTCAACTCCCTTTATTATACAACAATGTAAACTTTTCACTATCCTCCGAACACTCAAGCACTTCTAATCACGCATAAATACACCATCAAGCCCCTCCCACATTAATCTTCTATATCTACCACACCCCCTCATACTCTGTATGTAGATTAAATATTTACCCTATACAAGTATGTTTCTGATTTTGTTATGAGCTTGAGTTTTTTGTTTATTATTGTTCTATGTAAATCACTCACCAGCACACCTGTTACATTTGCACATTTCTTATTGCACACACCAATATTCTTTGTAAACAATTTTGACTCGTAAAAAAATGGTATATAGAAGATATTAAACAAATGAAGATTTCTGTTTTGGAGATGGCCTGATTGTCTCTTCATTCAAGTCCACTGTGAACACTTCTATGCTTCTGCCAGAACATATTGAAATAAGGTGAGTTCAAGCTTATGTTATAATAGTCTGAATCAGGTATATACAAAGCAGCAGAGCAACTCTGTCCAGGCTCCAGCTAAGGGAATCTTTAATCAGGGTTTGCACCATTAAGGTCCGGCACTGTTTCTCCTTACAGCTTCCATGAGAGGCCTTAATACAAATGTGCTGCGTCCACACCCAGATTTCCAGGCTTTCTTCTGCTGTCTTTGGGTGTTTCTGTCAGCACTGGAGCCAAGGTTTTGCAAGTTGCTCTGCAGTAACTGCTGAGGGGGCTCATAGGTGACCAATCCTCTCCTTGAGCATTTGCCATTGTAACCCCCTTTCTATGTGGACCAGGCAGATGCTTCAGAACCTCTAGGCAGACAAGGGGGCAGCCCAGTCCAGATGTGTGAGGAAGCTAGATACAAAGTGACGGTAATTATTTAGGCTTCAGCACTTGCAACCTCACTTTCACCCTTCTCACAAATTAGAGTTCAGGCCAGAGGTTTGTGTTGTGAACTGAAGGTTTACTTCAATTTTAGGGTCACTGATTAACAACTTCAACTTTTAACATCTTACAATGTATAATTTAACCATAATACAATGGATTTGTTTCTTATTATGAGGTGTAAGCTACCCCATTCCTTCCCCAATCTGCACTCTTATGCTGGTAGTATACTTTTTGCTCCACCCCTTTTCAGATTATCAACCAGCTACAAAAGTTTATTGAACTACCTCTCCTTTAGCCCTTTCTTTTCCCATCAAAGCATTTGAGATTAGAATTGTCATCTTTCCATTCCCCAGTACAGTTTCCCTCACTTAGGTACCTTGGTGTTCTTCTCTTTTATTGTTTGATTCTTTCACCTGGTAGAGTTCATTGCAGATCGCCGCATCTTTAGACTGAGGACCCCCTGCATATATGCAGTGGTTCCATCCTCTTTTAATTCTTCTTGGCTGCTTAGGATGTTTGGTGAAGATCTATCTCCTAAGTAGATGATGTACACTGGCTGGATGCCAGAGGCACTTGCTCCTTTTGGGGCAAACATTCACCTACATCATGTTGATATGATGGCTAGGGGCCAAAGGCACTCCCTCCCTCTGGAATGAAGTTTTTATAGTGACTGGCCCTTCTGAAGAGACTTCCCTCCCATCTAAAGATGGATGGCAGGAGGGACCTCCCAGGATTCTGGAAAGTACCAGTCCCATTCTATACAATTTGGTAATTATTAATAGGGACACTGGATGGTGCTGCTGATCCCAACTGCAAAATCCAAGTAGTGTCTACACACTAATGCCTTCCAGTAGAGATATGTGTTTCTTTCCTTGCCTTAAAACAATTATTCTATGCTAAAATGATTTAATGCGCACTAGGCCCCTTTTACTAAATCCGGCTAAGGTTTCGCACTTAACATGCGAAACAAATGTAGTTAACACTCAGCAATTTACATTCACACTTGAACACTAATGTGGGTCCATAGAAGCATCGTTAGGTGAAATCGCATGAAACGCCACATTGCCACTGAGCATGCGGGAACTGCTTGGGTGCTAGCAGTCGCCCATTCCCCGCCTCATCCTGCAATGGCCTATTATCATGCATTTTAATGTGGCTGGCACGCCTGCACGTTAGTGGTCACAGCTGCTAGTTGCCACTGGTCGCCGGCCTGGAGTAAAAAGGGCCCATTGTCAGTTACTGCATGTTAAAAGCTATAGCATGCATTAAAAAATCATTAAATGTGTGAAACTAGCCAAACTCCCCCACCCCTTGAAAATTAGGAAACATTCAGGAAGAAAACCAAAACACACCACATTTTCTTGCCTGTACACATCTCTAGTTTTCAGTACAGCCATATCTTTTTTCTCCAGCCCCTTCAGAAAATCTTGGTGTGTTTGAAGCTTTGCTAAATGAAATTTAAGAATTAGGTTTTTTCAAGAAATAGCTGGCTGCAAGTCATCAATGTGGTATATAAGCTTTTCAAATAAATCAATCAAACCGTAACCTATAAGGAAACTTATTTCCACTGTAAATAAAGTGTCTGTCTACCCTGAAGTCATAGGGTTTGCATTTCTACCAATTCAGTCTCTTCTTCATTCCTCCCTAATTGTATGTAACCCCCTTCCTCAAGTGTGCTAACAGTTAAGATGGGGAGGGACATTGGGCATGGTCCACCCTCAAAAAGTGACAGCTTTACTTCAAGGTTTTTAAAGTACACTGATTAGGACCCACAAAAACAACCCATACACTCAGTGTTGTTCCAAAGAACATCTGTACTGTGACAGAACTCCTTCAGTAGAGATACTTTGATAAGCAATGCATTAATGTGGTTACGAATCTGACTCTGTAGTCTTCGATTTCACATCAAATAACTCAGTCAGGATGTCCTTTTTCAGGTTCTCCTACTGACTATATCAAGTGAGCTCCTACACCTTTTAGAACACTCCTTGTACCTGAAAATCCTGTTTGGCCACAACTCGGCAGTACAAACTCCTCTCCTACCCTCTAAAGTGTGTTGGTACAGCTCCTGTCCTCCGCTGTGTGAAACACCACAATGACACCTTCTAACACTTGTAGGGGAGTCACTTCCCCCCCCCCCCCCCCTCACTAGTGAATTCAGAGTCTTTGTGGGTCTTAAAAGGAGTGAGATTAATGTAGGAAGAGAATAAGGCTATGGCACTTTCTATGGGAAGAGGACTTTTACCAAAATTAGTGTATTGTTTTGGGGTTGGGTCTTTCTCCCCCCAATCTAAGGAGTGTATTGGAGCTCATGGATATGAACATTCAGACATCCAGCAGTGTGTTTCTAAAGGTCGAGGAAGAAGTAGAGTATGGAAGAGGAGACCAAGGCTTAGGAGGCATCAGAATTATTCTACAATAATTCTGATAATGCTATGGAGAAGAAGTGGTAAGACAGTTTGGAAATGGTCAGCAGAGGAGTGGCTGAGCTGGACCAGGAGATGAACATCTATTCTACCCAGAGCCTTGTCCTCAAAGAGAGGAGCTATGAGTCTACCCAATTCTATCTAGTAAGAGGGTTTTTTTTCTTCCCTGAACCAGTTTTGAAAATCCTTGCTTTAATTCTTGACATGTTCCAGTCCATTAATTCAAGCAGTAAAATCCAGTTTTATTTGAATAGCCATGCCTGTGTGTTATGAAGATTTTGTTGGATGTTTTCTGGTCAGGACATGTTGAAAGATACCCCACAAGCTTAAGACTCTAAATGCTGATTTCTCCCTGTGCAGAAATGACTGTGGGAGTAGTAGCCTAGTGGTTAGAGCACTGAGAGACCAGAGTTCAGTTTCCAATGGAACGTTTTGTGGCATTGGAAGAAAGGCTTGGCAATCTACTTCTGGTCACACCTTGCCAAGAAAACCCAGGGGTTGCTGAGTTGCCCGGAGTCAGCATTGATTCAACAGCACACATTAAATTATTAACTGTATGGAAGATGGGGTGCAAAATGGTCCCAGATATTCCCCTAAACCCTAATATCAGCAAGGAGAGTGGCATCCGTGCTACATACTAACTGGACAAGTTAGTCTATGTGTCTTTCTCTTGTGAACATCCCAGCAGACCACTAGACAACCCATCTGGAAGTCTCCAGTTCCTAGGATATGAGTCTCTCCTTCACTCAATAATTTCAGAGCACTCATATTCTTCCAATGAGGCTCCTAAATTTAATTACTCAGAAGGAAAGAATTTATATTTAGGCAAACAAACCTGCCAAAAGAGATCATAAATATTTCCTTTCCAATCCCAGCACTTTCCACCTTACCTCCATGCCTACCAACATCCGCTTCCTGCACATCTGGTGGTATATACTCTGTCATCCAGTACACATATCTTTAGATGCATTCATGGGGGGAGTATTACAGATGCAACTATATCTGCAGCATGTAAGTATTGTGGCGATGCAGATAAGTGAGTGAAAGAACACTGCCCGGCCTATGTTGGGGGCATTTGCACCAAATGGGTTAGTTTTGCGCATACCATGATAGTAAGGCGCCTCACTCCTAAGCCAGAGCATGTGGAGTATGATCTTGGTCTCTCAGATTTATTGATAACACTTGGCAAGTACTTGCATTGCGCCAAAGAGAACCTCCACACTTGTGTGTTTTTGCACTGTCCTTCTCCCCCCTTTCTTATCTTACTATGGCGTTCTTTTTCCTATAGTCAGGGTGCGTAGTCTTTTTGTTATTGTAAACTGCTTTTATGTTTCGACCAAAGTGGTATATCAAATTAAGAAATAAAGATAAAGGTCATAGGATGTAACATGTATAAGCAATTTGTCATGGTGACCCAAATCATTCTGCAAGGGTGTGCCTGTCAAGCGGGGAGCTGAACACCACATGTAAGCTGCATACATTGGAAGAGATAGAGCCAGATGATGTAAATTTGCTCAATACTGATGAAATTGTTTCAAAAGTGTGCCCTGATGATATGCAAGCAAAAGAAAAATGTCTTATGAATCTTAAACATAATAATATGGTTCAACCTCATCAACTGGACTCTGGTGCAATATGTATTGTCATGTGCCTGAAAGACAAAATGAAGTTGACACTGAGGGGACTCCTGTAGCTGAGTGGCACCAAACGGAAACTATATTCAAGGGAGCTCATGTCATCGTTAGGGCTTTTTCACACACTCTATAGCAAATGTGGACTTACCCATAAGCTTGAATTTGAGATAGCCAAAGCAAATCAGAAACCATTGCTGTCTGGATCAACATCTTTATTTTATTTAGCAATGCTTATATACCACTTTTCAATGGGTCGAAGTGGTGTACATTCAGGTACAGTATATATTTCCCTTGTCCCCGAAGGACTCACAATCTACGTTTATACCTGAGGCAATGGAGGGATAAGTGGCTTGCCCAAGGCCACAAGGAGCACCTGTGGGACTAGAAACCCCAGTCCCTCTGGCCTGAGGTTGCTGTCCTCCAGCAGCATTTGAACCCATGGTCTTCAGCAACTTGCCCCAACCACTAGGCCACTCCTCCCTCTGGATAACACCTTGAGGTGATTCAGTCCACTATTCTTTTAGAGCTGAAACAGATAGAACTTTAGTGCCCCAGACCACTGTCAAGACAACAGCTACTTAGTACCAGTGGAGTCTATTCCAGGAAAAGTTCATTTTGAGCTCAATCCCAGTGTTTCACCAATACAATGTGCTCTGTGCAATGTACCAGTTCACATAAAGCCAGAGGTGAAAGTCCAGATAGAAAGGCATGAAGCTGATGTTCATATCACACCTGTGACAAAACCAATTGATTGGATCAGCAATATGGTCATAGTTAAAAAGCCTAAGAAGCTGAGAATTTGTATTGCTCCTAAGTTTCTAAATCTTGCACTGAACAGGTCACATTATATCATGTCAACACTGTTACACTTGTTGAGGCACATGATGCATTCCTGCAATTTAAGGTAGATGAAAAAAGCAGTCTCATGACCACATTCTGGACCTCCTGGCGCAGGAAAAGATGGCTCAAACCACCATTTGGAGTCTCTGTAGAATCAGAGAAATATTAGCAGAAGCAATGTGAAGTTTTGATTGGCTCAGTGACACTAAATCAATAGCAGATGACATCCTTATCATTACCTGCAGTGACTCTGATAAAGATGCAGAGCATGACCATGATAACAAGCTCTTAGCCTTAATGGATGGCTGTGGGCAGGTGAAGCTACATCTTAGTGTGAAGACATTTCAATTCAAGGTGAAGGAGGCTGCTTCCATGGGCATATCCTGTCTTCATAGGGCCTGGAAGCAGATCTGGATGGGATTAAAGCGATTCAGGATATGCTACTGTCTGCAGATATAAAATTTGTGCAGAGCTTCATTGGGTTTGTCACCTACCCCAAGCAAAATTCATGCCACATCTCTCTGAGATATGTGAGTCCTTGAAAAAGACTTCTGGATAAGGATACAGTTTTACACTGGCTTCCAAAACATGACCAGGCAGTACAGGAAATAAAGTGCTTGGTCACAGATATCCTTGTGTTGCGGTACTATGATGTCACCAAACTTGTTGTGATACAGTGCGACTCTAGAAAAAATGGACTAGGCTGCTGCGTAATGCAAGAGGATCAACCAATGGCTTTTGCATCCAGGGTGCTTACCCCAGCTGAGCAAAATTATGTACAAATCGAAAAGGAATGTCTCAGCATTGTGTTTGCCTGCCAGCGCTTTCATCATTACCTCTATAGCTGGGACATAATTGCAGCAGAATTAATCACAAACAACTGATAGCAATCTTCAGAAAGCTCCTACTGTGTGCACCCAAGTGACATCAGAGCATGTTGCTAACAATGCAACAATACACCCTCAATGTTGTTTATAAGCCAGGCCCTGAGATGTTTATTAGTGACACATTCAGCAGAACCCCTGCAGACGACCATCAGCAGTCCAGCACTGGTACTGAACACCTCAAGATTTGTTGGATGTGACAACAAACTGAATGTCACAGACCGGAAGTGCAGCAGATCATACAGCACATTGCAAGATGTGATATCTTGCAAGAACTGAAGTCTGTAGCCCTGATTGAATGACCAGACTCAAAGGAGAAAACACCAGCTGAAATTAGAGAATATTGGTCATTTAGGGATGAAATCAGCTTACAAAATGTATGCATCCTATACAAAGGGTCGAGGGTTGTTATACTCAAATCACTGTGATCAGAGATGCTAACAAAAAAACATTCAAGCTACATGGGTGCTGAAGCATATAACTGGCAGGCCTGTGATATCCCTTATGACCTAACATACAAGATGCGATTAAGGAATTTGTGAGCAATTTTTCTAGCTGCAATGAATACGCACATAAGCAGCAGAAGGACATGATGATATCACATGATATCCTGGTACAACCTTGGCAGATTGTCAGCATGGAGTTATTCAACTTCTCTGGAAAAGAGTTTCTATTGATAGTGGATCACTATTCAGACTTTTGGGAAATTGAACTGTCCCCAGACATGTTTGCTGAAGCCACAATCAAGTGTTACAACCTGATCAAGTGATCTCAGATAATGGCCCTCAATTTACTTGTATGAAATTTAACTAGTTTTCTGCTGAGTGGGGGTATGAGCCTGCTACTACACCAAGGCACCCGCAGCTAATGGCAAAACTACTGTAAGATGATGAACAGCCTGTGCAGGAAAGCAAAAGGGATGATGGAAGACCCATGGAAAGCTATAGTGCATAGGAAAACCACCCTGTTGTCATGAAGGAGCAATATATCAAGAAACCAAATAAACATAAACACACCAAAAAAAGGCATGGATAGCAGCCCAGCACAGTGCCAGATGTCAGGTGAGGCTGAAGGTATCTTTGCCAATAGCCAGCAGGCTACTTGAGTTCCATGTAGTACAAGTGTATCAGAAGAACTGATACAAGAAGCAATGTGTTAAGTGAAGACATGAGCTGAATATTGGGAATTCAGCCTGAGTTGAATGTTGGGGATTCAGTCCACATCAGACCACTACCAGGAGAGTGTATCGATTGTTAGAGATTGGGTACCTGTATGCAAAAGGTCTAACCATGCTCATATCCAGTGAACACTAAAGAAACTCTTTATCGTAACAATTGTGCTGACCTGTAAGTAACTGAGCAGCCAGCACATGCACAGCTCGACTGAAGGGCCAAGCTGTCCTTCCTGTTCCAGCACACCTTCGGGCATAAAGAGCGCAGGTGCCGCAGGGAACAGCAGGAATGAGTATCCAGAGCCAGCTCCATTTAAACTCACAGTGGACGGCTCTCAAAGCCACCTCAGCAACTCAATCTGTTGGGCATTTCCAATAGAAAGTTATGCATGAGCTCAAAAGAAAAAAAGAGAGATGTTACAGATGTTAACTTATACTGATGTCATCTAGTGACTCACTGTTATTTCTCACCGTTTTTCTACTTTCTTGTTGTTGTCACCTTTGACCTTTTGATATAATATAACATGGTTCCTGTGCCCCAGCTGTGTTTAGTGTGCCTTTATTTTTAGCTCTGAAACAGGAGGTGAGGGGCTACAATAGGGTTGCCACCTAGCCAGTCTGGCCGTTTTTTACGTATGGCCAGGCCAGCTGTCGGCAGATAGCCAAAACTGGCCATGCAAAAGCCGTTTTTTTTAGGGAGTCAGCAGAGTGAAGCGGCCACCCAGGTGGCAAAAAATGCCTCTAAAACAGCCCAGCCATGGCCACCTCACTCTGCCTCACCTTGACCTGCTGCTGCCGCCACTGCCATCGTCACCACCACTTTTCCTGGGTCTGTACGTGATGGCATAAATCATCCCCTAGCCCACAACAAACAGCAGCGGCAGCTTAGTAAAGTATGCTCCAGAAGGGAGCGGGACTGACGGGGACTTACAAGGGCACTAGAAGCACTAGAATAGGGACCCCGCTGCTGCTGCTTGTGGTCAGCTGGGGGGTGATTTATGCCGTTGTGCACAGACTCGGGAGAAGCGGCAGTGACGACGGCAGTGACAGCAACAGCAGGTCAGGGGAAAGATGCTGGATGTTGGGGGAGGGGAAGGGGGACAAATGCTGGCCAAGGAGAAAAGAGGACAGATGGTGGTTGCAGGGCGGAGACGGAAGGCAGAAGGCAGCCATGGGATCAGAGGGGCAGTGGGCAGAAGGTTACCACAAGAAAGATGGAGAGCAGGTGCTAGGCATGGGGAGGGGGGATGGGGGAGATGGGGAAAAAAGGCAGAAGGTGGGAGGAAATAGGGGGAAAGGGCAGATACTGGGTTTGATGGGGACATAGGGGAGACTGAATGGATGCAAAACATGGGGATATGGAGGGCAGAATTTGGGCATGGGGGCATAGGGGAGAAAGGTGGATGCTGGACATGGGGGATTTGATGGCAGATGCTGGACATGTGGGAATAGGGATAAAAGGGCAGACGATGGGTGGATATAGGAAAAGGGTCGATACTGGGCATAATGGGGCATGAGGAAAAAGGGCAGATGCAGAACACGGGGTATGGAGGGTAGATGTTGGGCAAGGGGGAGATGAGGAGAAACAGCAGATGTTGGGCATTGCAGAATAGGGGTAAAAGGGCAGATATAGGGGAAACTGACAGATACTGGGCATGATGGGGGCCATAGGTGAGAAAGGGCAGATGCAGAACATGGGGGAGATGGGGAGGAAAGGCAGATGTTAAGCATTGGGGAGAGATAGGAGAGAAAGGGCAAATTTTGTTGGACATGGGGGCATGGAGGGAAGATGCTGGGCATGGGGGGAATAGGGCAGATGCAGGGCATGGGGTTGCTGGTAAGGGATACACTGAGGAGAGATGCTGGACATGGGGAGGGGATAGAGACACAGAAGGGAGATTTTGGACAGAGGAAAGCTAGGGTCATGGAGGGGAAGTACTGGGCATGTGGAGAGAAGGATAGCAACAGGAAAGAGGGGAAATGATGGATATGGGAAGGACAGGGAAAGGGATATAGAGGAGAGGCTGATATGGGGGGAGAGAGGAGGAGAGTTAGTTAGAGGCTGGGGAAGGAAAGAGAGAGGGAATGGGAGGGTTAGGGTGAGGGAAAGAGATGGAAAGATGCAGCTAAATACAGTAAAAGAAAAAAAATAAAATTGAGAAGTGGTTGGTAAGAAGCAGGAGTGAAATTTGGATAGAGAAACAGAAAAATAATTGATGGAAAACCGAAAAGATCCCTGCCCTGCAGAGTGGATAAAGAAATCAGAAGAAGACATAAGCGCACCCTCAACCCACATTGTCAATGAATCACTCAAGTAAGGACACATGCCAGACACCCTCAAAACCTCCATCATTCGACCAACCCTAAAAAAACACAACCTGGAACCCCTTGACCCCGCCTCCTTCAGGCCTATAGCAAGTCTCCCCTTCACCACCAAAATCATTGAGAAGATAATTCAACAACTCCAAGATCACCTAGATACCAACAACATACTGGACCCGCAACAACACGGATTTCGCCCATTCCATGGAGTCGAGACCCTCATGACATCACTACTGAACACCCTTATCAAAGGCGCACAGACCAAACACTCTGGATATGCCCGTAGGTGATTCAGAATGTTATCGTTCACGTACTTCTTTACTTTGATCAGTGAAATTAAAGATTTTAAATTTGCATCTGTTGCTCTTTGCAGTTTTTCTTGGGGCAATCTTCCACTTTCTTCCAGTTTTTGGCCGATTCTCTTTGAATACCATCTTGATTTAAATATAGGGGTTGTAGCATAAAAGTAGCAGTACACTGTCTCCTTGGGATATAGTGTGGTGTGCGGTGGCAAGAGCTCATAAAATATTACACCAACAGTGCAGGGCCAAACAAAATGATTTCTATTGTCTTTCAGCTTACACTGCATTCACGTCACAGGCTGGGTTCTCAGGGCTCTTCCCCCGACCCACTAATCAAAGTCAGAATTTAGTTCATTTCAAAGTCCAGGCAGCTACGTGGGCTTCAATATAGGGACATAAAAACATAAGAAATACCATACTGGGCCAGAACAAGGTCCATCAAGCCCTCTCCTTCTCCACACGCATCCAACTGATGGTTAAAACCTGTTGCTTCTTTCTCTATAACCTCAGTAAAATTTGCTCCTTCCTTTCTGAACACACTACTAAGATGCTTATCCACTCTTTAGTCACCTCTCATCTAGACTTGAAGGACTAGAAAAGGGGACTTATTCTGGAGAGAGATCTGCAGTTGTGAGTACATACTTCTGGGAATTCTCTGAAAGGAATTCTTTGTATTAAAGCTAATTAATCTGTGAACCCACTGTTTTTTGTTAAATCAGTCAGGGCCTAGTAGCAGCAGTTTAAGTTTAAATTTAAAACACAGAAGAGAACTATCTGGTTACATTTCATACCCAGCAGAGAGCTTGTAGTTTAAATTTAATAGTCACTTAGGGCCTAGCATCAGCAAAGTACTTTTAGTTTAAATTTAAAACACAGAAGAGAGCTTTCTGGTTAAATTTAGAACCCAGCAGAGAGCTTGTAGTTTAAATTTCATAATAAGTTAGAGCCTAGCATCAGCAAAGAGCTATAATTTAAATCAAATCAGAATATAGCTTTCCTCAGCAGCAAAGGACAGGGTACTGTGTAGCTGCCCTCTTTTAATGTGTTATTTCCCTCCCCCCTCCCCAACACCCACCCACCCCTGGGATAATCATAGCTTTATAGGTACTTGCACATCTTAAAAGACAGGAGGTGCTCTCAGGTGAAGCTTGTGACCCAAATCAGTCATACACTAAGGACCTGAGATTAATTAAGCTTCAGGTGAACAAGGTATATTAAACGTATTAGGTACAGTTTTATTAGTATAAATATCCATAGCAACTTTTAATAAGTAAAGAACTTAAAGATCTAAACACAAGCTTAAAACTAAGATGCAGACAGCAATCCAGCAGCGAGATGGGGGCTTTCCAGTCTTTTGCATTGAGTGTCACATATATGATTTTTCCACAGTTGGTGAGAGGTTTTACGTGTGCACTAGGTACAAGGAGCTCTTTGCTCTCAGGGAACGAGTCCATTCTCTAGAGGCTAGAGTAGCAGACTTGGAAAACATAAGAAAGAAAGAGAGGTACATAGACGAGACCTACAGGGATATAGTCCTGAAGTCCTACCTCCAGTCTGGCAGCATCCCTGTTGCCATGGAGGAGAGAGGTCATGTGACAGGAGAGCATCACCCTGGTGTGGCAGGAAGTGATCCTATAACTAGGACCTGTCCTTCAGGTGATGTAAAACCCTCTCGCACTGAGGACGTTTCTCCAGGGCCATGTTCCCATGAGGGAAGGGTTAGGACAGCCGTTATAGTTGGTGATTCAATCATTAGGCATGTAGATAGCTGGGTGGCTGGTGGACGTGAGGATCGCCTGGTAACATGCCTGCCTGGAGCGAAGGTAGTGGACCTCACGTGCCACCTAGATAAGGTCTTAGATAGTGCTGCGGAGGAGTCTGCTGTCTTGGTACATGTCGGTACCAATGACATAGGAAAATGTGGTAGGGAGGTTCTGGAGGCTAAATTTAGGCTTTTATGTAGGAAGTTGAAATCCAGAACTTCCAGGGTAGTGTTCTCCAAAATGCTTCCCGTTCCACGTGCAGGACCCAAAAGGCAGGCAGAGCTCCGGAGTCTCAATGTGTGGATGAGACAATGGTGCAGAGATGAGGGTTTTGGATTTGTTAGGAACTGGGGAATATTCTGGGGAAAGGAGGGGCTCTTCCGAAGGGATGGGCTTCCCCTTAACCAGGCTGGAACCAGGCTGCTGGCATTAACCTTTAAAAATGAGATAGAACAGCTTTTAAACTAGATAAAAGGGGAAAGCCGACAGTTGCCCAAGAGCGGATGGTTCAGAAGAATGTATCCTTAAAGGATACTACCAAAAACAGAGAGGTTCCAAAAAAGAGTAAAGTAGCCCAAATGCCCTTGAGTACGGAGCACACAGACCTTAAAGATCCCAAATTACCCATGTCTACCAATAGCCAAATTAATATTTATTTATTTTATATTCTTATATACCGCACTTTTTAGTATCAGCGCGGTTTACATGGAACAAAGAACCATAAATAACAAGTATTGGTTTTTACATAGAACAGGGAAGTACAACTTGGATAACTTAGGGAGACATGCAAAACAGCTATTTACATATGTAACAGTAATCTTTGAGGAATGGTTTATGAGCAATTTACGGATAGGTATTAAAAGTAGTCATTAATATGAATAAAATACGGTCTCTATGGATTGAAATTCCATGTAAAAAGGGGAAGGCGATGGCAGTGGGGGTGTACTATCAACCGCCTGGCCAGAATGAACAAATGGATGATGAAATGCTCAAAGAAATCAAGGAAGCTAACAAAAGTTACAGCGCAGTAATAATAATGGGTGATTTCAATTACCCCAGTATCCACTGGGTCAGTGTCACGGCAGGACATGCTAGGGAGATAAACTTCCTGATGAAATAAATGACTGCTTCTTGGAGCAGCTGGTTCATGAACCGACCAGAGGGGAAGCCATATTAGACCTAGTCCTTAGTGGAACACCAGATCTGGTGCAAGAGATAAGGGTGTTGGGGCCACTTGGCAACAGTGATCATAGCATGATCGCATTTTATTTAATTAGTGGAGGAGGGATAATAAAGAAATCCACAGTACTACCTTTTAACTTTCGAAAGGGAGACTATGATAAAATGAGGAAAATAGTTAAGAAAAAACTAAAAGGAGCAGTTGCAAAGGTTAAAGACTTACATCAAGCTTGGGTGTTGTTGAAAAATACTATCTTGGAAGCCCGGACCAGCTGCATTCCACGCTTTAAGAAAAGTGGAAGGACGTCCAAAAAACTGCCAGCATGGTTTAAAGGTGAGGTCAGAGAGGCTGTTGTTGCCAAAAAAGCATCTTTCAGGAAATGGAAAAAAGAGCCAAATGACGAAACCTGGAAACAGCACAAGCAATGGCAAGTCAAATGCAAGGCATTGATAAGGCAGGCAAAGGGAAAATTTGAGAAGAAGCTTGCTGCGGAAGCAAAAACACGAAATAAAGACTTTTTCAAGTACATTCATAGCAAAAAACCTGTGAGAGAGTCGGTTGGTCCATTAGATGATAGAGGGGTTAAAGGGGCACTAAGAGGCGACAAGGCGATAGCGGAGAGACTGAATGAATTCTTTGCTTCGGTCTTTACTAAGGAAGATGTAGGGATGTTACCCATGACTGAAGTGGTGTTTAAAGGTGCGGAAGAATTGAAGGAAATATCGATACATCGGGAAGATGTATTACATACTATTAGATAAACTGAAGAGTAGCAAATCACCTGGGCCAGATGGTATACATCTAAGGGTGTTGAAAGAACTGAAATATGAGATTGCAGACCTGCTATTAGTAATCTGTGAACTATCATTAAAATCATCTCTAATACCTGAAGATTGGAGGATCGCCAATGTAACACCAATTTTTAAAAAGGGTTCCAGGGTTGATCCGGAACACTACAGACCAGTGAGCCTGACGTCAGTACCGGGTAAAATGATAGAAACCATCATAAAGAATAAAATTACTCAGCATGTAGATAGTCATGGCCTAATGGGAGACAGCCAACATGGCTTTAGACAAGGAAGATCTTGTCTTCCTAATCTGTTATATTTTTTTGAAGGTGTGAATAAACAGGTGGACAAAGGTGAGTCAGTTGATATAGTGTATCTGGACTTTCAGAAAGCTTTTGACAAGGTCCCTCATCAGAGACTTTTGGAAAAACTAAAGAGTCATGGGATAGGAGGCAGTACACTATTGTGGATCAGGAACTGGTTAAAAGATAGAAAGCAGAGGGTAGGGCTAAATGGCCAATTTTCCCAATGGAGAAAGGTGAATAGTTGTGTACCCCAGGGATCTGTGCTGGGTCCGCTGCTTTTTGACATATTCATAAAGGACATGGAAAGTGGAATAACGAATGAAGTTATCAAATTTGCAGATGACACAAAACTATTTAAAGTTGTTAAAACCCAAGAGGCTTGTGGAAAATTGCAAGAGGATCTTGATAAATTGGAAGACTGGGCATCAAAATGGCAGATGAAATTTAATGTGGACAAGTGCAAAGTTATGCACCTAGGGAAGAACAACCCAAACTATGGTTAGACGATGCAAGGTTCCACATTAGGAACCACCACCCAGGAAAAAGATTTAGGCGTCATTGTGGATAACATGTTAAAACCCTCCGCCCAGTGTGCAGCAGCGGCCAAGAGAGCAAATAGAATGCTAGGTATCATAAGGAAAGGAATGGAAAATAAAACAAAAGATATTATAATGCCTCTATATTGTTCCATGGTGAGACCGCACCTTGAATATTGTGTGCAATTCTGGTCGCTGTATCTTAAATAGAAAATAGCGTTATTAGAAAAGGTTCAGAGAAGAGCCACGAAAATGGTAAAGGGGATGGAAGGATACTCCTATGAAGAAAGGCTAAAAAGGTTAGGGCTCTTTAACCTGGAAAAGAGACGGCTGAGGAGAGATATGATAGAAGTCTATAAATTAATGAACGGAGTGGAACGGGTAAACGTAGATCGATTGTTTATGCTTTCAGAATATAGAAAGACTAGGGGACATGCAATGAAGCTACAGGGTAAACTATTTAAGACTAATAAAAGAAAATATTTTTTCATTCAACGTGTAATCAAACGCTGGAATTTGTTATCGGAGGATGTGGTAAAGGCTGTTAGTGTAGCTGGGTTTAAAAATGGTTTGGACAAGTTCCTGGAGGTAAGGTCCATAAACCATTATTAAGAAGGGACCCAGGATATCAATGCTTGACCCAATACAAATATTGTGGCACCTGTGTCTTTTGGGGAAACTGCTAGGTACTTATGACCTAGATTGGCCACTGTTGGAAACAGGATACTGGGCTTGATGGACCTTGGTCTGACCCAGTATGGCATGTCTTATGTTCTTATGACTAATGCTACCTTCTCCTTGTTGGTCTCCCTCTGAGTCATCTCTCTCCCCTTCAATCTGTTCAAAACTCAGCTGTGCGGCTAATCTTCCACCAACTTTGATATGCTCATATAATCCCTCTTCTCAAGTCACTTTATTGGCTTCCTATTCCTTTTCTGTATCCAGTTCAAACTTCTCCTACTGACCTATACTTGTGTAACCCCCTCTCCCTGAGGAGTTGATGCCGTTGGACTCCTAAAATAGTACTAAAGATATTATAGTGTAGTCAGATGGCCAAGTGGTTGTTCAGAGTCCAATACTCACTCGGATGGAGGTTTACAGAGTACACTAACTTCGTCTTATCTTTCTCCACCATGAAGTAAGAGAAACATAAAAGGAAAATAAATCTAATTTGGATAAGCCACGTCCCACGTGATATTGCAATTTTAGGGGTGGTAGAGCAGCTGATTGCAGTATGAAATAAATACATTTACTTTCATAGATGGGATTCATTAAACTCTAGAAGAAATAATTAAATAAGCTTTAAAATGGAGTAATTTAACAATTCCACAGCTAGTTAAAACTCAGGAATAAAGTGTTTTTACACTATTGCACCTTAACCATTGCACTTTAACAGGAACCACGGTTTCTTCCTTTTCCTTTCTTTTTCAACCATTACAGGTAAGTGAAATAATCTTCAGACAACTTTTGTTTTAATTTCTCTCTCCTTTTCCAAATAGTTTCTCATTAAATTTATTTCCCTTTTTTCAGTAATTGTCAACAATCACCCGTTAACAGATAAGTTCCCCTCTTACCGAGTACCCAGTGTTTATGTTACTTAAATTTGCGCAATATGAGCTCATAAATATGTGTTGTTTGTCTTCCAGGACCTTTCTTGTGAAAATCGCTTTTTTCCAGTTGTCCAGCAGTGCTGTCTCTTCCTCCATTCAGTCTCCGGGATGCAGAAACCTCTCTAGTCCAGCAACATCCAGTATCCTACTGTCTATCTAAAAAATCTGTCCTAATGTTGAGGCGGAGCCTGCAGTCTGTTTGGTTTCTTCTTAAAATTCAGACTGAGACCTATTTATTCACCGTCCCTAAGCTATGCAAAAATAAAAGATAATTGGGAATCCCTAACTAAGTTTCATACTCATTCAACCACATTCAAACTAAAATCACATCTTTTTGTTCAATTTCAGAGTAATTCTTTCTCAGGAATGAGTTTTTAATTTATTTGAAGAGTCACCTCTAAAAAAAATTGTACTTCAGTAACCTGAGCTCCAAATTATCCAACTCAGCTTTAGAGTCTCAGTTTAAACAGTTTTTCAATCTTTCACAGGCATTAAGATTCTAAACACTCTGTGCCCAGTTCAGCACAGCTCTTCTGATACAGGAATTAAACTCCTCTTTCAGGAATTTTTTCTTAAATTCCCTTCAAATGCTTCCAGATTATATCCAGTTAAGGGTTTTTCTTCTCTATCTCTTTAATGGAGGCCCCTTCAAGACCACGGCTGTCAGTTTTACTTGCCAGCCATCACCAGTTCCACTTATAAATGCAGGGGCGGTTCTACCATTAGGCCATCTGAGGCCAGGGGCGGCCCAAGGGGGGTGCGGGGCCATGTGCGGAGACTCGGTGCAGGGCCTCATTTGCATAAGTTGCCTTATTTGCATAAATATTTGCATAATGTTACCATGCACTAACTTTTAGTAAACATGTCTCTTAATGAGTGTATGGATAAAGAAAGACTAAAAGATTTCTACATTACTATAATCCAGTGCCAACCGCCAGGCACATTAGGAACTACTACAAATGCTGCCCATTTAGAACCCATAGCAAACCCGCCGTATCCTGACAGCACTACCAGGACTCACAAAGCACCATACCCTACCTTTCAAAAGGCAACACTGCAAATATTAAACCAATACATTTCAGAGAACAACAATACATGACCTACTGGGGAAAGAGAACAAGTGGCAATGTCAAACAGGAATTACATAAACAGAATACCTCAGCTCAGTTACACATGCAGAACATAGGCCATCACCAAACAAGGAATCACAATTTAGAAACAGGAAGGCAATAATTAAACTGGGAACCTCAAAAGCTAAACTTGGAATGTACAACAACATTGTAGAAATAAAACTATAAATTAATTTCCTCTTGTACCAAACAAAGCGCAGACGTTAATGATACACATTTCCCAGAGCTTTCATATTCCAGTTAATAAATTCAAAATAAAGAGATATCTTTCTACCTTTTGTGCATTTTTTTTCAGTTGCAATTGCTCCAGCCACTTTCTTCTGGTTTCTTCATGTTTTCTGCTAACTCTCCATCGTCTGCTGTCCATTTGTCCTTTCTTCTCTCTTCTAGTTTTTTTTCCATTCTCTCTCTCTACATCTTCTTTAACATACTAATCTTTCTCCTTTTGCTCTTTCCTCATTCCTATTTCATCCACACAAATTTTACCCCTCCATCCTCAATCCCCACTTACTCTCCCAATACCCAGCCAATTGTAGATTTTTCATCCCTCCCACACAAAATATTTTTCCCCTCGCCATTTTACTCTCCCAGCCCCATCCCATTCTAATCCTCCCCCAACATCAGCTCCCTTCTAGTTCCAGTCTCACCCAGCATCCATTCCCTTCTAGTCCCTGCATCAGCCCATTTCCAGTCCTAGCCCCCCATCAGCCTATTTCCAGTCCTAGCTACCCCATCCATTTCCAGTCTGAGTCCCTTCATCAGCTCATTTCCAATCCTAGCCCCCTATCAGCCCATTTCTAGTCATTTCCTAGCCCCACCATCAGCCCATGTCAAATCCTAGCTCCCCTCCACTCAGCCCAATTCCAGTCCAAGCCCCCCCATGAGCCTACTTCCAGTTCTAGCCCCTCCATGAGTCCATTTCAATTCAAGCCCCCACCACAGCCCATTTCCAATCTTAGCTCCCCCAACAGCCCATTTCCAGTCCTATCCTAGCTGCTCCATCAACCCATTTTCAGTCTTAGCTCCCTTCCCTCACAGCCCATTTCCATTCCAAGCCCCCTCCCCATTAGCTATTTGCAGTTCAAGCCTCCCCTTCCACTCAGCCCATTTCCAGTCCTAGCAACCCCCCAACCCATTACCAGTCCTAGCCCCCCATCAACCCACTTCCAGTCCTAACCCCCCATCACCCCATTTTCAGTTTAAGCCCCCCTTATAACCCATTACCAGTCCTAACCCCCCATCAGCCCACTTCCAGTCCTAACCCCATCAGCCCATTTCCAGACAGCCCCCCATAGCCCACTGCCAGTCCTAACCCCCCCCCATCAGTCCACAGCCCATTACCAGTCCTAACCACATCAGCCCACCTCAAGTCCTAACCCCTCCCCATCAGCCCATTTCCTGTCCTAGCCCCCCCATAGCCCATTATCAGTCCTAACCCCCCATAGCCGATTACCAGTCCTAACCCCCCATCACCCCATTTACAGACAGCCCCCATCAGCCCACAACCCATTACCAGTCTTAACCCCCCCATAGCCCATTACCAGTCCTAACCCCCCAACAGCCCACAGCCCATTACCAGTCCTATCCCCATCAGCCCACCTCAAGTCCTAACCCCTCCCCATCAGCCCATTTCCTGTCCTAGCCCCCCCATAGCCCATTATCAGTCCTAATCCCCCCATAGCCCATTACCAGTCCTAGCCCCCCCCCAACAGCCCACAGCCCACCTCAAGTCAAGTCCTAACCCCTTCCATATCCCATTACCAGTCCTAACCCCCCCCCCCCCCATCGGCGCATGGAAAATTAAAAAAAAAAAAAAAGCTGGCTGCTGCCGCTGTGGCAGCGGCAGAATGGAGTGTCCCGCGGGGCCCCCTCTCCCCGGCTGAGCTCTCCAGGCCTGGCTGAGCCCCTCTGTGCCGGCTTTCAGATACGCGAAGGGAGAGCGTCTCCCTTGCGTCTCTGTTAAGCCCGCAGGGGCAGATGGGAAATTTCCCATCAGCCCCTGCTTCCCATCAGCCCCTGCGGGCTTAACAGAGACGCGAGGGAGACACTCTCCCTTCGCGTATCTGAAAGCCGGCGCAGAGGGGCTCAGCCGGGCAGAGGGGGCCCCGCGGGGCACTCCATTCTGCCACTGCCGTGGTGGCAGCGGCAGCAGCCAGCTTTTTTTTTTTTTTTAATTTAATTTTTAAAGAAGCAGAATGTTGTTTGCGTGGGGCCCCCTGAAACACGGGACCCTGTGCAAAAAACATTCTTGCTCAATGGACGGGCCGTCCCTGCCTGAGGCGATCGCCTCAAACGGCACTCCATTGGGGGCGGTACTCTGACGCCAGCACTCCAGTTTTTTTTATTTTAGATTTTGCAACCTCTGACCTGCCTCTGCCTTCCCGCTGCTTTTTTTTTTTTTTTTGCTACAAGCATTCTTGAGGAAAAAATGTGGCGGGAAGGCAGAGGCAGGCCAGAGGCGGCAAAATCTAAAATAAAAACAGCCAGAGTGCTCCAGCTGCCGCCGGATGAGAGGTGCAGGTGGAGGGAGTGGGGATAGGAGGAGGACAAGGAGAGACAAAGATGAGAGACAGTGGGGACAAAGGGGGAGACAAGGGGACAAGTACTAGACAAAGGGGAGAGACAGGGAGGCAAATGCTGGACAAAGGGGAGAGACAGGGGTACATACTGGACAGACAGAGGATAAATACTGGACAAAGGGGAGAGACAGTGTGGGTTAGGATTATAATGTCGGGGGCTAGCACTGGTAATGGGCAGATCAGGGGGGGCTAGGACTGGTAATGGGTTGATTAGGGAAGGCTAGGACTGGGAATGAACTGATCGAGGGGGGGCTGGGACTGATAATGGGATGATTAAGGGGGCTAGCACTGGTAATGGGCTGAGGGAGGACTGGCACTGGAAATGAACTGATTAGGGGAGGCTAGGACTGGTAATGGGCTGATGGGGGCGTAGGACTGGTAATGGCTGATGGGGGACTAGCATTGGAAATGAGCTGATCAGGGGGGCTAGGACTGGAAATGGGATGATTAGTGGAGGCTAGGACTGGTAATGGGCGAATGGGAGGGGTAGGACTGGTAATGGGCTGATTAGGGGAGGCTAGCACTGGTAATAGGGTTGAGAGGAGACTAGCACTGGAAGTGAGCTGATTGGGGGGCTTCGACTGGGAATGGGCTGATGGTGGGGAGGGGAGGATAGAGCTGCTGGCTCTGGAAGAAAACTGGGGGCTAGGGCTACAAATGAGTTGATGCGAGGGGATGGGAGAATGGGACTGGAAGGGAGTGGATGCTGAGAGGGGCTGCCATGGTATTTGGACTAGAAGGAGCTGGACAGTGGGGAAGGAGGGGGACTGGAAGGGAATGGACACCAGTGGCAGTCATGGGAATGCAAGTTGACATTAGAAGGTACTGAGAGTGAGGACTGGAAAGGGGCTGATACTGGGAAGGGTTACGGGGACTGGAAATAGACTGATGGAAAGAAGTGAAGAAAATAAAAGAAGAGATAAGAAATGGCAGATGGACCATAGACCACAGAAAGAGAGCTAAGAGAAGACAGGAAAGCAGAAGCCTCAGATCTGGACCAGCATGATCAGAGAATAAAATGGTCAGACAACAAAGGTAGAAAAAATAATTTTATTTCATTTTAGTAATTGGACTTTGTGCTATCTTTATATTTTACACAGTATGGGGGAACTGCATTTCTTATTTATCTGATGTTGCACTGCATGCAAAATCTGGCTTCTTGGGGTTTCAGTTTAAATTTTGTCTACATATTTTTATTTTTACTTTAGATTCTATGTCACTTATTCTGTACTTGGTGAGGGTCTGTGTTCTGAGTGCGTGACTGAAGCCAGGTATTCTGTTAACATGGAGTTTGTACATAAAGATCTATATTGTGCTGTAGTAATTTGACTTGTTCAGCTTTTCAAATAGGTGTATGGATGTTCCAGGGCCCACTGTAGTATTTACAGTGACATTTTTTTGGATGGGCTCCTTATGTGAGTTTTGGAAGTTGGTGCTAATATGGTATTGTATGGTAGATTTGCTCTATAGATACTCAGTGACTTTGTTGAAGGGTTTTATTTTAGTTTGCAATATGCCTGGTACTGGAGAATGTTTGCTGTTGTTAGTGAGATGATCAGAATCAGATTTTGTTTAAGATATTGAGTTCTGTGGGTGAATGTCCTGGTTCTGCTCTGCACCCACTGTTGAAGGGGGTTCTGTGGATGCAAAATATATGTTGCAAAAGAAAAAGCAAGAACAATAACGCAGTTTATAACAACAAAATAAAAATTAGTTATAATTTAGTTTTATAAACTGCACTGTGGTTCTCGCTCTCTTTTAGTTCTTTGGTGTGCAAACATCTTGCATTTCCTCCATATAATCTAATCAGCTTTTTGGTTTGGTTCAGTCCCTGAATGGAGTTTTGAGAAAGCCCCACTCCCCATGGGGGGGAACCATCTCATCCTTTGCCTCAGGCAGCAGATTGCCTTGAACTGCCCCTGTATAAATGGTTTTAAAATCAGTATTTTTTTGTTCATCTATTTACCACGGTAATAGCTGATGTTTTAGCAGAGTCTCAACTCAGTTCCCCTACTTCTCTGATTCAAACTGAAAAATCTGATCACTAATACTATCAGAGTTCTGTTGAACTCGTATATTTCAGAAAGAAATCCCTGTCCAAAGTGGCATCAGCTCTGCCCAATAAAAGCCTATACTTCTCTTCAGAGCTCAACAGAAGTCTCACCTTCTTTTTCCACAATTCACTTAACAGCAAAATTCAAATCTCATTTACTCTTTCTCTCTCTCAAAAACCAACTTTAACACTACAATTTCATTTCACACACTTCATACACAACCTGCCATCTTTCTTTTCCAGCCCCAACTGCAGCTTCCTCTGCCCAGCAATCAACATTCAATCAGCAGCTGCTGAAATGTTCTTCTACTGCTAAACTACAACCAGCACTAGCTAAGAAAGATATGGAAATCCCAAAATTCCTTTTTAAAAATATTTTTCCCCACCAAATTATACCAACCCTAATTTTTCTGTGTTACTTTGGACCTTTAGAGCAGCTAATTGTCATATTACTTTACTGCATCACAACTTTGCCTGAAACAAAAGTCAGTTAGAGCCGTCTAGAGAGATCTCTACATTTCTTGATCACTTTTCAATACTTTTCTATGTAACCGGGACTTATTTTATTTCTAAAACTACATTTTTCACCTTGAAATAGGCTTTTAAAGCCTGAAACCTTAGATAAAAACTTTTGAAACAATGTCAAGCCTCTAGTGCTGTTTTAAATCTCCAGGGTGCAAACACCCCTTGGGGCAAATGAAGCTTTTTAAAGCCACATGTAACATTTAAAAATTAAAATAAATATATTCCAAGGGTGGGCAGACCTCTTGCACTAGACCCTGACAGCCAAAACTCTGAAATTTTAACTCTAATTTTCGCTAATTTTTCAGCATTGAAACCAGGGCTGCACTGTCCCTTTAAGACAGGATCACCTCTTTACAGTGATATTAGTCTCCCATTGGCCAATCTCACACGTTCCAGTACTTCTGGCACCCTATTGGCCAGTTATCTTTACCTCAATCCTGGCTCGCCACTGGCTAGCTTCTTCCTGTTTACATCAATCCTAGATGTTCATTGGCCAACTTCTTCCTGTGCCTTCAGCAAGGTAATTTTCTATACACCTGGTTACACTTATAAGTGCCTTCATTCTGCAGCTCCTTCCTACCTTACCTCTTTTATCCCTCCCTACATCCTCCTCGGGAACTCCGCTCTTCTGGCCGATCCCTTCTATCTGTGCCCTTCTCTTCTACTGCCAAATCCAGGCTTCGATCCTTCCACCTTGCTGCTCCTTATGCCTGGAACGACCTACCTGAGTCTGTATGTCAGACGCTTTCTCTGACCCTTTTCAAACCCAAGCTGAAAACTCACCTCTTTGAGGCCGCTTTTGGTTCCTGATCCGCCTAGACTCTTATGGTCCCGATTCTGACCGGTGAATAGAGGGGCTATATGTCCTGGTTTGGCATCCAGTCCCGCTAAACGCTGGAACTATATGCTGCCTCAAGTGCTCCCCGCATGCACAGAGCAGCTGTGTGGGGAGCGCTGGATGGGGCAGGACAGAGGCAGAGAGTGAGCGGAGCAGGGGCAGGCCAAGGCACCCAGATGTACAGGGCCAATTCAGGGCACGGCCCTCAATATCCACCGGCAACAGGATAGACATCAGGTTTATACCACCTCCAAGGAGGTATAAGCCCCAGGTGAGGCAGCAGACAGGCCAGTTAGCCCCACCAAACAGACAGAGGGGCTGCACATGAGTCCCTGCCACACAATTCCAACCCTGGCTGCCCCCGCCAAGGGTCAGGCGGCGGGGAAAAGACATTTCCCTCCTTGGCGGGTTTCCAGTGCTCCCGCTGGGCGTCCCAGTGCCATGGTAAGGGGATGCCCTGACACCGGCACATCAGCAGGAGCATAGGGCAGGCTCGACATGGTGCTGGGTGGACATCTCGCGCCTGGAATCAGGGCAGCACCAAGCTGTCTAAGTGCCTGATTCTGCAGCCGCGGGAATGTCAGTCTCCTGCAGTTGCAGAATTGGGTAGATTTTGGGGTCATCCATTTTTCAGCCATCCGGACGTGCCCCTCACTGAATCGGGCTCCACATGTTTCCTTAACACTCCTCTAGATGTATCCTTGTCCTCAGCTGTTGTGCTGTCTGTATTGACTAGATTGTAAGCTCCGATGTGAAGGAACCATCTCTTGCATGTGTCTGTGCAGCATTGTGTATACCTTGTAGCGCTATACAAATGATCAGTAGTAGTAGTATCCTGTTTCCAACAGTTGCCAATCCAGGTCGCATAGGTACTCAGGCTCAACAATGCCTGTCCTGGGGTAAGCGATGGATTTCCCGGGTCCTCTGTAATAATGATTTATCGACCTTTCCTCCGGGAACTTGTTCAAACCTTTTTTTCAACCTAGCTACACTAACAGCCTTTACGAATTCCAGAGTTTGACTAAGCATTGTTACTTTTAAATGGGCTGCATTGTAGCTTCATTGTATGTCCCTTAGTCTTTCTACTTTTAATGGCATAAACAACCGATCTGTGTTTACCCATTCAATTCCATTCACTAATTCATAGACCTCTATCATATCTCCCCTCAGCCGTCTCTTTTCCAGGTTAAAGAGCCCTAACCTTTTAAGCCTTTCCTCATAGGGGCATCCTTCCATCCCCTTTACCATTTCCATGTCTCTTCTCTGTTCTTTTTCTAATAACACTATATCCTTTTTAAGATACGGGGACCAGACTTGCACACAATATTCAAGGTGCGGTCTCACCATGGAACGATATAGAGGCATTATAATATCCTTTGTTTTATTCTCCATTCCTTTCCTTTCTTGGCCGCCGCTGCACACTGGCGGAGGGTTTTAACATGTTATCCACGATGACGCCTAAATCTTTTTCCTGGGTGGTGGTTCCTAAAGTTGAACCGTGCATTGTGTAACCATAGTTTGGGTTTTTCTTTCCTAGGTGCATAACTTTGCACTTGTCCACATTAATGTCATCTGCCATTTGGACGTCCAGTCTTCAAATTTCTGAAAATCCTCTTGCAATTTTTCACTAACCTCTTGTGTTTTAACATCTTTAAATAATTTTGTGTCATCTGGAAATTTGATCACCTTACTCATTATTCCTATTTCGAGGTCATTTATGAATATGTTAAAAAGCAGCGGACCCAGCACAGATCCCTGGGGTACCCCGCTATTCACCTTTCTCCATTGAGAAAATTGGCTATTTAGCCCTACTGTCTACCTTCTATCTTTTAACTAGTTCCTGATCCACAATAGTACACTGCCTCCAATCCCATGACTTTTTAATTTCACAAGAGTCTCTCATGAGGGACCTTGTTAAAGGCTTTCTAAAAATCCAGATACACTATATCAACCGGCTCACCTCGGTCTACCTGTTTATTTACACCTTCAAAAAAATATAACAGATTAGTAAAACAAGACCTTCCTTGGCTAAATCGATGTTGACTTTCTCCCATTAAACCATGACTATCTACATGATCTGTAATTTTATTCTTCATAATGGTTTCTACCATTTAGCCCGGTAATGACATAATGCTCACCGATCTGTAGTTTCCCGGATCACCCTTGGAACCCTTTTGAAAAATTGGCATTACACTGGCCATTCTCCAATCCTCAGGTGCAAGAGATGGTTTTAATGACAGTTCACAGATTACTAATAGTAGGTCTGCAGTCTCATATTTCAGTTCTTTCAGCACTCAGGGATATATGCCATTCAGTCTAGGTGGTTTGCTGCTCCATAGCTTATCAAATAATTGTAATATATCATCCCGGTTTATCAATATTTCTTTCAATTCTTGATATATCACCTTTAAATACCATTGCAGGCATGGGTAACTTCCCTACATCTTTTTCAGTAAAGACTGACGCAAAGAATTCATTCATTCTATCTGCTAAGGCCTCGCCCTCCCTTAGTGCTCCTTTTACCCCTCTGTCATCCAGTTCCAACTGACTGCCTCACAGGTTTTTTGCTATGATATTTAAGAATATGGTTCTCAGTTCCTAAACCTCCTGCCTTACAGCTGAACTCCTCTCCCATCCCTGTTTGGAAAGAGCTTTCTTTTTCCATGGGCCTCTCCTCTCCCTTGTGCATCCAGCTAGCTTCTTAATCCCTCCATCTGAGTCATGCCCTCCTAATCCTGAGTTCCGAGCTTTAGACTCTTTTAAGATGGACTGCTGATAATCCCTTTGGAGAGGGATTGATAACTTCCTATATACCCCATCACATATCCTCCCCCTCAACTCAATCATGCCTTGTTGAGCATCTGCCACACCCAGAACCCCCACTTGGGAAAGGAAGTCAGCATTCTGGTGAGCTTGACCTGCCCTGTGATGAATCTTATACTGGTAGGGCTGGAAACTCAGAAACACCGCATAATACTGCCGTTAGACTCCTTATGTCGAGCCAACTATTTGAGTTGTTGGTAGTCCATTACCAGTGTAAATGGACAGCCCAGTAGGTAGTACTTGAAGCTTTCAATTGCCCACTTGACAGCTAGAGCTTCCTTCTTGATCACAGTATAATGTTTCTCCCAAGGGAGCAGCTTCCTGCTGATGAATCCACTGGATATTCCCTACCTCTGACTTCCTGGTCCAGAACGTCTCCCAAGCCCACTTCCGTGGCATCTGTTTATAAAATAAATGGTAGAGAGAAATCAGGCTAATCAGGACAGGTGCTGAGCACACGGCCTCCTTGAGATACCGGAAAACCGGGTCCAGGTCCAGTGACCATTGAGGCCACTCGGGAGCTGTCTTCCAGAGGAGATTAGTTAATGTTTCTGTAATCTGCAAAATTGGGGAAAAACCAATGATAATAGCCAACCAATCAAAGGAAGGCCGGAACATCTTTCTTCAACTTTTGGGTGGGGACCTGGGCAATGGCATCCACCTTCCGTAGTTGAGGTCATGTCTAGCCATTTCTGATTAAATAGCCCAGGTATTGGACATCCCAGCCTCCCAGGAAGCATTTCTTAGGGTTAGCAATCAACCCGGCTTTTCACAGGTTGGTCAACACAGCTTGTATTTGGGTTAGATGGATAGCCCAGTCTTTGCTGTAGATGATGATGTCATTAAGGTATGTAGCCCCATACTCCTTATGCAGTCTCAGTAGGCAGTCGACCAGGTGTTGAAATATGGCTGGAGTCCCGTATAATCCAAATGGCAGTGCAGTAAACTGGAACAAGCCCTGCAATGTCAGAAGGCAGCCAGCATCAAGGGTACCTGCCACTATCCCTTGGTCAGGTCCAGAGTTGAGATAAAGCATGCGCCACCGAGTTGCTTGATTAGCTCATCTACTTGGGGCATTTGATATGCTTCCAGTTTAGAAATGGCATTGGCCTTCCGGAAGTCAATACGTAATCTGATGCTCCCATCTGGTTTGGGAACCAAGACAATGGGGGGTGACCAGTTAGTCATAGACTCTTCTATAACTCCCAGGTTAAGCACTTCCTCAAGTATCTTGACAACGGCCTGTCATTGGGCCTCAGGAATTCAATAGACTTGTTGTCAGATAACCACCCTAGGGTCAGTAATGATATTGTGATAAGTGAGGTGAGTTTGTCCTGGGTGGGTGGAGAACACATCTAGGTTCCAGTGGATCAGACCCTCTAGGTCTCTTCTCTGGCCGTGGACAGCTGATCTCCAATCGGGAACTCAGTTCGATCAGACAGAGCTGATGTTTCCAGCCCAAAGTCCTCCTGTACCACTACAGCCGTCACTGGAGTCCACTTTTTTATTAGATTATCTGGCTGGGCAATTTTGTAGTTAACAAGCCCAACTTCTTTTCCACCTCATTGGGCCCCTGCCATTTACAGAGTAACTTGCTCTTAGACGAGGGCAACAAGAC
The DNA here is from genome assembly GCA_033557465.1 of Ichthyophis bannanicus. Taxonomy (NCBI): domain Eukaryota; kingdom Metazoa; phylum Chordata; class Amphibia; order Gymnophiona; family Ichthyophiidae; genus Ichthyophis; species Ichthyophis bannanicus. The sequence continues at coordinate 42,937,210 of CM066042.1, read as the reverse complement.
TAAAACTCTGTCGCCTGGTTGTAAGGTGCGGTGCACAGCTGCTCAGTTGTAGACTTTGGCCTGTTCAGCTTGGGATTTTTCCAGACTGAGTCTGGCCATCTCTCTGGCTTTCTTCAGCCAGTCTTGCATTTGTATGACATAATTAAGTCCAGGACAGAGTTCTTCTTCCCAGGTTTCCCTCACCACATCCAATATGCCTCTTGGCCATCTTCCGAAGAGCAATTCAAAAGGCGAAAACCTCGAAGCACTCTGAAGCACCTTGTGGATAGCAAACATCAAGTAAGGTAGGAGAACGTCCCAGTTCTTCCCGTACGCCTGCACAAATCTTTCTAACATCTGCTTCAGAGTTTTATTGAATCACTCGAAGGGGCATCCATTTGTGGGTGATATACTGATGTTTGCAGCATCTTAATGTTCACCAAGGCACACACTTGCTTCATCACCCCGAGTATAAAGGATGTTTCTTAATCTGTAAGGATCTTGCTGGGTATTCCCATCTGAGAAAAGACTTCCCAGACGGAATTTGTGATGGCAGTAGTCTTCATATTTCTCAGAGTGATGGCCTCGGGATATTTGGTAGCATAGTCTAGTATGACTAAAATATACTTGTTACCTCGGGTGGTTCACTCCAGGGGCCCTACTACTACTACTATTAATCATTTATAAAGCGCTACAAGCATTTGCAGCACTGTACAAACACATATGGAAGACAATCCCTGCTCATAGAGCTTACAGTTTAATTAAGACAGACAGTACAATGCAAGAGAAATAAGGGTTCAATAGGGAGAGGTGACACAAGGGGAACAAGAGATTAGGATCCAAAAGTGGCCTCAAAGCGGTAGACCTTCAGCATGGATTTGAAGAGCGAGAGAGAGATGAGACTTGATGTAAGGATAGAGGAAGTTTATTCCAGGCATAAGCAGCAGCAAGGTGAAAAGATCGAAGTCTGGAATTGACAGGAGAAGAAAAGGGCAAGGAGAGAAGGACGCCAGAGGAGAAGCAAAGTTCATGAGGAAGGGTGTAGGGAGAGAGGTGAAAGGAAAGGTAACGAGGGGCAATAGAGTGGATGCATTTATAGCTTAGCAGGAGAAATTTGAAATGGATACGGAAATGGAAGGGGAGCCATGAAGTGATTTCAGAAGAGGAGATATATGGGTGTATTGGGACTGGTGAAAGATTAGCTGCGCAGCAGAGTTCCGAATAGATTGAAGAGGAGAGAGATGACTCAGAGAGAGACCAGCAAGGAGGAGGTTGCAGTAGTCAAGACGGGAGGTAATTAAAGAGTGGACAAGAGTTTCAGTTGTGTGTTCAGAGAGGTAGGGGCAAATTTTGTTAATGCTATAGAGAAAGAAACAGGATGTTTTAGCAATCTGTTGAATATGTATGGAGCAGGAAAGAGAGGAGTCAAAGATGACCCCAAGGTTGTGGGCGGAGGAAACAGAAAGTAGAAGAGTATTGTCAATGGTGATGGAGAAAGGAAGAAGGTGAGAGGAGGGTTTAGGGGGAAAGATAAGAAGCTTGGTTTTAGCCATGTTCAATTTCAGACGGCGGTGAGACATCCAGACAGTGATGACCGATAAGCAGGAAGAGATACGAGCTTGGAGTGTAGGAGGAATGTCAGGTGAAGATAAATAGATTTGAGATTCATCAGCATAAAAATGATATTGAAAGCCATGGGAAGAGATGAGGACACCAAGGGAATGGGTGTAGAGATAAAAAAGGAAAGGGCCAAGAACAGACCCTTGGAGTACACCAACTGAGGGATGGCAGTAGGGGATGGAACCACCAGAACAAACACTGAAAGAGCAATTAGAGAGATAAGAAGAGAACCAAGATAGCACAGTCTCTAAAACCAAGAGAGAATATAATGTGTTGAGGAGGAGAAAGTGGTCAACAGTATCAAAAGCAGCAGAAAGATCAAGAAGAATAAGAATGGAGTAAAGGCCTTTGGACTTAGCCAGGAACAAGTCACTGGAGACTTTGACAAGAGCTGCTTCAGTAGAATGAAAGGGACAAAAACCAGACTGGAGTGGAACAAGGAGGGAATGAGAGGAGAGAAATTAGAGGCAATGGTGGAGAATTGTGCATTCAAGAAGTCTGGAAATGAAAGGGAAAAGGCAGATGGGTCGATAATTAGAAGGACCAGTAGGGTCATGTGAAGGGTTTTTTTTGAGGAGAGGAGTGATCACAGCATGCTTGAAGGCTGCAGGGAAAGTTGCAGTGGAGAGTGAAAGGTTGAGAATATGTGAGATGGAAGGGATGACGTAGGAGGAGGTGAAGTTGAGGAGATCGGTGGGGATAGGATCAGAGGAACAGGTAGTGAGCTTAGAAGAGGAAAGAAGAAGTAACGTTTACACTTCTGAGATTTTAGAAAAGGATGAAAGGGTGGAGGAAGTGGAGAGGAAAAGTTGATAATGGAGAGGGGTAAGAGGGGATGAAGAGGAATTAGTAGGGAATTAAAAAGTAATCTTATGGACTTTGTCGTGGAAGTAGTCGGCTAGGTTTTGGGCAGAGAGAGAAGGAGGGATTGGAGGTGGTGGTGCCTTAAAAGGGGAATTGTGAGTAGAGAAGAGATGGTAGGGGTTAGAGGCAAGACAGTCAGATGGATAAAATAGTTTTGCTTAGCGATTGCAACGGCAGACTGGAAAAAAGTAAGCATGAATTTGAAGTGAAGGAAGTCAAAGGGAGCGGGATTTGAGCCAAGTGTGTTCAGCTGAGCGGGTGTAGGAGCATAGGTAGCAGGTAGTAGAAGACAGCCAGGGCTGAGGTGACGTGCGCCTCACAGGACGTGCATGGGTGGAGCAAGAGAATCCAGAGTGGAGGAGAGAGTGGTGTTACAGGAAACTATGGTCTCATCAACAGACTTAGAGGACAAAGTGGAAGAAAGAAGAGAAGAGACAGAAGTGAATAGAGTCGGGATCAATAGCATGAAGATTCCTATGGAGAAAGGAGGAGATTGAGGCGAGGAGTGATAAAGAGTGAAACTTAAGAGGTAGTGGTCAGATAAGGGAAGAACTAAGGTGAAGAAATTAGAAGGTAAACAATTAGAATAGAAAATGAGGTCAAGGCAGAGACCAAGCTGATGAGTGGGAGCTGAAGAGCAAAGATGCAAGTTGATAGAGGATGTAAGAGAAAGGAGCTTAGACGCATAGGGGTCAGAGGGGTTATCAATGTGAAAATTAAAGTCACCAAGAATAAGAGATGGGGAAGAGGAATAAGGAAAGCCAAGAGTCAAAATCCGTGAGGAAGGAAGAAATGGAATTGTCAGCGATCTGGAGAGGAAAGGGATTAAAATGACTGATGGCGTGGACTTCAAAGGAGGGAAAGGAATGGGACTGAGGTAGAAGGAGGGGTTGAAATTGGCAAGAAGGAGAAAGTAGAAACCCAACACCAGCACTGCAGCCATTGGCACGAGGAGCGTGGGAGAATTGGAACCTGCATGAGAGAGGGCAGTAACCGAAGCAGCGTCATCGGGGAGGATCCAGGTTTCAGTAAGAGCAAGAAGATGGAAAGGAGAGAGAGGAAGAGAGGAGGGGGAAATGAGAGGGATATGCATGAGATTGTGGTGATGGAGAGAGAGAAATGAAGGGGGCCAGAGTTGGGATTAATGTCACCAGAAGACAGAAGGAGAAGATGAGGGAGAGAGGAGGAAGCACAGTGGAAACAAGGATGAGGTTGTTTTAGAGAGGAAGGAGAGGGATGAATGAGAGGAAGGAGAAGGTGAAGCTCAAGAGCTGAGGAAAGGGTGGAGGATAAGATGGGGGAGAAACCAGGAAAGGTGGAGGGAGGGTAAGAGAGAGGAGGGGTAATGGGTTGGTGGAATGAGGGAAGAAGGTTAGGGAGGATCAGTAAAAGGAACAAAGAAAGATGTGGGGCCATAAGAAATGACAGAAGAAAGAGAGGGGTAATAAGTAAATAAATGAATAAAGTAAAAAGAAAAGAAAAATTACGGATAAGTAAAGACTATAATCAATCTAACAGCCAAAGCAGAAGCTGCAGCATATCATGCTGTGAGCTCCTACAATACAACAGTCATGGACATCACAGAGACCAGGGGAGAAGGGCACGGAGCAGGCCAAGCATCATCTGTGGGGGTCGCAGATGGCTGTGAAGGCTGGAGAAGTGGAGGGCTATCCTGAAAGATATTCAGCACCAGAAGAGGCGAGATTTTAGAAAAAGCCTGGTTCAGTACAGCAATGTTCCTCTGTTGGACTTAGATGCCCTGCTCCCTGACCAGTATTCTGTCTGCATCAAGTGCATATAGGTATTAGTTATCTATCCACAGAAAGCCAAAGCACAGGATAGAATAGCAGGCCAGCGAGATGTTGCTCAGGAAAAGGAGAAGGCACTGTTATTTTGCTCCCTTTTCATCGGCTAATGCTTGTGCTAATGCTTGTGCCTTTAAGTCCCCAGAACTGAAACAGTGAGGAGCTGAGCCGGCAGCCATGGCTCCAACGGCTAACAGCTATCCTCCCCTTTCCTCCCCTTATCTTACCAGATGCATGGCCACTCTTTTCAACGGGGTTTCAATAATAGACAAAGGCACTAGAGGGGCAGGTCTGATTCTGGTGGGGTTGTGAAGCTGGCACGTGGGCACGACTGGCAATACAACTGCTACTGCTTATGGACCTGCTTATGCAGAAAATTCAAGCTAAAATACATTCTAGTCTTTTCTCCACACCCAAGTGTCCCCCTAACAAATGGCTACGCACTGATGATAGGGTCTACCTTTCCCCCTCTAGGGAACCCTCGGCCACTCTGTATAACAAATCTCCCTTCAGCATAAAATAGGGAAAGGTTTTCCTAGGGGAGCCCCCACTGCCTCCTGGAACCCATCTACTTCCAAGACCACTCTCGGGCATGTTTTAAGAGACTCATCCTCTTGCTGGGCCTTCTTGGAGCTCCCTGGGTCTTCCTCCGGCCTCCACTCTGGGAAGGGAACTAGTGTGTTTGGGACCTGAGCTATCCCCAGGGATTTCTTCACTAGGCTTTTCCTCCTTAGACTCCTCCTCTATGGCGGTGACTCCGGGATTTAGCAGACTTAGGATTCTTGATATTGATATCCAGGTCTTCTAGGGGAAAAACCTCCAGGAAACTTTCCTGGTTTGACTTAGCAGAGTCATCAGTTAGCTGGGCCCATATCGCCCAGAAGCTTGGCCGCTCACTTCTGGGTATGAGAGTCAGGGCAGCACTACGACCTTGAACGTGTCACACCCTGCGAAGGTCTTGAGCGGAACCTGTGCCATTGGATACTGCCACTCGTCGCCATGTACACAGGCCAATGTTACAGTCTTTGCATAATTGATCTGAAATCGGTTTACAGTTCTTTGGCGAATGATGGTCTGCACACTCCCTGAGTCTATCAAGTCCTGGAGGCGGGTACCCTCAAACTCCACTGGAATCACAAAGTTCAGTGCACCTGAGCAGGGACTGCCCACAAAAGTGCAGGTGTGAGGGGTAGTTGGGCTGACATCCATTGGTTCCTCCTGTCACAGCCCCTCCTAGTGGCAGTGTGCCAAAGGGTCAGGGTGGACATTTTAATTTTGTTGAAGAAAGAAAAACTTTTAGACCAAGTGCATTCTGGTCCTTGTAGTCCCTCTTCACAAAGAAAATAGATGTGTGAGCCTTGAGCAGGGTGAAACAAAAAGGTTTTTATTCCCTTGTTACACAAATGGTTCTTCAGGAAACAAAGTAGAATTTACCTTACTTCAGGTTTAGTGCCAAGAATATTTACAAAAGGTCAGCAACTGTTACAAATGCTTCACAGTTCTCTGTATCCAAGCAAGTTTCTCAAACAGCAAGAAAAACAAGACAAAACTTCTTCCTTCAGTGTTAACAGAAGCAAAAGGTACTTTAAAACATGTGCTGCTGTTATATCTCGGTAAGAGATTCCAGGCTCTCGGTAATACACAGAGAACAGTCCATTGGTTCAAGCATCAACGGTTCTGGTTCTGCAAACTCAATTTGCATGGGTTCTAGCTCACTCATGGTGTCTTCTAATCCTGAGCTTTCCCTGGTTAACACAGGTTGCAGTTCAGTATTTCTTTCCCCCACTTCCCAGCCTTGCTGGCCTGGGTTTAGCAAATAACTGTTAGGGCTTTTCCCTATACCTCTCTGTACAGGGTTACAAAACGTTCTCCAGCTTTGTTTCTTCTCAGAATGGCTTTTTAAGTTATCAGCCTTCCTAGGACCTGGCATCCATTTAATAAAGGAAGTATCACTGTACCTTGGATCTCTGTAGCGTTTGCTGCTGGTGTTCTCTCCACCAGAGACTCTCCCTTTGTCACCGTCTTCCTTGAAGACTGGCTTCTGGAGCTGTCTAAGCTGGGCTTGTCCTCCCTGGAACTTAGCTCTGCTTTTCCATGTATCCAAGCTTCTCTGCCTTGCAGTGTACGAGGTTCCTTCCTCAGGTCCTTCCTTCATAGATCCTTCCTCTCTCTCTCTCAAAGGTCCTCCCTCGAGTTCCTTCTCGAGTTCCTTCTTAGATCCTCTCTGTCTGCTTCCTTGTGAGCACTGCTTAAAAAGGCGTTCCTCAACTGAGTTTCCTGGCTTTCTACCCAGGTGCCTTTGATTAGCTACTGCATTGCTACAACCTGAGTGTGTCAGCTTAACTTCTGCAGCCTCGTGCCTGCTCCCTCTAGCTGCACTTCTAGGTAATTGCACCTTCTGTAACTCAGTTGTTTCATAAGAAAGAGAGTTTTTTTCTGCATCCATCGCTTCAATGGCTTCAGCTCCATCACACTCCGTAACCCAGGGGACATTCCCAGGCAAAGTGTCCCTGGGATCCACACCTAAAACAGGTGAAGGGGTTGTGGCTGGGCTCATGCCCTCAACTAGGAGATGAGTTTGGGGTTTGAAACATTGGAGCCAACATCCACTCTGACTTCCCCTTCCGTCCTCCTAGGCTAATGGGTGACTTCTTCACCTTCTCAGTGTCCACTCCATCACCAGCTGGGCTTCATGGTACCCTTCTGCTATTTCCAGTGCACTCTCCAGTGTAAGCTTGGCATGCTGATGTACCCACTGCTTCATCAGGGAGGTCAAGCCCTCTAAAAATTGCTCCAGGAGCACAATCTTGGCTATCTCTGGCCCAGTCTTTCCCTCTGATTGCAGCCACTTCCATGTAAGCTCCTCCAAGGGCTCTCTTTTATCTGGAGTCACCCTCCTTCCTGAAACACTGGCGGTAGGCCTCTAGTATACACTCAGCTGTTCCAATATGGCAGCCTGCACATGTAGCTCGCCCATCAGGGTTAGCATCCTAGAATGCAGCCTGACTGCTAGCCGTCAGCAGATTCCCCAAATAAGTAGTCTATATTGCCTCCGACCACCCAGCCATGCAGGCAGTTCATTCACCAGAAAGTAATCAGGTGATCTTCTGCCTTCATTTTAAGTAGCATTTGCACTGGGAGGTGGACTGGCGCTCTGTAGGACTTGAGTCAACTGAGCCAGGGAACTCCTCTGTAGTTCCTCTTGTGCCTGAACAAGATTTCATAGCTACTGCTGGCATTGTTGCTGCTGCTCATACTGCTGTTGTTGCAGCTGCCCTTCTGCCAGAATCTGGAAGAGCCACTCCATTCTGGCTTGTTATTATTATTATTATTATTATTATTAAATGCTTATATAGCGCCGCAACATACGAAGTGCTGTACAAACATACAAGAGAGACAGTCCCTGCTCATCAGAGCTCACGATCTAATAAGACAGAAAACAAAATAAGTTACAAAATACAAATAACAAAATTTACAGGACAAAGTAAACAAAAGTTTATGTTTATGTTTATTGAATTTGATATACCGCTGAGGAAAATACATCACAGCGGTTTACATAGTAAAATTAGGTTTGGAAAGGAAAGGAAGTTACAATATGAGACAGGAAAGCAAGAGAACAGAGTCATACAACAGGACAAGATGGGGAAAGGGGGGGGAGGACAGAGAAGAATGAGTCACACAGAGGGATCGGACAGGTCAAAGGCACAGGCAAAGAGGTGAGTTTTGAGGTTTTTCTTAAAAGTAGGGTGTTCGGATTCAAGTCGGATAGAGGAAGGCAGGGAGTTCCATAGAGCAGGGGCCAGGAAGAAAAATGCAGATGCACGGGTGGACTGAAGTCGAGCAGAGGAGGGTGAGTGAAGGTGGAGGCGGTTAAGGTGGAAAGAGCGGAGAGAGCGAGCGGGGGCATGTAAGTGTACAAGATTGGACAAATACTGGGGTGTGCGGGTGTAAATGACTCGATGAAGAATTACCAGGATTTTATAGTGGATACGGAATTGGATAGGTAACCAGTGCAGATGGATAAGGAGAGGTGTGACGTGATCATGGATGGAGGAATGAGAGATCAAGCGGGCAAGTTGATGGAGAGATCAAGATAGGGCAAGACAGGAATGGAAAGCAATAGTGAAGAGGTGGGATTTTAGTCTGGACTTGAAAATGGCCAGGGAGGACGCCTGGCGCACAGAGATAGGAAGACTTTTCCAAGCAAAGGGTGCTGCCAGTTGGAAGGAGCGAAGTTTGGAATTGGCAGTACGAGTAAAGGGCACAGATAAACGAAGACTGTTAAAAGAGCGAAGCAACCGAGAGTGGGTGTAAGGAGAGATAAGAGATGAAAGGTACTGGGGCGCAGAAGAGTGAATACATTTATAGGTCAGGAGGAGAAGTTTAAATTGGATATGGAGACGGATGGGAAGCCAATGAAGCAAGATGAGGAGAGGAGTGGTGTGGGAAACGCGAGACTGGCGGAAAATAAGTTGAGCAGCAGAGTGTTGAATTGACTTAAGAGGAAAGAGGTGGCTTGCAGGGAGGCCGGCAAGGAGAAGGTTACAATAATCAAGACGGGAGGTGATTAAGGAATGGACAATCATCTTAGTGGTATCAACAGAGAGGAAAGGGTGAATTTTGCAGATATTGTATAGAAAGAAACGGCATGTTTTAGCAATGAGCTGGATATGTGGAGAGCAAGAAAGAGAGGAATCAAAAATAACACCCAGGTTACATGCTGAAGAGACAGGGAGGATTACAGAGTTATCCACAGAGAGAGAGAAAGGGGAAAGAGGAGGAGAGGCATATGGGGGAAAGATAAGGAGTTCAGTTTTGGCCATGTTCAGTTTTAAGCGGCGGTGGGACATCCAGGTAGCAATGTCAGAGAGGCAGAGTGAGATCTTAGACTGGATTTCAGGAAAGATAACAGGTGCAGAAAGATAGATTTGAGAGTCATCGGCATAGAGATAATAGTGAAAGCCATGGGAAGAGATAAGGGCACCAAGGGACTGGGTATAGAGAGAAAAGAGTAGCGGACCTAAGACGGAACCCTGAGGCTTGTCAATGTTTCCTTGCAAAAACACAACCGCAGCTTCCTCTTCTGAAGCTGAGTTAACTCTGCAGTATTTCAGCTCCATCAAACGTTTAGCAGTCCAAAACAAAACTCTGCCTGTCCAGCATTGACTAGACTTTTCTTCCAGCTCCCTAGCTAGAGTGAGGTTACCCTCTTAGCCCACACAAAAAAAAAACCCTGACCTGTTGCAGAGAGGCACAGCCCTAGAGGTATGTGGATTTTCCCTCTGTCACATGGTTAGAGGAAGTCCCCAAGCTGCCACCACATGTGATACAGCGTGACATGCAGTGGCAAGGGCTCATAAAATACTACACCAACAACAGTGTGGGGTCAAAGAAAACTACTTTTATTGTCCTTCAGCTTACACTGTATTCACTCCCCAGCCTATTGCCTTCACAGGCTGCGTTCTCAGTGCCCTTTCCCTGACCCACAAATCAAAGTCAGAATTCAGTTCAGTTCAACGTCCAGGCAGTTACTTGGGCTTTGGTGTTCATGAGTATGGTTCCCATTTCCTACCTCATAGCCGGACTCCTCTCTCAGCTCTGCTTGGAAGGAGCTTCTCGCTCCACGGGCCTCTCCTCTCCCTTGTGCACACAGCTGACTTCTTAATCCCTTTGTCTGAGTCACACTCTCCCAGCCCTGAGTTCTGAACTGTAGATTCTTTTAAGGTGGACTGCTGATAACCCCTTTGGAGAGGGATGGGTAACTTCCTATATACCCCATCACACTCCTCTTTATCTGCCGACGTCCACTTAACCATAGTCAACCCTCTTAACATTTTCATTCATTTCTGTGTTTTATCTCCTGCCACAGTGGGTCCATAAACTCGGTCACCATGGCCAGTATCTCTGCAGGGATGTTAACTGCATCTGCAGTGTCTGCACTATTACTGCCACCATCGTTAGCCCTAGTATGTAGGCTATGGGTGGGCACCTTTTTATCCTGAGCGACATACGGCCAGTATGTATTTTTCTTTTTCTTTCCTACCATACTTCAATTGTAGTGTCGCCTGGCTGGGATTTAGTATAGATTTTCTACAATGGGGTCACCACGTGAAGGTACGCAGGAAAGACCTAGGGAAGGAACAGTATTCTCTCCTCCTAAGAGATACACAGCAGTTCACTAACCACAGTTAGTGAATGTTATGCTGCACTGCGCTTTGGCAACTATGACAAAGCTTTTGTGCTCTATCTGGTTGTTTCCTTTCATATGCAGCTGCTGTTTATTTCTCAAGAACTTGGCTCTATCTCTTGTCGCTCCTATAGCGTGGGCAGAACACAGACTGCCTGTAGGATGGGCTTGGTAAAGTGTCTGCAATTAGCATTTTCATGAAGTATTTTGTCTTTCATATTGCGTGTTAACTTTTTTTTTTTTTCATTAAGCCTACGGCAAAATATTTTGTCAAAAAATGTAATGTGAAATTTTTATGAAATACTTAGAGCAGTGTTGCCCAACTCTCTGCTCACAGACAGAAGAAATAGATTGATTTAATTAAAGGCATTCCCAAATTTGCTATGAAAGGGCAAATGCTGTGGCTAGGTGACTTCAATTTGCCAGATGTTGATAAGGACAGCGTGGCTGTGGTGTCGTCTGGAAGTAGGGAGATCCTGGATTCTTTATAGGGAGAACAATTGATAAAGAAACCCATTTAGGAGAGGCCTATAATGGATCTGGTGCTTATGAATGGGGAAGGTGTTTCTAATGTTATAATGGGTGATCATCTAGCATCCAATAATCACCAGATGGTGTGGTTCAGGCGCAGGGTTCATTCAAGAGTGAGGGTCCTAGACTTCTGGTAAACTATGTCAAAATGAGGGAATACTTTAAGGAGCTGTTAGCTGGATGGGAACATCAGGATGAAGCGGAAAAACTGTGGGCAAAATTGAAAGGGAATATTTTAAAGATGACAACCTTTTTGTTAGCAAAGTAAATAAAAGTAAGAAGAGAAATAGACTACTATGATTTTCAAAAGAAATAGCTGAAAAGCTAAGGAAAAAAAGGTTAGCTTTCATAAACTATAAGAGATTGCATAAAGAGAAAGGCAAACAACGATATCTGGAAGATCTAAGAGAAGCTGGGAAACTACTCAGGAGAGCAGAGATGTAAATAGAAGAAAAATAGTCAATACATTAACAGACCAATGCAGAAATTGTTCTCCCATTAGCACAAGCATCTGTGTGGTGTTTATGCTAGGTTTTTGTCACTTGTGTGGATGACTAGAAATGGGTGGAAATGGTTCCTTACTACAAAGCAGAAATAAGAAGGAGGCTTGGAACTACAGGCTGGTTGGTCTGATCTCAGTAGTGAATAGATGAATGAAAATGCTACTAAATCAGAGGATAGTGCAGTTCCTGGAATCCAGTGGATTTCAGTATCCAAGATAGGAGTTCATTTTGAGGATAGGAGAATTACCAGTAGTGGGCCACAAGGATCAGTCCTTGGTCCAGTTCTTCTCAGCATTTTTGTAAGCAATATTCTAGAAGAACTGATGGAAAAGGTTTAAGGAAAAGGAAATGATACCAAGATCTGCAACAGGATAGATACCTAGGAGATGTGAAAAACATGAGGAGGGATCTAGTGAAGCTTATGGAATGATCTAGAACTCGACAGCAAAGATTAAATGTTATAAAATGCAGAGTCATGCACTTGGACTGCAAAAACCCAAGGAAGTAGAGCAATAAAGGGATTGAAGTACATCAGTACTGTCAGACAGCTGCCTGGGTGAGAATCTTCACAGTCTTGGCAAGTGCATATATCTATATGATTTGCAAGGGATTGTGGGCAATGCAGTTCATTCACACCAGACACAGCTGCTCACAATAATTAGTTGTGCTTTTGGGTAAAGCCAATAAGATATTTATTTATGGGGTTATTTCTCCCAACACAGATATGCTTGGTAGCACATAAATCAGGTTACTTGCTTTCAGTGTTAAACTTGGAAAAACAAAATCAGGAAAACAACATTTTAACTTATCAGGCAATCAAAGCAAAAGAAATAAGACCTGGTTGGCAACAAACTGGTCTTTTCTGTAGGCTTTAGCTAATATTCTCTTAGCAATGTATCAAACAACAAACCAAAAGCCACAAAGAAGAGAAAAACTGTTCTTTTCAGGTTAACTTCTTATATCTTCCCACATAGATTCAGAAGTGATTCTCTCAGAGCTCACAAGCAATTAGGTAAGGCTCAATTGCTAGCAGTTATCCAGCTGAAACCCCTTAGCTGGCTTGCTTTCTACTGCGTGGCTAAAAATCCTACTCAGGAGCTTTTCTGAGTAGATTAAAGAACAAGTTTGTATTTCTTTGTGATGGTTGCTGTACTTTATAACAGAAAATCACCAAAGGAGTTTAGACAGAGAGCAGTCCATGTAAACAGATTCTTCATCTGCTATCACCCCCTCTTCTTCAACAAGCATGGGTTCAATATCATGGATTGACACAGATGAATCTCCCAATGGAGCACTTTCAGGAGAATACTTGTTTCCCTGCTGTCTTTCAAGGTTATAGCTAGGGCATAGATCATTGTTCATACCTGAGCTTCCATTGCTGTTAGAGTTCCTCTCTATATAGCCTGGCCAGTATGTAGTCCAGTTCTTATGTCCAGCCTTCCAATCCAGATCCCTGGACACTGGATCTCTCTTCACATACCTTCTGGCATGGGTCTTAGGGTCCCTTCTACGTGCAGCCGTCTCCCTCACAGGTACTGTCTGGAGATTCCTAGCTCTGCAGCACCATTCCTCTGGCTTTCCCCAGTCCAATGATGTATGCTGGCCCTTGGAATGCCTCCCAGTATACGTACTGCTCTGGACTCTTCTAGACCTCTCAAAGGCTTTTCTCCTCTTTCTTCCAAAGGGTTTCTTTCCCTCTCTGTCCGTCCGGTTTGGCTTCTGCTTCTGATGATCCTCCTGATGATGAAGATGATCAAGCTCAAGCTGCTTCTCTGTAGAATAAACTCTACCTTTATTCTGCTTAGATGAGTGCTCCTCCCTAATACAGCGCAGCTGTGCTGAATCAGGCCCTGCCCTTTGAGATGAGTGCTTAGGGATTACCTCATAGCCCTCCTGATTGAACACACGTTTCCCCACTTCAGCTCCTCTAATGGCTGCTGGAAACCTGGTGCATTCTGGGACTGGTAGTCTTTTATGGGAAAATTCTGTTTTCTTATTTCTACCAGAACTGACAGGTTGCTTGTTCAGAGTCACTTCACCTTTTCTATAGCTCCTTCCTGAGCTATGATAAGCTTCCTTATCACAGTACACAAAAGAAAAGTGGGACCTTAAGTGGCCAAACAGGTAGATAAGGCTACGGCAAAAGTCAAAAGCCGGAAGGATGCTTGGGTGCATAGGGAGAGAATGACCAGCAGGTGATAGTGCCTCTGTTTAAGTCTCTAGTGAGATCTCATTTGGAATATTTTGTGCAATTCTGGAGAACACCGCTTCAAAAGGATATAAACTGGGTGGAGTCAGTTCAGAGGGTAGCTATTTAAAAAAGTCCAAGGTCTTCATCATAAAGCATATGGGGGGGGCAGATCTAAAGATCTTAGTATGTATACTTTGGAGGAAAGGCAGGAAAGGAGTTATATGATAGAAACATTTAAGTACGTCCATAGAATAAACTTATTTATTTATTTATCTGGGGGGGGGGTTATACCGCCTTGTTTCAAGGCAGTTTGCAGGGAAACAAAAACTTAATAGGTTTAATAGAACTTCTAAATCCTAAATGCACAGGGGGCAGGCCTGTTTCGAATGATCAAAAGCTCTGGATCAAGTGGTTGTAAGATGAGGATGAAAGGGTATTTACTTTATTTATTTAGTTCTCAAGATTTATATTCCACTTGATCTACTCAAGAATAGTCTTCTAAAAAACAAACACAAACTTCATATAGCGCTAAAAATAACGAGAGAAGTTTACAAGCACATGGCATCAATACAGAAATCATAAATACAATTTAAAAACAGCCCATACCACAGGAATGACACGATCTTCAAGCACATTAAAACCTATTCACAGACATCATTTCTGAAAGCACGGAACAAACACAGAGGATCTTAATGGCTGCTGTAAATGGGCAGATTCGATGAACTGTATGGCCTTGGTCTGCCATCATTTCTACAGTATGTTTCTGCCCAGACACACTGAGCCAATCAGGTTTTCAGGATTGCTGCAAGGAATATGCCCGAGATAGATTTGTGTGCACTAGGCTCCAGGATATGCGCCCCTATCTCAGGCATATTCATTGTGGGTATGTTGAAAACCAGACTGGTTAGATGTGCTGTCAGGGCACGATTAGGAAACACTAATTTAGAACATTGAAAAATGTTACTATTTTCTCATTCTCAACATCGATAAAAAATGAGATCAGCATACCATGAATAGCCAGTATTGGACGTGTGTGTGTGTGTGTGTGAAGTTAATTTAGCCATACTATCATTACCAAGCAGGAGTGTGGCAATGGGAACTGAGGTCCACAGGCCAGGGCATCACTTCAAATCAGCGGCACCTCACAGAACTGAAGGATGCGTCTTTCAGGAAGCAGTTGCAAGAGGCCTACAACAAACTTGCACAGTCTTCTTCTCCATGCCCATGCAAACTGCCCTCCTTCCATCTCGTTCTACAATCTTTCATAAAGCTTTCTCATCTCTGACTTCACTCCATGCCATGCAAAGTTCTCCCTACTCCTTGTCTGCGCAAAGCTCTCGGATTTCATTCTTGGACTGTGGACTATGCACATACACACCCCCTCTCCCTCCCTCTCTTTCTGTTTCTGAGCTCTAGAGCTTGGGTTTTCCCTCCCAGTGAGGGGCTTCCAGCCCTTTGACTCCAGCCATCAGCCTCCAGCAGTAGGTCATCCAAAGAGATTTTTTCAATTTACTCCACATCTGGGATTCTAAAGTAGATAAGATGGTTTGGTCTACTAATAGTGGGCATTGCTGGTGTTTACACCATCGAGAGCACAAAGGTTTCTTTGAATCATTTGTTCTAGCTATAGAGTCTAAAACATGTTACAGTTATTTCCAGTGGAGGAACAAGTAATGCCAATGGCCCCAGAAGCTGGACCCGGGACTTTCTGTCCAAAGTATAGGAGAAGGCTGGAAGCCTGTCTGTCTAATCTGGAATAATTTCCCCTATCTATTCCTAGATAGATCCCCTCTTGTGTTCCTTAGGTATAGATTTGGGGGTGCAGGGGAGTAATAGAAATGGGTTGGAAGCTTTTTGCAGTAGGTTGTGCTCAGCAGTAGGTTGTGCTCAGTCAACTCTTGGTATTTTACCAGTCACTTGGGAAGGCAGAAGGCCGTGGGCAATTTTACACTGCAGTGGAGCGATTAGTTATGACAATCATGTGTCTATGTCTTCGGCTCAGCTGTTTCATATTCCATTCTCCCTGCATACAAAAGCCTCACCAAGGAGCCAGATATTATGTGTGAAAATTAGTTCGCTCTTCTAATGGAGAAATAAGGGCCAACAAGTAAGTTGTAGGCGATGCTGTTTCATTGGGCTAACTCGGTACATCTTTGATTAGCTTTCAAGCACTATGCTCCCCTCATCAGTGAAGAAGAAGTTACTGCTTGTTTGTTTGCTCCCCACGAGAACTCGCAGAGCAAAAATAATGGAGGCATCTATAACAGGATTTAACTCAGTTTAGGGAATTTTTATTGTATGTACTCAAGAAGGGAGTTAGTAGAAAAACAAAGAAAAAGTATAAAGATGAGAGAGAGACGGTAGGGAGAGGAAGGGAATCAGAAGTAGGAACATAGAAGAGAGGAGGAGGAGACAGGAAAAGTGAGAGATCTGAAAGAGAGGGAGAAAGCACGAGACGGAGCCAGAGAGGAGTTAGATTACTTTCACATTATCATCTGATTCCCCCCCCCCCCCCGGGTCTTTAAATCTACTATTGAGATTAAACTACTAAAGATCCCCTTAATTGCTGACCTTATATCTGATTATGACCTTGATATACTTTGCCTCACCGAATCCTGGTTCCAAGACTCCGACGTGGTCCTAATAAACCAATTATGCCCCAATGCATACTCAATCAATGTATGCAACAGATCAAATGGCAGAGGAGGAGGTGTAGCTGTTATATCAAGATCCCACTTACAATTCTCTACAGTCGAATCCACCTCTACCTCAGGCATGGATTCTATTAGAGTCTCCAACTCTACCTTCTCTTTGCACGTTCTATACAGAGCACCCCAAACTGACTCAACTGATCTCTCCACGATCCTTGATACAGCCTGCTCCCCCCAACCTACCTCATGCCCACTCATAATCCTAGGTGACCTAAACTTACACTCTACAACCCCAAAACAATCATCTACATTTCTACAAGCAATGAATGCCCTCCACTTCACCCAAATACTGGAACAACCTACACATTCCAAAAGTAATTTCCTTGACCTAATATTTATTCCACAGCAACTATTATCCTTCAACCAGATTCTACACACTATCCAACCCATACCCTGGTCAGATCACTCTCTCATCCTCTTCTCTATCCCCTACTCCGCTCACATTAGACAACGACTCACCCATCCTCAACATACCAGTAAATTTAAACAATTCAATGCAGCCAACTTCCTAGAACAAATAATTCCATCTCTTGACCTACTTAACAGTAAGAACCTGAACCAAGAGTCCCACATCACCAAATGGAATGAAATCCTCTCAACAGCCTCTCTACTTCCTCCTAAACAACTTCCCCAAAAGCACCGCAGAAGAGCCCCCTGGTTCTCTACAAAACTAAGAAACCTCAAAAGAGAACTTAGACACCTCGAACATAAATGGAGACGCTCTCGAGACCCAAACACATATATGGCCTACACAAATAAACTCCGGATTTACTACTCCGAAACCCTCAGCCATAAAAGAGAATATAATGAAAATATTATTCAATGTTCACTTAATAAACCCAGAGAGCTATTCTCCATTGCTAAATCCTTGACAAATGAACCCTCACATCAGGACCAGCCACCAAAAATAACTGCACAAACTATAGCTAACCACCTGATTTCTAAATTCCACCCACCCCCTTCAACCATCGACCCCCAACCTATTCTTGACAGCAGAACTCAACTTCATGACCTAACCCCCTCAAATACCTGGAATGAATTTGAACCCCTCACATTAGAAAATGTAACCAATGTTATCAAAGACCTAAATGCTTCTACTTCTGCCCTTGACCCTTGCCCTGTCCCCTGGCTTAAATCTACTAGAAATTCCATCAGTCCCTACATACTTAATATCGTACAATCCTCCCTCCAGACTGGTTCCGTACCAGCACCTCTAAAGTGTGCCACTATCTGTCCAATCCTAAAAGGAACAAAACTTGACCCCACCTCCCCTACCTCCTACAGGCCTATCTCTAGTATCCCCTTCCTTGCAAAGATAACTGAGAAACTAGTCCAAACTCAACTCCAGAATTACAATGATGAACACTCTCCCCTTGATTTATTCCAGCACGGTTTCAAAAAGAATCATGGAGTAGAAACCCTCCTTACCTCACTACTAGATTCCTTGTACTTTCACACCCAGAATCCTACCCAAGGATGCCTATTCATATTCCTTGACTTATCCTCTGCTTTCGACTCCCTTCCCCACCATCAACTCCTAAACAGACTCCATGAAATAGGACTGAGAGGCACAACCCTAACCTGGTTCCTCTCCTACTTAGATAATAGAACACAACAGGTCCGTATTGGAAATGATACCTCCCTTCCATTTACCCTAAAACAGGGGGTCCCCCAAGGATCTAGTTTATCTGCACTGCTATTTAACATCTTCCTTCAACCTGTCTGCAAGATTTTCCAAAGCTATGGAATTCAATACCAATTATACGCAGAGGACATCATGTGCTTCACCCCATTCAACCTTACAAACCCTAATTTCACTGCACTAAGCGAATGCCTCACTAGCCTAAAATCTTGGCTCTCCCAGCTCAACCTCCTAATTAATCAATCCAAAACTGAGGTTCTTCAAGTATTTTCCAACTCTTCATATGCCCCACCTCCAACCCTTACTATTGGTGATCTCTCACTCACCATAAAAAAACAAGTGAAATATCTTGGTATTATCCTTGACCAGAACCTCTCCTTCACTGATCAGATAAAGAGAGCTTCTAACACAATTTATGCAAAATTACGTACCCTTCGGAACCTCAAACCTCTCTTAAACCCCGACTCCTTTCGCACTGTCTGCCAGGCCCTTACAATCCCTTCTCTTGACTACTGTAACCTTATCTACCATGGCCTCCCCAAGAACAGCACACAACCTCTCCAATTGGCCCAGAACACGATTGCTCGGCTCATAACCAACAACCCCAGACGATCTCACATCACGCCAGTCCTCCATAATCTCCACTGGCTCCCCATTCAATCCAGAGTTAAATTCAAAGTACTTACCTTCACACATAAAATCATCTCCAACGAGTCAGCTCCATGCCTCTCCCTGCTCCTATCCTCCATCAACCCCAGACAGACAGACAGACGATCTCACATCACGCCAGTCCTCCATGATCTCCACTGGCTCCCCATTCAATCCAGAGTTAAATTCAAAGTACTTACCCTCACACATAAAATCATCTCCAACGAGTCAGCTCCATGCCTCTCCCCGCTCCTATCCTCCATCAACAATAAAAGAGCAAGCCGCTCCACTACCAAAAACCTACTTACCATCCCAACAAATAAGAGATATAGCAAACAATCTACATGTAACCGGGCCTTCTCCCTCTATGCCCCATCCTTATGGAATGCCCTACCTCATGAGTTACGAAACTGCTCTGACCACTCTGAGTTCAGAAAGATGCTGAAAACCCATCTCTTCCTAGAACATTTTTCCCTACCACCATAGTCCTCTGTCTTCAACCCCTCACCTCTGCCCTCTCAAACTCAATCCTGCAGCCATGCTGTACCTGTATATACCTATGTAATTAGTTGATCGTTGTAAATAGTTTCACATTTATACCTATGTATCATTGTTATATTGTTCCATGTAAACAGTTGAAATATACTGTCTTGATATGTTCTATGTAAACCGTCTTGATTTGCAGAAAGACGGTATATAAAAAAAATGTTAAATAAATAAATAAATATTGAGAAACTTGAGGCAACCTTGCAAACCCACATCCTAGCCCATCGTACACAGTATGGCCTCAACCTTTAGGGCAGGATGCCTTCACTCCCCTCCTGTCCCAGCATTTTTGGCAGTGGTGACAGTAGCACTATGCAAATGATTAATAGTAGTAATAGTAAGCCCTGCAGAATAGGAGTCCAAAACACTAAAGGACCCTTTTACTAAACGCTGCTAACTGTTTAACATGCATTTTAGCAAGCAGTAACTGGCTGCAGTGAACCATAACAAGTGAGCAGATATGCACATTGAGTGGCACTCTTGTGCTAATGTGGACAGTGGGAGAGTTAGAGGTGAAGCATGGGTGTGGCAAACACATTAGTGCACAAGTGAAGTTAACGTAGTACTTCGTATGGAGGCACTTCTATGGATGCCGTTGTGCCACCCACATTACTTTGCCACTTGTTATAGTACCCAGTCATGCATTAGCTGCCAGGAACATACCAGTCACACCCCCAACAGCTAACATAAAGGCTTTGCACTTAATCTGCGTTGATAACACTCGTTAGATGCAAGGGGAAGGGAATAGCAGTGGGGGTGTACTACCATCTGCCTATCCAGAATGAACAGACAGAGGAAGAAATGCTAGCAGAAATTAAGGAAGCTAATAAAATTAACAACACGGTAATAATTTGGCAAAGTAGAGAATGCAATGCTTATGTTTGCCAAAACTACCAACAAGCACAGAGGATTCAGGTTTGCCACGTTTGGAAATGAAGATGTTGTGGAAAAAAATCTGTGAAACTAATTTCCATGAAATCAGTAATAATATGGTACAATGTAAGAAAGCCTAGTCAAAGAAGATCATGTCCCCACCAGGAACAAGGGGCCAGGCAAGGGGTTTACCATATACCATGGGTGCATTCATGCCAGGTATGCAAATATTGGGTTATCCAAACTTAATCGCAATGTACAGCAGGTTCTGCCTGGGATTTGCTCCCAGTTACAGCTAACAATAGATGATTTCAATTGCCCAAGTATTGATTAGTAAATGTCATGCCAGGACATGCTAGGGAGGTAATGTTTTTAGATGAAATACACTCATAAATGACCATTTCATGGAACAACTGGTTCAGGAACCAATGTGAGGGGAAGCTTTTTTAGACCTAGTCCTTAGTGGAATGCAGGATCTATTGCAAGAGGTAACAGTGTTGGAGCCACTTGATAACACTGATCATAACATGATCAAATTTAATAAATGGAGGGAAGAAAGTAAGAAAATCTACTGTGCTAACATTTAACTTTCAAAAGGGAGACTATGAGAAAATGGTTAGAAAAAAACTAAAAGAATGCTCCCTTTCGTTCAGAAAATGCACCAATTGGTCTACATCAAAAATATATATTGTGACTTTTCCTTTGGTATAGTATTGTTCTCTTGATTTTGTATAATTGAGCTTATATTATATTTTTCCCTCAGGGTTTACTGTTTGTATGAAGCTTCTGCTTGATGTGGACTTGTGATTATGTTTATGTAATTTTTCTTGTATTTTCTTTTGTGAAATAAAAAAAAAAAAGAAAAAAACTAAAAGGAGCAACTGCAAGGGTTAAGAATTTACATCTGGCCTGGACATTGTTTAAAAATACCATCTTGGAAACCCAGACCAGATGTATTTCATGCTTTAGAAATATAGAAGGAAGGCCAAACCAGTACCCGCATGGTTAAAAGATTTATTTATTTATTTGCTTTTATATACCGCACTCTTTGAAATCAGTGCGGTTTACATGAAACAGTTTACATTGAACTAGAAACAAGTATAGAACAGTTTAAGGGGCTGTTATAGCCAAAAGAACATCTTTCAAAAAATGGAAAAAGGATCCCAGTGAAGAAAATAGGAAACAGGATAAGGTCTGCCAAGTAAGAAGCAAAGAACTGATAAATTTGAAAAGATGCTAACCAAGGAAGCAAAAACTTAGAATAAAAATATTTTCAAGTACATTCAAAGCAAGAAGCCTGTGGGGGAGTCAGTTAGACTACTGGATGATAGAGGGGTACAAGGGGCACTAAGGAAAGAGAAGGTCATAGTGGAGAGATTAAATGAATTCTTTGCATTGGCCTTTACTGAAAATATAGGGGAGATACCTATGAAAAGATATTGAAAGGTTATGATTTAAAGGAACCAAAGCAAATCTCGGCAAACCCAAAGATGTAATAGGGCAGTTTCATAAACTAAAAAATAGCAAATCACCTGATTTAGATGGTATACATCCCATGGTGCTGAAGGAACTGAAAAATGAAATTGTAGATCTACTATTAATAATTTCTAAACTATTATGAAAATCGCCTTCAGTACCTAAAGATTGCAATGCAATGTGTGCCTTTGGGTCAGTGCTGACTCCTGGTGACCCAGAAGCTCCTGGGTTTTCTTGGTAGTGTCACTGGAAGTAGATTGCCAGGCCTTTCTTCTGAGGCAATGGAGGGTTAAGTGACTTGCCCAAGGCCACAAGGAGTGCTAGTGGGAATTGAACCCTGGGTGCTTGGTTACCAAGCCAGTGTTCTAACCACTAGGTTACTCCTCCACTCCTACCTAAAGATTGCCGAGTGGCAAATGTAATGCCAATTTTTAAAAGGGTTCCAAGGGTGATCCAGGAAACTACAGACCATTGAGATTGATGTCAGTGCTGGGCAAAATGATAGAAATCAGTAAATTTGAGAGACTGAAATCATGTTCCACATACCGTGGCTTAGAAGTAAGGTTCATGACTTCATGGTATGTGCAAAACTAACTCTTTTGCAGAACTACCCCGAGAGAAACAAAATTACTGAACATATAGATAGTCATGGTTTAATTGGAGAAAGTCAACATGGATTTAGCAAAGGGAAGTCTTGTCTCATCAATCTGCTACATTTTTTTGAAGGCATGAATACACGTGTAGATAAAGTAGAGCTGGTTAATATAGTATATTTAGATTTTCAGAAAGAATTTGAAAAAATCCCTCATAGAGACTCTTGAAGAAATTAAAAAGTCATGGGATAGGGGGCAGTGTCCTACTGTGGATTGGTAACTGGTGAAAAGAAAACAGTGAGTGGGGCTAAAAGGTCCATTTTCGCAATGGAAAAAGGTAAATAGTGGAGTAAGCTAGAAATCTCTACTGGGCCCATAACATTTTAATATATTTATAAATGAAATGGGAATAACATGTGAGGTGATCAAATCTGCAGAAGACACAAAATTATTCTAAGTTGTTAAATCACAAGAGGATTGTGCGAAATTACAAGAGGAACTTGAGAAATTGGGAGGCTGGGAATCCAAATGGCACATGACATTTAATGTGGACAAGTGAAACGTTATGCACTTTAAGGAAGAACAACCCAAACTATGGTTGCACAATGCAAGGTTACACACTAGGAGTCACCATCAAGAAAAAGGATCTAGGTACCATGGTGGGTAATACGTTGAAATACTATTCTCAGGGTGCAGGGTGACCAAGAAAGCTAATAGGATATTAGGAATTATGAGGAAATAAATGGAGAATAAAGCAGAGAATATCATAATGAACATAAGAACATAAGAAAAGTCTTATTAGGTCAGACCAAGGTCCATCAAGCCCAGTATCCTGTTTCCAGCAGTGATCACTCCAGGCCCCAAGTACCTGGCAGGTTCCCAAAGGGGCACACAAGTTCCGCAGTGCTTGTTGCAGGCCAGTGGATTTCCTGTGTCCTCTAATAACATAAGATATGCCATACTGAATCAGACAAAGTCCATCAAGCCCAGTATCCTGTTTCCAACAGTGGCCAATCTAGGTCATAAGCACCTAGCAGTTTCCCCAAAAGACACAGGTTCCTCAATGCTTGTATTGGGTCAAGCAGTGATATCCTGGGTCCCTTTTAATAATGGTTTATGGACCTTTCCTCCAGGAACTTGTCCAAACCTTTTTTAAACCCAGCTACACTAACAGCTTTTACTACATCCTCAGGTAACAAATTCCAGAGATTGATTACACGTTGAGTGAAAAAATATTTTCTCTTATTAGTCTTAAATAGGTTACCCTGTAGCTTCATTGCATGTCCCCTAGTCTTTTTATATTCTGATGACATAAACAATCGATCTACGTTTACCCGTTCCACTCCATTCATTAATTTATAGACCTCTATCAAATCTCCCCTCAGCCGTCTCTTTTCCAGGTTGAAGATCCCTAACCTTTTTAGCCTCTCTTCATAGGGGTATTCTCCCATCACCTTTACCATTATTGGTGGCCCTTCTCTGTACCTTTTCTAATTCCGCTATATCCTTTTTACACTATATCAATCGATTCACCTTTGTCTACCTGTTTATTCACACCTTCAAAAAAACATAACAGATTAAACAAGATCTTCCTTGTCTAAAGCCATGTTGGCTGTCTCCCATTAAGCCATGACATGTTCAGTAATTTTGTTCTTTATGATGGATTCTGCCTTTTTTCCTGGTACTGTCAGGCTCATGGATCTGTAGTTTCCTGGATCACCCCTGGAACCCTTTTTAAAAATGGGCATTATATTGGCCATCCTCCAGTCTTCGGGTATTACAGATGATTTTAATGATAGTTCACAGATTACTAATAGCAGGTCTGCAATCTCATATTTTAGTTCTTTCAACACCCTTGGATGTATACCATCCGGTCCAGGTGGTTTATCAAATAGTTGTAACACATTTTCACGGTGTATCTATATTTCTTTCAATTCTTCCACAGTACCACCTTTAAATACCACTTCAATCATGAGTAACATCCCTACATCTTCCTCAGTAAAGACTGAAGCAAAGAATTCATTCAGTCTCTCCGCTATGGCCTTGTCCCCTCTTAATGCCCCTTTTACCCCTCTATCATCTAATGGTCCAACTGACTCTCTCACGGGTTTTTTTTGCTCCAAATCTACTAGAAAAAGTCTTTTTTACCTGTTTTTCCTTCCACAACAAGCTTTTTCTCAAATTCTCTCTTTGCCTGCCTTATAAATGCCTTGCATTTAACTTGCCAGTGCTTGTGCTATTTCCAGTTTTCGTCATTTGGCTCTTTTTTCCATTTCCTGAAAGATGCTTTTTTGGCAACAGCATCTCTGACCTCACCTTTAAAACATGCTGGCAGTTTTTTGGACTTCCTTCCACTTTTCTTAAAGCGTGGAATACAGCTGGTCTGGGCTTCGAAGATAGTATTTTTAAACAACACCCAAGCTTAATGTAAGTCTTTAACCTTTGCAACTGCTCCTTTTAGTTTTTTAACTATTTTCCTCATTTTATCATAGTCTCCCTTTCGAAAGTTAAAAGGTAGTACTGTGGATTTCCTAACCATCCCTCCTCCAATAATTAAATCAAACGTGATCACACTATGATCACTATTGCCAAGTGGCCCCAACACCCTTATCTCTTGCACCAGATCTGGTGTTCCACTAAGGACTAGATCTAAAATGACTTCCCTTCTGGTTGGTTCATGAACCAGCTGCTCCAAGAAACAGTCATTTATTTCATCTAGAAACTTTATCTCCCTAGCATGTCCTGCCATGACGCTGATGCAGTCAATACCATGGTAATTGAAATCACCCATTATTATTACTGTGCTGTAACTTTTGTTAGCTTCCCTGATTTCTTTGAGCATTTCATCATCCATTTGCTCATTCTGTCCAGGCGGTCGATAGTACACCACCACTGTCATCGCCATCCACTCTTTCTCTTTCCACAGAATTTCAATCCAAAGAGATTCTACAGAAAATTTTCTTTCCTGCAAAACTGTAATCCTTTGTGACTCAATGTCCTTTCTAACATAGAGCGCAACCCCTCCACCAATTTTATCAGCTCTTTCATTACGATATAGTTTATACCCAGGTATCATAGTGTCCCACTGGTTGTCCTCCTTCCCCCATGTCTCTGAGATACCAATCATATCTAACTTCTCATTTAGTGCTGTATATTCTAACTCTCCCATCTTATATTTTAGACTTCTAGCATTTGCATAAAAGCATTTTAGAGACTGTATTTTATTCATATTAATCTGGTTATCATTAGGCAGGAGTAATTTGGAATCTTTAAGCTCTGTCTGCTCCGTACTCAAGGGCATTTGGGCTACTTTTGTCTGTATTGGAACCTCTCTGTTGATATTCCCTAACTTCATTTTTTTGGTAGTATCCTTCAAGGATACATTGTTCCGAACCATGCGCTCTTGGGCGACTGTCGGCTCTCCCCTATTATCTATTTTAAAAGCTGCTCTATCTCCTTTGTAAAGGTTAATGTCAGCAGCCTAGTTCCATCCTGGTTAAGGTGAAGCCCATCCACAGAATGTTCCCCAGTTCCTAACAAATCCAAACCCCTCATTCTTGCACCATCATCTCATCCACGCATTGAGACTCCGGAGCACTGCCTGCCTTTTGGGTCCTGCGCGTGGAACGAGAAGCATTTCGTAGAGTGCTACCCTGGAAGTTCTGGATTTCAACTTCCTACCTAAAAGCCTAAATTTAGCCTCCAGAATGTCCCTACCACATTTTCCTATGTCATTGGTACCAACATGTACCACGATAGCAGATTCCTCCCCAGCACTATCTAAGACCTTGTCTAGGTGGCGCGTGAGGTCCGCTACCTTTGCACCAGGCAAGCATGTTACCAGGCGATCCTCATGTTCACCAGCCACCCAGCTATCTACATTCCTAATGATCAAATCACCAACTATAATGGCTGTCCTAACCCTTCCCTCATTGGCACATGGCCCTGGAGAAACTTCCTTGGTGTGAGAGGGTTTACATCACCTGGAGAACAAGTCTTAGCTACAGGATCACTGCCTGCCACACCAGGGTGATGCTCTCCTGTCAAGTGACCTCTCTCCTCCATGACAACAGGGATACTGCCAGACTATAGGTGGGACTTCAGGAGTATATCCCTGTAGGTCTCGTCTATGTACCTCTCTGTCTTCCTTATGTCCTCCAAGTCTGCTACTCTAGCCTCCAGAGATTGGACTCATTCCCTGAGAGCAAAGAGCTCCTTGCACCTAGTGCACATGTAAGACCCCTCACCAACTGGGTGAAAATCATACATGTGACACTCAGTGCAAAAGACTGGAAAGCCCCATCTCGCTGCTGGACTGCTGCCTGCATCTTAGTTGTAAGGTTGTGTTTAGATGTTCTTTACTTACTAAGGGTTGCTTGGGATACTTATACTAATAATTCTATACCTAATACGTTTAATGTACTTTGTTCACCTGAAGCTTGATTAATCTCAGGTCCTTAATGTATGCCTGATGAGGATAAACAGCTGCACCTGAGAGTGAATATGGCACCTCCTTTCCTTTAAGAGGTTTAAGCACCTATAAAGCTATGATTATCCCAGGGGTGGGTGGGTGTTGGGGAGGGAGGGAAAAGACTTATTAAAAGCTGGCTGCTACACAGTACCCTGTCCTGTGCTTCTAAGGTAATCTGTGACCAATTTCCAGGGGAGAGTCCCACAGCCCTTGCTTGGATTGAGGGAGTCTTGGGATATTCGTTGCTGTTACTAGGCCCTGACTGAGTATTAAATTTAAACTAGAAGCTCTCTGCTGGGTTCTAAATTTAACTAGAAAGCTCTCTGCTGTGTTTTAATTTAAACTGAAAGCTCTTTGCTGCTACTAGGCCCTGACTGATTTAACAAATACACTGGGTTCACAGATTAATCAGCTTTAATCTAAAGAATTCATTTTTCCCCAAGATTTAGAAAAATTCCCAGAGGTGAATACTTACAATTGCAAATCTCTCTCCAGAAGTAGCAGTCCGCTTTTGTAGTCCTACACAACTGAGAATCACAGAAATCTGGTTGAACTATTTATGCCTGTGCTTCTGTATTTCTACTTTTCGATGGCATAAACAACCGATCTACATTTACCCGTTCCATTCCATTCTTTAATTTATAGACCTCTATCATATCCCTCCTCAGTCGTCTCTTTTCTAAGTTGAAGAGCCCCAACATTTTAAGCCTCTCTTCATAGGGGTATCTTTCCATTCCTTTTACCATTTTTGTCGCTGTTCTTTGTACTTTTTCTAACTATATCCTCTTTATGACTTGGCGACCAGAATTGCACACAATATTCAAGGTGCGATTGCACCGTGGAACGATACAGAGATATATTATCCTTTGTTTTATTATCCATTCCTTATGATTCCTAGCAGTCTATTTGCTTTCTTCGCTGCTGCTGTACACTGGACAGAGGTTTTTAACTTATTATCCATGATGATACCTAAATCTTTTTCCTGGGTGGTGGTTTCTAAGGTGGTACCTTGCTTTGTATAACCGCAGTTTGGGTTGTTCTTTCCTAAGTGCATAACTTTCCACTTATCCACATTAAATTTCATCTGCCATTTGGATGTCCAATCTTCCAATTTTTCACAATCCTGTTGCATTTTAACAACTTCGAATAATTTTGTGTCATCTGCAAATTTATATTACATGTCTCAAATTATTCAAAAATATAGGAGTAATAATAAAAATTAAGTTGATATAGGCGCATTTGAGCTCCTTTTGATTATACAAATTATATTTGCTGAGGGATGCATTATATACAGTTAGTAATGAAAAGCATGAAGCAGACAGATATCCCCACAGGAAGCACAAAGCACAAAGACCAAAGCAAGGAAGCAAGGAATCCGGAGAGCAATAGTAGATATATCAATTTTATTCAGACTCAACACGGCTGCACTGACTATAACAGGGGTCAACAGCAAACTAAAAAAAACATTCAGTACTCCAACACTGGCACTGATTCACTGTAGCTGCTTCAGGGAATGTGTTTTCTAGAACAAAAGTAAGACTAAAGTTATTTATTGAAAACGTATCAATCAACCTGCTGCATTGAATGTTGATTAGCGGTTGTACATGAAGAGTGTGAAAGACAAGATTCAGATAAGATCATTCAATTATGCAAATAATAAATTTCACACATCTTAAAAAAAGCACATTGAAAACGACTGGAAAGAATTAATAGAGTAAAATAGAAATTTGAAATTGGTATAAAATTTATGGTAGGATGGAAGGTTTTTTTCTGACCTGTGATGTTACATGGTTAAGCCAAAATACTGGTGACTGATTACTGAGATCTTTTTCCTTCCTACTAATTTATAGTGAATACTACATACAGTATTATATTCATTAACATATTCTGTTGTAGTGGGATGATTTTCTGGGTTATGTTGCTTTGGAGATATCTCAGGTACTTGTGAACTGGATTGGCCATTATTCGGCTTGACGGACCTTTGGTCTGACCCAGTATGTTCCATGTTATCTTCTGTTCTGCTTATTGCAAAATCCAGGTCCATATCCGGCAGCACACCCCATGCTCTTCAATTCTTATCCAATTTTCTTTTGGATGTAGCAAAAGAGCCTCCAACCTTATATTCCTAATGATAATTTTCAGCAGCTGTATTTTAGTTAAAAGAACACCAGGAATATTTAAAAATGCAAGCTTTCAAAACCACTAAGGTCCATTCCTCAAGTAATAATTCCAGCTTCCAACCTGCAGGGTCCTAGTGAGCATTGTGGCCTGTGCTGATTTCCTCCCACCTGTTCTCCATTTTGGCGTGTGCTAATACAGTGTATACTCTGCTTTCAGGCACTTTAATTATTCTCGTTACCTCTGATTCTTGCACTTATTAATTTGCTGCTCACAACGACTTCTACTTGAACTTATGAATTTAAATTCTACTTAGCCCTGTCCATGGAGCATTTGTACTGACTGAAGGAAGTGTCGCCTGGACATCTCATTCGGCCTGCCCGTCTGTTCTCCCTCTGGATGGTGTGAACATCATTAAATGCCAAAGAGAAGGCAGAAAGGACTAGGTCTCTCGTTTTCAGAACTTCGCAGGAATGGGCAGCAGAAACTCAGGGTAGCTTTAGTGTTACCTGCTTATAAGCACTGCCTGAAGGGACGTTTTCCTGGGTCAGACAAGAGTTCCATCCTGAAATGGATTCAGTCAAAGTGTACTTTCTAGAAAGGGCTATATCTCCTTCTGTTCTTCTCTATAGGGATTCCCCAACTCCTCCTGTACCTTCCAAGGCTGCGCCTCTATAGAAAGACCCACTTCTTTAATATCCCCCAGGGCTATACCTCTCTAGAGGAACTCTTCTTCACCTACACCTTCCAGGGCTCTGCTTCTCTAATTTACACTGAGAGTTTCTAGCTATGGTTATGGTTATATGACATTCTTTCAGGTCTTATTGGTTGTAATTCACTTCCACTGTGTCACATTCTGTTCTGGAGCCAGAAGTGTTTCTGTACTGTCATAGCAGAGACCAGCTGGTGACCAGTAGGAGACAAGAGCTTCCCTCCTGGATTAGCACCTGTCCATAGGAGCTGGGATTTCACCGTCTGGGTCTGAGGGTCTCCCTGGAGCCTGGCACATGTTTCTGAAGGAGTGGGCAGTGCTGACATTGGCCCAGAGAGAGACTCCACCTGCTTCAGATAATCTCACAGAGCCACCTCGGCATTAACGGGCCTTGCTGTCTTGTTACATGCCTTAATTAGTGTTTGCGGAGCAAATAGATCAGGCTGAGACCTTGGTCACATTTTCCAAGAGGGGGGGGAGGCAAATTACATACAGAAACAAAAATAACCTTGTCTGGGGTGTGAGAGACCTCAAAGATGCTTAGCTGTGAGCAAAAACCTTCCACTTTGCTCTCTCTGCTGGCCAAACCCTTACCAGTTCCTCTTTGACCTACTGTTAACCATTCCCCGACCAAAATTCAGCAGAAGGGAATACTAAAGGGCAGATGTTAACGACTGTACAAACATCTCCCAGCTCTTTTTCATACATCCTTTAATAGACATATTTATGCTTATGCAAGTATTTTTCTGTCAGCCGGCTTTTTTGTGCCTTGGGCATAACTCACATAGGACCAGTACAAGGGTATTAGGCCCCCTAAGTGAAAGTTCAGCCTTGCGCCATGTCGCAATTAGTTTTTAGACCCCTAAAGCCCCCACCCCAAGATTTTTATTATTAAACTCAATTGTAATCATCTCTCCCAGAATGGCCCTATAAAAATGTATATTTGGACATCACACTTTTAGATATTAAACTTTGTTTGTACATATCTACACATTATGAGGGCAATTTCACAAAGCCACAAGAGTAAATGAACTATCTACATACTGCCCATTTTTCCTGCAGATGCAAGTATGCCCTGATGACTTGGAGTTTGTGTGGCTGCCGGGACCCATTGCTTTACTTTGCTGTCCCCCCAGAAGCTGCTGAACTATTTTTTTGGATTTAGGGGCCGATATTCAGAGCCCTTAACCAGACAGCCAGCACTTATTTGGATAGCGCCACTCCATCTGGATATCTGGCGCAATTGCTATCTGAAAACTGCTGCTCAGTTTCCCAATAATAATTAAGCGCCATGGCTGACCGCTGCAGCATTTCAGTATCGGACCTTTTGAAAAGCAGGCCCTTAGATTTTGCTCACACCTTTTCAGTAGTAGTTGAAGACAATTCACATTCAAATACGGTCGGTATTTCCCTGACCCCAGAAAGCTTACTATCTAAAACCTGAGAAAATGGAGGGTTAAGCAACTTATTTTTATAAAACAAACCACACAAATGCTTACTGGTGAACTTATCAAAATCAATAAACAACTTGTGAATCTCTCATCAAAATTATTTTATATAACTTAGTTCAAAAAGCAGTTTTTATCTTCTTACTTCTATAAATCCAAAATGTCCCTACTAGTTTTCTGTATTAACATTTCTTTTTTCTGATTATTCTAATCTCGGTAATCCCAAAAACACTTCGGGAGGTGTTTACTAAAGTGCACTAATGGTTAGCGCAGGGGTTTATGAGGTGCTAAGTGGACAGTGGTAATCGTTTCCAGCTGCTAATACAACCAGCGTGGTAAAAATCCCCCCTCTAAGCGCTGAGTGAGCAATTTGACAGTGACTGGGCAGCTTACGGGCAGAGAGTGTGCAGGTTACGGGCAGAGAGTGAGCAGGTTACGGGCAGAGAATGGGCAGGTTATGGGAAGAGACTGGGCAGGTTACGGGCAAAGAGTGGGCAGGTTAGGGGCAGAGAGTGAGCAGGTTACGGGCAGAGAGTGGGCAGGTTACGGGCAGAGAGTGAGCAGGTTACGGGCAGAGACTGGGCAGGTTACGGGCAGAGACTGAGCAGGTTACGGGCAGAGAGTGAGCAGGTTACGGGCAGAGACTGGGCAGGTTACAGGCAGAGAATGGGCAGGTTACGGGCAGAGAATGGGCAGGTTATGGGCAGAGAGTGAGCAGGTTATGGGCAGAGACTGGGCAGGTTACGGGCAGAGACTGGGCAGGTTATGGGCAGAGAGTGAGCAGGATATGGGCAGAGATTGGGCAGGTTACGGGCAGAGACTGGGCAGGTTACGGGCAGAGACTGGGCAGGTTACGGGCAGAGAGTGAGCAGGTTACGGGCAGAGACTGAGAATGGGCAGGTTACGGGCAGAGACTGGACAGCTTACGGGCAGAGACTGAGCAGGTTACAAGCAGAGAATGGGCAGGTTACGGGCAGAGACTGGGCAGGTTACGGGCAGAGAGTGAGCTGGTTAAGGGCAGAGACTGAGAATGGGCAGGTTACGGGCAGAGGGTGAGCAGGTTACGGGCAGAGAGTGGGCAGGTTACGGGCAGAGAGTGAGCAGGATACGGGCAGAGACTGGGCAGGTTACGGGCAGAGAGTGAGCAGGTTACGGGCAGAGACTGGGCAGGTTACGGGCAGAGACTGAGCAGTTTATGGGCAGAGACTGGGCAGGTTACGGGCAGAGAGTGGGCAGGTTACAGGCAGAGAGTGAGCAGGTTACGGGCAGAGAGTGGGCAGGTTACGGGCAGAGAATGGGCAGGTTGCGGGCAGAGAGTGAGCAGGTTACGGGCAGAGAATGGGCAGGTTACGGGTAGAGAGTGAGAATGGGCAGGTTACGGGCAGAGAGTGGGCAGGTTACGGGTAGATGTTGCGCATTGGCTGCGCACTGTGATTAGCATGGGAGGTAATTAATGCATGCTGCAGTTCGTGCAGGAGCGCTTATGCCTCTTCAGTGGATGGCGGTAAGTACACGCGCATTAACGGTGATTGCCATTTTAAAGTGGGATTTCAGGAGGGATGTCTAGTAAGACTCTGTAACGTCCAGAGCAGAACGTCCAAAAATCGGGGGAGTAGCAGCACTGAAGGGCAGCACATAGCAGTGACTTCTGGAATAGTTCAGACTCCACCCTGAATATTGAACATCCCCGTAACCGGTTATGGAGACAGGCCCCGTGCAGCTTGCAAGGTCGGGCACGTGCACTGATATAGGCCATTTCACAAATGTGGAGTCCTCCGTTTGCACGTTCTCAGAACCAGATACTTGAAAGTATTGTAGAAGTGTGGGGGCAGGGGGGGGGTGACTATGCTATAAGACTTGCATGTCTTGATCTGCCATTTCAGATATGCAGATGGCGGTGGGCCTGTAATATGTCTGGCACTCAGGTTTCCTCGGGCAGGTGATGTAAGTGCATCTTGTGCTCCCCCCGGGAGCTCACATCTATGAAACAAGCCCTTTCTTCACCTTATTTGCGGTCTGGAGCAGGTATAGGCATGGGGGCCAGATGTGCTTGTGCTATTCCGAAACTGCACTGCAATGTGCATCTCCCTTGCTGCACCCAGGCCACGTCTCCACCCCCCCCCCCCCCATGCTATATGGACATTCTCAAGCTGGGGATGTCTACATACCCAGTTTCTAAAATGGCTCTGGGACGTCTCTGTGCTTTGTACATCTAAGTGCCCATTTTCAAATGTCCAACTCATGAATAGGGCTTCTAAAATACCCTCCTTAGAGTGCTGGGGTATTTCTCAGCATGCTAGATTTTGGAAAATATTCTGGGAATACCCCCAACAATTAACATGGGCCTGTTTCCCTTCCTGTAATAAATTTTGCCTCTTAAGTGCGCTCCCTTAGCGTACTTTAGTCAACATGCCCCTTTGAGCTCACCACCAATTGTGAGCACTAACATAGTTCTACTCTCCTTCAACTACTTAGATGCTTTCTCTTTGTAATATTCCTCCAGTACCTAAGCAGCAGAGTCAACCTGGCCACCATTTTACCTAAGCTGCATCAGAACTCTCACTACAGTGGTTCTGTGAAAAAGAAAACATTATGGAGTAGTCTGTTACCCAAAATAACAATTATTTTCAGAACCAGTTACTTCTTCATTTGATGAACACTGTTTGCAAAACACTATTAAGAACCGCATCATTTAAACAACACCTTCTTTGCATATTAGCCAATCATCTCTTTCTTAGTTCTCCCAAAGAGAGGCAAAGAGAAGATTTGAATAAAAGTTTGCCATGGAAGCAAAAATGCATAAAAAAAACGTTTTCAAGTACATTCATAGCAAAAAACCTGTGAGAGAGTCAGTTGGACAATTGGATGATAGACGGGTAAAAGGGCCGTTAAGGGAGGACAAGTCTATAGCAGAGAGACTGAATGAATTTTTGCTTTGATCTTTACTAAAGAAGATGTAGGGAAGTTACCCATCAATGAAATGGTGATGTATCGGAAGAATTGAAAGAAATATTGATAAACTGGGAAGATGTATCACAACTATTTGATAAACTGAAGAGTAGCAAATCACCTGGACTGGGTTTTATACATCCAAGGGTGTAGAAAAAAATGAAATATGAGATTGCAGACCTACTATTAATAATCTGTGAACCATAATTAAAAACATCTGTAGTACCCAAAGATTGAAGAATAGCCAATGTAACGCCAATTTTTAAAAAGGGTTCCAGGGGTGATCCAGGAAACTATAAACTGGTAAACCTGATGTCAGTACTGGGAAAAATGGTAAAAACCATTATAAAGAATAAAATTACTGAACATGCAGATAGCCATGGTTTAATGGGAGAAAGCCAACATAGATTTAGCCAAGGAAAGTCTTGTTTTACTAATCTGTTATATTTTTGAAGGTGTGAATAAACTGGTAGATAAAGGTGAGTTGGTTAATATAATGTATCTGGATTTTCAGAAAGCCTTTGACAAGATCCCTCATGAGAGAATCCTGTTGAAGTTAAAAAGTCATGGGACAGGAGGCAGTTTGCTATTGTAGTCAGGAACTGGTTAAAAGATAGAAAGCATAGAGTAGGACTAAATAGCCAATTTTCTCAATGGAGAAAGGTGAATAGTGGAGTACCCCAGGAATTTGTGCTGGGTCCACTCCTTTCTAGCATATTCATAAATGACTTAGATATAGGAATAACAAGTGAGATAATCAAATTTGCAGATGACACAATTATTCAAAGTTGTTAAAACACAAGAGAATTGTGAAAAATTGCAAAAAACCTTGATAAATTGAAAGACTGGACATTCATATAGCAGATGAAATTTAATGTGGTCAAGGGCAAAGTTATGTGCTTAGGAAAGAACAACCCAAACTACAGTTACACGATGCAAGGTTCCACATGACAAACCACCACCCAGAAAAATTATTTAGGTGTCATCATGGATGACGTTGAAACTCTTCATACATGAAACCCTCTACTCAGTGTGCAGCAACAGCAGCCAAGAAAGCAAATAGAATGCTAGGAATCATAAGGAAAGGAATGGAGAACAAAACCAAGGATATTATAATGCCTCTGTATCATTCCATGGGGCAGCCGCACCTTGAATATTGTGTGCAATTCTGGTCTCCATATCTTAAAATGGATATGGCAGAATTAGAAAAAGTATAGAGAAGAGCCTCCAAACTGGTAAAGGGGATGGAAGGATACTCCTAAGAGGAAAGGCTTAAAAGGTTAGGGCGCTTCAACCTGGAAAAGAGATGGCTGAAGGTAGATATGATAGAGGTCTATAAATGAATGGAGTGGAACGGGTAAACATAGATCGGTTGTTTACACCATCAAAAAGTAGAAAGACTAAGGGACACTCAATGAAACTACAATGTAACCTATTTAAAACTAATTAGAGAAACTATTGTTTCACTCAACGCATAATCAAACTCTGGAATTCGTTACCGGAGAATGTAGTCAAAGCTGTTAGTTTAATTGGGTTTAAAAAAGGTTTGGACCAGTTCCTGGAGGAAAGGTCCATAAACCATTTTTAAAGGGGACCGGGGAAATCCACTGCTTGCCCCAGGATAAGCATTGTGGAACCTATGTGTCTTTTTGGGAACCTGTCATTTAATTTCTTCCCTAATTAAGCAATAATGTATGGCATCCCAACACAGCTGAGTTTCAGCAAAATCACCTCAAATATGTGATAAGCACAAAAACAAAATAAATATAATATCAAACATATAATACAATGGGGATTATTTTTGAAACCCTCTTCATAATTTGCACCTGTATAATCAAGCATACGCATGTGTGAACCACATCCACGTGTAAATGCCCTTAGTACATGGAAGCTTCAATGGGGTGTGTTGGTGGAATGGTCTGGGTGGGACAAAGCTCTACTATGACGCATGATGACCCACCAAGAAACCACTCCCACTCTTACCTACCCCTCACAGCATACTTAACCATCTACGCACCACCAACCTTGATCCCGTGACCCCCCCTCCCCAAGATACCCTATTAGCCATGAAATGTAGGAGTACTCCCCACTATCCTGTTAATAAATTGTACACCATTTTGACTGGTAGAAAAACGTATTCCTAATCCAGTTAAATACATAAAAAAAATAAATACATGTGCATTCCTCAGCCCAGACTTTTCCATATAGGTTCTTAAGAAGTGTGCACTTCTGCCAGAGGGGTATTCTCTTTATTTCCCCCTAGTTATGTCCACCTTCAAACTGAAATGAGTTCAAGATATTGTCCTTTGTAGTTAAAAAGCAGCAGCTACACATCTTCAGTTTTGAGAAAAAGACTCACGCGCACATGTTAAGTGCTGACATTTACATATGTAAGTTGTGAAATGTCAACGGTTGATGAGTTTTTTCATTGACATTTCCTGCATGTAAATTAGTGAAATGGTGTCTCCCGCTGTACTACTGCTACAACTAATCATTTGTACAGCGTTACAAGGCGTACACAGCACTGTACATATAGATATAAGACACAGTCCCTGCTCATCAGAGTTTACAAGACAAAACACATGGAGGTCAATTCTGACTGGGGCATGTCCGGGCTGTCCGGACGTCCAAAATCTGGACAGGCCGGATTTGCACCCAATTCTGCAACCACGAGAGCCATATGTTGCAGAATCAGGGCACTTGGATGGGCCGGACGGACCCCGATTCTGAGGCCTTGAACATGCAGCAACCTCCCCGGCCATCCCTCCCTGTGCTCCTGCTGGAGCCCCAGTGCCATAGTGTCCCATCGCCATGGCACCAGGACACCCACAGAAGCACAGACACACCGACTCCGATCCCGCACTTCTTTCCCACCGGCCGGCCCTTATCCAGGGCCAGGATCGGGGGACAGGGCCGTACCTCTGTTCCCTCTGTGACTTCAAGGGGTCTGCACTGTGCGATTGCTGTCCTACGCAGGACATATTCCACCTCTGAGGTGGAATAAGTCCCCCGACCATCTTCCCGACGCTGGACATACAGGGCCGTATGTCTGGGTGCATCTGCCCACCCTTACTCTGCCCACTCCAAGCCCTGATGCCGCCCCCTACTGCCCCATCCAGAGCTCCATGCCAGACATCCATCCCCGCTATTCACGGTTCTGGATGACCCCCATAATGAAAATTGGGACTACAGTATGGTAAGATACACATAGGTAGTGGACAAGAGAGCGAGGAGCATCAGGATCCAAAAGCAGCTTCAAAGAGGTGGGTCTTCAGCCTGGACTTGAATAGAGATAGAGAAGGGATTTGACGCACAGACTCAGATAGTTTGTTCCAGGCATATGGAGCAGGGAGATGGAATGAACAAAGTCTGGAGTTGGCAGTGCCAGAGAAGGGCACAGATAAAAGGGATCTGCCAGAGGAGCGGAACTCCCGAGGAGAGGTGTAGAGTGAAATAAGAGGAAAGGTAGCAAGGAGCCAAAGAATGAATGCACTTATAAGTCAATAGGAGAAGTGCAGAAACTGATAGGGAGCCAGTGAAGTGACTTGAGAAGAGGGCTTACATGAGAATAGCGGCACGGGCAGAAGATAAACTGTACAGCTGAGTTTGAACCGGTTGAAGGGGGAGAAAGATGATTCAGAGGGAGACCAGCGAGGAGCAGGTTACAACAGTCAAGGCGGGAGATGATTAGTGAGTGGATAAAGATCTTAGTATTGTGAGTAGAGAGGACAGCATGAATTTTGCTGATATTATAGAGAAAGAAGTGGCAGGTTTTAGCCTTCTGTTGGATGTGTGCAGAGAAAGAGAGAGTAGAGTCAAAGATGACCTCAAGGTTGTGCGCTGAGGAAACAGGGAGGAGTGTAGTGTCAGCCACAGAAATAGAGAAGGGAGGAGGGGGGAAGAGGATTGAGGGGGAAAGATAAGGAGCTCAATTTTGGCCATGTTCAATTTCAGACGGAGGTGAGGCATCCAGGCAGCAATGTCAGATAAGCAGGCAGAGATCTGGGACTGGATTGCTGGAGAGATTTCAGGCACAGGAAGGTAGATCTGAGAGTCATCAGCATAAAGTTGGTAGTGAAAACCATGGGAGGAAATAAGTGCACCAAGGGACTGAGTGTAGAGAGAGAAAAGCAGAGGTCCCAAGACAGAGACATGAGGTAACCAACTGAAAGCGGGATGGCAGTAAAGGAGAATCCACCAGAGCATATACTAGAAGTGTGGTGGGAGAGTTGATAAGAAAACCAGGACAGAACAGAGCCCCCAAATCCAAGTGAGGACACGTTATCGAGGAGAAGGTGGTGATCAACCTTATCAAAGGCAGAAGAAAGGTCAAGAAGGATGAGGATCGAGTAAAGGCCCTTGGATTTGGTAAGGAACAAGTCACTGGAGACTTTGGCAAGAGCCAAACACAAGCTCACTCAAATAGCAACAATCCCGTTATTAACACGTAACCTATGCTAACCCAGTAACACTTCATACCTCTCTCTCATACTAAAAAGGTTCTTCTCATGTAATATGCCGTCCATATGTAAATAGTTCAATGACTATTATTCATTGTAAATAATTATCCTGATTACCCAAGTTTTTTGTTCCTGTTCCATGTAAAAAAACAGATAATATGTATCTTATCTGATGTTTTCTTGTTATATGTAAACCGCGCTGATTATAAATAGTGCGGTATATAAAAGATGTTAAATAAATAAATAAAATTTTTGTGGAATGTAGAGGACAAAAACCAGACTGCAGTGGATCCAGAAGGGCTCGAGAGGAAAGAAAGTCAAGAAAGTCAATTTGGAGGAGAGATTTGCAGTTTCCTCCGCAGTGATTTCAGAAAAGGAAGAGAGGATGACAGAAGGTGAGGGAAGAATTTGGGATTGAAGAGGAGGAGGGGAAGAATTCAAGGCTAATCTTTTGGATTTTGTCATACAAATAGCAGAAAGTGAAAGAGGGATTGGGGGAGGAAGGACCTTGAGGAGAGAGTTAAGCATAGCAAAGAGAAGGTGAGGGTCAGAGGCATGAGAGATAGTCAGATGGCCATAGTACTCTTGCTTGGCAAGTGCTATGGCTTACTGAAAAGAGGTTAGCATGAATTTGAAATGTAGGTAGTCAGCAAGGGTACTTGATTTAAGCAAAAGGCACTCATATTAGCAGACACATGAACGTAGGTAGTGAGTTGTTGAGGATAGCTAGGATTGAGGTACGGTACACCTCACAAGGCCTGGAATGGGAGGAGCCAGTGCATCCAGAACAGAGGAGAGTATAGTGTTATCGGAAGATACTGCCTAATCAACGGCCTCAGATGACATAGTGGAGGAAAGAGGTGATAAGGCGGCAGTGGAAAGAGCTGAAGGGTTGATAGTGAGAAGATTCCTAAATATGTTGGTGGAGATCGGGCGAGGCCAGGACGGGGGTGGCTAAGGGTGAAGGTTAACAGGTGATGGTCAGATAAGGGAAGAACTGAGGTGGAGATGTCTGAGAGAGAGCAGTTGGAGAAGAAGACGAGGTTAAGGCAGTGGCCGTGCTTGTGAGTAGGAGCTGGAGGTTGAATGAGGTGGTTAGGGAAAGGAGCTTTGAGGCATAAGGGTCAGAAGGTCATCAACATGGATGTTAAAATCCCCAAGAATAAGGGACGGGGACAATGCATCCAGAAAGGAGGTGAGCCAGTATTCAAAGTCTGTGAGTAAAACACCTACTTTACTATTCTACCCATTGTTATAATGTACTTTCACTTAATGTTCACTGTAAACCGCCTTGACCCAGTGAAAGGTGGTATATAAATACAGCTAAATAAATAAATAGAGGTGGACTTCTTGGGGGGTCAATGAATGACAGCTACCTGGAGAGGTAGTGGAGTAAATAGGTGGATGGCAGATGGTGTGGACTTCAAAGGAAGCAAAGAAATTAGACAGAAGCAGGAGGTGCTGAAATTGGCAGGACTTAGAGAGTAGAAACCCAACACCACCACCATGACCAGTAGGCTGAGTGTATGGGAAATTAGGCAGCCTCCATGACAGAGGGCAGCAACTGAAGCAGAGTCTTCAGGGAGAAGCCAAGTTTCAGTAAAACCAGGAGATGCAGAGTATTAGAGATAAAGGGCCCAATATTTGAAAGGCATTTACCTGGTTTGCAGCAATGTAAACCTTGGATATTCAGTGGCGCTCCCCTACACGCCTTCATGCTAACCACTTAGCATTAGTACATGTTGTGGGCGTTCCAGGACGTGTCGTGGGCGGCAACAGAGGCTAACCGGATAGCGGCGATATTGCACCACTCCCCAGTTAGCTTCTACGCTGCAAAAGCTGGCCTATCTTTACCCTTATAAGTTAACCAGGCAGCGGTACATTATCATCGCTACTTGGTTAGCCTCTGCGGTTTCCGGGCATATGCAGCGACCCCAGATATTCAATGCCGAG
This sequence comes from Ichthyophis bannanicus, assembly GCA_033557465.1. Lineage (NCBI taxonomy): Eukaryota > Metazoa > Chordata > Amphibia > Gymnophiona > Ichthyophiidae > Ichthyophis > Ichthyophis bannanicus. The sequence goes on along the minus strand of CM066042.1, from coordinate 42,896,930 downwards.
GCTGTATATGACCCCAGCATTGAATATCCAGGGTTAGAGGATGGTGGTGACAGCTAGGTGCTGTACTCGCACCTAGTCATCCTAACTCAACATCAGGCCCAAAGAGGTCATAAATGAAGGTAAGTTTATTGGAAATAGAATGTGCATTCCACAAGGCACAAGAAAAAGGGAGAGAAGAGGGAGAATGGAGAGGGATATGAACTACATCGATTAGAAAGGTTACGCGTTGATCTGCCTTAGGAGTGTGAAAAAGTCTAAGGGGGGGGGGGCAGGGTTGGGTTTGACATCTCCAGATGAGAGAAGGAGAAGTAGAGAATGGGGGAGAGAGGAGGAGGCACGATGGAAGTGAGGGTGAGGTTCCTTCAGTGAGAGTGGAAATGACTGAATGAGAGGAAGAAAATGGTGAAGCTCAAGAGCAGATGATAATGAAGAAGACAAAAGGGCAGAGGAGGTGGGGACAGTAAGGAGGGGTAATGAGAAGCAGGACCATGGAATTATTGGAATGAGGGGACAAGATTAGGGAGAGTTAACATCAAGAACACAAAGTGCTGTGGAGCCATAGGAGAGGGAGAAGAGAGAATGCAGATCAGAGGAGATACAGGTAGTGAGGGAGGAGAAAGAACAATATATAAATAAATAACAAGCTAAATTCTAAACAGGCCCAAGAAGTTGCCTGAATAGAGCATCAATCCACATGCGCTCCTGCACTTCCTTCTACTGTAGGTATTTTGGAAACAGCTGTACACTTAGCAGAGCATTTTCTAGAATACCATATGAACTGAGTATGTCCTGACCATGATGTCTCAATTCCAAGCTCCACATACTATCTAAAATATGCTTTCAAATGTTTTTAGAAAACCTAAACCAGTCTTAAATGCATGCAATACATACTTAAAAATATTTTTTAAATATATAATTGATATCATGATAAATATACACTCCACAAACATCTGTAGTCGTCATTTATAAAACTAAATGGATCATAGAAACATAGAAACATGATGACATCATGAACAAGTCGAAAAGTATACACTTGCGGTGTGACACAATGGCACATTTCTCCCATTCACAAAATCAGGCACATCAGGGTGCATGTCTGTGTAATGGGAGGTGTCGGGGGGTTCATCTGTCTGCATTCATTATGGAGGTGTCATAGTGATACGAGCATGTGTCTGTGTCATGAAGCTATTGAGGGGGAGTGTCCTTGGGTAGATTTGGGGGATATGTGTGTGTGTGTTTGTGTGATGAGTGGGTATTGGGGAGTATGTATGTGTGTCATGGGGGGAGAGTATTGAGGGGGTGCCACACCCATCACTCAGTCAGTCTATCCTTCTACAAATCTTCAACTACATCCATCCTAAACCTTCTCAAATAAGCAGGTTTTCAGCTTTTTCTAAAACATCAGATAATTTCCGCTATTGGCATCAGATTCCACATACTTTAACTGAAAAAGCTCTATCTCACCAATTCTTCCTCCTCACCTCCTTCACCATAAAGCTTTCTGTGAAGATCATAGGGCCCTAACCTGTTGGTACCAACAACTCTGTTTGTCAAATAAACTGGACCATCACCTCTCAGAGGTCGATGTGACAAAGTCAAATATTTAAACTGTATTTATAACTTCAGAAGAAGCCAATGTAGCATTTGCAACAAAGGCTCACCACTTTTTTTTTTATACCGCGCTCTTTAGAATCAGTGCGGTTTACATGTATATTAACAGGTACTTTTTATTCCCTTGTCCCCGAAGGGCTCACAATCTAAGTGTACCTGAGGCAATAGAGGGTTAAGTGGACTCTTAGGACACTGCCGCCATGTTCTGAATTATATATAGATGATGAATCATCCTTCTAGATAAACCAATATAGAGACTATTATTAGTCTAAGGATGGGATAGTTTAAGCTCGAACCACTATAAATATCTCCTGTTCCAGAAAGGTTTAGATTTCCTCGGTCCTTTTCATTTCAAAAAGTTACTCTGCACTGCTAAAGAAATCTGCGACTTCAAATCCACCAAATCAACAAAGACTACTCTAGATCCCTCACTTTTTCTATTTCCTTTGCTTCATCCTCTTCACCTTCCATTTCTGTGGAGGAAGTGCTTATTTTGCTCTTGAAATCCACATCACCTCCATTTGTATCTTTATTTAGGAATAGATTACTATTCTCTATTCACTTCCTCCAAGTGGCCCCAAGGTTGTTGGGGCCACGTGGCAATAGTGATCATAGCATGATCGCCTTTGATTTAATTAGTGGCGGAGGGATAGTAAGGAAATCCACAGTACTACCTTTTAACTTTCGAAAGGGAGACTATGATAAAATGAGGAAAACAGTTAAGAAAAAACTAAAAGGAGCAGTTGCAAAGGTTAAAGACGTACATCAGGCTTGGCTGTTGTTGAAAAATACTATCTTGGAAGCCCAGACCAGCTGTATTCCACGCTTTAAGAAAAGTGGAAGGAAGTCCAAAAAACTGCCAGCATGGTTTAAAGGTGAGGTCAGAGAGTCTGTTGTTGCCAAAAAAGCATCTTTCAGGAAATGGAAAAAAGAGCCAAACGACGAAACCTGGAAACAGAACAAGCACTGGCAAGTCAAATGCAAGGCATTGATAAGGCAGGCAAAGGGAGAATTTCAGAAGAAGCTTGCTGCGGAAGCAAAAACGCGAAGTAAAGACCTTTTCAAGTACATTCGTAGCAAAAAACCTGTGAGAGAGTCAGTTGGTCCATTAGATGATAAAGGGGTTAAAGGAGCACTAAGAGGTGACAAGGCGATAGCGGAGAGACTGAATGAATTCTTTGCTTCAGTCTTTACTGAGGAAGATGTAGGGATGTTACCCATGACTGAAGTGGTATTTAAAGGTGCGGAAGAATTGAAGGAAATATCGATACATCGGGAAGATGTATTACAACTATTAGATAAGCTGAAGAGTAGCAAATCACCTGGGCCGGATGGTATACATCCAAGGGTGTTGAAAGAACTGAAATACGAGATTGCAGACCTGCTATTAGTAATCTGTGAACTATCATTAACATCATCTCTAATACCTGAAGATTGGAGGATCGCCAATGTAACACCAATTTTTAAAAAGGGTTCCAGGGGTGATCCGGGAAACTACAGACCGGTGAGCCTGACATCAGTATCGGGGAAAAATGGTAGAAACCATCATAAAGAATAAAATTACTCAGCATGTAGATAGTCATGACCTAATGGGAGACAGCCAACATGGCTTTAGATAAGGAAGATCTCGTCTTACTAATCTGTTATGTTTTTTTGAAGGAGTGAATAATCAGGTGGACAAAGGTGAGTCGGTTGATATTGTGTATCTGGACTTTCAGAAAGCCTTTGATAAGGTCCCTCATGAGAGACTTTTGGCAAAACTAAAGAGTCATGGGATAGGAGGCAGTGTACTATTGTGGATCAGGAACTGGTTAAAAGATAGAAAGCAGAGGGTAGGGCTAAAAGGCCAATTTTCCCAATGGAGAAAGGTGAATAATGGTGTACCCCAGGGATCTGTGCTGGGTCCGCTGCTTTTTGACATATTCATAAATGACCTGGAAAGTGGAATAACGAGTGAGGTTATCAAATTTGCAGATGACACAAAACTATTTAAAGTTGTTAAAACCCAAGAGGATTGTGGAAAATTGCAAGAGGATCTTGATAAATTGGAAGACTGGGCATCAAAATGGCAGATGAAATTTAATGTGGACAAGTGCAAAGTTATGCACCTAGGGAAGAACAACCCAAACTATGGTTACACGATGCAAGGTTCCACATTAGGAACCACCACCCAGGAAAAAGATTTAGGAGTCATTGTGGATACCATGTTAAAACCCTCGGCCCAGTGTGCAGCGGCGGCCAAGAGAGCAAATAGAATGCTAGGTATGATAAGGAAAGGAATGGAAAATAAAACAAAAGATATTATAATGTTATAAAGATATTATATTATTATTAAGAAGGGACCCAGGATAGCAATGCTTGAACCAATACAAGCATTGTGGAACCTGTGTCCCTTGGGGAAATTGCTAGGTACATATGACCTAAATTGGCCACTGTTGGAAACAGAATACTGGGCTTGATGGACCTTGGTCTGACCCAGTATGGCATATCTTATGTTCTTATGTTCACATTACCAACCTTTTGAATTTCAAATTGATCTTCCTCCCTCCCTCTTCTCCTGGACATCACGTCCTACTTTATATAGATAGCTGTTCATACCTAATGATAAGGATCCCCAATGGATGTTAAAAAAAAACTTTAAAAATTAGGGAAGAAAGAGAAGATCCTTATGGGATCTCACCTTTCATCACATAAGGAGAGGACAACATACACCTCACTTCACTGAGCAATAATTCCCTGTTAGAAATGATGTACTGGCTTGGGTACCAAGAGACCAGGGTTCGATTCCCACTAGCACTCCTTCTGGCTTTGGGCAAGTTACTTAACCCTCCATTGCCTTAGAAAAATCCAAGTTATCAATGTCCCTGTTCAATGTACATTGCTAAGTTTAAGTGACAATGTAAACCGCTTTGACTGAAATGATAAAGCAGAATAAAAAACCTAGGGCCTGATATTGAATTGGGCAGGCTATGTGCTGCTACAGCGTATAGCCCTGCCCACTGACCCTTAACCCCAATATTCAATGCTGCAGTGATGGCATTGAATTTCCAAGGTTGCCGCACATGTCCTGGAGCCGCCAAAACGAAACGGGTAACGATGATATTGCACCGCTACCTGGTGAGCTTCTGTGGGTAAAACTAGGCCAACCTTTGCTGCGTCTAGTTTTACCTGCCAATCGCTAACCAGGTAGCAATGAAATATTGCCACTACCCGGTTAGCAGCAGTTTCCAGAATGCCCCCAACATGCCCCGATGCTAACCGCAAAGCATTGGGGCGTGTAGCAGGGTTAGAAGGGGATATTCAATGGCAGTAAGCGTGTAAACCATGTAAATGCCTTTGAATATCGGGCCCCTAATAAATAAATAAATAGTACTATTCACACCAATGCAAGAACAATCATGATGCACCAGATCAAAGGCACTTGTCATGGCTAACAAAATTAGGCATACCAAGTGCCAAGAATCTTGTAACATCGTCCTGAAGCACAGGCGAAACTGTTTCCATACTGTGTCCCTGTCTGAAACCAGCTTGGGACCAATCTAAGTCCCCAGCTGAATCTAAGAACCTTTACAATGTACACTAGTTTTTCTATCACCTTAGCTACAAATGGGATTTTAGAAATTGGGTGATAACTTGCCCTCACCATAGGATCGAAGGACTCATTTCTTAGCAAGCGTTCAATCCCAGATCATTCCATTTGCCATGGAAGAGACCCTTCCTCCAAAGACAATTTTACAGTCCTAACCAGTCCATCCTAACATTTGAATCGAATGTCACCAAAGCTGAAGGACAAGGGCCAGAGGGCATTCTAGACCAGCAGGATGTTTAACACTTTACACTAATATCTTCAAATTTGCTAAAATAGGAGTAGCCTAATGATTAGAGCAGTGGGCTGGCAACCAGGGTTCAAATCCTACTGCTGCTCCTTGGGTTTTGGGCCTCCATTGCCTCAAGTACAAACTTAGTTGGAAGCCCTCAGGGATAGGAAATTACCTACATTTTCCATAGGTTTGCAGCTGTGTACTCATGTTGTGGGTGATCTCATCTGGACATCCAAGATGAGTGCTTCTTTTCTTTTCTTTCTTTTTTTGAGTTTTTTAAGTTTATGAGGTCAGGTGCATAAGATGAATGCATGGCGTACTTCCATGCTGTAAGCCTCGGAATGCTTTGTAACAGCGTGATCGGCTTCCTGTTTGGCTGAACGTAAGAAAGCCTTTCCAGGTGTTATATTTTGGTGCTGTTTTGATCATGGGATCATGTATAACATCTATGGATTCTTGGATGATTCTGTTTTTCTCATACTTTAGATTTATTGGCTGGGCAGCCATCCCACTCCCTGAGGAAGCCTAACCGGCAAAACACCCAGTCTCGGGCCTGAGGCGTTCTAAACTCTGTAAGCTAAGTATATTTTTTATTTATTTTTTGCTATTGCAAACATGCTTTGAATATATATTTTCCCAGCACATCACCAAAACAATTCACTGAGAGCTTTTTCAGACCATTGAAGTAAGGGTTAACACCAAATACTGTTGGATTGGGCAACCCCCCCCCCTCTTTTGAGTCTCGTTTTATTGACTCAGGGGTCCACTGAGGTCTTTTCCTCTCAGCATATATGCTATAGATGTTATTTCAAATATGCTTATTAAGGTTTCAAGCTTTGTCTAAGTAAGGCCAAAGATCGCATAGCCACAGCCATCTTCCCAACTCAGTAGAACTGGTGCTGCATTTATCAGTGACAGCAGCCATGCTCCTGAGTCAGAGAGACTGCAACAATGACACCAATGGAGCAGCCGAAGATCTGGGCTCCTCCTGCTTGCCTCTTTTAAAGCCTTGGCCATAATGAGCACTTTCCAAAAGTATATGCATGTCTTGGAGCCAGGACCAGCCCAAGGGTTGCTGCAAGGCATTGAGTACCCTAGGCAAACATTTAGCCTTACACCCCCTCCCCCCTCCAAAATTTAGTTAATTGAACTCAGCAATCATGGTCATCTGAGCCCCTTCCAACAACAATCCTGTAAACATGTATAAATGAACATCATACTTATAAATATTACATTTAGCTTTGTACATATGTCTGCCCACTCTTCCTGCAGGTAAAAGAATGTGCTGATGGTTTTTAGAGTTTGTCTGGCTGTCAGGATCCTATGATTTTGCTGATGCTCATTGCTACTCACCAGGAGCTGCCATCCTAGTTGACTGCCTAGTCTTGCCTAATGGTTGGTCCAGCCCTGTTCAGAGCTGATGCAAAAACCAATGGGGAAATTCTGCAAAATATTCCCATTGTATAATGGGAAATACACACAGAAATTGTTGGTCTACCGAAAACGTGCCCACTTGAAATCTCTACATCATGACAATCTCCATGTGTACACAGTGTCTTTCTGAAATTTCTGTTTACATGTGTAGTCCATCCACATTATCAAGCCTGCTATTTACACATGGTGATGCTTTTAAAATGACCTCCGTACTAACATAATAAGTGACAGCAGGTACGTTCTTGGGTTATGTTGGTGTTTTTACCTCCACTGCAAAGCGTTCCTATACCTTCACATCCTTTCCATGAATAAACAGGACACTCCCTCCCTCCCTTCAGGCAACCATATCTCAGCCTGCACAGACATCATTTAATAGTAGAAAGGCAGGGCCACAACCTATTGGCTCAGATCTAGAAACTTTACCTCCCTAGCACGAGGCATTTGCCCAATGAATACTGCACTGGCATAGCCAGAAATGTTTTTTAGTGGGCACAAGGCAGTACAAATGTTCACACTGCCTCCAGATCTTCTCTCATTCAACTTTTCTGCTGCTGCTGACTGGATGGACCTAATGCCTTAGCGGAGAGGCCATGGCCCATCCTTGGCTATGCCTCTGCAATGCTGTAATAAGTAAAATCTCCCAATATTATTATGTTGCCAATTTTGTTAGCTTTTACATCTTTTGTTAACATTTCACTGTCTATTTCTATGTCTTGGCCAGATGGATGGTAGTAGACCACCACTGCTGTACTCTTCCCTGTCACAATGGAGTTGTCTCTAATGATCCTCAGTGCATTTTGTTTCCTGTAGTACTTTTGCCCTGCTTAACTCTATGCTATATTGCACCCCTCTAGCATTTTGATCTGCCCCTAAAAAAGCCTCTAAAATAAAAGGAAACGCATGTCCTTCATGTACACTCTGGGCTTGATTTTATAATAGAATTACCTATTTAAACCTATTTTATAAAGGCAAAATATGTACCTTTTATAAAATTGGCTCCCAGAAACAGTCCAAATAGTTCATAAATGCTGACACACACATTTATATCTGCTCCAAAGCAATACTGGGTCAGACCAAAGGTCCCTGAAGCCCAGTATCCTGTTTCCAACAATGATCAATCCAGGTCATAAGTACCTATCAGGACATCAACAGGTATACAGATTCCATGCTGCTTGTACCAGGGAAAGTAGGGGATCTCCCTAGTCCTCTTTAAAATGGTTTATGGACTTTTCCTCCAGGAACTTGTCCAAATCTTTTTTTAAAATCAGCTACACTGACAGTTTTTACTATTTCCTCTGGCAATGAGATATAAATGTGCAAAGTAATATCTCCAGGAACAAGCAGGAATGTAGTCTTCACATATGGGTATCATCAGTACCGACGGAACCTGCGCGGGAACGCTCCTCAGCGTCCAATTAGAAAGCTTTTGGGAGCATCCCACAGCACCTGCGTGCTGCCTTCCCGCCTTTCCCAACTGCCTCTCTCCAGTTCTTCATTTTCCGCGGAGCCAGCAGGTCGTTTTCCTGTCACCGCAGAAATTATCCCGTAATTTTCTTTCTTTTTTGTGGTAGCGTCTGCCTTCCTCGATGCTATTCCGGTACCGCCGGTTCTTTCTTTCTTTCTAAAAAAAAAAAAAAAATTCTAATCTTTTACCTGGATTTTCCAGCCTTTTTTCTCTCGGGTGCCACGCGCCATTTTGGGCACTAGGCCCAATTTTTCCGCAACATGGAAAAACCCGCTTTGGATTTTAAAAAGTGTTCCAAGTGTGACGGTACCATCTCCATCACCGACACTCATGAGTGGTGCCTCAAATGTTTAGGTCCTGACCACTCCATCTCGGAGTGTGTTGCCTGTGGGATGATGTCAAAGAGGGGTCAGCAGAACCGAGCTGCTAAGCTTAGTACCCTTTTTCCCTCCGATGCAGCATCTGTGGCATCGACGTCTTCCAGGACTTCGTCTTCCTCCCATGGATCTCAGGTAACCAAACATAAATCTGGCCGGTCCTCAAAGGGTAGATCTCCTTCCAAGCATCGAGATGCCTCTGGCGTTGCCCTTGAGGGACTTGTACCGGCAAAATTGCCCCAGCGGGAGGCTTCGGCTTCCAAAGCATTATCGGGGCTCCAGGATGTTCTCGAGGCCTCAACCTCGGCAGAACTACTGGTGCCATGCTCTGGGGTACCGGCTGCTTTGTCTGGTACCGAGACCCAGGCATCGGCAGCGTCAATTGACCAGAGATTCCTGGCTATTGAGCGCAGTCTGGCGGCTCTCCTTGCGGCATCGGTGTCTTCAGGACCGCTTCAGACAGTTGAACCGGTATCGACACCGGCTCTGGCACCGATATCAGTACCGACAGCATTGACATCGGCGAGTATGCTACCAACACAGAGTCATGCTATTTCCTCCAGTATCAACAGGCCGGTACCGGACCCCTCTGGTACCGACTTTGATCGGTACCGGTATCGTGCTTTACAAGAGCACCCGGACAGAAGATATTTTGAATCCTCCGATGACTCTGGGGACTCTGACAGTTCTGTCAATGCTGGAGTACTTCTCTCTGAGGAGCCGCCTTCTCCTAATTTTAATTTAATTAATTTAATTAACAGTTTCTTATATACCGCATCTTCCCAAGATCAAATGCGGTTTACATGGAACAAGACAACATAACAGACAGGTGTCTGTTTTTACAGTGAACAACTTAGAACCATAACAACTATATTACATTACATGGAACAAGCAAGAACTATTTACAGGGAACAAAATAAGTAATAGATACAGTGTTGTATGTGACATTTAAGGATAATAAACGTAGGATGTCTCCTCCAGAGGATATATCCTTTTAGGATTTCATCAGAGAGGTGGCTAGGGGTCTTTCCATCACAGTGGCTCCTGAAACAGAGCCCAGAGCAAAGGAGTTGGAGATTTTACAATATCCTAAAGCTCCCAAGGAAGCAGCTACTTTGCCTATTCATGAGATCTTGCATGATCTCATGTTAAGAATGTGGGAAACACCTCTTACCACCTCTCCCCATTCCCATAGACTGGATACCATGTATCGAGTACCTCCTTGTCCTGGATTTCAAAAAACTCAGTTGCCACACCACTCCATAGTGGTGGAGTCAGCTATGAGAAGGATCAAGAGTGCAAAGAGACATGCATCTAATCCTCCAGGACGTGAATGTAGGACTCTTGATGCCTTTGGGCATCGAACATTCCAGCCCTCTATGCTTTCTGCCAGGATTAGTTCCTACATCTTATACATGGGAATGTTCCTTAAGGAGGTTACAGGAGAACTCGAGCTTATGAGCCCTCTCCTTCCTGATGATAAGAGGTAGGATTATCTTACACTTGTCAAACATGCCCAGGATGTTTCCAAGTTTGTTAATCATGCAGCTTTTGACTGCTTTGAGTGCATAAGCAGAACCTCTGCCATTGCCATAGATGCTCGCAGGATTGCCTTGCTCCAGGCATCTGACTTAGAACCCTGGGTACAGGATAAACTGGGGAATATCCCTTGTACAGGTGAAAATCTCTTTGGCAAGAATTGGCAAGAGAAAGCTAATGAACTGGATGCTGATAACACCACTTTGGATAGACTATCCAAGGCTACAGCTGATCCTGCAAGGAGAAAATCCTACAAGAAACCATTCTTCTGTAAAAAGAAGAGGTTTTATCCCTCCTATACCCAGCAGGTACATTCTGCAGGTCAGTCCGCCCGAAAGGGACAGCAGCCCCCAAGGCAAAGGAAATCAAAGACTGCTAAGCCTCAACCGGCCCAGCAGTCTCAGCCTCCACAAGGGCTTTGACTCCCATCTAGAGAACTTGGCCTTCCTGGCCCTGAATGGGCCAGAGAGCCTTCCACCATCCCAGGAAGGTTGTGTCATTTTGTCCCCAGATGGGGGCAGATAACAGCAGAACAATGGACTCTTTCCATTATAAGAGAGGGGTACAAGCTTCATTTCTTTAACATGCCCCCTCCTACAGTGGTAAGACAGTTCAATTCTCAGGCTTCTCTCAACACTCAGTTGAGTCAAGAGGTCAGTTTACTTCTTGCCCAGGGGGCAATAGAAGACGTACCCATTTCCCAACAGGGTACAGGGTTTTACTCCCCTTATTTCCTTATTCCAAAGAAAACAGGGGGACACAGACCCATTTTAGACCTCAGAGAACTGAACAAATTCCTGTTCAAAGAGAAATTCAAGATGATTTCTCTGGGAACTCTGCAGCCATACCTTCAGAGTCAGGATTGGCTTTGTTCTTCAGATCTCAAGGATGCATACACTCATGTTCTCATCCATCCAACTCACCGAAGGTTCCTTCGCTTCCTGTTCCAAGGAAAGCACTACCAATACAGGGTGCTTCCTTTTGGCCTGGCCTCAGCACCAAGGGTGTTTATGAAATGCATGGCTGTAGTGGCAGCATTTTTTCTCACTCTAGGAATATTCGTCTTCCCCTACTTAGACCACTGGCTCATTCGAGCCCCATCAGAGTCAGAGGCCAGAATTTCCCTATCTTGCACAATGCATATCCTTCAGTATTTGGGCCTGGTCATAAACATCCCAAAATCCAGCCTAACTCCCACTCAATCTCTAGAGTTTATAGGAGCTTTGCTGGACACCAGAAAAACAAGGGCCTATCTCCCACAGGCCCGCTGCCTTTGTATTGTGCAGTTAGCCTCCCAGGCAGTGTTAAAAACTCATCTCACTGCTCGGGAAATGTTACAACTCCTAGGCCACATGGCATCTACCATGCACGTGGTTCCCTATGCTCACCTCCATATGAGAGCAGCCCAATGGACTCTATCCACTCAGTGGACTCAAGCATCAGGCTGCCTATCAGACAAAATAGCAAACACAAGTCGCCTTATTTTGTCTCTACAATGGTGGCAGTCAACCCAAAACCTGTTGGTGGGGTCCCCTTTCCAGCAACCCCTACCCCAGGTCACTCTAACAACAGATGCCTCACAAGTGGGTTGGGGAGCTCATCTGCAAGATCTCTCTACCCAAGGCACCTGGACTCCACAGAAGACCCACTTACATATCAGTCTCCTAGAACTCAGAGCAATCTTCCTTGCTCTTCGAGTGTGCCATACCCAGCTCAGCTACAAGACAGTCCTAATTCAGACAGACAATCAAGTAGCTATGTTCTATCTGAACAAGCAAGGAGGAACAGGCTCTCTGTCGCTTTGCAACGAAGCTTTGCGACTATGGGCCCTCGCCAGAGAGCATCAAATTCATCTCCTGGCAGTGTATCTGCCAGGCATTCAAAACTCTTGGGCAGACAGACTCAGTCGAGTACTGCTTCCACACGAATGGTCTGTCCATGCAGACCAGGTAGCAAAAATTTTTCAAATTTGGGGAACTCCGGACATAGACCTCTTTGCAAGTCCGTTGAATGCCAAACTTACCCGGTTCTGTTCCAGAATTCCGGCTCAGGGCTCTCAGGCCAGGGATGCTTTCCTCCTCCATTGGGGTCAGGACTTCCTATATGCCTTTCCACCCATTCCCCTAATTCCCAAAACCCTGTTCAAGCTTCAGAGAGACAGAGGTCATATGATTCTCATAGCTCCACATGGGCCACAGCAGGTGTGGTACCCTCTGCTCCTGCATCTCTCTCAAGCTCCATCTCTGGAGTTAGGATCTGCTCCAGATCTCCTGTCTCAGGAGGACGGGATGTTGTGGCATCCCAATCCCCACTCTCTGCATCTCAAGGCCTGGTTGCTGAGAGCCTAGAACTTCATGGTCTTAACCTTTCTCAACAAGTAAGGGATGTCCTTTGTGCTTCCAGGAAACCTTCCACAAGACGCTCTTATGCTTTCAAGTGGAAAAGGTTTTCCACATGGTGTTCGCAAACGGGTCTTCACCCCTCTGCAATACCTCTGGAATCATTACTGGAGTATCTCCTGCATTTATCTAATGCAGGACTTAAGACTAACTCAGTAAGAGTCTATTTACGTGCTATTCCAGCTTCTTTAAAGCCTTTAAATGGACAGCCTATTTCCTCTCATCCTCTCATAGCGAGATTTATGAGGGGCCTTCTTCTAACTAAGCCTCCCATTAAGCCACCTGAATCTGGTTCTTGGGCAGCTCATGAAGCCACCTTTTGAACCTTTAGCTACCACCTCCTTGAAATTACTTTCCTGGAAAGTTATCTTTCTCACTGCAATCACATCAGCACATCACATCAGTGAATTGCAAGCATTAGTTGCTGATCCTCCTTACACAAGGTTCCATTATGACAAGGTAGTCCTTAGGACTCATCCATACTTTATGCCAAAGGTGGTCTCACCTTTTCATTTAAACCAGGCAGTTTACCTGCCTGCATTTTTTCCAAGGCCTCATGCTTCAAATGCAGAAAGGAATCTTCATACTTTGGACTGTAAAGGAGCTCTTGCCTTTTACTTACAGAGGACACAGCAACATAGAAAGTCCTCACAGCTCTTTGTTGCTTTCGATCCTTCTCATTTGGGACTTCCAGTCTCCAAGAGAACATTGTCCAACTGGATTGCACAGTGTATTTCTTTTGCCTAGCAGAGTAAGAACCTTTCTCTGGAAGGCCATGTCACAGCTCACAATGTGAGAGCCATGGCAGCCTCAATGGCTCATCTACACTCTGTGTCTATTGACGACATCTGTCGAGCAGCTACTTGGGCCTCAGTTCATACCTTCACAGCCCATTACTGCTTAGACAAGGACTCCCGCCGGGATGCCTTGTTTGGTCAGGCTGTTCTACAGCACCTGTTCCATACTTAATCAACTCCTACCCACCTTTCCTGGTAGGATGCCAGAGATCCATGGGGGGAAGTGGAGCCCTTTCACAGGGGCACACAACTTCTGGGGTCTCTCCCTGGCATCTGTAGCTAGGGAGTCCCCATATGTGAAGACTACATTCCTGCTTGTTCCTGGAGATAGCAAAGTTACTCACCTATAACAGGTGATCTCCGGGAACAGCAGGAATTTAATCTTCACAACCCACCCACCTCCCCTAGGTGTTGTAGCGCTCTTTTCTTTTCTTTCCCTCTCTCTCTCTCTTTGTCTCAGCTTTAAAACTCAACTGGAGAGAGGCAGTTGGGAAAGGCGGGAAGGCAGCACGCAGGCACTGTGGGATGCTCCCTAAAGCTTTCTAATTGGACGCTGGGGAGCGTTCCCGCGCAGGCTCCATTGGTACCGACGATACCCATATGTGAAGACTAAATTCCTGCTGTTCCCAGAGATCACCTGTTACAGGTGAGTAACTATGCTGTCCCTAGAGAGCACCTGTTACAGGTGAGTAACTATGCTTTATGCGTGTACGCACGTATTTTATAAAATACATGGCTGCATCTCAACTCTGCCATGGCTCTGTCCCAATCATGTCCCTGGAATCACCTACGCATGGCGTGAGTATAAGTGCACACCATTTTATGGGCTCACATACCTCTATGTGTACATACCATGGAGCAGTATTATAAAAGGCCTTTGCAGACCTTTATAAACCCTTCTGCTTCCCAACAGTGGCAAGTGAAATTCCGATGCTTGATGAGGGATTGCATCTGGACCAGAATTTATTCATTTATTTAATCTGCTTTTCCACCCAAGATCAAGGCAGATTAGTGTATCAGATATTACTAATTTAACATTCAAATAAACCATCATTAAATCTTACAATAAAATATAGCCAAATAAGATTATATCTTAAGAGTGACCTTCTTAGCCAACTGCTTCAGTCTCTCCAGTTTCTTGCTGGGTAACCTGAAGCTACAGTTTCTTTATCAACCCAGTGAGCAAGAGAACAGAGGCCACATTTTTGGGCAGTAGGAATCATGTGAAGCCAGGCATGAGATTTTGAACCCCAAAGGGAAGCTGTCCAGTATATTGGCAGCTCTGTGTTTTTTGGGGTGCCTTGCTTAAGGGGATCATGCTTTCTACCTGCATCAGAGGTGGGTGGAAATGCCACCCACCACCGTCCTAAGGTACCCTCCTAGGTATTGCATTCTAGGGTCTTTCCTTTCTGGTGTTACTCTGAGTTTATCCTCTTAGAGCCCGGGACCTTCCTTTCTAGACTATTTTTCCTTTCCAGCGCCAATCCACTAGAATTTCTGGAATTCAGCACTGCTTTTCTGAGAAGGGTTGCTGTCTTGGACGTGACGTCTTCAACCCCAATTCCTGGAGCAAAAATTGTGTCTTAGTAACACAAGTCCACTAAGTCTCTTGAGAAAGCCAAGCTGAGCCCCAAGGTCCTCCTAACTGACGGCAGGGCAGCATTATAGCCGGAGTTCGAAGCCCCTGATCCCTGCCTTAGCAGACAAACCCAGGACAGGAAAGGCTTCAGGAGGAGCTGTAGTGAGAAAACTCAGCAGGGAAAGAGAGGGAAGTAAAGCAACAGATCCTTAGACCAAAGCCCAGCAGGGCTCCTCCAGCTTATCTCTCCAGTAACCTTTTCCCAGTTAATTATTGCAGCCCTCACCCTGTGTTCCAACCCACTGGCCAACGAGAAAGTCAATTAATTTAAGACTAATAGGATTTTAAAATCAAAACAATCCAAGGAGATTTTATGGTTGGGGGGAGGGGTAGAATTACACTTCAGAGGTGAGTATGGGGCATTCAACAACATAGATAAAGCGGCCTAAAAGGATGAAGCAGGGTTGCTGATCTTAAGTCTCTGTCCCTGCAGAAAGATGGCTATCAAAGGGCCATTTCTATTTCAGAGGTCTTCACAGGGCCAAAGAGAAAAGGGATGATCTGTGCACACCTACATGATATGGAGAAAAAGAGTACTTTCTGGGGGTTGAAAACATATATAAAATAATTAAGGAGGCCATTTTTAGAAGGGTTAGGCCCCATTCGTACATGTAATCCTCATGTAAATCGACATACAGATAGAAGTAGAAATTTTAGAAAAGCCACTATTTTCATATGTATCCCCGCAGCACGCACAACTTTGAAGGGGGAGTGCTCTAGGCATGCGGCCTTGGAAATTTGGGGGTAATTTTATAAGAGGTTGCCTATTTTAGGCACCAAGAACGCACCTAAATGTCCACATTTTAGTAATTTATGTGTGTTAATGTGCAAATGACCTTTTATAAAATAACAACTAGCATAAAAGTACGCATGTTGGTTGCACTGTGGGCACACGTATGGGCAAAGTTTGGGTGAAGTGTGCAAGTCTAACTCTCTGCCAGTGTGGAACCTAGCAGACAGTGAGCACAACCATCCAAGAGCAATGCTGTACCTCAATCTCTACTCGTGGGAAAATGTAGTGGGTTCTTTAAACGGGACCAGGATACACTTGGAGGCCTATGGCACTTAAACTCCACTCCTCATCCCTTCTCAAAATAACTGAGTCCCGGCCAAAATGTGTGTTCTGAACCGAAGGGCTTACTTAAAGAACTACACCCTATAATCAAAACAGAATTGAAACATTTCATAGCACAACTCATCCTGGAACCAGAAACACACACCACATGGGCCTCCCCAAGTGTATCAGGGTTAAAGCAAAATTGTGTGGTCCTGCAGAGACTGTATGTGTACTGCTAACAAAGATTATCCCATTCCATGTCCGCTGCTAGCCCGCTACTTGCCACAACTGCTGGAGAAATGGTCTTTGTAAAACATGGCCGTACTCAAGTCTACCACCAGATAAATTGGGGAGTATAGTTGAGCCTATGTTGTGTTTTCATTTTAACGTTTTGTTCAAATTTCTTCTGGAATGCTTTTATGAGATGGAGGTAATATAGGAAATGGGTGGGATAGGATCAGTGGAATTCCCAAGACAATTTTAGGCTTAACTACATACAGAACTCAGATGCCTAGCACACTGAAAACAGGCCCATTAAATTTCCAGGTTTTTAGTCCTCTTAAGTGCTGTACCACCTTGAAAATCTCCAAGAACAGAGATCATCATCTGAAGCTTCACTAGAAAATGTACTTATATTGTAGGGGACAATTATTTTATTTTTAGAATGTCCAGGTTATGGAATCTTCTTGCTTGCAAGACCATCTAGAAGGCATTACTGGATATTTTGATGAGGAAATGTGTGAATTTCATGAGCCTGTTGGGGTTGGTTCCTCATGTACAGTCCACGATCCAGTCACACAATGCTGCTAAAAAATAAACCAAACAAAAATAGTGTGCGATGCACAAAAAACTTCTCAGGACCTGGCCTGTGAGGACCTCAGCACACTGCTGGAAGAATCAACAAACTTTCTTCAGTAGAGATAATCTGATTCTGTAACCCGTTCCGCTGATCTAATAATTTCTAGAAAGTTTTGGTTGCCTGTCTCAATACTTTTAAACTGAAAGCAAAGGGATGTTTAAGAAGACCTTTGTTATCCATTTCATCTGCAGGCTGTTTAGACTCAATGATGCAGAAGGGACACTTTTACTGCCCACATTTAGAAACTGAACAAAAGAAGGAAGGGGTGATCAGTCCCAATGTCTTGAAGGGGCATTAGGAGGTCAGGGCCTGCTGTCCTGGCTCTCTTATCAATGACCTGGTTAAGTCCTAGAATTACTGGGAGGGAAGTGTCATTGTTGGCCAGGGAATTAACAAGGGGAGTGCTTTTCTCAGCCGCTGATTTTCAGTAGGATTCTCAGGGTCTTCCCCTACGTCCTTCTTCAGCACTCTCACACACTGTAGAGAAATACAGTCTCTATCAAAACCTCCCAAAAGTATATATATAGACTGTACCCATTATATCATCTAATCACATAATCTACCTTTGAAAGATGATAACTGGCAGAAGTCGTCTTTTCTTAAGGGTGAATGTCCCAGCAAGTCACTTGGCCATGAGGCAGCCAACTACATTACAACTGGCTAGATTTAAGAACATTTTCAGTCTAAACTTAGCTGACTGGCTTATGGTTGAATATTTTCCTATATATAGCAGGCACAATGTAGCTGACTAAACTGATGCCTGCTGTTCATGTACCCAGACAGAGCTGGTGAATCACAGTTAGCTGGAAATGTTTCTCTCCTGCCTAGGCATACCTTGGGAATGTCCACTCTGAAAGGGGTAAAGAAATTTAATGGGCCCAATTTTCATCTGGGCGGTGCTATGAGCCGCATCGGCACATAGCCTGCCTGCCATCCGTCTAACCTGGATTTTCAATGCTGGGGTCATATGTGGCCCCGCCCTTGAAAATACAGGTCTCGCCACACAACCCGGAAGCTGCAGGAGCTAGCCGGGTAGAAGCTATTTTCGATGCTACCCGCTTAGCCCCTGCACCTGAAAGATAGGCAAGGAAAAACCTCACCTAGCTTTAAGGTGCAGAGGGCTAAGCGGGTAGCATGGAAAATTGGTCTACCCGTTTAGCCCTTTCCTCTGGCCTGGAATGCCCCTAACACATCCCGATGTTAATTGCACAGCATCTGGGCATATTAGGGACTTATCTGGGATTTTCAAAGGACCTCTAGGGACCTTTCGAAAATCCTGCATAAGGCATTTACATGGGTAACTAGAGCAGTTAACCATGTAAATGCCTTTGAAAATCGGGCCCAACATTGCATTTATATTACATTTCAACTTTGTTTGACCACCTTTCGCGCTATCAGAACATCAAGACGGTGAGCACTGTGAAACTCACTAAACAATTTTCTTGCCAACATAACATAAGAAATGCCATATTACTACTATCACTACTACCACTATTAATCATTTGTATAGCGCTACAAGGCATACACAGAGCTGCACAGACATATATAAAAGACTGGGTCAGACCAAAGTCCATCAAGCCCAGTATCCTGTGTCCAACGGTGGCCAATCCAGATCACAAGTACCTGGCAGGTTCCCAAAAAGGTACATAAATTCCACAAAGCTCATTTTGGGTAAGCAATAGATTTCCTGGGTCCTCTTTTATTATGGTTTATGGAACTTGTCCAAACCTTTTTTAAACCTAGCTACGCTAACAGCTTTTACTACATCCTCCAGTAACAAATTCCAGAGTTTAATTACGTGTTAAGTAAAAAAAAATATTTTCTCTTATTAGTTTAAATAGTTTACATTGTAGCTTTATTGCATGTCCTCTAGTCTTTCTACTTTTTGATGGCATAAACAATCGATCTACGTTTACCCATTTCACTTCATTCATTAATTTATAGACCTCTATCATATCCCAACTCAGTCGTCTCTTTTCCAAGTTGATGAGCCCTAAATTTTTAATTCTTTCCTCACAGAGGTATCCTTCCATCCCCTTTACCATTTTTATCACTTTTCTCTGTACATTTTTTAATTCTGCTATATCCTTTTTAAGATATGGCAATCAGAATTGCACACAATATTCAAGGTGCGGTCACACCATGGAACGATACAGAGGCATTATAATCTCCTTGGTTTTACTCTCCATTCCTTACCTTATGATACCTAGCATTCTATTCACTTTCCTGCCCACCGCTGCACACTGGGTGGAGGGTTTCAATGTATTGTCCACGATGACGCCTAAATCTTTTTTCCTAGCTGGTGGTTTCTAAGATGCTACTTTTGTATCCTGTAACCATAGTTCGGGTTGTTCTTTCCTAGGTGCATAACTTTGCACTTGTCCACAATATCTGCCATTTGGACATCCAGTCTTCCAATTTATCAAGGTCCTTTTGCAATTTTTCACAATCTTCTTGCACTTTAATATTTTGAATAATGTTTTGTCTAATGTTGTGTCATCTGCAAATTTGATCATCTCACTTGTTATTCCCATTTCTATGTCATTTATGAATATGTTAAAAAGCAGCGGGCCAGGCACAGATCCCTGGGTTACTCCACCATTCACCTTTCTCCATTGAAAAAATTGGCATTTAGCCCTGCCCTCTGCTTTCTATCCTGCTTTTAACCAGTTGACTTTCTCCATTAAACCATGACTATCTACATATGCCCTCCCCCCCCCCCCCAACTATGGAATGACCTACCTGCATCAATACGAGCAATCAAAGATCTTCTGAACTTTAGGGACGCATAAAGATCCATCTCTTTCTTGAATACTATGGTCCCATCTAGAAGACAACACCTCATAGCCTTGCTACAACTACAAAACAGATAACTGCTGACTGTTCCAGTCTACCATCAAGCCGCAATTACAATTATGTATAGTTATCAAATGTTTAATGTATTAACCCTTATAATCACCCGTTTTAATTCCTTGTTATATGTAAAATCTCGTTGCTGTATATTGTTCCATGTAAACTGCTTTGAATTTATGATAAAGCAGTATAGAAAACCTGTTAAATAAATAAATAAAATATTCAGTAATTGTATTATTTATAGTTGCTTCTACCATTTTCCCCAATATTGACATCAAGCTCACCGGTCTGTAGTTTCCTGGATCCCTCCTGGATACCTTTTTAAAAATTGGCGTGACATTGGCCATTCTCCAATCTTTAGAAATTACAGATGATTTTAATGATAGTTCACAGATTATTTATAGTAGATCTGCAAGCTCATATTTCAGTTCTTTCAATACCCTTGGATGTATACCATCCAATCCAGGTGATTTGCTACTCTTCAGTTTATCTAATACTTGTAATACATCTTCAGGGTTTATCGATATTTTTTTCAGTTCTTCCAATACATCACTTTCATATACCAATTCAGGCATGGTAACTTCCCTACATCTTTTTCGCTAAAGACTGAAGCAAAGAATTCATTTAGTCTCTTCACTATAGCCTTGTCCTCACTTAGCACCCCTTTTATCCCTCTATCATCCAATAGTCCAATGGACTCTCTCACGTGCTTTTTGCTATGAATGTACTGTACTTGAAAACATTTTTATTATGCATTTTTGCTTCCATGGCAAGCTTCTTTTCAAATTCTCTCTTTGCTTGCCTTATCAATGCTTTTCAATGCTGCGCTGCTACCAGTAGATGGAGGTGCTCCGAGGTCACTTGGCGGGAACATTGGCACTGAGTGAAAATAGTGAGCAATCATTTAGTTGCTATATGGGAAAAATAGTCAGCTAATCAGATATAGTCATCTACCTCTATATTTGGGAAGTTAGGTCCTTTCGAAAATAGACCTATTAGTTATGAAATGTGCTGCATGTCAGTCAGGGGCGGCAGAAGTCCTGTTTCTTTGGGGGGGGGCCCAAGCACCACCTCATGCTGTACCCTAACTCTGCCCCAAGCTCTGCCCTGAGGGAATCTGATCTCCCGGAGACAGACGGCAGGGGTCTTTGGCGCAATCACGGCTTTTCTTATTCTGTTCATGGGGGATGGGATCCCTGTGGGAAGCCTGCTGCCTGTTGTCCACGATCATGACAAAGACCCTGTCTGTTCTGCCCGTGGGGATCCAATATCCTGCGGGAAGACAGGAAGGGTCTTTGCCGCAGTTGTTTCTTCTTCTTCTGCCCGCAGGGGATGGGTCCATCTGGGAAGCCTGCTGCCTACCAGCCTTTTTTTTTGGTGCAGCCAGGGTCCATGTTGCCCATCTCTTTCTGATGCCAATGATGTCAGTGATAGGGAGCAAACCCAAAGTGAAAGAATGGAAAGTAACAGAACTCAAAGGCTCAAATGGTAGAGTTACCAGAGATTTGGAGAGCAAATCTGAGATATCTGGGCAGGACTGAGCTGGGCTGGGTGAGGCAGGGGTCTTCTTTCCTCAGGCATCTTTTCCCCGTATATTTTGAAAAGACCAGTCTAAATAGCATTCAGTAATTTCAAAAGTTTAAAAGAACAGTAGCAGCCCTTCAAGTTGGAAGCGCACATACATACATATATGCTTAAACTGTAATGTATACATATAGACAAGTATTTCATATATTCCTAAAATTCCTCCTCTTTTTTCAGAAAAAGCTTAATTTTACATCTTCTCCTACCAGGATCAAGAAGACTGCATCAGAGGGGTGCGCAGGAGAAACAATGTCCTTTGCCTCTGTCCCCACTGAAATCAGGGACAGGAGGTGGTTAAGTCCATAGAGTCTGGGACCCTACCTCAAAATCAGGGACAATTCCTGAAATATGGGGACACCTGGTAACATTATTAAATGCTGGAGATTACCGTTCCAGACAATCTATGTCCAAAACCACCATAAAGAAAAGGGTGGCAGTACCCAGCTCGGAGCAGCACTTACAGCCCTCGACCAAATGCTGGACCCGTTCAGTCTTTATCTGCTCATATTATGAAACCCAATATTACTGGATCATCTTCCCTAATGAAGCGTGCGTAAAGACAAGCTGTGGTCACCCTCATCTTCTATACTACATTCTCCTTGTTCTCCGACAGTAGTAAGTGAGCACTCATCATTCCTCTTGACTGCTGGGAAGCCACGACTGATTTAAAGTTGCCACGCTCTGGGGGGGGGGGGGGTGGAATGCCAAGTCACCAGAGGATGCCAGATTTCAATGGTCTGCATTCATCTTTTCATCCTCTCTTCCCCTCTCCCTAGTAATATGCACCACAGCTAAAAGAAGCCTCCCGTTAACCAACCCTGGCGATGCTTAACCCACCTTCCTACGGGTGTTTGGCGCTGCGAAGCAAATCTCCAAAAGTAGAGCTTTCTTGATCAGGCCCAAAACACAGACTGCATTTGTGGTGAAGAGCAGCTGACGCCTCACTCAATCCCCTGCTGCTTGTTAGAGGAGCTGTACACAGCTGACCATTTAAGACTCATCACCGACCGTACATGTGGGGAGCACAAATGGTCACTGCTGATCTCAGTTGGTACAGTGCACACAATATCTACTATACAGGGTTGATGCAAGGATATTAGGCATCCTGGGTGAAACTTCAGTCTTGCACCCCCTCTCAATTAGCTTTTAGACTCCTGGCATCCCTCCCTCAAAATTTTAGTTATTAAACTCAATTGTAATCATCTCAACCCAGCCCACCCAGAACAAGCCTATAAAACATATAATAACATATTCATAGTAGATGACGGCAGATAAAGACCAGTATGATCCATCTAGTCTGCCCAGTAAGATGACTACAGTATATTTGGTCATCACACTTTTAAATATTAAACTTTGTTTTGAAAATATATGCATAATGAGAAAGATGCCAACAAAGCCACATCCATGGGTAAATGGGCTATTTGTAAACTGCCCATTCTGCCTGCAGGTAAATGTATGGACTGAGGACAGAGTTTGTGTGACTGCTGGGAGCTATCGTCTTGCTTTGACTGCAGCTGCTCTTTGCTTACCCCAGAAGCTGCTGCCCTAGGCCATGGTCTAGTTTTCCTAGTGTTTGGTCCGGCCTTGCTACTACACCTTTATGTAACGCTCCTTGAGCTTGAATTTGGAAGAGGGAGCAATTAAACCCAAAATAATCTGGGCCCCAGAAGAAATAAACGTTATCCATATACCTGACTCTGCATTTGGTTGGATAAAAAATCTGCATCCAGAACTGATTAGGGTCAAATATTATATCCCCCTCTTCTATATTCCTTGAGCGATTGCATCTAGCATGACCTTAACCTCCCTCCCCCCCCCTCCCTCCCTCCCCCCAAATGGCATCTAGCTTCTCAAGAGATTTTCTAAATTCTAAATCTCTATCAGTGTCCAGGATCAAAGTAAATAAACTAGGCAGATTTTTCAAATCCCAGATTTAAAAAGATCTCATGAAATCCACAGAGCTGAGCTTTCCTCCGAAACCTGAGCCTTCATAGGTAAAGTCATAGAGGGAGAACAGCTTCCAAAGGAATTTTTAGGTATTGTCACATATTTTTAAGTAAATCCCATCTCTGAAGAGAGATGCCATTTTTTGAAAAATTCACAGCTCTGACTAAGTTTTTTAAACTTCAAAGAATTTTCTAGATTTTCTGTTTTCCTTTTTGTCCTCAAATTATCTCTGAAGGCTAAATTCACAGGAGAAATCCCCTCAACTTTGTGCAATTTTCTCCCCCTTTAACAAGTTTTGGGGGGGGGGGAGATGTGGCCCAGAAGTTCTCTCCTGCTTTTTTTTCTGTCCAGCCGAGTAGGAACCAGGCTCAGATCTAGCACCATGAGCTAGCCAGGGATTTTTTAAATTTATTTTACTGTATATTTGAACAGCGACCAACCTGGGCTGGGGGCCATGTAGAAATAGTAGACTAAAATTGCAGATATTGGATTACATATTTCATATAATTATGGGACAATGTCATAGAAACTATTTCTGATGTAGGAATAGTGTATAAGATGTTGAGTGATGAGTGCAGAGTCATCCAGAAGTCCACCACAGCCGTTACAACATCATATTGATATGTACGCCCCACTCAATGCCCAGCAGCATGGTTTTAGGCCCCATCATAGGGCTGAAACCCTCATGGTGGCCATGTTAGATAAAATGCCTCTGTATTGTTCCATGGTGCAACCGCACCTTGAATATTGTGTGCAATTCTGGTCGCCGTATCTTAAAAAGGATATAGCATCATTAGAAAAGGTACAGAGAAGAGCCACTATAATGGTAAAGGGGATGGAAGAGTACTCCTATGAAGAGAGGCTAAAAAAGGTTAGGGCTCTTCAACCTGGAAAAGAGATGGCTGAGGGAAATATGATAGAGGTCTATAAATTAATGAACGGAGTGGAACGGGTAAACGTAGATTGATTGTTTACGCCATCAAAATATAGAAAGACTAGGGGACATGCAATGAAGCTACAGGGTAAACTATTTAAGACTAATAAGAGAAAATATTGTTTCACTCAACGTGTAATCAAACTCTGGAATTCATTGCTGGAGGATGTAGTAAAAGCTGTTAATGTAGCTGGGTTTAAAAATGGTTTGGACAAGTTCCTGGAGGAAAGATCCATAAACCATTAATAAAGAAGGCCTGAGAAATTCACTGCTTGCCCCAATACTAGCATTGTGGAACCTGTGTGTCTTTTTGGGAAACTGCCAGGTGCTTGTGATCTGGGTTGGGCACTGTTGGAAATAGGATACTGGACTTGATGGACCTTGGTCTGACCCAGTATGGCATATCTTATGTTCTTAAATCATTCAGGGATTTAAAAAACCCGGTCCTGGGTTTGTGTTGATCTTTCTCAATATTTCGTCAGCATTTGACTGATAATGTCACAGTCTCTTGCTGCAACGTCTACAGATGTTAGGTATATAGGGAAGTGTATTGCAGTGGTTCCGCTCTTACCTAGCTAACAGCACACAGGTGAGAATAGGGCTACAGAAGTCAGATTGGTATACACTACAATATGGAGTCCCCCAGGGGTCGGTACTGTTCACGTTAATGTTTAATATGTTCATCTTATCAGATTTATTATCATTTTTATGCAGCATCATTATGTTGTATCAAGCATTTTCCATCACAAGCCTCACTTGCACTCCATCGATGAACTGTTTCACTGCGGTAGTACACTGGTTATCTAATTGTGGTTTAACAGTCAAGCACAAAAAGACCAAGAGGCTTTTTATAACTCAAGACCTGTTTTTTGTTCCACAAACAACACTGAAAATTTGGGGAGATGACTTTGAAACGCGAACGGAGGTTCACTACTTTGGGATATACTCAATCAAAAGCTGACTTTTCACACACACATTAATGGTGTTATTAGGAATGTATACCACAAAATGAAAGTGACACGTCACCTTCATACCCTACTACTGTAGATGAGGATAGCTTCCGCGTGGTATCTCATCTAGTAGGGTGTGCTCTAGTAGTGTTGCTCTATTTTGATTACTGTAATGTTGGGTACCAAGGACTATCGGCATATGCAACTAGAGCCTCACAACTAGCAAAAATACTGCTCCTTGAATCCTCCTAAATCAGCCCCACTCGATTCATATTAGAGGTTATTTTAGAAGCTTTCTTTGTGATTTGCATTTCTGAAAATGTCAATTCAGACGTGCCAATCAGATCCACGTTCCAAGAGCCATTTTAGAAAAGCCCAAATTTACATATATCTGGGCATGATCATATTTATGTTGCTTACGGGTGTGATGGAGGCACATCTGGGCCGTCTATAAAACATTGACATGTATGTCCAATTTTAGAATGGCTTTGCATGTTTATGGTCGGCAGCAGACATGTATATGTCTATACCTGTTGTCAGGCATGAATAGGCATTTGTTACGGCCAGTAAGTAACAATAGGGAGAAGAGGGGCATGCCCTCTGACTCCCCAAATAATTTGCACCCCCTCAAAAAAGCATATGAGTAAATCAAAGGCCTTTTTGTGAGCTGCTGTGCCGCTTCGTGGCAGGCCGGCGGGATTTGTCTATGGTGACAGACACATGTGCACGTTCTGAAACACCATTGCAGACATGTCACCAGTGCACATCTCTAAAATCGGCTATTTCCCTGCACATGTCTAGGGGCTGATTCTGCATGTCCACATTTCCTTGTCTGTTGGCACTTTATCTTTTGGGATATAGAAAGGTCGATTTTAGAACACATTTACCAGTGCCTCCCTTCTCTGCTACCCCTCCCATGGAATTTAGATATTTTAACTTGGACATCCCAGATGTCACCTAAACAGCCTTTGTAAATGTCGTTTATTACCCCCTTGCTGAAAACAACTACATTGCTTCCTATCACCAGTAGGGAAGAATGCAACCATATTTAAAATCTCTCATAGGTTGTCTGCAAACTGACCTTTACTCGTACTATAGGAACTTTCGTCTACCCGCTCCAGGAGAGCATAATCCCAAATTATTTATCCTAACAGAGAAGGTCCTGAAGTGAGACAGCAAACAATAATTCTTGTTGAAGCCGCAGAAACAAAAGAAGGTGGGAAAGCCCCCCACCCCCTCGCTGTAGCCGCTCGTTTTTACTCACGTTTTAAAGTGAAAGAACCTTTATATTACTTATCTGAAGTTTTTCATGTCAATTTTTCATCCAATACGTGCTCCCCATCACCCCAACAGACAGCAAAAGCAACGTGCCACGTTTCGGGTCCACCACTTTCGACCCTGCGTCAGGTTATAAGAGTTGAAGCCTGCATTCTCGTCAGCACCGGCTGTCTGACTTCAGGACCTTCTCTGTTAGGATATTTATTTTGATCTCTGATTTGATGGGACACTTGAAAAGTTCCCAGCATCCCGGTTACACAGATGCAGATTATTCAATCTGCATGTATTGGAGCTCTCCCTGATGAAATCCTCAGTATAGATGATCTTCAGGACTTTCGTAGGGAAGTCAAGACTCACCTTTTCAGAGAATATCATGGAATGGATGGGTAATGTAGCCAGCAATGTTGTGATAGCAAAATGAGTATGCCAGTATTATTTGTTTGTTACTGAATTGTGTTTGTTATCCTGTTTCTATCTAAACTACTGTATATGTTTTCTTGCAGTCTGGTTTGATTTTTCAAATAAAGCTGGATATAAATCCCAATAAATAAATAAATAGATATCAACTTCCTCAGAGTGGAAGAGTAGCCTAGTGGTTAGAGCAACAGCCTAGTACCCAATTCCCACTGGCGCTCTTTGTGACCTTAGGCAAGTTACTTTACCTTCCATTGCCTTGGAAGAAAAGGCCTGGCAATCTACTTCTGGTCATATCTTGCCAAGAAAACCCAAGGGCTGTTCCTCACTCAGATACATTTATGAGTCCCATTTCTTTCTTTAATTTTTAATTTCTTGTTATCATGCTATTTTCATAGAAAGGTGTCTCATCCCTTACCAATGGCAACTACTGTGTTCCAGAAGTTTCATTAATCATAGTATCTGTGCAGCCCGATAGCCGTCATTGACCTGAGATAGACTCCAGGAATAATGTGTCATTGCTGTACTAGCGAAGGAAATGTAGCTTAAATCTCTACAGAACCGTCATCACAGCAGGCTTGAGGCTCCTAAAAGCACTGATTTGCCTCCAAATTAAAGCAGAGGACTGACAAATTTCAACAATAACTAGCCTTGGCACATTCCAGTCAACATGAAGAGATAGAAAATCTTCAGTCCAGATTATTCTCACAGTTATTCAGCCAGCCAAAGAAAACAGGATTCGCTCCAGACGTTGCCCTGGGGATGGGGGTAGGGGGGGCAGTTTTGACTTACATGGATGTGTAGGATTCTTTTCTGGAGCTAAGTACTTTTCGCCTCTTCTCAGTATGAGGCCACATTTAGGGAGTGGCCTGGGCAGAATAGAAATCTACACTTGTAGTCCCTGTTTCAGATGTGTATGACCAAAATTGCCCACATGGGGATTTACATCGACACCCTGGCACATTTATATCTGTAAGAAGTGCTTGATTTGGCCCTTCCTTTGCAGGAGGGTTTAAGGGGATATATCTATCTCTCAAAGGTGAAAATGGATAGAGAGAGCAGCATCGGCTATTAATTGGCGGCATGTATACATGTAAGCGTGCAAAATAGCCAACATGAGATCTGACACTTCCACATGGAATCTGTGAAATCAAGCACTGACCCGTCGAAGTTGTGAGATCCGGCACTTCCACGTGTACATGACCATTGCTTTTTTCCACTTGCACAGCTGCGGCATGACTCCTCCGCCTCCACATATCGGCGCGTCCATGTGCGCTCCTTCATCCCCACATTCAAGCTTAGCAAAGCCTTTTCTAAAATATCATCAGAATTGTGTACAATGCCTCTGCAACATCTCAATTCCGATCTTCATGTAGTATCTAAAACGTGCCTCCACATATATGGATGCTCAGACATACACGTATGAGGGCAGACATACACGTATGAGGGCATGTGAGTGGAGAAGTAGCCTAGAAGTTAGAACAGAGGGCTAGAGTGACTCTGCACAAGCCACTCTCCATTGCCTTAGGTACTAATTTAACACCAGATTTACTAATGCTTGTTATTTAACACAGTCCACATCATTCTCAGTGTGGTTTGTTTATTTAACAGGTTTTTTATACTGCTTTATCATTTTAGTCAACGTGGTGTAACATAGTAACATAGTAAATGACGGCAGATAAAGACCAGTATGGTCCATCTAGTCTGCCCAGTAAGATGGCCGGAGTAAGATGGCAGGAGTAGGTGCCACTCTGTGCAGGCCGCCCCACAGGCCACCCCTCCCCATGTCTTTGTTTAGGGGTGAACCCACTGCTCCATGCAGGACACCCCTATCTGTTGATAAATTAGATGGTTCAGTTTATTTTGATTTTATCCTGTTGCTGTAAAGGGATCCACTGTGTCTGTCCCATGCCATTTTGAATTCTGTCACTGTGTTTGCCCCCACCACCTCCATCAGGAGGGCATTCCAAGCATCCACCATCCTCTCAGTGAAAACGTATTTCCTGACATTGCCTTTCAATTTACCACCTTGCAGCTTCCTGTTATGCCCTCTAGTTTTACAACTTCCCCGTCTTTGGAAGAGGTTTGTTCATTATTTCCCTTTAAGTATTTAAAGGTCTGAATCATATCTCCCCTATCCCTCCTCTCCTCCAAAGTGTACATATTTAGGTCTTCAAGTCTCTTCTCATAAGGCTTCTGACGCAGGCTTCAAATCATTTTGGTCGCCTTCCTCTGAACAGTTTCCATTCTTTTTACATCCTTTGCAAGATACGGTCTCCAAAACTGAACACAGTATTCCAAGTGAGGCCTCACCAGTGACTTATACAGTGGTATTAGAACCTCTTTCTTTCTGCTGGTAATTCCTCTTCGTATGCAGCCCAACATCCTCCTCGCTTTTGCCACTGCCTTGTTGCACTGTTTTGCCACTTTGAGATCTACAAAAATAATCACACCAAGGTCTTTCTCCTGATCCGTGCACACCAACCTCTCGCCCCCTATTGTGTACATTTCTCTTGGGTTTCTGCTACCCAAGTGCATGACTCTGCACTTCTTTACATTAAATCTTAATTGCCAAGCATTTGACCATTCTTCCAGCTTTTGTAGATCTTTCCTCATGTTAAGGACTCCCTCTGGGGAGTCCACTCTGTTGCAAATTTTCATGTCATCTGCAAAAAGACAGACCTTACCATTCAGTCTTTCAGCAATATCACTCACAAATACATTGAACAGTGCCGGGCCCATGACCGAACCCTGCGGCACCCCACTAATCACCTTTCTTTCCTCCGAGTGAGCTCCATATACCATCACCTTCTATTGTCTATCAATTTCTGATCCAGTTTACCACCTTAGGACCCATCCCCAAACTACTGAGTTTATTGATAAGCCTCTTATGAGGAACAGTATCAAAGGTTTTGCTGAAATCCAGGTAGATGACATCCATCGCATGCCCCTGATCTAGTTCTCAAATAACTCAATCAGATTTGTTTGGCAAGATCGTCCTTCGGTAAAACCATGTTGCCTCGGATCTTGCAACCTGTTGGTTTTGAGAAAGTTCACTATTCGCTCCTTCAGAAGCGCCTCCATTACTTTTCCCGCCACCGAGGTAAAGCTCACGGGCCTGTAGTTTGACACTTCTTCCCTGTCACCACTTTTGTGTAGAGGTACGACATCAGCCATTCTCATTGTAACTTAAATTTGATAATGTACACTAAACAGCAACATTGATAACTTGGATTTTTCTGAGGCAACAGAGGGTTAAGTGACTTGCCCAAGGCCACAAGAGTGCTAGTGGGAATCGAACCCTGGTTGTTGGTCCTCAAGCCAATGCTCTAACCACTAGGCTACTCCTCCACTCTACTGCTCTACTAATGAAACACATAAATTTAGTCCACTAAAAGTATAGAAATAAAGATTAATGAGTAAAAACAGACAAAAACAGAATGTAAGAGAGGTGGTGCCTTTAAATTGGACTAACTTCATGCAGTTTTTTGACTAGCTTTCAGAAACTAAAACCCCTTTTCTCAGACACAATACTGTCCTGATCTGAGGAAAGGGGTTTTAGCTCCTGAAAGCCAGACAAAAATGTATTGTTAGCCTAATAAAAAAGCATCACCTGATATTCTTGTTTTGTTTATTAACCTTTTTCTCTAGTCCTCAGATTGTCGGAGAAATACCCACTGTGCCTAAATATAATTTGCCTTGGGCTACCAATGAAAAGTCATGAGCTAAGTTTGGATAAATACTTAACAAGTAACCTGTAGATAAAGTGTACCTGCTTGTGTGTGTCTGTCTGTGTGAGGATGTGGGTGTGTGGGAGGCGTATTGCTGGCTGGGTGTGTGTGGAGGGGAGGGCGCAGGCAGTTGGAAATGAAAGCAGTTTTGAAAGCTGTCATAATATTGTTTTAAACTCTCCTGCTACTGCTGTTGCCAACCCACAGGTTCTTCCATTCTGCTGAGTTTGTTTTCTCAAATGGCTGTTCAGTGCCAGTGCTGAGTCAGTGCTGTGAGGTGAGGTCAGGTGAGGCGACACACAGCAGCGAGGGCTCCCTGTCAGCTCCAGATCAGCAAGGTGAGGACAGGTGAAGCAGCACACAGCAGTGGCGAGCTCCCTGTCAGCCCCATATCAGTGAGGTGAGGACAGGTGAAGCAGCACACAGCAGCGGCGAGCTCCCTGTCAGCCTCAGATCAGCAAGGTGAGGACAGGTGAAGCAGCACACAGCAGCAGGGAGCTCCCTGTCAGCCCCAGATCAGCAAGATGAGGACAAGTGAAGCAGCACAGAAAAACAGAGAGCTCCCTGTCAGCCCCAGATCAGCGAGGGCTTCCTGTCAGCCCCAGATCAGCGAGGTGAGGACAGATGAAGCAGAACAGAGCAACAGAGAGCTCCCTGTCAGCCCCAGATCAGCAAGGTGAGGACAGGTGAAGCAGCACACAGCAGCGGGGAGCTCCCTGTCAGCCCTAGATAAGTGAGGTGAGGACAGGTGAAGCAGCACACAGCAACGGGAAGCTCCCTGTCAGCCCAAGATCAGTGAGGTGAGGACAGGTGAAGCAGCACACAGAAGCAGGGAGCTCCCTGTCAGCCTCAGATCAGCAAGGTGAGGACAGATGAAGCAGAACAGAGCAACAGAGAGCTCCCTGTCAGCCCCAGATCAGTGAGGTGATGTGAGGACAGGTGAAGCAGCACACAGCAGCGGGGAGCTCCCTGTCAGCCTCAGATCAGCAAGGTGAGGACAGGTGAAGCAGCACACAGCAGCGGGGAGCTCCCTGTCAGCCCCAGAACAGTGAGGTGAGGACAGGCGAAGCAGCACACAGGAGCAGGGAGCTCCCTGTCAGCCTCAGATCAGCAAGGTGAGGACTGGTGAAGCAGCACAGAGCAACAGAGAGCTCCCTGTCAGCCCCAGAACAGTGAGGTGAGGACAGGTGAAGCAGCACACAGGAGCAGGGAGCTCCCTGTCAGCCCCAGATCAGCGAGGTGAGGACAGGTGAAGCAGCACACAGCAGCGGGAAGATCCCTGTCAGCCTCAGATCAGTGATTTAGGTAGGGCAGCAGCCTGTCATCTAAGTTACATTGAAGAAATGCCCTTGAATTAAGATTTCAGTGCTGCAACCCCATCCATGTATATTATAATGTCCTTAGAAAAATCAGCACCCAGAAGGCTATTGGCACAGCTGGTTCTTTAGCATCGTAATCTGGTTTCCATATGACTTTGCTGGGAGCCTTTCCAAATGAGATCTATCAAGGGAACCTAAATAAGGAATGAAATTTTGATAACAACCTGCAAATCCCAGTAAAGCACTTACCTGCCTCCTGTTGATTGGTATTGGATAGTCAGCTACAGGTTGTATTTCGGCCATGAGTGCGTTGACCCAGCCACTGCCCACCATGTGGTTTAAACTAAAACGAGGAAATTGGGAATCCATTTGCATTGGTGCAATATACAGACAGAAGTAGACAGAGATTTAATTGAAGACATTCACAGTATTGCCATGAAACGAGAAGTGCAACTGATAAGTGACTTCAATATGCCGGATGTTGTTTGATGGATCCCTACTCCACAGTTATCTAGAAGTAAGGAGATCCTAGATTCTCTACAAGGAGAACTACTCTGGTAACAGAATCCACACATGAAGGAGTCATACAGGACCTAGTGCTTACCAGTGAGGAAAGTGTTTCTGATGTTTTAGTGGGAGATCACCAGATAGTGTGGTTCAGTATTAGGATTACGGAAGATGATATCTATTCAAAAGCGAGGATCCTAGACTATAGAAAAACTAACTTTGCCAAAATGGGACAATACCTCAAGGAGTCATTAGCAGGATGGGAAAGCTGGGAGATGTAGAAAAGCAATGGGCAAAACTGAACTGGGATAAGGGCAGCAAACCTTTTTGTTAGGAAAGTAAATAAATGTAAAAAGGAAATGGAGGCCACTATGGTTCTCGAAAGAAGTAGCTGAAAAAGTGAAGAAAAAGAGGGTGGCCTTCATAAAATACAAGAGACACAGAAAGAGGAGAAAAACCATCAATATTTGTAAAAGCAAAGCTAGGAAAGTAGTCAGGACAGCAAAGATACGGATAGAAGAAAAATAGTCAATGCAGTAAAATGGGAGGAGGCGTGCAAAAGTGATATCATCAAACTCAAGGGTCAAGGGAAGGAATATGTCAAAAACTGAAGAGGATAAAGCAAAATTGATTAATAAATAATTTTGTTCTGTGTTCACAGATGAAGGGGTAGGAGCAGGACCTCAGAAAACACCCACAAATAGGAACAGAAGTGAGGAGGATCATGAACATTTTTCAGATAATTGTGTTCATGAGGAACTAGCTAAACTAAAAATAGGCAAAGCAATGGGACTTGATCAGATACATCCGATAGTATTGAAGAAACTTGGGGACGTTCTAGCAGCTCTACTGACTGACCTTTTCAATAATTCATTAGCGTTGAGAATGGACACAGAGGATTGGAGAAAGACACATGTGGTCCCTTTACACAAAAGAGGAAGTAAGGATAAGGTTGAGAACTACAAGCTGGTTAGTCAGACCTCTGTGGGGAGTAAATTAATGGAAACACTGCTAAAACAGAGGATAGTGAGGTTTATGAAATCCAATGGATTGCAGGATTTGAGGCAGCATGGGTTTACCAGAGGCAGGTCTTGTCAGACAAATCTGATTAATTTCTTTGACTGGGCAACCAGAGAGAGTTGGACTGAGGGAGAGCCATAGATGTGGTGTACTTAGATTTCAGTAAAGCCTTTAACACATTTCACACAGGCAACTTATAAATAAATTTAGCACCCTAGGAATGGACCCGAAAGTAACTGACTGGGTTAGAAATTGGTTGAGTGGGAGGCAACAAAGGGTCCAGTTAATGGAGCTCATTCTGAGGAAAAGGATGTTACCAGTGGTATGCAACAGGAATCTGTCCTTGATCCAGTTCTTTTCAATATTTTTGTAAGTGATATTGCAGAAGAGCAGTCGGGTAAGGTCTGCCACTTTGCAGATGATACCAAAATCTGCAATAGAGTAGACACTCAGGAAGATTTAGATAATGTGAGGAAGGATCTAGCAAAGCTTGAAGAACGGTCGAGAATATGGCAGCAGAGATTCAGTGCTAAAAAATGGAAGGTCATGCATTTGGGCTGCAAAAATCTAAGGAAGCGGTGCAGTATAGGGGGTGAAGTGCGCCTGTCCTCGAAAGAAGAGCAGGTCCCGAGCATGAGTGTTTCTGATGTTCTTAAGATGGCTGAACAGGTAGAAAAGGCGATGGCGAAAGCCAGAAAGATGCTTGGGTGCATAAGGAGAGGAATGGCCAGCAGAAAGAAGGAGGTGATAGTGCCTCTGTATAAGTCATTGGTGAGATCTCATTTGGAGTATTGTGTTCAGTTTTGGAGACCGCACCTTCAAAAGGATATAATTGGGATGGATTTCATACAGAGAGTGGCTACTAAAATGGTCAGTGGGCTTTGTCATAAGGCATATGGGGGCAGACTTAAAGATCTTAATATGTATACGTCAGAGGAAAGGCAGGATAGAGGAGATATGAAGACTGTTTAAATACTTTCATGGCATGTGCATAAGAGGAGGGCCTCTTTCGATTGAAAGCAAGCTCTGCTAGAGGGAACATAGGATGAGGGTGAAAGGGGATAGATTCAGAAGTAATATGCGGAAATATTTCTTTATAGAAAGAGTGGTAGATGCGAGGAATAGTCTTCCAGTGGAGGTAGTAGAAACGAGGACAGCATCTGAATTCAAGAAAGCATGGGACAAACACAGATGATCTCGTAAGGAAAAAAAAGAGACTATAGTAGTTGATATGGAAGGGCAGACTAGATAGGCCATAGGGTCTTTTTCTGCTGTCATTTTTCTATGTTTCTACATTTAAAGATTTTTAGCCGTTAGACAAACTGAAAACTGGCTAAAACCCACTGAGCCTGATATTCACAGTACTAACTGTTTAGTGCTGTAAATATCGCTACAGACTACATAAAGAATGCCTGGTTTCAACCGGGGTGGTCTTTGTGCCCTAACCACTAGGCTACTCCTCCACTCTAGGAACAGCAGAGATTATTTACTCCTTCCAGGCCCACCTGAGGAAAATCTAGCAGCCGTTCATTAGGCCCCATGTTGATATGTCCCAGGCTTTTTCCACGAATTTCAGCAACTTACAGCTCTGGAAGAAGGTTATTCCTTTTTTAGATATGCAGTACAACTTTTAACACCCCTGGAAACTGATATGCTCAAATGTGTGGAAACCTCTGAAATTCCAGAGAATTTTATGGAGACGATACTTAAATACAAGAGCCAAGGACACACAACTCAAACTAACTACCTACAAACGATTACAGTTGAACTAAGCAATCATATGGTCACTTATATATGCGCTCATAAACTATATAGTTAAGCTGCTTTATTACCCAATTTATACAAAGCAAACACAGCTTCATCCCTCTGTTTAGTGGTCCAAGTTGTAGTATTACACAGTTTGATGTAAAAACTCAGTTGCTGTTAATTGTAAACCACTCTGACCTGTGGAAGAGCGGTATAAAAGAATAGCCTAATAAATAAATAAGTACTCTGCTACACATAGCGGTTCATTTAAATTCAAAATTAATGGTCTAGTGATGTAAATCTATGCAAAGCAGCTCATTAATTATGAATTTCGCAACAACAGGCATGTGGAAATCGCTTTGAATGCCAGTTTTGCCAAAAAGATGCTTTGCTCAAAAGGTATTGTAATCTTCTTTGACTGGTTCCAGGAGCAAAACATCACACACACTTTTGCTATCCAGTCCATTTGCATAGGTAGCAAAATTGTGTATGAACAAGATCACTAACTTTTGAAAAATCTTATGGGTTAGTATATTGCCCTGCTAATAGGAGATACAGTCTACTTATTTTTAGAGATTTTAGTATTTATTTTCTGTTATTTTGATGCTTTTTACTTTATTATGTTACATTGCTCTATTATAGAAACATAAAAACATGACAGCAGAAAAAGACCACATGGCCTATCTAGTCTGTCCTTCCATATCAACTACAATAATCCTCTTTTTACCTTTAGAGATCCTCTGTGTTTGTCCCATGCATTTTTGAATTCAGATATTGTCCTCTTGTCCACTACCTCCACTAGGAGACTATTCCATGCATCTACCACTCTTTCCGTAAAGAAATATTTCCGCATATTACTCCTGAGTCTAGCCCCTTTCATTCTCATCCTATGTCCCCTTGTAGCAGAACTTGCCTTCAATTGAAAGCAACTTTCCTGTGCATTTATGCCACAGAGGTATTTAAATATATCTATCATATCGTCCCTATCCTGCCTTTCCTCTAAAGTACAGTATACATATTAAGGTCTTTAGGTCTGTCCTCAGATGCTTCATAACGAAGACCATTAACCATTTTAGTAGCCACCCTCTGCACCGACTCCAACCTGCTTATATCCTTTTGAAGGTGCGGTCTCCAGAATTGCACACAATACTCCAAATGAGGTCACACCAGAGATTTATACAAAGGCACTATCACCTCCTTTTTTCTGCTGGTCATTCCTCTCCCTATACCCAAGCATCCTTCTGGATTTTTCAGTCACCTTTTCTATCTGTTTAGCTACTTTAAGATTGTCAGACACAATTACACCCAGGTCCTGTTCCTCTTTTGTGGACAGAAGTACCTCACCATTTTTGCAGCCCAAATGTATGACCCTGCATTTTTTAGCATTAAATTTCAGCTGCCAAATTCTAGACCATTCTTCAGGGTTAGTTAGATCCCTCCTCATGTTATCAACTCCTTCCTGGGTGTCTACTCTATTGCAGATTTTGATATCATCTGCAAACAAGCAAACTTTACCCAACAGCCCTTCCACAATGTCACTAACAAAGATGTTAAAAAGAATCAGACCAAGGCCAGATCCCTGCAGCACATCACTGGTAACCTCCTTCTCCTCAGAGTGAGCTCCATTTACCTGTACCCTTTGTCGCCTCCTACTCAACAAATTTCTAACCCAATGAGTAACTTAAGGGTCCATCCCTAGGGTGCTCAGTTTATTTATAAGTCGCCAGTGTGGAATGGTGTCAAAGGCTTTCTTGAACTCTAAATACACCACATCTAGGGTTCTCCCTCAGTCCAACTCCCTGGTCACCCAGTCAAAGAAATCAATCAGATTTGTCATCGTGGATAACATCTTAAAACCCTCTGCCCAGTGTGCAGTGGCGGCCAAGAGAGCAAATAGAATGCTAGGTATCATAAGGAAAGGAATGGAAAACAAAAAAAAGGATATTATAATGCCTTTGTATCATTCCATGGTGCAACCTTATCTTGAATATTGTGTGCAATTCTGGTCACCGTATCTTAAAAAGGATATAGCATTATTAGAAAAGGTACAGAGGATCAAACATGGGGGAGTGGTCTTTCTAAGATGGCTGCTGGAACGTGTGCTGTGTAAGATCGATGCCGAATCGTAAGGGCAAGTTAAGGGTGTTCCCGCCCGAGCCCTTGGTCGGCCCTATGGACTGGTTTGTTCAGGTGTCGGAGGAGATGGTGTGGGAGATTCGAGCAGTTGGAGGAGAATCGCTTGAGGAGGCTGTTTCTCCAGTGTGCCTGGGTTCTACACTTTCTCCTGATGCGAGGTCTCCGCCGCAGACCCCGGCGTGCTCCCCACCACCGTCGGCGGCTGTCCCTGCTAGAAAGCATCAGAAGGCAGCAACACAGCAGGGGTGTGGTGGGAAGCCAACGATGTGGAAGATGGGAGTGTGAGTTGTGCCGCCAGTGGAGAAAGTGCGACGTACGGCTCTCCTCAGCTTGGGCTGCAAACTCCGGGTGAGGGAAGCGCTAGTTTCTTGATTGCTGCTTCTGAGGTTTCCTCAACTGCCTTTAGGCTATCTCGCCCCAAGATAATTACTTTGGACACCATATGGGACGCTATTACTCGATTGCCAGAGGCAGTCACTTCTCAAATTGCTGGGACTTTGGTGAGGGTGTCTCAGGTCAAGGAAAGTTTGCAGAGATAACATATTGAAGCGGACCAACTTAAAAATCAGGTTGGAGAGAATCATCAAATACTGAGTTCTGTTTCCGATTCTACCATGTCTCTTATGAAGGATAATGTTATGCTGTGGGCCAAAACGGAAGGGCTGGAAAATTCTGTTCGGGCCTCTAATTTGAGAGTATTGAATTTTCCTATGATACCAGGGACAGCACCATTGGATCTTTTTTAAAAAGTATTTGGTTGATGTATTATTGGTGCCTCAAGATTTAATGCCACCGATTTCGAAGGCCTTTTACCTTGCCTTGGCTAAAAAAGAGTTGGGTTCTGTTAGTGAGGATTTTGTTACAGATATATTGAATGTTTCTGATTTATTATCCTCCCCAACCATAGGCTCTTAAAGTCTCAACTTTGTTAGCGTCTCTTGCCTTAGTTTCAGATAGAGAGTGGTTGCTCAAATTATTCTTTAAAAAACGTCTCTCTTTGTTTTAAGGGGTTAAGATATCCATGTTTCCTGATATATCTAGAGATACACAAAAAAGACACAGGCAATTTTGTTTGTTAAAAAAACGGTGTTTTGCAGATTGGGGGAACTTACCATTTGCGGTTTCCTTGTAAATGTGTAGTAGTGTATTTTCTATCAACCTGAAGCCTTATCTGCATTTATTAGTGCTAGGTTGCCCTCTGTCTTATACCCTGCTGAAGGTTGAAGCAATCTTGCTGTAATAATTATATCTACCTCCTAGCTCTACAGCCATCCTTTTCTAACTTTAGTTTGATTAATTGTACTATTCTCAGTTGGTGTCCTCTGCCGCAGAAAATTGTTTTCTTTATCTCTCCTCCATATATGTTAACTATAGCTGAACCAGTGTTGATATATATAGATTTCCTTTTTTCTTTGTTGATGCAATAATTTCTGGATGGTTTATCTTTGCTAACAAGCTTGTTTGCTTGATTGATTGTAAAACTTTATAAATAGATAAATAAAACAAAATAAAAGTTACAGAGAAGAGCCACCAAAATGGTAAAGGAGATGGAAGGATACCCCTATGAAGAGAGGCTACAAAGGTTAGGGCTCTTCAACCTGGAAAAGAGACGGCTGAGGGGAGATATGATAGAAGTCTATAAATTAATGAATGGAGTGGAACGGGTAAACGTAGATCAATTGTTTACACCATCAGAATATAAAAAGACTAGGGGACATGCAATGAAGCTACAGGGTAACCTATTTAAGACTAATAAGAGAAAATATTTTTTCACTCAACGTATAATCAATCTCTGGAATTTGTTACCGGAGGATGTAGTAAAAGCTGTTAGTGTTGCTGGGTTTAAAAAAGGTTTGGACAAGTTCCTGGAGGAAAGGTCCATAAACCATTATTAAAAGGGACCCAGGATATCACATCTTGACCCAATATAAGACTGAGGAACCTGTGTCTTTTGGGGAGACTGCTAGGTACTTACGACCTAGATTGGCCACTGTTGGAAACAGGATATTGGGTTTGATGGACCTTGGTCTGACCCAGCATGGCATATCTTATGTTCTTATGACAAGACCTGCCTCTGGTAAATCCATGCTGCCTCAGATCCTGCAATCTATTGGACACCAGAAACCTCACTATTCTCTCTTTTAGTAACCTTTCCAATATTTTACTAACCAATAATTTACTATGCTAAATTAATTGCATTGTTAAATTTCAGGGAAGAAGGCAGTATAAATATCTAAAATGGAAATACAATTGAAGAAGGTTGAATAATAATTCTTATGAGTTACTTGAAAAGGAAAGAGCTGTTCTTATGCATGGAGAAAGTTGTCAGAGTTTCACAAAATTGGTCTGGTGGACACAGTCTAGGACCAGCTTAAGAAGCAAGTTAGTAGTGCGCTGGCTCAAGGCTTTCAAGAGTAATGGTGCATGAAACCTACCTCACTGGTTTGCTCCCAGCCAACCATCTCTTCTTCTTCTCTCCCTGCTCCTGCTGCCATGGTCTCATTAGTGTTTAACACAGCCATGAAAGCATTTCCCTTTGCTCTCACAGCAATACTGTGCTGATGCCACTAGCACTATGGCATTATTAGAAGGAAAAAATAATCTCTTACTAAAAAAAGGGAAGTGCTTATTTTTGCCTGCTAAAAATGCAATGGTGTCAGTGGTATCAGCACAGCATGGTCATGGAAGCAAAGGAAAATGCTCCCGCGGCAGTGTTAATCAGTAATACAATTGCAGTGGCAGGGGCAGGGAGAGGAGGAAAGGATGTGAGGAGGAGAGCAGGAAAGGAAGAGAGCAGGAGAGGAGGTGAGCAGGAGAGAAGGAGAGCAGGAGGTTGAGGAGGAGGAGAACAGGAGGTTGGGGAGGAAGTGGCTGTTCAGACTGATGAGGACCGATGGGGGCTTGAAGGGACCTGATGCAGGGGAGGAAGGGGCTGGTGACTGGGAATGGAAAAGGGCTAATGCTGGAGTAGAGAGGGAATGGGCTTATGATGGAGGTGGCTGGGACTAGAAGGGGGCTGATGCTGGTTGTGGGGGGATAGGACTGGAATGGCGCTGATACTGGCAAATGCTGGATTCATGGTGGAGAAAAAAGGGATATGCTGTGGGAGTGAGAAAGGAGAGGAGGACAGATATTTTGGGAGATGGGAAGAAACAAAATTATAACCAGGGAAAGGCTGAGAGCGAGGGATATAGGAACAGATTTTAGATGTTATGGTAAGGAGGAGGGAAGATGGGGTTAATGAATATTGGAGAACAGGGCTGGCATTAGGGGTGGCAAATATGGCAAATGTTTTGGGCCACTATACCACAGGGGACCCCAAGGCTGCCTAAAGCTAAAAGAGACATAGCCTGCAGGTGGGCTTTGGGGGCCCATCATCAGTTTCTGCTCCTGGTTCCTACATGTCTACCACCAGCTGTGTTGGAGAAGGAAGTAGATGGGTGGGTGCTTTGAAGTGGGAGTAGGAGGCAGGAGGGCTGTACTGGGGAGACAGGGATATGGGAGAGCAGGAACTAGGACTTAAGTGGAGACTCTAACATTGAATGAGAAAACAAGAAAACTTCTAAGATAGGCTGGGTACTGGACACGTAAGTAGAGGCTCGGGGCTTGGATGGAATTGTGAGTGAGGACTCAGGGACTGGGTAGTATGGTAGAATGCGGACTTGGGGTTAACGGGGGAGGGGGATAGTGGGGATTAAAACATTTACCAGAGATTAGGAGGACAAGGGGGGCAAGGTGATTGGGTAAGGGGTATGAGTAAGTCTGTGAGACCAAGTGCAGAAATATGCGGAAAGGAGAAGGTTTGAAGGACCTGGAAGGTTTGGGGGGGGATGGAAAGAACAGAGATATGCATGAACTGCCTCTGCCACTACAATTCTATTACTGGCCTAAAGGAGGTGAGAGATGATCAAAATGGGGGAGATGAAAGGGGAAACAGAAGCCTGGATTGGGGATAAGACATAAGAAAAAGCCCAGAAGTGGAGAGAGGATGAGTGATAGGGAATAAGCTAGGGCTGAATAGGAGACAAGAGGCAGAAAGTGGTAGATAAGTCTGGGGAGGAGATGAGTGCAGAGGGGGAAATTGAGAGACTAGAAAGGGGGTGAAGACAGTGGGATAGGAGCCAGCAAAGGAATGAGACAGGTGGGGTAAGGAAGAACTAGGGAAATAAGATTAGGAAATGGAAAACTGGTAAGTAGGTGAAAGGTGAAAAGAGGGAGACTGAAGGGAGAAGGAGGAATGGAATGAAGCTAAAAGGTAGATGAGACAAATAGAGAAAAAATGAAACAAAAGGATGAATATCAGAGAGAGATGTAGGGAAGGAAAGGACGAAGACAGGCAGTGTGAAGAAACAGAAAATGGAAGTGAGATCCTGGAAAAGAACTTAGAAGAAAACCAGCAAAAAGAAGTGGTAAACAGAGACTAGGACTAACCCAACTAGAAAATAAAAAAGATCAGACAACAAAGGTACGAAAGAGTGGCAAATTTTAGAGAATGAGATATGTCATCTTTGAAAATGTGCGTTTCTTAGATTTCAGTCGAGGAGGAAATGCATTCCTGTTTCTCTTTCCTCAGTGTTCCACAGCTCAATGGCTGTTCTGGGCATTTTCCATTTCAACCTTTGTCTGCATCCTTGTTTCTAATTTGTAGTTTCTTACCCTTTACTATGTGATGGTCTGTGCAATCGGCACCATAGACATGTCCGCGACGGCATTTTGGAGCACATATTTAAGAAACGGAAACGTGCAGCACATGGCAGTATGCAACGAGGCCTCGATTTTACCCGCCATCCTTCTATGATGGGGAAAAATTATTGTGGCAGCACAAGGGAATGCCCTTGTTATCCTTAGGGGATGCTAGATGTCAGCGCTGGTCTGGCACGTACTAAGGCCGTGCGTTGGACATGTGCTGACAGCTAGCACAGGGCCATGACACAGCACCACCAGATTTTGGCATTAACTGCCCATGACACACTAGGGTTGTAAGTGAAAGGGTTTGGGGCTGCGTTTCCTGCATGGCGGGCTAGTAGTGCGGGTGCACTCACCATCACCTTCATAGGTGGCGTTCAGTACACTCGCTCTATTGTTGTGCCACGGCAGGGACGCGTGCAACATGCTAACTGCCAGGAACATGCTTCCCATGCTCACAGCAGCTAACGCTGTGGTGTTTCCCTAATATGTCATGGATTTGCATGTTATGGGTGCGTTTGGTGCAACCTTAGTGTTGAAAGCTGGCTGAAACAAGCACTTTTCACATTCCCGTTTGTGCCAAGGAGCAGCAATAGATATAGACATATCTGCTGGTCTTTTTAAACGTACAGCACCATTCTGAAATCTGAGATGCACGTAGATCTTTTTATTGCCATCCTGGACACATCTCTGTCATACCCCTGTGCAACACAGACATGATTGCACTGGACATGTGTAAATTCGGTTCTTTATAAAATGTCTCTTGGAGTGTGGATACATGTCTGAATAGACATTTTCAGATGTGCACATCACGAATAGAGCTTCTAAAATGACCCCTTAACTCAGCAGCAGCCATTAAGTGA
This sequence comes from Ichthyophis bannanicus, assembly GCA_033557465.1. Classification (NCBI taxonomy): domain Eukaryota; kingdom Metazoa; phylum Chordata; class Amphibia; order Gymnophiona; family Ichthyophiidae; genus Ichthyophis; species Ichthyophis bannanicus. Next base: position 42,853,964 of record CM066042.1, on the reverse strand, counting down.
AGATTTATAAAGACTAAACACGTACATGTAAATAACACCCGTTGAATGATGGGCAGCCAGTGTAGACTTCTTAAGCCTTGGGAAACATGGTCAAATTTCCATAGACCTCCTATGACTCTTTGAAGAGATTTTAGAATATAATCCAGCAGTCCCAAATATAATATATCACAAAAATGCAATTCAATGTGTTCCTTTGAATCAGGGGTGGCCCAAGGGGGGTGCGGGGCCATGTGCGGAGACTCGGTGCAGGGCCTCATTTGCATAAATATTTGCATGATGTTACCATACACTAACTTTTAGTAAACATGCCTCTTAATGAGTGTATGGATAAAGAAAGACTAAAAGATTTCTACATTACTATAATCCAGTGCCAACTGCCAGACACATTAGGAACTACTACAAACACTGCCCATTTAGAACCAATAGCAAACCCACCGTATCATAACAGCACTACCAGGGCTCACAAAGCATCAAACCCTACCTATAAAAAGACAACACTGCAAATATTAAACCAATACATTTCAGAAAATAACAATACATGACCTACTGGGGAAAGAGAACAAGTGGCAATGTCAAATAGGAATTACATAAACAGAATACCTCAGCTCAGTTACACATGCAGAACATAGACCATCACCAAACAAGGAATCACAATTTAGAAACAGGAAGACAATAATTAAACTGGGAACCCCAAAAGCCAAACTTGGAATGTACAACAACACTATAGAAATAAAACTATAAATTAATTTCCTCTTGTACTAAACAAAGCGCAGACGTTAATGATGCACATTTCCCAGAGCAGACATATTCCAGTTAATAAATTCAAAATAAAGAGATATTTTTCTACCTTTTGTGCATTTTTTTTCAGTTGAAATTGCTCCAGCCACTTTCTTCTGGTTTCTTCGTGTCTTCTGCTAACTCTCCATCATCTGCTGTCAATTTGTCCTTTCTTCTCTCTTCTAGTTTTTTTCCATTCTCTCTCTACATCTGCTTTAACATACTAATCTTTCTCCTTTTGCTCTTTCCTCAATCCTATTTCATCCACTCGAAGGGGACTCTTCTTTTTCCCTCTCGCGCGGCTCTGTTAAGCCGGCCGGGGCTGATGGGAACAGGCATTTCCTGTTTCCCATCAGCCCCGGCCGGCTTAACAGAACCATGAGAGGGAAAGAGTCCCCTTCGCGGCTCTGAAAGCCGCGCCGAGGAGAGTGATCGAGGGAGGGCTCTGCCAGACAGGAGGGAGGGCTCTGTTGGGCGGGCGGGGGCCCTGCGGGAGACACTTGATTCTGCCACTGCCATGGAGGCAGCGGCAGCGGCAGCAGCAAGTTTGTTTTTTCTTTTAAAGTTTTCCTGGGCTGATGGGCAGAATGATGTTTGCGCGGGGCCCCCTGAAATGCAGGGCCCTGTGCAAACAACATTCTTGCTCAAAGGACGGGCCGGCCCTGCTTTGAATCAATGCTGACTCCTGGTGACCCAGCAGCTCCTGGGTTTTCTTGGTAGTGTAACTGGAAGTAGGCTGCCAGGCCTTTCTTCTGAGGCAGTGGAGAGTTAAGTGACTTGCCCAAGGTCACAAGGAGTGCTACTAGGAATCAAACCCTGGCTTCTTGATTACCAAGCTGGTGCTCTAGCCATTAGGCTACTTATCCACTCCTATAATATATCACAACAACCCAAATTATGTAAAGTGAATATCTGAACCACCACCCTAAAATCTGAATTGTTTAAGTAATACTCTGTCAGACCATTCAAAGATTTAAAGAGGTGTCTTGCACCAGCTGGGCAACTTGTGGCCGAAAGGGAAAACTGAGCATCTGAAGTAACACCAGGTAATGCACTCGCTGTTGTACTGCAGCTCTTTTATCAGCAAGAGTAATAGTCAGGGTTGTGGAATAATTCTTCCTCTGATGAACATTGAGTGCTTCAGTCTTAGCATAACTAATGGCCAGTCCATAAGCCGCCAACCATGCACAGGTCCTAGTAAAATGATGGACGAGCTTCAACATCAATTGAATGTTTCTCACATATCAAAATATCGTCAGTATAAAAAGATGAAATACAAAGCAAGACTTCATAAAAGCTTGCATAGCAGAAGCAGGTAAATATTAAACAGTGAAGACGACAGAGCTGACCCCTGCGGCATGCCCCTCTTAAGTGCAAACCAAGTAGAGAATATATTTTGAAAATAAACTTGCTGATGATGAGAGATAAAGGAGGTTAACCACAACTTCAATACCCAATGTGGTTATCCTCACCTGTAGTATTGCAGGAACAACTGTGTCACATGCAGATTTCAAATTCATAAACACCATAAGATACAGTAAACAGGTCTTCTTTCTTCTAAACCATGTAAGATTTTACTTAACCAGAGAGGTGAACGGGGTTTCAGGGCTGCAACTAACCTCAAACCCATGCTGCCATACATCTAAAATCCACTGTTGCTCTAAATAGTCATTACTACCACCTTAAGAGATAACTCAAAGAAGAAAGAAAAAAGAAATTTTTTGTCGGAACTACTGCCATGAAAACTTACGTCCTCTCGAAGCAGAATGTTCCTTTTAATTAAGAATTTGAAAAAGGGATAGAAACCCTAAATATAATATCCATTAATGTTGCCTGTACATAGTTGTTTGTACATAGTTCTCCAAAGTTTAAGTGTTAGTTAAGATGTACATAATTCATGCAATGTTCAATGTAAAAACAGTAATGTTATCCTGTTTCCTTGACTGTTATATGTAAACCGCTCCTGACCACTGGAAGGTAGCGGTATATAAAAGATTGTTAAATAAATAAATAAACCCATAGGGTACAAACAAATGTGAAAGTGAGTTAATAAAAAACCTTGCTCGCACTCCATATCATAGCAGCTTATAGTAACCATAGGCACTTAGCTCAAGTCCTGGCTCCGATATAACATCGAAAATTTTCAAAATCATGGAGAGTGCGTCCACAAGTGAAGATAATTATCCGCAACAATCAGAAATCCTAAATCGGAATGTTTGATGCCAGACGACGTGTTCAATTAATGCTGATGCCAGATGACTTGTTCAATTAATTTTGCCAAGAATGGCAAGGACGTTATGGGCCTATAGTTGTTAATATCATTTAAATCTGCAGTGGGGTCCTTACTGAGGCTCATTCAATGTTTAAAGAAGCTTGTACAATAGCTAATAGGAATGGCAACACCCCTAACCAGCTTGACTGATGCAATAGAGATGAATCTAATGGACAATGAGTCCATCACCTAGCACTCAAACAAGATGTTACATCATCCATGAGAACTGAAGAGAAAGTAAAATCCAGAGTTCTTAAAAAAGAGAGGGGAATTATCTCAAATGGTAGAGCACTCACTTAGCATGCACGAGGCAGTGGGATCGATGCCCACATTCTCCACATAGCTTTTATGACCTGGAAAAGGGAATAATGAGTGAGGTTATCAAATCTGCAGATGACACAAAACTATTTAAAGTTGTTAAAACCCAAGAGGATTGTGGAAAATTGCAAGAGGATCTTGATAAATTGGAAGACTGGGCATCAAAATGGCAGATGAAATTTAATGTGGACAAGTGCAAAGTTATGCACCTAGGAAAGAGCAACCCAAACTATGGTTACACGACGCAAGGTTCCACATTAGGAACCACCACCCAGGAAAAAGATTTAGGCATCATTGTGGATAACATGTTAAAACCCTCAGCCCAGTGTGCAGAGGCAACCAAGAGAGCAAATAGAATGCTAGGAATCATAAGGAAAGGAATAGAAAATAAAACAAAGGATATTATAATGCCTCTGTATCGTTCCATGGTGAGACCGCACCTTGAATATTGCGTGCAATTCTGGTCGCCGTATCTTAAAAAGGATATAGCGTTATTAGAAAAGGTTCAGAGAAGAGTTACCAAAATGGTAAAGGGGATGGAAGAATACTCCTGTGAAGAAAGGCTAAAAAGGTTTGGGCTCTTTAACCTGGAAGAGAGACAGCTGAGGGGAGATACTGTATGATAGAGGTCTATAAATTAATGAATGGAGTGGAATGGGTAAACGTAGATTGATTGTTTATGTCATCTGAATATAAAAAGACTAGGGGACATGCAATGAAGCTACAGGGTAAACTATTTAAGACTAATAAGAGAAAATATTTTTTCACTCAACGTGTAATCAAACTCCGGAATTTGTTACCGGAGGATGTAGCTAAAAGCTGTTAGTGTCGCTGGGTTTAAAAAAGGTTTGGACAAGTTCCTGGAGGAAAGGTCCATAAACCATTATTAAAAGGGACCCAGGATATCACTGCTTGACCCAACACAAGCACTGAGGAACCTGTGTCTTTTGGGGAAACTGCTAGGTACTTGTGACTTGGATTGGCCACTGTTGGAAACAGGATACTGGGCTTGATGGACCTTGGTCTGACCCAGTATGGCATATCTTATGTTCTTATGAGACTGAGTACAGTTATAGTTACTGTTTATTTGACTTGATATACCACCTATAGCAAGGCAACTAGGTGGTTACAACTAAAGAGTGGAGGGAGGGGGGAACGAAGATGAGAAAACAATGAGTGTTGTAGAAGTGACCCGCTTCGGTACTCAAATGGTGTGCCAAGTCCATTGCAGTTGGCCTACCAGTAGAAAACATTAGATTATTCTTGTCATATCAAAGCAGAAAACGGACAGTAGAAAATAATTTGACTGGTCTTGATAATGCAGCCCTTATTTTATTGGTGAATACTTGTTTCTCAACAATTTGAATTTGTATCTGTGCTGCTTATAGAGACAACTCATATAACTTCCCCCACACAATGCTTCCGCCAGGAGCGCCCTGTGCAGTGCAGTTCTCATTTAAGCTCCTGCAAAGTTTTATTGTAGCACGGGACAAAGTCACACATATAGGAGGAAAAGGGATTATTTCAAACAGCAACCAAACGCTTCACATCTGTATTACTGGGTACCTGTTATGCATATGGCCATAGGGCCTTAAAAGTGACCACTTGAAATACCAAATGTGATGCTTTTCCATATTTTACAGGGCTGAGTATTGATGGAAAAAGCAGGATTTCCATGCTGGCTTCCGCCGCTAAGGATCTACTTCTCTATACACTCCTCTATTCCACTTTTTGGTTTTATTTTCAATAGTTATATATGGGGTCAGTTTTACAGAGTGATTTATAAGTAATTCATCAGTTGATAATGTTATGAGTTTTCAGTTTGTACTAAGGATTTATGAACTAGTTTAATGGCTCTGTGGCAGTAGACTATTAATGCTCTCTTTATTCTGATTCATTGTTATTCTATTGCATTTCACCTTGAGCACACACTGGAAAGTATTAAATTGGAATAAACAAACATGAAATAATCCAACTTCAGGAGTCAGACAAACAAGGTTTGGTCTGTTGCACCATGCAACAGTTTTCTAGCCTGTGCTACAGGGCTCTTTCCTCTCACCCCTGCTCTCGAAGGCTGGCTTCCGTCTCTCAGCCTCGTTTGCCCTACTTCTCCTTTCTTAGCACCGCTCCTGAGACGGGAATGATGCACCACACTCCATTCTCTTGCCATGGCTGCTGGTGGAATCAAATGTCTCTCCCTCCGAGTGAGATCAGGGCCAGCATTAGAGCATATAGCCTGCTCCTGGGACATGGGGCCCCCTCCGAAATTTCTATGCTGCATCCCTCTATGTTTAACACCGGCACCGGGAGAGATGAAGAGACTTTTCGGTCACACTTGCTTCAACTTTCACTGTACAATCTTAATAGTGCAAACAGGAAATCCTTGTATGTAGCAGCCCATCTGATAATAATAATGAAACGGTCAAGTGGACAAAGCCCAGTATAAATAATAATGCTTACTTAGTTGCAGGTACAAACCCTGCGTACCAAACCACCGCTTTTGTTTTTGGTGCTCTGGGTTTGTACCTGCAACTACTATCAGATGGTTTACTGCATACAAGGTTTTCATGTTTGCACTAAGTTTTAAAACATTGGGATGATCAATGGTAAGAGTTTCCTCAATGTTCATAATACACTTTTACATAGGTCATTCCCACCAGAAATATAACCTATACTTAGCACTCCAAGGGTGTGGCATGTGTCCTCCTCGTCCCTTCTTGGTTTTGCATCCCATGGTGATATATACTTTTTTAATATGGTTATTATTATCTTTTTATTTGTTCTAATATGGCTACCTTAATATTTGATTTTCATATGGCTTCCTTTATCCTGCTTTGTTATTATTTTTAATGCATTTTAAATTAACTTATTGTTCTTATGGATTTCTTATTTCTTATTTATTATTTTCTATAGTTTTTAGCCCTTTGTTAGCATTTTATTGCATATATTTTTGGTTTGGTTTCGAGGTATACTTCCCCTGAAGAAGGTGTCAGCCGAAACGCGTTGGGATTTCTAATAAAGACCATTTGACCTTTCACTGCTTCCAACATATATTGCAATTTCATGCCTAAGTTGCACATTGCAAACTGAAATACAGAAAAAATAGAAGCCCCTGAGGGTGATGAAGAGCGGCTGCATATCTCTGTTTGCAAATGACACGGATGCAAGTGTAAGTGCAGAAGATACATGTGCGCGTTTTAAAATGCCTTCAATCAGATGTCGCTCCCCATACCTTCCTACAGGTGCTTCTATGAATTTTAAAAAAACACGCCCATTTAGAGGGGCAGAGATGTGCCAATTTTACATTGGCCACACACGTGCCGACCCTCTCTTTTAAAACTGACATAGCTGTGCCTATGTTTTCGCTTCCATGTCCCTTTCACCACATAAATGGCCTTTCTACAATGCGCCTTCACATGTTGGGCATAATTTCTCCAGAGAACTCTTCTAGGAAAGCAGATCACTTGCTTCCTGATTTTCTCTGGGGAAAAAAAAACCCTGCCAATAGTCCACCAGGACCCTAAAATAAGAAAGAGACAGGTAGATTAACTTCCCAAACTTTCTTCTTCATCATTACTGCTGCCATTAGGATGGTTATGAGCGCAGTCTGTGCCCCTTCTCTAATTTATCTGATGCGCTGCATCTCCTGGCCCCAGTTCCTAATATATTTTATATGCTTTAGCAGAGTGGAGGAGTAACCTAGTGCTTAGAACAACAGCCTGCTACCTAGGCAACTGGGGTTCAATTCCCACTAGCGCTCCTTGTAACCTTGGGCAAGTCACTTTACCCTCCCTTGCCTCAGAATAAAAAAGCCTGACAATCTACTTTCAGTCACCCCTTGTCAAGAAAATCCAGGGGCTGCTGGGTCACCAGGAGTCAACATTGACCTGATGCCACTTAAAAATATATATATATTCTTTAGCAATTGCTGGATTGCTTGCCCTCATACTTCCCTGGTACTACTCGCACAGATTCATATGGTCCATTTCTACACATAAAAATTAGGCTTTTAATGTTCCATGCTAGAGTCAAGTGACTATTAACATTACAACATGAAACTGGTGCAATGCAGGTCTAAGTGCTGCAGTCCTTTAGTGCCTTTCTAATATGATCGCGCTTCCATGGTTTACTTGTTTTTGTTCCTCTAGGAGTGCTGGGCAGGATCTAATTCGTTCCCTGTGGGGTAACCTCGCCTATCTTTAAGGCACTGAGGGCTAACCGAATAGCATCAAAAATCACTGCTACCCTCTTAGCCCTTTCCTCCGCCCCAGAACACTGCCAACACGCCCCGATGCTAACCACATAGCATCTGGGTGCACTAGGGACTTAAGCAGGATTTTCAAAAGGCACTACCCATGTAGGCGCCTTTGGAAAATCCCGGTTAAGGCATTAATACAGGTAACATGGGCTGTTACCCATGTAGGCGCCTTTGGAAAATCCCGGTTAAGGCATTAACACAGGTAACATGGGCTGTTACCCATGTAGGCGCCTTTGGAAAATCCCGGTTAAGGCATTAACACAGGTAACATGGGCTGTTACCCATGTAGGCGCCTTTGGAAAATCCCGGTTAAGACATTAACACAGGTAACATGGGCTGTTACCCATGTAGGCGCCTTTGGAAAATCCCGGTTAAGGCATTAACACAGGTAACATGGGCTGTTACCCAGGTAGGCACCTTTGGAAAATCCCGGTTAAGGCATTTACACAGGTAACATGGGCTGTTACCCGTGTAACTGCCTTGGAAAATCGGGCCCATTGTGTTTTGCAAGTGTGAGTGCTCATGTTTGGGATATAAAGTTTTAATAAACAAACATAAACATAAACATGGTACTACTATAGAGATGTCAGACAGTCCCTGCTCATCAGATCTTACACTCTAATCAAGAGGGAGAACATCGCAAAACTGGGGACTAGAGTACGGTAAGATACACATAACAAGAGAGCTTACAATCTATATGAGACAGAAACACAACAAACAGGGGACAAGAGATGGTTTTAACACACATAGAGGCACATTCCAACATGTGCATCCAGGCCCCTGTGTGCCCGATCGGAATCAGTAGACCTGATTCTGATCCCGTGGGGGCTAGACATGCCCCGCGGGATCAGGATCAGGACTAGGGTCTGTATGTGCAGTCTGGGGCCTGATTCCGATTGGCCTGCATGTACAGACCCATTCTCGGCTAACGCAGGCAGGCCCCTGTGTGCCCGATCGGAATTGGTAGACCTGATTCTGATCCCGTGGGGGCTAGACATGCCCCGCGGGATCAGGATCAGGACTAGGGTCTGTATGTGCAGTCTGGGGCCTGATTCCGATTGGCCTGCACATACAGACCCATTCTCGGCTAATGCAGGCAGGCCCCTGTGTGCCCGATCGGAATTGGTAGACCTGATTCTGATCCCGTGGGGGCTAGACATTCCCCATGGGATCAGGATCAGGACTAGGGTCTGTGTGTGCAGTCTGGGACCTGATTCCGATTGGCCTGCACGTACAGACCCATTCTCGGCTAATGCAGGCATGCTCCTGAATGGAGCCACGGCGCCTTGGCGTCCCATTGCCATGGCATTGTGGATCCATTCAGGAGCCATGATCCCTGGCTGTTGACCGCTCTTTCCTTTCCCTGCAGCCTGACCCCTGATCTGGCCTCCCATGGCCAGGGTCAAGCTGTGGGAAATCACCTTCACCCCCTCACCTCACTTGCGCTGCTGGGCCTGCCATCCCCCGATGTCTGAGGGACTTATTCCACCTCCAAGGTGCAATATATCCCCCTTTAGTCTGCCAAACTCGGACATACAGGGCCAAACAGAATCGGCTCTGTATATCTAGGGTCGCGGACCACCCACTGCCCGTCCTAACTCTGCCTCCACAATGCCCCCTCCTGCCCCCATCTAAGCCTCCCTGTACAAACTCCTTGTTTGTATGGGGAGGCTTGACATGGCCGGCAGGGGGATAGGAAGGAGAATAAAGGGTCAGGATCCAAAAGCAGCCTTAAACAGGTAGGCTTTTAGCCTGGATTGGAATAGGACTAGAGGTGGAGCTTGACTTAGGTAGCCTGTTCCATGCATATGGTCAAGCAAGGTGGACCAAACGAAGTCTGGAATTGGCAGTGGAAGAGACAGGCACAGATAGAAGGGATTTGTCTGATGAGCAGAGTTCCCGAGGAGGAGAGTAGGGAGAGATAAGAGAGGAGAGGTATAACAGCAGGAATATCACTATGTATAAGGAGCTGCATTGACATCACTGGTGGGATTTCCACTCTGCAGTAAAAGTAAAAGCCAGTTCCCCATTATCATCGTGTTCCTTTAAAATGATAGAGGGGTATGGCTCAGTGGTTCTGTAAAACCACCATGCAGAAGACCCAGTAACAGCTACAGCTGCCACTCGATGGCGACACCTATTGGTCAAACTAGGGGTGCACTTGTTCCAGATTTCAGAGAGAGCCAAGGACCGTTGTTGTGAATGTTGTGCAGGGGGGGGGGGCTGGTGGGATATGAAATAGGGCAGACAGCAAAGGTAGTTGCAAATGAAAGCTCATGGGATCATAACCCAGCAGAAGCTGGTTCCAATTGGGCTGGAAACCTAAAGGAGCAAGAAGAAACATAAAAGAAGAAACCTTCTAAAAGAGAGACTGCATTTTAAAACAGGTGACATTTTCCAAATCTCAGTCTCCTATACCGAGGGGGTTCTTTTAGATGCGTTACTCATAATTTACTTGTGGAAAATCCAACACGTACAAGAGTAAATGGCAATTTTAGAATTGGCTGAATTTACACATGGATACCCATACTACATAGAAATTGCAAAGGACGCGTCAGGGGTGCGATTAGGGTATGGCCTGGGTGGGTGAAAAATCTATATGCAGATTCCCCATTTCATATAGGGACTGCATGTGCGTGTCCACAATAGTCCATGTCAGGATTTACAAAGGAGAAAATACAACCCCTCTGGAGGTGACGGAAAATAATTGTATCGAATAAACAAGAACATCCCCCCTCAAGAAAGGATTTTTTTCAAAAATCAACACACATACAAAAATAGAGGTGAAAGAGTCATCCGAATGGGGCCAGTGGACTAATATATGCACAGTTTCCTGTGTCTATCATATTCTGCTACTACTACTACTACCACTATTCAATACACAGCGCTATACAGATACATGTAGAAAGACGGTCCCTGCTCATCATAGCTTACAGTCTAATCAGGACAGACAACACAACAGCTAAGAACAAGGGTACAACCAGGGAAAGGCAAAGAGACACAAAGGAGAACAAGGGATCAGGACCAAAAGAGGTTAGTTTTTAGCCTGGATTTGAAAAGGGGCAGAGATGGAGCCCAACGTACAGACTCAGGAAGTTTGTTCCAGGCATAAGGAGCAGCAAGGTGAAGGACCGAAGTCTGGAGTTAGCAGTGGAAGAAAAGGGCAAGGAGAGGAGCAAGCCAGTAGAAGAGCGAAGTTCATGAGGAGGGGTGTAGGGAGATAGGACAGAGGAAAGGTAGTGAAGAGCAGTAGAATGGATGCATTTATAGGTCTGACGGAGAAGTTTGAATTGGATACAGAAATGGAAGGGGAGCCAGTGAAGTGACTTAAGAAGAGGGGTTATATGAGCATATCAGGGCTGGTGGAAGATTAGCCTGCAGCTAAATTCTGAAAAGATTGAAGGGGAGAGAGATGACTCACAGAAGACCAGCAAGAAGGAGGTTGCAATAATTTAGATGGGAAGTGACTAAAGAGTGGATAAGTGTCTTAGTAGTGTGTTCAGAAAGGAAGGTGTGAATTTTGCTAATGTTATAGAGAAAGAAATGACAGGTTTTAGCAATCAGTTGGATGTGTGTGAAGAAGGCAAGAGAAGAGTCGAAATTGACCCCAATGTTGCGGGCAGAGGAAACAGGAAGAAGAAAAGAGTTATCCACAGAGATAGAGGAAGGAGAGAGGTGGGTTTAGAGGGAAATATAAAAAGTTTGGTTTTGGCCATGTTCAATTTCAAATGGTGGTGAGACATCCAGGCAGCGATGTCAGATAGGCAGGGATTTGGGATCAGAGTGTCAGAGAAATATCAGGTGTAGAGGGATAGATCTGAGAGTCATCAGCATAAAAATGGTACTGAAAGCCATGGGAAGATGAGTGCACCAAGGGAATGGGTATAGAGAGAGAAAAGAAGAGGGCCCGGTACAGACCCTTGGGGTATACCAGCTGAGAGTGGGATAGCAATAGAGGAGGAACCACCAGAACAAACACTGGCAGAATGATGGGAGAGATAAGAAGAGAACCAGGACAGCACAGAGCCCCTAAAACCAAGTGAGGACAATGTGTCAAAGAGAAGGTGGTGGTCAACAGTGTCAAAAGCAGCAGAAAAGTCAAGAAGAATGAGGACTGAGTAAAGGCCCTTGGATTTAGCCAGAAACAAGTCACTGGAGACTTTGGCAAGAATCATCTCAGTAGAGTGTAAGGGATGAAAGCCAGATTGTAGTGGATCTAGAAGGGCTTGAGAAGAGAGAAACTCAAGGCAATGGCGGAGAACTGCACGTTCAAGAAGTTTGGAAATGAAGGGAAGAAGGGAGATGGGTTGATAGAAGGACGAGTAGGGTCAAGTGAAAGTTTCTTGAGGTGTGACCACAGCATGCTTGAAGGCTGCTGGGACAGTTGCCATGGAGAGCTATAGGTTCAGAGTATGAGTGATGGAAGGGATGACAGAGGAGATAGAGTTAAGGAGATGGGTAGGGAAAGGATCAGAGGAACAGGTCATGAGTTTAGAGGAGGAAAGAAGATGAGTGGTTTTCTCTTCGGAGATCTTAGAAAAGGATGAAAGAGTACCAGAGATTGAGGGGAAGAGTTGGTATTGAAGAGGGGGAAGAGGGGATGAAGCCATTCTAGTGGGAAATTGGAGTGTAATCTTGTGGACTTTGTCATGGAAATAGTCGGCAAGGGTTTGGGCAGAAAGGGAAGGAGGGGTCAGAAGCGGAGGCCCTTGAGAAGAGAACTGAGAGTGGAAAAGAGATGGCAAGAGTCAGAGGCAAGAGAGTTAGTCAGATGGACATAGTAGTTTTGCTTGGCAAGTGCTATGGCTGATTTGAAGGAAGCAAGCATGAATTTGAACTGAAGAAAGTCAGCAAGGATGCGGTATTTGAGCCAAATAAGTTCAGCTGAGCCAGGGCTGGCCCGTCCATTGAGCAAGAATGTTTTTTTGCACAGGGCCCCGCGTTTCAGGGGGCCCTGCGCAAAGAACATTCTGCTTTTTTTCAAAATTAAGTTAAAAAAAAAAAAGCTGGCTGCTGCCGCTGCCGCCGCAGCAGCAGCAGAATGGAGTGTCCCGCGGGGCCCCCTCTGCCCAGCTGAGCTCTCCCTCTGCGACGGCTGAACCCCTCTGTGCCGGCTTTCAGATACGCGAGGGAGACACTCTCCCTTCACGTATCTGAAAGCCGGCACAGAGGGGCTCAGCCATCACAGAGGGAGGGTGGGAGGGAGGGACTCAGCCGGGCAGAGGGGGCCCCGCGGAACACTCCAATCTGCTGCTGCCTTGGTGTCAGCGGTAGCAGCCAGCTTTTTTTTTTTTTATGTTCCTTGAACCGATCGGGGGGGGGGGGGGGTTAGGACTGGTAATGGGCTAGGGAGGGGGTTCGGACTTGACTTGAGGTGGGCTGTGGGTTGATGGGGGCGGCTAGGACTGGAAATGGGCTGGGGGGGTTAAGACCGGAGGTGGGCGGATGGGGTTCGGACTGGCAATGGGCTGTGGGCTGTTGGGGGGTTAGGACTGGTAATGGGCTGTGGGCTGATGGGGGCTGTCTGGTAATGGGCTATGGGGGAGTTAGGACTGATAATGGGCTATGGGGGGCTAGGACAGGAAAAGGCCTGATGGGGAGGGTTAGGACTTGAGGTGGGCTGATGGGGTTAGGACTGGTAATGGGCTGTGGGCTGTTGGGGGGGGTTAGAACTAGTAATGGGCTATGGGGGGGTTAATACTGGTAATGGGCTTTGGGCTGATGGGGGCTGTCTGGTAATGGGCTAGGGGGGGTTAGGACTGATAATGGGCTATGGGGGGGCTAGGACAGGAAATGGGCTGATGGGGAGGGGTTAGGACTTGAGGTGGGCTGATGGGGTTAGGACTGGTAATGGGCTGTGGGCTGATGGGGGGGGTTAGGACTGGCAATGGGCTATGGGGGCTGACTGGAAATGGGCTGATGGGGGGTTAGGACTGGTAATGGGTTATAGGGGGGGCTTAAACTGAAACTGGGGTGAGGCTTAGGCCTGGACGTGGGTTGATGGTGGGGCTGGGACTGGTATTGGGTTGGGGGGTTGCTAGGACTTGAAATGGGCTGATGGGGGCTAGGACTGGAAATGGGCTGATGCAGGGACTAGAAGGGAATGGATGCTGGGTGAGGCTGGAACTAGAAGGGAGCTGATGTTGGGGGAGGATTAGAATGGGATGGGGCTGGGAGAGTAAAATGGAGAGGGGAAAAATATTTTGTGTGGGAGGGATGAAAAATCTACAATTGGCCGGGTATTGGGAGAGTAAGTGGGGATTGAGGATGGAGGGGTAAAATTTGAGTGGATGAAATAGGAATGAGGAAAGAGTAAAAGGAGAAAGATTAGTATGTTAAAGCACATGTAGAGAGAGAATGGAAAAAAAAACTAGGAGAGAAGAAAGGACAAATGGACAGCAGACGATGGAGAGTTAGCAGAAGACACGAAGAAACCAGAAGAAAGTGGCTGGAGCAATTGCAGCTGAAAAAAAATGCACAAAAGGTAGAAAAATATCTCTTTATTTTGAATTTATTAATTGGAATATGTCAGTTCTGGTAAATGTGCATCATTAACGTCTGCGCTTTGTTTAGTACAAGAGCAAATTAATGTATAGTTTTATTTCTATAGTGTTGTACATTCCAAGTTTGGCTTTTGGGATTCCCAGTTTAATTATTGTCGTCCTGTTTCTAAATTGTGATTCCTTGTTTGGTGATGGTTTATGTTCTGTTCATGTGTAACTGAGCTGAGGTATTCTGTTTATATAATTCCTATTTGACATTGCCACTTGTTCTCTTTCCCCAGTAGGTCATGTATTGGTATTCTCTGAGATGTATTGGTTTAATATTTGCATGTTTCCTTTTGATAGGTAGGGTATGGTGCTTTGTGAGTCCTGGTAGTGCTGTTAGGATACGGCGGGTTTGCTATGGGTTCTAAATGGGCAGTGTTTGTAGTAGTTCCTAATGTGTCTGGCGGTTGGCACTGGATTATAGTAATGTAGAAATCTTTTAGTCTTTGTTTATTCATACACTCATTAAGAGGCATGTTTACTAAAAGTTAGTATATGGTAACATTATGCAAATATTTATGCAAATGAGGCCCCTTATGCAAATGAGGCCCCGCACCGAGTCTCCGCACATGACCCCGCACCCCCCTTGGGCCTCCCCTGAGCTGAGCAGGCACAGGAGTGTAGTTAGCAGGTAGTCAAAGACAGCCAGGATGTGTCCTGGGAGGAGCAAGAGCATCCAGAGCAGAGGAGAGTGCAGGCTTATACGAAGCTACTGCACCATCAACAGACTCAGATGGCATAGTGGAAGAAAGAGGTGGTAAGACAATAGTGGAGAGAGCCAATGGATCAATAGCATGAAGATTTTTAAAAAGGTAGGAGGAGAATGAATGAGATTGAGGTGGGGAGTGATGAAGAGTGAAGCTTAACAGGTGATGGTCAGATAAGGGACGAGCTGAGGTACGGAAATTAGAGGGTAAACAATTAGAGAAGAAAACAAGATCAAGGCAGTGATCGTGCTGATGAGTGGGGGCAGTAGAGCAAAGCTGGAGGTTGAATGAGAAGGTAAGGGAAAGGAGCTTAGAAACATAGGGGTCAGAAGGGTTATCAACATGAATATTAAAGCCACTGAGAATAAGGGAGGGGGAAGATGAATCCAGAAAGAAAAAAAGCCATGAGAAAGTCAGAGAGAAAGGTAGAGGTGGAACTGTCTGGGGGTCTATAAATAGCAGCTATCCAGAGAGGTAAGGGATTAAAAAGGCAAATGGAAAGGACTTCAAAGGAGGGAAAGGAGTGAGACTGAGGTAGAAGGAGGGGTTGAAATTGGCGGGAAAGAGAAAGTAGAAACCCAACACCACCACCACGGCCAGTGGGACGAGGCGTGTGGGAAAATTGGTTGCTACCATGAGAGAGGGCAGCAACTGAAGCTGTGTCATCAGGGAGGAGCCAGGAGATGGAGAAAATTAGAGATCCTGGGTAAATGCAAGTTTATTAGATATAGCATGTGCGTTCCATAAGGCGCATGAGAAAGGGAGGGAAGAGGGGGAAAGGAGAGGGGTATGAATGACATTGGAACAGCTGCATGAGGAATTGTTTTGGGAGTGAGAGAAAATTCTAGGGGGACCAGGATTAGGATTAATATCACCAGACGAGAGAAGGAGAAGGAAAAGAAGAGTGAGGGGTAGAGAAGAGACAGCATGGCGGAAACGAGGGTGAGGTTGGGATGAAAGAGAAGAAGAAAAAAGTGAAATTCAAGAGCTGATGAAAGGGTGGAAGACAAGATGGAGAAGAAATTAGGGTGGTAAAGAGGGGGTTATAAGGAGGGTGGGCATGAAGTTGGTGGTATGAGGAAAGATTAGGGAGTGTCAATAGTAGGAGGAAAAAGTGATGTGGAGCCATAAGAAGAGGTGGTGACAGAAAAAATAATTGAAGGAAGATAGGAGGAGAATAGAGGGGATCAGGGAGCATCTGGGAGTCATCGTGGTATAAAAGTATCTTTAAGAGGTGGCTGTATAGGAGGGTGAGCTTCTATTAGAGACAGAGGAGAGGAATGAAGGCAAAAGCTAAGTAATATGTAAAAGCAGTTATGCATCAATCAAAATACAGCTGAAAATTCTTAGATTGTTAATATGTTTAGAGAGAAGGAACCTCGAGGGTACCATTGCCACAGGTTCTATTATTCTGTTAATCTATTAATTTCTCTTATCATGGTTTGTTCTGCTCATGAGTTAGTTGATTGCTTCTTAATCATGAAATGGCGGCATAGGTCAACCAAGATGGTGCTGGTCCTCAGGGCACGATACAGAGAAAGTTTCTCTGGTTTCTGCGATGCTTCTTACAGTTCAGCTGCCCAGGCAAGTTACGAAGGTGCAGGCGGAGAAGCTTGAAAGCATCCATTGCTTCAGTGGGCTGAATGGGTGAACGATGCGCAGGAAGTCTATGAGGCCACAGCAGGAAAGCAGATGGACAGGTAGGGCCTACCACTTGGTGTCAATCCAGAACGCCACGGTAATGATTATAAGAACATAAGATATGCCGTTCCACTCCATTCATTAATTTATAGACCTCTATCATATCTCCCCTTAGCCGTCTCCTTTCCAGTTTGAAGAGCCCTAACCTTTTAAGCCTCTCCTCATAGGGGTATCCTTCCATCCCCTTTACCATTTTGGTGGCTCTTCTCAGCAGTTTGACAGATATTCAGTGGCCTTAGGTGAAATGGAAGCTGAGTGGCCGAAGATCCAGCGGGAGAGCCATGAGAAATGACGGGAGCTGGTGCTGCAGGGGCCAACGGTGGAGCCGTGGCTGGAGCGAGCTGATGGTACTCTAGGGTTCCAACTGGCAGCAGCTGTTTGAGCGAGGTTTCTGTCCTGCTTAAAGTGATTACAGCAGCGATCAGCAGCGCCACAAGTTTCGGGTGCTTTTTAGCAGGTAGCCTGTAAATTATAGCTTAGAGCCACCATAGGCTAGTCTTGTGTGGTCTCCTCGGACACTCCTCAGAAGCCCCCTTCTACATCATATACCAAACAGCGCAAACAGTACTGTTCGGGACAGGTACCTCTTTAGCCTTTCAGTAGACGTTTTCTGCCAGCTGAAGAAAGACTACCCACAAAGGCAAGGGAAAACAGCACGGATGGAAGAGGAGAGGGCCCCCCTGTGCCGTATCTAGCCCTGTGTGAGTGGTGCAGCCGAATAGGGTGTAAAAAAAAATAAGGGCGTATTTGGGGTTGCCAGCCTCAGCTTCCCGCCCTCAACTGCCCTTGTCTTGCCACCGCCACTTTTCATTTCTCCTTGGCAGTGGCGGCGGCACAGAGAGTATCTCTAATTGAGGAAAAAACACATGGTTCCTCCAGACTCCATATTTGCATATCTGCCCGATCTCTTCCTCCGACAGACTCACGTCAGAGGAGGGACAGACCAGACCAGCCATTCAAATGCGGGTCTCTGCAACTCCGCATTTGAATGGTTGGTCTGGTCCCTCTGATGCGAACCTACGTCAGAGGAGGGAGGGATCGGGCAAACATACAAATGCAGAGTTGGAAAGACCCGCGTGTTTTTTCCTCAATTAGAGATAATCTCTGTGCCGCCGCCGCCACCGCCACCAAGGAGACATGGAAAATGGTGGCGGCACAGCAAGGGCAGGCAGCATGGACATGGAGGTGTGGAGCAAGATGGAGAAATGCTGGCATAGAGAAATGACAAACCGGGGAGAGGGGGGGGGGGTACGCCCCATATGCAAGTCACACAAGGCGCATTTATGGCTTGGTACGGCCCTGGGGCTCCCTACTGTTCCCTGCTACCATACTCTGAAGTAAAGAAGTATTTCTTCATAATTCCTCTGAGCTTTCCAACCTCTAACATGAAATCATGAATCCTTGACAAAAACAGGGGGCAGAGCAAGATAGCCGATGAGTAGAGTCTGCAGGATTCTTTATTAAACCTGTAGTCCCTCTTATCAATCATTCGGCTCCATTTCACTCCCAAAAACTTCATTAAATAAACTTTCGGGGGTTTTCTTTTTTATGTTTTTTTACTTTTATTTTCTTGAGATATATATATATATATATATTCTCATATAATGTCATTAAAAGTCTCACATATGTATTTCAAAAACCAAAAAATTGTGCCGATTCATCCTTTAACTTATATCATTACTTCTATCATACAACTCCAATCATGTAACACATTATAGGAAAGAAAGTCACGTCTTAGCTCAAAACAAACAGGGATCCACTTGCCCCCATTTTTTCTTCATTTTTCACAATTGTTGCTGTACTGTATGCTGTAAATTGTGATATATAGTATCGTGCTGTGCTGTGCTATCAATTCAGCTTTAACGGTCAAAAGAACATCAACTTTTTTCCTGACTTGCCCGCAAATTTCATGTTACGGTTTCAGGGGCTTAGCGTCTCTATAAATAAAATATACATATAAGATAACAGAGCCACCCAAAATGTACTTTCTGAACTTGAAGTGGAGCACTCCTGTACTGTTGTAGAAAAGGTTTCACATTTTAACAGAGTCCTTTCTAAAATACCCCTGGAACTGTGGACATTGTGACCTTGAGGTCTCAATTCCATTCTCCACATACTATCCAAAATGTGCCTTCATGTGATTACAAAGGGAATTTTATAAAAGTTGCTTAATTGATCTATATTATCCCTGTTTGCAAAGGCAACATATAGTCGGTATGTGCCTTTATAAGAAAGGAGCTGTCCCTAATGTGCAAACTCAGACGTACTAATGTTCACCTGCTCTGGGGCACGTGCAAATTACTGCATGTACTATATGAGCAATGCGGGTATTTTGTGAAGTACAAACATACATTGTAACTCCACCTTCAGCAACACCTATGTGCTGCGTGCATTTCATTATACGCATTAGCGTACTTAGGGGCTCTTCTACTAAGCGGTAGTAAGCAGTTACTGCAGGTTTAACATGCGTTAAACTCCCACAGTAACCATTATCATAGGGCAAGTGCAGACAGCGCAGTCCAAAAATAGCACTGTCTGCACTTGCGAAGGTGGTTGGGACCGGAGCTGGATTGGAGTTCAAAGAAGGTATGCCAGCAGGTGCCAGATGGTGTGTACCACAATGCCCGCATTTGCTGTCACGACTCTCAACAGTGTGGCTGCAATTACCATTACTCAAAGAGGCGGCAGTAAGTGCAGCACGGCACCAGCCACACTACTGATGCCTCTCTACTGACTGGGCCCCCCGGAAGATTGTCCCCCCCATGATCACCCCCCCCAATACATCTACACTGGTAACTTCCCCCCCCCCCAAATCCCCCCTCCCCAAATCAGTATTTTTTTTCAGGATAACCATAGTTGTCCTGAAAAGGGCCCACTAGTGGCAGGGACTTCAAGCCTCCTCCCCCAAAACACTCCTGCACCTCCCCCCCAGGCATTTACCCAATGTCCAATCTGGTCATCCCTGCTGGTCTAACAGTGATCAGAGCAGGAGTCGTCCCCCTCTGCGCCCGCTCTGGCTCTGGCAGTCTTCAAAACGGTGCCGGGATCACCCTGTACTAATCTCATGGCATCACCACTAGGGCTTAACAGCACAAGGTGACCCCAGCACCATTCTGAAGACTGCCGGAACCAGGGCAGGAGCAAAGGGGGACTACTTCTGCCCTGATCACCCCTAGACCATCAGGGATGACCCAGTTGGACACTGAGTAAATGCCTTGGGGGGGGGGTGCAGGAGTGTTTTTGGGGAAGTGGGCTTGAAGTCCATGCCATTGGTAGGTCCCTTTGCAGGGCCTCCATGGGGGGAGGGAGAGTAAAATACTGGGGGATGCTTTGGGGGGGGGGGTGATCATGGGGAGTGATCATCATGGGGAGCCGACTGAGGGAGTGTCTATTTGCCTTGGCAGGCACCACAAGTTCTCCTGCACCCCCTGCCAGGCCAGCATTTGAGTGCCCCTGCGGTATTTGGCAGCCCTGTGCACCACATGTAGGGCACACTCCCCTGCATTTATCACACAGACTTTGCACCTACCAAACATCTGTAGTAGGTACAAAGCCCTACCACACTTTAGTAAAAGACCCCCTCAGATGCATGTATACTGCCATACTATGTATGAAAGACCCCTTTTCCGCATTTGGAAAAGACTTTTAAGGGGTTATCATCCCAATATTGTTTTTGAGAAAACCATGGGTAGAAGTCCCAAGTCTGCCTGGGAGAGAGAGGGAGCGAAAGAAGGAGAAAGTTTTTTTTTCCCCTGTTATCTGTGATGAGTCAGAAAGAAAAATCTTGAGCTGATCTCTGGGAATAGAGGAAAGGTTCTGCCTTTGCTCTCTATGGTCAATCATTGTCAGAGAAGGGTCTGTTTACAGTGGTCTTGACTATAATCATTAAAGAGTCTAATGAATGGGCTAGATTCTGTTTAGGAAGAATAGAGATGAGAGAAAAGGGGGAGGGGGAATAAGCTCTACATAAAAAATAATAACAAAGCAATTCAAATGCAGGCGACATGGGGAAAGGAAGAGGTGTTGTGGGCCATCGATACTGCTCGGGTTTACAGACCTGTGACTTAGGTGGTAGAACTTGTCAAAGAAGATATCCAAAAGGGAGGAATGAAGGGGCTGGTGGGAGAGGTAAGAAATTAAAATCTGCTAGAGGCAGGGGCGGCCCAAGGGGGGTGCGGGGCCATGTGCGGAGACTCGGTGCGGGGCCTCATTTGCATAAGTGGCCTTATTTGCATAAATATTTGCATAATGTTACCATACACTAACTTTTAGTAAACATGTCTCTTAATGAGTGTATGGATAAAGAAAGACTAAAAGATTTCTATATTACTATAATCCAGTGCCAACCGCCAGGCACATTAGGAACTACTACAAACGCTGCCCATTTAGAACCCATAGCAAACCCGCCGTTTCCTGACAGCATTACCAGGACTCACAAAGTACCATACTCTACCTATCAAAAGGCAACACTGCAAATATTAAACCAGTACATTTCAGAGAATACTGGGAAAGAGAACAAGTGGCAATGTCAAATAGGAATTACATAAATAGAATACCTCAGCTCAGTTACACATGCAGAACATAGACCATCACCAAACAAGGAATCACAATTTAGAAACAGGAAGGCAAATTAAACTGGGAACCCCAAAAGCCAAACTTGGAATGTACAACAACACTGTAGAAATAAAACTATAAATTAATTTCCTCTTGTACCAAACAAAGCGCAGACGTTAATGATGCACATTTCCCAGAGCTTTCATATTCCAGTTAATAAATTCAAAATAAAGAGATAGCTTTCTACCTTTTGTGCATTTTTTTCAGTTGCAATTGCTCCAGCCACTTTCTTCTGGTTTCTTCATGTTTTCTGCTAACTGTCCATCATCTGCTGTCCATTTGTTCTTTCTTCTCTCTTCTAGTTTTTTTTTCCATTCTCTCTCTCTACATCTGCTTTAACATACTAATCTTTCTCCTTTTGCTCTTTCCTCATTCCTATTTCATCCACACAAATTTTACCCCTCCATCCTCAATCCCCACTTACTCTCCCAATACCCGGCCAATTGTAGATTTTTCATCCCTCCCACACAAAATATTTTTCCCCTCTCCATTTTACTCTCCCAGCCCCATCCCATTCTAATCCTCCCACAACATCAGCTCCCTTCTAGTTCCAGTCTCACCCAGCATCCATTCCCTTCTAGTCCCTGCATCAGCCCATTTCCAGTCCTAGCCCCCCATCAACCCATTTCCAGTCCTAGCTCCCCCATCCATTTTCAGTCTGAGTCCCTTCATCAGCTCATTTCCAATCCTAGCCCCCATCAGCCCATTTCTAGTCATTTCCTAGCCCCACCATCAGCCCATGTCAAATCCTAGCTCCCCTCCACTCAGCCCAATTCCAGTCCAAGCCCCCCATGAGCCTACTTCCAGTTCTAGCCCCTCCATGAGTCCATTTCAATTCAAGCCCCCACCACAGCCCATTTCCAATCTTAGCTCCCCCAACAGCCCATTTCCAGTCCTATCCTAGCTGCTCCATCAGCCCATTTTCAGTCCTAGCTCCCTTCCCTCACAGCCCATTTCCATTCCAAGCTCCCTCCCCATCAGCTATTTGCAGTTCAAGCCTCCCCTTCCACTCAGCCCATTTCCAGTCATAGCAACCACCCAACCCATTACCAGTCCTAGCCCCCCATCAACCCACTTCCAGTCCTAACCCCCCATCACTCCATTTTCAGTTTAAGCCCCCCTATAACCCATTACCAGTCCTAACCCCCCATCAGCCCACTTCCCGTCTTAACCCCATCAGCCCATTTCCAGTCAGCCCCCCATAGCTCATTGCCAGTCCTAACCCCCCCATCAGCCCACAGCCCATTACCAGTCCTAACCACATCAGTCCACCTCAAATCCTAACCCCTCCCCATCAGCCCATTTCCTGTCCTAGCCCCCCATAGCCCATTATCAGTCCTAACCCCCCCCATAGCCCATTATCAGTCCTAACCCGCCCCTTAGCCCATTATCAGTCCTAACCCCCCATCACCTCATTTCCAGACAGCCCCCATCAGCCCACAGGTCATTACCATCTTAACCCACCCAAGCAGACCACAGCCCATTAAGTCCTAACCCCTCCCCATCAGCCCATTTCCTGTCCTAGCCCCCCCCCCATAGCCCATTATCAGTCCTAACCCCCCATAGCCCCATTTCCAGACAGCCCCCAGCCCATTGCCAGTCTTAACCCCCCCCAGCCCAGCCCAGCCCAGCCCATTGCCAGTATTAACCCCCCCCCCCAGCCCAGCCCAGCCCAGCCCAGTGCAGTCTTAACCCCCCCCCAGCCCAGCCCAGCCCATTGCCAGTCTTAACCCCCCCCAGCCCAGCCCAGCCCATTGCCAGTCTTACCCCCCCCAGCCCAGCCCAGCCCAGCCCATTGCCAGTCTTAACCCAGCCCAGCCCAGCCCAGCCCAGCCCAGCCCAGCCCAGCCCAGCGCGTCTTAACCCCCCCAGCCCAGCCCATTGCCAGTCTTAACCCCCCCCCAGCCCAGCCCAGCCCAGCCCATTGCCAGTCTTAACCCCCCCTTCAGCCCAGCCCAGCCCATCCCATTGCCAGTCTTAACCCCCCCCCCCCCCCGCCCAGCCCAGCCCAGCCCAGCCCAGCCCAGCCCAGCCCATTGCAGTCTTAACCCCCCCCCGCCCAGCCCAGCCCAGCCCAGCCCATTGCCAGTCTTAACCCCCCCCCCAGCCCAGCCCAGCCCAGCCCAGCCCATTGCCAGTCTTAACCCCCCAGCCCAGCCCAGCCCAGCCCAGCCCATTGCCAGTCTTAACCCCCCAGCCCAGCCCAGCCCAGCCCATTACCACTCTTAACCCCCCCCAGCCCAGCCCAGCCCATTGCCAGTCTTAACCCCCCCCAGCCCAGCCCAGCGCCAGTCGTAACCCCCCTCCTTGCCAGTCTTAACCTCCCCCAGCCCCCCATAGCCCATCAGCACTCCTAAGCCCCCAGCCCCCCCATAGCCCATCAGCACTCGTTACCCCCCCAGCCCATCAGCATTCATACCCCCCCAGCCCCCCCCATAGCCCATCAGCATTCCTAACCCCCCCCAGCCCATCAGCATTCCTAACCCCCCCCAGCCCCCCGCCCATCAGCATTCCTAAGCCCCCAGCCCAGTCCAGCCGAGGGAATTTTTTTTCTTTTTAAAGCTGTCTTCTCCGCTGCCGGGGCCGCCGCGGCAGAATCGAGTGTGCCGCGGGGCCCCCCCTGCCCAGCACAGCCTGCCCTCCCCCTCTATCCGTTCTCTCGTTCAGCTCACAGTCACCCCGCGCCGGCTTTCAGAGCGCGAGGGAAGAGTTTCTCCCTCGCTGCTCTGTTGAGCCCGCGGGGGCTGATGGGAAGTTCCCATCAGCCCCCGCGGGCTTAACAGAGCTGCGAAAGGGAAACTAGACCCTTCGAGATCTGAAAGCCGGCACGGGGTGACTGTGAGCTGAACGACGAGAGACCGGATCGCGGGGGCGGGCAGGCGGTGCTGGGCAGGGGGGGCCCCGCGGCACACTCGATTCTGCCGCGGCGGCCCCGGCAGCGGAGAAGACAGTTTTGTTTTGTTTTTTAATTTTACTTTAGTAGGATCAGAATGTTTTTTGCGCGGGGCCCCCTGAAACGCGGGGCCCTGTGCAAAAAACATTCTCGCTCAATGGACGGGCCGGCCCTGGCTAGAGGTAGATTGGCATATTCCATCATTGAACATGATTAATAAAGAAATCTTGATGTCATCAGACAAATGGTGATGGAACCCAAAACAGAAGGGGATGATATGGGACCTGGTATTTGCCAATGGGGAAAGTGTCTTTAATATCTGAGTAGGATTTCACCTGAGCACAGTGATCATCAGAATGGATGACGTGATATAACACTAAAATGGGGAAGGAGGCACTAGCACGGTGGAAGGATGAAGGAGGAGTGGAAGAGCAGTGAGCAATTAGAAAAGAAGCTATGCTGGGGCAAAAAATCTTCGTGTCAGGTAAATAAATAAAATTAAGAGGGCTGCCGTCCACAAAAATGCTTTTGAATATTGGTCTCTGGAAAGTGCAATGTGTGCCTTTGAGCCAGTTGTAACTTCCAGTGACCCAGTAGCTTCTGGGTATTTTTGGGAGTGTGACCAGAAGTACTGTAGATTGCCAGGCCTTTCTTCTGAAGTAAGCGACTTGCCCAAGGCCACAAGGAGTGCTGCTGGGAATCAAACCCTGGTTGCTTAGTTCGCAAGCCAGCGCTCTAACCATTAGCTTACGCCTCCTCCAGGGAGTGATATTCAAAGGCATTTATGCAGTTTGCAGATGTGCACACCAGGTAAATGCCACTCCCCGGGCTATTCAGCAGCACTAACCCGCTCAATAGCCTCGGTTTGGGCCACTAGACACCCCGACGCCAAGTGCTTAGCTTTGAGACATTCTGGGGAGGAGCAGGGACAGAATCACAAGTTAACCGGTCAGCAGCAAAATTCAGCCACTGCCCAGTTAATCCTAACAGGCTCGTATCAGGACAGCTGAATGGCCGTCTTAACATTAGCTGGTTTTGCAATCCGGCCAGTGGTTGAATATCACTACTGACCAAATTGCAAAATCACAATCTGAGCAACTCGGATATTCAGTGCCAAAACCTAGATATGGCCCCAGCATTGAATATAAGGGGCAAATTTTAGCCCCTATATATCTGACCAGAAGACTCATCTGCATATCAGCCCCAGCAGAGGACTTCAGAGGTCACCATGAGTCAACCAGGCAAGAGCTGCCACAGACCCCACACTCATCCCAGCAGCAAAGGACCAGAAGACATCTGCATATCCATCCCAGCAGAGGACTCCAGGGGTCACCGTGAGTCAACCAGGCAGGAACTGCCACAGACCCCACACTCTCCCCAGCAGCAGAGGACTGGACGACTCATCTGCATATCCGTTCGGTCTCTCTTATTTATTTCAACAGGTACCAAAGCTCCACTAACTGAATGATGGCTGGGAAAAATCATATTGCCAAAGCTGTTGCCCCTGTTACAGCTTCTGCCTCTGTCCAGACAGACAGCTCGATGCCAGTTGAGGGACCAGTCCCATGTGCAAAACGTCTGCAAGCTGAAGCCCTCATGATACAAGAAGAGGAGCTCATAGAAGAGGTGATGAGACTGAGAAGCATTCAAGATAGTGAGAAGTACATTGATGAGAATGCTTCTTAAAGCATCCAAGCTCTCCAACAGAGGTGAAGATGGTATGCTACAGCATGAAAATAGTTGGGCACAAGTCACCAGAGCCTGCAGAATCAACAATCAAACTCCTCCAGCCCTCAAAGAATCAATATGAAGCCCTGGATGTGAAGGAGATGAAAGTGTCCCAGGAAAGGGAAGAACCAGAGCTCAAGCACCCCAAAGTTGCATAATCAGTGACCACAAGGAAGTGAAGGGTAGTGGTGGTTGGTGACTCTCTTCTGCGGGATACTGAGGCATCCATCTGCCGACCAGCCTTGATATCCAGGGAGGTGTGCTGTCTTCTAGGTGCCAAAATCTGAGATGTTACAGAGAGTTTGCCAAGACTCTTAAAGCCCACTGATTATTATCCAATGTTATTCATCCATGTCAGCACAAATGATACAGCTAGGTATCCTTCTGAGTGTATCAACGGTGACTTCATGACTCTGGGACAGAGGGTGAAGCAGGTAGGTACGTAGATGGAGTTCTCTTCAATCCTCCCTGTTGAGGGTAAAAGCCGAGGCAGAAAAGCTCACCTCCTGGAGATGAATGCATAGCTGTGTGGATAATATCATCGAGAACGTTTTGGTTTCCTGGACCATGAGATGATTTTCCAAGGGTTGCAGAGCAGAGATGCTGTCCACTATCCAAGAAGGGTCAAAATGTCTTCTGCAGTAGACAGGCTAACCTACTGAAGAGGGCTTTAAACTAGATTTGTTGGGGATGGATGAAGAAAGTCCCCAGGTAAGTAAAAGCCCTCAGGTAAGTAAAACATTAAATACCTCTATAGAAATAGATAAAAGGGGCAACATCTGGAAAGTGGTATGCATAAATGTCCATAATAAGGGAAAAAAGATCACAGATTTTGAGGCTTTAATGGAAAAGGCTGGCTTGAATTTAGTAGCAGCTAGAGAGATATGGTTCATGGACAACCATGATTGTGATGTAATTATACCAGGCTATACTTTATTCAGGAAGGATAGGGTAGGATGATAGGGAGGAAGAGTGGCACTATATGTTTAAAGTAATATTAAAGCTACAGAAGTACAAGGCTTACAAGGGAAGGAGGAGGCACTGTGGGTTAAACTAAAAAGAGGGAATTGGGAATCCATTTGCACTGGTGTGATATCTAGAGATCTCCTTCATAGGAAGAAGAAGAGGACAGAGATTTAATAGGCCATACTAGATCAAACCAAGGTCCATCAAGCCCAGTATCCTGCTTCCAGCAGTGGCCAATTCAGATCACAACTACCTGTCAGGTTCCCAAAAAGGTACATAGATTCCACAATGCTTGCCCCGGGGTAAGCAATGGGTTTCCTAGTCCTCTTTACTAATGGCTTATGGACTTTTCCTCCAGGAACTTGTTCAAACCTTTTTTAAACCCAGCTACACTAGCAACTTTTACTACATTCTCCGGTAACAAATTACAAAGTTTGATTACGCGTGGAGTGAAAAAATATTTTCTCTTATTAGTCTTAAATGGGTTACATTGTAGCTTCATTGCTTATCCCCTAGTATTTCTATTTTTGATGGAGTAAACATCTATGTTGATCTACGTTTACCCATTCCACTCCATTCATTAATTTATAGACGTCTATCGTATCCCCCCTCAACCACCTCTTTCCTAAGTTGAAGAGCCCTAACCTTTTAAGTCTGTGCTCATAGAGGTATTCTTCCATCCCCTTTACCATTTTGGTGACTCCTCTCTGTACCTTTTCTATTTTTTTAAATAATTTTCTATTGTGACCAACTATGAACAATGATACACCATTACAATGTAAACTAGCAAGTTGGCAATCCCGCCTCACATTCTCGAGTGACATACAAGAAGGAAACCCACTGAACACAACTGAACATTGAGGGAAGCAGCTCTTAAGCCCTTACGTGTATAAGTCAAATTCGTTTCCACAGTCCCATTAGTCAATTTTCTTTTTACTCCCCTGCCCCCTCAATACCCCTCATCCAAACCCACCCCTTCCCCTCCCCCCATATGAACCCCTCCACCCCTCCTCAGGAACCAGTATAGGCTACAGACTAGTGAGACACGTTTCACATAAAGCCTAATAACTCTGCCAATCTAAGGACCCACTCGTGCTCCGCACAAGGAGGATCCGCTCAGCCATCTCAGCATCGTGGCTGCGAACTGTGCATAAGTCAGAGCATGTTCCACAATCCAATTAGCCACTATAGTTTTACAATGAGGCATACAGAGTATTGCCATGAAAGAAGAAGTGCTAATGAAAGAAGTGCAATATGCCAGATGTTGACTAGCACATCCTTGCTGCGGTATCATCTAGCAGTAAGGAGATCCTGGATTCTCTACGGGGAGAACTATTCCAGCAACTGGTAACAGAACCCACACACAAAGGGGCTATACTGGACCTGGTGCTTACCAATGGGGAAAGTGTTTCTGATATTATAGTAGGAGATCATCTTGCATTCAGTCATCACCAGATGGTGTGGTTCAGTATTAAGGCTAGAGCTGATAAAGTCTGCTCAAAAGTGAGGGTCTTAGATTTTAGGAAAGCTAACTTTGCCAAGATGGGACAATACCTCAAGGAGTCGTTAGCAGGATGGGAACAGCAAACGGATGTAGAAAAGCAAGGGGAAAAACTGAAAGGGGATTTTTTAAGGGCAACAAATTGTTTTGTTAGAAAAGTAAATAAATGTAAAAGGAAAAGGAGGCCACTAAGGTTCTCAAAAGACATAGATGAAAAGATGAAGAAAAAAGGGATGGCCTTTATAAAATACGAGAGAACACAGAAAAGGGAAGACAAGCATCAATATTTGGAAAAACTTAAAGAAGCTAGGAAAGTAGTCAGGAAAGCAAAGATACAAAAACAAGAAGAAATAGCCAATGCAATAAAATGGGGAAAGAAGGAATATGTAGAAGCTGATGATGATAAAGCAGAATTGCTTAACAAATATCTTTGTTCTGTGTTCACAGATGAAGGACCTGGAGCAGGACCTCAGAAAACACTCACAAATAGGAACAGAAGGGGATCTTGAACAATTTTCAGAAGACTGTTTGTGAGGAACTAGCGTGAAGATGATCTGAAACATTTGCTTCTCATGATCAAGGAACATAGTCTTAAAATGGGCCTGCACCTTAATATAAAGAAAACAACGATCATGACAACTGGCAAAATCAATAAGTTCATCGTTGAAGGAGAAGAAATTGAAATTGTGGACAACTTTAACCTACTTGGATCAACTATCAAAGAAGCAACAAGCAGTCAAGAAATCTGAAAATGCATTGCTCTTGGCAGAATGGCTATGAAAGACCTAGACAAGATTCTCAAGAGCAGAGACACCTCTCTCCATACAAAGATTTGATTCATTCAAGCCATGGTATTTTCAATAACATCATATGGATGTGAAAGCTGGACAGTGAAAAAGATAGACAGAAAGAAAATTGATGCCTTTGAATTATGGTGCTGGCAGCGAATACTGCGTATACCATGGACTGCCCGAAGAACAAACCAGTCAGTACTAGAGGAGATCAAACCTAAGTTTTCTTTAGAAGTTCAGATGACAAGACTTTGACTTTCATACTTTGGAAACATCATGCGAAGAGAGAGATCATTAGACAAAGACATCATGCTTGGCAAGATAAAAGGTCAACGCAAAAGAGAAAGGTCAGCAACCAGATGGATCAATACAACAACAGCAGCTATGGGTACCAGTCTGTCAACAATGAGCCGCCTGACTGAAGACAGAATACAATTTAGGACAACTATCCAGAGGGTTGCCATGAGTCAACACCAACTCGACAGCACTTAACAACAACAACAGCTAAACTAAAAATAGACAAAGCAATGGAATCAGATGGTATACATCCCAGATTATTGAAGGAACTTGGGGAAGTTCTAGCGGCTCCACTGTCTGACCTTTTCAATGATTCTTCAGAGTCAGGAGTGACCCCAAAAGACTGGAGAAAGGCACATGCGGTCCCTTTACATAAAAGCGGAAGTAAGGATGATGTTGAGAACTACAGGCCGGTTGGTCTGACAATGAGTAAATTAACGGAAACACTGCTAAAAAAGAGAATAGTGAGTTTTATGGAGTCCAGTGGATCACAGGATCCGAGGCAGCATGGGTTTACTAAAGGCAGATCTTGTCAGGCAAATCTGATTTATTTTTTTGATTGGGTGACCAGAGTTGGACCAAGGGAGAGCTCTAGATGTGATGTACTTAGATGTCAGTAAAGCCTTTGACACCATTCCACACAGTTGATTTATAAATAAATTGAGCACCCTAGGTATGAACCCTAAAGTGACTGACTGGGTTAGAAATTGATTGAGAGGGAAGCAACAAAGGGTAAAGGTAAATGGAGCTCACTCTGTGAAGAAGGATGTTACCAGTGGTGTGCCACAGGGTTCTGTTCTTGGTCCAATTCTTTATAACATTTTTGTTAGTGATACTGCAGAAGGGCTGTCAGGTAAGGTTTTCCTCTTTGTGGATGTTACCAAAATCTGCAATAAAGTAGACATCCAGGAAGGAGTAGATAACATGAGGAGAGATTTAGCTAAGCTTGATGAATGGTCAAGAATTTGGCAGCTGAGATTGAACACTAAAAAATGCAAGGTCATGTGTTCGGACTAAAAAAATCCAAGGGAGCAGTACAGTATAAGGGGTGAAGTCCATAGAAGAAGAGCAGAACCTGGGTGTGATTATTTCTGATAATCTTAAAATGGCTAAACAGGTAGAAAAGACAATGGTGAAAGCCAGAAGGATGCTTGGGTGCATAGGGAGAGGAATGGCCAGCAGAAAAGAAGAGGTGATAGTGTCTCTGTATAAATCTTTGGTGTGACCTCATTTAGAATATTGTGTGCAATTCTGGAGACCACACCTTCAAAAGAATATAAACAGGATGGAGTAGGTGCACAGGGTGGCTACCAAAATGGTCAGTGGTCTACATTGTAAGCCATATGGGGACAGACTTAAAGATCTCAGTATGTATACTTTAGAGCAGGGATGGCAAACTCCAGTCCTGGAATGCCACAATCCAGCCTGGTTTTCAGGATGTCCCTAATGAATATTCATGAGATATATTTGCATCCACTGCCTCCCGTGGTATGCAAATATATTTCATGAATATTCATTAGGGAGACCCTGAAAACCAGGCTGGATTCAGGAGTTATATGTGGAAATATTTCTTTATGGAAAGAGTGGTAGATGTGTGGAATAGTCTCCTAGTGGAGGTAGTAGAGATGAGGACAGTATCTGAATTCAAGAAAGCATGGGACAAACACAGAAGATCTCTAAAGGAAAAAAAGGGACTGTAGTAGTTGATACAGAAAGGCAGACTAGAAAAGCCATATGTTCTTTTTCTGCCATCATGCTTCTATATGCATTAGATGCTCATAAATAAACTTGAGTAACTTAGGGCTGGATCTCAGAGTGGAGGGCTGGATTAGAAACTGGGTGACCAGGATGGAAAGGAGGTTAGTGGAGTGCCTTTGGGATTTGTCCTAGGACTGCTTCTGTTCAATATCTTTATGAACAATATCATGCAGAGAGCTAGAAGAAAAATTTCACCTTTTTGTCAATGGCACCAAAATCTGCAACAGAGTGGACACACCTGAATGGAATAAACAGAACGAGAAATGTGAGGAGTTGTCAAATACTTGGCAGTACAGAATCCTGCTAAAAAGTGTCAGGTCTTGCATTTAATGTAGAAACCTGAGGAAGCAGCATATGATGAGCATAAGAAGCTGATATGCATCCAACAGGAAAGGGACTTTAGAGTGCTCGTTTTTGATGATCTCAAGATAGCGAAATGGTATGATAAGGCAATGGCCAGAGCTAAAAGAATTTTGGGGTGCATAGTGAGAAGTATAATGAACATAAATAATGAAGTGATGTCTCTGTATAGGCTAGTGGGGAGACCCACCTAGAATATTGTGTTCAGTGTTGGAGGCTGTCCTTCCAAAAGAACAAAGTTAGACTAGATATAGACTACCCTCTCTACTGAAGAAGTAATCATCCTCTCTAGTGGAGAAGTAGCCTAACCTCTCTACTGGGGAGAGTGATAGTCTGTAGCTTATGGCCAAGGACCATCATTATGTAAGCTATGCTAGGAAGGTGAGGGAAGAGATATAAAATAGGCAAAACCTAATACAGATTAGTTCCAATTGAGCTAGAAACCTTAAGACGACAAAAATAGAAAATTCTATAAAAGGCATAAACTATTTTCAAAAAGATGATGTTTTCAAAAGGCAACCAAAGGGCTGCAAAGTCTGCACCAAAAAGCTAGATGAGATGAGACTTAACAACCTAAATATGTATAGCTGATAGGTGAGCAGAGATAGCGAGATAGACCATTTGAATACTTGAATATATTAGTAATGCACAAGAAGCAACCTTTCTCAGTGAAAAGCATGTCATAGAATTAGAGGGGCATTATATGAAGCTCTAGTTGGTAGACTCAGCAACACTATTGGGAAATCGTTTTTCAAGGAAAGAATATTGGATGCCTGGAATCTTCTCCCAAAATAGGTGCTGGAAGCTAACATTGTAGCAGATTTCAGAAAATTATGAGATAAATACCTGCAGAAAGTAAAGGGATAGCAGGAGCGTGACTTAAGGGCAATGCAGGCCATAGAGGCAGTCAATGTTTAACTTGCATGGAGCAGCAGTTATGACCCTACCAGCTGTGGTATGATTGCAACAGACTTCCAAAAAGGCACTGGGGTAACCTGCCTGGAGTGACCATGATTGAAACCCAAGCTTTGATGAACAACTAGAACTTTACGATCTAGCCAGTGGAACTTGCTGGAAATCTCCATAGTGCAGGCATTGTAGAACATGTGATTGCGGGCTCAAGCTTTTTCTGTTGTAGCCATTGAATTGTGGAACAGGATCCCATTGAGGGGCAAGGCAGGAATTGAATTTTATTACATTTGAAAGCTAGTGAAGGCACAACTGTTTGATGTGGGCTCTTAGGAGTGGAACGGGTAAACATAGATCAATTGTTTATGCCATCAAAAAGTAGAAAGACTAGGGGACATGCAATGAAGCTACAATGGAACCCGTTTAAGACTAATAAGAGAAAATATTTTTTCACTTAACCCATAATCAAACTCTGGAATTCATTACTGGAGGATGTAGTAAAAGCTGTTAGTGTAGCAGAGTTTAAACAAGTTCCTGGAGGAAAGGTCCATAAACCATTATTAAAGATGATCCGGGAAATCCACTATTTGCCCCAATACAAGCATTGTGGAACCTGTGTGTCTTTTTAGGAACCTGCTAGGTACATGTGACCTGGATTGCCCACTGTTGGAAACAGAATACTGGGCTTGATGGACCTTGGTCTAACCCAGTATGGCATTTCTTTTGTTCTTATAAATTTATATCTGACTGTTGTTGATATTAACCCTGGCAAAACAATTCTGTTTGTCATTTATTTGTCAATTTTCTTGTATTGTAAGGTTTCGTTGTTTTTTATTGTTTCATTGTAAACTGCTTATTTTGATTCTTCTTCTTTCTTCTTTAATTCTTAGCTGGTGTTTGGGGAGCAGGTCGTCCTCTCAACCAATACGCTGCTGTAGGTGCCGCTGGATTCTGTGTGTTGTTCACAATATGCTTCCAACCTTGGCAATCGGTGGCAATATTTCTGGCCTAATCAATGGTCAGTCACTGGTTCCTTAGGTCTTCCTCGATGTGTTTGAACCACGTTTTCTTCAGTGCTGCTCATTGAACCCTCCAGTGGATAGGTTGCTCTCACCAGAGGAGTTTGTATGGCAGCCGACTGGTGTTTATTCTGCAAACATGGCCAAACCATCGCAATCTGCGTTTTTGGATTTGTTCTTTAACTGAAGGTTGATGGTTGCACCTTGTCTGAATTGTCTCGTTTCGATGGCAATCAAGAAGAGCGACACCCAAAATCTGTCTCAGGCATCACATTTGAAAGACCTCAGGCTTGTTCATATCAGGTCTGAGCAGAGTCCACGTTTCCAATCTGTACAGGAGAATTGGCAGGATCAGTGTTCAGAAAAGGTGAATTTTGATCTTCTGGAGATATTAGCCTTCTTCCAGAGGCACCATTTGAGCGAGATGAACACTACTGTTGCCTGGCCAATCTTCCTGTGGACTTCGGTGGTGAATGCCATCTTTTTCTCTTGCACCAGCAATCACAGGTATTTGAATTCTTGGACCTGTTTGATTTGAGTTCCTTTGAGGTGAACATTGGCCTGTGATCCATCCATGGTCATAACTTTGGTCTTGTTTGCATTGATTCTTAGGCTGTAAGACTGAGTGATGCAGGCAATGTAGTAAAGGATGTCGGTGGCCTCTGCATCTATGTCAGCAAATATGGCACTGTCGTTTGCGAACATCAAGTCAGTCAGGAAGTTGTTCACATCATACTGGACCCCGCATTTGTCCTCAAATGTTTTCCTCATAATGGTGTCAATCACGATATTGAAAAGCAGGGGTGAGGTGACAACTGCCTGGTGAACTCCAGTTTGGATAGGAAATTCCTTGGATAGTTCATTTTGGATCCACATGCTGCTGGTTAAGCCATTGTATGATGCTTGGAGAAGTTGGATGATTTTCAGCGACATGTTCTCATTCTCTAAGGTTCTCCACAGGGCAGGCCAGTGAACACAGTCGAATACGGATTTGAAGTCAATGAAGGCGATGATGGTTCATTTTCCCCACCTGATCCTTTCCTCTGCCAGTTGACATATTGTGAATATTTGATCAATGCAGCCCCGATTTTATTTATTTAACAAGTTTTTATATACCACCCCTTCCAGAGATCAGGAGCAGTTTACATAGAACAATTGAAAGCATTTTACATTGAACAGAATAACTTATGTACAATTAACATATGGAACTGGCCTAAATCCTGTTTGCTCTTCTCAACTGGTCTGTTCATGATGTTTCTGCATCCCATTTGGTGAGGATTTGGTGAGGATTCGGCCGTCCTGGACTACATCCTGATCAGCTCCTGATTCCGATCGTCGCTCAATGAGGGGGCCCAATTGTGGATACAACCACTATCTCGTCCATGCAAAGGTACAGCTGCAATTACAACGGACAAAGCGCAAGGCACTTCCACCAGTCAAATTGAACTGGGCATGTCTGAGGGATCTGTCACTCAGACAAGAATTCCAAATCACCCTATCCAACAAATTTGTAGCACACGAACCATCGATGCAGAAGAAAAGCAGATATTGGAGTCTATCCTGGAATGCCCCATCCCTCTGTGTCCACCCATCCGACGTTGGACACAGCCATGGATGGCTTATTTTGATTAATTAGAAGTGATTTTAAATAAATAAAAAAATAAAATATATAAAGTTGGCGGCTGGACATTTTGAACAATAGCTTTGTTTTTTTCGTAGCTGTGTAGATTGTGAAAAGACTTGATAATAACACATTGAAATGGAACTGAGTAGTCTTCATCTCATAAAAACAGTAGCGGTAGATATTCAGTGTGATGGGCAGCGTATAACCCTAAATAGAAGTTATCCATTTACAGTTAAGCATACCTTCTGGTGGTAAGTGTTATACACAGATCATTTTAAATGATAAGCTATCCATTTGATGTTATACATGCTATTGGTGCACTCACACTTAGATGGATAAGTTAACCGATCAGCAGCTGAATTTCACCAATGAATGGATAACTTGAAAGCTCAGCCCTGTAAGGCTTCTAACTCTACCTCCACCATCCTAAACAGATCTTTCGGACATCTTGTGACTTAAGTGACCTAATACTATCCATTTCCCCCTGCTTCCAACCACCTAAGTGGCTTTGAAGATTGACTTGATAAAAGAGGAAGATGGCAAGGCCTGAAATGGCCAACCAGTGGAGGTGACAGAGATTTGTACTTTAACACATTCTCAACATGCTTGGGACTGACATGGAGGGCAGGGGAAAGAAAGGGATTGAAAGTTCAGTTAAACGCATATGTAAGTTGCCTATAGAAATTGGACAGATTTATCTACCTAAAGCGAAAGAATCACAGTTGAGTAGATTGGATGGGCTGATGTTGTCTTTTTCCGTCGTCATTTACTATGCTATTATGCGAACCATCTGAGAGTAAATGTAAAATCTTCCAGGTAAAGAGGTTTCCCTGCAATTCAAAAGATCACCAATTAGAGGATATGAAACGGTGAAAATGCAACAGATAAGGAGCATCTAGTCTGGCCAAATTAGTTCCTAATGCACTGTCTTAGATTCCAGTCGATCTCTTCTGGTCTTCTTGTTCACCATTACCTATAAGAAGTGTCAACAGGAGACTTACAGCAAACCAACCAACACTAACATACTGGCTTTTATCCAGATTCCTGACAAAAATAGATTACTTAACACCTCAGGATGCTGACCAGGGTACATTTTATCACTCCAGAAGGGGGTAAAACAGACACAGTTCCCTGTTGGCCTTTTGACACTGAATGGCTGGTGGCCAACTTGGCTGAATACACCTTATTTTCCTTGGAAAGGGAAAGAAACATTCTGGCTGCATAAAAGCTCAACTATTTCTTCTGCTTAATTCGGGAATACATGAATTACTGAAGTGAAACACCCTTCCCCACTTCCCCGCATTCATCTCTAGACTCTGGGAAGCAAACAGGCATGCCAGTTACTTAGCCACTCATTCAGGATATGAACAGACACCTGCAGGTGACTGCCAGCTGGCTAAGTCATACTGCAATAACAAATCAACTCTCCACTTCCAAGAGACCCAAAATGTATATTGCTCAACCGGAGATACATTTCTTAGCTCTGCTTTATGAGCCCATCAATTACCCTCCAGTAGAGACAATGAGAACGAGTAACACCTTCAAGGGAGGGAAAGGTGCGACCTTGTTGACAGTTGGTTTTCCACATTAGAAAACCCAACATTTACTTGGCGATGCACACTGGAAAAGGAAGCAAGCTTCTTAATTGCCACCACCTCAATATTTTTATACTGTTTACCCAGAAACAAACCAATTTCCACTGTAAAAAACCTCTGCCATGCAGCTGAAGGCACATCTGTACACTTTTGGGAGGGACACACCATGCAAGCTGCCAGCTGTTTTTCTGGATTAGATTGCCCGATATCCAAACTAGCAGCCAATTGGCTATTTATTCTGGAAAGGGAAACAAACTTCTGATTTCAAATATCACCACAATTATTTCTGGTTTTTTTCATGAATAACTTACTGTAAACACCATTTTCAGTGGAATAGATTATGACCAATATGTTCTAGGAAGAAACTACAACACCTTGGATTTCAATGGCCAACATTCATCTGACTGATACCTGCTTACTGAGTGATGCTGCCTAATGTATGCATTGAGTATGCATATAACTTGCTCGAACTGCCCTTCGAAAATTATCCCACAGAAAATAACTGCACATATTTATACCTGCTTTGCAGTATATTCAAATTTCCTGGGTTATTTTATGTACATATTTTAGGAAGTGTATGTGTCAATGCTAAGCCCCTCCCCTACCCCCACCCCCTCCCGAAAGACTTTCACTTAGAATAGGTAAATTTATATGCATACAGGCTGGATGCACACATGTTTGCCCAAATATTGGAAGAGAAATGTTATACTGTTGGAAATGCCTTTTGAAATTATCCTCTAAGATGTTGGTATCTCTAATTGTACGTAGCCAAAGGACTCATTACTGTACTTTAGTGAATAGTCCTAATAGTGTGTCTTTCTTGAGTATCTCATTTCAGGACGAAAATATCAGACAGTATATACTGAAAAGTCTCTATTTCATTTAGAGTGTCTGACTTACTCATGGTCATGTCTGGCTTCTGTTAGGCTATGGTGGCCATCAGTCTTCATTCACAAATATCTGAGCAGGGGGAAGGAGGTTCCCAATATTTCAATATTTAATATCCCTCCTCCCAACTCACTGACTTAGCCCAGTCATTACAGTAACAACCCTTGGCCAAGGGTTGATCACTAGGGCTCCATTCCAGACTTTGCATTGGTGGGCTTTAGGTCCAATCACTAAGTGTCTCCACAGCTTCTCCAGACCAAAGGAGTGGAAAACCCGACCAGGAATTGAGTCCAGTGCCTCTATATGCCACTTCTCTCCCATTCCATTTTGTTTTTTTACCTGGTGTTCTTCTATCTCCCTCTGCTTGTTTTGCTTCACAGCCATGTCCCATTGGGGACTTTAATGGGAATTCCATAACATAGTAACATAGTATATGACGACAGATAAAGACCAGTATGGTCCATCTAGTCTACCCAGCAATATCGCAGGAGTAGGTGCACCCCTTCCCATGTCTTTTAGGGAGTAGATGCACCCCTACCCATGTCTTTGCTTAGTGGTACACCCACCAGGAGCAGGTGCACCCCTCCCCATGTCTTCACCCCTCCCCATATCTTTGTTTCTTTGTTTGTTTAGTGGTGAACCCAACATGTACCAGAGGTGTACACATTTGGCATGCACCCAGCATGCCTATTCCATTAGGTTTATGGTTTATTAAAAAATGAGATATACCGCCATTCATTCACATCATAGTGATGTACAATAAAACGAATAGGAAAAGGAAAGAGAATGCCAAAAAAATTAATAGGACAGAATAGAGGGATAAAACAACATAGTGAAAAGAAGGAGAAGGGGAAATGAGGGGAGCAGAACCCTGAGAAGCAAAGATAAAATACAGACGAAGTTGGCTAACGAAGGTGGAGGTTAAGGGATAGAAGTGGGGAGACCAAATGCGTCATGGACTAGATAAGTTTTAAGTGACTTGAACTTATGAAAAGAAAATGCAAGATGAAGCTCTGTTGGAAGGGAATTCCACAGTGAGGGACCCAAAAAGAAAAAGGCAGAGCTTGTGAGGGAGAGGGAAGATGAAGATGATTTGCATGTAAAGATCTAAAGGCCCAAGAAGGAGCGTAAAGAATGAGAAATGAGAGATATGAAGGAGAGCCTGAGTGAAGGGTTTTATGGATAATGGTAAGAAGTTTATATTGTGAGCAGTGAGAGAGAGGGCGCCAGTGGGACTTGACAAGGAGCAGGGTAACATGGTCCTAGCTGGAGGCATGGTGAACAAGATGATCAGCAATGTTTTGGACAGATTGCAATTGTTTAGTTTGATAATAAGGAAGGCTGAGATAGACCACATTGCAGTAGTCCACTTTAGCTATTACGAGAGTGAAAAGAAGGGTGAGAAGACAGGTAGGTAGGAGAAGTGACTGAATGAACCGAATCTGACGCAAAGTATAGAAACACAGTTTCACCACCAAACTGATATGGGATTGGAAGGCAAGAGCCGAGTTGAGTAATGCACATGCATGCTTTATCTTATAGAATAGGGCATAAATAGTTCCAAATGCCATGGCAAATGTAAATACCTGTGCCAGGATGTCCATAAAACACACTTAGAATCAGGGCATTCCAGGGATGAAGGCGGCACCCAGAGATAACTGAGCAGCAGTAATATTGGGCCACTGCCTGGTTAGCTTCTTTGCCATCTAGCTGACCCAGATGTTCAATGCCGGTGACCGGATATGGCCCTGGTCAATGACTATCCAGATCTTTCATTCAGCAGCAGTGGCTAGCCACTTTAGCAGGGCTAAGCACTGCCATTGAATATCGGGCCCATAAGTTATAGGATCCTAGAATTTCACACTACACCTATACTTCACCCACGTTCCACCCCTCTGCACACTCATCCTGCAGGATCACACAATGGCACCTATGTGCATACTTGCAGAATAACCACCAGCCAAAGTACATATATATTTTAGTTTATTTGAACAGTTTTTCTATATCGCCCCTTCCAACGATCAGGGGCAGTTGACATCAAACAAATGCCAATTACAGAGAACAGTATAGTGAACTAATATACACTGAACTATTTAACTATTTACAAACCAGCTGTTCACACATGTCAGAGTATGGTGGAAGTTGGTTAATATTTAACTATTTACATGATAGCTCGGTAGTGATTACCAGTTATGAAGGTACAATCATGTAAGCTAGGTAGATACAGAGCAGGGAGTTGGATCAGATGGGAAGGATTGCATGGAGGAGTGAATATTAGTGTTGTTGCAGATAAAGTCTTTATAGCATTCAGAGAATACTAAAGTCTTTAGTTCCTTATGGAATGTTTATAAGTCTTTGATTGATCTGATGGAGTCCGGAAGGGAATTCCAAAGAGTGGGTGCAGTGTACGTGAAGGCTCTTTTACCGGTAGATTGTTTAGTCTTACGAATTGAGGGTGGTATTGAGAGGAGATTTTGATGACCTTTTCTCCTGCTCCTATCATCTGTATGGGTGTGAATCTTAGTTGTAAGGATGAAGGGGGAGATGTTATTACGCAGTTTAAATGTAATAACTAATATTTTGTATTTAATCCTGCTTGCTATCGGGAGCCAGTGAAGGTTATAGAGTATTGGTGTAATGTGATCCGATAAACTTGCCTTATTGATAATCCTGGCAGCTCCATTCTGTGCTAATTGAAGTTTATTTAGACTCTTTTTGGGCAGACCTTGTAACATGCTGTTGCAGTAGTCCAAGTGAGGAGTGATTAGGGCTTGGACTGCTGTTCTGAAATCATTTGATTCTAGGAAGGGTCTGAGGTGCAGGATTATTCTTAGTTTGTAGAAAATGGTTCTGGCAGTGTTTTATTTGAGCTGACATATTGAGAGATATATCTGTTATTATTCCAAGGTATATGAGCCCGTCCCCGCCTAAGTCACTAGAATACCATGACTTATGTGTGCGGATGGCGTGTATCTTTGTGCAGCCAGTTTATGGAATTATTTCATTTATGGGGAGGTTGTTAGAGGTAGAAAAAATTACAGTGGTACATTCCCTCTATCCAGGAGAAATATCAGACTGCAGTTAATTTAAAAGGCAGGAACAGCTGAGAGGCTGCCAAGAACTGAACAACGCCTCGTTTCAGTGCACAGGAGATCTAGGCCATGAAGGCATGTCGCCGCACATTAGTCATGTGCAAGGCCAAAAAAACACTTCATTTTAACCAAAAACTAACTGAAATAGAGGAATAGCCTAGTGGTTAGAGCAACGGTGAACAGGATTCAATGTCCTCTGGCGCTCCTTGTGGCCTTGGGCAAGTCACTTCACCTTCCATTGCCTCAGAAGAAAGGCCTTGGTCACACCTTGCCAAGAAAACTCAGGAGCTGCTGGGTCACCAAGAGCCAGCATTGATTCAGTTGGCATGTGTGGCATTGTGCCCAGTTTATCCACTGGTTCATAAAATCTTTCCTTTTCTTTCAATATCTCAAACTTCTGTGCCAGTTTCTAAAACGTGACTTTTCTTCATTAATTTGTGCTTATTTCAAAATCATCCATATTTTTTACATCTGGTCAACATGCTGTCACTCTAGATTCATTTATCCCCAACACGGTGCTATATTTCAGTGCACCTATCTATTTTGGCATTACTTATCTGCTAATTTTCATCCATGAGCATCACACGCTGGAGAAGCAAGGCTTGGAAAATGTCTCTGGTTTCACAGAATTTCTGTCAGAAGAGCATGGCAGGGGGAAAGTCTTTAGAGTAAGTTTCTAGATCAGGAGTCAATAGGTTCACAAAGCAAAAAATCCAGGAAGAGTTTTCTACAGAGCTCAAGAACAATCAAGCTTTGGGCCAATCAGAAAGCAGGAATGAAGATCACCAGAAAGACCAGACACAGTTAAGAGCAGGCTGGCTAGAATCAGCCCCCCAAGATAGAATAGTTCCTTTGGAAAAGGACTGCCTTCCAACCTAAAGGTCACTGGTTAGAGGTCAGACCTTGAAGAAAGTGGGGAAAGAAATATTTTCAGTTTTTTACATGTCATTTTTGGGTAAAAATGACATGGCAAGTATTGATATTTCCTATATTGTTTCAAATGAGTGTATACTCCGAACCATAACAAGAGCTGGGCAAATGGTGCAACTGCACAAGGAACAATATGAAAGGATCGCTGACATCATCACTAGGCTTCCAGGAAGCCCAATAAGAGTGAGCTCCTGCATTCAGCTAGTAGGAGGGGGCCGCCAGATATGCAAGTCACACAGGGAGCGTTTCTGGCTTAGTACAATCTTGTACATCGCTAAAGCCAACATGGACTTAGCCAAAGAAAGCTTTGCATTACCAATCAGCTCCATTTTTTGAACGGCTTAAATAAACATATGAATAAAGGTGAGACAGTTGATATAGAAGCCTATTTACTAACGTACACTACCCAGGCAGTATGCGTCAGGGTGGAGACTAGGTGGGACGGGCATTCCCACTGTCAAGCAAGTAATGTAGGCATTTGTAGCCCACGTTATCTGTGCTCAGTACAAGAAATGTGAGTGCAACTAACGCCACTGCAATGTGTGGCGTTAGTTGCTCCCGTGGCCATATTCCCATGGTGAAGTGCGGTAAATGTAGGGGGATTAATGTAACACCCTGCATTTGGTGGAGAGCCACGCACTACTAAGGTGATCCATACCCACATTACCAGGGTGGGCTCAGTAAACATGACCCGTGGTATATCTGGATTTTCAGCAAGCCTTTGGCAGAGCACCTCCTGAAAGACTCGTGAAGAAATTAAAAAGCCATGAGATAGGAGGCAATGTCCAACTGTGGATAAGGATCTGGTTAAGAGAGAGAAAACAGAAAGAAGGATTAAATGGCTAACTTCCTCAATGGAGAAAGGTGAAAGTACAGTTTTCCAGAGATCTGTACCGGGGTGGGTGAGTTTTGACATATTTATAAACGATCTGGAACTGGAAACAATGAGCAAGGTCATTAAATTTGCAAATGACGCCAAATTATTCAAAGTTGTTAAATCACATGTGGATTGTGAGAAACTGTATGAGGACCTTGCAAGACTGGGAGATGAGGGATCTAAGTGTCAGGTGAAATGTAATGTGGGCAAATGCAAAGTGATGCACATGGAAAGGAACAACTCAAACTCTAGATACACAATGCAAGGTTCCACATTAGGAGTGACCACCCAGGAAAAGGATCGAGGCATCACTGTGGACAATACACTGAAATCTTCTGCTCAGTGACCAAAAAGGCAAAGAGACTGTTAGGAATGATAGGAATGATAGGAATGGAATAGAAATAAAACAAAGAATATCATAATGCCTCTGTATCGCTTCTTGGCATGACCACATCTTAGATATTGTGTGTAATTTTGGTCTTCGCATTTCAGGAAGGAGAGATATAGCAGAATTAGAAACGGTACAGAGAAG
Source organism: Ichthyophis bannanicus (assembly GCA_033557465.1). NCBI lineage: Eukaryota > Metazoa > Chordata > Amphibia > Gymnophiona > Ichthyophiidae > Ichthyophis > Ichthyophis bannanicus. The sequence goes on along the minus strand of CM066042.1, from coordinate 42,811,009 downwards.
GGCAACCAAAAATAATGAAGACGATACAATGACTCCAGTATGAGGAAAGACTAAAGAAGGTAGTTCTCTTCAGCCTAGAGAAGAGACCGTTGAGGGGAGATATGATAGAGATCTATAAAATCCGGAGTGGAGTGGAACAGGTAGACGTGAATCGATTGTTTACTCTTTGAAAACGTATGAAGACTAGGAGATGTGCCGTCAAGTTATAAATTAGCACATTTAAAACAAATAGGAGAAAATATTTTTCTCTCAATGCCTAGCTAAGCTTTGCAACTTCTTGCCAAAGGGTGTAGTAAAAGCAGTTAGTGTTGTGTTTTTAAAACATTTGCACAAATTCCTGGAGGAAAAGTCCATAAATCATTACTAAGGTAGAGCTGGAGAAAACCGCTGCTTAACCCTGGAGAGAGGTAGCAGGGAACCGGCAGTATACTGTTTCCAGCAGGGACAATCCAGGCCACAGGTGTCTGGCAGGATCCCCGAAGTAGCCAGACTCAGAGCTGGGTCAACCTTGCCTAGGTGGTTTCCCAGGGTGGCAGATTCTGAGGGGTGGCAAAAAAGCAACAGCAGTCAAAGCAAAACACTAGATCCTGACAGCCAGACAAACTGAAAGAGCCCTCAGCACATTCTTTTCCCTACAGAGTGACCCACACATAAATATGCAAAGCAAAGCTTAACATGCTAAAAGTCTGATGTCCAGTTATCCACTTTTACAGGATCTTTGGGCAGTGGGGGGGGGGGGGGGGGAGGGGGCTTTGGGATGTTCATGAATGATGACTTTATCAAAATCTTGTGGTGGGGAGCCACATAAAGCCAAAGGTTCATCTAGGGCACCCAATATCCTTGCACTGGCCCTGGGCTTCATGGATCTTTGACCTGACAGTGTTATTAAAACAGTGCATACCTTTACTTGACACTGAGGTGATTCCATAATGCATCTTCAGCATGTTTGACATATGAAAACTGCATAAGAAGAGGGCGCACCACACCTCCTGTTATTGTGATCTGCATTTAAGCATCCCTGGGAATGTGGAGGGGCTTTTACAAGGGCAATCTGGGATGTCCAAGTCAGAACATCTAAAAAAAAAAATAAAATAAAAAAAAAAAAAGCAGGCATGTCCAAATTCAGGTACGATTTCAGAAATGTGGATGTGCCCAATAGGTACATCTATGGCAACGTCTACACAGATATCCCCGGAATGGTATATGAGAACAGGGACATCTAATAGTCTAAAGTTAGAGTAGTGGGTTAGGACCAGGGTGGTCAGAGTTCAAATCCCACCACTATGCCTTGGGATCTTAGGCTAGTCACTTAATCCTGCATGTTCTCTACGCCCCTTGGATGTTTTACATCGGGGCACTTAGGGGGCAAAGATGGGGATATTCGATGGCACTAACCATGTAGGTGCTGTTGAATATTCCCTTTTAAGGCATTTACATGGTTTACTGGGCTGTAACCCATGTAAATGCCCTTGCAATATTGGGCCCTTAGGGCCCAACATTCAACTGCGGCGACCAGCACTGCTAAAGCGGATAGCCACTGCTGCTGAACTTTAAACCCGGATATTCAATCCTGGGGCTATATCCGAGCTCTGGCATTGAATATCTCGATTGCCCGATGCCGTGAAACTAACCAGACAGCCGCAAAATTTAGCAGCTTCCTGATTAGCTTCAGCAGCGAAAATTAGGCCGGCCTTTACTGCACATGACGTCCGCTCTTAGCAATAACTGAGCAGTAGCTCAATATTACCGAAGCCCAGTTATCGGTGGGTGCTGCCCCACAAACACCACGTTGTTAACCAGTTAGCATTGGGGTGTGCAGCTGTGGTACCCGCGGATATATCCCAGCTAGAGGGATTAACACAATAAGCAGCCCTGCTAGCCATGATCCCTTTGAATATCAGGCCCTTACACTTTTGGGAGTGAAAGATGCACACCTATAATTATGACCAAACCCCTGATTCTATTTCTGAGTTGATTTCTCAGCTTTCCATCCTGTATTTAATTCCTTTCATGGGTTTCCAATGAAGAGCAGCATAGCCCATCCTCTAGGCAAGACTAAGCTGTCACCTAGGGGGCAACTTCTTAGAGGCAACAAAGAGCAAGAGCGGTCAAAGCAAAATGATAGATTGTGACAGCCCCACAAACTCAAAGAGCCCTCAGCACCTTCTTTTACCTGCAGGGAGAGCGGGCACACACACACATACATACAAAGCAAAGGTTAATGTGTAAAAGTATGACATACAATTATGCATCTTTACAGGACTGGTGTTGGAAGGGTGACGTTCAGATCAATATGCTTACTTGGTTTATCAAAATCTTGTGGGGGGGGATGTGTAAGGCTAAAGATTTGCCTAGGGTGCCCACCACCTTGCATCAGTCCTTGCGCCAGTCCTGGCCCAGCAGCACCCCTGATTTATTCAGCCCTAAGAGGGATTTCTACAGTTTGTTCTTCTGACCGAAAATGTGACACTCATTACAGAACCGGATCCTCTCTCATGGTTAGAGAAACATTGAATTTCACTTAGTGAAGGAAAACATTGTGGGTTAAAGCTTAGGGGATTCCTCATGAGTCCTAAATTTCACGTTCCAGCACTGACACTGGTGAGCCTTGGTATATTGCTCTATGTGTTTACCCAACCGTAACTCAGTGAGAAGGGAAAATATTGCATAATTTCCTTTTTTGCAAAGTGAATAAATGTCAAATAACTAAGCTAAGAACCTCTTTCTAAGACCTTTGTTTAGGCCTCTTCAGGTTCAGACTATCTGAAAGATAGACAAATGCTCCTCTGAGATTAAATGAATGAGCCAAGAATCCCCTCTGTGAGACTGGGTCGACGGGCCAGAAATCCCCTGCAAGCCGGAGTGGATTCAGTACCAAGGATCCCCAGTGAAAATGGATAGAAGTGGAACGACTAGAAAAAAGAAGCGAAAGTCCTTTCCTAACACTGAACGTAGGTCTGAAGGCCCCTTCCACCTCCCAAGATTTCATGGTGCTAATGAGCTCTGTCAAAACTAGACAAGGCTGAATATTGCTGTAATATGTTCATCAGACACTGAAAGAGCCTAGAGCCCTGCTTTAAAACAAGGATACAAGCTTAAGATTGCATTAGAGGAGATTTTCATATTCATTCTATGGTTTAAGGGCAGAGGAAAAAGCCAATGAGCTGCCTCTGAAACTGAGCAGAAGAGTCAAAGGTCTTCTCGGCTGCAGCCACAAAGAAGAAATTCTTCAGATGTAGAGTTAATTTCTAAAAGAAGTTCGCTCTGGATTTAGGAGGCACTCAAGCTTATAGAACAGTATTTTGCTTGCTCGAGTAGGTGCTTTTATAGATATTGATGCACAGGTGTTTCCAGGGATGCAGAATGGGCAAACCTAAGCTACAATCAGCAATAGATGCTTCGACTGACACAAAATTGCTCCTGCCTCAGTGCAGGAGCTTCAGGTAAGTTATTTGATAACAGCACAGGGGACACAGGTTGTCTTTACGAAACAGGTGCAACATATGTGCCAGTGTGTCTTCACAGTCTAGATGCGTTCCTATAAAATTAACCTCTCTCTGCCTATGAACAAAATATGGATTTAGCAATTTTCACTGACCTTGACTCCGTCTGTGGGCAGTAGAATTTACCCTGTCAATGAGAAGGTTTGTAGCTTCTAGACCAGAATTCATCAGATTCATCTGTCTTTAGTTCACGGTAGCAACCTAACCTACTGATCAGAAGGCAATAATCTGCATAAAGTACAGAGTTACATTATTAAGTAAAAGAAATTTGGGATTGTTGGCATATATTCCTGAAAAGTGAAAGAACAAACAAGTGGGGAAAGCATGCAGAGCATGGTTCTGGAATTCTTTCCAAGCTGTGCACAGGTCTCTGCTTGTGTCTATGACATAGAGAGAAGAGGGGCTAGGGTGGTTTGAATGGAGCAGTACACAAGCATTCTATTCATTTAGAAAGAATAATAAAACTGAAACCAACTGCAATAAAATATAAAGCCATTACATTATTTTATTAGTTTAGAATTTCAATTTGTAGAATGTCTGCCCAAGATTAATGCTGCAGGCTTTTTACAATACACAAAGGAAATAATAAATCAGAGAAACCTTACAATACAGAATACATATCATAAATAAACATAAAAACAAAGCAATAAAAATCAGATCAGCAAAGTGCTATGAAATAGTATCATGCTCAAGAGCTTACGGACCTCCCCATACCTTAAATAATCTGAACAAAACCTGAACAAAGGAATTTTGTTCTACAAACATGGACCATAACAGGAGACGGCACCTTCCGTGTTTCCTTCAACCTGATGTCAGAGCCACCTTGAGAGGATCTTACGTATGTTTTAAGTGCACAGAGGATGACTCTCTCTTTTAAATAATAAGGGACTAAATAGAGCTATGAGCTAAGAACCAGGGATGACAGCTTCAAATCCCATTGCTGCTCCTTGTAATCTCGGGCAACTCACTTAGCCCTCCATTGCCTCAGGTACAAGCTAACAGATCAATGCAGAAAGCCAGCATTGAAGTCAAGCACTATTAGGTTAAATGCATAAATACAGGGACAAAAGGACACAATGGGCCCAATTCTGGGATGTGGATTGCGCCCTGCAAGCCGTCCAGGCTCGATTCCCCCTCTGGCTCTCCCTGTACATCCTGGGCAGCAGGGGCAGGATCTGGGCAGAGCGGGGGTGGGCCAGCCCGACAGGACGTACAGGGCCGATTCAGGACATGGCCCTGTACATCCTGCCAGGTCAAAAGGGACGTGCTGCTTATTCTACCTCAAAGGTGGAATAACAGCACCAACCCAGCGATCGGGCCCGGGGCTCTCCCCCCCCCCCCCCAGGCTGGGGCTGGGTACGGGTACGGGGGGGGGAGTGGTCTCTGTCACCCGATCCAGGCCCCAGCAGGCCAGCCGTGGGTTGGGTAGCAGGGAAGAGGGGGGCCTAAGCTGCAGGAGACAGTGGTGCATGAGGGGAGGACATCCCCGCAGGGGGCAGGGGCACGCCAGGCCATCCACGGGCCTGTTTCTGTGCACCGCAGGAACGTTTAGTTCCGATGATCCAGAATTAGGTCCTAACAGGCCCATCTTGCTCAGGGCTATCCAGACACCCTGGACGTGTCCCTTCGTGAATCACACTGCACTTGTCTATATATGCCAAAAGGTGCATCCCCCCACCGCCATAGAACGGAGAGACACACACACAGGTATCCCACCTCCCTACCACAGGCACATACACACATTCACATTTGCATACACACACACAGGCATCCCACCTCCCTACCACAGACACACACACACTCTCACTCACACACCCACAGGCACCTCACCTCCACACAGCACAGTACTTACATACAAGTGCACAGGTATTGCACCTCTGCACAACACACACAGAGGCTCCCCAGCTCTGCAGCATATGCACACATGCACTGCAGCCCTGCACCCTAGCCATACAAAAGCATCCACCACCACATCACATGCACAGATGGGCAAACCACTATAGACACTTTCTACATATTTCTGTCTAAAGATGCCTCGCGCAGCCCCTACTACCATAGCAAAACACACTTTATCATCTCTCTTCAAACTTCCACCCTCACAGACATATAAGAGTTTGCAAATGGAAGAACGTCAGTGGAGGATGGAGGCAATGTAGGGTTGCCAACTGGCCGGTTTTCAGCCGGCCTGGCCGGTTTTTCCACGGCCAGGCCGGCTGCCGGCGCAGAGGCAAAACCGGCCCTTTAAAAGCCGGTTTTTTTGCTCTGGCCGCAAGATCAGGAGCGGCCAGAGCAAAAAAACCGGCTTTTCTCCGCTTCAGAGGGAGCCGGGGAAGCCCGCGCGAGGCCCCGGCTCCTTCTGAACAGCCCCCCGCGTGACGCGCCTTCACCTTCACGCTGGCGGATGTTCCTGTGAAGCCGCGAATGCTGGGACAGTTTAAGGGTGGCCCTTTAACCTTTCCCCGCATTCGCGGCTTCACAGGAACAGCCGTCAGCGTGAAGGAAAAGGCTCTTCACGCTGGTGGCTGTTCAGAGGGAGCCGGGGCCTCGCGCGGGCTTCCCCGACTCCCTCTGAAGCCTCAGACAGCCGCGATGCTGGTCGGGGGGGGGGGGCAAGGACTGCATTGGCTGAGATGGGGGGGGACCTGGACTGGAAAAGGGCTAAGGGGGGGGGGACTTGGACTGGATAAGGGCTAAGGGGGGGGGTGGCCAGGACGGGCATAGGGCTAAGGGGGGGGGGGGGACTTGGACTGGAAAAGGGCTAAGGGGGTGGGGGGACTTGGACTGGAAAAGGGCTAAGGGGGGGGACTTGGACTGGAAAAGGGCTAAGGGGGGGACTTGGACTGGACAAGGTCTAGGGGGGGGGGGACCTGGACTGGAAAAGGGCTAAGGGGGGGGGGGACTTGGACTGGAAAAGGGCTAAGGGGGGAGGGACCAGGACTGGAAAAGGGCTAAGGGGGGGGGGGACTTGGTCAGGAAAAGGGCTAAGGGGGGGACTTGGACTGGAAAAGGGCTAAGGGGGGGGGGACCTGGACTGGAAAAGGGCTAAGGGGGGGGGGGGACTTGGACTGGAAAAGGGTTAAGGGGGTGGGGGGACTTGGACTGGAAAAGGGCTAAGGGGGGGGGGACTCGGACTGGAAAAGGGCTAAGGGGGGGACTTGGACTGGAAAAGGGCTAAGGGGGGGGGACTTGGACTGGATAAGGGCTAAGGGGGGGGGGACCTGGACTGGAAAAGGGCTAAGGGGGGGGACTTGGACTGGAAAAGGGCTAAGGGGGGTGGGGGGACTTGGACTGGAAAAGGGCTAAGGGGGGGGGACTTGGACTGGAAAAGGGCTAAGGGGGGGACTTGGACTGGAAAAGGGCTAAGGGGGGGGACCTTGGACTGGAAAAGGGCTAAGGGGGGGACTTGGACTGGAAAAGGGCTAAGGGGGTGGGACTTGGACTGGAAAAGGGCTTAAGGGGGTGGGACTTGGACTGGAAAAGGGCTAAAGGGGGGGACTTGGACTGGAAAAGGGCTAAGGGGGGGGACTTGGACTGGAAAAGGGCTAAGGGGGGGGGGACTTGGACTGGAAATAGGCTGTGATGGGGGGGGGGACCTGGACTTAAGAAGAGATATGGTGTAGGACAACGACTCGAAATGGTATGTGGTGGGGTTGTAGGGGACCTGGACAAGAAATGGGCTATGGTGGTGGAAGGGGGATCTTGGACTGGAAATAGGCTGTGATTAGGGGGGCTAGGACTGCAAATGGGCTGTGATGGTGCGGGGGGACTCGGACTGCAAATGGGCTGTGATTGTGCGTGGGGACTCGGACTGCAAATGGGCTGTGATGGTGGGGGGGGGGCCTAGGACTGGAAATAGGCTGTGATGGGGGACTTGGACTGGAAATGGGCTGTGATTGGGGGGGGGAGCTAGGACTGGAAATGGCCTGTGATGTGAGGGCTAGCACTGGAAATGGGCTGATGAAGAGCTGGAATAGGACTGGAAATGGGCTGATGTGGGGCATGGGAGACTGGGACTAGAAGGGAGTGGATGCTGGGTTGGGCCTAGAACTATAAGGGAATTGATTTGGGGGAGGACTAGAATGGATGGGGAATGAGAATGGAGAGGGGAAAAAAATATTTTGTGTGGAAGAAAAGTCTATGATGGGCCGGTATTGGGAGAGTAAGAGGGGCTTGAGAATGGAAGGGTGAAATTTAAATGGATGATAAAGGAATAAGGAAAGATTTGGGGGAAAGAGCAAAAGGGAAACAATCAGTATGTTAAAGCAGAAATAGAGAGAGAATGGAAAACATCTAAAAGAGAAGAAAGGACAAATGGATAGCTCGCAGAAGACACGAAGAAACCAGAAGAAAGTGACTGGAGCAATTGCAACTGAAAAATAAAACGTCCAAACAGAAGGTAGAAAAATACTTTTTATTTTGAATTTATTAACTGGAATATGTCTGGTCTGGGAAGTGTGTATTGCTAACATCTTTGCGTTTTTGTTTAGTGCAAGAGGAAATTACTTTATAGTTTTATTTCTCCAGTGTTGTACATTTCATGTTTGGATTTTGGGGTTCCCAGTTTAATTATTATCTGACCAAGGAAGTTAGCCTACACGTATCCTCGGTAATTTTTGTGGGTGGGGCTGGGGGCGGGGCAGGGGTGGGACTAGGGGCGGAGAATGGGTGGAGCATGGCAAGCCACAGGTGTCGGGTTTTTCTCGGTGAAAAAGTTGGCAACCCTAAGGCAATGGGGGTCGGGGCCAAGGAGATCACAGCCACTGGCTTCAAAGATTTTGGACTGGCTCCTCAATGCAAACAAAATTTGTCAAGGCCTGGGTGGAAGTATAGATTCCATCATTTTACCTCCTCCCCCAGCTCTGTGCTGCCATGGCCATATTAACACAACACAGCCGCAGGAACATTTTTGTATACTCCTGCGGCTGTGCTGTACTAAAGCAGCCCGACCATGGCATTTTTAGTAAAGCAAAATAAGCACTTCCTGCTTTACTAAAAATGCCATGGCCGGGCTGCTTCAGTATAGCACAGCCACGGGAGCAAACAAAAATATCTTTATCTTTATCTTTATTGAGTCTCTTGATTAACCGCCCAGGCCGAAGCATCAGGGCGGTGTACAATAACAAAATGGCAACTGCAGAAAATAAAGTTAGAAAAGAACGCCAGAGCTTATAGGACAGAGAGAGAATAGCAAGATAAGACAGAAAACAAAAGAACCAGGGGGAGGGAGAAGGAAAATAGGAAATGGACGAGGTGATTCAAGGTGGTTGGAGGGCAGAACTGGGGGATGCTCCTGTGATTGTGTTATGTGTTAATATGGCCGTGGCAGTATAGAACAGGGAGAAGAGAGAAGGCAGCCATGGCCATATTAACACTTAACACAGCCGCAGGACCATTTTTGTTTGCTCCCACAGTTGTGCTGTACTGTACTAAAGCACCCCGGCCAAGGCATTTTTAGTAAAGCAGGAAGGGCCCAACTTTCAACAAGGCACTGAGGCATGCCATACCTGCAGAAATATACCTGCTCAGGAAAAGTGCTTGAATCATGAGTCATGCGCCTCCAAAAAGGGCAAGCTTTGAAAATGCGGCACAAACTGAGCACAGCGGCAAGTGCCCAGCGCAACATAGACAGGTAAGCATAGGGTCTTGCACCCAGGCTTGGCGCCTAAGAAGATGTTAGCCCCTGATTCCCATGTATGTGTCCAAACCAGCAGCTAAAGAAGTGGGATAGCAAGTGTGCGTGAACCCGTGTATTGCCCATCCGGTGTACCTGTGGATTGATGACACCGTCATGCAGGCCCCACGGGCTGCTGTGCAAGAGCCTCCTGCAGCTGGATGTGTAGATACCAGCGGCACGACGGCGAGAAGGACAGTTAACTTCTGCTCTAATGAGTCTGAGGCCCTTGCCCATTCTGTGCTTTGGTACGAGGGGATGCTATACCCTGGAGAGACCAGCAGCCGAACCTGTGGCTGTCCATGGCCATATGGAGGGCCATCCAATTCCGCCTCCGCAAGTAAGGAGACTTGAATGGGGGGAGGGGGCTAAGTACCATGCTATGTCATGCATACCCTGAAATGCACAGCTGTGTGTGCACAGGGAGACAGGGCTGTAGAGCCAAGCCACATACTGGTGGGAGCCCCAATGCTTGCAGAACAGGTGACAGCATGGGGGATAGGCCATGCATGGTACAGGTGCCATCCCTGGCTGCCCACAGCAGTAGGCATATCCAGACACAGCAGGCAGTAAGGCTGCTGCACTCCCTGGTGGCAGATGGCAGCAACACCACAGGGCACATACAGCAATGGCATTGCCCAGTGCATGGGAGCTGTGATTGGGTTGCTCACCTCAGGGGACTCCACCAGCCTGTGTGGACACTCTGGATGTGTGCCCCACCCTGCAGTTCCAGTGACCCTGGCCCAGGGGTCAGAGGGCCCAGTGGCAATATCCACATATGTGCTGTCTGTCTGTCCCTGCAAGCTGTCTCTCTGTCCCTGCCACTACCACACACTGCGTCAGAAGCAAACAAACCAGCTGCAGAATATCAGGGGGTGGCTGGCAGCTGAGGAAGGTCAGTGGGGTACACAGTGCAGGGAGTGGCAGCCACGGATGCCGTACAGGTGCAGGCAGACTATCTGTTTGTAGATCCCCCATAAGCAATGATGTGAATGTGCTTGGGGCAGCCATGCTATTCCCCTGTGCCACTACCCCGTGTGTGCACCAACCGGCACCCAATACATGCAGGTGTGCACACACATGGCCAAGGCATGGCATAGAAGGGCAGTACAGGGATGCACACTACCAGTGGTGGGCCCAGATGCACATTGTGCACCTGCCCACACTGCCCCCTATGGTTGTCCATCACCCAGGGCTGTGGGGCTGGCAAGCCACAGCTGGGCATGTGAGGGAGAAAAAAAGAGCTGTCTGGGGTCGGCAAAGCGGAGGACATGCAGTGTACATTGTGGGACAGCACACCCCTGTGGCCCGAAGGTGGGTTGTGAAATGCATATGCGGGCCGCACAGAGATGCACCAGTCCAGGGCCATGCATGTGTGGACCTTTTAACCCCCTCCCTCTTCCCCCACAGCTGGTTCAAGGGAGGCCCCAGACAATGCTCGCATACCATGGGCACCAACCCAGAGCAGCAGTCCAGCACCAGCAGAGCAGTCCCTACGTGCCGATCCAAGTGATATCTCCAGCAGTGCCGGGGAGGAGGACTCCAGCAGCACTGAGATGGAGGACAGCCTCACAGAGGAGGAGGGCAGTGAGGGGGCCATGGCGTTGCAGCAGGATGGAGAGTCTGAGAAGGAGGAGAAGGGATCAGAGGGACAGTGACAGGGTGGAGATTCTGATGAGGAAGAGGGATCACAGAGACAGGGGTAGGGTGAGGAGTCAAAGGAGGAGGAGGGATCAGAGGGGTGATGGCAGGGCGGGGAGTCAGAGGAGGAGGAGGGATCAGAGGGACAGGGGCAGGGAGACAGAGGAGGAGGAGGTTGCATCAGGATCAGAGCTGTCCCCTGTGGCTGTAGCAGAGGTGGGCCCAGAGGGGGTAGCAGGATGGATGCAGGCCCCACCCTCCAAGCACCCCAAGTATGGTGGTGTGGTGCAGCACACAGCCAGCAGGCACCCAGCAGAGGGTCAGAGGAGGCATTGCCCTTCCTGGCTGTGGTCCACAGCCATGCCTGCCCATGTCCCTACCAGGGGGCCATGTGCCCACAGCATGGTTTGGCACAGACCATGAGTGACATGCAGTGGTGCCATGGTCTACATTCCATGGCCATGGGTCCCCACAGCCAACCCAGCACCCATGGCCACAACATGGCAATGCCGCATCAGGCTGCTCTGTGCCACCACCCACTCAGCTATCTGGTGACTGGGCTCTGGCCGACCTGGTGGTGGAGGTGCAGCTCCTCAGGAAGGATGCGCGGGCAGCAGCATGGACAACTAGTGCACATCTGAATGCCCTCACTGCTGCAGTGACAGGGCACAGGCAGGGCCCCCCCCCCCTGCACCATAGGCCATCCCCATGCCAGGGATTGCCCTCGAATGGGCCATAATGAGGCAGATTGCATGACCATGGACATGGGTGCACAATGTCCCCGTTGATGTGTGTACCTCTGTTTTTTTGTTACTGACGGTGGTTCAATACTGCTATTGCTGCCAATATTATAACTCTTACAGGGTTTTCAAATAAACTGTTCTCATTTTGGAATCACAAGATGTTGTCATTTTTGTGAGGGCAGGACTGTGTGTCTGCACGGGTGGAGTAGGGGAACGTAAATGGGGGACCGGAAGTGATGGGCATGGGGTGTGTGCCCTGTGGGTCACATCTGTGTGTGCGAGTATGGCACAGAGGCACCACACGTGCAGCAGCAGTCTCAGCTCTGCACTGGTAGCACCTCTGTGCCATACCCATGCAGAATGGTAGCTGCAGCTACTTCCCAGCAAAGGTAGTGCTTCTGTACCATACCCACGCAGAACGGGCAGCAGCGCCACCACTTTACAGGTGCATGTGCCATCATCAAGCAGCATGGGTGTGGCACAGTGGCGCTACACATGCAGAATGCCCTATGCTCTGTGGTGGCACACAGTCTGAGCGCCGCTATGTGCCTGTCCTCATGCCGCGGCAGACATGTACGCATACTGTGCTATCAGTCCTACCTGGGTATTACCATCTGGAAGTCCATGAATGCATATGTTGCTGTCGCACTGTGGTGTGCGGCTATAGTGTCCTATGGCGGATAGCCGTCCTGCAGATTTTCATACCATTGGCACTCAGGAACATACACGGGTACTGGATATGACTTTGGAGGGGGCATGGCATGGCTGCACGACATATCTGCATATGTGTTAAAGGGCCTACACGAGTAGCTGACATCACCATAGCACCTGAGTTACACAATGGCAGACAGCGCCAAAAAGGCCAAAACAAACCCGGAAGGTGAACTTCACACCCTCCAAGATCTCTATGGCCTCTATGGCATGGCATGATATCATCAGGAGAGTCAATGCTGTCCACTACCACAACAGGGATGTGGAGGATATTAAGAAGAAGTGGTGGATGGTATGGTAGGCTGCGAAGGAGAAAAGGGCCAGCAACAGCAGGCTGCCACCTGTGCAACAGCAGGCTGCCACATGCATAGCGGCACAGACTCACCACTCTGGAGGAACAGGTGCTGCAGTTTGTGGAGGAGGAGGTCTCCGTCTCAGGGGTTGCAGGCTTTGACAGCAGCACCCCAGGCACACAAGGGGGAGAGTAGTGGTTGCCCCATGGCCTAGATAGCACCATGACGGCCATATATGTCTCCCCACCATGGTTCCTTCCACCAAGAGCCTGCCTGACTATCTGTCAGTCCTTGGGTGATGCATGGGTTGGGGACAGTATGAACTGGGGATCCCCCTGCCAGTTCCATTGTGGGCTCAGTGGCACCCCATAGGCCAACCTAGCAACCCATGTCACTAACCTCTGCCACCTTTGCTCTCCAACAGACCTGTCAGGAATCCAACTCTCACAGACTGGAAATGATGCATCAGGGGAGCCTCACCACCCACCGTGGATGATGCCAGTGTGCAGCCAGGATTCAGCACAGCCACAGGGACTGGTGCGCCTGCCAGGGCGAAGGTGAAGTCTGGTGTGACACCCATTGCGGGGGTGCAGTCGAGTGTGACACCCAGGGCAGTGGAGCAGTCCAATGCAACACCCAGGGCAGTGCAGCAGGCCAGTGTGTCTGCCAGTGATGGGGAGGTGGATACAGATGATGCCCCACTCACTGAGCTACAGTTCCACATCCTGAATGACCCTATGGACTCAGGGCACAGATGTGGACCAGGAGCTACTGCAGGAGGGTGCACGCCTGGTGGATGGCACTGAGGGCATACTGGCCAAGCTGCATGGTATCAAACAGGACCTGCAGGCTGCCATACAGGTGAGGAAGGCTGAGTTTGAGGCATGGCAGGAACACCAACTGCAAGTAGAGAGCCATCTGGAGGGACAACAGCGTTTGATGAGGTAGATGGCGGAATACTAGGCAACAATGGCTGGTTCCCAGTGCAGTTTGGTGGGCCTTCTGCCAGCCCAGAGAGTAGGTGCTGGGGCTGACAGCGCACAAGCACAGCCACCTGGTAGCCCTGAACCATGTGCAGTGGTCTGCCTTGCTGGGTAGGGTGATGTTGCTGCCAGCACATCATCAGACATTGCTCTACTGTTTCTCAGTTCATGTGTTACACAAATATAGTAGTGGTCAAAACTTATCACAGAGCAAACATTTTTGTCAAAAGTTGCGCTTTCGTCGCAACTGTACCAATGTTCAGGTCTTTAAAGCCCAATCACAGATTTTGAAACAAAATTTTTATGATCATGGTTATCCTCGGTCTGTTGTTGACAGGGCGTATAAAAGAGCACTGTATGCTAATCGGTATCTGCTACTACATCCCCGTGGGAAGTCAGTTTTAAAGTCTGAAGAGGATTCTTCAGTTAACCTCATTACAAAATTCTCCCCTTTTAGCTCTCAATTGAAACGCATCATCCGACGTCATGCAAATGTGTTGCATAGCATTCCTGGCCTGGAAAGCAAAAATGTACGATGTGTATGGCAGCGAAGTAATAATTTTAAAGAACTGCTTAGTCCGGCTGTGCTGCGCCCGTTGCCCTCTCCTTCTTCATCTGAATGTATCAAAATTGGGCATGTGAAGTGTGGCGAATGCAACATTTGCAGTATTACAAAAGAACTATGTGTTTTTTGCTATCGGGGTAGGACTTATCAGCTCAAGCATCTGACGTCATGTACCTCTACATTTGTTATTTATTGCATTCTATGCCCTTGTGGTCTAGCATACATAGGTAAAACAACTCGAATGTTCAAAGTTCGTATGAATGAGCACAAGAGCAGGTTAAAATGTCAACGCCGTGAAGCCCCGATTGTTGATCATTGTATGCAGTTACATCATACATTCCAGGAGCTACAATGTTTCTGTCTGGATATAGTCAGTTCATCACAACGAGGTAAAACTAGGGATTGTGCTCTTCTGTGGCATGAACAACGTTGGATCCATCGGGTGGGATCAGTTGCCCCCTATGGTCTTAATTTGCGGGTCGAATGGGAAGTCTGTGTGTGAGTTTCTGCTGCCTCAAATGAGCCAATGATTCTCTCTATAAAATGCGCAGTTCGCATGCGCGGCATCCAGAAGCAGTTGGCAATGCTTGGATGGTCTTCAATCAATCTGTTGTGAGGCATGTTCCTCTCTTCTTTGCATTGGATGAGTCTATTTCTATCAGCAATGAAAGTATGTACAGTTTAAACTTTGATGTATTCTTGTATATTTGCATTGTAGTGTTTTAGCCACCCCCTGAAGAAACCTGCTCGGGTGAAATGCAAGATAGCGCGAGTGAGAGCGTTGGAGATAAGGCGATGGCCATGCACGTTTTCAAGCAATACCTTAAAGCTAAGTCAAGCTGACCACTCTCTTTACATAAGTTTGGCTGAACAATTTTGAGTTTAATTGTTTATTATTTTGTTTAAAGAGTCAGTGGATGCCCCTTTTCAGAGCAACGAAGTATTAAAGGTCGTTGATGCAATCAGGGCTATGCCCAGACAGTTGTTACTGACTGGAGCATGTTTTTGCCCGCTGAGTCTGAGACCTATCAGTTGCTTTGTCTATAGGGCTTGAATTGATTGCTGAAGTCTGCCTGAAGTTTTACTTGAATACATCAGTTTTGAGGATACTGGTATACTTTTGGTTTAAACGTGCTAAGCAGTTCATGTGTTAGCAAGCACCCATGGCCGACTTCGAGCCTGGGGGCAGGGGACACATGTGGGGGAAAATAAACACTCTGCATATGTAGCGCCATTGCTGGCACTTTACTGGGGAATGTATGTATCCTATCCTGGTGATGGTGTGGGACAGTCACCTCAGAAATTGTCTCGTATAAGCCGTGCATGATGGGCCAGTGCCCAGGCCTGCTGCTGGATCCCGGGCTCTGCACCATCACCATCTGCTGCCTTTGCGGCCTCCCACTCCTCCACAGGCGCAGGCTCTGTGTCAGGCAATCCCCGCATCTGTACAAGGTTGTGGAGTATGCAGCAAGATGCAAATATCTGGCATACATGATCCGGGCTGTAGAGGTGTTCCCCGCCACTCCTGTCAAGGCACCGGAAGTGGCTCTTCAACATCCCTATTGCTTGCTCCAGAACTGCCCGGGTATGCTAATGGGCTGCATTGTACCACTCTTCTTGCTAGCTCATGGGGTGGCACACAGGGGTCAGCAGCCAGGGCCTCAGGGGATATCTAAGGTTGCCTTTGGGGGCAATGTGAGATATACACATGAACACTGGACAAGTTTGCTTACAGTCTATGGACTGTTACGGACTACATACAACACACCATCTACTAGCAGGGCAGGCTGCAATATGTAACATAGTAACATAGTAAAAGACGGCAGATAAAGACCAGCATGGTCCATCCAGTCTGCCCAGCAATACGGCAAGAGTAGGTGCACCTGTCGCTCTGTGCAGGCCACCCCTCCCCATGTCTCTGTCTAGGGGTGGACCCACCACTCCATGTAGGACACCCCTATTTGTTGAGAAGTTAGATGGTTCAGTTTATTTTGTTTTTATCCTGTTTCTGTAAAGGGATCCGCTGTGCTTGTCCCATGCTGTTTTGAATTCCGTCACCGTGTTTGCCATCACCACTTCCATCGGGAGAGCATTCCAAGCATCCACCACCCTTTCAGTGAAAAAATATTTCCTGACATTGGCTTTCAATTTTCCACCTTGCAGCTTCATGTTATGCCCTCTAGTATTGCAGCTTCCCCGTCTTTGAAAGAGGTTTGTTTGTTCATCATTCCTCTTTAAGTATTTAAAGGTCTGAATCATATCTCCCCTATCCCTCCTCTCCTCCAAAGTGTACATATTTAGGTCTTCAAGTCTCTTCTCATAAGGTTTCTTACGCAGGCGCCAAATCATTTTGGTCGCCTTCCTCTGAACAGTTTCCAGTCTTTTTACATCTTTTGCAAGATATGGTCTCCAAAACTGAACACAGAATTCCAAGTGAGGCCTCACCAGCGACCTGTACAGTGGCATAAGTACTTCCTCCTTTCCACTGGTAATCCCTCTTTGTATGCAGCACAACATCCTCCTGGCTTTTGCCACCACCTTGTCGCACTGTTTTGCCACCTTGAGATCATCAGAGGTAATCACACCAATGTCTTTCTCCTGAACCATGCACACCAACCTCTCGCCCCCTATCGCGTTGTGATGAAGCTGACACTACTGAAGCTATGGAGTTAGGAGAAAACTCTGTTTCTTTTAAAGAAACTGATTTATTTATTTATTTAGCTGTATTTATATCCCGCTTTTCACCGGGTCAAAGCGGTCAATTGGGGGATACTTTTAACACGAGGGGATATGAGACACATATGCTAATACTTACAGAGAACATGGGCAATGGAGGGTTAAGTGGCTTGCCCAAGACCACAAGGAGTGCCTATAGGACTAGAAATCCCAGACCCTCCGGCCTGAGATTGCTGTCCCCAGGTGGGACTTGAACCCCCGGCCCTCCGGCCTGAAGTACCTTGTCCTAACCACTAGACCACTCCTCCCTCCTGATTTACAGAGAATGCAGTTACCAAGAAGTGCAGCTAGAGGGAGTAGGCATGAGGCTGCAGAAGGTAGGCTGACACACCCAGATTGTAATGATGCAATAGCTAATCAAACACACCTGAGTAGAGGGCCAGAAAGCTCACTAGAGAAACGGCTTTATAAGCAATGCTCGGTCAGGAGAATAGAGAGAGGACCACCAATACAGGGAGGACCACGAATAGAGAGACGACCACAGGAGCAGAGAGGACCACAAATACAGAGAGCAACAGAAACACTGCTACTAAGGAGAGAGAAAGGGGAAAGCTCCAACTACGGAAGGAAAGGCAGTTAAGCTTTCAGTCCTTACAAGGAAGGGACAACTTCCAGGAAGGACAAGCCCATGCTGAAGAGCTCCAGAAAGAAGTCTCCAGGGAAGACAGTGTAAGCAGGAGAGTGCCTGGTAGAGGGAATACCAGCAACGCACGTCTCAGAGAACAAAGGTACATTCACACCTCCTTTCCTGAATGTGTGCCAGGTCCTAGAAAAGCTTGTAAACCAGAGAGCCATAGATATGAGAAACAAAGCTGGGGAAAGCTTTGGAAACCTCTGCAGAAGGTCCTAGATAAAAGCCATATTAATTGTTTGCCAGACCAGGTCCAGTCAGGCTGGAAAGTCTTGGAGAGAACTACTGAAGTACAACCAGTTTTGCCTAGGGAAAGCTCAGGCTTAGCAGACATCATATCTGAGCAAGAGGATATGCAAACAGACCTTGTAGAACCAGAACCATTGCTACCTGAATATCCTATGGACTGTACTCTCTGTGTAGCTGAGAGTATAGAATCTCTCACAGAGTCATAGCATAAGACATGCTCTAAAATGTCATTGCTTTGTTGAGCTGAAAAGAAGAAGTTTTTGTGTTTATTTAACCTGTTTATATTGGAAAATCCTGCTTGAATGGAAAAGACTGTGAAGCTCTTATAACAGTTTTGAACTTTGTAAATACTTTGGTAGAAACCCTGAATCAAGGTGAATTCTGTTGTCTTCTTGGAGAACCTTAGCGCATCAAAGGAATAAAACCTTATATTTAACCCAGCACAAGGCTCACACAACTATTCTTTATAAAGAAGGGAACTACAAGGACCATAATGCACCTGGTCCTTGTAGTTCCTGGCTTAGAGTGCCTGGCTTCAACGAACAATAAATGTCCACCCTGACCCTTCAGCACGCTGCCACCGGGAGGGGCTGTGACAGCGTACATTTACTTTGGATTTCTGCTACCTAAGTGCATGACACTGCACTTTTTTGCATTAAATCGTAATTGCCAAGCATTAGACCATTCTTCCAGCTTTTGTAGATCTTTCCTCATGTTATCCACTCCCTCAGGGGAGTCCACTCTGTTGCAAATTTTTGTGTCATCTGAAAAAAGAGAGACTTTTTCATTCAGTCCTTCAGCAATATCACTCACAAATACATTGAACAGTGCTGGGCCCAGGACCGAACCCTGGGGCACCCTGCTAATCACCTTCCTTTCATCCGAGTGAGCTCCATGTACCATCACCTTCTGTCGTCTGTCAGTCAACCAGTTTCTAATCCAGTTTACCATCTTGGGACCCATCTCCAAGCTACTGAGTTTATTGACAAGCCTCCTATGAGGAACAGTATCAAAAGCTTTGCTGAAATCCAGGTAGATGACATCTATTGCATGCCCCTGATCTAGTTCCTTGGTCACCCAGTCAAAGAACTCAATCAGATTTCTTTGGCAAGACCGTCCTTCAGTAAAACCATGTTGCCTCGGATCTTGCAACCTGTTGATTTTGAGAAAGTTCACTATTCGCTCTTGCAGGAGAGTCTCCATTACTTTTCCCGCCACCGAGGTAAGGCTCACGGGTCTGTAGTTTGACACTTCTTCCCCGTCACTTTTGTGTATAGGTACGACATCAGCCATTCTCCAGTCCTGAGGAACCTCTCCTGTTTCCAAGGATCTGTTGAATACATCCTTTAACGGCCCTGCAAGAACCTCTCTGAGCTCTTTCAGTATCCTGGGATGTATCCCATCCGGTCCCATGGCTTTGTCCACTTTCAGTTTAGCAAGTTGTTCCAAAACCTCATCTTCTGTGAATGGTGTGGATTATATTTGGGAGTCACAGCTGGTCCATCTACAGAATTTTCTTTAGTAAAAACAGAGCAGAAGTATTTGTTTAGCAATTTCGCTTTTTCTATGTCACTTTCCACGAGTCATTTCCCAGCACTTCTGAGTCCTGCAATTCCAACTCTGATCTTCTTCCTTTCCCGAATATACTTGAAGAAAGTTTTGTCACCACCCTTAATATCTTTAGCCATCTTTTCCTCTGCCTTTGATTTTGCTATCCTTATTTCTCTTTTTGACTCTTTGAGTTTGATCCTGTATTCATTTCTATGTTCTTCTGTTTGCAAGCTTTTGAATTTTGCGAAAGCTGTGTTTTTGCCTTTATTTGAGCAGCCACTTCTTTGGAAAACCAAATAGGTTTCCTTCTCCTCTTGTTTTTGTTTACCTTTTTTATATATTTGTCTGTTGCCCCTTTTATTGCCACCTTTAGTTTAGCCCATTGCAATTCCACTTCCCTTATCTCCTTCCACCCTATCATCTCCTCTTTTAGGTATTCGGCCATTTATTGAAGTCAGTGTTTTTGAAGTTTAGGACTTTGAGCTTGCTATGTTTGGCCTGTACCTTGGCTTTTATCTCAAACCACACCGTGTGATGATCGCTGTTGTTCACAGGGGCACTCACGCAGACATTCGACACACTATCACCGTTGGTGAGCACTAAATCCAGCGTTGAGCTTTCCCTGGTTGGCGCCAAGACCATTTGTCTAAGTGATGCATCTTGGAGAGCATCTACATTTTTTTTTTGCTTCTTTCCAGATGTGCAGAAGGAGTAATCCAATCCACAACAGGCAGATTAAAGTCACCCAAAATGATCGCTTCCCCCTTTGTGGCTATCTTGGCAATATCTATAATCAAATCGTTATCTATCTCTTCAATTTGTGTCGGAGGTCTGTAGACTACAGCAGTATGGATGACAGTGCCATCTCTTCTTTCCAATGCAATCCAGAGCGCTTCTTCTTTTCCCCATGTCCCCTGCATTTCAGTAGCTTTAATATTGCTTTTGACATACAAGGCTACTCCTCCTCCTTTTCCATTTTCTCTGTCTCTTCTGAATAGATTATAGCCAGCTATGGCTATATCCCAATCATGCGATTCATTAAACCATGCTTCTGTAATGGCCGCAATGTCCAAATCCATTTCCACCATTAGGGCTTCCAGGTCCGGAACTTTGTTGGCTAAGCTTCGAGCATTTGTGCTTATTGCTTTCCAGCATTTACATGGCTTGTATGTATTTTGCATTGATTTTGTTCTGCCTACATCTTCCCGCTTGTTTTTGATGTGTGGTTTAAAAGTGTGGCTGTTTCTGATGTTATTCTGCTTTTGCAGGGGGTGGCGTGCAGGTCTTGCTCTTCCACATCCGTCACCCCCTTTTCCTAGTTTAAATGCATATCCACATAGTGCCTGAATTCAGAGATGCTGTGGCAGTGAGAGGACACCAACATATGGCTTGTGCGGCAGACAGGCATTTGAGGCAGGGCAATGGGAGATGGTGACATGGGCTAACCTGTTGGAAAGGAGAGAAGCAGGGGCATGGCATGGAGATATGTTTGGGGGGTCTGCTGGCTGGGATAGGGGAAGACATGGATGTGCCCTACATTAGCTGCTGCCATGTGGCTACACTACATGGTGACAGCCCGTGCTCTAACTCATGCCAAATGTTGGTGCATGTTGTCTGCTCTTGGCCAAGGAACTTCCCCTGATTGTCTCCATGATGTGTGACATAGCCTGCTATGCGCATGAATCTGTGGAACAGCAGTACATGTGCACACAGTGGTCATCATGTGTTGCAGTACCTACGTAACACATATATCCCTACCTGTTTGCATTACATATAGCATCATACTACAGCAACCATTTGTTCTGGGCTTGTCCTGGGGCTCACATATGTATGCGCTCACCTATCAGCCATGCATCTCTGAGCTGACCCCCCGGCTGCTGCCTGTCCCAGGCTTGGCTGGGCAAGGACAAATGCATCATGGCAGGACCCTGGGTAGCAGGCACACACATCAGTGAAGGTCATGTTGGCATCCACAATGACCTGCATGTTCATCAATGTGTAACCATGCCTGTTCCGGTAAGCCCTCTGCTCCAGCCGTGGTGCCTACAATGCAGTGTGGGAGCATGCAATGATGGGAATCCAGCAACACTGTAAAATGGCTGCATAGTCTCTTGCCACATCCGCTGTGTCCGGGGGAAGGCTATGAGGTGGTGCATCTTCCGCAGCAGGGCCCTGGTGAAGGCACTTATGCAATGGCTGGCAATAGACTGAGTGATTCCAGCAGTCACTCCTATCACATGCTGGAAGCTGCCAGTTGCCAGATGGGATAGGAGGGAGTGTACTATTGTACATCAGGAACTGGTTAAAAGATAGAAAGCAGAGGGTAGGGCTAAATGGCCAATTTTCCCAATGGAGAAAGGTGAATAGTGGTGTACCCCAGGGATCTGTGCTGGGTCCGCTACTTTTTGACATATTCATAAATGACCTGGAAATGGGAATAACGAGTGAGTTATCAAATTTGCAGATGACACAAAACTGTTTAAAGTTGTTAAAACCCAAGAGGACTGTGGAAAACTGCAGGAGGATCTGGATAAATTGGAAGACTGGGCATCAAAATGGCAGATGAAATTTAATGTGGACAAGTGCAAAGTTATGCACCTAGGAAAGAACAACCCACACTATGGTTACACAATGCAAGGTTCCACATTAGGAACCACCACCCAGGAAAAAGATTTAGGAGTCATTGTGGATAACATGTTAAAACCCTCGGCCCAGTGTGCAGCGGCGGCCAAGAAAGCAAATAGAATGCTAGGTATGATAAGGAAAGGAATGGAAAATAAAATAAAAGATATTATAATGCCTCTGTATCGCTCCATGGTACGACCGCACCTTGAATATTGTGTGCAATTCTGGTCACCGTATCTTAAAAAGGATATAGCGTTATTAGAAAAAGTACAGAGAAGAGCCACCAAATTGGTGAAGGGGATGGAAGGCTACTCCTATGAAGAGAGGCTAAAAAGGTTAGGGCTCTTTAACCTGGAAAAGAGACGGCTGAGGGGAGATATGATAGAGGTCTATAAATTAATGAATGGAGTGGAACGGATAAACGTGGATCAATTGTTTACGCTATCAGAGTATAGAAAGACTAGGGGACATGTAATGAAGCTACAGGGTAAACTATTTAAGACAAATAAGAGAAAATATTTTTTCACTCAACGTGTAATCAAACTCTGGAATCTGTTACCGGAGGATGTAGTAAGGGCTGTTAGTATAGCTGGGTTTAAAAAAGGTTTGGACAAGTTCCTGGGAGGAAAGGTCCATAAACCACTATTAAAAAGGGACCCAGGATATCAATGCTTGACCCAGTACAAGCATTGTGGAACCTGTCTTTTGGGGATATTGCTAGGTACGTATGTCCTAGATTGGCCACTGTTGGAAACAGGATACTGGGCTTGATGGACCTCGGTCTGACCCAGTATGGTATGTCTTATGTTCTTATGTTCCCAGGGCAGTGGTCACCATCATAACCATTGGCAGGGCATGGCTTCTGGAAGTGGAGGGCTCCAGGTCAACACCGAATAAGCTGCACAACTCAGTTATCATTGTCCCATCCAGTCTGTATCTCTGGTAGACCTCCTCCTCCATCAGTTGAAAGTAGCCCACCTTGGACCTGTGTACACGTGGGGCACTATACCTGTGTCTTGGGTGCTGGGCTACTGCCTGCTAATGGATATGCACTGCCTGTCACATCCTCTGCTGCCCGGACACGGCAGGTGCATCCCTACCTCTGGAATACCATGTGCATGGCCCACATGGCTTCATGGCCAGTCTAGCAATGCTTTATATCTGCACTACACGGGTTCGCCACATACCATCAGCAATCGTATGCGCCAGGAAACATCGCTTAGGCTACTGTGATTAGTGACATCCAGTGTCAAAGCACATAGTTTTTGGAAATCCGCTTTACGTGGGTTTGGGGATAACACACCCCTGTTCCACTCCTGGGCCTCGGCGCTTGGTGCTGTGCGGGTACCTGGGCCTCTTTGATTCAAGCCACCTTGTTGAATATCTGGTTTATATGATTATGACGGTTTTACACGGGTAAGGCCATCTTTTACATGTGTAGCATGCGCCTAGGGCTTCAAAAATTGGGCCCAAAGTGCTTATTTTGCTTTACTAAAAATGCCACGGCCAGGCTGCTTCAGTACAGCACAACAACCATAGGAGCAAACAAAAATTCCCCCACGGCTTTGTTTAACTTAAGAACAGACAGAGAGGAAGAAAGGAGGTAGCTGGCTGCAAGTGATGTGGGGGTAAGAGGTAGCTAATGGATAGATCTGATGGGGGTGGGAGCCTGGGACTAGAGAGCTGATATATGATGAGGAAGGGAGGGACTGGAAAGGAGCTGAGGCACTGGAATGGTGGTGCAGAGGCTGATACTAGAAGAAGGCCAATGCTGGGATGGGAGGGCTGTGACTAGAAATGGGCTGATACTGGGTTTGTGGGAAGACTGGAGGCGGGCTGATTCTGGAGCTGGGAGAAACTGGGACTGAAAAAAGACTGATAATAGGGCTGTGGGGAATTGAGACTGGAAATTGGCTGATACTGGTGCTAAGGGGTGACTAAGGCTGGAAATAGGCTGATACTCTGTCTGGGGGTACTGGGACTGGAAATGGGCTGATAAGAACATAAGGACATAAGATATGCCATACTGGGTCAGACCAAGGTCCATCAAGCCCAGTATTCTGTTTCCAACAGTGGCCAATCTAGGTCATACGTACCTAGCAGTTTCCCCAAGGGACACAGGTTCCACAATGCTTGTATTGGTTCAAGCATTGATATCCTGGGTCCCTTCTTAATAATGGTTTATGGACCTTTCCTCCAGGAACTTGTCCAAACCTTTTTTAAACCCAGCTACACTAACAGCCTTTACTACATCCTCCGGTAACAAATTCCAGAGTTTGATTACACGTTGAGTGAAAAAATATTTTCTTTTATTAGTCTTAAATAGTTTACCCTGTAGCTTCATTGCATGTCCCCTAGTCTTTCTATATTCTGATAAGGTAAACAATCGATCTACGTTTACCCGTTCCACTCCGTTCATTAATTTATAGACTTCTATCATATCTCCCCTCAGCCGTCTCTTTTCCAGGTTAAAGAGCCCCAACCTTTTTAGCCTTTCTTCATAGGAGTAGCCTTCCATCCCCTTTACCATTTTGGTGGCTCTTCTCTGAACCTTTTCTAAAATTGCTATATCCTTTTTAAGATATGGCGACCAGAATTGCACACAATATTCAAGGTGCGGTCTCACCATGGAACGATATAGAGGCATTATAATATCTTTTGTTTTATTTTCCATTCCTTTCCTTATCATACCTAGCATTCTATTTGCTCTCTTGGCCGCCGCTGCACACTGGGCCGAGGGTTTTAACATGGTATCCACAAGGACGCCTAAATCTTTTTCTTGGGTGGTGGTTCCTAATGTGGAACCTTGCATCGTGTAACCATAGTTTGGGTTGTTCTTCCCTAGGTGCATAACCTTGCACTTCTCCACATTAAATTTCATCTGCCATTTTGATGCCCAGTCTTCCAATTTATCAAGATCCTCTTGCAATTTTCCACAATCCTCCTGGGTTTTAACAACTTTAAATAGTTTTGTGTCATCAGCAAATTTGATAACCTCACTCGTTATTCCACTTTCCAGGTCATTTATGAATATGTCAAAAAGCAGCGGACCCAGCACAGATCCCTGGGGTACACCACTATTCACCTTTCTCCATTGGGAAAATTTGCCATTTAGCCCTACCCTCTGCTTTCTATCTTTTAACCAGTTCCTGATCCACAGTAGTACACTGCCTCCTATCCCATGACTCTTTAGTTTTGCCAAAAGTCTCTCATGAGGGACCTTGTCAAAGGCTTTCTGAAAGTCCAGATACACAATAAGATACTGGGGCTGGGGGTACTGAGAATGAAAGGGCTATGTTTACTAAACGTGAATAACGCGCGTAGCATGACGTTAACGACCGTAAGTGCCGTATAACGCGCGTACCGACGCGCTAACGACCGTTAACGTCATACTACGCGCGGTAACCGTAGTTAACGATCGTAAAGCTCCGCGGCGCGTTAAAACAGCGCAGAAGGTGGAGAGTGGGCGGAGAGAAGGGGTCAATGGGCGGAGAGTGGGCGGAGAGAGGCTCCCCCCATACTAACGCGCGGAGTGTCAGAGCTCACTTCCAACGCAAATGAAAACCTGTCGTTAAAGGCATTAAAGGGAAGAGAAACCATTTACGTCAGCAATGTACAGAAAACCGTGGAAACCCACAAAACGTGAGCAGTGTGATACATGTGCACAGAACAAAATATCACATAAAACGTTAAAAATGACCACAAGAAACATTTTAAAAAGCAGAAGTCAGCTGGGCAACAGTGATAGCAATGGGCAACAAGGAACAACACTCCCTGGAAAGCACCAAAATAAAAGGAAATGATGTGTGGAAGGGGCTACGCTCCGCAGACCCTTTCAAAGAGCATTACAGTGTAAAGGAGCTGTCCTGGGTGTGTGGTGTAATGTTTCCCAATGATAGCATTGTTGCCCAGCTTGGTGATGGGTGTGTGTCCCTTTTGTGAGGTCATTTCTGCGGTTTATGTGCACCTTTGTCTGCATACAAGGTAAATGAGGCCACAGTAAACCTGTTGCAGAGCAGGGTTTCTGACTCGTCAGGCCGGTTTAACTAACTCCAGGGACTGCACTGTCTCTGTGGCCACAGTGTGGTGCAACAGACACAGCCAGTGCCTGTAAGACCAGAGGGTCACAGGTTCAAATCCCAGTTGGGGCTCCTGCCAACCCAGTCCCCATAGCTTTACCCACCACTAAACAGTGATAGTAAAGACACTCCTGTAGTGCAGAGAACATACGCATGGCCTATATTTTACCACACCAAACACAGACACCAGAAACAGGCACATTACCTATAGCAGAGTCCCGCAAATGCAGTCCTGGAGGGCCCCACAACATTCCGGTGTCATGCTGCCTCTAATAAAGATGCCTGTGCTGCATAGCTATGCACCACCCCCATGGTATGCAGATGTAGCTCATGCATATTTATGAGAGACAGTATGAAAACCCGAACAGTGTGTGGAACACCAGGACTGGAGTTGGGGAACTCTGCCGTAAAGCAGCAGCCAACAGGGCCACACACCCACCCACAGGCCCCATTGGCCAATGCCAGCTGGAGAGGCAAGACATTGGGCCCTGCCTGTATCTCCCAATACTAGCAGTTGCATACCTTAGCAATGCCACCCTACACCTGGGTATATGGTACACAGCTATCAAACGTTTCCTCTGATAGCTGGCAGATATCAATTCCTACGTTAAGCACATTTTGCTCATTGAGCTCCACCATAACAATCATTCTGATGTCTGCGGTGTGTGCTGCAGGTCTGGTCTCTGACAGTGTTCACCACCCTGGGGAGTGACCCCCCAACAGTCTCGTGTACCATATCCATGCCTGTACTATGCCCAGGACTGGTGTGGTGGGTATGGCTGCTGACCACCTCTATAGTAGCACAATGCTGGCATAGGTGTGGGGGTGGCTGTCTGTCTATCCAGTGTGTGGTGGCTGCAAACACCTTCAACAGCCCACACTGCCAGCACT
The DNA here is from genome assembly GCA_033557465.1 of Ichthyophis bannanicus. Lineage (NCBI taxonomy): Eukaryota > Metazoa > Chordata > Amphibia > Gymnophiona > Ichthyophiidae > Ichthyophis > Ichthyophis bannanicus. The sequence goes on along the minus strand of CM066042.1, from coordinate 42,784,137 downwards.
GTTGCCAGTATTGGACTGCCAATGTGCATAATGAGGAGCAAGGTACCATGGGTATAGGCCGGACAGGGTGGCCTGGCCAGGGTGCATCTGCACAGGGCATAGGGCAGTGACAGGCACATTGTAGTGCCCGGCCACCAACTACACAGACAGGGTGACCTCAGTATATCCTGCTGAGAGATCACTCTCACCCTGACTGTGCAGTGACCACAGCATGGCTAGGCACTCCCATTGTGCTATCTAGTATTTCTCTCATGTGATACATATGGGTTTCCGTCTGGGGCCCAGTCACTGATGTATCTGCTTGCTGTGTATGCTGACATCCCAGTTCTGGGTGCAGGCATCTCCACTGGGCACTAGCAGACTGTTTGCAGCTGGTAGGTGTTGTGATGGAGTGGCTTGCAGGGTGCAGTGGCTGATGGCTTGCACCAGGGGAATATCAGATAGTGGTGGGGTGCAGCATACCATATCCAGGCCTAATGTCTGTCTGCTATTGTGTTATGGCTGTGTACAGAGCTGCATTGCCTGCCCTGTGGGGTGTCTGTTCCCCAGCAGGACTAGGGTTCATGTTCCCCTCTACTGCCACCATTGCAGCACGGTAGACTGTGGATCCTTTGATAGGAGACCCTGTTTGCCTCCCTCAGCCCTGGGGGAGGGGTGTGGTGGTGGTGGTGCATGGGGGCTGTACCTGACTGAAACAGACAGAGATGTCCAAGGTGTTCCTGCAGACACTACCTATCTCACACAGTAACACTGCTTTGGACCTGCGCCATGGCCGGTGCTGTGGACCTAGTGCTGGGCGCCTCACTGCACCCTCAGGGTGAGCACAGTACCCGCACAATGTGACGGTGTGTAGCTGCTCTGTGCCAGTACAACACACAGTCGGTACCCCCTACCAGGCCGAGGTGCTGTGGGGGTGCATTCCCCATGGTGTGTATCTGTGGACAGCTGCTTTGCATGTGCAGTGCATCATGGGTGTGACTGGCCCAATCCAACCCTGTGAAACACCAGCACCTGCTCACAGGCTCTGATAAACCATTGGCCATCACATGTACATCTGTTAGCATAATGCATAGGTGCAGGACACCCTACAAAGTCTGTAATATAAGATGCCCACACTGGTAAAAACACACGTACCCATGCACGTAAACAAGCACGTACCCACGCACGAATGTACGCGCGTCGCTACGCACATACCAACGTACGTGGCTAGGCACATTCCGAGGGTGTTCTTCTGACACCAATACTCAGCGTAACGAAAAGCATGCCTCCTCTTTCCTTCTGTAATGTACAGGGTGATGCCTGAGACAGCCTTCTGTGTTAGGCACACTGGGGGCTCGAACCCATGCTGCCTGTAACAGCGGTCAGTACCGTAACCATTGTGCTACAGCTCTGTTTCAGTGCTTTGTGTCTATACGTCTTCTTATGATTAACGCGCAGTAACGTGGCACGGCGCCCGGTAGCGCTCGTTAATTTTGCTAACGCGCGGTAGTGGTAACGATGTACCGCCCATGTCCTTATTTGGGGTTTCTTTCACTACCGCGGCTCCTACCGCGAACTGCACTAACGCGATTTAGTAAACATAGCCCAAAATTGGTTGATACTGAGGCTGGTGTGGGGGGGGGGGAGACTGGAAATGTGCTGATATTGGGACTGGATATGGACTGATACTGGTTCTTGGTGGTGGGGGGGACTGTGACTGGAAATGAGCATATACTGGGACTAGGAGGGACCAAGATTGGAAATGGGCAGTATTTCAAGACTGGAAATAAAGATAAAGATGGGGGGTGGGGAGGGGGATTGGGACTGGAAATGGACTGATACTGGGGACTGGGCATGGAAATGGGCTTATGCTGCAGGGGGACAGGGCCTGGAAGGGGAGTCGAGCTGAGGGATTCTGTTAACATGTTGGTTCTGTGTATGAATCTGTAGTAATTTGGCCTGTTCTCTTTTTTCAACTAGAGGTTACTGATGTTCTAGAGTATTTGCAGAGCTGATTTTTCATAGCTTGGGTTGAGTTCTTAGATTTGGTGCTGGTGTTGTGTGTCCATTTACAGGGATTTGTGTTATGACGCACAGTGTTTGACAGTAGAGGGAGTTGGTGGTATTGTCACCGATTTGAGACCAGAATTTGAATGGAATCATTTTTTGTATGATGAGTTGTGAAGTGAAAAACCCTAATTCTGCTCTGCATCTGCTGTTGGGAGAATTTTATTGGTGAATCTGAGAGTGCTATATATGAATGAATAATTCTATCCTATCAGACAATGACTACACATGTCCCATTCAAAGGAAATTATGTGTTTGCTGGCAAATGCATAATTAGCCTATGTCTCGTGGCCAGATATTTTCCATATATTTGTATATATTTTTGGGCCTTGTTAGGGGAGGAGCAAGCGTAGGCCAATTATCCAGATGGTGGCAATATTCAGCCGCTCTTTAGTTAAGTTACACGTTTAGTTTAGGCGGAGGCTAAGCAGCTTATTCACCAATGCTGCAAACAAGAGTATACAAATACTTCCGACCCTGGTCCCGCCCCCACAGGTCACTTCAGGCCCCGCCCACAGTTCTGCTTCTTTTTCGTCTGCATATTTGCATTCATTGCTTCCATTCTGTACAGATATATCTCAAGCACAATCCTTCATATTATAAAATTAAGCCCATAGTGGCTGAATACTGCCCGCTATGTGTCCTGCTGGGAGCAGTTGCTGCATTGCACATACATTCTGGGCCAGCACCTAGCCGTAGAGCGGAGCTGAAGATGTGTATTTTTGTAAAAGCCACAACCAACATTTTGAAAAACATGATCACTGCCACCACTGAAAAACTTTGACCCAAACAGAGCTTGTTCTGACCTGTTACTCCGAAAAGGCCTAAACGTGGTTATGCCCGATATGGACATCTGCAGGGACATCTCGTAGATGTCCCCAGCATATTATTCAATACCAGGGACATCTACAAGAGACGCAGCAATGGTGCTAACCCACAACAAGTTTCACAAACACACAGAACATAGCATTGTGAGTGTGAAGAGGACTGAGGATAGTGAAGTACCATCTACTCTATGCACTTCAGAGGTCTCAGCGCTGAAGCGAGCACTTTTCCAAAGCCTATTCATGCCTAGAACAGGTCTAAGTTTGGACGTGGGTGCAGACATTCCCAAGGGTTCTAAGATCTATCAGGGACATCTATGTTATTAGCTCCACGCCGAACATGCCTCCATCACACCCCCTGCTTATTAAGACGTTCCCACAGCAGAGACATCTAAAAAAAGAAAACATTTCTGAAATCGCTTCAGAGACATCTTCATTATTTCGACATCCGCATACATGTTTTTGGATGTTCAAATCATGTCTAAGCAATTTAAAATGACCCTCATAGGTTTTCAGGGTCATTTTGAGCCACGAATAGCGTCCATCCCCGCTATTTGGCCCTCTCTGCATCCCCGGCTAACCTCCCTGAACGAAGAAGGTGTTTGTACGGGGAGGCAAGATGGGGGGCAGGAAGGGGTGGAGTTAGGGTGGACAGTGGGCAGTCCGCGGCCCCGGATGTACAGGGCCAATTCTGATGTCGGCCCTGTACGCCCAGAGCCAGCAGACCGAACAGGGAACTTATTCTCCTCTGAGGTGGAATAAGTTCCCCTAGATGGGTTAGACAGCAGGCCCAGAGCGCATCGAAGGGTGAAAGGGGCACAGGAGATTCCGCAGCTGGATCCTGGCCATGGGAGGCCGGATCGGGGGTCAGGCTGTGGGAAGAGCACCAAGTCAGCAGTGGCTGGGGATCATGGCTCCCGAATGCAGCCACATTGCCAAGGCAACTGGACGCCATGGCACCATGGCTCCATTCAGGAACCCTGACTGAGTTAGCCGGGTGGAGGCCTGTATGTGCAGGCCAACCGAGATCGGGTCCCAGGCCTGCATGAACAGGCTTAGTCACGATTCTGATCCCACAGGGCTAGACGTGCCCCGCGGGATCAGAATCGCGTCTGCCCCTGTGCGTCCGATTCCAATCTGATGCACAGGGGCATGGATGTCCCGGACAGAATGCCGCTTTTTATGTTTATTGTAAAATTTTACATTCCACCTTTCACATAAAATCAAAGTGGTTTACAATGCAAAATAACATTAGACGGTAATTTATCTGTCAAAATGATCAATGAAGATTACGGGGCAAGTTTACTGAAGTATGTTATCCAATAGTGCAGGGGTCAGAGTGCGATTCGGATGCCATGTTAAAAGCTAGCAGAGGGATGCAACATTAAAAAGTCCATGTGCCTTGGTAACGTGTGTTGGATGGCAACTGGGTGGGACAGGGCACTCCCACCACGGCAGAGTTAACGCGAGCGTTTTTAGCGCACACTTCCTGCACTAGCGCACAGACAACTAACGCCACTTCAATGGGTGGTATTAGCTGCTTCCTCAACCATTTTGCTATGGTGCAATGGGATAACTGCAGGGGGGACAGATGTACCCGCCCCACTGCAGGTAGCTCGCAGCCCCATGCTGGTAAAGTGGCTGGCACGTGTGCTACCAGCGTGAGGCTTGGCTGACCCTTCTCCTTTCTATAATGTCCAGACCTATATCCCATATGAGAACGACTGAACATCTGATGTTCTTACCAGTCTTGAAACTGAACGGCCACCGCTTTTGCTGTGATTTTGCACAGAAATGGTAATTTAGCAATTGGTCTAAATGAGGTTAGATCATTTTTAGTCATACTCAGCCTTTCGTGGTCAGCCACAGTAGAATTTACAACAAAGGAAATGAAAGAAAGAACTCAATCGCTAAGAGCTGGCCCAAGGGGGATAGGGCATGGCAGCAGTGGTTGGAGGAGAGCACGTTAGGGAAAGCAAGTGGGACATGCCTCATAGAATTTTATCCAATCCCTCTGTGTGTGTGTGTTTGAGTTTTGTATGTGTGTGCACCTGCTTCTCCCAGAAATGCATTGGAGGGACTTTATTCAAGGGAACCACTAGTCCAGGAGCATCTAACGTGGAGCCTGTGAGCCAAATGCCGCTCATCTGACACTAGGCTGTGGCCCATTTGAGATTTTTAACAAAACAAAATTTTTATCTGATTAGCTGATGCACATGATTTGGAAGCATTACAGAGCCTACGAACATAAGAACTGTCAGACTAGGTCAGACCAAGGTCTGACAAGCCCAGTGTCCTAAGAACAGCGACCAAGCCAGGTCACAAGTACCTGTCAGATTCCCAAAAGGTGGAAAGGCTTCTACTTTCTCTCTGTACACCAGATGACTGGAAGAAAGTTGTGACTGCTCCAGTGCTTACTTTCCACTCACATCTGAAGGCACGCTAACTTCCTCCACTCACCGTGTCGTCTCCACGTATCAGTCCAGCAACCAGTCAATGTCTTATACTGCCAAACTAGTTTTGTACATCACATGCAAGGCTCCCCAGTGAAAGGCACCATATAAATCCATCCGGAAATCTAGAACATGTTCTCTCAGCACAGATGTCAGTTTTATGCATCTGGGCTTATGGAGATCAGTCTGAATACAGCTTGAGAATAACAAACCATTGCTCTAAAGAAATACTTTTAATATTTAAAAATATATATTTTGGGCTTAGATGACGAGCATGTTCTCGATCTTTTGACCTAGTTATTTTCGTCCTGCTCCTCTGGGGATTCCAGTTCGACTGGAGCTGGGGCTGAGTTCTGGTACCATGAGCCCTCATTTACAACCATCCAAAGAATCTCCTCCCTATTTTATAACACCCACCTCCAAACTTAGCCTTAGTCCAATCATTACAGGGCTCTGCCTTGGCCAGGGGCCACACAACAGGACTCCTCCTGAAACTCTACAGTCATGGACCCTATATCCCACCCTCCACAGTCCACGAGGGCAGTATATAAGTGTATATCCAGCCCCCCAGAAGTCCACTTCCACCATGTGAATTATAATGCAGGTCTTCTATCTACGAATCCTGCTAAAGTCTGCAACAGACACAAGACCCTCTTCTGTTAAAGCATTCTCTGGGAGTTCTTATGTATTTAGAAGTGCATTTTTTTTGTAAAATAAATAAAAGATGTGTAATGTACTCATTTCTCCTTGGCTCTTTGTTTTAACTTTTCTGGAAGAGAGCAGTGTAAGTGCTTTGGAGCAAAATTTAAATCAGGCAGCATGGACAAAGCTTTTGAACATCACCTGGCGAGTGGGACAGCACCTGCTTGGAATATTTCTTTTACCTGATTCCAGGATGTTAATGACATCACTGAAGTGATTCCAAATGAACTGCATAGAATAGTGAGGGGCAGGCATATGAATCAAGTCCAGAGATGCTCAGACTGAAAGAAGACCATTAAGCTCATCCTTCTGCCTCTGCCATGGCTATTCTACTGTTTAACGTCATGCTCACACTCCATGGGGGATTTATCATAGCCTTTATCTCCTCCTTTGCAAGATCTGCATGATGGCATCAAAGAGGCGCACACTCTCTAAGAGCTCCATGCCAAGAGGACAGTTCTATGATTGCCCCATTGCAACTTGGAAACATAGTTCATATTTCCCAATTTATTTTCTTTAGGAAAACAGGACTAAATCTCAATGCATGCAAATGGGAAATCCCGGGACTGGTTGAGCATGTATGCAAATGGGAAATCCCGGGACTGGTTGAGCATGTACCTCTCTACACAAGATTCTAAGGAATAACAAGAGGGAGTAAATTCATTCATGAACAGGGCTGGTGCAACCACTAGGCAGACTAAGCAGTCACCTAGGGCAGCAGCTTCTTTGGGGCAGCAAAGAGCAGCTATAGTCAAAGCACAACAGTGGGTCCTGGCAGCCCCACAAACACAAAGGGGTCTGTTTACTAAACATTCCTAACGTGCGGGGCCGTGCTAGTGTGCCTGTGCCATATAAGGAGTGGGCGGTTCAGGCAGAAAATAGAAAAAAAACGGTAGTAAGCAACCGGATGTGTGTGCGTCGCGCTAATGTGCGGGAGTCGACATTAGCGCGTGGAAAGGCAAAGTGGCACGCTGCTGAGTATACAAAACAACAGAGCCGTGGTACACACGGTGAAGACACTGACCGATGGTGCAGGGGCCATGGGTTCAATCCCCCAGTGTGCGCAACGACAAAGGTCAACTGAGCAGTAATTGTAATGATTAACATTGTTTTAGGAGGCAAATTAATTTGGAACGGCATAAAGGCGGCGCACAGTTTATTTTTGGGCAGCAGAAGGCGGCGCACTGGTCCCTTGGGCGGCAGAAGGCGGCGTGCTGATAGGCACAAGGCGGCGCGCTGATGCACAAGCACAGGAACAGAGCCACAGCACAATGGTTACAACACTGACCAATGGTGCAGGGATCAGGGGTTCAACACACTCACCAATGCCCAGTGCAAAATGCCTGCTGAGGCAGTATGTATTATGCTGTAGGAGGCTGTATAAATTTATTTTGTTATCACTACTAGCAAACGCACTCTCCAGCATGTTAACATACGGCGGCCATAAGGCACATGTTACAGTGCACTGTTCGCCAAGGCACCCTTGAATGACCCCTATGGGCAGCATGTATGTTGCGACACAGGATAATGTATAGTGCACCCTATAGGGATGGCAACCAAAGGTGGCCTACAGGGCGCCCTATGAAGCACCCTCAGAGGCACCTAATGGGTATAGTAAGCTGAGGGTGGCCTGCCGGCATAGACATATGTACAGTAAATAAAATAAAGCTGTGGACAGCCCTACCAAAGGGCCCCACTGTGGGTTTGAACCCATGACCTCTGGCTGCACAGGCAGTGATGTAACCATTGCGCTACAGCTCATAGCTGTAAGCAGGCCCCTGGCTGGCTGCAGATAGCCTACATGTCACCTCACAGACAGTCTGCTGGTGTCAACAGGATAGGGTTAGGCCACCCGTACCCATGATGCACTGCACATGCAAATTAGCTGTCCGCAGATGGACACAAGATGGGGAATGCACCCCACAGCACCTCGGCCCTGTTTGGGGGAAGTGACCGGGTGCACCCACACAGCACCTTGGCCTAGTATGGGGGCACTGGACCGGGTGTTTTACTGGCACAGAGTAGCCACACACCGTTACATCGTGCGGGTACTGTGCTCACCCTGAGTGTTGCAATGAGGTGGCCAGGACCCGGTCAACAACACCTGCCATGGCTGCTGGAGTCCAAGCGGGCGTTCCAAAGCCAGTGTTAATGTGTAAGATAGCTAGTTTCTGCACAAACACCATGGATATCCCTGGTCTGCCGCCATCAGGCACCCCCCCCCAGTGGCAAAACATGGTCCCCATCAAGGGATCCACACTCTACCTCCCTGCAAAGGTGGCAGTAGAGGGCAACATCAACCCCAGTCCTGCTGAGGAACACCACCACCCCCCCAGGCAGGCAGCTCCATACACAGCCATAACACATAGCAGACAGACATAAGCCCAGGGTATGGTAAGCTGCACTCCACCACCAGATATTCCCCTACAGCAAGCCAACAGCCACTGCACCCTGCAAGCCATTATAGCAAGACATTTACCAGCTACAAACAGTCTGCGGTTAGTCCATAGTGCATGTTCCCAATGGAGATGCATTGCACCAGAACTGGGCTGTCTGCATACACAGCAGACAGATAGATCAGCGACTGGGCCCCAAAGAGAAACCCATATCTATCACATGAGAGAACTACTATACAGCACTATGGGGGTGCCTAGCCATGCTGTGGTCACTGCACAGTCAGGGTGAGCGTGATCCCCCAGAAGGACATGCTTTGGCCACCCTGTCTGTGTAGGTGGTGGCCGGACACTACAATATCCCAGCCAATGTCCCTGCCAGGGCCCTATGCCCAGTGCAGATGCATCCTGTGCCACGCCACCCTGCCCTGGCTATACCCATGGTACCTTGCACCTCATTATGCACATTGACTGGCCAATACTGGCAACAGTGCTGGCAGTGTGGGCTGTTGAAGGGGCTTGCAGCCAACACCCACTGTATAGACAGAACACACACTTCCACACCTCTGCCATCATGGTGCTACGATTGAGGGGGTAAGTAGCCTTGCCCACCAAAACCGGTCCTGAGCACGCAAGGCATGGATATGGTACGCATTACCTGGTGGTCACTCCCCAGGGTGGTAAGCACCGTCAGAGGCCAGGCCTGGAGCATGCCCCGCAAACACCTAACAGATTGTTTGGATGGGGTCAACTAGCAGTATGTACGTAACGTATGGATAACTGCCTGCCTGTGCTCCTAGCAAACGTCTCCGAGCTGTGTACCGTATACCTCAGGTGTAGGGTGACATTGGTAAGTTATGCAAGTGCTCGTTTTGGGTGCTGCATGCACGGTCCAATGTTTCTGCCGTTCCAGGAGACATTGGCCAATGGGGCCTGTGGGTGTGGGTGTGTCTGCCCTTGATGGCTGCTGCTTTACGGCACAGATTCCCAACTCCAGTCCAGGTTTGCATCACACTGTTCGGGTTTTCCTGCTATCCCTATGAATATGCATGGGCTACATCTACATGCCATGGGGGGTGGTGCATAGATATACAGCACAGGCATATGTATGAGTGTCAGCATGGAAACTTGACTGGTGTGTGGCCCACAGGACTGCATTTGGGTGATTGCTCTAGGTACTGCCCCTGTTCATGGTGTCTGTGCTCAGTGGGGTAAAGATAGATGTCTTACCATTGCATATGTCCCCGCCATGAAAGGTGTGTCCTTACTATCACTGTTTAGTTGTGGGAAAAATATGTGGGCAGGATTGGCAGTAGCCCCAGCTGGGCTTTGAAACCTGTGACCTTCTGTTCTTGTATGCACTGTCTGTGTGCACTGCACCACTGTGTAGCCACAGATTGGTTGGATTCCCTGGACTGTCCATGACTGTGGATCCGGCAGGACCTGTCTGTTGCAGTGGACTGTGCCAGCCTGCAACATGGCTAGGCCTCTGTCTTCTGTGGTTAGCAGCCACTGCCCCTGCACCACATGTACTTGTCCGCCAACATGCTGGCATGAACTTCTCTCAGAAAAGCATTGACCTGATTGCAATGTGGCAGTATGGGACTGCATTTGGGGGACTTGGCTGTAGGTAATGCCCATTGTTGTGGTGTGTGTGCGGTGTTGGGTAAAATATGGGTGTTTTTCCCCATGCATACAGGGGTGTCTGCGCTATCTTTATTTAGTGGTGGGTAAAATATAGGGACTGGGCTGGCAGGTGCCCCAGCTGGGTTTTGAACCTCTGCCCTCTGGTCCTAGAGGTAATGACTCTGTCCGCTGTACCACACTTTGGCCACAGAGACAGTGCAGCAGCCCTGGGGGGGGGCAGGCAGTAAGCCTGGGCAGGATGGAGTCACAAACCTGCTCTACGCAATTCTACTGTGGGCATATGCACCCTGTCTGGTGACAAACGTGCACATAACCCCGGAAATGACCACGGAAAAATGTGGGACAAAATATCACCACGCTGTGAAACAGAGATATTAATGGGCAACCATAGCAAACACTCCCAGGAAAGCTACAATCCGTTGCAATGTTTTTTGGAATAGTCTCCTCTCAGTAGAACCTTCCAACAGTCATTTCTTTTTTCTGGAGCTTTGCTGGTTGTTATTTATGTATTTGCCCATCACTATACCTGTTCCCCAGCTGAAATTACTATTTTTAATAGTTCTGTTGTTGGTCATTTTCTATTTTTTATTTTCGCTTTTGTGCTGTGCACATATATCACACTGCTCACGTTTTGCTGGTTTCCCCGGTTTTCCTGTACATTGCTGACGGAAATGGTTTTCTCTTCCCTTTAAATGCTTTCTACCGCGAGTGTTTCACTCGCGGTAGTTTTTACATGCAAATTCGGGCCCGATACTGTGCGGGGAGCCTCTCCCCTCCCACTCTCCACCCATTGACCCCGTCCCTCCGCCCCTCGGGAGCCTTCCTCCGCCCTCAGAATGCCTTTCCACGCCTCTATCGGACATTTGCGGGCCGGGTACTTTTGCGGGGCACGTTAGTGCGGCGCGCAATTGTGCGGGGCCCAAGCGCACTTGTGCGGGGCGTTTAAGAGCGTTTCTGAGCGTTTGAGTGCCGCGTTTCCGTGCGCTATTGTGCGGCACGCAATTGTACGGCTTTTAGTAAACATGCCCCAAAGACTCATTAGTGCGTACTTTAATCTGCAGGAAGAATGGGCAATCCTGTTAAGTAAGTGTTTTCTGGAAATCTCCTTCATAATGTGTATAGATTCAAAACTAGGTGTAATAGTTAAAAGTACGATATGCAAAGATGTGTCTTCATAGGGATGGGGTTGAGATGACTATGGTGAGTGCTAGGGATCTAAAAGTTAATTGTGAAGGAGAGTAAGGCTGCAGGTTTGTCCTTGCACCGGCCCTGTTAATGAGCGGACGTGTATTCATTCTAAGCTTGAAAGATCAGGAAGCCTCAGTTGCACATAAAGGACCAAGTACTGGAACTCATATGCTCCTATTTTTCAAAATTACATAATCTCAGTCCAGCAGTTTCCTTCTGCTCCTTCAGCTTAACCAGAACCAGCACCTATTAGTCCATGGAATTATGAGCCTTCATTTGCTACTACTGAGAGATTTTCTGCTATTTTAAAGCCCTTCCATCCTACTCATGCCAAGGGCTGCACACCAGGGCTCTCCCACTCTGCAATCATAAGTCCTACATCCAGCCACTAGGTGCCCCTGTTGCACAGTGTCTGAGACTACCTCCTTCCAGGGTTTTGAGAGCTGTTTCCGCAGTATCCCCCAGCCCCAGCTGACCTGGGGAGAGGACCTGAGCTGGGAACTGAACCCAGATCCTCCATAACTCTGCCACTGGGCTGTCCCTTACAAATATTTCATTTGTTCTGACTCCAAAAATCTCAGTTCATAATTTATCAACTAAAGATAATTTGAGGAAATGGGAGAGAAATAGAAGAAATTATGATTTCCTAATTTCGCAGGTAAGTACAGACAGACCTGATGTTTTAATTTCAACTTCTTATGAGCTTTTCTGCATGACAAAAATGGATATACAAGAGTAGAAATGTGTGGGGGTGGGGGGGGGGGTGTGATTGAAGGAAGGCACTGATGGCCAAAGGTTAAGATCAACAACCACAAGCATTACCTGAAGGTGCCTTGCATTGAATGTGCGATTGTACAGGTGGCAACGGTGGGTTCCATATGTGAGCGGCAGGGAGAATGGTTTGTGATCACTGTGGGCCGAAGGATTATGTGAGTAGGGGAGCATATAAATTATGGGGTTGTGAGAGAAGTTGGAGGGGGAGGGCATGTGTAGCAAAAGGAGGGGATCCAAGAGGGGTTGGGGGGGGGGGGGAATGCAAGGATGGTTGCAAAGGGTGTTGTGTGTTAGGGATCATGTACATGGAGTGTGCATGATAGGATGTGAATCATCTCCTCCCCCTGTCTCCTTCCCTCCCCCCTTACCCTTCTCCCTCCCCTTAGGGTGGGGAGGAGAAGATAGAAAGGAAGGTCAGGAGAGAGTTGGTGTATATACCACTCTCGGCCATGCACAACCACCTGGCATGCACCTTCACCTCACCAGCACAGTCAGCCCTACTGAACTTACTACAGGAATTTTTAAGGCAATTTTTTTGAAACAGAGCCGATTTGGGTCGCCTATGACAAAAGCTAATTGTTATTGGAAATGTAGAGTAAGTTGCGTATTCAAATCAGTGAAACGAGTTGCTACTTCAATGCCTCTTGAACTGTATTTTTATTTATTTATTTATTTTTATTTAACATTTCTTCTATACCGCACTCTTACCATCAGCGCGGTTTACATCGAACATAACATATACATACAGGAGACTGTAGTGTATTTTACATTTAACAGGAGTTGAAACTTGGAAGAACAGGGGTAAACTAATTTACAATTATTCACATAGACAGCAGAATGAGGGGGTGAAGATTTTGCAGGGCACTGAACTCTGTGGGTGCACATTATGGGGGGGACCTTGTGAGGGATTGTCACCTTTGCTTGCTTTTGCAGCTCTGCCCCAACCTCACCAGCAGCACCGCTTTCTCTTCTCTGTCAGTAGTGCCTATTACTACCCTCTGCTCAAAACCTAGGGCAGAAATCACTCTGAAAAGTGCACTGAAAGTGCTTTAAAAAGAACTTGAGAGAAAAAAAATGTTAGAAATAACAAAGGAAGAAAATTGCTAAAGTACAGTGTTTTCTATATATCATACATACAAGACAAAGTGTACTTTAGCAATTTTATTCCACACACATATGTTACATACATCACATACTGCTCTGTACATGCACATATATGGAGGGAGCTTAAGGGGGAAGCACTTGGCAGTAAATATAAGGCATAAGAGACTATGGTGCAGGTTTACCAAGGCGTGTACCACTAGTGCACAATTGTGCTGCCAAATTAGTGCAGAGGCCTGTGCTAATTGGGGGAGGGTGTATCTATCTCCCTGCTGATAGTGTGATGCTAATGTGCAGCATGATGTTAACTGGCACGAGGGGGTGCACTTGACGCCACCCCTCTGTACATGCACATATATGGAGGGAGCTTAAGGGGGAAGCACTTGGCAGTAAATATAAGGCATTAAGAGACTATGGTGCAGGTTTACCAAGGTGTGTACCACTAGTGCACAATTGTGCTGCCAAATTAGTGCTGAGGCCTGTGCTAATTGGGGGAGGGTGTATCTATCTCCCTGCTGATAGTGTGATGCTAATGTGCAGCATGATGTTAACTGGCACCAGGGGGTGCACTTGACGCTACCCACTGAGGAGGATCAGCAGTGAAAGGTCATGTGTGCTGAAGCACATGGCTTGCCACAGGCAACAAAGCAGTGGCCCAAAGCTGCCCTAGGCTTACGTTCAGGTCTGGCATGACCATTAGGTGAACAAGGTGGTCTCCTATAGTGCCAATGGTCAGAGGGCACCCATTGCTCCCCTCTCTGGGCTCTGCAGTGGTAGCAATACTGTTAAAAAGGCATCGTGGCTCTGGCGTTACCTTCTGGTCTGGGCCCCGGTGCTGTTCATGGTAACAGGAAGTGGAATCAGAGCACGAACAGTGGAAATGTAAATGGTGCTACTGCCTGGAAGAGAAGTAACTTACCGAATCACACACTAACCAGTTACGGGCTGATGCAGAAAACCCGCACTAAAGGTGCACAGTATTAACTTTTTAAGTATAAACACTCAAAGCAGAAAAAACAGGCTGTGCAAATGAAGGACGTGTAAATCTGAGCATATGAAAATGAGATACGTATAAAACCCCCGGAGTAAAGGAAAAAACGATCGTAAAATGCCAGCATTAGAAACAAACGCAGCGCAGAGAGGAAACGCAAGAAGTACTTAGCTGGCCCAGCGCAGGATTTCTGCATCTCCTTTTCTGTGTTTATAGTTCTGATCATCTTTATTCATTTTAACCAATCCAATACTACAGGTGGTAGCGAACCCCCAACAAAGAGCCCACCGGCACGCACCTTAACCTCAGCTCCTGACCAGGTGTAAACAAAGCGACACTTTTGCACTTAACGCATGATTGGGTAAGCTCTAACACTTTTATCTGCATTGCGCGTAGATCTCATTAGCATGTTATATGAGTACGCCCAATCATTTGGGTGTCATTTCAATACATTTGAATATGCGTGGCGTTGCAACCTTAAGCTATCCGGCGCTAAGTTCATGGTATCGCGCGTTGGCTTTGTGCAGCGGCCCGTGGGATTTTGAGTATGTCCTTTGCACGCATCAAACCCGCGCTACCGGTTTGCGCGCCTCAGTAAACCTGCCCCGATGCTCCATGAGCGACCAACCTAGAGAGAGGGAGGGACTCGGGGACCACGCGTGGCTCGTCGTGGGCTCCGTGGAAGCGGCGAGCAATGAGCGCAGAGCTGCCTCCCCGCGTCCCTCCCCCGGGGGCCGGCCCCTGCCCCGACCCGCCTCCCTCGCTGCCCCTTCCCGGGACTCCTGCAGCCTGGCTGACATTCCGCGGCTGAGCCAGGCAGGAGGCGCGTCTCCCGTGCAGCCCTCCCCGGGACTACGGCACCGAGGAGCGACGCGCCTGGGGGGGCAGATGCACGGATCCCCCCGGCATCACGATGAGCCCGGAATATTTCCTCAGGTCGCTGCTCATGATCATCCTGGCGACCTTCTCGGCTCACGCTAGTAACTGGCTGTAAGTAACCCGGGCTCTCTTTCGCTTCCTAGCAGGGTGCAGCAGCGGCTCCCTCCGGGGCAAGCAGCAGGTGGATTGAGCCCTGCTCCTGAGCTTGCAAGCCCTTCTTCTTTTGCAGGGACACCCCGGTGCATTGTGGTATCTGTAGTCCACGAGCGGGGCTGCTCGGTAGCTCCGGGTCCTCCTCGCCTTTCAAAGCCCGAGTTCGCTTTTAGGCATTGACTCGATGTGTTTCAGTTTTAGTGCACACAGGTTTCTTTTGACTCTCTGTTCCTGGAAAGAGCTTGGAGGTTTCATCCAGGACACTGAAGAGCGGACTGATAGGTGCCTGCCCTGGAGAGCTTACAGTCTAAAAAGGGGGACTCCCGAGACCTTGGCAGATCTCCCTTAAAGTGTTAGAAGTAGGTCTTGCAGGTCCCAGGCATCTTTTGCAAGGACAGTATCCCCTGAAAAATGCTCCCCCCCCCTTCACTCCAGCTGCCCCCCCCCTTCACTCCAGCTGCCCCCCCCCCTTCACTCCAGCTGCCCCTGCCTTCCCTTGGTGGCGAACGTCTGCTGCCGTCTTGACAGCTCTGTTTGGAAAGCAGTGAGTGTTGGTGGTGGCCAAGAGACATCCCCTCAGGTTAATTCCGAGAGAGAGCATCTAGGCAGGCACCTCGCACACCGTCTCTTTTCTCATTCCCTCGGATTTTTTTTCAGCAACTGACCCTTACGCTTAGCAACTAGAGAGACATCTTTGGGGGGACTTAAGGACCTGTGCAAATGCCCCTCCCCATCTTGTTATAGACATTGTTCCAGTTGTCAAAAGTGCCCCTCGCCCCTCCTAACATACGATCCACCACTAGCAGGCCCCTACTGCCTCCTACTGGACCCTCCTGTCCCCCAGCCCTATATGGGATGCTAAGAAGGACCCTCTTTGATAGCAGTTCTTTTAGCAACTTTCTAAAAAGCAGAGGGTCTTTTCCCTCCTTTTATGTTTGTGACCTTGTACTTTCGCTCCCCTCCCTGTGCGCGTCTGCTTTTGCTTTCCCCTGTGTCCTCTGGTCTCCTTTCGCCCCAGCCTCTGGTTTTCGTCCTCCTCAGCTCCCCTCCTTCTCGGTATCTCAGGCTGTCCACCTGCCTGTACCCGGGAGCAGACGGCTTGCAGTTCGCTTTTTCCAGGAGCTGCTTGCTCTGCTTCTGCAAAAGCAAAGGGAGGGGAGGGGGGGCGACGACTTAGCAGGTAGACTGTGCTGGCCAGCTCCACACAAGCAAGGCTTTCGCCGGCATCTCCTGTGGCTGGAAAATATCGGTGGAGCTGAGCCTCTCCTTAACGAGAGGAAGGGGGAACCGGGTTGCAGGCGATGCATATCGTAAATAAGATTCATTTTGCAAATCGGTGGCTGTCTTCCGTGCTGGATCAGGAGGTCTTCACTTCAGACGCTAAACTGAGCCTTGAGCGCTCTGCTAGACAGGGGCAGGGAAAGGTTATTACGTCGCTCTTTGGTGGTTAAGATGTGCCCTCGCTTTCCTGCTGCAGAATCAAGCCTGAGGTTTTCTTTTGCTTCCTTGGTCATATCCTTAGCACAAGCGTTAGAAAGTAGTCTCTAAGCAAACGCTACTGTCTGGGACCGGTTTGCACTGTGCAGATGTTCTGTGGATGGGAGGGGGGAAGGGAGTTTGGGAACAGGGCTGGCGTAATCACTAAGCAGACTGGGCAATTACTTAGAGCGGCAGCTTCTGGGAAGTGGCAAAAAGCAGCTACAATCAAAGCAGAACACTAGGCTCTGGCAGCCGGACAGACTGAAAGAACCATCAGCCTGTAACTTTACCTGTAGGGAGGTGCACAGTTCTCAGATAGACCCTTTGCTCACTGGTCCCCTGTGTGTGTGAGTGTGCAGGCGTATATATGAAACTTTAGTATGGAAAAGTATGATGTGCAATTACAGAATGGTTCTGGGAAGGGTAATATTGGGGTGCTCATGATTGATGAGTTTAATTATTCAAATCCTGGGGAGGGGGCATCGGGGCTTGAAAGTTAACAGAAGGTGGGTGCAAAGCTAAACGTTTACCTAGGTTGCCAATCTTTTTGGTGGTATGGGCCTCTTATTAACATCAAACATTCAGAAACCCCCAGTTCATCCCACCGCTCTTCCCAGACCCCCTTTCTTCAGCACCAACTCTGTCCCTACTAGCCCTCTTTATCTCACCTCCCCTTCCTGCCTCCACTAGTCTCTCTCCCTCCAGCCCGCCCTCACCAGTCTCAGTCTTTCTCTTTCCCTCCCCCCAGCCACTTCTCTCTCTATTTTTTTTTTCTCGTTTTTGTGTCCTGTGGACCCTCGGTAATGGTTTCACATATCCCCAGGGATCCGTGAATCACAGGTTGGGACCCACAGGCCTAAGAATCTGATACCCTTGCAGCAGCTCTGGACGGGAAAGAGAAAAGGAGAATGCATTTCCCCTATGGAATGGCTGTACTAGCCCTCGTGGCTGTTGCAATTACTGGCCGCATCCTTCCCTGGGGTAGAAGGCTCTGGGAACCTTCGGGGTGCTTTGAGACCAGAACAGTGTTCCCTAACCCTGTCATTGAGGCACACCTAACCAAGTCTGATTTTCAGGATATCCATAAGGAATTCACGTGTACTAGGGACTCATGCATATTCATCGTGGCAGTCTGAAAACCCAGCTGGCTAAGCATATCTCAAGGAGAGGGTTGCTTTTAAAAGACAAGTTTCTGCGGGCAGAAGTTACAATATTTTTGACTTGTCTAATACTGTCTAACTGGGATAAAGAGAGCAGCCTGCTTTAGCGCTGTTCAGCTCCGAATGCAGAATGTAACCAAAACCTCACCATGAGACCCTGGAAGGCCCAGGCAGGACGGCAAGCTTGGTGCCCTCTTCTGCACGCTCCTGGGCAAGTTCCCTAGAGTGATGTGTGTTGTAGATAATTAGATGCAAAAGCCAACCCTTTTGATCCCCTGGTTCGTTTCCCAGGATATGCTGTAGGCAGAATGCACAAAGCCAGAACCTGAGATCAGAGTCCCTGCTTGCCCTGCACTTGAAAATTTCTGAAAAGGATTAGCCTGATCATATGCAGTTATCCATAGACTTCCCAGTTTAGCATTTAACCCTGATAATTACCCGGAAGGAGGATTTCAAAACCAGGGTTAAACTCCACTAAGCCCAAACAGAAACCTCTTCAGGTCAAAGTGAAATGTAACATATTAAGTCCAAGTGTGTGGAACTTTATTTGTCATTTTCCCTAGCAAATGACATGTTTATCAGTTTCATGTTTTACTTTTAACTGAGTGGCAAAGTTGCATTTATCTATATAAGTAGTCCCAGAAATATCTTCTAAAATTTGCAGTACTTTTGCAAAGAGCAGCATTCCACAAACAGAAAAACAGCTTTGCCCCTCCAAACCTTTAAAGTGGGAACAATTATACTGACCAAGATCGGAACAGGGCAAGCTAGAATATTATAAGGCGGCAATAATCCCTAAACTGCTAGAGGATCATCACAGAGCTCATATTCAACTCTCTACACCATGGATTAAGAATTGACATGATACATGCCACGATCAGAGGTCACCAATGACTGCTGATCGTGGATGGAGCAACCGGCCACTTCTGGTGCCAGACAGAGCCTTGGGAAGCCTGCATGTGAGTGAGAAGCTTTTTGGTTGGAGGGTAAATAACTGATCAATACATTTTTCCCAAATGACAAAGAATTTGTCTGTCTCTTTATCTGACCCCTTGCAAGGCTGTTGCTCTCTCGGGCCAGCTTCAGAACAATTCATATGAACACGCTTTTCTTTAGAAAAAACAACCCGTGATGGTAAAAACATGTTATAAGTTGGTTTTAAGTCTGGTTTTACAGCTATCCTTGTAGTGTGGGAGAACTAATCAGGGCTTTGGGCAGTCGTGTACTGCTGCAGCTAGTACCTCCCCACCCTACAAATAGGGGTGACCTGCACAGACCGGTGGGTACACCCCTAAACAAAGGCAAGGGGAGGGGTGACCTGCACGGAGCGGCAGGCGTACCCACTTTTGCCACCTTGCTGGGCAGACTAGATGGACCATGCTGGTCTTTATCTGCCGTCATATTCTATGTTGCTATGTTACATGTTTTCCCATTCTTCAGGGGCACAGGTGGGGCTGAAAATTCATTACATTATATCCCATGTAAACCAAGCCAGGCTTTACAGTGCTCACCCTCCCCCAAATCTTCAATCTTGGGGGTAGGAGAGCAGAGGGGCTGAATTACCTTGGGTCCTGCACCCCCTAGAGTCAGCCTGGTCCAGAACTAAAATATCAAAGGGGTGCCCTTCCTAAACGGCGCTACCTTTTGTGCTCACCTGACATTAACTGCAAAACCTAAGGTGAGGTAAGCGCAAAGACCGTATGGTAATTGTTGGGGGCATGGTCGGTATTCTTCATTTACCGCCAACACCTCATGGGCCTGCATTGCAAGCATCATCAGATAGCGCAATTCTGCTACCACCAAGACATGCAACATGACCTCTCCTTCTGTCCCTCTCTCCCACCAAAAAGAACCAATAGCACCAAGCACAATGACAGCCGTACTCTCCTACTCCCCGATCCAATTACCCCCCCCATGTCACCTCCCTCGCATTCACAACCCCCTAACATCAGTTCAATACCAACCCTCCCCCCAACACTTACCCAAAGTTTTCCCTGATAGTCCAGTGAATGGAGGAGAACGTCCCCTCCACTTCTGCCTCGATTCAAAATGGCTGATCCGATCCCTACCGGTAATCTCATGGTAGACTGACCTCTAAGTGCTTACTTTAGGAAGCATGCCCCAAAGATTGTGTAAGATTTTGTGATTAAGATGTGTTTGTTCTTAATATATGGGAATTGCAGTTTTACAAACTAAGTTCTGAGTAGGAAGGCCTTTAATGTTAGATGAGTTGAGAAGCCCTCTTGTATGCAAAGAGTGCTTATTCTGTGTTAGTTTTATTTTGCTTTATTTCTGTTCAGCTTTTGGGCTAGAGCCATATGTTTTATGAGAAATAATTTTCTTCCGTGTCTAGCTTTTATCTAGATTGGCCTGAATTGGCCACTGTTGGAAAAAGAATACAGATCTTTGGTCTGACCCAGCATGGCAATTCTTATGTTCTCAGATAAACCTACCTGAAAATTTGGGGCCTCATATATTAAAGAGTAGCCTGTTAACTGGATAAACCCCACTCAGCCCAATATTCCCCCTCTAACTGCCTCTGGTACTATCCAGACAGTGACGGGGCAGGATGAGGGTGCTTCCAGCACTTATCTGGATAGCAGTGATTTTCAGTCCACTAAGCAGATACGTAATCACATAAAATTAGGACAAAAACAAGCTGGCTTAACTTTATGTGGACTGGGCATGTGGACAGTGGCTGAATATCTCTGCAGTCCCAGATAGCCGTCGTGGTCAGCGTTGAATATCCGGCTTTCATTTTAAATGCCATGGTTGCCAACCATGGAGTTTGAATGACCCATTGGTTGCTATAAGTTGAATGATTGGGGAGAGAATATATGCAGACGGACAAAGTGATTACATAAGCGATTTGTTTTAGGAGGAGAAAGGAAAAACTAAGGGGGGCTGTTTACTAAACGTTAGTACATGTTAGCCGATATTAGCGCACCGTCTGCCACTGCACCCTTGTTACTCCTAGGGGCGTGGCTCCAAATAATGCTCATTAACATATGCTAACATTTAGTATAAATATATATCTTAGGGTGTGCAGGCCAAAAGGTTTTGATTTTGTTTTATGTAGGATTTTTACTTCTTTGGGGAGAGGGTTTGATGTCATCAGTAGTGAACTATTGCACAGTGCTATGCAAATTATGTGCACTATTGCGCAATGGCATGCATTGTTCTTCAATAATGCACCTAGTGAGAAATGGAACACAGTGTTGAGCAATGGAAAAACTGTGGGAGCTTTTTCCTGTTTTGGCTTTAAAACATTTCCCGCTGGCTGAACTTTATCCCATTTTGGTCTTAGCAGGTTTTTGGTAGGAATTTAGCAATACCAACGTTTGGCTTTTAGCTCTGTCTTGTCATATTGCAGAAAAGTTCTGCTAGGCCAGCTCAGATGTTGTTAAGTGCTGTCGAGTCGGTGTTGACTCCTGGTGACCCTCTGGATAGTTGACCTAAACTTTGTTCGGTCTTCAGCCAAGCGGCTCATTGTTAGAGTGGTGTCCATAGCTGCTGTTATTGTATCGCTTCATCTCATTGCCGGCCTTCCTCTTTTACAGTGACCTTCTGCCTTACCAAGCATTATGTCTTTCTCCAATGATCTCTCTCTTTGCATGATGTGTCCAGCTCAGACGGGGAGGGGGAATATTTGACTTATATTAAGTTTTTTGCAACCGTCCAAACGTCAGAGGATCGAGGCCTGTTAGACTGGGCTGCTCCTGTTTGTTTATATTATCCTGTGATTGGGAGGCAGGGGTAGGTTGCAGCTCTCTAAGGGGCATTGTTAATAAAATGCGGTACTTTTTTTTTTTTTTTGTACTTGTTGCACATTTTGAGTAAACATTAACGCACGGTAAGTGCAAAGGTTATGAGGTAAGTGACAGGGATGTGCCCAACATGTTCCACAAACTGAAAAGTCCCTTACCATGTGTTAAAAGCCACCGCTCCCTTTTTTGTTAAACCGCTTTGACCCGGTGAAAAGTGGGATATAAATGCAGCTAAATAAATAAATAAATAAAATCATCCATGGTTACCGCGAGTGTGCTTTATGCCATTATCGAGGTGACATTAAGTGCACCCGTGCTAACTGCAACAGTGATATTTAGCACGTGGAAAGTATCGGATGCTAACTGCAGTGTGCAATCCATGCCCAGTCTGCACCCATAACCAGCCCATTCCCCTCTGTTGCACGGTGAGAAATTCATGAAGGAATTAGCTAGCACATAGTAACTGTCATACCTGCACAGTGCACGCTAAAACACGTGTGAACAGCTTAGCGAAAGGGCCCTTCATAGCATAAGTCATCCTGAGTCATCGAGCCCAGGGTCTTGTCTTTTGACGCTGGCCAAGCTGGGTCTTTTTTATTAAATTGTAAAATCTGAGGTGTACAAACAGAGCAGTTTCCTAATTAGATTGCAGTGGAAGAATGAAGGAAATCTGACCTCCATGACGCACAAATTGCTGGAGTAAGATCCTCATTGTCTGTCTGTATTTTACCCGTTGTGAGGATGAAGAAATCGCATGTAACAGAAAGTGAGGTGGGCTAGATGGATTTGGGGGCTCTTCAGTGGCCAACCCCTGTATTAGTGAGGGCTTTCCATCAGGTAATTGCCTGCAGGAGCTATGTAGAAAGTAGTTACAATGCAAGAGCCTGATACTGAGAGGAAAGGTGCACTTAGCAAATTAAATCTTAAAAAAAAAAAACGAACTCTTGAAGGTTAATGTCCTTTTACACTTTACTTCAACTTGCAACTTCAGTTGCAGATCCCAGGGGGATTGGGCTGTCAGACAGAGCTGGCTCCTTTTGGAATAAAGGGAAATATTGCAGTGTAAAGAAGGGAAAAGAACATTGACGGAAACTGTCGTTCTCCACTGTTGGCTAGAATGGGCAGTTCCCAGTGGAAGATGCTGCAGCCTCGCTACCTCCGTGGTTCTTTGCGTTCTGAGTGGGGAAGGCACGAATCTGACTACATCTTGCCAGGGGCATTGATGGCTCTCTCACTCAGATGTAAACGTAAGAACTGCCATACTGGGTCAGACCAAATGTCCCTCTTGCTCCGTGACATTTCTCAGACTACGGCCAGCAGCAGATGCATACAAGAGCATGGAGGACACTTATTTACCATTTTAGTCAAACCCGTTTACATTGAAACTTAAACTTGGTAATGTACGTTAAACAGGGACATCGATAACTTGGATTCTTCTGAGGCAATGGAAGGTTAAGTGACTTGCCCAAGCCAGTGCTGTAATGACTAGGCCACTCTACTCCTTAGACACGATCTAGGGACTGAGAAATGGCTGGGAAGCTGATGAGAGGTAGAAGGGAGCTCTTTTCCTGATCGGTCCTGATTGCATTGGCAGAGCTCACGTAGGGTGTAATTAATCAAGGTAATGTTAATACTTCTATAGTGCTACTGGGCACTACTGATAAGTCTTCAAGAGTAGTATATCCCCTCCCTAAAGAGCTTACAATCTAAGGGGTACCCGAGGCAATGGGAGAAAAGGCGACTTACCCAAGGTCAAAGTTGTGTTGGTGGCGGATGCAGAATGTAAAGCCCTCACCTCTCAGCCCATTACCCTAACTAGAAGGCCACATATGGTCTTTTCCTAATAATGCAAAATGAAAAAAGAACCGTAGTGCGCTTGTCCCTAGTGCAATGTTTCTCACCCTCTCCTAAAGGCACATTTCCAGACTTATCTCAAGGAATATGCATGAGAGAGATTTGCATACAATCGCGCTTCATTATATGCAAACTTATCTCCTGCATATTCGTTAAGGTAATTCTGAAAACCTAACTGGCAAGGTGAGGGTTGAGAAGCACTGGTTGGAAATGGTTTAGCCAAAATATATATTATCTAATTATGATGTTACATGTTATACTAAATAATGTTTAACTGTTCATTATTACGTTACTCAGTTCTATGTATTCAGTTATCTATTTGTTTTCTGTAAAAACTGTTTCTGTTCAATGTAAACCACTTTGACCCGGTGAAAAACAGTATATAAGCACAGTTAAATAAAATGTTCTTTGCCCATTATCTATGCCACCAACTTTGGGCCTTGGACTGTAAGAAGAGGGTCTCAGGTTCAATACTGAGGGAGCAGATGAACGTTTGTATTCCATGCTAAGCTGCTGGAGGAGGTCTGGGGGCTGCAGCGCTAACAGAGGATGAGAACTTTGACCCTGTGATCCCTTGTACAGTACTGGAGTAAGGAGTAATTTGGTGTTTGGTTGCTTTAAGGTTCTGCATTGGTTCTCCTTAGTAGGACTAGTGGGCGGGGCTTTGTCTGGGATGGAGGGAAGGCGGCAGTGGGTTAGTAGGAGCAGACTTCCTCGGTTGCTGAGTCTTGTACTCTCCTTTTCAGGCCATATTAAAATCCAGACTAAAAAGTCACCTTTCTGAGCTTGCTTTCATGTCTTGAACAGTTCTCTATAATACGTTTTCCTAGAATCTCTTGTTTGCCATTTATAGAAGCATAGAAAATGATGGCAGATAAAGTCCAGTTGGCCTATCCAGTCTGCCATCCGTAAGAACTATTAAGCTCTACAATTCCTTCCTCTCCCTCGGAGATCCTCTGTGCTTGACCTGTGCTTTCTTGAATTCAGATACAGTTCTCGTCTCCTCCATCGCCACTTGGGAGGCCGTCCCATGCATCCACCATGCTTTCCATAAAGAAAAATATCCTCAGATTACTCCTGAGTCTACTCCTTTCACCTTTTTCCTATGCTGCCTTATTCCAGAGCTTCCTTTCAACCGGAAGAGAGCTGTCTCCTTTGCATTTATAACATAAAGGTACTTAAATGTCTCTGTCAGGGCCGGATTTACCTTGAGTGAGGCCCTACGCCAACAAAAATTGTGGGCCCCCAGCAGAGGCGTCCCAAGGGGGGTGCGGGGCCTCATTTGCATAAGGGGCCTCATTTGCATAAATATTTGCATAATGTTACGATATACTTTTAGTAAACGTGCCTCTTAATGAGTGTATGGATAAAGAAAGACTAAAAGATTTCTACATTACTATAATCCAGTGCCAACCGCCAGGCACATTAGGAACTACTACAAACACTGCCCATTTAGAACCCATAGCAAACCCGCCGTATCCTAACAGCACTACCAGGACTCACAAAGCACCAGACCCTACCAATCAAAAGGCAACACTGCAAATATTAAACCAATACATTTCAGAGAACAACAATACATGACCTACTGGGGAAAGAGAACAAGTGGCAATGTCAAATAGGAATTATATAAACAGAATACCTCAGCTCAGTTACACATGCAGAACATAGACCATCACCAAACAAGTAATCACAATTTAGAAACAGGAAGACAATAATTAAACTGGGAATCCCAAAAGCCAAACTTGGAATGTACAACACTGTAGAAATAAAACTATACATTAATTTGCTCTTGTACTAAACAAAGCGCAGACGTTAATGATGCACATTTACCAGAGCTGACATATTCCAATTAATAAATTCAAAATAAAGAGATATTTTTCTACCTTTTGTGCATTTTTTTCAGCTGCAATTGCTCCAGCCACTTTCTTCTGGTTTCTTCGTGTCTTCTGCTAACTCTCCATCGTCTGCTGTCCATTTGTCCTTTCTTCTCTCTTCTAGTTTTTTTTCCATTCTCTCTCTACATCTGCTTTAACATACTAATCTTTCTCCTTTTGCTCTTTCCTCATTCCTATTTCATCCACTCAAATTTTACCCCTCCATCCTCAATCCCCACTTACTCTCCCAATACCCGGCCAATTGTAGATTTTTTATCCCTCCCACACAAAATATTTTTTCCCTTCTCCATTTTACTCTTCCAGCCCCATCCCATTCTAATCCTCCCCCAACATCAGCTCCCTTCTAGTTCCAGCCTCACCCAGCATCCATTCCCTTCTAGTCCCTGCATCAGCCCATTTCCAGTCCTAGCCACCCATCAGCCCATTTCCAGTCCTAGCAACCCCCCAACCCAATACCAGTCCTAGCCCCCCCATCAGCCCACTTACAGTCCTAACCCCCATCACCCCATTTTCAGTTTAAGCCCCCCCTATAACCCATTACCAGTCCTAACCCCCCATCAGCCCACTTCCAGTCCTAATCCCATCAACCCATTTCCAGTCAGCCCCCCATAGCCCATTGCCAGTCCTAACCCCCCCCCATCAGCCCACAGCCCACTTCCAGTCCTAACCCCATCAACCCATTTCCAGTCAGCCCCCCATAGCCCATTGCCAGTCCTGACCCCCCCGCCCATCAGCCCACAGCCCACTTCCAGTCCTAACCCCATCAACACATTTCCAGTCAGCCCCCCATAGCCCATTACCAGTTCTAACCCCCCCCATCAGCCCACAGCCCATTACCAGTCTTAACCCCCCCATAGCCCATTACCAGTTCTAACCCCCCCTCAACAGCCCACAGCCCATTACCAGTCTTAACCCCCCCATAGCCCATTACCAGTTCTAACCCCCCCCAACAGCCCACAGCCCATTACCAGTCCTAACCCCATCAGCCCACCTCCAGTCTTAACCCCCCAGCCCATTTCCAGTCCCAGCCCCCCCAATAGCCCATTACCAGTCCTACCACCCCCCCCCCCCATCGGCCTAAAGTAAAATTTAATAAAAAAAATAAAACACAGGCTGCTACTGCTGCCGCCGCGGCGGCAGCAGCAGCATGGACTGACCCGCGGGGCCCCCTGTGCCTGGCTGAATCCCTCCCTCCCTCCGCGACGGCTGAGCCCCTCCGTGCAGGCTTTGAGAGGCGCGAAGGGAGAGTGTCTCCCTTGCGTCTCTGTTAAGCCCGCAGGGGCTGATGGGAAATTTCCCATCAGCCCCTGCGGGCTTAACAGAGACGCGAGGGAGACACTCTCCCTTCGCGCCTCTCAAAGCCGGCACGGAGGGAGGGAGGAATGGACGGACAGATTCAGCCGGGCAGAGGGGGCCCCGCGGGACAGTCCATGCTGCTGCGGCAGCAGAGGGGGCCCCACGGGACAGTCCATGCTGCCGCGGCGGCAGCCAGCTTTTTTTTTTTTTTAAATTTAATTTAAGAAGGCTAACAATTTTTTTTCAATTTTTGTGGGCCCTTGTCAGCTGTGGGCCCTACGCCACGGCGTAGTTGGCGTATAGGTAAATCCGGCCCTGGTCTCTGTCATATCTCCCTTCTCTCACTAGGGCCGGGCCAACCACTAGGCAAACTAGGCAGTCATCTAGGGAAGTAGCTTCTGGGAGGCAGCAAAGAGCAGGGCATTCAAAGCTAAACAATAGATTTGGGGAGAGGGGGTGGCATAAGGCTGGTTTGCCTAGGGCTCCAACACCTTGAATCAACTCTGGTGCCAGCCCTGTCTCCCAGCTTTCCTCCAAAGTGTACATAATGAGATCTTTAAGTCTCTCGCCATATGCCTTATCACAAAGACCATTGACCATTTTAGCAGCCTCCCTCTAGACCCACTACATCCTGTTTATATCCTTTTGAAGGTATGTTCTCCAGGATTGTACAAAGTACTACAAATGGCATTCCTCTCCCTATGCAGCGAAGCATCCTTCTGGCTTTCGCTATCCCCTTTTCCACTTCTTAGTACTGGATGATCTTGAAGCGGCCAGTCACCCCCAGGTCCCGCTCTTCTTTCATGCCCAGAAATACTTCACCCCTAAACTGTACCGCTCTCTTGGGTTTTGCAGCCCGAATGTATGACTTTGCATTTTTTAGCAATAAATCTTAGCTACCAAATTCTTGACCATTCTTCAAGCTTTGCTTTGTCCCTCCTCATGTTATCTACACTTTCCAGGGTGTCTATCCTGTTGCAGATTTTGGCATCATCCACAGAGATGCATTCCTATTCCCAACAAACATTCCATAATATTGCTCACAAAAATGTTAAACAGAACAAAGGACCAATCCCTGTGGAACGTAATGCCCCTAACTTCAGAGTTTAACTACTGCCCTACGTTGCCTTTTATTGATCAGTTTCTTACCCAGTCACTTTGGGGTCCATCTCAAGGGCACTCAATTTATAAGTCATTGATGCGGAACAGTGTCAAAGGCCTTGCTGAAATCTAAGTACACCACATCTACTGCTCTCCCCTGATCCAATTCTCTGGCTACTCATTCAAAGAAATCCATTAGATTTATCTAACAAGACCTGCCTCTAGTAACGCCATGTTGTCTCGGATCCTGTAATCCCTCAGCTTCCAAAAACTGCACCATCCTCTGCTTTAGCAGCGTTTCCATTCATTTCCTCACCACGGAGGTCAGACTAATTGGTCTGTAGCTCGCGACCTCTGCCTTACTTCTACCTTTGTGGACAGGATCCACATTTGCCCATCTCCAGCCCTCCAGGATCATTTGCAACTAGTTTGACTAGATTGCTCCTGCTCATCAGAATTTACAATCTTTTATATGTGTCTGTACTGTGCTGTGTACACCTTGTAGCGCTATACATATGATCAGTATTAGTAGTAAAAGATCAGCCAGTGGAGTTGCCGGTACTTCCTAAGTTCTTTCAATACCCTTGAATGAATTCCATCCAACTTCATTGCTTTGTTCTCTTTTAGTTAAACTAGCAGCTCATGAACACAGTCTTCTGAAAATAGTTTGAGTTCTGTCTCACTTCTGTTCCTCTTTGTGTGTTTTTCTGAGGTCCCATTCCTGGCTCTTCATCTGTAAACACAGAACAGAAATACAGTTGTGGTCAACATTATTGGCACCGTTGCAGTTCAACCCTTTAATGTCCAATATCTCCAAAAAAAGTGAAAGTTTGAACAGGAGAACCATATTCCCATTGCAGTAAAGTTAGATGCACCTGTGATCACTTGTCAGTACTCACATGACTTGAATCAACCAATAAATGTCGGCTCTAATGTTTAAAATGGACACATTCACGCCCTGTTCCATTTTAACAATGGTGAAGACGAGAGCTGCCTGAGACCATCAGAAAAGCCATTATCCCAAACATCAAACTTCAGAGGGGTACAGAGCCATCTGCAAAGACCTTAGGATTCCTGTGTCTACAGTTTGCAATGTTATTAAGAAGATTTCTGCTCATGGAACTGTCAAGAACCTCCCAGGATGTGGTGGGAACAGGAAAATTAATTCAAGAAGTCTTTGAAGGTTAGTTCAAACTGTTCGAAAACCATGTACGCCATCCAAAGAGATTAAAGCTAATCTGGAGAAATCTGGAATGGTGGTTTCAATCCGTACCACATGTCATGTGCTTAACAGAGAAGGACTTCATGGGTGAAGGCCAAGAAGGACCCCAATGCTCAAAGACAGACATAGAAAGGCACTCCTGATCTTTGCCCAAACCCACCTTGAGAAACCACAGTCCTTCTGGAAAAATGTTTTGTGAATAGATGAAACCAAACTGAGCTCTTTGGCAATGCAAACAAACAATACATTTACAGGTGAAGAATGAAGCTTATAAGGAAAACAAAACACACTTCCTACAGTTAAATATAGGGGCTTGTTTACAAAGCCGCGGTAGCGGTTTGCGATCGTAATCGGAGCCGCGGCCCCATTGATTTCAATGGGGCCGCGGCTGCGATCCCGATCGCGAACCACTACCGCGGCTTTGTAAACAAGCCCCATAGTGGAGGTTCCATAATTTTGTGGGGCTATTTTGCTGCCTCAGGAACTGGAGGACTGGAACGTATTAAAGGAATCATGAAGTCAGAGGACTACCAAGGTATTTTGGAGTGAAATGTGCTACCTAGTGTCAGAAAGCTAGGTCTTGGTCAAAGGTCATGGGTCCTCCAGCAAGACAGTGACCACAAACATACATCCAAAAGTACAAAAGAATGTTTTCTTTTAACCATGGACTGTTTTTAAACTGGGGGGGAACACAGGAAGCAAGAGCTGTAGGTTGGTGAAGACTGCTTTATTGAGAAACACCCCTTCACCAACCTAAAGCTCTTGCTTCCTGTGTGCCCCTCCTGATCTGCGAGAGCAGTGCTCCTCCTTTTCGCCTGTTTTTAAACTGGCCAGCAATGAGTCCTTATCTCAATCCAATCGAATCTTTGGAAAGAGTTGAAATCTGCCATTGGTAAAAGGAATCCTGAAAATATTCATGAGTTGGAACAAATCGCAGTTGAAGAGTAGGAGAAACTACCAGTGGACAGATGTATGAAGCTTATAGATGACAGTCTCCAAATGTTTTTTGTAGCCATCACTGCTAAGTGTTGTGCAACCAAATATTAGTGAAGGGTGCCATTAATCCTGTCCAGGTCACTTTTTTTCTCAGAAATTATTGCATCTACATTGCACAGACATCTTTTGTTTGTTTTATAACTTTGAATATACTATTAAGATATTATGATGACATACAGTTGGAATATTTCCAATTATTTCTCAAGATATTGTACACAACATACCTAAAATGCAAGGGTGTCAATGTTGACCACAACTGTGTTTGTTAAACAATTCTGCTTTATCCTCATTGATCTCTATATATAGAACTTTGGGAGGGTTGGTTTTTTAATCTATGCCACAGACAATTATCCTTGGAAGAAAATCGGCTTCTAAATCGGGGTTTGTCATTTGTTCCCACTACTCCTGTTGATACCTTTGCAATACACGTAAGTTTACAAATCTTTTTACGTAAATTTAAAAATAGCGCTGTATTTTTCAGCACAGTCAGGAGACCTTGAGACAGCCACCCGAACACTTACACCATTTCAACCTAAATCTACTTGGGTTCCTCCAGGGGTGGTGGATCTCAGTATTACAGCGTTTGAACGAGTGATTGTTGATGGTTTGAAACAATTACCCTCACCAAGAGTGAAACATAATCTCACACGAAGTGAGTGGTTAGCATTAAAGTCTTTACAGAATGATTCCTTGATAGTTATAAAACCTGCCGATAAAGGTGGAGGTGTGGTTATTTTGGATAGTGCGGCGTATGTTGCTGAAGTCGCTGCACAATTGAGTGATGCCCGTTTTTATAGGGCTTTGTGTGGGATCTTCTTTCAATCGATTCAAGCGGAAGTTTTGGATGTTTTAGAGGGGCTTTGCAACAAAATTTAATCACGGAACGGTTACTGCATTTTCTGTATGTTAAGGGTCCTCGAATTCCTGTTTTATGTTTTTCCAAAAATTCATAAAACATTAATAAACCCTCTGGATCGTCCAATAGTATCGGGAATTGGATTGGTTTTGGAACCATTGTCTCAATACATAGATTCTTTTTTGAATCCGTTGGTGAATCAAGGGTTCTCGTTTATTAAAGATACTGGCGATTTATTGTCTTTTTTTTTGGATACCTGGCAGTTGGGAGAGGGTACATATACCTTGGTTATCATGGATATTGCTGCATTATATACTAATATTCCTCAAAAACAAGGTCTTTAGACAGCGATGCATTATTTGGCAGAAACGGATTTATCATCTAATCATATTGCATTTCTCCGTAACTTGTTAGTATTGGTTTTATACAGGAATTATTTTGAATTTCGGGGTCATTTTTACCATCAAGTTGAAGGAGTTTCAATGGGTGCAACAGTGGCACCGTCGATTGCCTGTCTTTATGTGCGGTATTTTGAGGAACATACAGCGTTACAGTCCATATTTTGGCCCTCCATAGTGAAATGGGTACACTATATAGATGATTTTTTTATTTTATAGTTTTTCTATACCGCACTATTTACCATCAGCGCGGTTCACAGGAAACAAAAATTGTGCAATGAGGAAGAGCCACATTGCACTTACATTAAAACAGGGAGAATAACTTGGTGAACAGGTAAACTATATACAGAGTGGTAACTGTATACAGATTGTTAACAGTATCTTTTTTGATATCTGTATAATATCTTTTTTTTTTTATATGGCGAGGATCGGATTCGTCTTTACAAGAATTTTTGATATGGTTGAAACAGGATTCACATTTAATATTTACTCCCAAATTATCAAAGACAAGTGTTCATTTTTTAGATATTCAGATTACATTACATGATTTTCGATTTCATACATCTATTTATTCAAAAGCTACTGATCGTAATAGTTTATTGAATTATACTAGTTTCCATCCCAGACATATACATGATAATATTCCTGTGGGCCAATTTCTTAGATTACGGAAACTGTGTTCTTTTAAAGAAGAGTTTTCTCTTCAAGCAAGGCGAATGAGCAGGAAATTTGAGAATAGAGGCTATCCAGCACATGTTACGAATAGGGCATACAAACGGGCCTCTAATATTCATCGTGACTGACTTTTTTTACGGTCGCAGAAGCAGGTTGAATCATCTTTAACCTGCGTATTACCATTTTCGACGCAGGCCACCCATATACGTAATTTGATTCTTTCCCATTGGGACATTTTGAGGGTTCATCCGGTGTTTGCTACATCACCTTTTTTTCATATCATAGAGGACGAAATTTGAGGAATTGTATAGTTCATTCACGTTATTCTGATCGGTCGGTTGTGGATCATGGTGGACATAGATTGCATTTGCTATGTGTGGTTTGTCCGGTTACTATGGAATTACAGGCATTTCAACATCCAAGTCTGGGTTTCACCCATAAACTCCATGATTGTACGAATTGTAAATCTGAAGGTGTGATATATGCGGTGATGTGTCCGTGTCTGTTATATCTTGGTCAGACTTCGCGCCCTTTTAAAACGAGGATTATTGAACATCTATCTGCTATCCGCTGAGGGGTGGAGCCAGCACCTTTGGTTTCACATTGGAAACTTAAAAATCATTCTTTAAGTGATTTACGCTGCTTTATTATTGAACAAGTTAGGGGTGGTGAGGGTGGCAACCTCCAACGGCGTTTGTGCCGTAGGGAACAAGAGTATATTTTTCGTTGGAATAGCAGGGTTTGTTTGTTTTTTTTTTAAATTAAGGGGAGTCTCTTTGGGTATAAGAGCGCATGTGTGAGCGTTTCTTTGAGGAGGACTTTTGGGAACCATTTTGTGGACAGGACGGTTATCGGTTCTTTGCTCTTGAGGTCAATAGTTCATACAATTATATGTTTTTTGTATGTATTGGTGTGATATATTGTTTTTTGGATAGTTTGTTTTTCATGTTATATCTTGCAGCTTGCCCTAATGAAGCTGCTGGATGGCGAAACTCTCACTCATGATACATATTGTGTGGAAGCTTGAGTGTTGTGTATTCTCCCGTTTGGATTGAAGACTCGGGACTGTAATTATTTTTGGAATGTTATTTTTTTGAGATCTACCGGAGTAACAGCAGTCGGTATTTTTGGTTACAATTTTCATAGACATTTCTTTTAGATTGGTTATAGTGTGCATATTGTCTTCCTTAATGGTTTTGATTCACCTTTTTAGGGGGTCCTTTTCGGACGTTTTTCCGCTTGGAAATAAAGATGTTTGGAAGGATATGATTGATTCCTTTGAGGGTGTTTTCGTGAAGCATCATGAGAAGAAGTCGTTATTATATGAATGAATGTTATTTTTGTGTTCTGTATTGATTGAAGATCAATTATTTAATAAATACTGTAATTAATAATACTTTAAGAAATTAAACATGACGTATCATTTTTGTATTATGAATTTTCTTTATGTATGAGTATTTTTTGGTGTAATTTGGATAATTGCATTGTGTTATTGATTGACCTCTACATATTCCTCCCCTTCACAATGCTGCCTTTGCACTTCCTTCTGTCACTAATATACCTAAAAAAAAATCTTGTCCCCATGTTTTGCTGTATTAGCTCTTTTTCTTTGATTTCTGTCTTTGCATTCCTGACTACTTTTACCATCTTCCCTTAGCTTCTCCAGATATCGTTTTGTCTTCCTCTTTCTGCGGTCTCTTGTAGTTTATGAAGGCTAACCTCTTTCCTTACTTTTTTCAGCTACTCCTTTTCCTGTAACTTTTTTATTTACTTTCTTAACAAAAAAGTTTTGTTTGCCCTTAAAATATACCCTTTCAGTCTTGTCCACTATTGTTCCACTTCCCCCAGATGTTCCCATCCAGCTCTTTGAGGTATTCCCCCATCTTTGCAGTTAGTTTTGCTGAAGTCTAGGACCCTCTTCTTTGAATGAATCTTCTCCATCTGTGTCTAATATTGAAGTTCATCAGCCGGTGATCACTGCATGCTAGACGATCACCAGTACAACATCTGAAACGCTTTCCCCTTTTGTAAGCACCATGTCCAGTATTGCCCTTCCCACGTGGGTTCAATTACCACTTGCCAGAACAGTTTTCCCTGTAGAGAAACCTCAGCAAGAATAATCCAATCAACATCTGGCAAATTGAAGTCTCCTACCAGTAGTACTTCCCCTTTCATAGCAATACTGTGAATGTCTTTAATTAAATCTCTATTTCTTCTGCCTTTGAGGGAGGTCTGTATATCACACCAATGTAAATAGATTTCTCATTCCCTCTTTCTAGCCTTATTCACAGTACCTCCTCCTTCCCTCGTAAGCTCGGCAGTTTCTTCCTACCCTGTCTTTCCTGAATAAATTAGAACCTGGTATAACTATGTCCCAGGCATTGTTTTCTGAGTACCACGTCTCCGTGACTGCCGCTCTGTCCAAGTCAGCCTCTTCCCTTACAGCTTCTAAATCTGGAATGTTATTTTGCGCACTGTGGTCATTAGTTTTTGCAGCTCCCTAAATGTTTCTCTTCTTTCCCACGTCTCTGTAGCTAATCTTAGAGGGTCTAGTTGGCATCACGTGTTCCGGCTTGCACTAAGGGCACGTTGGGACACGTGTTGCCATGATAGCGCAGGAGTGGGCGTGGTAGGGGCAGAGTGCGCATGGTGAGCTCAGTGCAGTTAGTGCTGCGTTCACACCGCATACTAGTTGCATTAGCGCAGGTTCACCTAATAGCACCTCAGCACATGACGTTAGGCGCACCTGTGCTATTGCAGCACGCTCTATGGGACAGGACTCCGCATTAACTGTCAGGGAAATATCTTCCATGCCCCTGACAGTAAACGCGGGGGTGTTGCATGTAATGCGCCATGGGTTTGGTGCTGTTCACATGTTAGGTGCAACAACTTAGCACCTGTTAGCAGAAGGCCCCCTTAGAATATCTCCCTTATGAAGAGAGACTATCGCCTTTCTCAGTTTCCTTGTCCTCCTCTGAACCTTTTCTAGTTGCGTTATATTGTTTTTGAGATGGGGCGACTGGACCATGGACACAGTACCGTAAACCGTACTCGAGGAACAGACACACCAGGGACCGGTCAGAATGATATTCTCGGCTTTGTTCTCCATCCCTTTTGGAATAATTTCTAACATTCCATTTGCGTGTTTAGCAGCTGAGACACGCTGGGCTGAACGTTTCTGCGCTTCAGCATTTGTGTAAAACGTGCTGTGAGGCTTTTCTTAGATCACAAGGGCCTGCTTTATGCAAGTATCAGAGGGGTCGATGTGCCTTTATGGGACGCCAGAATCAGCCTCTGCAGCATGTCAATGCTCTCGTGCGGATTTACACCTACTCCAACGAATGTGTAAATGAGCACTTCTATACTTGGAATATGCGTGAGAATCGTAACTCTGCCCCAGCTATGCCTGCTCTCATTGCAGGAGTGCCTGCGAGTACACAGGAGTGTGTCAACATGTGCTTTCAGCCACACTGTTCTACAAGAGCTCTTTATGTGTAGGAAAAGCTTTATTAAATTACACCCAAAATATACGTATCGGGGGAACTGATCTTGTTTTAAATATAGGATCTAGCATACTCAAAAAGAAGATGCACCAGTATACTGAAGCAAAACGCTATATCGTATATAAATACGATCATGTCGTAGCTTAGGCACGGGAGTGAGTAGTATTACCTCCAGGAAGGATCAATGAGAACAGTGTCCAAATGGAGGCAGATTCCAAAATGTGTACAACCTAGTCGTTCGGACGCCCAAAAAGTGGATGGAGCAAAGTTGTACACGATTCTGCAACTGCAGGAGCTAGACATTCCCACTGTTGCCGAATCGGACACTTAGACGGCCCGGCATGCATCCAATTCCCAACACAGGAGTCATCCACACATCTGCCCGTCCAGCCTGCACAACGCTCTGGCTGGTGTGCCGGTGCAGTGGTGTCCTGTTGACATGGTACTGGCACATCCAGCCGGAGCAACCAATTGCAGAAAACTATCGCGGCTTCGTTACCCCACCATCCGACCTTCTGCAGGGGCACCCAAGGCCAGGATCAAGCAGTGGGGCCCTCCCCAGGTGTCACGATATGAAATGGGGGTTTGGGGGGGGCTGCAGGCCACGATTCACACCGTGCCCAGCACTTATTCCACCATCACGGTGGAATAACCCAGGCTTGTAAATAGGATCCGGGGAATGTACAGGGGCATGACCGGAATTGCCTCTGTATGTCCTAGCAGCTGGGCCCTCCCCCTCCCGGCCCCTTCCAATGCTCCCAATCTGTATGTGTGGGGAGCACTGACGGCAGAATCGTGCTCAGGGGCTAATCGTGGGTTGGACGTCCATGCCGTACATCTATCCCTGCTATTCCCCATCAGATGACCACCAAAGCAACTAACACACACTACTTGTCTTCAACCTCTAGAATAGAACAGAGCCACCTAGTGGCCGTACAATTGATTGCACTCCCTTTACTGTAATAGGTCTTAATTCAGTGCTTCCCAAACTTTTCCTGGCTGCAAGTCTGTGACTCCATTTAGCAACCCCAGATCTAGTTTTTCTCCTGTTTCTCTATGCCAAGCTACTTGGTACCCTTCTCCCGCAGAGCCCATGCAGACTGTTATAGCAAATAATCTGCCTGCACAGGCCGATGATACTGCTGTCCAAAGGTTACTTTGGGGTAATAGTCATGGTTATGATACCATATGAAGATTTTGTGACCCCTTATGTGGCCACTACCCATAGTTTTGGAAAGGCTTCTTCAGTGTACTGCTTCTGTGATCTGGATTTTCTAACTGGCTTCAGATGCTCTCAACAGGGTTAATCCAGTCCTGGGTTTACATCATTGCATGCAAGGATTAGTCATTTCAATCTCCCAATCAGGGCCGACCCTATGCATGTATGGGCTTGTCGCCCGCATAAGGCCCTGCACTATGAGGATTCCCACTCCTGACCAGCCTAAGAGGGAGCTGGTGAGACTCGTAGCCCTGCTCAGCAGTTTACTTCTTCACTGCGGCTCACTTCTTCACAGCCGCAGGAGCATTTTCCTTCACTCCCGTGGATGTGTAACTTACAGCCACCAGCACCGCTGAGTTCTCAAGAGGTTAAACGGGCCATTTCTTGTCTTGTGCAAGAGATAGTAAGTGCCCCTGCTTCACTTCTAAGAACTCGGCAGTGCCAGTGGCTGCAACTTTGCACAGCTGTGGAAGTGAAGGAAAAATGCTCCCGTGGCTGTGTAAGCAATGCAGCTATGGGCCATAGGGAGCTGGGAGGAGAGGAGCCGCTGGCACTGGAAGAGAACTGCTGCTGTGGGGTTAGGACTGGAGGAGAGACTAGGACTTGGAAGACTGGGACTTGGAAGACTGGAAATGGACTGATGCTGGGGGATGGGGGGACTGGGACTAGAAGGGAAATGATGATGGGAACGACTGGGACTGGAGGAGGACCGATGTTGTGGGGACTGGGTCTAGAAGAGGACTACTTCTAGGGGGCTATGACTGGAATGGTGCTGATGCTGGGGGATTGGGTGACTAGAAGGAAGCTGATGCTGGGGAGGATTGGAAGAGGGGTGATGCTGGGGTTGGAGGGCTGAAAGGGGGCATATTATGATATGGCAGGTTTGCTATGAGTTCTAAATGAGCAGGGTTTTGTAGTACTTCCTAATGTGCTGTACCTGGCAGCAGGGCTGGCCTGTTCATTGTGCAAGAATGTTGTTCACACAGGGCCCCGTGCAAACTTCATTCCACTGGGAGGTTTGGCAGGGCTGACTTCAGAGGCAGCCGGAGAGACCTGAGGTCCTAGCTCACCTCTCCATAGTGCTGGAGTGAAGAGCAGCGTGTTCCTTCACTCGCGCTGTGTTCTCGTGAAGCCTGCAGATTGCCAGGAAACAGGAACTGCCCTTAAACTTTTCCCAGCACTCAGCGCGCTTCATGAGAACACAGTGGGTGTGAAGGAACACGCTGCTCTTCACTCCAGTGCTGTGCAGAGGTGAGCCAGCCTCTCCGCTCCCTCTGAAGCCACTCAGACAGGCAAATGGCCTTTTGGGGGGGGGGGGCTAGGATAGGATTGGAACTGGCTGATGGGGGGCTAGGATAGGATTGGAAATGGGCTGATGGGGGGGGACTTGGACTAGAAAAGGACTGATCCAGGGAGATGGGAGAAGGGGACTAGAAGGGAGCAGATGGTGGGTGGAGTTGGAACTAGAAGGGAGCTGATGTTGGGGGAGGACTAGAAGGGGATGGGGCTGGGGGAGTGAGGATGGAGAGAGGAAAAGATATATTGTGTGGGAGAGAAGAAAAATGTACGATTGGCTGGGTATTGGGAGAATACGTGGGGATTGAAGATGGAGGGGTGAAATTTGAGTGGATGAAAAAGGAACAAAGAAAGAAATGGAGGAAAGAGCAAAAGGAGAAAGATGTTAAAGCAGATGTAGAGAGAATGGAAAAAAAAAACTAGAAGAGAGAAGAAAGGACAAATGGACAGCAGACAATGAAAAGTTAGCAGAAGACACGAAGAAACCAGAAGAAAGTGACTGGAAGAATTGCAACTGAAAAATAAAATGCCCAAACAAAAGGTGGAAAAATACTTTTTTATTTTGAATTTATTAACTGGAATATGTCAGCTCTGGGAAATGTACATCGCTAATGTCTTTGCGTTTTTGTTTAGTACAAGAGGATATTAATTTACAGTTTTATTTCTCCAGTGTTGTTGTACATTCCAAGTTTGGCTTTTGGGGTTCCCAGTTTAATTATTGTCTTCATATTTCTAAATTATGATCCCTTGTTCTTTGTTTGACGGTCTGTGTTCTGCATGTGTAACCAAGCTGAGGTATTCTGTTCATGTAGTTTCTGTTAAACAGTGCCACTTGTTCTCTTTCCCCAGTAGGAGATGTATTGTTATTCTCTGAGATGTATTGGATTAATATTTGCAGTGTTGCGTTTTGATAGGTAGGGTTTGGTGCTTTGTGAGTCCTCATAGTGCTGTTATGATACGACGGATTTGCTATGGGCCCTAAATGGGCAGGGTTGATAGTACTTCCTAATGTGCCTGGTGGTTGGCACTGGAGTATAGTAATGTAGAAATCTGGTAGTCTTTCTTTATCCAGACACTCAGTAAGAGGCACTTTTACTAAAAGTTAGCACATGTTAACATTATGCAAATATTTATGCACAAAGAGGCCCCGCAATGAGTCTCTGCACATGGCCCCACACCTCTCTCAAGGAAAATTTATTTGATGAAAGAATCCCCGAGTGAACTAGTTTAATACAAAAATGCATTTAAAACAAGGGTCTCGATGCTCAGCCCACGCTCTCTCTCCTTGTTTCTAATACGAAAAAACGCCGCGTATTAGAAACAAGGAGAGAGAGCGTGGGCAGCATAAATATCTGATAAAGGTCTCCTGAAGAAAACTTTTGAAACGCCATTAAGGCGCCGAAGCTGAGCATCGAGACCCTTGTTTTAAATGCATTTTTGTATTAAACTAGTTCACTCGGGGATTCTTTCTTCAAATAAATTTTCCTTGAGATAGTATATAAGAAAAGAAAACCTGGGCTGTACATATATTTATTTTTTAAAAGCATTGAAAAAAACAAATAAAAAAGAAGCTCTTTACATTTTTTGGTTCTGTGAACGTATTGACTTTACACACGTTGATATTTTACGTTCATCAAAATAGACCATAATTAGAACTATTTGTAGGTCTATCACCTGTCAGTTTAGAGTTTTGCAATGGGACCAGCTAATGCTGGAGGTCCTTGGTCCCATGGATCATTCACTCTGCCACCTGCTTCCATGTCCACAAACTGATAGTCTACTTCAGGTTTTGTTCGGAACCATTAAAGTTTACTGAAAGTCTTTAGTAGTTAAGTCATAAAAGAAATTGTTCAAGGTGCAGAGTATACTTAGTGAAAGCTACGGTTCAACTCTTTCCCCAGTTCTCATAGTCTCCTTTTCCCGGGATTGTCCTCCTAAGCTGAGGACTCCCGTGTTCTCTGTTTCTTTGTTTTTTGGGGGGGGGTTTGCGGGTTGCAGGCACTTCTTCCTTTGAACCCTGGCCTTCCTGGGGTAGTACTTTGAATCATTTCCTCTCCAGGGTCAGTTGTAGCCCACAATTCTCCTTCTCCGAGGCCTCCTTGTACTTCTATCTCCTTATTATATTTAAATAATAGGGTATTGACTTAGCCAGTCAAACTCTACCTCCTCTTTGGTACAGTAGCTTAACCAGCCAAAGGCAGAAAGCTGCCTTTGGGCCTGGTATTGATACCAGTCAGGCTTCCCTCAAGTTTGAGGTTTCCTCCTACCAGTACCTCGCTGGTAAGGAGAACCCTCCCAATTTCTGGAAAGCTCTTGGATTAGAATTAGTAGGACCACTAGGGATCTCTACATTCAGACAACTCTTACTAGAGGATTTCAGGAAAGATGACTGGCTGACCTCACCATAGTTTAGTGACCCTAAGGAGGTGTGGAGCTGGAATCAATGCCAGAGAAGAGTAAGGGGACGAAGGTTGTGTTCCCAGAAGTGAAGGACAAGAGAGGCCCTCTAAGGACTGTCAGTGACTATACCCAAGGTCTTTGTCACCACCACAGTGTGCTGCTGCAAATGGTGGCTTGGTGGAGCTCAGGAAAAGGAAATGATGTTGGGGGCAGGGCTACCATGTCAGTGCAGAGCCTTTGAAAGCAGAAAGTCCAGTGCAGTCACCTGAATTTCTCCTTAAGGACAGCCGTGTCTCTGGGAACGGCCAATCCAGGTCACTAGCAGGAACACTTTATGTTTTGTAAGTGTTTAGAGCTCTGATAAGTAGGTGGTTGATAAATCTCATGAGCAAATAGATAAAATAAAGAGCCATCAAGTTACTTGGCAGGTCCTGAGGACTAGGCCCATTCTTTGTTGCACACTCCCAGGGATTAGCAGCGACTTTCTCAAGTTTTTCTGGCTAATAATTGTTTGTGGACTTCTCCTTGAAAATTTGTCCAAACCTCTTTTAAAGCCAGCTATGCTAAATGCCCTGACTACATCCTAGAAACAAATTCCATAGCCTGATTTTTGAAAGAAAAAAATACTGTCTCCAATTTGTTTTAAAGCTGCTACCTGTTAGTTTCACGGTGTGTCCCTCAGTCTTGGCATATGAAAGGACAAATAAGTGTTCCCCATTCAACTGTTCCACTCCGCTCATGATTGAATAAACCTCCCTCACATCCCCTCTGTCGTCTCTCTTCCAAGCTGAAGGGCCCTAACCTGTTTTTTGTCTGTCTTCATAAGGAAGGGGGGGGGGGTGTCTTCCATTCTCTTTAGCATTTTTCTTGCCTTTTTCCGGACACTTTTTAAGCTCTGCAGTCTCTTTTCTGACCAGATTTGGACATGGTACTCAGTGTGGTCTCGCCATAGATCTGTTCACAAATCTTCTCCATTCCTAACATTCACTTGCCTTGTTTTTTGATTGCCGCCTCACGCCAACTTGACATTTTAACGTATTACGGTTCCAAGATCTCTTTCCTCGGTAGTGACCCCTGCCTTACGTCCCTATAGTTAGGATTATTTTTCCCTATGTGCATCACTTTGCCCTTGTCCGCATTCAGTTTCATCTACCAATTGGACACCTAGTCTCCCAGACTGGTGAGGTCTTAAGTCATAGACAGCCTGTGTTTTAACTACTTGAAATATTTTCGTGTCATCTGCAAATTTGATCATTTCCCTCATTGCTCCATTTTCCAGATCATTAACGAATAATTTAAAAAGCACTGATCCCAGAACAGATCCCTGAGGCGCTCGGCTGTTCATCTCTCCCCACCGGTTAATGGATTCTCAGAACTTGCATGTGTCAATGACGATCCAGCCACATGTATTGTTCCTTTCCTACTCATCCCAGGGTGTCTGGAATTCTGGGAGGATGTTCCATGTGTAGGCATGCACTTGGGTGAGTTCTCCACGTGTCGGCATGCGCTTATGTTTCTATATCTCTTTCATGTGGATGTGTGTGCTTGAATGAGTCCATGTGCTTGCATGTGTTCTGAGTATCTCGCATGGAGGCATGTATAGTCCATGTGTAGATGGTTTGCATTCCTCTGCAACAAGGTTAGCTGTTGCACAAGGTTACTAAGGTTAGTGCTTTGAGCTTGAGTGCTGACCCAGATAGAAAACTTTCCACAGCTCCTTGAAACTTGTTAAAACTTGCATTTCCTTAACACTTCAGCAAGGCTTAGTGCTCCTGGTTGTGATCTAGCTAGGTGCTGGCACCCCTCCTCTGGCATTGTCCCCCCGCAGGCAGCCTGCACGGGTGAGACCACAGTGCTGCACTGACTGTAGGTTTCCTGGAATTTCACCCACACTTTCTCTTAAGTTGTAACATGTAGGGCTATCTGATAACCTGATGATGCAGGACAAGGGAGGCTGCCGGTGGGC
This sequence comes from Ichthyophis bannanicus, assembly GCA_033557465.1. NCBI lineage: Eukaryota > Metazoa > Chordata > Amphibia > Gymnophiona > Ichthyophiidae > Ichthyophis > Ichthyophis bannanicus. Next base: position 42,741,903 of record CM066042.1, on the reverse strand, counting down.
AGAATGTGTGCACCTAGCACCTCCCCCCTTCAGTGACATTTCAGCTGCTTATTTTGGGGTCTCAAGTTACCTCCTCTCCAAATATTCTTTGTGCTAGAGGATGGCATCTCACACCGGGTCATTAAACCAGCTGATTAAGTCCTGTTTTTATCCTGTTGAATGTATGTGCCATTTTCTTCGGGAAATAAACGGGAAAAATCAGAGCTTCAAATGTCTGTATGCAGTGGGGAAAAGACAGGACTGGATCAGCCTGTTTGGTGACTTGGGGTGACAAGGAAACTTTTTATTTTGCACCCATACATCGAATCAGCATTGCCAAAGATATGATATGATCCAGGTTTTGCAGACCTCAGGCCAGTCCTGGCCTTTTGACCTCCCTGCAATGCATTCCTGTCCCCATAGTGCTGACAACAAACTTCAAAATCCATGACTAGCCAAGGGTCGCCTTTGAAGACCCCGGTTTCTGCTGTTCTGCTACTACCTTCCAGATCCACTCTCGCATTGCCTTTCTGATGAGTTTGGCAGACAATGTTTTTAATGTCAGTGATCAGCTGAATACCCAGGGTAGAACGCAGGGCCGGTGTTCTAGGTGAACCCTCATTCCTACAGCCTCCCCCCCCCCCCCCACTCCTGTCCCTCTCCAGGACCTGCAGCGGCAGAAATGGCGTCAAAACAGCAATGCAGCACTTACCCAAAGTCCCCAGCACAGCATGCCGGTGCTCGCTTCAACCAGCTGCTTCCACCCCCTCTGACATAGACTTCCTGTTTGCATGGGAGCTTTTCTAGAGAGAGCAGCGGCAGGGAACCGCCATCAGAACACTGGCGCTGTAGGTGACTGCCTAGTTCAGATAATGGGTTGCACCAACCTTAGTGGAATGTACTGTGAGGTATGGGGGAGGGAGGTGTGTGACAGCATGGAGTTCTGTCCCCGCTGTCTCCTGTGCTAAGCCGCTGTAACAGCAATGCTCATATGCATCCCTGGAGTTCCCCACTAGCTAGTCGGCTTATCAGGATAACTCAAGGAAAGTTACGTTCAGGTAGAGGAGGGCTTGCAATCTAATGGGCCAATGTAAAAAGACTAGCATGCAGGTAACGCAACTTATACGCAGAAGTTCTGTCATGCCAAATGCAGAAAACAACTTGACACGCATGTAAAGAGGAAGTAAAAGTATGCGCACACACCAATGCAAACTGTATGCTAATTATATGCAAGTGAGCTGCACATATTAAAATGCGCCCAATGCAGAGAAATGCTTACAGGATTACACAACCAGGCGTAAAGTTCAAGAGCACCATTATCTCTATTCCTGGTCTGAATTGACAGACTTCTTGCATGTGTTGAGACAGACTGTTTCAGCGTGTATGCTGTGAACTGTTATCATCGGTGTGGACATCTTCAGTGTGTATCTTTCAGTGTATATGCGAAAGTTCGGCAATCAAGAAGAAATGTCTTTTTGCTTCTTATCCTTTAGTGGCTTTGCTGTCTGCAAGAATTAGCCAGAGAAATGGGATGAGCAATAGAGACCCAAGCATGAGAGAGGAGGTAAAGGCCCAACCCTTCAACATGAGACCCTGCCTGACTGCCCAGGACTGGATAAGGGGGGATGGACATGGACACAGGGGTGATGGTGGGGGGAAGGGGCGGTCGTGGTGTGTGGGAGCCATCTAGCTATTGCTATCTCCCTTGAGGATACAAAATGCAACAGAACGCCAGACCAACAACAAATATTTAATACAACAAAGGCAACCAAAATATATATACAGCATAGAACCAAAACTGTAAAACAAAAAACACCTGTAACATTAAATAACAGTAGCCAACATTGGAATCATGACAGATCAAAGGCTGGATCTGGTGAGAAGGAAGAACAGCCTGCAGGAAGGAAAGAAGAGACCTGTTAAAAAGCAATGAGCAGAGTATGGTGAGGTCTCCAAAAGCTTGCATCCACTTATCAGGCACAGATGTTCATTGGTGGGTACGTCTGCGTGAGCCTTTAATTGCCTGGAAATGCAATCCTGGGGTGTGACCAGCAGAAGCAGAGCCACTAAGCTCTCGGATGCAGCCCCTGCCCCCGGACTAAACCGTGTAGCGCCTGGCCTATATACTGTGCTTCCCCCAGGAACGCAACATTCGCCTCTTCCTTGAGCTTCTAGGGGGTCTATGGTTGCTTTGGCTCTTGGTTGTGGGGTGGTGGTGGGAGCTCTGTGTTTGTGTCCTCTCAGCTCAATACCAGACTGAACACGTCCATGTCTGCAGCCTCGTTATCACCAATATGTGTCACTGGAATAAAATAGGACAGGTGAGAGTAACTGATTTGTGAAATGGACCCAGCACAATCCTCACACCAACTGACCCCACAAAGATTTTCAAGGTAGTGCTGGGGGTGTACTCACCAGCAGAAGAGGAGACCACCATCGAAGAAGCAGACACTGCAGTGAGAAAAGGAAAAGGAACAGCTATTAATTGAGCCAGTGTTGCAATCCCTCCACCCAAAATTCACCAGGTGCTTTTAGATCGGTACTCACCATCTTGCACTTCTGACCCTGGGGTGGGAGCAGCATATTCTGCTGAGTTCCTATCGCCAGACATACCTTTGATTGTCTCTGGCCATGATGGTCGTGATCAGCTGCTCCAGTGGTGTCAGCGCAGACAGGGCCCCCCAGTCTGCTGCTGTGACTTCAATATATATATTTTTTTTAACAGCAAAGATAGCAAAACGCACATCATGCCACTGGTGCTTTTAACTTTTTGACCATGCGCACCTTCACCCCCAGCGAGTTCACCTCTGCAGCTATTCCCCCCATGCCCTACTGCAAACCATGCCACATATAAATTGTGGTAGTCGGCAGACACACAGCTGTACAGCAGGTCCTTCTCCTCAGAAAAGCATGCCTAGCAGATGCGCTTTGCCTGGCTGCCAGTCTGTTCCATCTCACTGCCTAAACTCAAATTGTGCTCCATCTCTCCAACTGTACACTGCAGTTATTGTACAATACAGACAAAAACGGCAACAACCGATGGAAAGCAGAAATGGCCACCTTGCTTGCAGGTTCCCTTTAAATACCACCCCCCCCCCCCACCCCGTACACTCGCAGCACTTTTATGTCTTTTCCTTTCTTTGCAGCACTGTTGCAATGCTTTGCGTCTACATTTTATGCGCCGCTATAAATGCTGAAGTCCACATGCGCCATGATGCCATCTTTATGCGCACAACCCATGAGCGTCTGAAATCAACACGCATGCTCAGATGACCCCGCTTGTTGCACATGGCAGCGCCGAAGTCGTGTGCTATTGGCGCACTACATAAACATGTACCTAGCTTATAGCACGCGACTTCAACGCCGGCTTTCTGCATCGGCCTGTAAGTTTGTAGCTGAGGTAATAGAAGGTTAAGTGGCTTGCCCAAAACCACAAGGAGCAGCAGTGGGCTTTGAACCCGGCTTCACTGGTTCTTAGGCCCTGGATCTGACGGTTAGGCCCTGCTTCTCCACTCCATTTCCATAGTGTTACTGGACCCACTCTACACTGTGCATTAAGCATAAAACACTTCCCTTCTCCATGGAGCTTACAAGCTAATTAAGACACCAGGCGAGTAAGAGCTTTCAAGAAATTGACATATCAGATAAAAAATGGGCAGCTGACTGTAGATGATAACGTAGCACACCTAGGTTCATCTGCTGTACATGCCGTGTTGCTGCAGGGATGCATCTTAGGAAGCCTGAAACCCCCTGTCTGCCCTCTACTTACAGGTCAACATATGGTGAGATTAGTCACTGGCCCAGAGCACTCATCTGTTATCTGTATCTCATCTCCATTTCTTGGGCATAGACTTGTTCTTCCTTTTGCCCTTCCTGCCCGCATCAACTTTCCCTTGAAGTTCTGCTGTCAGTAGGGAGCAGATCATGTTTTAGTTGCGATATCCCAGAACCTGCCCCCTACTGGCCGCAGGGCAGGCGGAGAACTCTCGCACAGCTTGTGTGAAACATCACCCCCCAGTGTGTTTTTAGACTCCAGCAAGTATCTTGCTATGTTTCTAGATTTTGATGACCAGCAACCAATGTAAAAGGAGGCATAGCAGAGAGATTCGCAGGAGCCAAAAAGATATTTGGGATGCGCCACAGGAGATGTACCCACAGCATAGATGCTCCATGAATGTTCTCCACTCGGCCTCTGAACTACTCAAAAGTATCAAATTAAGGGTTGGTGAAAGCTTTAACAAAGTTTATTTTGAGTTGGTATTTAGTGACCTGCTGGACTGATCCTTTTAAATTAAATTAGATTTTTATTTTAGCATGCAATGCCTATTTATTTTTTATATATGTAGTTTCTAGTTTTCAATATTGATCATTATTTTATCTTTCATCTTTATTTATTTCGTTTGTGTTGTATTCCGCCTTGATGTACCTCGAGAGGCGGTAAGCATGAACATAAGCTTGTCTCAAGATCGTGCTCAAGTGATCTCTTGTTTCCTAAATAATGGAGGGTTCCAGGCACTGCCAGGGATGTCTCTTAAGGAACGTAATAACATATAATGGGTGCTGTGATGAGTGTCTCTTCGGGTATTTAATACTATTTGATAGAACTGTGAGCTATGGGCCCGATATTCAAAGCCCTTAACCGGCTGGCCAATGGGAGGCTGACCAGATAAGGGCACTGACGGGATATTCAGCAACACTGTCTGTCTGGATGATGCCATGAGTATCTCCACAGATGGCCTGGCACTACCGAGTTAGTGCAGGGGTGATCTGTGGATAGAGAGCAGGCATGTTGCCACTGATCAGATAAGTGCTGGCACTTAAGTGGTTAGCCCAGTATTCAGCTGGGACTTCTGCAGACAACTTGGGCCACCTAAAAGGCTATCCTAAGTTGCTATCTGCAGAAATCATAGTAGAATGTCAGGCTAACCGCATAAGTACCGGCACCTGTCTGATTAGCGCCATACTGCCAAGGGTATTTAGTGGCAGCTTCTATCCGAATACCGTCGCTGAATATCAACCAATATTTGTGCCATGGAGAGCTGTCATGTCTTTTCTCCCATTTCATGTTTTATTTGTTTTCTAAATAAACCTTTTGTATTGGTTATATTTCTAGCAAAGGGGTTCTCTGTTCTGGTCCTCAAAGACTACAAAGTCGTCTGATTCCAGAATAATCATAGTATGCAAATCTGTTATGATGCAGTCACAACTCTACGATGACTATTTATTGATTAGTATTTAGCTCACGCCTGTCCAGTAGTGGTTCAGGGCAAGTTACATTTGCGAAGAGTAGGCATTTCCCTGGTCTAGTATTGCTAGCTCTCTGGATGCTTGCAAGCTTTGCAGCTAGACATGGTAAGGGAGGGGTGCTGGGTGTGAACTAAAAGGGGATCTTGCAGGGCAGAGTATAAAAGAGAAAAGTGACAAAACCTTCTTGGATAAAAAGTGTTACCCTATGACTGGCAGCTGGGATATATCCTTGCCTAGGCAAAAAGGAAGAATTGGACAGATTGGACGAGCCAGTGGGTCTCTGTCTTCCATCACCCACTATGCCGTTACATTAGATGCTGTGTGCTAGGCGAGGAATACACAGTCTACGTGAAAACCTATCAGGAAAAGAAATATGAAACTTTGATACGGAGGAGAGATGCCAAGATTGTCTCATAGGGTAGTGGAGGGGTTAGATTTGGCCAAAATTATTGCTGAAAAGTGAGCATTGTAATCCCAACAAGTAGAACAGCACCGGCCCTTCAAAAGCATCTTTTGCCTGGAAAGATTTAGGCGGTGTTTAAAATAGGTACAATTAAAGTACTTTGGGGTATTATGTAGTGGAGTAGAAGAGGGTCGATAACAGGTAATTTATCTATCTTTCTCTTTGCATAAAACATATTTTAAGCATCTCGGAATTGCTCCGATAGGAAGTAATGGGGTCTGTGTGATTGCATCCATGTCCCAACATGTCCCAGCCTGGACGTGGGGCTCTGAAGACTGTCCAGGATGCATAAAAGGTGCACACATGTGAATGGATTTGTGTTTTTGGGTTATCTGTGGTTGCAGTGGAAGGGTGGAATATTTATGTTAACTCCTCTTCCTGCTTCCCCCCCCCCCCACACTCACCAATATCCATTTCTTTCCTTCCCCCTCAATATGTCATGAATAGTATTATTTATGAGAGTTGCTACTTGCTAGCAGTTCTCATTATTCACTCCTCAGAGGCCAAAAAGATTTTGGGCAGTTTTTTCCCTTTTAGAGCGTGTTGATGCGCTGACAGCTTGCCACTGGCTTGTTGCGATCCTGTCTCTAGAATATTGCTCGTATATTCTTGCAGTGGATGACTGGCTGTGCTTTCATTTCTAATAAATGTTCTTCTTGATTTTCCTTTGGCATTGTTAATTGGCCGTTTTTATCATCCAGCCCTGATGAGTCACACGTTATGGGTCAGAGGGTGGAACCAGTCCATCAGTGATTTTCATCACCTTGACTGTGAGACTCGAGCTCCTATAAGGAAGGAGATGAAGGGTTGTAACTGAAAGTGATGAGCTTAGAGTGTTTACGGCAGCAGATAGAAGAAACAAACCCCTTCTCTCCCCCCCCCCCCCATTAAAACCAGAATGGCCCCATGGCTTAATTTTTTTCCAGAGAGGCTAATCCGGGCATGGGAGTCTGTTTTGAAATCAGAGTGAGAATTTTCTGCTCGCAGTAGGGAATCATCTGGACTATTCAGAAGAGAGAGAATCAGCCATTGGGTTGCCAAATTTGCTTGGCCCTTTTCCTGGAGGGTTCATCATATGATAAAAGCTACAAGAATTTACATTCTATTTGTAATGGAGAGAGCAACTTGCCCCCATTTTTGTCCCAGTACAAAATGTCTACCCAAGTGTGTGTGTGTGTGTGTGTTTTTATGCATACGTGTCTGAGTTTCCATGTGAAGGCAACATTCAAGTGTATTATATTAAGAAATCAACATTGAAGGTGGTAAAGTGTTTTTTTTTCTTTATGCTTTTATTTTCCTTTACATGGGGAGAGGAGCAGGCTCTTAGTGTTTAATTCCATTCAGTTCTTAAAAATAAAATAACAAATGATCAATATATTCAAAATGTATTCCTTAAACTAAGGAGTACATGTGGTCGTGTACTTACTTTGCACAGGTTGGTTCATTTTGTGCGTACACGACAGCACTGAATCCCACTCCTAAACCAAGGTATTTAAAGTATGATCTTCCTGGCTCCGATTTACTGCTAATGCCCGTTGTTGTACTTGCATCATGTCCGAGAGCTTCCTTCTGCAGTTCATAGGATGCAACGTGGATAGGCAACTGACCGAGGTCTGCTTAGAAATTGCTTTAAGTCAAGCCTGTGTCTCCCAATGCAATGGGAAATATTTCAGTATCCGTCTGCCACTTTTTCTTGGATTTCAGCTGGATTTCTTGGTACTTGAGGATTTTCTCCCTTTCTACCCGATTCAAAGACTAATCACTCGGCACTGAAACATCAACTATTGATGAGCCCGCTATTCAGCTCACGGTGGTCACTGCTTGTAAAGCATCTGGCCACCCTAGGTAAAACAAAACCTGGATATTCAGCACCGGATGCCAGACCTCCTCTGGGGTCGAATATCTGCTTTCAGCACCCAGCACTTCCCATGAGACCAGAGTGTCCTTGGAGTCCCGTGGCAGCAGCTCCTCCGAGAAGACCTCGGACCCCAAGAGAAAAAAGAAAATCCTCGAAGTTCACCGAGCTTGTACCAGAGAAACCCAGTAAAACCGCCCAGAGGAACTCGGGCGTCTCCGAGAAGCACCCTACCAAGGTCCTCAAGAAGGATTCCTCAGCTGGCGGAGACTGTGTGAGGTTCCTCGAGACCATAGTCCTCATTGACACACTCGTGAGAGTGTCAGCGCCAGGCTCAAGGTTCTCGGTGCCCGTGCCGAGAGCTGCTGAGTCTCCTGGCTTGGAAACCAGAATGGCGGCCTTTAAGTAGAACATCACTGCCATCCTGACCGTGCAGGAGGCAATGATGGCTGATTCGTCTGCATCATCTGCCCCAACAACTGGGCCCCTGACTGCGGGGGAGTCCCTGGTGGTCGAGCCGAGCTCAGAGCTCCATCAGCCTCGGGTAAGCCTCGACACCAGTCGAGGTCTCGGTCCCATTCTTCGGGCATCCAGTCCTTCTCGGCCAGTTTCCACGACTCAGACCCCAGGTCCTCCAAAGGCTGCCAGCCACTCAGCCCTGGCTTCAACATCGAGTCACAGGGCAGACTCATTGTCACCCCTCAACTCCATGTGGGAGTTTGATGAGGTGTCCCCGAAAACCAAGCGGCACCGAGAGATTCCCTCAGACCGTCTCCCTCCGGTGCCCCGGCACCATTCTCCTACAGTAGGTGTGGCCTTCCATGACTTTGTCAAGGATATGGCTAGAGCCCTCTCGGTGCAAACCTAGGCGGAGGAAGATCCGTGCACCGAGGAACTGGAGATTCTCCAGTATGTGTCTCCACCCACGGAGACTCTCACGGTGCTTGTGCAGCTGATCCTCGAACAGCTGCTATTCATAATGTGGGAGACTCCGGCCTTTGTGCTGGTGGTGAGCTGGCACCTTGACGCCATCTACCACATATGGAAGGGTCCCGGGGTCCACAAGCCCCAACTCTCACATAACTTTATGATCATCGACCATGCAGAACTCAACAGTCAGAAGACCCATTCTTCGGTCCCTTCTAAAGGCACGCTAGAGCTCTCGATGCCTTCAGGTGCAAGGGCTCCATACTGCATTGCAGAATTCAAGCCTATGAATTGTATCTAAAGGTTCTAACCCAGGAGTTGTCCAGGTTTTCAGCAGGGCTTACTGGGGAACCCCTCCAGCAGTTTCAATCCCTGACCTCCAGGATCAAGGACTGTTCTAAGTTCTTTTCCCGGATGGCCTATGACTGCTTTGAGTCAGTGGCTCAGGTAGCAGTGGCCAGCATCGGCGCCCGACGCCAAGCCTGGCTACAGTCTTCAGACCTCAAGCAATGGGTCAAAGACAAGCTGCTCGACATCCCTTGCACCTTGGAGAACCTGTTTGGCAAGCCTTCTCAAGATACTTCCTTGTCCCAAAGAGAACTGGGGGCCTCAGGCCCATACTAGACCTGAGAAACTTAAACAAGCTTCTGGTGATGGAAACGTTCAAGATGCTCTCCCTTGGAAAACTGCTGCTTTATCTCCACCAGGGAGATTGGCTGTACTCCTTGGACCTAAAGGAGGCATATACTCACATCTTGATCCATCCCTCCTATGGGCAGTACTTACAGTTTGTGATGTGAGGAGGGCACTATCAATACAGGGTGCTACCCTTCAGTCTGGCCTCCTCGCCAAGGATCTATACCAAATGCCTGGCAGTGGTAGCCACCTACCTGCACCTACAAGAGGCTTTTGTCTTCCCCTATCTGGACGACTGGCTAATCAGGGGCAGTATGGCCTCAGAGGTCAGTCAGGCCGCAGAGTGTGTAACCCTCTTTCTGCAGCACCTGGGGTTCATCATCAATTACCTCAAATCCCATCTCTCTCCAGCCCAAAGCCTGGAATTCATAGGTACTTAGTTGGACACGTTACAGGTCAAGGCTGTCCTCCCAAGAGGGCAGAATGCCTCAGGCAACTGACAGGAGAGGTACAGCGCCACTGATCAGTGCCGGCTCATCTCCTCCTCTGCCTACTGGGCCATATGGCCTCGATGGTCCACGTCACACCCTCAGCCCACTTACACATGCAGACAGCCTAGTAGTGCCCACACTCACAGTGGGCTCAGGCCACGGGCAGGCTACAGGACAGGGTCAGGGTTACCTGCCAGCTGGCAGAGTTCCTCAACTGGTGGCAAAACGTGTCATCTCCAGGTGGGAATGCCCTTCCAGGCACCCGCACCGCAGAGGAACCTGACCACAGATGCCTCCCTCCTGGGTAGGGAGGGGGGCACATTGTGGATACTGCCACACATAGGGCAGCTGATCTCAGGAGGAGTAACCCCTACAGATCAATCTCCTGGAGCTCAGGGCAATCCTTCTTGGCCCTACAAGCATTCTGCCACTGCCTGCGACACCGACCTGTGCTGATCCAGATGGACAACTAGGTCGCCATGTTTTTATATCAACAAGCAGGGGGGGCATGAGTTTGTACTCCTTCTGTCAGGAGACGGTGGCCCTCCTCTCCTTCACAGCACGCAACAGTATGCTTCTGTGAGCGGTGTACCTCCCAGACCAGGACAACTGCTTAGCGGACAGGCTGAGCAGAATCCTTCATCCATCCGAATGGTGCTTAAATCTCAGAGTAATGAAGCAGTTCTTCCACCTCTGCGGCAGGCCCGTGATGGACCTATTTGCCTCTCTGGGTAACACGCAGCTATCCCGCTTCTGCTCCCATCAGCCGCACCCAGAGAGAGAGTGACGGCAGATGCCTTCCTGATCTCATGGTCCAAGGGTCTACTTCTATGCATTCCCACCGACCTCCCCCCCCCCCCCCCACCGTCACCAGGACCCTCCTCTTCGAGGTCCAGAGTGAAAGGGCATCAGCTATATTGATTACCCCCAAGTGGCCCAGGTAACCTTGGTTCCCTCTGCTGCTTTCCCTGTCGGTGGCACTCCCAGTTCCTCTGGGCTGAGCCCCAGACCTCCTGTCCCAGGAGGAGGGCTCCCTCCTGCACCTCAACTTGGGGTCGCTAACGCTAACAGCGTGGCTGCTGAATGGGTAGCATTGGCCCCTTGCAATCTCCCAGGAGAAGTCGAGGAGATCCTACTGGCCTCCCAAAAACCCTCCACCAGACGGGCTTATGTCTTTAAGTGGAGAAGGTTCTCCACCTGGTGTGTGGAAAAGGAGGAGAATCCCTTCTCCTGCCATGTGCAACTAATACTGCACCTAACACACCAGGCTGAAATCTAACTCTGAGAGTACATCTGAGTGCCATAGACCACCACCCTATCAAAGGGAAAACCCCTCCCAAGCCAGCCCCTGGTCTCCAGGTTTCTCCGGGACCTCCTTTTATCCAAGCCCCCTCTCTGGCCTCCAGCGGCAGAGTGGGACCTCAATGTGGTGCTCTCACAGTTCACCAAACTGCTGTTTGAGCCCGTGGCCACTTGCCACCTGCCACATGCGGTACCTATCTTGGAAAGTGACCTTTCTGGTGTGGCATTGGTGGAGTTGTAGGTGGAGTGTGTGTATGTGGTAGGATCCAAAGAAAGAAATATTATGTGCAAAGTGAGGGGGTAAGGGGGTCTGGTATGAAGCAGTGACACAAATGGGAGGTATCTGAGGTGGTTGCCCAGGAAGGGTATCAGCGGTGCACTAGAGAGTTCAAGGAAACACTCCCCCCCTCCCCCCACTGGGAGGATAAAGCAGTCTGGGGCACTGGGATTAGGCGAGCATAAGAACATAAGAACATAAGAACATAAGAAATGCCATACTGGGTCAGACCGAGGTCCATCAAGCCCAGTATCCTGTTTCCAACAGTGGCCAATCTAGGTCATACGTACCTAGCAGTTTCCCCAAAAGACACAGGTTCTGCAGTGCTTGTACTAGGTCAAGCATTGATATCCTGGGTCCCTTTTTAATAGTGGTTTATGGACCTTTCCTCCAGGAACTTGTCCAAACCTTTTTTAAACCCAGCTATACTAACAGCCCTTACTACATCCTCCGGTAACAGATTCCAGAGTTTGATTACACGTTGAGTGAAGAAATATTTTCTCTTATTTGTCTTAAATAGTTTACCCCGTAGCTTCATTACATGTCCCCTAGTCCTTCTATATTCTGATAGCGTAAACAATTGATCCACGTTTATCCGTTCCACTCCATTCATTAATTTATAGACCTCTATCATATCTCCCCTCAGCCGTCTCTTTTCCAGGTTAAAGAGCCCTAACCTTTTTAGCCTCTCTTCATAGGAGTAGCCTTCCATCCCCTTCACCAATTTGGTGGCTCTTCTCTGTACTTTTTCTAATAACTCTATGTCCTTTTTAAGATACGGTGACCAGAATTGCACACAATATTCAAGGTGCGGTCGTACCATGCAGCGATAGAGAGGCATTATAATATCCTTTGTTTTATTCTCCATCCCTTTCCTTATGATACTTAGCATTCTATTTGCTTTCTTGGCCGCCGCTGCACACTGGGCGGAGGGTTTTAACATGTTATCCACGATGACTCCTAAATCTTTTTCCTGGGTGGTGGTTTCTAATGTGGAGCCTTGCATCGTGTAACTATAGTGTGGGTTGTTCTTTCCTAGGTGCATAACTTTGCACTTGTCCACATTAAATTTCATCTGCCATTTGGATGCCCAGTCTTCCAAATTATCCAGATCCTCCTGCAGTTTTCCACAATCCTCTTGGGTTTTAACAACTTTAAACAGTTTTGTGTCATCTGCAAATTTGATAACCTCACTAGTTATTCCCTTTTCCAGGTCATTTATGAATATGTCAAAAAGTAGCGGACCCAGTACAGATCCCTGGGGTACTCCACTATTCACCTTTTTCCATTGGGAATATTGGCCATTTAGCCCTACCCTCTGCTTTCTATCTTTTAACCAGTTCCCGATCCACAATAGTACACTGCCTCCTATCCCATGACTTTTTAGCTTTGCCAAAAGTCTCTGATGGGGGACCTTGTCAAAAGCTTTCTGAAAGTCCAGATACACTATATCAACCGACTCACCTTTGTCTACCTGTTTATGCACACCTTCAAAAAAACAGATCAGATTAGTAAGACAAGATCTTCCTTGTCTAAAGCCATGTTGGCTGTCTCCCATTAGGCCATGACTATCTACATGCTGTGTAATTTTGTTCTTTATGATGGTTTCTACCATTTTCCCTGGTACTGACGTCAGGCTCACCGGTCTGTAATTTCCCGGGTCACCCCTGGAACCCTTTTTAAAAATTGGTGTTACGTTGGCGACCCTCCAATCTTCAGGTATTACAGATGATTTTAATGAAAGTTCACAGATTACCAATAGCAGGTCTGCAATCTCATATTTCAGTTCTTTCAACACTCTGGGATGTATACCATCCGGTCCAGGTGATTTGCTACTATTCAGTTTATCAAATAGTTGTAATATATCTTCCCGGTGTAGCGATATTTCTCTCAATTTCTTCAGTATCACCTTTAAATACCACTTCAGTCTTGGGTAACATCCCTACATCTTCCTCAGTAAAGACCGAAGCAAAGAATTCATTCAGTCTCTCTGCTATAGCCTTGTCTCCTCTTACTGCCCCTTTTACCCCTCTATCATCTAATGGTCCAATTGACTCTCTCACAGGCCTTTTGCTACGAATGTACTTGAAAAAGTCTTTATTTCGTGTTTTTGCTTCCGTAGCAAGTTTCTTCTCAAATTCCCGCTTTGCCTGCCTTATCAATGCTTTGCATTTAACTTGCCAGTGCTTGTGCTGTTTCCAGTTTTCATCATTTGGCTCTTTTTTCCATTTCCTGAAGGTTGCTCTTTTGGCAGCAACAGCCTCTCTGACCTCACCTTTAAACCATGCTGGCAGTTTTTTGGACTTTCTTCCACTTTTCTTAATGCGTGGAATACAGCTGGTCTGGGCTTCGAGGATAGTATTTTTAAATAACACCCAAGCTTGCTGTAAGTCTTTAACCTTTGGAACCGCTCCTTTTTAGTTTTTTCCGAACTATATTCCTCATTCTATCATAGTCTCCCTTTTGAAAGTTAAAAGGTAGTACTGTGGATTCCTTTACTATCTGTCCTCCACTGATTAAATCAAACATGATCATACTATGATCACTATTGCCAAGTGGTCCCAACACCCTTATTTCTTGCACCAGATCTGGCGTTTCACTAAGGACTAGGTCCAGTATGGCTTCCCCTCTGGTCGGTTCATGAATCAGCTGCTCCAAGAAGCAGTCATTTATTTCATCTAGAAACTTTATCTCTTTAGCTTGTCCTGCTGTGACACTGTCCCAGTCGATACTGGGGTAATTGAAATCACCCAATATTATTACTGTGTTGTGGCTTTTGTTAGCTTCCTTGATTTCTTTGAGCATTTCATCATCCATTTGTTCATTCTGGCCAGGCGGTCGATAGTATACTCCCACTGCCATCACCTTCCCCTTCATAAATGGAATTTCAATCCATAGAGATTCTACAGCAAATTTTGTTCCCTGCAAAACTTTAATCCTTTCTGACTCAATGCCCTCTCTAACATAGAGCGCAACCCCTCCACCAATTTGTTCAGCTCTATCATTACGATATAGTTTGTATCCAGGTATCACAGTGTCCCACTGGTTATCCTCCTTCCACCATGTCTCTGAGAGTGCAATCATATCTAACCTCTCATTTAGTGCTATATATTCTAATTCTCCCATCTTATTGTTTAGACTTCTAGCATTGGCATACAAGCATTTTAGAGACTGTATTTTATTAATATTAATCTGGCTATTGGTAGGCATGGGTAATTGGGAATCTTTATGCTCTGTCTGCTCCTTACTCAAGGGCATTTGGGCTACTATACTCCCTTTTGGAACGTAGCAGACACCATGCTGACCTTCAGCAGTGTTGCTGTGCCATCTCTTGCCCTAATTCTTCAGTCTCCCCATGCGGACCAGCAGCAGGAGAAACGTTAAGTGCATCATCTCCTGCTGCCACAGGGTCAAGATTTCATGGCTCCGTTTGTGAGATTTAGCCCTGCAGCATCAGGAGATGTGTCCAGTCTTCTCCTGTTGCTGGGCCGCATGCGTGGACTGGATAAAAGGATCTATCATGGTGTGATGACACTATTAAATGAAAGTACAGGGCCTGTCGCTAGCCCACAAATATTTTACAAGTGCACCCCAATTAGATGCAGGTGACCACACCAGCCAGAGGTACATGGGTTATTGTCGTTGCTAAATGCCATTAAGTCGGTGTCGACTCATGGCGACCCTCCTTGATAGTTGACCTAAACTGTATTTGGTCTTCAGTCAGGCGGCTCATTGTTGATGGTGGCACCCATAGCTGCTGTTAGTGTATCGATCCATCTCATTGCTGGCCTTCCTCTCTTATGTTGACCTTCAACCTTGCCAAGCATGATCTTTGTAGGGCTTGCTTAATGGTGGCAATGCCATTGGATGGCCCATTCAGCACTCCCTCTTAATCTTCCATTTTTCCTGCTGTTCTTCTAACAGTCAGTCAGAGCAATAGTTTTCTACATGCGGCGGGGTAAAACCAGGACTGGATCTGCATGTTCTAAAAATACACAGCCAGCTGAAAAATGCAGTTGGAACATCAATGCTTCTGGTCTCAACAGCGGGAGGGGAGCTGCACAGTGACTGCTTGGGAGGACATGGGGCAGGGGGAAAGAGTAGAAATGTTCAATCTCATATTGTTTGCCCTTAAGGCAGACAAAATGTTAGTCTCATTCAAATGCAGTGAAATATCTAGATTTTTCACCATATCTGTAGATCTGGGGAAAATGAAAATTTGAAAAATTTTGAAACTGACTTTTTGAAAAACCCAGAGCAAGCTTGGAAAACGTTGCTTCAGTCTGGTTAGTCAAAGCTTGAGTGACTGGTATCGCATTACACTGTTAAACTAGTTTATGAGGTTCGGGATGAGGAGTTGGGGAGGATTAAGAGAGATGTTCTTGTGCTGTTTGGTTTTAGCCTTAGAAAATTTGAGTTGCTGGTTATTAAGGTGACCCTCTGTAGACGGCATCAGTAAATAAGTGTGACTTCACTGAACTATGAGTTTGTAGGAGTCTGTGCTATGCTCGCACAGTCGTGCTGAGCATCTAGTCTTCTGAATGTTATTGCATATTGAAGATAATTTCATAAAAGTTTTTAAAATGTATTTTTAAAAAATTGGTTCATGATCTGCAGTGCTGGAAGCAATTCTAGGTAATTCTTGAAACTAGACGGATTTCATCTTGTTTCATATCTCCGCTATGTGCCACCTTCGGCCCCTTTTCCTATTTTGCCACAAAATTCTGTCAGAGCTGATGCTGTGGAAAATTGACTCTGAATACTTGTATCTTACAGAATTTCTGTACCTTGGGTACAGTTCAACATTCAAACGCTTCTTTGCCTTCCATCCTCACTCTCCAAATGTCCCTTAAGTCTAGGGTGACACTTCTCCACGTCTGTCTCCTGTTAGTCTGGTTGGGTGAAGGGGGTCATTCAGTCAAGTGGTTCAGCAGAGGAATCGGGGATGGTAGAGTACATACAGCTTATGGGAGTGGCACGTTTTTGTAGTAACGATGGTGGTGTGTACTAAGGAAGCAACACAGTATATGATGGCAGATAAAGATCGGTATGGTCTATCTAGTCTTCCCAGTAAGGTGGCTATAGTAGTTGTATCTGCTGCTCCATGCAGGTTGCCCCCCTCTAGTTAAGTTTATTTTGATTTTATCCTGTTGCTGTAAAGGGATCCACTGTGTCCCATGCCATTTTAAATTCCTACACTGTATTTGCCCCACCAGCTCCATCAGGGGGACATTCCAAGCATCCACCACCCTTTCAGTGAAAAAGTATTTCCTGACATTGCCTTGCAATTTACCCCTTGCAGCTTCCCCATCTTTGATAAAGGTTTGTTTGTTTGTTAATACCCTTTAAGTAATTAAAGATCAGTATTATATCTCCCTCTCTCCCTCCTCTCCTCCAGGGTATACATAGTTAGGTCTTCAAGTCTCTTCTCATACATCTCCTGACACAAATTCCAAATCATTTTGATTGCCTTCCTCTGAACTGTTTCAAATCTTTTTTTATATCTTTTGTGAGATACTGTATAGTCTCCAAAACTGAACCCAATACTCCAAGTGAGGCCTCACCAATGACTTAACACCTCTTTCTGTTGGTTATTCCTCTCTGTATGCAACCCAGCATCCTTCTAGATTTGGCTACCACCTTGCCACATTGTTTTGCCATCTTGAGATCCTCAGACACTATCACTCTGAAGTCCTTCTCTTGGTCTGTGGTCACCAAACTCTCACCCCTTATTGCATACAATTTCTTTGAATTTCTTCATCCCAATCACATCCATCGCATGCCCTTGTTCTAGTTCTCTGGTCACCCAGTCAAAGAATTCAATCAGATTTGTTTGGCATGATCATCCTTTGGTAAAACCACGTTGCTTTGGATCTTGCAACCTATTGGTTTCTAGAAAGTCCACTATTCTCTCTTTCAGGAGCGCCTCCATTATTTTTCCTGCCACCAAGGTAAGGCTTACCGGCCTATATTTGTCACTTCTTCTCTATTACAACTTTTGTGAAGAGGTACCACATCAGCCCTTCTCCAGTCCTGCGGAACCTCTCCCATCTCCAAGGATCTATTAAAGCCATCCTTTAAATGTTCTGCCAGAACCTTTCGGAGCTCTTTCAGTATCCTGGGATGTATCCCATCCGGTCCCATGGCCTTGTCCACTTTCAGTTTTGCAAGCTGTTCAAACACATCATCTTCTGTGAATGGTGTGGTATCTACTGGCTGATGTTATAAATATAGCTTCCACTCTAAGCAAGGCCGGCCCAACCATTAGGCTAACTAGACAGCCACCTAGGGTGGTAGCTTCTGAGGAGAAGGCAAAGAGCAGGGCATTCAAAGCTAAACAATAGATTCTGATAGCCAGGGTGGGCATAAGGCTTAAGCTTTACCTATGGCATCAACACCTTGAACCATCTCTTGGGCCAGCCCTGACTCTAAGCCCCACTTGTCTGTCCAATGTGATCACTGTGCTACTGCTATTCAGAGCTGGTTAATGGTTCATGTGATTCTGACTTTGATATCAGTCTAATCGGGTTCTGAATCTCCCCAGTCATCCCGGGGCAGAACAGGAGGCTTTGCCACCATGTCATGTGCTCACCAAGAAAGCTGTATGCAAAAAATGCAACAGCAGCAGCAGATTCATCTGTTCTGAGCCTGTTCCTGTCATGGCAAACGGCCTCTCTAAATGAATTGCAGAGCGCACTGTGCACTACTGCCATCCTTCACATTTACTGTTCACACACGCACTGGCGTTGATGCTGGATCGGGGATAGGCGGACAGGTATACCAGGCGCTCTGCTTCCTTTCAGCTCATGATATAGAGCTCAGGCTGGATCATGACCCCAGGCAATGCCCGTTTTCCCCCTTCTCCTTCTGACACTTCTAAGTATTGGAAAACCACAATGCAACAAGCCATTATAGTCTGCACATTGCCATCTAATGGCCAAGTAAAATAATACCACACCTAGAATCTTCCGGCACTGGGCAAGTGTAAAACTACATCCTCCATTTCCTCCTCCTTGCCTTCTTTTCTACTTCCTTCCTCAGCCCTCTCCAGTTACTGTTGGACCACTAACACCACTGGCTAGGCTTGTCCACAAGGCCCAATGGCCACTCTCGCCTCAGCAGAAGCCATAGCCACTGACGCTGATAATGGTGATGGTGATGAAGCAGATGAAGTTGGGCTGCTTCTCTGACAGCTGCAGTGCTGTGGTGAATGAGGGAGAATCAGCCCCTCCTGTGTCTCACCCCTGCTGGAATACTTTCCACCTATATTTCTAGAAATTATGGAATTCAGCAGGTCCCGATACAGCAAGAGGGCTTCAGGGAGCATCCAGTTATTTGGAGGGAAGCTCTCTTACCCTTCCCCCTCGCCAGTCCTCTATTATCCTTCCTGCTCCCCTCTGTGTGGACATAGAGCAAGACCTCATACTTACATCCAGTGCTGTGCGTAGCCCTGTGCGAGCGGTGCAGCTGCACAGGGCGCAAAGGCTTACGTGGCGTATTTCGGCTGCCTGCTGCTGCCGCCACTGTTTGTTCTCTCAGCAGCGGCGGCAGCAGCAGCACCAGCAGCAGCTGAGCAGACCTAAAATAAAAAACCCCAAACCATGTGGGTCTTTCTGCAGGTCTGGTCCTTCCTCCCCCCCCCCCCCCCCCTCTGATGCGACGTCAAAAGACCCGTGTGTGGTTTGTGGGTTTTTTTACACATTTTAAAGTTAGATCTGCTCTGCTGCTGCCGGTGCCGGTGCCAGTGTAGAGAAAACAGAGGGCGGCAGCAGAACAAGAGCAGGCAGCAGCTGAATGGAGCTGCGGAGGTGTGGGTGAGAGGGAGGGCACGCCCCCAATGTGCAGATCACACAGGGCACAATTCTGGCTCAGTATGGCCCTGCTTACTTCTAACTCTTTGGATGGCCAGCTTCAGTATAGTGCATGTGACGCCCCGTGGTCTCAAGGACCTACGGACACCCAGGCACTGCAAGGCAGTCAGCAGAGGAGGCAAATACAGCTATTACTGGAGTTGCGAACTGGCTCCTCACTGCATGCATTGACCTGTAGGTTGCATTTCTGAGGAGATACAATAGGGAAATCTGAACTACAAGTCCCTGCATAGAGTGGAAGAAAGCCCAGTCAGTTTCCAGTCATAGATATGATGCAGCCTGTTCCTCTCGACAGCCAAAGGGAAGATACTGAGGTTTATTGTTTATTATTGTTTATTGTTTATAATCACTTGATATACCGCCCCCCATTACATCGAGGCGGTTTACAATATAGCTATAAAATATATAAAATGATTAAAAAGAAAAGGAAAATAATACTTTAAAAATACTTTTTCTTAAAAAGGATAGGAGAAAAAGAAGGTCAGGATAGAGAGGATCGATTGCAAATAGGAGCAAATCATAGCAGAAATCACTGGAAAAGATTAAAAGCAGCAGAGAAAAAATGTGTTTTGAGACGGGAGCGGAAATTAGGAATGGACTGTTCTAAACGGAGGTCAGTGGGGAGGGAGTTCCAGAGAGCAGGACCTATGTAAAAAAAGGCTGATTGCCGGGTAGAGTGAAGGTGAGCTTGAGAGGGAGAAGGGAGGTGCAAGCGATTAATATGAACTGAACGAAGGCTGCGGGTGGGAGTGTGAAAGGTTAATAGATCAGATAAATACTGAGGTGTGTGCAGATAAATAGCCCGATGAACAAGAGTGAGGATCTTAAACTGAATTTGAAAGTTTATTGGCAACCAGTGAAGATGCTGAAGAATGGGAGTGATTTGGTCACGGGGAGAGGCATGGAGGATCGTCCGAGCTGCAGTATTCTGTATGAGTTGTAATCGGTGGCGCTGGTACTGGGGAATGCCAGCATAAACAGGATTGCAAAAATCTAACCTAGTGATAACTAAAGAAAGTAAGAGGGTGGAAAGAACCTGAGGGGAGAGAAATGGTCTGATGGCACAGATTCGTCTAGGCAATGGAAAGAGCGACGAGACACCTGGGAAATGTGATCATGAAACGAGAGATCGCTATCAAAAAAGACACCTAAATACCGAAGCTTAGAGACTAGAGATATTGAGGCACCCGAAAAAGATGGAGCAAGTGATGGAGCAGTAGAGCTGTGGGGAAACCATATAGCCGCGGTTTTAGAGATATTCAACACAAGACAATTTGTAGAAAGCCAGGAAGAAACCATAGATAGACGGGCATTAAGGGGAGCAATATCAGGTTGGGAAGAGGATGTGTGGTGTAGAAGAAAAATATCATCTGCATAGTAGTAACCCAAAATACCCGATTGCTGTATCAAAAGGGCAAGGGGGGTCAGAAAAAGGTTCAGGGGGGTGGATTAGGAGGGGGTAAGGGAGCAGAGGGGAGGCGGGACATGCAGTTCCCATAATGCTGGACTGGTTTATAAATAAACAAAACACACATTCACAAACTTCAAAACGGAATTCCCTCTGACTTTTTTTTTTCTCCTCCTCGCGCTCCCCACAGAAATGGACCCTCTTAGTATCTGTGTCAAATCAGCTGACAACATCCATGGAACCCTTTTTTGGTCTTGTCAAAATTAATGTAATTTCCATACCTTCCTGGAGAGTCAACAGAATTCCATCAAACCGGCTTTTGAAAGATTTGCGTGTCCCTGTTAGGACTCTCTGCCACTGCCAACTCCGGACTTCGTTCATTCCACCTTGCTGCTCCCTGAGTCAGTATGTTGGACTCCTTCTCTAGCCGTCTTCAAATCCAGGTTAAAAACCCATCTCTTCGAGGCTGTTTTTGGATCCTGATGCCTCTCACTTTCTTGTTCACCATTTATGTGTATCTTACCATACTCTAGTTCCCAGCATCAGAGTAGTTTACCTTCTTACTTTGGGGGGGGAGGGGCAAAGGGTAAGGACATCATAGGGGCAGGGGGGACCAGTTCACCGTTAGTGTCTGCAACATTTGGGGGTGCACCGCCCCCCTCCAAATTACACCTATGGTTCCCAGTCTTTTGATATTGTTTGTCTTGATTAGATTGTAAGCTCTATGGAGCAGGCACTGTCTCTTACATGTCTCTTTACGGCGCTGCGTACTTGTTGTAGAACTATACAAATGATAAGTATTAGTAGTCATAGCAGGGGTATAGCCAAGTGTGAGCCTGGGTGGGTCATGGCCTCTCCACTCTGGTATTAGGCCCACCCAGTCGGCAGTAGCAGAACAGACGAATGAGAAGCTAACTGGAGGCAGCAGCAACATTTGCACTGCCTTGTGCCCACCCATATTAATCTCGGGGCCCCACCAAAATATCAATCCTGGCTACACCATTGAGTAGTAGTAGTAAAAGTGGAATCCTCCTAGTCCAGAAAATTGGGTGACGGGCCTGTTTTGAAGGTGGCATGCCTCTCTAGCTGGGATCCCCAGATTCACAGCTTAGACTCTTCTTCATCATGCCTGCCAGACCAGGCACCTCTCATGTTGCTCTTGGGCTGGGGGTGTCCCATTCTGGAGCTCCAACTGGTCCCCAGCAAGGCTTTTTGGAGCAGTGCAGGAGTTAAGTCACTGGTCAAAGAGCTAGAAAGCAGTGGGGAGTGTCCTCTTCAGAAGCTCCTCTTGGAAACTGGTAATTTTCTCTATAGCCTGCTTTGCAGACAGCCTGCAGTGAATCGCCTGCCACCCAGACATGGTCTTAGAGGTAATTTGATCAATTATATTGGGAGGAGTTCGATTCATCCTTGTTAGGGCTTCTTTAGCAGGTGGTAAAACCAATAACCCAGCTTGCAGAGAGAAAGGCAGGGACCAGTGTTAAAGGACTGGCATCTGGCATAAAGAGACATTTCTCAGTAACTGCATGAAGAAATGGTCATGAGCAGCTCAAATATTAGGAGGAAAAATTCCCACAATGTATAGATTAAGAGTGTGACTTTTCCTTCAGTGTGTGTCTTCTGTGGTCCTGCATGGGATGCCGTTAATACGCCAGAATGTGATTCTGTCCTGTACAGCTGAGTATTCAGCCCAAGGGCAGAGGTTCCTTTATTGGACAAACATAGTGTGCCATTTCTAGTTCAGCTATTCTGGCAAAGCTGAATTCTGAAGGGGTAGGCTGGGCAGTGGCTTGCAGTTCCTGCCTTTCAAGCTGATTCTTCCAAGTTTGAATTGAAAACGTTTTCCGATCTTCACCCACAGACATCAGGTGTCCCACAAGGTTCTATTCTCTTTCCCATTCTCTAATTTTATTCATTTCTCCACTCACCCTTAAAGGTCTCGATGTTGGCTCCTTTTTTTTATGCTGACAATGTTCAACTTGTGATTGCCCATGAACACTGGGATGCTTCCTTTCAAATCGAACAGGAAACGAAACTAAACAAAATTGCCAACTGGCTTCAGAGCCAGAAGATAGTGTTAAACATGAAACGATGGTAGCTTTGTAGTTTTCACATAATCATAGACCACCTCCTTTCCAATCCATGTATATCTTCCCACCCTATACAATTTCAGAAATCAATCCTTTCTCTGGGTATTACAATTGATGACAAACTCTCATTCAAACCCCATATCTAGCCTCGGGAGTAATATGCGGAAATATTTCTTTATGGAAAGAGTGGTAGATTCATGGAATAGTCTCCCAGTGAAGGTGGTAGAGCTGGTATCTAAATTCAAAAAAGCGTGGGACAAACACAGAGGCTCTCTAAAGAAAAAAAGGGGATTCTTGTAGTGGTTGATATGGAACTGCAGACTAGATAGGCCATGTGGTCTTTTTCTGCCGTCATGTTTCTATATTTCTAGGATAAAATCTGTCAGGCCATACCTTGACCCCAGGACTCTGAAAACTGTGATCCACTCTTTTTAGTAATCAACAAATTGGACTACTGCAACTCTGTTATTGGGAGCCTCACAATCTTAGCTGAAACATCTTCAGCTGATCCAAAATACTGCAGAGAAACTTATCCATACCGCAAAGAAATCTGGCCATGTAACGCCACTCTTCTTCGAGTAGCACTGGCTCCCTGTTCTCGCTAGGATTCAGTACAAAAGTCTTCTCTTGACACACCGTGCTTTGTACGCTGGCCTTCCTCGCTACCTCCACCCATGCCTGATCCCTTACTGTCCATCTTGGACTCTATGTTCTGCGAGTCAGAACCTTCTTGTTGTTCCCACAAAATTAACCTTGTGTCTTATGACCTACAGAGCCCCCTTGCCTTTTTGTTTTACAGCACCTTCCCTCTGGAATACCCTCCCCGCTAATCTCTGTCTTGAATCCTCCTATAGGAAATTCAAAACTGACCTAAAAACCTGACTATTTGAACGTGCCTTCATCATTGCCCTTTAATCCATCTTTGTTTTTTTATGATGACTTTGTGTCCAGCTATATGTAACATATGTCTTTGGCTGAAAATGTTGTCGTACTCCATTGTTACCCCTCATTTCTAGCCCATAGTCTTGTAAATCAGCTCCGCACAATGACTGTAAACTGCTAAGATGCTATGTACCTTTAGTGGTATAGAAATGCTGCTAATAAATAAATAAATGGCACCTAGGTGCAGAATTTGTGGGCAGGTGTGGGTTTGCTACGGTAGGAAAAGCAGCCTGCTTCTGATCTCATACTACCTCTGAGAAGCAGCAAAGAGCAACAGCGGTCAAAGCAAAATGATAGATCCTGACAGCCCCACAAACTCAAAGATCCCGCAGCACCTTCATTTACCTGCAGGGAGAGTGGACACACACATACGTATATACAAAGCAGAGTTTTGTATTTTAAAGTATGATGTGCAATTATACATTTTTTTTAGGATTTTTGTGGTGTTGCAGTAATCATGGATTGTTGAGTTTCATTCGTAAAATCTCGGGACATGAGCCTAATGTTTCACCTGGTATTCTCAAAACCTTTGCACCTATCCTGAATTCTCCCTCCTCCTCTCGGGTGCAAAAGGTACAGGAGGCTGAAGAGGTGGAGTACAAGTTAGAACTCTTAGTGCCCATGGAACGGGAACCTAGGGACAGGAAAATGCAGAGAAACTGAGCCAAATTCTTGCACAGGCTTTGCCCAGTCCTTCGAGACATCCCTTACCGTTTAGAGGCCTTTGCCTTGCCACTGTCTGTTCTGAGATACTCCACTGTATTTTTGTTTTGAAATTCACAAGTCCGCAGGCAGTCGGTTCCCATCTGTTATCGCCTGCCTGTTGTCCTGCTTTTACTGGGAGGCACTATGTTGCCTCTCGGATTCTGTCAACAGGGACACAGAGTTCCAGAGGAGGGCTTCCCAAATCCATTCCCCGTTTGTGGGCATGGGCCAGGCTTTCAAGATATGTAAATAATGTGCAAATTGGGGTATCAAATGTTAACTAGCCTGAAATTCTACTTGAGCAAAGCGTTTGTGATGAGACGCCGAGTTGCAAGGGAACTGGACGAAGAGCAGAGCTGGAAATCGCTGCTTAGAAAGCCAGTCCCTGATTCTTATTCACCCTCTCACTTGTCCGTTGTCTCTTCTCTCCGGAATACGCAAACACCCCAACTTGTAGAATGAAATGACCTTGACCCACAGCTTCAAACTGAGATGTAATACTGAGGTATATCCCTTCCAAATGTCTACACGCACCCACACACACTCATATGTACAGAACAATGGGGAATATGAGAGAGAGATATAGCTACAGCGCTTAATTTTAGGTTTTAAGCAATAAATGCTAATAAAATGCCCTCAGTGCATAAAAAGTAAAATGGGTATTTATTGGATAAACAGCAGAAAAACCCCTTTCCCCTCTTACTACTTCCTTGCGTGCCTAGAAGTCTCCGCTCTGTTTTTGTGACTTCCATGCTGGGGACTTCAGAGCTTCACTAATCGATGTTTTGGATTCCACTCGAAAAGGGACCCAGCAATGGCACTTGCGATGTGAAAGTACTGAAACTCTGATAGTTTGTTCTCTCAAAAAACATCTAACTGGAAAATAAACACATGCCGATATTCAGCGGCACATCGTTGATTTGACAACGCACGACGACGACAACAACTAGTTCGGTCTCCTGAATATTTCCAAGGACTGTGAGGAAAATGCCTGGTTAGAACCGGGGCAATCCATGGGTTGATCAGGGGCAGTGATATTCAGCTACTAACGTATAGTTAAACTGGTTAAACTTAGGACAGGTGAATGGCTGGCCAGTTAGTGGATCAATATCGCTACTGATGAGAGAGTGTCGCTGACATCTGGCAAGCCCGGATATTCAGCAGCTGAAAACGGATATGTTCTGCCGCTGACCCGCCCCCATAAAATCACTATTTATGAACACCCAGGAATAGAAACCTAGGTTTCTCCCCTCTAGATGTGGGTGTCTGTCTGTGTTTATTTATGCGAGACCCGTAAAGCCCCATTTCAGTATAAATCATTTAGATTGGACAAGGGACATCTAAGTCAGGGCGGTTGCAGTTTATAGTGTATTTTCTAAAAGGCCCATGTGGAGGGGTGATTTTGTAAGAGTTGTCTAGTTTTGTGGACATTATAAGAACACCTGCAAAGCAAACTTCTCTTCAACAGAAAAGCGGGTACCTAGGTTTCCTTATAAAATAGGGTCATAAAGTCGTAAGATACATATGCTAAACCTAGGTGCAATCACTTACGCCAGCCTTAGACTTGATCTAAATGTTCATGCCTAGATTTGTGAAGAACACCCAAGTTTATAGGATTTTAAAACGTACACGCGTAAACGTAGGCCCACCCAAGCTCCACTTCTGTGCTCACCCATTCCGAAATTATGCCATCGGCCTGGTGCACATCTTTAGTAGAATGATAACCACCTAAGGTACGCTAAAATGCTCAGTGAGCATAAGGCCTGGAAAATACATGATTTACACAGATCATTATAAAATTGCCTTCTGAATGTGGAGCCTTTTGTAAAATTCATAGAAGGCTATGAGATGAAAGCATGTATTAGGCGGCGCGTTCAGCAATTATAACGTGTTCAAAAACAGAGCAGCAGCACTCAAAGCTTTGCACCTGTCAGTGCCGGGACTTACACCTCTGCAAGTACCAGATTTTGCCAAACCCTCTGCTCACAGGGAGACGCTGAGCTCCAAAACTCAGCTTATTCGCTGTTTGAGGTCATCACACGTCCTCCCCTCCTCCAATCATGCCTCCAAATCCTGCTCCAAATGAGCACTTAGCTCACACTCGTGCTTGACTCAGAGCAGGTGCAAATGCCGATGGGGAAATTGTTTAAAATATTTCCATTGCAAAAGAGAAAACATACATTTAATTTTAAGGTCCACTACAACCATACCCAGAATGTGCCCCTTCAATCTGTGCAGGCTGATGCCTAGGCTTATAAGTAGCATCTCGTCTAAAATTGCTGGGTAATAATGATTTTACACATGCAACTCTTTGAAAACTGTGTCCATAGTGATAGACGTCCTGCTGTCCCTGCTCTCAAGCCCCCTCTAACTCTTAGCTACTTACAAATGATCTTTTACTAACCAAACAAGTATAATCGCACTGTGTGTCTGTCCACCTCTTTCCCTGAGCAATGAGCAGAGCTTTCCTTGTCTGTACCACATGGGGGCTGAGCTCTCGTCACACTCTGGTTGTGCTGACAGTGAGCAGCATAGCTCGGATGTACTACGATGACCACTCACCACCTGTTCCCAGCTCACAAGAAACAGCTGAGACATTCCCTCTGTCTTTGGGGCTAGTGGGAAGGAGGGGTGAGGATTTGCAACGTTTCTTTCAAAGCATTCTGGGAACTTCTGAGCATCACATACTTGCAAAAGAGGGGTGGGGGGGGGAGGCAATAGCAGGAGCTGCTCGCCTTTCCCTTAATGCCAGGAACCTGGTGTTCACTGCGGCATGCAGCCACATCTGGTGTGTAACCAAAATTGTTTTCATTCTACATCAGAAGGAAAGATGGAATAAGGTGCAATGATCTGTGCATTCCAGAAAGTTGGTCCACCTGATGGTGGTCCTGTAGCTGAGATGTTTGTTAATATGCAGATGGGTAGCTGATCTATCCACAGAGAGAAGTTAGACGTTTGAATTGCTCTAAAGAATTCACAATATCCTACTAAAAAAATTACAGTTTAAACTTCTCCAACTTTACATTCACCTAGTTCAAACTTTTAATGTGGGTATTGAGACATGCTATGTGCTTCCTGTGCTAATTATGTGTCTAATAAAGGTATTTATTTCCCTTGCATCTGGACTGGTCTTGTGAGCTCCAGT
Organism: Ichthyophis bannanicus; assembly: GCA_033557465.1. Lineage (NCBI taxonomy): Eukaryota > Metazoa > Chordata > Amphibia > Gymnophiona > Ichthyophiidae > Ichthyophis > Ichthyophis bannanicus. Next base: position 42,714,565 of record CM066042.1, on the reverse strand, counting down.
TTTTGGACCCAGGGGATCTACTGCCTTAATGAGGTGATTAATAGCTTGCTCCCAAAATCCATGCTGCTTTGCATTTTCATTGAACATCCACTCCAGCTAATTTAAGTAAATACTAAGCTTGAAAGGCCTGCTTATAGCCAAAAAGTACATCATGGTCTGCTAACCTGAAACCTTTCCTCCAGACAAAATTGTGTGGCTTGTTCAGGTTTATATAGGGTTACCAGACTTCTAGAGAGTAAATCTGAGACACCTGGGCAGAGCTGAGCTGGGCTGGGCTGAGCTGGGCAAGGCAAGGATCCTCTGTCCTCGGGCATCTTTCACCCACATAGAATGACCAGCGTAGGTAGTATTCAGTAATTTCCAAAGTTTAAAAAAGACAGTAGCAGCCCTTCTCGAGTTACAAGTGTGTATACACATATATATATGCTTAAATTATCTTTATCTTTATTACAATGCTTGATAGACTGCCCATCGGAGGCCATCTGGGCGGTTTACAGAGTCGGAGAAGGAAAGAGGAACTACAATACCAGACAGGAAAGGGTAGATTCATTCAAAGCCTGAAGAGAGTGGCGAGCCTAAGTGGAGGGGGAAGAGGAAGGAGGGGGATCAGGGAGGGGGAGGTTGTAGGCAGTGCAGAGGAGGTGGGTTTTGGGGAGGGACTTAAACTTGGAGAAAGATTGTTCTCCTAGGACAAGCAGGATTCGTCAGCCACACCACACCAGGTGTCGTCCACCGACGGCGCCATACACGGAAGTGCTCTCTAGAGCTCAGAGTCCTTCTGAGCATGAGCCAGAAAGCCCCACCCCACTAGCCCGCCCCTAGCTAGCCAGTCTTTTTTCTTCCGCCGTGCCTACCACACGCGGATCTTATCTCTCTCAGCCAGAAAATATATTTTAAGGATACTCACAAGAAGATGCCATCTATAAAGCCTGGATTCAAGAAATGCAGTTCCTGCTCGAGGAAAAGGAGCAGCTCCGATGCTCATGACCGCTGCGTTAGATGCCTGGGCACTGGCCATCAGGTCCAGGACTGCCAGCAATGCTCCCAGATGTCCCCCAGAGCGCTGAAATCAAGAAGCCATGCTCTGAAGGATTTCATCGCTTCCTTGAATGAGGAGGCCTCAAAAATCCCCTCACCGGCACGGGATGCGTCCTCAGGGTCCTCCATCACCGGCCGTGCAGTCCCGGAGACTAGAATTGGCATCGGAGCCTCTGCGAATCAACCCGGAGCTCCTGCAACACCAAAGACTCCCGGGGAGCAGCCAGCATCAAAAAGAACAGACTCCCGCAAAGCTAAAGGTAATCGGGGGGAAAAACGGCACCCTTCCTTATCCCCCTCAGGCCTCTGCAACTCTCCCGACGCCATTAGGAGCCCCCGGGAGGTCCCATGCTGCTCTCACCATGTTGTTTCTGGAGGCGGCCATCTTGATGACATTGTTGCCTCAAGCTCCGCCCAGTCAGTTCCTATTGGCCACCGTCAAGGGTTGCCGGGCTGCGCCCACCTTGCTCCCATTGGCCATCAACACAGGATCTCCCCAGAGCGTCACAGAGCTTCCCCTGCTCTCGGGGCAGACACGGAGCCGTCTCCCCGCGCCGGCACCAAAGCCTCAGACAAAAGCAGAAGCTGCGATTGGGACAGTAAGGGGAGCAGCAAGCACAGGCACCATCGAGATCGCGGCAGACACAGCAGCAGAGAAAGCGATCCTCATCACGGGCACCGGCATCGGAGCAGGGACCACAACAACCATGGGACACAGCACAGAAATGAAGCTTCCCAGAAACGGAAGCAAAGTGCTATCGCTCTCAGCCCCGATTCCAGACCGACTAAAAGACCTTCCCCTCTGCACAGCATCCAGCTGTAACTCCTCCTGCAGGGACTCTCCCTAATCAAGGGACAAGCCTGCAGGCTGTTACTTGCTCCCCTGCAGTGGCTCTCCCCAACCAAGAGACCATACTGCAGTTGCTCTCCAGCCTCACCGACCTTCTTCGTAAGGGCTCAGCAGTTAATTCCACACACAATGGGCCCACAGATGCTACCGCCCAGATCCTTGTCTCGGGAGATCCTCTTGACCCTAGCGCTGAGCCTGCTAACCAATCATTCAACAGCATCACTTCTACAGATCCAGAATCAACATCCTCCCTTAGCCTAGAGGAGGAGGAAGTAACCACGCCGCTCGGATGCGAATCCCCCAAGGACAAAGCGACCTCTGTACAGAGTGAAGAGTCCCAGTCCACAGGGCCATCTGCAGGAGCTGAACCAACCTCATCTGTCTCGCCCCCCGAAGACCTTACATATCCAAAATTCTTGCGCAAAGTGGCGGCTACCCTTAACCTCACCCCCCCCCCCAGATCCTCTACGGGACGGCCCGGAGGTTTTCAAATATCTCGACGCTCCGAGGACACCCATCTCCTTGCCAATACACCAGTGTCTCCGAGACACACACACTAAACTGTGGCAAAGTCAGGCCTCCTCACCGGCATGCCCCAAGAAACTGGACGCTAAATACCTAATCCAGCAAACACCTGGATTCGGAAAAAGCCAGCTGCCTCATCACTCCATTGTTGTGTGCTCTGCCTTAAAGCGTGTCAAGTCCTCACGCAATCATGCCAACTCATCTCCCGGAAAGGATCATAAACTCCTGGACGACGTCGGCAAGAAAGTTTTCCAAGGGGCCATGCTGAATGCACGCATTTCTGCACACCAGTTTCAACATGTCCTCTTCCAGGACGCCCTGCTGGCGACCCTCAAGGACGCCTCAACAACGCTACCACCCGAAGAAAAAGCAAAAGTGTCAGCCATTATTGGCGATCTAAAAGAATGCGGAAAGCACCTCATCAGCACGATTCATGACTCCTTTGAGGTTGCTACACGCACGGCAGGCACCGCCATCTCCGCTAGGAGGCTAGCATGGCTGCGAGCCTCCGGCCTACGCGAAGACACTCATGAGCGCATTGCCGATGCTCCCTGCAATGGTGAATCACTCTTCGGGGACAAGGTGGCAGACACCGTTAACGATATGAAGGAACACTGCTCTACCCTGCAAACCCTTGCCGAGGATGGCCTGGAGCGCCAACCCAGCACAAAGGGGTCTTACAGCAGAAAATCATACACCCCTTACAAAGGTTATCCCTCATACCGCAAGTGGCAGCAGCCCCGCTACAAGCAGCCAGTCTACAGACCCTCTTATGGAGCCCAGCCCCAGCATAAGCAGCAACGAGACAGGAAACAAAAGAAACAGCCACCTCTATCGGGCAAAAAACAATCCGTCTTTTTGACAACCAGTCCGTGCAGGAACGGGCAACCCTTCCGGTTGGAGGACGGTTGACAGCATTCTGGGACTCCTGGCAACTTATTTTCTCGGACACATGGGTCCTGCGGATTATTCAGGAGGGGTATCGCCTGCACTTCATGCTTCGCCCTTATTGGCGCCCCGCGAAACCGCAACCCCATGACAGCGAAACGTCCCTACCCATGCATCTGGAAGTAATGCATCTCTTGATAACCCAAGCCATCGAACCTGTGCTTCCGGAACAAACCAACCAGGGCTTCTACTCCAGATTCTTCCTAGTACCGAAGAAATCGGGAGGAATACGCCCTATCCTGGACCTGAGGAACCTGAACAAGTTCATCCTCAAGGAAAAGTTCCGCATGTACTCCCTGGACATGATCCTCCCTCTTCTCCAACCCGGGGACTGGATCGCTTCCTTGGACCTTCAGGATGCATACACACATGTCCCGATACACCCTCAAGACAGGCAGTATCTACGTTTCCAAGCACTCGGGGGCCATTACCAATACAAGGCCCTCCCATTTGGCCTCTCGCCAGCACCTCGGGTGTTCACGAAGTGCGTGGCCGTGGCAGCAGCACATCTGCAGAAACAGGGCATACATGTCTTCCCCTACCTGGACGACTGGCTTCTGTCATCACCATCACCGGGGGAGACGTGGTGGGCCATCAAACGAACTATCTGCCTTCTCACTACCCTCGGCTTCCTGGTGAACCACCAGAAGTCGCAACTGGTCCCCACTCAGCGTCTGGAGTTCATAGGTGCTTGCATAGATATCGTGGAAGGGAAGGCATTTCTCCCAGCACAGAGGGCAAAGAATTTGGCCTCCCTCGCCACAGCAGCCTCCCTCCAGACAACTTCAACGGCATGATCCCTCCTCTGTCTCCTGGGCCACATGGCCGCTACCACCCACGTCCTGCCTCTAGCACGACTGCATATGCGAACCCTCCAGTGGCGCCTACGCTCGTGTTGGAATCAACGCACGCAACCACTCTCCTTCTGCATCACCCTCGACGCCCACACCAAGAAGAGCCTTCGGTGGTGGACAATCAAACAGAACCTTATGGTGGGGAAACAATTCCAGCAGTCTGGTCACCAAGTCACTATCACCACAGATGCATCCCAGACGGGATGGGGAGCCCACATGGGCCATCTGCGTACGCAAGGGGCCTGGACATCGGCAGAAACCAGCCTCCACATAAATCTTCTGGAACTCAGAGCCATAAGATACGCACTGCAGGCTTTCCAGCAACACATCAACAACAAGTCTCTTCTAGTGCTGACAGACAACCAGGTGGCCATGTTCTATGTCAACAAACGGGGGGACAGGCTCCCGACCGCTGTGCAGAGAAGCGCTCAAGATATGGTCGCTGATTCTAATGAACCACTGTTGGATAAGAGCATCCTATCTCCCGGGTGTACAGAACTCCCTGGCGGACAGACTGAGCCGACAGCTAAACCCGCACGAGTGGACCCTCAGTCCCCAAGCCACCGCTCACATCTTCAACCGCTGGGGTCAACCGGAGATCGACCTCTTCGCTACGGACCGGAACAAGAAATGCTCCCTATTCTGCTCCAAGTGACCGACATCCAACAGCGTAGCTTCGGATGCCTTTGCCGTGTGCTGGGGGGGAGTGGTCTCTTGTATACGCCTTCCCACCCACGCCCCTGATCTCCAGGGCACTGCAGAAGGTCATCCAGGACGGAGCCCAGGCCATTCTTGTGGCCCCCTACTGGCACCGGCAGATGTGGTTCCCAGCGCTACTACGCCTCTCGCAGGAACCACCCCTCCGCCTCCCTCTCCACCAATCCATGCTAACCCAGGACGAGGGACCCACGCTGCACCCCAACCTGGGGGCCCTGGCGCTGACAGCGTGGAGATTGAACGGAGGAACCTCTCCGCGATGAGCGTGCCAGAGGAGGTACAGCACATCATCCTGGCGGCCAGAAGACCATCCACCAGGAAATCCTATGCCCTCAAGTGGAAGCGCTTCAGCCTCTGGTGTGCCCCCAGAGGGCTCAACCCCTCCAGCTGCCCTGTTCCATGCGTCCTACAATACCTCGCTTCACTCTCGGAACAGGGACTCAGATGCATCCTGACGGAGTTGGTTTTATCGGCCATCACTGCATTCCACGAGCGCACGAGCAATGGAACCATCGCCTCGCTGCCTTTGGTTGTAAGCTTCATGAAAGGGCTGAACAATCTGAAGCCTCCAATACGGGCTCCCGCACCGGCTTGGGATCTAAACCTTGTCCTCCAACAGCTGACCAAAACGCCCTTCGAACCACTTCTCACGGCCACCATGAAGCACCTAACATGGAAAACTCTATTCTTAGTGGCTATCACCTCTGCTCGCAGAATCAGCGAACTTCAGGCTCTGGTGGTTCACCCACCATACACACAACTGCTGCAAGACAGAGCCACCCTCCGCACTCACTCCAGGTTCATCCCCAAAGTGTCTTCGGAATTCCACATCAACCAAACCATCGAGTTGCCCCCATTCTACCCTGAGCCCCATTCCTCTCAAGAGGAGGAGAGGTTGCACACACTCGACTGCACCAGAGCCCTCCGAATCTACATCCTCAGGACAGGTCCTCTACGGAAGGGTTCTCAGCTTTTCGTCTCCTACGACCCAAACAGACCCGGCCGCCCGGTCACTAAGCGCACCATGGCACAATGGATCTCGGCCTGCATAGGTCTCTGCCACAATCTGGCAGGCGTGATAACGGCCCCAAACGTGGGGCCGCTCCAGCTCAGGGCACTGGCAGCCACTGTTGCGAACCTACGCTCCATTCCCCTGATTGAAATCTGCAGAGCTGCTACTTGGTCTTCCGCCCATACCTTTCAAAAGCATTACTGCCTAGACTTGGACACGCAGGCGCGCTGCGCGTTTGGACAAGCGGTCCTTTCCACTGCTAATGCCACATGACTGCCACTCTACTGGCTCAGACTGTACGTCCATGTGGGCCTGATTGCTCAACCATGTGGACATTGATGTACGCCCATGTGGGCCTGCTTGCTAGGCCTTGTGGACATTGACGTTGGCCATGTTGGCCCCCTTCCTTGTTCGGCCATGTTGGCCTTATTAGTCGCCCATGTTGGCATTGTTAGTCGGCCATGTTGGCCTTATTGTCCGGCCATGTCGGCCGTGTTGTTAACCTGCCAAGTTAAACTGCACTATGTGTGAATAAAAGTTATTTAAGTACTTGACTTCTCCTTGCCTCGGCCTCCCTCTCCACTGCTATTCCGTGCTATCGCGCAGCTTGGGAAGCACCTGGTGTGGCTGACGAATCCTGCTTGTCCTAGGAGAAAGCGTAGTTACTTACCTGTAACTGGAGTTCTCCATGGACAGCAGGATGAGTCAGCCACACATTCCCACCCTCCTCCCCAGGCCGAGGTCGGCCTCCGCACGCCCCTAGCCACAGACACGCCGGGCACAGCTAGAGACTCACTGGCTAGCTAGGGGCGGGCTAGTGGGGTGGGGCTTTCTGGCTCATGCTCAGAAGGACTCTGAGTTCTAGAGAGCACTTCCGTGTACGGCGCCGTCGGTGGACGACACCTGGTGTGGTGTGGCTGACTCATCCTGCTGTCCACGGAGAACTCCAGTTACAGGTAAGTAACTACGCTTTCCTGACTGATTAGGGAAGGAAGGGAGTTCCAGAGTGATGGGGCTAAGAAAAAGAAAGCGGAGCGCAGAGTTTGCTCCAAGTGAGCACAGGCTGGGGAGGGTAGGTCAAAACGGTGGGTGTGCAGGGAACGGAGGCTACAGGGTACCAGAGGGAACTGTATCGAATCTCCCAGATATTAAGGAGTGTGCTTCTGTACAGCCCTGTGGATCAAAATCATGAGTTTGAAGGTGATACGGTAGGGAAGAGAGAGCCAGCGTAGGTGAATCAGAGAAAGCGTGATGTGGCTGGAACGGGAAGTATGAGTGAGGATACAAGCAGCAGTGTTCTGAATTAACTGTACACGGTGGAGCTGATGGTGAGAGATACCAGCGAAGACATTGCAGTAGTCCAGATGTGAGATTACTAAAGAGTGTCGAAGAGTCTTAAGGGACGCTGGGGAGAGTACAGGACTGATAGCTCGGATTTTGCAGAGGAAGTAATGACACTTTAGCAACCACTTTATTCTACTAGTAACTCTCCACATTCAGCATGTACACGCAAACCCCACACTGCACCCAACTGTGCTTCCAGAAATGCCTACCGTATGCCCCCATCAAAGCATATACACACAGCAGATGCCAAGGTTACCAGATGTCCCTGATTTTGAAAGTAGTGTCCCTGATGCCATGGACTCTAACCACCTCCTGTCCCTGATTTCAGTGGGACACAGACAAAGGACCTTGCTACCCCTGTCTACCCCTCGAACGCAGTCTTCTCAGTCCTAGTAAGAGAAGATTTAAAATTCCCCCTCTTATAAAATTTACTCCTTCTCTGAAAAAAAAATGTATAGAATATTTATCTATAGGTATAAAATAAAGTTGCATGACATCACGTCTGAGGCCTCTAGATACTGAATAATGGTAATGATGTGGACAGCAGCTGAGACTACTGCAACTCATGTTAATGGGTATGTTCCCATTGTACCTATGAATCCTTTCATAACATACAGGCTTGGGCTATCTTCTTAGGGAATTGCACATTCATCTGTCTCCTAGATAAGACAATAAGATACCATATTCCAGGTTAAAATATAATTGACATGATAATCCTGTATAGTAACTTGGTAGATGGGGTAGGATGGGTAGGGTTGGAATTTGGTGAAAAAGCATTCACACGCATTTATCTCATTGCAAGCACTGGATTAAAGAGATCTACCTTTGTCTGATCTCTATGCTTTCTGCTATATAAACTAATAAACGGATCTAAAAAAAATGAATGACCGTGTCGTGTGCCTCGGAAGTTCCACTTCCTGTGGGTTCTGTGCCCTCTCCACCAGGGAGAACAGCCACACAGGTCACAGCTCTTTCTTGGGTAACTAAACTTGTCTGCTGAGGATAAAATTGGGAATAAAAATATGATTCAAGATCATTTTATTTCGTGGTTGGTACCGCAGCTTTGCCTTAGTGACAGAGTGGGTTTTGAGAAGACTAAGGACCCTTTTCACTAAAGCCCACTATAGGTTTGCCATTAACAGGCTGATCTCGCACGCGTTTATGGTAAAGGTTGCAGGTTAGCTGTTCGGGGCTTCGTCAGTATGTCCCTCGCAGCTAACATGCAAAAGGTTTTCCTAATGTGCGCTCTTCAGTGGGTTGGGTTCACTTAACGATTCCTATAAGGGAGTCATTAGGTGAACCTACATTAGGAGTCGCGTTGCTGTTGAGCACATGGCAGTTGCCCGGGGGCTAGCGGCAATGTGTGCTCCACCCCCACTTCTTCCCATTTCCCATGATCACCGATTTATTATAGTGTCAAAGGCAGTCGCTATTGGGCGTTAGTGTTCTCGACTGCCTGTAGCCGTGCGTTAAAACATCCATTAACCAGCTAACAGGCTTTAGTAAAAGAGGCTCTTAATCTTGTGAATTCTTGAGGCAAAATGCCAGAAAAAGAAACACACAAAGGGGAATGTTAAAATGAGGTAGTGTTGGACCTGTGCGCCTACTACTGCTGCTGTACACGTAAGAGACAGTCCCTGCTCATCAGAGCTTTAACACGTGGCGGTGTGTCCAGCATGTCCCTATGTAGTTAGCATGCATTCTGCGCCACTCTTACACCAAGCAGTTTGCCACGATTAACATGGGTCCACTTACCACCCATTTAGATGGCAGTAAGTGTACCCGTGCTAACTGCAACATTGCTGGTAAGCGTTTGCTAAGGATGTCCGCTGTGCACACGCCGTCCCTGAACCAGCCAGCCTCCACCCCAACCCAAGCTAAGCGGTTGGTGCGAGAATTTTAACATGGCTGCATCTTTAGTATGCGGTACGGCTTATCACAGCGCACCTAATGGGCGGTAAACCCCCTGCTGACGTTAGCCCACTGTAGTAAACGTCCCCCAAAAATGTCCAGTCATCCAAATTTAAGATTTAGAAAAGTTTTGGCGAAAAGGATATTTGTCTAAATGAGCAAATGGACATATTAAACCCTATATTTAAAAAAAAAAAAAGAGCATTTCCAGGACATTGAGAATCTCAAAAAAAAGCAAATAAATATGGATTTCTAGACCACCCATCTCTCTCTGTATCACCTACCTAAACCACTGTGTGCTTCATTACAAAATGCAGCTTTATGCTGATGTAGAAGCTGCTCGTCCGATGTAAGCAGCGTCTGGACATGGGAAGGTGGAAATGCTCATCTAGCTTAGGATAAGAGAGATGGCACGTATGCAAAATAGGATAATGTAGTGCACTACAGATCCCAATCGGGAAAAGTGGTGCTGATTGCTGACCCCTTAAAAGTATCTTTTGCATAATAAATTGTAACCACTATTTAATTTAACACCTTAAAATAGTTTTACAGCCCTACCCTAATTTTTAAACTATTTTCTTTTTTTCTGCCACATTATCTTTTTTTGAAGCACAGAAATATTTAAAACCAATCAAATTTGTTCCCAGTGGAAACAATGTGAGCTGCACAACTGCATTGACAATCTACTCAGGACTTCCGCCAACCTGAAGCAGTAATATTCACCTTTGAGGCTTGCTGGAAGCCAATAAAAAGCATGTGTATGTTTAGGCAAACGGATATTTATATGAAAGTCTGTGGATAAGAGAAGGCTTTTCACAAAACATCTTGGCTTTCTTGATTACCCATCTCGGGCTGTCTTGGTAAGACAGACAGTCAAGTTTAAGAGAGTGAAGGGGACCCGGATTTCTCGCTTTCTCCTGCCCACTTCAAATATCTTTTGTTTTTTTTACTCTGGAACAAATATTTGCTGGGTCCCAGCATTGTCCCCTTGCCTCTTTTTGGCATTCAGCTTAGTTGGAATTGACATCGCTGGGCTACACATCGCAAGCCTTCAGTTACACTATGTAAGGCCTTTCCCCCATGCTCATTCTGCATCAGTGTTAGTTCAGTCATCTCCGTGACAGTTCTTGACCAGCAGCCACAGGCTGCGGCTTCTACTGGAACCCAGTACATACAGGCCAACCACTAGGTGTTGCTGCTGACTGTGATTCCCCCCTAACACCTTAAGCAATGTAAATACTGTTTCTGCAACACTCGTAGCCTGGTCTGGAGATTGAACCCTAGTCCTCCACAATACCATGTATGGTAACGTAGAGCCTGATTCCCACATGGGGAACGTCTGGGCTGTCCAGACGGCCCCAGGCAAGATGTGCCCATTTGGACCCAATTCTGGTCCGCAGGAACAAAACATTCCCACGATAGCCAGAATCAGGCCCGAGGACAACCCAGTGTGCCCGTGGATGGCCGACGTGTCCCTGCCTGCCTGCAGGAATGTTTTCCCCACAGGCTCCCTTGGCCACCGTTGCTTGGCCTTCCTCTTCCCCACCACCCGATCCACGGCTAGCTAGCTGGGGCCTGGATCAGGCGACAGGGACCCCCTCCTCACACCCAGCCCCAGGGGGGATCCCCAGGCCCAATCATCAGGTCGGTGCTGCTTATACCACCTTTGAGGTGGTATAAGCAGCACATCCACACGAGCCCAGCAGCACATACAGGGCCGTGACCTGAATCTGCCCTGTATGTGCTGCTGGGCTGACCCACCCCCACTCTGTGCCCAGACCCTGCCCCCTCCTGACACCCCCTGCCAGGTCTCCCCGTCTTAGAGCACAGGACATGTGGGGAGGCGGGGGGGGGGGGGAATAGGGTCCAGGCAGCTTGCAGGGCTGCACATCCCACCGGGACGTGTAGCTCCACAACCCATGTTTCAGAATGCCCTCCATAGTAAATGATGGCAGATATAACTAAAAGGGCCCATCCAGTCTATCCAGCAGAGTGTTTAGGGCTGTAACTGCTGCTCCATACAGGTTATCCTCATATCTTCAGGAAAGCACAATGCAGTCATTTCATTGCTCTTTTGGGCTGAACCGCTGCTCCATGTGAGTTACAGTACATCAGGGCCTGCCACTAAGCTGCTACTACTACTACTACTGAACATTTCTCTAGCACTAGAAGACTTACGCAGCGCTGCACAGACACATGTAAAAGATGGCCCCTGCTCATCAGAGCTTATAATCTAGTCAACACAGTAGCTGTAGACATGGGATACATCTAGGGGTAATGGTAAGAAAACACACGGGAGATCAGGTAAGTTGAGATCTGAAAGTTGCCTCACTTTTTTGCTTTATTTTATGTACAGTGTTTATAGGGTATCCATGAATATCAAGAGTCTGAACATGAGTTCATGTTTGCCCATTTGTGTTATATGCAAGCAATCTAACTATAAATTGCAACCCAGCAGCCACAATTGTCAGATTTGCCCTTATTTATTATCATCTTTTCTTGTACTTTGAAAGGCCCATTTTAAAATGGGACGTCCAAGTGCAATCTGGGACATCAAAGCTAAAATGTCTGGGGGGGGGGGAAAAAGGCACGTGCAAGTTCAGGCACGATTTCAGAAACGTAGATGTGCCTGATATGGACGTCTATAGAGACATTGACATCGATGTCCCCAGAATAGCATCTCAGAACATGGACATCAAATAGCATAATGATTAAAGTAGTGGGTTAAGAGCAGGGTGACCATGGTTCAAATCACAGTGGGGGTCTTTGTGATCTTGGGCCAGTCACTTAACTCTACACTCTCTGGTTGTTTTAAGGCCAAGACAAGCATTTTCCTGATGCTTATTTGTGCCTGCAGCAGATATAAACATGGACATGGCTGCAGACAGCCCTGTCATTCCGAAATCGAACGGAGACGTGAAGGTCCATAGCATCTCTACCACACTCCCTTGCCTACTTGAACGTCCCTGCACCGGAGAGCATCTGCAAACGTCATGTGTGGAATGGCTTTGGAAAAGTCTCCATGATTTAGACGTCCATGTGCACGTCTTTAGAAGTCCTAAATATTTCCATTGTAGGAAGTCTTCTTAAATTCATTTCCTACACCAGACAAGCTGGAGAAAAAAGGTTTCTCCATTTCAATTGTGATTCTGCACTTCACCAGTACCTGGTTTATATGTAATATTTTCTAGTTCAAAATAGTTCATTTTCTAGTTCATCTGGTTCATTCCTCTGATCCTATCCTCACCAGTCTCCTTACCTCTATCTCCTCCTACATCACTTCCATTGCACATATTCTTAACCTTTCATTCTCCACTGCAAATTTCCTTGCAGCCTTCAAGCATGTGGTGATTACACCTCTCTTCAAGAAACCTTCACTTGACCCTACTTGTCCGACCCATCTCTCTCCTTCCCTTCATTTCCAAACTTCTTGAACATGCAGTTCTCTGCCGTTGCCTTGAATTTCTCTTCTCTCAAGCCCTCCTAGATCCACTTCAGTCTGTTTTTCATCCCTTTCATTATACTGAATCAGCTCTTGCCAAAGTCTCCATTGACGTGTTTCTAGCTAAATCCAAGGGTCTTTACTCAGTTCTCATTCTTCTCAACTTTTCTGCTGCTTTTGATATTGTTGATTCCCTCCTCCTTGACACTTTGTCCTCTCTTGGTTTTAGGGGCACTGTGCTGTCCTGGTTCTCTTCTTATCTCTCCCATCGCTCTTTCAGTGTTTGTTCTGGTGGATCCTCCTCTACTGCCATCCCTCTCTGTTGGCATACCCCAAGGGTCTGTTCTGGGCCCTCTCCTTTTCACTCTGTACCCAGTACCTTGGTGCCCTCATCTCTTCCCATAGCTTTCAGTATCATTTTTAGGCTGATGACTCTCAAATCTATCTATCTACCACTGACATTTCTCTTACACTCCAAGCCCATATCTCTGCCTGCTTATCTGACATCGCTGCCCGGATGTTTCACCGCCATCTAAAATTGAACATGGCCAAGACTGAACTTCTTATTTTTCCCCCTAAACCCACCTCCCCCTTCCTCCTTCCTCCTCTCTCTATCTCTGTGGATAACGCCTTTTACTTCCTGTTTCCTCAGCCCATAACCTTTGACTCCTCCCTCTCCTTTTCCACACACATCCAACTGATTGCTAACACCTGTCGTTTCTTTCTCTATAGTATTAGCAAAATTCATCCCTTTCTTTCTGAACACACTTCTAAGACACTTATCCACTCTTTAGTCACCTCCCATCTAGACTACTGCAACCTCCTCCTTACTGGTCTCCCTCAGAGTCATCTCTCTCCTCCTCAATCTATCCAGAACTCTGTGTGCTGCTAATCTTCCACCAGCCCCGATTACACTCATATAACCCCTCTTCTCAGATCACTTCAATGGCTCCCCTTCTGTTTTCGTATCCAATTCAAACTTCTCCTCCTGATCTATAAATTTATTCACTCTACTGCCCCTCACTACTTTCCCTCTCTCCTCTCTCCCTACAGCCCTCCTCGTGAACTCTGCTCTTCCTCTGGCTTGCTTCTCTCGTTATGCTTGGAACAAACTTCCTGAATCGATGTGTCAGGTCTCATCACTCCCCCTTTTCAAATCCATGTTAAAAGCTCACGTCTTCAAGGCTGCTTTTGGATCCTAATTCCTTTGTTTTCCTTGTGTCCTTATTTGAACCCCTTGTTTCTCTTATATTGTACTGTCTGTCTGGATTTGATTGTAAGCTCTAATGAGCAGGACCCGTCTTCTATATGTTCTTGTATGCATACGCCTTTTAGCACTATATAAATGATTAGTAGTAGTAGTACTGTCCATCAGGCCGCCTAGATGTACTTTGCTTTGCTTATAGAGTATGTTAGGCCACCACCAGGGACAACGCCGACATTAGGCAAGACCAGGTGATCGCTTAGGGCAGCAGCTTTTGAGGTGTGGCAAAGAGCAGCAGGAGTCAAAGCAAAACACTAGATCCCGACAGCCCCCCAAACTCAAAGAACCAGCAGCACCTTCTGTTACCTGCAGGGAGAGCAGGAACACACATACATACAAAGCAAACTGTAATATTTAGACGTATGATATTCAATCAGGACCGTACCAAGCTAGACATGCTCCCTGTGTGACTAACGGATCTAGTGCCCCCCCTCATCCCAGCCATATGCAGTAACTCATCCTTTTTGAGCTTCCTGAAAGTGCAGGGTTGATATTGGCGCCCTTTCTGCACTTATGCCCTGTGCGGCCACACTACTACTACTACTATTAAACACTTATATAGCGCCACGCACGCAGCGCTGTACAAACATACATACAAGAGGCAGTCCCTGCTCGTCCGAGCTTACAATCTAGTCAAGACAGTACAAACATTAATCACTGCTTGCGCAGCCCTTGGTACGGTCCTGTATTCAATTATACATTTTTACAGAATTGTTGTGGGAAAGGTGGTATTGGGATGATTATGATTGTCAAGTTTAATTATCAAGATCTGGGGGGGGGCTCATAAAGCTGAAAGTTCATCGAGGGCACTCAGTATCCTTGCATTGGCCCTAGCCACCACCTCTCGGGCAGCTTCACACCATATGTGTCCCACCTCTACTTCTCTTTCTTTGGCAAAGACCTTGGAACAATTGGTTCGCCATCAGTTAGATGATTTTGTCAACAGTTCTAAGGCATTGAATTGCTGGCAACGGGTTTCTGTAAACCTCATAGTTGTGAAACTTTGCTGGTTTCTTTATTAAACTCCTTTCTGCCTGTGTTAGAGGTCCCCGGTACTGGATTTTTGTTGGTATTTTTGTATATGAGAGCAGTGCTTTATTCTGTTTTGCTTGATGGCTTGGCTGCAGGCATTTAGATTGAGGGTTACTGTGGCTGAGTGGTTTAGTTCTATCTAAGTGCATGCGCCAACAGGTGTGCTTGGGTCATCATTATTCTGAGCAGGAGGGTCCCGGGGCTCTGCCCTTTCGGCCACATTATTTAATCGTGTTATGACATGCTGTGTTTGCTGTGCTCTCTTGATATACAGATTTGTTTATATGCTGTTGATGTGTTATATAAGTCTTTTCAGCTGCCCAAGGTTTCACTTCATCTGCACTTCTCAGTTTTCCAAGATTTTTGAGTGGTTTACCAGCTCCAGGACCACATTGATCCTCATGCACCCCTTGATGTACACCAATATGGGTTCCAACCACATCATGGCGTGGAAACCCTGTTAATTACGCTACTTGACAAACTGATACGTGGCACTGACAATACCAAACAAGTGTTCATCCTCATGTTTTTAGACATCACCACAGCATTCGATAGCATCAACCATATATTAATGCTCACCAGACTTCAACAGATAGGAGTAAAAAGCACAGTACTCCAATGGTTCCAATCATACCTCCCAGACAGAACCCAACAGGTCAGAATCAGACAACACATCTAAACAATATAAATAAGAACAAGGTCTGTCCCAAGGATCGGCTCTTTCTGTCCTCCTTTTTAACATTTACCTCCAGCCTATATGCACCATCTTCAAAAAATTCAACGTAGGTTAACACATATATACACGGATGATATAATGTTATATCTTCCATCCAACATCTCCAACCCTATCCCGCACCAAATTACAGAATGCTTCAAAGAAACAGCAAAATGGCTCACTTCTCATAACCTTTTGATCAACTTCAGTAAAACTGAAGCACTGGACGTTACCAGAAATCAGAGTTTCACCCCTCATCCAAATATCACAATTAATGACATTGACATAGTAGTAAAGGATGAAGTAAAATACCTAGGGGTCACCCTAGACCAGACACTCAGACTGTCCACACACATAAAACTCACAACCAAAAAAATCTACTGTAAACTCAAAATGTTAAAACAGCTACGACCACTACTCCCCAACCATGACTTCAGATCAGTCCTCCAAGCTTTAATCACACCCCACATTGACTTTTGTAACAGCGCACTACAAGATTAATCTAAACAGAACCTAAAACCCCTCCAAATAGCGCAACATGTGCAGTACAAATTGCATGGCATTCAGACATATTGGAACACATCACTTCAGTATTATACAAGTTACATTGGCTCCCAGTCCAAAGCCAAATACATTACAAAACACTGATGACTACATTCAAGCTCCTCAGATAGCCCCTTCCCAACTCACATCCCACATTAGCAAACAAATAGCGATACGATCAAAACGAGGATACAATCAAAATAAACTAATGATTCCCTTAGACTTCCGTAAATCCATTAAAGCCACAAATAACAGAGCATTCTCAGGCTTTGTGCCCACTCTCTGGAATATCTTACTGGATGAACTAAGAGAAACCAACGATCTTACCACATTCCGCAAAAAAACTAAAAACCCACCTCTTCAAGCAACATTTTGGCGACCCTTTGGAACCCCCCCAACAAGGTCACCTCACAAAAGACATAACTCCCCAAACCCAGAACCCCTCCCACACACTCAGAGAAAAAACATTCAAACCAGCAAAACTTATGAATTACCCCAAACCAAAATTGTACTTAGGGCACTGTTCATTATACATAGCTATCAATTTACACTAACTTGAGATTAAAATATGTTCAATGTTTACTGTACATGGTTTATACTGTTATATGTATCTGACTCTGTTTATTGTAAACTGCCTTTGATCTTGTGGAAAAAGCAGTATAGAAATGCAAATAAATAAATAACAATGAGGGCCTCAGACCATTTGTTTTTTATAGGGACACTGTTATATGGTGCACCCCATTTTTATCTGGCTAACCGTATACTGTAGTCACTGTTCATTCAGAAGTAATATATTTTGGGGGGTAAATCTGGATTCCCCTTTTGTCCACATGCTTCCACATTTGCAAGGTGGTTGTTATTTATTTATTTAAAAGCACTTATACTGCTCATCACACCCACCCAAGGCAGCATCGACGCAGTTTACAATATCTATGTCAACATAGAACACAACACATCACAAACATAATACAAAAATGCAGAAAACCAGAAGACAAAAATGACTTAGCAGCATGTTTACCAAACACTAATGTTCGTTAAGTGCCATTGCACCAATAAAAATAAATGGGTGTCGCTGCACTTAGCGCACATTAACATTTTGAATGCGCATTAACTTTTAGTAGAAATGCCTCTTAATGAGTGCTTCAATACCAATTGTATGGTCAGTGAGGATAAAGAGACTACCAGATTTTTACATTACTATACTCCAGTGTCATTAGAAAGTACTATAAACACAGCCCATTTAGAACCCATAGCAAACCCGCTGTATCATAACAACACTACCAGGACTCACAAGGCACCAAACCCTACCTATCAAAAGGCAACACTGCAAATATTAAACCAATACATCTCAGAGAATACCAATGCATCTCCTACTGGGGAAAAGAGAACAAGTGGTGCTGTCAAATAGAAACTACATGAACAGAATACCTTAGGTTGGTTACACATGCAGAACATAGAACAAGCGATCACAATTTTGAAATAGAAAGACAATAATTAAAATGAGAACCCCAAAAGCCAAACTTGGAATGTACGAGGGTTGCTCAGAAAGTAATGCCCCACATGTGTTTTTTCTCAGTCCAAAATGAAGATAGAGGTGTGAAATTGAAAGGGTAGTAACTTGGAACTTCAAAGGACACATGTGTGTGTAATTTTACAGTCATCTGACAAATAGCGAGGCGGTAGTGATCCTTCAAATGGCGTCTGTGAGTGACGCACGGTACAAACAACGAGCTGTAATTGAATTCTTGGTGGAGGAGAAAGAAAGTGTGAGAAACATTCACAAATGGTTGTGTGCTGTGTATGGAAGTTCTGTGGTAGATAGGAGCACTGTTGGATGATGGGTGAAGAGAGTAAAGCTTCAGGAAGTGGTAAAATGGAACTGTAAGATTGGCCGTGGTCTGAGCGTCCTGCCTCAGCCACCAGTCCAGATAAGCTGCAGCGCGCTGATGACATTATTTGTGCGGATCGACGCATCACGAGTCGGGAATTATCCGTACAGCTTTCCGTCAGTAGAGGTAGCGCAATGGCAGTTATTGATTCTTTGGGATAAAGGCCTCTCCCCTCAGCTTCAAAACGCTCCAACAAATCAGAGCAGATGTCTTTCCTTTGGCGTTTGTGCTCGGTTGTGAGACTTCGCGGAACCCATCTTGCACACACCTTTTGAATATCCCAAAGAGTCAATAATTGCCATTGCACTACCTCTACTGACGGAAAGCTGTACGGACAATTCCCGACTCATGATGCGCCGATCTGAACTGGTGGCTGAGGCAGGACTTTCTTTCTCTTCTACCAAGAATTCAATTGCAGCTCGTTGTTTGTACCGTGTGTCACTCACAGACGCCATTTGAAGGATCACTACCACCTCCCTGTCAGACGACTGTAAAATTACACACGTGTCCTTTGAAGTTCCAAGTTACTACCCTTTCAATTTCACACCTCTATCTTCATTTTGGGCTGAGAAAAAACATGTGGGGCATTACTTTCTGAGTAACCCTTGTACAACAACACTGGAGAAATAAAACTATAAATTAGTTTCTTCTTGTACTAAACAAAATGCAAAGACGTTACTGATGCATATTTACCAGAGCTGACATATTCCTTTACACCCCAGAGTCCAGCATCTCCCTCTTTCTTTTCCACCTCCCCATCCCTTTTTCCCTTCCTCCTAACTCATAGACCAGCAGCTTTCTATCCACTTCCCCTTCACCATCCTCTCCCCTCCAGTGATCCAGCATCTCTAGCTCCTCTCCCAGCCCAGCATCTTCTCTCTCTCTCCCCATTCCCATTCTCATCCCCAGTCCAATATATCCTTTTTGTCTCTCAAACCAAAATCTCCCTCTCTTTTTCTAGATATGTCCCCCCTCCCCATCCAGCATATCCCCTCTCTCTCTTCCCCCTTCCCCTCCATGCAAAAATATCACATGGCATCATCCCCGGTGTCTTCTTTTTTTCCTCCAAACAAAAAGATCACATGGCACGGTCCCCATTTTAATCTTTCCTTCTGAGTCAGCACGCAGCAGCCAGTGCTGCCTCTAGCATTCACTTCCAGTGCACTGTTCAGTGACTCCAGGCAGAGCAAGTGAATGCTACAGGCAGTACTGTCTGCTGTCGTTGATTCAGAAAGAAAGTTGAACTTTGAGATGGTGCAACACAATGCCGAGATCTTTCTGCTGCCAGAGCTGAATGCACAGTGTGCTGCACCAGCCCTGGGCCAGCCACCCGAGTCCCCACTTACTCTCCAAGTAACCACCCAGTACCGAGCCAGTCTTAAGAGTCTGTCTTCTTTTTTTCTCCCACTGAATTTTAAAGTCTTCACCTAAGTCTAGTCCCTGCTCACACCCATCTATGTATCCAGTATCTACCCTACTGCCTCCTACATCCTTTCCCCACACCCACCCAGCTACTTCTTTCTCCAATATTCATTGCCCTGCAATTCCTCCTTACCCCTCTTATGCCCCTCCCATACAAAATATCTGTCCCCCTCTCAAACCTTATTCCCCCAGATTCTGCCTCTTTTTCTCCACCCTGACCCCAGCATCTGCCCCCTTGCAGCCCCCCCCCAGTCCCAGCATCAGCTTCCTTCCAGTCTCAGCCACCCCTAGCATCAGCTCCATTCCAGACCCTCCCAGCTTTATCTCCCATCTAGTTCCAGCCCCTCCCAGTATCAGCTCCCTTTTAGTCCTAGTCCCTGCTAGCATCATCTCCCTTCCAGTCCCAGTCCCCCCATCCCCCAGCATTAATCCTCCTCCAGTTCCTTTCCCTCCCAGCATCATGCCCCTTCCAATCCCAGTTCTACACCCCCAAGCATCAGTCCCTTTGCAGGCCTAGTTTCCCAGTAGTCCAATTCTAGCACCACTCCCTCCCGCCCCAGCTTCACATTCACCCAGTCACTCCCTCCCCTGGCCCTGCCGCAGACTGCATTGGTTGTTCAGTCGCGGGAGCGGGGGGGTTTTCTGCTCCCGCGGCTGTGCTAGGTTGCAGCCACTGGCACTGTGGAGTTCATAGAAGTGAAACCGGGGCACTTACAGGAAGTGGTGAGAGCTGCAAATTAGCAGAGCCACTACGGTGCTGAGGTGAGCCATGAGGCAAACTTCAGGCCTCACTGGCTCACCTCTTAAGCTGAGCGGCGCCGCAGGGCTCCTTGGGGAGCGAGGCCATATGCAGGTAACATGCCCACACATGCCTAGGGCCATCCCTGTTTTTATTTGTATGCTATGTGTGTACTGCACTTTACTGTGTATGTTTCAATGTCAACTGCTGAGATAATTTTGTGATTACTGGTTTATAAATGATTTTAAATAAAATATGAATTGTTTATTATTATTGTTTATTTAACATTTTCTATACCGCCTCCCGTTACATCGAGGCGGTTTACAAATAAAAACAATAGTGAGAGAGAAAGGAAATTACAATAATTAATAGGAAAGAAGAGAGAAAAGACAGAGGCAATACAATTAGAGCAGAGAGAGGTCTTCAGGAGGGAAAAGCTAGAGAGAAAAGGTGAGTTTTGAGAAGAGAACGGAATTTGGGGTAGGATTCCTCTGTACGGAGGTTGGTAGGGAGGGAATTCCAAAGGAAGGGTCCTAGGTAGTAGAAGGCAGATTTTCTGGTGGATTGCAGGTGAGCTTTAGAAGGTGCTGGGAGGTGAAGACGGTTAATGTGGATGGAGCGGAGACTGCGAGAGGGGTTATGGTAGATCAGCAGATCAGAAAGATATGCAGGAGTAGAGTGATAAATGGCTTTGTGAGCTAAAGTGAGAACCTTAAATGTTATTCGATAATCAAGTGGCAACCAGTGAAGATGATAAAGCAGGGGGGTGATATGGTCACGTGGGGAAGCATGGAGGATCATGCGGGCGGCTGTATTCTGGATCAATTGAAGACGGTGCTTTTGAGATTTAGGAAGACCGGCAAAAATAGTGTTACAGAAATCTAGTCTAGTGATAACCAACGAGAGCAGAAGAGTAGTGAGAGCCTGAGTAGACAGAAAAGGACGAACGGCACGAATTTGTCGAAGACATAGAAAAGAACAACGGGAAACATGGGAGATATGATCTTGAAAACTGAGAGTACTGTCGAGAAATACCCCAAGGTAGCGAAGTTTAGATACTACAGTGATGGAGGAGCCAGCAAGGGATGGAGCAAGAGATGGGACAGGGGAGGTGTGAGGGAACCAAATCGCGGCAGTTTTACTAACATTGAGCACCAAGCAGTTAGTGGAAAGCCAAGTGGAGATAGTCGATAAACAATTTTCTAGAGGTGATAAGTCAGGGTGGGATGATGAAGTGTGGTGTAGCAGGAAGATGTCGTCCGCATAGAAATAACTGGAGATCCCGGTTTGTTGAATAATTAGTGCCAAAGGGGCAAGGAAGATGTTGAACAATAACGGAGCCAGAATAGAGCCCTGAGGGACACCACATGGGAGTGAGAGATGATTGGACTGGGAGCGAGAGGAGGAGACAGCAAAAGACCGGTGACAGAGGAAAGAATAGAACCAGTGATAGACTAATCCACGAATGCCTGCGTCCCGCAGACGAGAAAGAAGGAGGGCGTGATCCACCAGGTCGAAGGCTGCTGAGAGATCGAGTGATACTGCTAGTGTGATGTTACCTTGATCATGAGAGGTATGAATTTCATTTATTACCGCAGTGATTGTGGATTCGACACTGAAACCAGGTCTGAAACCAGATTGTCTTGGGTGCAGAAACAGTGTAGAGGCAAGATAGTGAGAAAGTTGCGAGAAGACTACCTTTTCCAGAAGTTTAGAGGTGAAGGAGAGATTAGATACAGGGCGATAATGAGCAGGGACAGAGGGATCAAGGGCAGGTTGTTTAAGCAGAGGACGAACTATGGCGTGTTTCCAGGGAGTGGGGAAGGAGCCTGAGGACAAACTAGAATTAATGATGGTCAGCAGAGGTTGAAATAATGAGACAGGGGGATCAGAGAACCAAGCGGAAGGGATAGGGTCCAAACCACAGGTTGTTTTCCGAGTGGTGGACAGCAAGTGAAGCAATTCGGACGAGGAGATAGGTGAGAAGGTGGACCAGGTGTGAGAAAGGCATGGGGAGAATGGGGGAGAAACAGGAGGAGGGGAAGGCAAGGCTTGGGGGCAATGAGGGAGAGAGGAACGAAGTTTCTGGATTTTATCAGAGAAGAAGGATGCCAGAGTGGTAGGACTGGGGGCCGTATCAGGATGAGAAGGGCCCGCTGCAGTGGGAGACTGTAAGCGAGAAAGAGTATTTAAAGTGGTAAAGAGCTGACGAGATCTATTAGGGGCTGCTAGGATTGTGGATGAGTAGAAAGAGCATTTTGCCTGTTGGATCGCGGAACGGTAGTGAGCGTGACAGGCTTTGAATTTATGATAGGAGGAGGCAGAGGGGGCCTTGCGCCAGAGACGCTCGGCTCTACGTAATTGTGAACGAAGTAGAGAGAGCCCAGCGTGGTACCAAGACTGGTGAGTACGGGGTCGGGGTTTGATGAGTGTAGTAGGAGCAACTCGGTCAAGGGTTTGTGACAGCTCAGCATTCCAAGTGTTAACCTGAGAGGAGGGTGAAAAGGAGGAAAAATCAGAAGGGAGAGGTGGAAGGGCTGTAGAGAAGGCTTGCATAGTAGACGGGTTGAGGCGCCGAGAAAGAATAGCAGGCGGAGAAAGGGGACAGGGGACCAGAGGAGGGGCTTGAAGAGTAAACAAGAGGTAGTAGTGATCTGACCAGGGGATGGCAGTGGCTGAGTGAACTGATATAGTGTATGGAGAAGACTCTGGGGAAATGATTAGATCTAGAGTGTGGCCTGCAACATGAGTAGGTGAGGAAACAAGCTGAACTAAGGAGAGATCACGGAGAAGGGAGGAAAAGGCGACGTCCCTCATTGAGGTAGGGGAATCAAAATGGACGTTGAAGTCGCCCAACAGGTGAAGCTGAGGAAACTGAAGAACTAAGTCGGAGATAGAGGCTAGGAAGGAATCCCAGGTAGCAGAGGAAGAAGAAGGAGGAAGATAGATAAGAAGAAATTGAAGGGCGGGTAGACTGTTCAGTTGCAGCAGAAGAGACTCCGGGTATGATAATGATGGAGAAGAGATCTTGGAGAGGGGTAGCGAGGAGCGATAAATTACCGCAACCCCGCCACCTGACCGGGAGATACGCGGGACGGATATGGCATTGAAACCAGAAGGGAGACAACGATGAAGAAGAGACTCTTCTCCCTCCTTGAGCCAGGTCTCAACCAAAAAAAGAACATCGATGCGTTCTCGCTCAATAAGGTCATAAATTAAAGCAGATTTGGACCGCAGGGACCGACAGTTAAGAAGGCTAAAACGGAGAGGTGCTGGTGAAGTGAATCTGGAAGGCAACGAATGGGGGGGCTGAACAAAACTCCCAAGGGGAGGAGCCAGCGCTACCGGACGGAGATAGGCGCGAGAAGGGACCTCTGAGTGGTTAAGTGTCGCAGAAAAGGAAGTCCCATTGGAGTGCACACTGTATTTGTAGCAGACGATGGCTAACCCTTCCTGAATAGATCTTCTGGTGTAAAACGCCCTCTGAATAAAATTTATATTAAAGAGTAACATACTTTGCCCATCCAGGCTACCCGGTCAGAATTCTTTCATTTTGAGTAGATCTATTCACACTAGTCTTCGAAGTTCTCCCCTCACCTGTTTACCTAAACTCATCTTAGTTTCGAGGTAGTCATTTTTTTGCTTGGCTGCCCCATATAACGCCAGAATACAGGTATCTTTTAAATCCAGTATTGCCAGTTATTAAGAGCAGTTATTCCCACATCTGTCTGCTATTTTTTATTTCACTTATGCAGAAGCAATAATTAGAGATCTAAAGACATGTGATATGAGGTTAGATCTGTCACTTCTTAGCAAAAAGAAAATTCTTCAATCTTATGCTCAGCTTCGCCTGAAAGCCTGAAGACTCCAGAGAAAGTAATTTGGGGATTCTAAAATGTAATGGCAGACACAGCATTTCAGAGAACTAATGAGATCTTGAAGATGTGTCTGTAAGAGTCTAGAAAGCCTGGTTCTCGGACTTTACCTGTACCCTATTAGACTGTAGCTATGAGGACCAAGAAGGTGGTGTTTCTGAGTCACACCAGATTTTTAGGATGTGGTTGTGAGAACCCAGAAGGTCATGTTTCTCATGCTTGTGACGGTTTTAGGATGAGTTTTTCAGAAAGCAGAAGCCAGCATATTTCAAGCTGGTGAGATCATTAGGATGTACTTGTGAGAGTCTAGAGGCAGGCTCGTAGGAGCTTAGAACAAGTCTGAGAGCCCAGCAAAAAGGCCGACCTCAAATGGTTTATCCATGACAGGCTGCTGACTCCAACCTTCCCATTTCAAGACACACTGAATTCCAACTGAGGAGTACTCTGCCAACCTCTTTCTGCACAGACTTGGGCTTCATGCTTAGGAAAACTGAGGAAAGAGAGAGGTGCTTGTGGACCGAAAGGAGGATTATAAAAGGAAGTGGTTTGCAGGGAGATGCTTGTTGATAATTAAAGCACAGTGCGAGCTGAGAAACTAATGTGGCAGCTGGCATGCAAGAGTCACCCTCTGCTTACTTTGGCTCACTCAAGCGACCTATGACTTTTTCTTACAGGATTTTCATAGGCAGCAATTAACCCATCTAAGTTATGACGGGACACCGTAAGAACACAAGAAGTCCGACCACAAAGAATCAGCTATATAACAAGAGGAAAACCAGTCAAGTAGTTGGGTAGAGCTGATGCTTTTATAAGACTAAGAGATATTTAAAGATGGGATCTTTCAGAATAACCGGGTATCTGTCGGGCAATGGCCTTAGTACCCCTGAAAGCCGGCAATTGTAGAAATTATTCAGATTGCATGGAGATAATAATGCTTGGATGTTTTTTGTTTGGCTAATGTTCATTTTGCTGGGGGGAAACCTGGTGCTTTCACTTTAGTTTCTATTAAACAAACAATACAGGCCTTTTGAAACTGTACCACCGCCCACATATTTGCCAGAGATTGAAAGCTCAGACTGTATTATCACCCAAATATGCTCCAAAGATCCATCATTAAAGCATCCTCCCATAGAAAGGGGAAATCCAACCACCAACACAATGATACATTTCTGGCCCGATCTTTATCCAGACCTGATCAGAGGTGCTGAAGAAATATGATATAAGCATCTTAAGTGAACAAAAATAATAACAATTGTAGAGACCCCCAGCATCATACTAAGGGATTTATTTGTTCTATATGTTAAAATGAGGAACTTTCCAGACATGGGAGGCCTCATTAAGAGTGATGCAGTAGTGAGGGGGGTACCACCCAATCCTAGGCGTGCGAGGGAATTGATCGAGAGATAGAAAACTCTAGGAGAGTGAGATTGCAAAAGGAGCTGGTATTTTCTGGTGTTTACGAAGGAGTTAGGGGGGAAACCACGAAACAGCTGTGCTCAGTGGGCTCCACAGGAGGGAGGAGGCGAGGGGGAGAGAGAGTCTTTCCAATAGTCTTTATGGAGTGAGCTTCCAGGAGATTCCAGAAGGGTGAGGATCCCGAGCTCTGAAAGAAAGGAGCCTGGTCTTGTTCATCTAAAGTTATTTCTGTGACTGTCTGTGTAAAGAGGAGACGGAGACTTTCTGCAGTTTCCTGGGCTTACAGGAAACGCAAACTCTTAAAGGGAGCAGTAAGAGGATCTGCTTTTCCTGTTAGTGAGTGCTCAAGGAGTTTGAGTAGATTATATGTATTTTTCCCCACTTACGTGGCGGTTAATTGCTGAGGCCTTGAACTATGACCTAAACGGATTTTTGTGCAGTGTACCATTCTGTTTGATTTTGTGGGCATTCAATAAATGTCTCTGTTTTGGAACAAAAACCTGTACTGGATCATTTTGGGAGTGGACTTGAGAAGAGTAAGTGACCCCTTAAGCCTAAGGCCTCCCAGAACCTGTTTACAGAGCCTGCAGAAGCACCTAATTGCTACAATCTGAAGGTGAACCCTTGTCCTTAACCTCCTTCGGAGTAATGCACCCATGAAAAGTTAAGAAGGGGTTAAACGCTAGAAAACGCACCTTCAAGGATCTACATAATGCAAGACAAGCAAACCCCCTATCTTATACGATTTTATGATAACCCCTACTTACAATAGTGCAATACATTATCAGCTTTATAACTATATGTATAATATCATTAAACATTTCTTGATATGCAGTGTCATTTTCCTGATGTCAAAAGAACATCTGGAATTGGGTGGAGAAAATGCAGTAAACATGCTCCCACCATGAGGTCAGCTTCATTTAACGGCAAGAAGCCAAAAATGCTTTCCCACACTTCAGTCACCACACTGCCTCATATAAATATGCTCAAAACCGCGCGCCAGCCTTGAGCACGAATAAGTATGTTAAGATCTGACGGGGTTTAGAGGTGAATAAAAGGCAGATGTGGGGCCAATGCCTAAGAGCGAATGGTTCAAAGGGCATCTGAGGGGTTTTTTCCCCGAGTTCTGCCTCTGCTCCTTGGGCCAAATTGGACTAGGAACCCTCAGCCGCCATGCAACAGTAATACTTACGGTAGGTGGAAAAGAAACATTGGGTAGTTGCACATGAAGGCTCATGTAGTCTCAATAAGGGCTAGTTTTCTGGAATTGGAAGCCCACAAGAGCACGAGGAAGCAACCAAACAAACAATACTGTATCTATTTGCATAAATAGATGTTTGTGGACATGTCTGTGGAGTGTTTATGGTGGATTCTAGTCCTATATATGTTGAATATCGTTTTGTCAGATCATGGCAAATTGTTTCTAACTAAATCCTATGATTTTCTGCTTTTACAACAGTTGCTACTAGTCAATAGCTTTGTCATCATCAGTAGGAAAACCTGAGAGTTGTATAAGGACAGTATGAAGCTCCGTCATCCATAGTTTTCCGATTTTATCTGCACTAAATTAGATTGTAGTTATGAGGACCAAGAAGACAGTGTTTCTGAGCTATGCAAGATTTTTAGGATGTGGTGGTGAGAACCCAGAAGGTCATGTTTTGTATGCTTATGACATGGTTTAGGGTGAGATTTTGACAGAGCAGGGTCAGCATTTCTCAAGCTGGTGAGGTCATTAGGATGTAACTGTGAGGCAGAAATGTAAGAACCGAACAGGAATTGACCTGATTTGTATGGAAGAGTAAGAACCCTAGAATTGCCTTATGCAAGTTAAAGCTGAAGAAGTCACAAGGAGGAATTCACTTTCTGGATTTTGTCTCTATCGAGCTGCATTTGCCTTATGTCAGAGTGGCTTGTGTTTCCAAACAGATTTAGAAGTTGTTGAACTTATGTGGCTTCGGTTAGAGGAGGCGATTGTTGGTTCATTTCCGCTAAGCCTAATACTAAGTATGTCTCCCAGTCTGGTCCCAAGGTATAATACCAGTGGAGGCATATTCCACTTTGTACATCTCCGGGCCATCCGGACGTACAGACATCTGGATGGCTGGGAGACACAGCCGATTCTGCTCCTGTGGGGGCTAGACGTCCCTGCAGGAGCTGAATCGCAACACAGAGGCTGGACATCTGGAATGTGCTCCTATTCAGGCACCCCGGATGTCCAGCCACTTACACGACTAAGTCAGGCTCCTTAATGGAGCTGTGATCTCCAGCCGTCGCTGACGTTTTTTTCCCGCAGCCATACCCCTGATCCAGTCTCCCATGGCCAGGATCTGGCTGTGGGGAACTTCCTTCGCCCCTACCTATCTTTTTCCCCACCAGCCACCAATGAAACGCCATGTCCAGGGGGACTTATTCCACCTCTGAGGTGGAATAAGTCCCCCGTCTATTCGGCCAACCCTGGATGTACAGGGCTGACCTCAAAATAGGCCCTGTACGTTTAGGGAGATGACCCACCCTTCCCCCACCCCTGTCTGAGGCTGCTCATACAACTCTGATGTTCGTACGGGGAGCCTTTTGCTGGCAGCCACATCTGGACGAATATCGGGGATGTATGTCTAGGCTGGATGTACATCCCCCGTTATTTGTGATTGGGAATGACCCCCTTAGTGTTCAGGCAGCTGGAATCTGCCCTTCCCAAAGAAATGTGATGCTCCAAACAGTGGTGAGTCTGGTATAATGAATTATCTAGAGTCCTGCAATCTACACTATGAGTGTGGTAAAGTACGGATATATATCCATTGGGCAACTAATATAGGGTGATAGGCTTAAGGCAGGGGTGTCCAACCCTGTCCTGGAGGGCCACAATCCTGGCAGGTTTTTGGGATAGCCCTAATATGCATGAGATATATATGCATTAGAGAGATCCTGCCATCCTGACTGGTTTGTGGCCTTCCAGGACTGGATTTGGAGACCCCTGCCTTACACCTCTGTCATTTAAGATTGTGAGTTGGCAAGGTACAGATGTCCTAGACATCAAAAGGGTAGATAGAATTTGTCACATTCCTCCTCGCTTTTCACCACCACCACCAAAATGTTGTCTATTAAGGCCTTAAGGCCTTTCAAGATATATACTCTGAATTTGCCCTGCCTGCCTCCTATTATTTCCAGTGGTTTGAATTACAGCATTGCATACAGGCTAGTAAATAGGATCTTTTCTCCTTGGAAGGGACGTGGAATATTATCATTGCTGTTTCAGAATCTACAACTAATTTTTCTCAGCAGTTCAGATTGACAGGTATGGGAAGCTGACATGGAAGAAGAGCTAAAATCAGTTGGCTGAGAAATGTTTGGGAATGGAAAGCAGTACGCATTTTGTTGTCTGTATCTATGACAGAATATTACTTCTTGGCTCTGTGTACAGTACGGACACCAGTAAAAGTCCAGAAATTAACAAAGTCGTGTGCTAATCACTGCCAGTCCTGTCATCTGCGTGTGGGAATCTCTCTCACATGCTTTATAACTCCCCGGCAACCTTGATTTTCTGGGTTTTTGCAATGTTCAATATTACTGAACATTCGGAATTATCTGGAAATTACCAACTATTCAGATGAGGTTCTCCAAATATGCTTGTTAGATTTTTCTCTCTCTATAGCAATCAAACTGATTTTGCTTAATTGGAAGGGACAATTCAATAGTGGATATTAATTTATGGTGGAATCCAGTTTGTAATATACATGAATATGAGACTGCTGCTTAGGATAGAAAAGGGTTAGCCCAAAAGTGTCATCAGATTTAAGGACATAAGATATGTTGTACTGGGTCAGACCAAGGGTCCATCAAGCCCATAAGAACAGAAGAAGAGCAACAAAGGCAAATAGAATGCTAGGAATCATAAGGAAAAGAATGGAGAATAAAACAAAGGATGACATCATAATGCCTCTGTATCGTTCCATGGTGCGACTGCACCTTGAATATTGTTTGCAATTCTAGTCATCGTTGCTTTAAAAGGATATAGTGTTATTAGAAAAGGTACAGAGAAGAGCCACCAGAATGGGAAAGGGGATGGAAGGATACCCCTGTGAAGAGAGACTTAAAAGGTTAGGGCTCTTCAACCTGGAAAAAGAGACGGCTGAGGGGAGATATGATAGAGGTTTATAAATTAATGAATGGAGGGGAACGGGTAAACGTAGAATGGTTGTTTACACCATCAGAAAGTAGAAAGACTAGGGGACATGCAATGAAGCTGCAATGTAATACATTTAAGACTAATGAGAGAAAATATTTTTTCACTCAACGCATAATCAAACTCTGGAATTTGTTACTGGAGGATGTACGTAGTAAAAGCTGTTAGTGTAGCTGGGTTTAAAAAAGGTTTGGACAAGTTCCTGGAGGAAAGGTCCATAAACCATTATTAAAGAGGACCTGGGAAATCCACTGCTTGCCCCAGGACAAGCATTGTGGAACCTGTGTGCCTCTTTGAGAACCTGCCAGGTCCTTGTGACCTGGATTGTCCACTGTTGTGCTAGATGGACCTTGGTCTGACCCAGTAAGGCATTTCTTATGAGTCCGATATTCAAAAGGCATTTACATGGTTTATAGCCCAGTAAACCCTGTAAATGCCTTAAATGGGGATATTCAACGGCACTTACACAGTTATCACCATTGAATATCCCCTTCTAACTCTCCTAGACGCCCCAGTGCTACCCGATGAGTATTGGGGCGTATTGGGGGCGTTCTGGGGTGGAACAGAGGCGGTGACACGTGCTAACTGGGCAGCAGTGATATTGCGTGCTGCCTGGTTATGATCTGCACCTTAAAGATAGGTGAGGAAAATGCTCGCCTATCTAAGATGCAGGAGCAATATCTCTGCTGACCGGTTAGCTACTGTGGCGTCCAGCTTTTGTGGCGATCCCTGGACATTCAATGCCAGAACTGCATATAACCCTGGGATTAAATATCTGGTGTTAAGGATCAGTGGGTAGAGCTATGCACTATAGGGGCGCATAGCCTGCCCAAATCGATATCAGGGCCTATGTTCTTATGTAACTTGTCCAAACTTCTCTTAAACCCAATTACACTAACAGCCTTTACCACCTCCTCCGCTCAGTCGCCATGCCAATGTCTGAATGCTTCTCTGGACCATTAATCCACACAGCTGGAAAACAGCGTAATCTGCTCTGTTGTTTGTTGTTTATTGTTATAGGGCCCAATATTGAATTGAGCCGGCTATGTGCGTCCCTGGCACTCAGTATTGGGGATCACTGCACATGCCCCGGAGCTGCAGAAGCTAACTGGGTACTTTTACCCGCAGGTCACTAACCGGGTAGCGGTGCAATATCGCCGCCTGTGCTCCACCCCGGAGTGCTCATGGGGGAGAAGATCAGGGATATTTAGCAGCACTAACCATGTTAAGTTTTGTTAAACGTCCTGTTCAGTGGCATTTACACGGTTTACAAGTCTGTAAACTGTGTAAATGCCTTTTGAATATCGGGCCCATAATCAATAAAGATATTTGAACTAAAAAAGGATATAAGCATGAAAGCCTGGAAGGCAGTGTTTCTCAGATCGATGAGATGGTAGAACAAGTCTGTTGGAGCCCAACAAAACCCGCCAACCTCAATTGTTTATCTGTGACAAGCTGCTCACACCAACCTCCCAGGAGCTGTATAAACCTAATAAACTGGGTATCACAGGGGATAATCCACTTCTCTAGGGAAAATGGCAGAGTTTGTTCATTAGATCTAAATAAATGAAATTCAGCTTTGCAGTGGAAAGACAGGTTATAAATATTAAATTGAATCAAATCAAACCTGGGGTTGGTAAAAGTAACCCAGATGTCTGATTTTTACTTAAAGGCAGAGTTGAAAGATTCCAAATTATTCCTTTCACCCGATAGCCAGACTGCTAATATGAGCAAAAAAAACCTTTGAAATGCCTGTATGCAAATTCTAGAAGTCTAAAAAATAAGATGGGAGAGTTAGAATATATAGTACTGAATGAAAGGTTAGATACAGTATAATTCCATCTCAGAGACCTGTTTGGAAGGAGGCCAACCAGCCTACAAACTGTATCGCAACAATAGGGTAGATCCATTGGTGGAGGGTTGGCTTTATATGTTAAAGAGAGCATTGAGTCAAACAGAATAAAGGTTTTGTAGGAAACAAAATACACTGTAGAATCTCTATGGATAGAAATTCCATGTAAAAAGGGAAAGGAAATGGTAGTGGGGTGTACTACCATCTGCCTGGCCAGGATGATCAGATGATAAAATGATATCAGAAATTTAGGAAGCTAGCAAAATTTACAACACAGTGCTATGAGAGATTTCAGTTACTTCAGTATTGACTGAGTCAATGTTACATCAGATCATGTTAGGGAGATAAAGGTTCTAAAAGAAATAAATGACTACTTCATGGAGCAACTGTTTCAGGAACTGACATGAGGGGAAACTATTTTAGACCTGTTGCTTAGTGAAATGCAAGATCTAGTGCGAGAGGTAACGACATTGAGGCTGCTTGGCAACAGTGATCATAATATGATCACATTTGATTTAATATATGGAAAGAGAATAACAAGTAAATCTACTGCACTAGCATTTAACTTTCAAAAAGGAGACTATGATAAAATAAGGAAAATGGTTAAGAAAAAACTAAAAGAAGCAACTGCAAAGGTTAAGAGTTTGTCAGACCTGGGCATTATTTAAAAATACTATCTTGGAAGCCCAGACCAGATATATCCCACGCTTTAAGGCAAAAGGAAGGCCAAATGACAGTCCGTATGGCTTAAAAGTGAAGCCAGAGAGGCCGTTAGAGCTAAGAGAATCCTTCAGAAATGGTGAAAGGAGCCACATGACAAAAACAGGAAACAACTTAAGTACTGGCAAGTTAAATGCAAGGCATTGGTAAGGCAGGCAAAGAGAGAATTTGAAAAGAAGCTTGCCATGGAAGCAAAAGTGCATAATAAAACCTTTTTCAAGAACATTCATAGCAAATATCTGTGAGAGAGTGAGTTGGACCATTAGATGATAGAAGGGTAAAAGGGGCACTAAGAGAGGACAAGGCCATAGTGGAGAGACTGAATTAATTGTTTGCATCAGTCTAAAGAAGATGTAGGAAACTTACCCATTCCAGAAATGATATTTAAAGGTAATGTATCAGAGGAAAGGAAATAAATCTCCATAAATCAGGAAGATATAACACAGTTATTTGATAAAGAACAGCAAATTGCCTAGACTAGATGGTATAAATCCCAGGGTGTGAAAGAACTGAAATATGAGATTGCAGACCTACTCTTAGTAATCTGTGAACTGTCATTAAAACCATCTGTAATACCTGAGGATTGGAGAGTGGCCAGTGTAACACCAGTTTTAAAAAGGGTTCCAGGGCTGATCCGGGAAACTACAGACCGGTGAGCTTGATGTCCATACTGGGCAAAATGGTAGAAACCATTATAAAGAACAAAATTCCTAAACATGTAGATAATCATGGTTTAATAGCAGAAAGCCATCATGGATTTAACCAAGGAAAGTCCTGTCTCGCTAATCTGTTATATTTTTTTAAAGGTGTGAATAAAGAGGTATATATACTGTAGGTGAGCCTCATGAGAGACTCCTATGAAAATTTAAAAAGTCATGGGAGAGGAGGCATTGTATTATGGTGGATCAGGAAATGGTTGAAAGATAGAAAGTAGGGCTAAATAGCCAATTGTCTCAGTGGAGAAAGATGAATAGTGGGGTACCCCAGCGATCTGTGCAGGGCCCGCTGCTTTTTAACATATTTATAAATGACCTCAAAATGAGAATAACGAGTGAGGTGATCAAATTTGCAGATGACACAAAATTATTCAAAGTTGTTAAAGCACAAAAGGATGTGAAAAATTGCAAGAGGACCGTAAAAAATTAGGAGACTTGAGTGTCCAAATGGCAGATGAAATTTAATGTGGGCAAGTGCAAAGTTATGCATTTAGGGAAGAACAACCCAAACTGCAGTTAGCGATGCAAAGTTCCATATTAGGAATCACCACCCAGAAAAAGTATTTAGGTGTCATCGTGGATAATATGTTGAAACCCTCTACCCAGTTTACAGCAGCAGCCAAGAAAACAAACAAAATGCTAGGAAGCATAAGGAAAGGAATGGAGAATAAAACCAAGGATATTATGATGCTTCTGTATCGTTCCATAGTGGGACCGCACCTTGGTGTGCAATTCTGGTCAGAAAAGGTACAGAGAAGGCGACCAAACTGGTAAATAAAGGGAATGGAAGGATACCTCTCCGAGGAAATGCTTTAAAGGTTAGAGCCCTTCAATGTTGAAAAAAGACAGCTGAGGGGAAATATGATAGAAGTCTATAAAATAATGAATGGAGTGGAACGGTAAATGTAGATCAGTTGTTTACTCCTTCAAAAAGTAGAAAGACTAGGGGACACACACTGAAGCTACAATGTAGCCCATTTGCGACTAATCGGAGAAAATACTTTTTTGCTCAAAGCATAATCGAACTCTGGAATTCATTATTGGAGGATGTAGTAAAAGCTGATAATGTAGCTTGGTTTTAAAAAGGTTTAGACTTGTTCCTGGGGGAAAAGTCCATAAACCATTACTAAAGAGGACCAGGGAAATCCACTGTTTACCCCAGGATAAGTAATGTGGAATCTTTGTACCTTTTTTGCGTGGAGGAGTAGCCTAGTAGTTAGAGCACTGGCTTGGTAACCAAGAGACCAGGGTTCAATTCCCACTAGCACGTCAAAACTCTCCATTGCCTCAGAAGAAAGGCCTGGCCATCTACTTCCAGTCACACTGCCAAGAAAACCCAGGAGTTGCTGGGTTACCAGGAGTCAGCACTGACTCAAAGGCACACATTGCATTGTGTACCTTTTTGGAAACCTGAAAAGTACTTGTGACCTGGATTGGCCGCTCTTGGAAGCAGGATACTGGGATGAATGGAGCCGTGGTCTGACCCACTATAGTATATCTTATGTTATAACTTGTAAGGGGTTTTGGTAAACTGATCATCTACCATTGTAGCAGTCTCTCAAATAAAAGTGTGCCTGTCTGGAGTTGGGATGTAGTTTATTAAATAAATGTGATATTGAGGCTGAAAAGACCTAGCCTGGCTAATGGATAAGGACAGGTTCTGAGCCTTCCGTGGACAAGGCTAGTCTGGGATGGATAATGGCAGGTACCAAGCTGCTCTTGCAGTCTATCTAGTTACCTTCCTTGCCTTGCTGATGTTTGAATATGGATCAAGTCCCAAGTAGTTGGCAGCCTTGTCCTCCCCCCCCCCCCCATACCTAAGAGCAGCTATTATGCCTGCTGCTCCATATTTCTTTCCTAAAACTCCCTCACCCAAACTGGGTGAAAATGGCAGGGATTAAGGAGCTGAGTGAGCTTCCTTCTGACTCGGCGCTTTGCCAGAGTTCTGGAATCGCTGGTTAGCGAAAATCAGCTTCCCAGTGAGGAGGAGGAACCCAGTGTCAACCCTTCTGCATTTGGTACAGAACTGAGGTGGCCTGGAAACACCATAAAGCTCATTACTGCCCTTCATTACAAGCTGAAAGGGATTCATTTTGTTGTTCTGAAGTCATCTCCCTGTGAGTTGCATTTGCTGTCTAGGTATTTGATTTCATCAAGGACGCTCTGCAGTTTGTAAACCTGAAGTTCTCCTTTGATGACACTGTTGCACAGTGATATTTGTGATGTCACAGACAGAAGCTCCAGGTCTTCTGTTCTGTCACATTCTAAGACGAACAGAGCAACTGCAAGTCGATTGTGCACTGGAACAAACCCTGCAGTCCTCTGGTAAGAAGCTCTTCGGGAGGGACACCATAGGGAGGGAGTAGCTTATTGGTAAATAACCAGGGCAGGAGAGGGAAATGAATTTTACACCCCCCCCCCCCCCAAGAAAACTACAGAAACCAAATTTTTCTTAAGATTTCTGGGATGAGGGAAGAAGGAAAGAGTGTGAGAAGGGGACAAGAGGAGCAGGGTCAGACAAGGATATTATGCACCCTGGGCTTGTGCCCAGCTCCACTGGCTTATCTTTTGTCAGTACCACCTTTGGCAAAGCGGCTCCCTCGCTCTTCTCTCATTATTTGCCCAGAATCCTCCACCATCCTTTTCTCCCTGCCCATAATTCCTCCCCCAGCATTGATTCTCCTGAACCCTCTATTCCCTGCCAGCACACTAGCAGCACACAAATCTCTTTGACCGATTTTTGCAGCATCTGTTTCTCTTTCTACATCCAACTATCACGACTATTACTTATCATTTCTATAGCGCTACAAGGCGTATAGTGCTGTACAGAGACATGTAAGACATGGAGCTTACAATCTATTCAGGACAGGCAAACGCAAAAAACAGAAACTAGAATACAACTAATGTGAAATGGCTATAATATACTGCACGTGGGGGTAAACAGGAGAATAAGGTGGTGAGGATCCAAAAGCAGCCTGGGATTGTTCCAGGCATACCTGTATGGTGTAGTCCGGAGTTGGCAGTGGAAGAGAAGGGCACCGTTAAAAATGATTTGCCTGATGAGCAGCTCCCGAGGAGGGGTGTGGGGAGAGCTAAGAGAGGCGCTGCAGAATGAAGGCACTTGTAGGTCAGCAGGAGAAATTTCAACTGGACGCAGATAGGGATAGGGAGCCAATGAAGCGATTTGAGAAGGGAGGTTATGTGAGCATAGTGACGCTGGCTGAAGATTTGCCTTGTGACTGACTTTTGAATGGACTGAAGAGGAGAGAGATGATTCTGGGGAAGACTAGTGACGGGCAGGTGACTAGGAAGTGCCCTTTCTCGCTCTACAACATTGCCCCATTCAGCATTGCTTCTCTCTCTCTCCGGCCGCCAACCTGCTCAGCAACTCTTTGCACTACTGCTCTTAGCACTTTTTCTCTCCCTCAATACCATGTTTTCACCACCCCTATCATGCTCAATATTCTCTCCTACCCAGCGTATATGTCGCTCGCTCTCTCTCTCCCCTCCTTATTGCAGCAAGCTCCTGATCCTCTGCTATTTCAGCCACTGGTGGAATGGGGAAGGCCAGCAGGCCCTGCTCCCTGCTCCCCTGTAGTTGTCAGCTGCTGATGGGAGGGGCTCCATAAGAAGCCCAGTACTAGCAGAGCCAGCCCAAGGGTCTCTGCTGCCCCAGCCGCTGATTCCAGGGGGAGGGGGGGGGGCTCGGCAGCAGTGGCAGGCCTGTGCTTCAGCACACATAGCCTGATGCTTCTGACCCACCTCTGACACAACTTTGAGGGGTCAGAAGCGGCAGGCCATGTGTACCGAAGTATATGGCCTGCCACCCGCAGAAGTCTGCTACCGTAGGCAGTTGCCTAGCCCGCCTAGTGAATGGGCCAGCCCTGAGTTCTAGCCCTGCAAGTGTTTTTGTAGTTTGCGGGCCAACACATCTGACATCCTGACTGCTGACTGTGTGATGTGCAGGACATTTATCAGGAAACACGGTCTGGCAAATTTTAAAAATATTTGCAGTTGGCGTCATGCTTTGTTTACAAGGGGTGGGTGAGACTAGAGTATTTGAGGAGTTTGCGGCCCGTAGCCCACTAATTGTGGTGCTCTGTGCGACTGCTCTAGTTTACCTAATGGGTTGGCCAGTCCTGAAGAGCACTCAAAAGGAAAAGGTGCATCTAGGACTAGAAGGCTGTTTCCACCTTACACGGCTGGAGGCTTCGCTAGAATAAAACCATTTTCTTACTATAGCAGATTACTGCAGAGTCACAGATCCCTCACATTTGGCATATTCAAATAGTTCCAGTAAGTGGGCATGTCTGGTTAATGCAGAAGAACTACAAGCCCTGGCAGCGCACTTAGGTAGCAGAAATCCAAGGGAAATGTACGCGATAGCGGGCGAGAGGTTGGTGTGCACGGATCAGGAGAAAGACCTTGGTGTGATTATCTCTGATGATCTCAAGGTGGCAAAACAGTGCGACAAGGCGGTGGCAAAAGCCAGGAGGATGTTGGGCTGCATTTAAAGAGGAATTACCAGCAGAAAGGAAGAGGTACTTATGCCACTGAACAGGTCGTTAGTGAGGCCTCACTTGGAATACTGTGTTCAGTTTTGGAGACTGTATCTTGCAAAAGATGTAAAAAGACTGGAAACTGTTCAGAGGAAGGCGACCAATTATGATTTGGAGCCTGCGTAAGAAACCCTATGAGAAGAGATTTGAAGACATAAATATGTACACCTTGGAGGAGAGGAGAGACAGGGGAGATATGATTCAGACCTTTAAATACTTAAAGAGGAATGATAAACAAACAAACCTCTTCCAAAGACGGGGAAGCTGCAAAACTAGAGGCCATAACATGAAGCTGCAAGGTGGTAAATTGAAAGGCAATGTCAGGAAATACTTTTTCACAGAAAGGGTGGTGGATGCTTGGAATGCCCTCCCGATGGAAGTGGTGGGGGCAAACACGGTGACGGAATTCAAAATGACATGGGACAGACACAGTGGATCCCTTTATAGCAACAGGATCAAAACAAAATAAACTGAACCATCTAACTTCTCAACAAATAGGGGTGTCCTACATGGAGTGGTCCACCCCTAAAACAAAGACAGGGGGAGGGGTGGCCTGCACAGAGCGACGGGTGCACCTACTCTTGCCGTATATTTGCTGGGCAGACTGGACGGACCATGCTGCCCTTTATCTGCCATCATTTACTATGTTACCAGGCAGAGAGGTACAGGGCTGGGGCGCTAGCTGAAGATTGGTGCCCTAGACAAACTTTCAGCTGTACACCCCTTTTCCCCCTATTATCTTTCAGGCCTCCTCAGATTTTGATAACTCAGAAGTTATGATCACCCCGATACCACTCCTCCTAGACTGATCTTTTAAAAACACATCATTGGGCATCCCCGACTCCTTTCGCACTGTCTGCCAGGCTCTCACCATCCCATCCCTTGACTACTGTAATCTCATCTATCATGGCCTTCCCAAGAACAGCATACACCCTATCCAAATGGCACAGAACACAATAGCTCGTCTCATCACAAATAACCATAGATGATCACACATAACGCCAATCCTCCACGATCTCCACTGGCTTCCCATTCAGTCCAGAGTTAAATTCAAAGTAATCACCCCCATACATAAAATCATTTCCAATGAGTCAGCTCCATGCCTCTCCTCGCTCCTATCCAATTCCAACAACAATAGAACACGCCGCACTATCACTAAAAACCTTCTAACTATCCCAACTACTAAGAGAAAATGCAATCAAACTACCTGTAATCGGGCATTCTCCCTTTATGCCCCCTCTTTATGGAATGCCCTACTAGGTGAACTACGGAACTGCTCCGATCATACCAAGTTCCGGAAGAAGCTAAAAACTCATCTCTTCCAGGAACATTTTTCCCTACCACCATAGCCTTCCCTCAACACCCTTTCTCTCCCACTCAACCCTCCCTCTAATACCTTACCCTATTCATTTCCCTATGACCTCTCCCTAACCTCTCCTGTAAATAAGCATGTAAATAGCTCTTGTCCATGAAGACTCCTCATGTACAAAAGTTACTTATATTAACCATATATACTCTTGTTATGTAGTTCGGTTCTATGTGATCAGTTGAAATATACTGTCATGTTATGTTCTCTGTAAACCGTCTTGAATTGAAGAAAGACGCTATATAAAAACTGTTAAATAAATAAAACTCCTACTGTTAAATATTAACCTTTGCATATATGTGACTATATCAAATGATGGCAACTTCCAAAGTGGCTACTTGCCTAGGTAAATGGGCTCTTTGAAAATTGCCTATCCTCTGCTATTTTTTTCATTAGGATCACTAATAGCCTCACCAATCCTGCAATAGCTCATACCAGAGTAACAACATGCATAAAAACATACAAAGCATTAACATAAATAAAACACGTAACAGTTAATAATAGCCAACATACTCCCCATGCCTCAAATTCCTGATCGCCTACGGTCAAAGTACAAGCTGACGGCTCTTTGAGTTTGCTTGCTGCCAGGAACTATTGTTTTGCTTTGATTGGAGCTGTTCTTTGCTGCCCCCCAGAGGTGACTGCCTAATCTGCCTAGTGGTTAAGCTGGTCCTCCCTGCTTCATGGGGGCAGGGGCAGTGGAACATCTTTTTTAGTTCGGGAGGCAAACAATCCAATCTCTGCTCCCCCATTTCCAATGTTTCCTAGTTAGTAACGCTGTGTAGGCAAAACATTGGTGTGGTGCAAGTACAGAGGATCTCGGAGAGAGAGGAAGGGATTGTAGAGCTTAATAGCTCTTAAGGATGGGCAGACTGGAAAGGCCACATGGTCTTTATCTGCATCATTTTCTGTGTTTCTATGTAAACCTATATATTCCCCCTTCTCCCCTCCCTCATTCATCCTTCATTTTTGTCTTTCCCTCCCTTCATCTCGGGGCTGGCCCGACCATCGGGCAAACTCGGCGGTCACCTAGCGCGGCAGCTTCTGGGGGGTGGCAAAGAGCAGGGAATTCAAAGCTAAACAAAAGTTATTTCATCCAGAGAGGGCATAAGGGGTTAAGGTTTGCCTAGGGTGCCAACAGCTTGAACCAATTCTGGGGCCGGCCCTGTTTCCTCTTCTTTGTACCTCTCAATAGCCGTCTGTATTGGCTTGCGAAAGAAAGTGATCACTTACACCAGCCTTAGAGCTGCTGTAAATGACCATTTATTTATTTATTTATTTATTATTTATTTATTTAACACTTATTTATATACCGCATCTTCCAGCGATCAGTTGCGGTGTACAATTAACAACAGTTAACAATGCAGAGCTTGTTTTACATGGAACAAAATAACTTTTTACATAGAACATCTTAACATGCACACAAAGGTTTAAATACTAAGCAGAATAATTCAACTAACACAGATTGTGTAACAATTTAAACAACGTACTGACTCTACCGTATAGGCAGATCATATCAGTTTCAACTATGTACAAGTAGTTTCAAATATATACAAGTAGGGTATCAGTGCATAGGGGTGGATTGTTCATTCGATTATGTTTTGTATGTTATCCCTTGAAGAAGGGAGTATATGCTTGATGTAGGGAGGTTCATGTTTAACCTTTATCGAAGTTGAGTGGAATGCCTATATTTTGTGAGTATTGGTTGATGGATTGATTGATTTACAGTGCTTGCATGCGAAAGATCTGTTGCGTACGCCACAGTTTCCAATAGAACATTGGAAATTATAAAAGTAGATAGTACAATGACAGTAAAGCAATAAAATGCAATAAAAGACCATATAACAAAGTCTTAAATTACATAAAAACCTATTAGCCTTTCAACCAGGACCCACAAAAAGGATCATATCTTTTTTCAGGGATATGTAAATTATCATATTTTATAATCAACACACATGCTGGCATCACCTACACAAGCCCAAACTTCAACCATATGCACACCCACAGTGAAAGTCTGTGCCATCAAATTAAGGCGCGTGCTTTTACGCTGGTTGGTATTTTATAAGAGGTTATGTATAATATGTGACTATTTACATGTGTAAATGAGTGAACTACCAGCATTCATGCATATACTTAGCACCTAAAAATAGACATCTCCTTATAAAATTACCTCTATGGTGTGGGAGACTTGACAGTCATGGCTGTGGGAATGGAAGAGGGCCCAAAGTTTTGCATTCTCCATGCATAGTCTAGAGCTCTTAAAAGAGCTCAGTGGAAGTTTAATGACACTTATGAAGCCTGTGCTTAGGCTCATGTTTCAGAACCAGGCAGCGCTTAATGACATGTCTCTCTATGCCTTTTACTGACAGGTATCTGGCAAAGCTGTCGTCAGTGGGCAGCATCTCTGAGGAGGAGACTTGTGAGAAGCTGAAGGGATTAATCCAGCGGCAGGTACAGATGTGTAAACGAAACCTGGAGGTGATGGACTCAGTGCGACAAGGAGCTCAACTAGCAATCGAGGAGTGTCAGTACCAGTTCCGGAACCGACGCTGGAACTGCTCCACGCTGGACACCCTGCCTGTATTTGGCAAGGTGGTGACACAAGGTCATAAAACACGTTCCATGGTTTCTGGTCCTTTTCACAATTCCATTGTATGTATTGAATGGATTAATGGAGTCTGTGAAAGGTGCCCACTGTGATAGCATGTAGTGATTTTGGTCATGCGTTGGATGAGAAATGGAATCTCTTTTCATAAAAAGCTTCACCGACAGGGCCAAGTGATTTCATTTCTACTTCACAATCATTCATATATTTTTCCTCTGTACATGTTTATTGAGAAAGACGCAAAGTAAACCTTTACTCTGGATTTCTAAATGTTCTTTCCAATTTTAGCTCAAGGTGGTTTAATACATTTTTCGGGTAAGATAAGCCCCTTCCCAAAAAAACTCCATTTCTACACAAAGCCAAATTCAGTATCATTGCAGGAGCTGCCAAATAGAGCAACGCCCCAGAGGCGGACTGAGCGGCGTGATACATCTGAACATACGTTTATGTGGCACCCAGTTCCACCACTGATCAGAGTTCCTGTGAAGTTGCTCAGGTGCCCTCCACTGCTCCTTACATCTAAAAACGCAGTATCACAGCACCTCACCCTACCAGCAGCAGCGCAGGCAGAGGACTCTTGCGCAGCTTTGCAGGAACGTTACCTCTGGTGCATTTGAGAGATGCCTCCTACTTTGCTGGCCTAACTTAAATAACTTTTGCCAGGGTGGGCAAACCTTACGGTCTGGGGGCCCATTGGGAGCCATGAGTGGATGGGGCTACTGGGGGTCTGGGGTGTGAGGAATGGGGGACTCGCTGGTACTGTCTTACCTAGAGTCACCTTGCCCTCCTCTCTGTGTGTGTCTCTCTCTGCATTTCACCTCCTCATACAAAGCACTCTCTCCCCCCCCTAGACACTGCCTCTTTCTCTCCCTTCAAGGACATTCTCACCCCTCTGCAACTCCCACCAACTGCATGGCTCTGCTACTACCCCGGATCGCATGGCTTACCTGCTCCGGTGACCCTCCTTTATCAGATGCTGGTATGCCTCTGATCTGTCTTCTAGGGCCATTGAATGGAGCAGAAGGCACACAGACGTTGTCTACAGGGGCTGGATGGAAGGTGGCTGTGAACCAGTCCTCTGACTTATGAATGTAGTACCTAGCACCTCCCACGGACCGCCCGTAACCCCTTCTCTCCATGTAGGCATAACATTTATGCATTTATCCTGCAATGGCGCATTGTACATAAGTAGCAGTTCATTATTTATTTATGTAACTCATTGTATCTTGGAGTCATATTTGGTATAACTCATACCTGTTATATGTAACATTGCACAGAGACACATGAAAGATTTTACAAGTAAGATGAACATATAGGATAGATGCTTATAAAATTCCCCTAGTATATGTGTTTTAGAGGACATTAGTGCCAGTGTTTATAAGCTATGTACAGAGGCGTTCCCAGGGCCAAAGAATAGGTGGAGCTGGGGTGGGATAATCACTTATGTGTGTATCTTATAAAATAAATGCACGAGTGTCGATGCTTTCCAGTACCTACATGCTCAAGGTTACTCTTGCCTTGAAGCAGCTGTGAATTTGCATGGCAGCTTTCCAGCGGGCTGTTTTTATAAAGACTCATAGGTACATCTTTTGCCTTTATAAAGATACATCCAACCTAGGCACATATGTGCCTTCCTCGGCTAGGAAACTCAATATAAAATTACCCTCTTAGGGTGTCATTTTCACACATAAATGGTCTTAGACTAGACGCTCTCTTATAAAATTACCCTCTTCATGGACAGGCCAAACTCCTTGAGGATTATAAGTAACTCAAGAAGGGCAGGACAAATAGACAGAAGCTTTGGGAAAGAGATTAATTGCAGCTGAGCTTAAGCTGGGAAGGGGCAATTTTTAAGAGCATCATCAGATGTGACACTTTGTATCTGGAAATGTTTCAAGAAGAAACGTTTATATCGTTATTAGAAAAGGTTCAGAGAAGAGCCACCACAATGGTAAAAGGGATGGAAGGATACTCCTATGAAGAAAGGCTAAAAAGGTTAGGGCTCTTTAACCTGGAAAAGAGACGGCTGAGGGGAGATATGATAGAGGTCTATAAATTAATGAATGGAGTGGAACGGGTAAATGTAGATTGATTTGTTTACGTCATCAGAATATAGAAAGACTAGGGGACGTGTAATGAAGCTACAGGGTAACGTATTTAAGACTAATAAGAGAATATTTTTTCACTCAACGTGTAATCAAACTCTGGAATTTTGTTACCGGAGGATGAAGTAAAAGCTATTAGTAGCACTACCTGCATGGCGTACCCATGTGGATCACGCTCCAAGCGCTCTACCATCCGTCTGCCACATCACTGCTTGCTTACAAATCCACATCTCCTACCTAACCTATGAACTATATTGTTGCCTCACTGCTAGCCAATGCACAGATTATAGACTGTAGTCTTACTAAAACCTAATAACTTATTGCTACAAAAATATGCTGCATAACCTGCTATAAATGTATGCACATGTATTGTAAATAACATATACTGTTTAACCTCCTATAATATGTTTAACCTATTGTAGATAATGTGCTGTAAATAACACATGCTGTAGTTAACAAATGCTGCTTAGCCACTGTGGATAACATATGCTACTTAGTCTTTTAACTACATT
Organism: Ichthyophis bannanicus; assembly: GCA_033557465.1. Lineage (NCBI taxonomy): Eukaryota > Metazoa > Chordata > Amphibia > Gymnophiona > Ichthyophiidae > Ichthyophis > Ichthyophis bannanicus. The sequence goes on along the minus strand of CM066042.1, from coordinate 42,670,414 downwards.
GCTACCCTAATCCATTGCTTGTATGTTTGTTTACTACCTCACTACTTGTATAATAACATCTTGCACAGCAGATAGGACCTATCATCAGTCTTTAGCCTCTGGAAGGAGGAGACACCAACCAAAGAAAACAGGCAAGTTAAAGTTACAAGATAAGGATCAAACACCTACCTCTACTTTGACACAATTCAAGCAGACTCTAAATCAGTAATTCACAAAAATGCACTCCACTCCCTACTACCTCATTGCCTATCTTACATTCCTCCACACATTCGCAACCTTCTCACAGAGCATTGGACCCAACCAGCAATTCCCCTGCCCCACCTGTACACCAGCCAAACTGCACGGGCACTAGGCTCCTCCAGCCCCAAAGAGCACAAGCATACTAAGCCTACAGCTCACAAACCGCATAATGCCGCACATACTACACCCAATAACCCCACAAATAGGGTACACACCAACCCAATCTTAACAGATAAAATCAGGTGTGCCTTAATAAACGCGAGATCAATTAGGAATAAACCAAACACTATCCTAGATCTCATCCTCCATTTAAAAAAAAAAACTGGATATAATCTGCATCACCAAGACTTGGTTGGATGGCTCTGACCAGGTAATATTAAACCAAGTAACCCCAACAGACTACTCTGCATTCAATTGCATCAGAGAACATAAGAGAGGAGGAGGGGTGCTGATAGTGGCCAAAAAGGAATATAGATTTAAAGCAATCTCTAGCACTAACACAATTGAATCCAACACAATCACCATAGCCAATAAGTACTTAAGCTTCTCCCTCACCTACAAGTCTCCTGGAGCCACAACTGAACATCTCTCCATGGTACTTGAAGCAATATGTGCAAAACATAAACCCCTCATTGTACTAGGAGACTATAACCTGACCTCTGCACCCACCAAGGAAGCTGCAACATTCTTAAAAGCCATGAAGTCACTAAAATATAGCCAGACAATCAATGCCCAAACGACCCAGCATGGTACAGTACTGGATATGGTCTTCATTCCAATGCACTTGGTGGAACAGGGCAAAAGCACAACACCAACAATCACACCAGTCCCTTGGTCAGATCATCCCGTGATAGAATTCACCCTGGCCCTAAACAACTCCACCCAACACATATAAGATGAGAGTACTGCCAGATGATATAGAGCCTTCAATAAAGACTCATTCATAGATGAAATCATCCCGCAACTCCAGCAAGAAGGCGACACCCTTGACCTAAGCATAGAGAGATGGAACTCCATAATATCTAATGCAGCATCAGCCCCTACAAGCATAAAGCCACAAGCATGAAGGAGACTCAACGCCCCATGGTACTCAAATGATGTCAGAGATGCAAAGCGCACTCTCTGAAGACTGGAGAGAAAATGGAGGCGGAACAAATCGCATAACTCCCTGACTCTATACAGAGCTAAGCTACTGGAATATAACAATCTGATTAATGAGCGCAAACAACAGCACCACACCAATTTAATCATGAAATCTGTCAACAAACTGAGAGAACTATTCTGCATTGTCCAAAAGCTCACTAGGGATACCACACAGCATTGTACCCATCATCTTGACCCACAGGCATTTGCTGACTACATGAGAGCGAAAAACCCTACCCAGACATGCTCCATCACACTACAAATGGATGACTATGAAATGAAAGAGCAACATCATACCTGGGAGGATTTCAGCATACCATCAGAAAATCAAGTAGAGGACATAATACATGGGCTCAACACAACAACCTCACTGTCAGACCCTTGCCCAGTGACTTGGATAAAAGTTACAAGAAGCCAGCTATCCCAGTACATTCATAAAATTGTTAAAGATTCACTTCAACAGGGACGCATGCCGCAGTTCCTCAAGCACGCCATGATACGACCTATACTTAAAGGCAATAACCTAAGCCCATCTGAACCAAAATCATACCGGCCCATCTCCAGTTTACCGTTCCTTGCGAAAATAGTTGAAAATACAGTGCAAAAACAACTTCAGGACCATATTGACATGAATGCTCCACTGGACATTCATCAGCATGGATTTAAACCCCGGCACGGTGTGGAAACACTACTCACATCACTCTTTGACAACCTCATAAGAGGTATAGATAATATAAAGAATGGATTCCTGCTAGTGTTCATAGACATTTCGGCAGCCTTTGACACAGTGTCCCACGCCAGACTGCTACAGTGCCTGCAACAGATAGGATTGCGCAAGAACACTCTGAAATGGTTCACATCATACCTGGAAGAGCGAACACAGCAAGTCAAATGTGCACAAAAGAAATCATTGCAGTTCCCCATAATGCAAGGGATACCTCAGGGATCTGCCCTATCATCAATGCTCTTCAATATTTACATCCAACCCATATGTAATTTCATCAGATACAAACTCCACTATCACATATATGCTGATGACATCATGGTGTATGCTCCAATCAACCTACAAGCACTTAACACCACAACAATAACTAAATGCCTTGAAGACATGAATGTCTGGCTCACAGACAATAACCTGATGGTCAACTACGATAAAATTGAGGCAATGTTCGTCACCAGGAACCCTACCTTCATTCCACCACAGAATATCAGCATTCTAAACAAACTCATAATAGTCAAAGACGAAGTTAGGTACTTGGGCATCACAATGGACAGAGCCCTGAACATGAAATCTCATATCGCCAAAACCGCTAACAAGGCCTATCAACGTTTGAGGACCATAAGAAAGATCAAACCACTACTCCACCAGGACCACTTCCACACAGTGTGCCAAGCACTCATCACACTTCTACTTGACTACGGAAATTCTTTATATCAAGGCCTCCCCCAGCAGAACTTACACCCACTCCAAATGGTACAAAACACTACAGCACGCATCATCACTGACACTCCAAGATCAGAACACATCACCCCTATCTTACAACAACTACCTGGCTCCCAATGATGGCCAGAGCAAAATTTAAAATAATCTTGATCATTTTCAAGATCATCCACCATCTTTCAGCAGATGCACTACAAGAAATCGTAACAAGGAACATCAGTAATAGATGAAGAAGGAACAATAATGCCAACATGATCAGCACACCCTCAGGATACCACAAGACTAAACAAAATTACGTCAAGAAGAGCTCCATCACTAATGGCATCCACACTATGGAACTCCCTCCCAACGAGCCTAAGGGAATTAGAGGACATCACAGACTTCCGCAAAGCCCTTAAAACCCTGCTCTTCACAGAAACCTACGAGCAGATAGACAACAGTCCCCACCCGAGAGAGATAGCAGCGTAAACTCCCCTGCAAACTCAATAACTAACCAACCCAGCTAGACTCACGACACCATCATGATAAATGTTAACCCTCAAATTGTGTTGTCTTAATGTTGTTAAATACCGTCATGTTAAATGTAACCCAATTGTGATGTGATGTAACCACTTTGATTGTAGGATAAGGTGGTATACAAGTATGTCTAAATAAATAAATAAATTAGTGTAGCTGGGTTTAAAAAAGATTTGGACAAGTTCCTAGAGGAAAGGTCCATAAACCACTATTAAAAGGGACCCAGGATATCAGTGCTTGACCTAACACAAGCATTGTGGAACCTGTGTCTTTTGGGGAAACTGCTAGGTACTTACGACCTAGATTGGCCACTGCTGGAACCAAGATACTGGGCTTGATGGACCTTGGTCTGACCCAGTATGATATATCTTATGTTCTTAAGAACTTTGGTTCTGTAAGTTGTTACTAATCACCATTTTCATGACATAGGTATATGGAGCATCTATCGGCTCCAGTGGTATCTAAGAAACAGATTTCAGTTCTGTAGGTAGTTCTTACTTATATCAAGCTAAGTTACCCAGTTCCGAGATTCTAGGCTGAGCCTGGATTGCAAGTAATTCTATACCGATGCATCTTGGGAACCGCAGCACTTATTTCAAGGACTACAAGTACCACACTGCTCTGGATGTAAATTCAAAATCAGTACTGGCCAACAAGTCTTATCTCCTGGAACTGGGTAACTTGGCAACTCTGTAAAAGTTGCCTCAGAGGTGAGTTCTCAGACTGGAGAGGGGGAGATCAGTGATAGACTCCTTCTATCCAAGCAACGACTGTTAATCACCCAGGAAGTTGGTCACAGCTTACCTCAGCAGCACAGGCATAAATAGCTCAACCAGAGCTCTGTGATCCTCAGTCTTGAAGGACTAGAGAAAGGGACGCTACTTCTGGAGAGAGATCTGCAATTGTGAGTATATACTTCTGGGAATTTTCTGAAAGGACTTCTTTGTATTAAAGCTAATTAATCTGTGAACTCAGTGTTTTGTTAAATCAGTCAGGGCCTAGTAGCAGCAGTTTAAGTTTAAATTTAAAACACAGAAGAGAACGTTCTGGTTACATTCCATACCCAGCAGAGAGCTTGTAGTTTAAATTTCATAATAAGTCAGAGTCTAGCAGCAGCAAAGAGCTGTAATTTAAATCAAATCAGAGTATAACTTAGCATAAAAGGCAAAACAGGGTCAGTACTCTTTGAGCAACAAATAAAGTCTTCCAGAGACCTTTACAAAGAGGCCTTCTACCTAGGGGGCAAGAGACCTGTTAAACCTTTTCAATACGTGTTAACACCAGGTGGCAGGTCAAAAGGCCATTTTGAAAAACTCCTTCTACCAAGTAAGGACTGTTAATCACCCAGGAAGTTGGTCACAGCTTACCTCAGAAGTACAGGACAGGGTACTGTGTAACAGCCCTCTTTTAATAAGTGTTATTTCCCTCCCTGCCTCCCCAACACCCACCCACCCCTGGGATAATCGTAGCTTTATAGGTACTTACACATCTTAAAGGAAAGGAGATGCTCTCAGGTGAAGCTCATTATCCAAATCGGTCATACACTAAGGACCTAAGATTAATTATACTTCAGGTGAACAAGGTATATTAAATGTAGTAGGTATAGTTTTTTATTAGTATAAATATCCATAGCAACCCTTAGTAAATAAAGAACTTAAAGATCTAAACACAAGCTTAAAAATAATATGCAGACAGCAGTCCAGCAGCGAGATGGGGGCTTTCCAGTCTTTTGCATTGAGTGTCACATGTATGATTTTCTCACAGTTGGTGAGAGGTCTTACGTGTGGACTAGGTGCAAGGAGCTCTTTGCTCTCAGGGAACAAGTCCGTTATCTAGAGACTAGAGTAGCAGATTTGGAAAACATAAGAAAGATAGAGAGGTACATAGACGAGACCTACAGGGATATAGTCCTGAAGTCCCACCTCCAGTCTGGCAGCATCCCTGTTGCCATGGAGGAGAGAGGTCACGTGACAGGAGAGCATCACCCTGGTGTGGCAGGAAGTGATCCTGTAACTAAGACCTCTCCTCCAGGTGATATAAAACCCTCTTGCACTGAGGAAGTTTCTCCAGGGCCATGTGCCCATGAGGGAAGGGTTAAGACAGCCCTTATAGTTGGTGATTCGATCATTAGGCATGTAGATAGCTGGGTGACTGGTGGATGTGAGGATCGCCTGGTAACATGCCTGCCTGGTGCGAAGGTAGCAGACCTCACGCGCCACCTAGATAAGGTCTTAGATAGTGCTGGGGAGGAGTCTGCTGTCTTGGTACATGTCGGTACCAATGACATAGGAAAATGAGGTAGGGAGGTTCTGGAGGCTAAATTTAGGCTTTTAGGTAGGACGTTGAAATCCAGAACTTCCAGGGTAGAGTTCTCCGAAATGCTTCCCGTTCTACGCGCAGGACCCAAAAGGCAGGCAGAGCTCCAGAGTCTCAATGTGTGGATGAGACAATGGTGCAGAAATGAGAGTTTTGGATTTGTTAGGAACTGGGGAACATTCTGGGGAAAGGAGGGACTCTTCCGAAGGGATGGGCTTCACCTTAACCGGGATGGAACCAGGCTGCTGGCATTAACCTTTAAAAAGGAGATAGAGCAGCTTTTAAACTAGATAATAAGGGAAAGCTGACAGTCGCCCAAGAGCGCATGGTTCGGAAGAATGTATCCTTGAAGGATACTACCAAAAGCAGAGAGGTTCCAAAAAAGAGTAAAGTAGCCCAAATGCCCTCGAGTATGGAGCAGACAGAGCTTAAAGATCCCAAATTACCCATGTCTACCAATAGTCAGATTAATATGAATAAAATACAGTCTCTAAAATGCTTGTATGCAAATGCTAGAAGTCTAAAAAATAAGATGGGAGAGTTAGAATATATAGCACTAAATGAGAGGTTAGATATGATTGGAATATCAGAGACATGGTGGAAGGAGGACAACCAGTGGGACACTGTGATAGCTGGGTACAAATTATATCATAATGATAGAGCTGATCAAATTGGTGGAGGTGTTGCGCTCTATGTTAGAGAGAGCATTGAGTCAGAAAGGATTAAAGTTTTGCGGGAAACAAAATTTGCTGTAGAATCTCTATGGATTTAAATTCCATGTAAAAAGGGGAAGGCGATGGCAGTGGGGGTGTACTATTGACCACCTGGCCAGAATGAACAAATGGATGATGAAATGCTCAAAGAAATCAAGAAAGCTAACAAAAGTTACAACACAGTAATAATATTGGGTGATTTCAATTACACCGGTATCGACTGGGTCAGTGTCACGGCAGGACATGCTAGGGAGATAAAGTTCCTAGATGAAAAAATGACTGCTTCTTAGAGCAGCTGGTTCATGAACCGACCAGAGGGGAAGCCATATTAGACCTAGTCCTTAGTGGAACATTAGATCTAGTGCAAAAGATAAGGGTGTTGGGGCCACTTGGCAATAGTGATCATAGCATGATCTTGTTTGATTTAATTAGTGGAAGAGGGATAGTAAGGAAATCCACAGTACCACCTTTTAACTTTCGAAAGAGAGACTATGATAAAATGAGGAAAATAGTTAAGAAAAAACTAAAAGGAGCAGTTGCAAAGGTTACTTACATCAAGCTTGGGTGTTGTTGAAAAATACTATCTTCAAAGCCCAGACCAGCTGTATTCCATGCTTTAAGAAAAGTGGAAGGAAGTCCAAAAAACTGCCGCCATGGTTTAAAGGTGAGGTCAGAGAGGCTGTTGCCAAAAAAGCATCTTTCAGGATATGGAAAAAAGAGCCAAATGACGAAACCTGGAAACAGCACAAGCACTGGCAAGTCAAATGCAAGGCATTGATAAGGCAGGCAAAGGGAGAATTTGAGAAGAAGCTTGCTGCGGAAGCAAAAACGCGAAATAAAGACTTTTTCAAGTACGTACATTTGTAGCAAAACACCTGTGAGAGAGTCAGTTGGTCCATTAGATGATAAAGGGGCACTAAGAGGTGACAAGGCGATAGCGGAGAGACTGAATGAATTCTTTGCTTCGGTCTTTACTGAGGAAGATGTAGGGATGTTACCCATGACTGAAGTGGTATTTAAAGGTGCAGAAGAATTGAAGGAAATATCGATACAGCGGGAAGATGTATTGCAACTATTAGATAAACTGACGAGTAGCAAATCACCTGGGCCGGATGGTATACATCCAAGGGTGTTGAAAGAACTGAAATATGAGCTTGCAGACCTGCTATTAGTAATCTGTGAACTTTCATTAAAATCATCTGTAATACCTGAAGATTGGAGGATCGCCAATGTAATGCCAATTTTTAAAAATGGTTCCAGGGGTGATCTAGGAAACTACAGACCGGTGAGCCTGACATCAGTACCGGGGAAAAATGGTAGAAACCACCATAAAGAACAAAATTACTCAGCATGTAGATAGTCATGGCCTAATGGGAGACAGCCAACATGGCTTTAGACAAGGAAGATCTTGTATTACTAATCTGTTATGTTTTTTTGAAGGTGTGAATAAACAGGTGGACAAAGGTGAGTCGGTTGATATAGTGTATCTGGACTTTCAGAAAGCCTTTGACAAGGTCCCTCATCAGAGAGTTTTGGCAAACTAAAGAGTCATGGGATAGGAGGCAGTGTACTATTGTGGATCAGGAACTCGTTACAAGATAGAAAGCAGAGGGTTGGGTTAAATGGCCAATTTTCCCAATGGAGAAAGGTGAATAGTGGTGTACCCCAGGGATCTGTGCTTGGTCCACTGCTTTTTGACATATTCATAAATGACCTGGAAAGGGGAATAACGAGCAAGTTTATCAAATTTGCAGATGACACAAAACTATTTAAAGTTGTTAAAACCCAAGAGGATTGTGGAAAATTGCAAGAGGATCTTGATAAATTGGAAGACTGGGCATCAAAATGGCAGATGAAATTTAATGTGGACAAGTGCAAAGTTATGCACCTAGGGAAGAACAACCCAAACTATGGTTACACGATGCAAGGTTCCACATTAGGAACCACCACCCAGGAAATAGATTTAGGCATCATTGTGGATAACATGTTAAAACCATCGGCCCAGTGTGCAGCAGCAGCCAAGAGAGGAAATAGAATGCTAGGTATCAAAAGGAAAGGAATGGAAAATAAAACAAAAGATATTATAATGCCTCTATATCGTTCCATGGTGAGACCGCACTTTGAATATTGCGTGCAATTCTGGTCGCCGTATCTTAAAAAGGATATAGCGTTAGTAGAAATGGTTCAGAGAAGAGCCACCAAAACAGTAAAGGGGATGGAAGGATACTCCTATGAAGAAAGGCTAAAAAGGTTAGGGCTCTTTAACCTGGAAAAGAGACGGCTGAGGGGAGATATGATCGAAGTCTATAAATTAATGAATGGAGTGGAACGGGTAAACGTAGATTGCTTGTTTACATTATCAGAATATAGAAAGAGTAGGGGGACATGCAATGAAGCTACAGGGTAAACTATTTAAGACTAATAAAAGAAAATATTTTTTCACTCAACATGTAATCAAACTCTGAAATTTGTTACCGGAGGATGTAGTAAAGGCTGTTATTGTAGCTGGGTTTAGAAAGGTTTGGACAAGTTCCTGGAGGAAAGGTCCATAAACCATTATTAAGAAGGGACCCAGGATATCAATGCTTGACCCAGTACAAGCATTGTGGAACCTGTGTCTTTTGGGGAAACTGCTAGGTACATATGACCTAGATTGGCCACTGTTGGAAACAGGATACTGGGCTTGATGGACCTTGGTCTGACCCAGTATGGCATGTCTTATGTTCTTAAGTGTATGTGTTCAGGAAGGCCATTCCAAGAATTTGATGCAACCAAGCGGGAGGTGCAGAGATGAGATTTGGTGATGTGGAGGAGGGTTGAGATATCATAACTTTGCTCATCAGATAGGCTGCTGTTATCTAACCACTTCAAACTCAAATTACAATTTTCCCAAAGAATGTAAAAAAAAAATTAATGTATTGTAATGCTTAACACCTTAATTTATACCCTCTCCAGCCCCATCCCTCTAACTAACATCATTTTCTCATTAAAATCCTTCTGTTCCAGTGATCACACATCTTACCTCCCACAGTCTGGAAATAATTGTCAGCTTACAGGCTTAGGTAAAATTCAGCTAACAGCCTGTAAAGCAAATTCTGCACAATTATTATGATGTTTTGACATCACTGTATCAGACATGCAAGAACAGACCGGTAGAAGAGCAAAATGAATGCTTAGCACAGGTCACAGGGGCACAAGAAAGAAGAGAGTTCCGTACCCAAAAAAGCTTATAGAGGGTCATTTTGTAGGAGGGCAGCTAGGCAAGGAAAGCCCATAGGTGCATATATTGTGCTTCTTTTATGAAAGGACATCAAATCACAAAGCCCCCATTACTTCATAATAGAAATATTTTGTATATATAGTGGACCTGAAATAAAGGAGTCAAACAGCTTCCAGCACAGGAGCCTAGAGAACTCCCTCAAGGAAATCAAGCCAGGCTTGCCCACGTTGTCATCATCGGCCCATGGAAAGCTCACAAAGCCAACAGCGGTATATATATAACAGCAGCTTCAATGCAGTGTCCATACAACATCTGGTATCCCTCCGACATAATGATGGATCTCCAAAATGAAGTTATGAAGTGCTTTGTCCTGTTGTTGATCCCTGATGCACATAAGTCGAAACACAATATTGTGTCAGAGGTATATATAGATAGATAGATAGATAGGAGTGGCCTAGTGGTTGGGGCAAGGTACTTCAGGCCAGAAGGTCGGGGGTTCAAATCCCACTAGAGGACAGCAACCTTGGGCCGGAAGGACTGGGGTTTCTAGTCCCACAGGTGCTCCTTGTGGTCTTGGGCAAGCCACTTAACCCTCCATAGCCCATGTTCCCTGTAAAATAGTTATCTCCAAGTTATAATGATCTGTTCAATGTAAACCGCACTGATGCAGAATAGCACGGTATATAAGAGAATGTAAATAAATAAATAAATATCATTTTATTTAAGAAATTATTGGATGGTTTCTGAAAAGGTGTTTTGACATATGAATTATGGACTTCTGCATGTACTGTTGTATTTAATACCGCTGTTGGCTTTGTGAGCTTTCCATGGGCCGATGATGACAACGTGGGTAAACCTGGCTTGATTTCCTTGAGGGAGTTCTCTAGGCTCCTGTGCTGGAAGCTGTTTGGCTCCTTTATTTCAGGTCCACTATACATACAAAATATTTCTATTATGAAGTAATGGGGACTTTGTGATTTGATGTCCCTGTTGATGGTAAGTATTCCTACTTCTAAGATGATGATATTATTGGATTCTTTTATGAAAGCAGCATATGTGCCTTTGTGAAATGACCTTCCTGAACACTCCTGTACAGAGTTACAGCTGTTCCAAGGCAGAAGTGCGTGCATGCCCTTGTACCGTATGAATCAGTACTCAAACACATCTTTAGTTAACTGCGCACATAAGTGATGACCCTTCCCTTTCTTCTCCCCTGCAAATGCCTGTACATATAGGGGTCAGTTTGCAAATGGAGCTGTAGGGTTACTGGCTGTCAGTGAGCATGTAACTCCACTAACCATGGATTTTGAAATCCTACCTAACTTCCCTGACATGATTCGCAGAGAGAAGAGGCAGAGGGAGGGCAGAGTTAGGGTAGCAATCCAAAAAACTGTCCCTATATAATGGGTAATTTTATAACAAGGCACCTATGCATCTTTCTAAAATACTAGTGCAAATCCTGCAGGAATCCTGGTTACACCGAGGTCACGAGCATTCGGCTTGCATGAGAACAGGTTCTAAATGTCCGCATGTTGGGCATACACATGCATGTATAGATTCATGGATTTCGTAATCCACGCACATATTTTGCAGCGCCACCCATGTTCCACTCACAGCATGCTGCCTGATAATGCCTGTGGCTGCATTCACGCCACCGCACACGTTTAAGTAAGTTTAGAAGAACCATTTCACATGTGTGCCTGGCCATGGGCATGCTAAAAGGACTAGAAAATTACCCCCGCAGTGCCAGTTTCAGCCGACTAGCAGATTGGAACTAATGACTAGCAGTGGCAGCAGCCAATGCATCTATTCAACGCCGCTGATTATTCTTAAAGCACTGCTGAATATGCATATTAATTTAATTTAAATGCTTGTTGCTGCTGCTGAATATTACCCCCATGTTGTGCAAAAGAGGGTGCTAGGTTTTCCTGAGCATCTACAGTTATATCCATTACCTGGGTACAATATTATATGTGCCAACTTGTGTATCTACAATCCTGTTTTCCACCCTCCCTTTGCTTATACAATGGCTCCTGTAATGCAAGAGTTAACAGGCTTTCCTAAGTCATCTCATTTTTTTGAACGGTGCAAGCCTGGATTTGTGCCAGTCCGTAATCCATACACACCATTCCATTTTGGCTCAGTGAGGAAGCGGTGGGGGGCCGTGATATGATGATATGCCACAGGCCCTTAGACGCAGACTGTACAAGTGCTCGGATAGCTTGTTGACCAGCTAGGTCTCTCATCACAGTAGTAATGTGATATGATGAATATGCAGCAGGCAAAGAAGCTCTGCGCTCCGTGACTACTCTGCTGGTTTAAAGGTGTTTGAGAAGCAGCTGACTCTAAGTGGCACTCGGGGATTGATCAGTGCCTCTAGAATGAATTTGCTGAATAAGAAGCCTCTTAGAGAAAGCCGAGCCCCTGCCTCTCACCCAGCATTGCATGACCTACTTAATATATTGCTCCCTAATAATCAGCCCTGGACGTTATAACGCCCTAAGTGTCAAATAGGGCTGTGCAGATTTTAGCACATATTCAGTTCATTAGTGTCCTTTTAATTTAGGGCACGCTAAATCAATTTCAGCCTGTGAGTCAATGCACATTAAGTCAATTATTGCACATTAAAAAGTCCTAATACGTGTTAACATTTTTTTTATTAAAACAATTATTTGAAATGAACTGAAAACAAGTCCAAAAATTGGGAAAGATGCCCAGATGAACCGAGAAGAAACCAAAAATGTTTGCCTTATGTGCTTGCGTAGAGCTACGTTTTCACCCTGTGTAGGTAAAGGTTTCTCTTATAACCTTCCAGTTTCAATGGAGGTCTGTAGCCAGTTTGCATTTCAAGGTGGATTTGGAATTTACATTTAATTGCTTAGCCTTTTTCCAAATCCAGCACAATTCTGTGGCCAGTGATGGAATGGCCCGTGGGTGCTTGCAAGTAGCTAGAGATTTCCCACCGCATACCGAGCAATTTGGTACCTAATGCTTATAGGAACATAGGGGAAGATAAGAGACAAAGAACAGGGTCTATCTGATCTGCCCATCCTCCTTGCCCACTACAGTGCCATGGGCCTTCCTAGATCTCTAGCTTTCGCCTCCCTCTTCCTATCCTCCCTCCCCCACACATGTCCTTTCCACTTGCTTTTTAGCTCCTTGAATTCTGTTGTCACTTTTTTACCCACTGCCTACCCATGGGGCTAGCGCTAGGGGATGGCAAACAGGGCAATTGTCCTGTGCCTCCATGCCACAGGGGTCCCAAGCCTACCTCGGAAGCCCCCTCTCCAGTTTCTGTCCTGGCCCCCCACAGGTCTACCACCAGCCCTGCCTACCCTTATTAGTCCATATCTGATAGGGGTGAAGTAAGGAATGCAGGTGATGTCAGTAATATGCATTTGGTCTGTCTGCACTGGGATGTAAATGGTTGTACACACTGCCTGACCCCTGTATACCTGCAGCTGTGGGCAGGGCTGGCTTTAGAAGGTGGAAACCGGGCAATTGCCCTGGGCCCCCATGCCACAAGAAGGCCCCAAGTCTGCCTCAAACTGAAGGAGACCTAGCCTGCAGGCTGGCTTCATGGCCCCCTCACCAGTTTCTGCTCTGGGACCCCCTGGCGCTGGTTTGTTAATGACCACACACACTACTTTCTTCTCTTTGCAGGGACCCGGGAGGCAGCTTTTGTTTACGCCATTTCCTCAGCTGGCGTTGCTTTTGCAGTGACTCGGGCCTGTAGCAGCGGAGAATTGGAAAAGTGTGGCTGTGACCGGACTGTGCATGGTGTCAGCCCTCAAGGTAAGCAATCGGCCACACAGGGCCGGAGCGTGTACTCTGAGCAGAAAACACCAAAGCACTGAATCCAAAAGTCTTTAGCAGGGCCAACTTAAGCCTAGATTGACACAGTAACCTGCAGCTCTACAGTCCCTGCTGCAGCCTAAAGAAAGGCTTGGGGGGGGAGGGGGGATCATAATCCAAGCCAGCTGTGGAAAACAATTGTGATGAATCCACCACCCCACTCCACACCACACCCAAGTTGAGTGCGCCTCTTTAATCTGGGTCTGAGGGGAAGGAGCAGTAGGACATGTATGGAGTTCCCGCTGCTTTTCCTTTCCCTGAGGCTGATTGGTTCTGCTGAAGAGAATGAACCAATCAACAGCAAGAGGGTGGAGAAGCAGCAGCTCCATCCTGCTTCCTCCTGCCCCGGTTGGTTGAGTCCAACTGAGAGGGAAAGGCAAGAGCGAGGGGTAGGAGAGGGGGTGAGAATGAGGGGAGGAACAGGAGGGTTGAAGGAATAAATACAAGTGGGGGCTTTACAGTAAAGGAGAAAGGCAAGTGGGTGAGATGGGCAAGAAGAACAAGGGAGAGTCTGCTAAAGTGAGGGTAGGTGACGAGACGTAGCTGATACAGTAAGAGAATGAGAAGTCCCTCATTAGACCCGGCTCCATCCTGAAAGCCCTTCCCAGTCCACCTCGTCTCTGGTGAAAGTGCCAAAGGTCATTAAAAGCACCATTATAGCTGATGCCTTAGTTCAGTAGTTCTCAAATGTGGCCACCAGCACCACGGTAGCCATGGCCCAACACTGACCAGAGACACTGGTTCCCTGGCAAAATAAGCAGCAGCAAAAAAACAGCTGATGTGGATTTTCAAATGGACGCACGTGCTTTACAGTTACTGATTTTCTAAAAGAGAGTCATGTGTTTGCTTCCCTATGAAAACTAAGCACAATGTAGATTGGCTGGATAGATTGCAGGCAAAGCACCCAAAATGATCTGATTCAGACCACAATGCCTTCGTATTCTCAGGCTAGCAAACCTCCAGAGCCTTGCTGCAACAGCTAACAAATGAATTGTATCTTGCAGGAGATACCTCTTATGATATAAGATTGTTATCGCTGATAAGTATAGCAAAGAGCAAGCTTTCCTGACAGCTCTGTCGGCATTGCATAACGTAACACTCTTACCATGAAAGGCACCTGCTGCAAGATGGAACCGATTTCCTGCAAAACATCTATGAATTAAACATTTGTACATGACTGTGCTGTTCTTGCTCTGTGGTGAGGCGCTGTGTATGTGAGCAGGGATTCTCAATGCAATCCTTGGAACACACCTAGCCAATCAGGGTTTCAGGATAGCCACAATGAATATGCATGAGAGAGATCTGCAGTTAATGGAGGCAGTTCATGCAAATCTCTCTCATAAATATTCATTGTGGTTATCCTAAAAACCTGACTAGCTAGGTGTATCCCAAGGACTGGGTTCAGGCTTGCACTGCTGTTCCATGTTGGGGCAGATGTCTGTGGTTGAGACGTGATGGCGAACTGACGTTGTTGCTATGGAAAAAATATATTACATGATGTATGTCACATAGAACAGTGGCAGGCAGTTTGGAATATAGTTTGATAACAAGTTCCGGGGTTGGTGGGGGAGGACCAACCTATTCCCTTCCAATGAGGGTGCCTATCCATTTTCTTCTGATGTGACAAAGACCCCAAGGGACAGTTCCCCCTCTGATTCCTTGGACCGAGGGATGAGCAAATTCTGTAGTGACTATGATTAAGACATCAGCATGGCTGAATAAAACAGAGCCCATGTGGTTCCTCCATTGCGACCCCCTTCACCGTCTGGGCCCCGCTTCCTTCCCAGAACAGAGGCTGATGTAGGTGGAAGGAGGTATGGAAGGAGAGTGAAACGAGTAGGAGGAAGAGCTATGCTCTGAACACTCTCTCCTTCATGGTTTTGGGTTGACTTGAAATACCTTCTGACCATTGGAAGCAGCAAAGGGACTCAAGTCCTACTGTAACCTGGCATTGGAAGGAAATCCACTCTGCACAGCAGAGAAAATAAGCCAATATTGTTGCCTTCTGGATAACTTTAATATGGTTGACATGCAAGTCTGTGAAGAATAATCAGTACTGCCTGTGAAGGTGTGGACTCGGGGGGAGGGGGGTTGTCTAGCTTTGACCATTGCCTAAGGAAAAGGTATCAGCCAAGGTTTTCACCCACTTTCTTTCAGGTAGTAGGCAATGAAATGCCACTATACAGAAATGTTACTCAGACAACCTGGTCATGTATTGTGGCCAGTACTGAATAGCGATACTGAACCATGCTCTAGGCAGGGCCAGCCCAACCATTTGGCAAGACTAGGCAGTTGCCTACAGTGGCAACTTCAAGGGCAACAAAGAACAGCAGAAGTCAAAGCAAACAATAGATCCTGACAGCCAGACAAACTCAAAGAGCCACGAGCCCATACTTTATCCATAGGGAGAGCGGGTAGTTATCCAGATAAAACGTTATTTACTCAGTAAATACCTTGTGAAAATTGTGAAACAAATTTAATAGTTTAAAGTATGCTATCCAGGATAATTCTGGAAAGGGTGGTGGTGGAGCAGTTATGCTGTTGAAACTCTCGGGTCCTGAGAGTGAATAGATGAAGGGGAGGCAAGGCTGAAGGATTGTCTCGTGCATCTAATCCCCTTGTAGCAGACGCCCCGCACCACCTCTTTTTGTATCCAGGTACATTCTGTGAATGCTACAGCTTCCTGGCACAAAATTTAGCTAGCCAGTATGAGATAAATTTTAATGATTAGTCAAACCTTTTGGGAGTCATTCCGATCCTCATTTAGCAGATCTAGATGTCCAATCCGGACATCCAGACCCGCTAAATGCCCGGATCGTACTGGCGGGAACAGAGCTTGCCGCACGTACAGTCGACTTGTATGGAGAGCTCTGTTCATGGGCTGGAGGGGGTGGGCCGGGGGAGGAGTGAGGGCGGCGACTAACCTCGGACGTACAGGGCCGATTCAGAGGTCGGCCCTGTACGTCCGGGGTCGGCCATCTAAATGGGGGACTTATTCCACCGTGGAGGTGTAATAAGTCCCCCTGGACGTTGGGGACTGCCGGTGCCGGGGCACATAAAGAAGGTGAGAGGGTGCAGGGGGTTCCCCGCAACATGATCCTGGCTATGGAAGGCTGCAGGGAAAGCACTTTGTGGAGGTCGGCCTGGGATCGTGGCTCCTGCATGGTGTCGTGACGCCATGGCACTGTGACGCCATGCAGGAGCCAGGCTGGGCTAGCCAGGTTGTTGGCTGGACGTTTGGAGTGCCTGAATTGGAGCACGTCTTGGTCATCCATCCACTATGCTGTGATTCTGCTCCCATGGAGATGTCTAGCTCCTGCAGGAGCAGAATCAGGTTCATCCTCAGGCTGTCCGGATGTCCGGACAGTCTGGGGATGCGCATCTCAGAATTGGCCTCTGAATACTGACTTCAGTGTGTGTAATTTTAAAAATCAATCATTACCTTCCCTCACCTGTTTTACCCGCAGAAGCATACCCCTTTCCCATAGCATTAACAAGGCATGTTGACATAAATAGCTCATTAAAGTGCCCAAGTTGTTGCCAACCCCGAAGATAAATACTTACTCATGGGTTTTGCCTTATCACCTCAAGAAACATTACTCGCAGATATTTACCTGCTTTTGCTATGGATTTTTGGTCAGAAATAACACACATGGGTTGTTCCCTTCTCCACCCCATGAACACTTCCAGAATCTCTTGCTACAAGTATGCACATACTATTACCAGCAGATTGGCTAGGCAATAGTCATAGTCTCCATTGCTGTGGGTAAAAAGATTAAAAATTACCTTCCGCCTTTACAGGTAGTTAGTTTATGGTTTATAATTTATTAAAACTTGATATACTGCCTCTCGTTAGCACATCGAAGCGGGTCACAAATATAAAATCAATAAAATATAAGAAAGGAGCTCAGCATCCAGGCCTTTTCACAGCATGGCTACTTTTAGCTGCACTGGAAAGGAGCAGGTCTGGGATGAGGACATGGCAGGGGGAGGACAGAGCCTACTGACAGCATGCAGGGGGTTTATTTTGAAATCACAGCACGTGATTTCAGCCACAGACTTTTGCCTTGCTGCAAAGCAGGTGTAACCTTTAATCTGCAGCCACTAAAGTCCTGACAATGTGGCAGGCTTCTGCCGTGTCAATGGAAAAGTCCACAAGGAGTTTTCTTTGCAGGTGTTCTTGCAGGTCCACAGGGACAATGTCCACACTGAGTTGCAAAACTGGCCCATTGTAGAGAGGAGGAGGAGGAGGGAAGGAGGTGATGGAAGGGAGTGAGAGGGGCAAGAACAAGGGGGCTGAGAACAGCAGATGCAAGAGGGAGATTAGGATGAGAGCAGCGGGAAAAGGCAAGGGGATGAAAGAGACAAGAAAAAGGGAGGGTGAAGAGGGAAAGTGAAAGACATGCCTGATGCAGTAAGGAAATGAGGTCTCTCATCTTCCTTGTACCTGCACACACCTACGTTCCTGGTCACCAGACCTCTAACCTTCACCTGTATACAGCATTTGACAGGTCTCCTCTCGGCAAATTTTACAGAGTGTGGCCGATTGCAAATTTCAGTTCCTCCAGAACCACCGGCACCAGGATCTAAGAGGCTGTGCAAGCTTTTATTGGCACAACATGGGATTTACCCCAAAGGTTCCACTCAGGACCAGCGCAAGGGTTTCTGCTGCCCCAGGCAAAAGTCCCAGTCGTACCACCACCCCTCTTCCAAGCCACGCTGCCACCGCCTGCTGCTGTCGATTCTGTCGGCAGCAGGGGACAGCTCAACTTGGCGTGGCAGCGGCCCACAGCAGGCCATGTGCTTCGGCGCACCATAGAGCAGATACTGAACAGGTAGCAGCAGTCCAAGCCTCTCTCAAGAAGAGACAGAAGGAAATAAACAGTAAAATAAACTTCAGAGGTGTAGAAGGAGGAAATTTCCCAGGTTCTGCTGCTGGTCCGTATTGTCCCTGGTCAGCTCTTGCCTGGTGGCAGATTGCAACATAGTTTGCTGTTGCAGCTGTCGTCTCTCCTCTTTCCTCCAGGATTACACAGAGTTTTTCCTGCTCATTCCTTTGTGGGAAGTCTTTCATTTTCTCAGTTAGTTTTGGGAAATGTGTTCCTCTGATGTCTTTTCATTTTTCACGGTGCAGGAGGAACGGGTCCGGGATTATCCTTTTTGCTGCCCTATGCGAGTAATTACTGCGTTCTTTACCCTTGCAAATTCCAGTGCAGCCCTTCACAAGCCTTCCTTTTGTTCCAGCAATAAATTAATGAGAGAATATGTGTCTAAATACCATTTACATGTACAGGAAGGATAAGGAAAGGCTACCATATTTCTACATGACTACCCGCCAGTGTCAACTGCCAGGTACATTGGGAAGTGCTACAAACACTGCTCATTTAGAACCCATAACAAACCTGCCATACCATAACAGCACTATCGTACATCACCAACCCTACCTAGCAAAAGGCAGCACTGCAAATATTAAACCAATGCATCTTATAGAACACCAATACCTCTCCTACAGGGAAAACACTAGCGGGACTGCTACATAGAAACTATACCTTAACAGAATACCACACCTCGGTCACAGACAGACCGTCACCAACTACTGAACAAAGGACTATAATTTTTTTATTTATTTTATTTAAAAATTTGTATATTCCATCTTTGTGAAATAAGTCATTCAAAATGGTTTATGTATCAAATAAAATAAAGTTTGAAACATAAAAGATTAAAAGATGTAGAAATATGAAGACAGTAATTGAACTGGGAACCCCGAGAAGCCAGTGTACCACAACACCAGAAAATTAAACTAGAAATTCATTTCCTCTTGTACTGAACAAAACATAAAACTTCAGTGATGCAAATTTGGCAGAGCTAACGTATTCCAGTTAAGAAATTAAAAATAAAATACTTTTTTCTGACTTTGGGCATTTTATTTTTCAAACAACAATCTGCTTCTATTGTTTGTCTTCTGCTACCGTGACTCTTTCCAGTGTCTGCTGTTCATTTGTCCTTCTCTCTCCTTCTGTCCTTTTCCATCCCCTCCCTACAGCTCTCCCAATATATTGATCTTTCACTTTTTGCTGTTTCACCATTGTTTTTCTTTATTCCCTCTCTATTCTCTTAAATTTCACCTTCCCTCTCACCATCTAGGCCTCAATCCCCTACCTATTTTTCACCTACCTATCAACTTCCATCTCCACCTCCTACCTCTAGCCCAGCCCATCTCCCCAACTCCCATCTCACTCCTTCCCTGGCCTTTTATCTTTGACCCACTCCCCATTATCACATTTCTACCCTTTGAACTCACCAGTCTCCTCTCACTCATCACCTTGCCAGCCCTCTTTAGCCTCTCCCCAGGGCCGGTGCAAGGGAATTAAATGCCCTCGGTGAACTGTCAGCCTTGTATCCCCTTCAGTTTAATTTTAGACCCCTTACACTCCCCCGCCCTCCACCAAAGATGATAATGATAATTAAACCCAATCATGGTCATTTCAACACTGTCCCTCCCAGAACAACCCTATAAAAACACATATTTGGACATGATACTTTTAAGTATTAAACGCTATTTTGTAAGCATGTACACAATGAGGGAGATTTCCAGAGTCCACTTACAAGAGTAAATGGACTCCTTCTTCCTGTACGCACTCATGCGTCTCCGTCTGTGGGGCTTGTAGGACCTATTGTTTTCCTTTGACTGTAGCTCCTCTTTGAAGCTGCTGCCTTTGTGGCCACCTAGTCTGCTTAGTGGTTGAGCCAGCACTGCCTCTCCCACACAATTCCACCATGCCCATTATCTCCTCTCTCTCCCACCACCACCCAAGTTCAGCAACTCTAATCTCATCACCCTTCCCCTTCACCCCCATGGTCCAGCATCTCCCCTCTCTCTTCCACTCTCTACCCCTTTTCTTCCTCTCTTCCCCATAGCCCAGCAGCTTTCTATACCCTCCCGCTTCTTCATCCCTTCTCTCCCCCCCCCCCCCCCCGTGGTCCAACATCTCTTCTCTTCCCTATTTAAGCCCAGCATCTACTCTCTCTTCCTCTGTTCTCCCCTAATGCAGTATCTCTCGTCTCTCTTTGTCCCTCCATTCCCCATCACATAACTCAATATCTCAGCCCCGCCTTCTCTTTCTGGCTCCTCCACCCTCTTTCAGCAGAAAAACGATCACACGGCACCATCTTCGAATTTCCTTCTTCTTCTCTGGGTCAACAGCAGTAGCCAGTGCTGCCTATAGCATTCACTTCAGGTGTGCATGGAAGTGAGCGCTAGAAATATCACCAGTTGTCTGCTGCTGACTCGGAGAAGGAAAGATTAAGCCAGGGATGGTGCTGCTGGAGCTGCATGGATAAGCTAAGTCAGACTTCGTCTAACTGCTTCTGTACCCAAATCGACACTGGAAGCCCTCGCCACCCCCTTGGAGCCACTGTTCTGGCCCTGAATAGGAAATTTCTCCAGAGTTGCATTACAGGCAGAGTCTGGCTTCTGTGGGTTTCCAGTTCGGTTTTTGCCTGCATATCTCTAATTCTAGTCTGTGGTCACCTAGTCTGCATTTAATGAGGGTCTGTGTGTGTTTTACATGTGTGTCTGAGGTTATATATTCTGCTAGTGTGTAGTTTGTGTGCAAGTACAGGATAATTCATAGAACTGCTACAATCATGTCCCGCAGAATAGCATGTAACCCTCCATAATGTTCTTAAGTACCCTCATGCTAATTGTAACACACCAAACCAAATTGTGCTGTCTAAATGTTGTTAAATGACCTCATGTTAAATGTACCCTCCAATGTGACGTAACCACTTTGATTGTAGGATAAGGTGGTATACAAATCTGTCTAAATAAAATAAAAATAAAATAAATAAATAAATAACAATAAGCCAGAAGAGATCCACAACTGTCACCTGGCAGGACCAACCCTCTTTGGTAGAAAAGATCACACCCACTAGATATATTGTGTTCTACAGTAAGTGGAAATGTTTGGTGTGTACGTATAACACTGGGACAACTTTGCATTTTTTAATATTTTTGCCCGATGTGATAGATTATTGTATCCAAAAATTTACTGTGTCAGAGGCTTCCAAATCGCAGAGATGCCTTCTTCAGGTGTGACCAGACGTGACAGAGCCTCACATTCAAACAGTCTAATGCCTCATGTATGATGAAACCTTTGGGTAATTCCCATCTTAGTCCAATAACTGTATCCCAGGCTGTAAAAAAAAAAAAACCAGCTTGCTCCAGGCCTATACAACTGCTAGAACTCTACACCTGTGGGTCTGGAGGAGCTTGAATCAGCAGTCAAGCAAGGCAGGCCCAAGAACCAGGCCAACTAGACAGTTTCCTAGGGTGGAAGGTTCTTAGGGGGGTGGCAAAGAGCAAGGCAACCAAAGCTAAAAGATTCTGAGAGCCAGGGGGGAGGGGATATAAGACTTAAGGTCTTATACCCCCTCCCCCCTGGCTCTCAGAATCCTTGAACCAACTCTTGGGCCTGTCCTGCAGTTGGCATATTTAATAATAGGTCATAGTGACCTGTTGAAAG
Source organism: Ichthyophis bannanicus (assembly GCA_033557465.1). Classification (NCBI taxonomy): domain Eukaryota; kingdom Metazoa; phylum Chordata; class Amphibia; order Gymnophiona; family Ichthyophiidae; genus Ichthyophis; species Ichthyophis bannanicus. The sequence goes on along the minus strand of CM066042.1, from coordinate 42,648,445 downwards.
CTATATTCAGGTAAAGGCTGGAGGTCCGGTGCCCAGGAAACTAGGTGTGTACAGATCCCAGAGGTTCCAGATATTCAGGACAAACTGCTGGAATCCTAGAGTATTCCTCTGTGGCTACCTCATGTCCTGGTGACGTCATTAGCAGTTTTTCCTCTGTTTTCTGCACACAGGGGTTAATTCTCTTCTGCTGGTTGATGTGATCTAGGTTTCCAGTGGTCCGGGTGTTCGGATAACATCGCCTATGGTGTGGCTTTCTCTCAATCTTTTGTTGACGTCAGGGAGAGGAGCAAAGGAGCCTCATCTAGCCGGGCACTCATGAACCTTCACAACAACGAAGCTGGCCGCAAGGTAACAGATAATGAGATGCATGATGCCCAGGAGAGAGAGAGAGGGTGGAACCAGAGTGGGACAAGAAAGGGCTTTTGATAAGTTCTTTGCACACTGTTCCACACAGAAGGCTGGTGAACAAGCTAAACAGTGGGAGGGAGGATATAAAATTATCAACTGGGTGAACAGGACTCAGAGTGGTGCTCAATGAGTCCAGCATGGTGAAGGGAAAGTGGCTTAAGAAGCACATTGGGGAGGGGATGGATATTTGTCTGCAGATGATATGAAACTGCCAGGAAGGGGGAGATGTGACGATGATTGAAGATTTTGCTGGTCTTAGAAACTAGACTTAAAATAAGCAAACTCATGCATTGGAGGGTGTAGGAATCCACAGATCCAATGCCTTTGCTAGATTTTCATTTCCAGAATCATTGAACAGGAAACAGAGCTGGAAGTCATCATCTCTGGCTTGGACATAGCCAGAGGATCATTTTAAAAGCAATTTGGGCGCATAGAGCAATGTTATGCCTGAGAAGAGGCACTGTCTTAATGGTGTGTACCCGAACTGAGCAGAGGTATTCCTCGGGCTGCGATTGGGGAGGGGTTGGCATTTCTGCTCACGCTTATGAAAATGTGCACATGGTACAAAGCAGGTGTAAAGGTCAACACCAATTCCCTGGGGTAATTTTTAAAACCTAAGCATGTATGTAGTCTTGTTTTGAAAAATTGCCAGCAGCCACACACAGGTTTATGCATACTCCTTTATGTGTGCTCTCTGTTGCTGTATAAAATGACCCCATTAGCTTGACAAAGAAGTTAAGAAATCCAGTAGAATATTGGGTAACATAGTATATGATGCAGATAAAGACCAGCATGGTCCATCTAACGTGCCCAGCAAGGTGGCAAGAGTAGGTGCACCATCCGCTCTGTGCAGGTCACCCCCCTCCCCATGCCTTTGTTTAGAGGTGTACCCACCGCTCTGTGCAGGTCACCCCCCTCCCCATGCCTTTGTTTAGAGGTGTACCCACCGCTCCGTGCAGGTCACCTCTAGCTGTTGAGACATCAGAGACAATTAAGTTTATTTTGATTTTATCCTGTTTCTATAAAGGGATTCACTGTGTCTATCCCATGCCATTTTGAATTCTGTCACTGTATTTGCCCCCACCACGTCCATGCATTCCAAGCATCCACCACCCTTTCAGTGGAAAAGTATATCCTGACGTTGCCTTTCAGTGTACCCCCTTGCAACTTCATGTTATGTCCTCTAGTATTACAGCTTCCCCGTCTTTGAAAAAAGGTTTGTTTGTTCGTTCATTAATACTTCTTAAGTATTTAAAGGTCTGTATCATATCTTCCCTGTCCTGCCTCTTCTCTAGAGTGTACATATTTAGGTCTTAGAGTCTCTTTTCATATGTCTTCTTGCGCAGGCTCCACATCATTTTGGTCGCCTTCCTCTGAACCGTTTCCTGTCTTTTTATGTCCTTTGTGAGATATGGTCTCCAAAACTGAACAAAACTGTTCAGTTGCATTAGTACCTCCTCCTTTCTGCTGGTAATTCCTCTCTGTATGCAACCCAGCATCCTTACGGCTTTGGCCATCACCTTGTCACACTGTTTCGCCACTTTGAGATCCTCAGAAACAGTCACTCCGAGGTCCTTCACCTGGTCCGTGCACACCATCCTTTTGCCCCCTATCACATACAATTTCCTTGGATTTCTGCTTCCTAAGTGCAGGACACTGCACTTCTTCACATTAAATCTTAACTGCCAAGCATTAGACCATTCTTCCAGCTTTTGAAGATCTTTCCTCATATCATCCACTCCCTTAGGGGATTCCACAGTGTTGCAAATTTTCATGTCATGTGCAAAAGACAGACTTTTCCATTCAGTCCTTCAGCAATATCACTCACAAATACATTGAACAGTACCAGCCTCAGGACCGAACCCTGGGGCGTGCCACTAATCACCCTCCTTTCATCCGAGTGAGTTCTGTTTATCATCACCTTCTGTCGTCTGTCAGTCGACCAATTTCTGATCCAGTTCACCATGTTGGGACCCATCCCCAGTCTGGTTAGTTTATTGCTAAACCTTCTATGAGGAACAGTATTAAAGGCTTTGTTGAAATCGAAGGGTGTTTTAAGAGGGAGCACTAGTAAATCATATTACCTCTGTACAGGTCTCTCTAATGAGACTTTCTCTAGAATACTGGAAACCATGCCAACAATAAGTCATTAACACGGTAGAGGCAATTCCAAGAAGGACATTAAAATTGTGTATGGCCGGCACTATAAGCCATAGAGAGAGACTGAAGGGAATAAAGATATACTCTCTAGAAGAAAGAGAAAGGAGAGAGATCATATAAAGATGTAAATATATCTATCAAGCTTCAATAAAGTACCAGGAGTAAATATTTTCCGTTGAATGAAAAGCTCCAGGTCAGGGGGTCATCATGCAAAGAGAGGACCGGCCCTGGCATTCAACAACTGTTTTTCAGACATAGCCCCACTTTTCAGTCCTGCTTTTCATCCCCTAGTGTCTTATCCAAATGAAGCTCCACAATGAATATCTGCTTCACCCATGGGCCACCTTGTATGAAGATGAAGAGAGAGAAGATCAAGGGAACATGTAGGCACCTAGAACAGATTTTTAGCGGAAGTAGTAGGAGTCAAAACAGTGGCAGAATTTAAGCATCCATGGGACAGATATGAACGGACCTTCACAACAGAGGACAGGCTCTGATTCCACATACAGTACATAGGCATTTGTCTACCCTGCCAAATTCTGCAAGCACCATCCAGTCCTGTTGCCGATGCCAGCCCAGAGCTCAAAGCAGATCTCTGGGAATCCAGGATGCATGACGTTTGCAATAGAAAGACTGTAAGAGGATAATTTTCTAAAGTGCCCAGTTGTAGGCACTAACAAAGCACGTAAATGATGGTATTTTAATTATTTATGTATGTTAAGTGGCCACATAGGTGCATAAATGACCTCCTTATAGAACGTTGACCAGGGTCAAAGTATGCATGTTAATCGCATGGTGCATATGTTCTCCAAAAATCTGCTAACACTATTTTAGATACACGTAAACTTCAAGTCCTTAGACGCACTGCAAAACATGATCTGCCAAAACCGAGGTTTGCATTTTGCAGGTCGTGTTCTGCTTTGGATTAGATCTTTCTGGTTGGAAGGGAGCAGTGGGTAAAATCTCAGAGGCTTAATGCAATCTCAGAGGCTTATGAAATGTACTGTGGGATTCCTAGGGGCTCTTTCTGTTGTTTAAAGTCGTCTTGTATTCCCTTGCAAGATCATACGGTCCTTCAGAGTTTCATGTTATCTCTGCGCAGATGACATATGAGTGATAGAACCTTTGGCTTTCAGAAGACAGAGCTGCCTCACAACGTATAGTGGAATCAGCCATGTGTCGAATAAAGAGTCAGAAAATACATGCCTCGGTGCCCCCTTGTAGGGAGACTCACACCAAGGATGGCTTTGGCAGAAAGTGATACCAGCGCTCGATGCTTGCGGCCCACATCCAGGCTTACCAGCTGTACATGGGCATGTACCTGAGGGACCTGACAAAGAAGCTTACCAGATTCTCAGCACGGCTGGCAGGTGAATCTATTCTTTTTAACATCTTTGTTAGTGATATAGCGGAAGGGCTATCGGGTAAGGTTTGCCTCTTTGCGGATGATACCAAAATCTGCAATAGAGTAGACACCCAGGAAGGTGTAGATAACATGAGGAGGGATCTAGCTAAGCTTGAAGAATGGTCTAGAATTTGGCAGCTGGGATTTAATGTTAAAAAATGTAAGGTCATGCATTTGGGCTGCAGCAATCCAAGGAAGCAATATAGTATAGGGGGTGAAGTACTTTTGTCCACTAAAGAAGAGTGGGACCTAGGCGTGGTTGTGTCTGTTGATCTTAAAGTAGCTAAACAGGTAGAAAAAGCAACGGCAAAAGCTAGAAGGATGCTTGGGTGCATACGGAGAGGAATGGCTAGCAGAAAAAAGGAGGTGATAATGCTTCTCTATAAGTCTTTGGTGCGACCTCATTTGGAGTATAGTGTGCAATTCTGGAGACCGCACCTTAAAGGATGTGAACAGCATGGAGTCGGTGCAGGGGGTGGCTACTAAAATGATTAGTGGTCTTCATTATAAAGCATATGAGGACAGACTTAAGGATCTTAATATGTACACCTTAGAGGAAAGGCGGGATAGAGGTGATATGATTGAGATGTTTAAATACCTTCGTGGCATAAATGTTCAGGGAGAGAGCCTCTTTCAATTGAAAGCAAGTTCTGCTACGAGGGGACATGGGATGAGAGTGAAGGGAGATAGATTCAGGAGTGATATGCGGAAATATTTCTTTACGGAAAGAGTAGTGGATCCATGGAATAGTCTCCCAGTGGAGGTGGTAGAGATGAGGACAGTAACTGAATTCAAAAAAGCATGGGACAAACACAGAGGATCTCTAAAGGTAAAAAGGGTACTGTTGTAGTTGTTGATATGGAAGGACAGACTAGATAGGCCATGTGGTCTTTTTCTGTCATCATATTTCTATGTTTCCAGACCCTTGTCTCCTCGGTCAAGGAATGCTCCAAATTGCAGACTCAAGCAGCCTTTGACGGCTTTGAGTCCATGGCTCGTGTAACTGTGGTGGGCGTCAGTGCCCGCTGCCTGGCTTGGCTACAGTCCTCGGACTTGGAGCAATGAATGCAGGACAAACTGGCTGATGTCCCCTGCTGAGGAGAGAACCTCTTCAGCAAACCCATGACTGACAAGGCGGCTGAGTTGGAGTCAGAGTTCATAACCAGGACTAGGCTATCCTGGAAGACAGCTGATCTTTCCCGTTGGAAGGCTTCGGAGAAAAAGCCCTTCCACGCAAAGGCGAAAAAGGCTTATGGAAAATACCCCCAATTTCCGGCATTTCAGGCTCTCCAACATGGTCAGCAGGCCAGGGGCATGGCCCCCATAAGCAAAAAGCCCCCAAACCCCAAACAGCACCCCAGCTGCAGTCTGGGGGGGGAGCTTTTGGCTCCTTGGACATAGCCCATCTTCCCCCAGAGGGCCAGGGCCCAAGGCACCCGGGAGAACATCTGGTTTACTTCGCTCACCTCTGGCCGGGCATCACCACTGATGCCTGGGTGCTGCAGGTGGTGCGGGAAGGTTACCTTCTGCATTTCGACCAGATGCCTCCTCCCTTTTTTTCCAGGTGAAATTCCCATGTCCTTCCTGCACAGAGAGCTCCTGCAGAAGGAACTCGAGTCCCTACTCAAGGATCGGGCGGTGGAGCAAGTACCTCAGTCCCTCTGGGGCACGGAGTTCTACTCCCAGTACTTCCTCATCCCAAAAAAGACAGTCTGCTTTCAGCCTATCCTGTATCTGGGGGACCTAAACCGCTTTCTGGTCAAGGAGAAGTTCAAGATGCTATCCCTTGGAACATTGCTGCCCTACCTCCTGTGGGGAGATTGGCTATGCTCCTTGGATCTCAAAGATGCTTATATCCATATCCTAATCCATCCCCGGCACCATCAATACCTCTTCTTTGTCATTGGAGACTGCAACCACCAATACAGGGTGCTCCCCTTTGGCCTCTCCTCAGCTTCCAGGATGTTCACCAAGTGCCTGGTGATAGTCACCACTCACCTCCGCTTGCTGAGAGTCTTCATCTTCTCCTATCTGGACAACTGGCTTCTCACAGCCAGCTCACCAGAGGAGGTATGTCACATGGCCCTTCGCACCATAAGACTGCTGCAACATCTGGGGTTTGTGATCAACTTCCCAAAGTCTCATCTGCTCCCGACCTAATGCTTGGAGTTCATAGGAGCTCCTCTGGATTCGACCCAGGCCAGAGCCTTCCTCCCTCTAGACCGGGTGCAGCATCTGGTAGCCCTAGCAAGAGAGGTACAGGGTCTCTCATCAGCGTCCGCTTGTCTCCTGCTGCGTCTATTGGGGCACATGGCCTCAACAGTTTATGTAACCCCACAGGCCCGTCTCTGGATATGACTGGCCTAGTGGACCCTCAGCTCTCAATGGACTCAGGCCATGGGCTGACTGGAGGATCGAGTCTGAATCACACAGCCTCTAGCGGCCTTTCTCTCACCTGATGGCAGAGTCGACAGAAACTCATGGCCGGCCTACCCTTCCAGGCCCCACTGCACAATGCGTTCTGATCACAGACACCTCAAAGTTTAGCTGGCAAGTCCACTGCAATGGTCTACAGTCTCAGGGCACCTGGACACGGGAGGAAAGTGCCCTCCAGATCAACCTCCTGGAACTCGGAGCTGTGACAAGTGTTCTTCAGGTCTTCCAGTCCCACTTGGCGGGTCAGGTTGTCCTCGTTCAGACGGACAAAAAAGTAGTGATGTTTTACATCAAGCGGGGGGAACAGGCTCGTACCTCCTCTGTTGGGAGGCAGTTCGCCTGTGGACCTTCGCCACGGAGAAGGGCATGATTCTCTGGGCAGTACCTGCGGGCCAGGACAATCTACTCGCAGATACTTCAGCCTCATGAGTGGTGCCTCAAACAAGTGATGACCAACTCCATCTTTTGACATTGGGGAACCCAAATATTGGATCTCTTCAACAGCCCTGAGAATGCACAGCTGCCGTGCTTCTGCTTCTGCAGGCTGGCCCCAGAATGAATGGTGGCGGACGCTTTCTCCTGTCTTGGGCCGGGGGCCTACTGTATGCATACCCGCCTACTCCTCTGGTTCCCAAGATCTTGCTCAAGGTTCAGTCAGACCGGGCCTCCATAATTCTCATTGCCCCTCGGTGGCCCTGGCAGCCGTGGTTCCCTCTGCTTCTGCAGCTGTTCCGAGAGGCCCCAATACCTTGAGCCAGGACCTGGACTTGCTCTCGCAAGAGGACGGAGCCCTTCTCCATCCCAACCTCCAGTCCCTCGCCCTGATAACATGAATGCTGAATGGCTAGCCATAGCGTGCCTTCACCTCTCCTGGGAAGTGGAGGACATCCTACTGGCATCCTGCAAGGACTCAGCACGACACACATATACCTTCAAATGACGTGGATTGTCTGGTGTGCAGACAGAAATGTCAACCCTTTCTCTTGTTCGGTGCAGGACATCCTGCAACATCTTCTGCACCTATCCCGGGCTGGTCTATAATCCAACTCAGTCAAGGTGCACCTCAGTGCTCTAGCGGCACATCACCACCTTGTTGACGGCCAGCCCATCTCTGTGCACTCCCTTGTGGGCCACTTCATGAAGGGACTTCTCCTCTCGCGGCCCCCCCCCCCCATCCGCCCACCACTGGTGATATGGGATCTGAATGTTGTTCTTGGGAAGCTGATGACTTTCCCCTTTGAGCCTCTGGCTGCATGCCATATCATGTTCTTTTCATAGAAAGTAGTGTTCTGGTGGCACTCACTTCAGCCAGGAGTTAGTGAGTTGCAGGCGTTAGTGGCTCACACCCCCTACACCGGGTTCCACAAAAAAGGGGTCATTCTCCAGACTCGCCCGAAATTCCTGCCAAAGATGGTGTCCAGTTTTCACATGAACCAGGAAGTGGTCCTTCCCACCACCTTCCCCAGGCCTAACACATCCTGAGCGGAGGCCTTGCTACAGACCCTGGATTGCAAGAGGGCACTGTCCTTATACCTTCAGAGGACACCCCCCCATTGCCACTCGTCGCAACTGTTCATCTCTTATGACATTAACAGGCTTGGGGTTGCGGTCTCTAAACATACCCTGTCTACCTGGGTGCATCTCTTTCACTTACGAGGAATGTGGACTCTCCGTGGAGCTTTATGTTATCGCGCATAATGCGCATGCCATGGCAGCCTCAGTGGCTCACCTGCACTCGGTCCCTCTGCTGGACATCTGCCAGGCTGTCACCTGATCTTCAGCCCATACCTTCGAAGCGTATTACTACTTGGAGGAGAGCTCATGATGCAATAGACCCACTAAACGAAGTTCAGAATGACCCCCTAAATGCATAACTTTACACTTGTCCACACTTAATTTCATCTGCCATTTGGTTGCCCAGCCTCCCAATATTTCAAAGTCCTCTTGCAATTTTTCGCAATCCTCTTGTATTTAACAACTTTGAATAATTTTGTGTTCTCTGTAAATTTGGTCACCTCACTCATTATTCCCATTTCCGGGTCATTTGGAAATATGTTAAAAAGCAATGGGCCCAGCACAGATCCCTGGGGTACTCCACTATTCACCTTTCTCCATTGAGAAAATTGGCCATTTAGCCCTACTCTGTTTTCTGTCTATTAACCAGTTCCTGATCCACAATAGTACACTGCCTCCTATCCCATGACTTTTTAATTTCGCCAAGAGTTTCTCGTGAGGGACCTTGTCAAAGGCATTCTGAAAATCCAGATACACTATATCTACTAGCTCACGTTTGTCTACCTGTTTATTCACACTTTCAAAAAAATATAACAGATTGGTAAGACAATTTCTGCGCAATTCTAGAAAAGATGCAGTCTTCAGTGAAAGCCTCCCACTATGAAGTAGCAGAATCTATACTACACAAACTTCAAGAATTTGATATGTGTGCAAAGTATGAGATTCACTCTGCTTATGATATCTACAACATGACTGTGAGAAGGGCAGCTATAGGCATAACAACTAGAAGAATGGTCTGGCTAAAGGTGTCAGACCTCCAAGAAGACTGCCATGATAGCTTGGCTGATGCATCCTGCACAGGTGAAAGTCTTTATGGTGAAAAATGTCAATGAGACAATTTCTGAAATACAAGATAATCGCTACACCATGCAGTTGTTAGTGGTGAGCAACACCAATCAGCAGACAGCGGAAAGAAAATTCCATTACAGATCCTATCAAAGACCATACTGTAATTACTACAGATATCTTTCCCATTAGTACTTGGATGGAAGGTCAAATTCACAAACACCTCAACAGTTCTATAGCCAAAGACAAAGACCAAGGGAAAAGAAGATCTAAGCAACAAACAGTCAGGCTCGGTCAAGGTCTAGAGCCCATCCTTTTGACTATCATTAAGGTAGAAGATACGTTCGTCATCTAACATTTTTTAAAGAGACCAGGAAAAGCATCACCAATGACTCATGGGTTCTCAACATCAGAACAAAATATTGATTACATCGTTCCTCAGTTCCACATTTGATTTCAATTTCAAAGCTTGCTGAATGCCAATGCAATACAGGAAGTTCCAGTGCCCAAAAAGAATCTGATTTTACTTGAAATATTTCCTGATCTCCAAGAAAACAGGAGGCATGAGGCCTATCCTAGATCTCAGAGCTCTCAACATATTCATTGTCAAGGAGATGTTTTGCATGAACTCATTGGCCTCCATCCTTCCGCTCTTCAGAATTCTCATTTATCACAAGCACAGAAAATATCTACATTTGCAGATCCTAGAACAGCATTATCGGTACAAAGTCCACCCATTTGGTCTATATTCTGCACCCTCAGTATTCACCAAATATGTCACAGCTGCAGCAGGGCATCTTCATCGTTTGGGCCATTTTTTCTTCCCATATCTGGACAACTAGCTCTTCATCTCTCCCCCTTTTCAAATCCATGCTAAATGCTCACCTCTTTGAGGCTGCTTTTGGATCTTAAACCCTTATTTTCATTGTGTCTCCTTACCTTTCCCTGTTGTACCCATATTCTTATCTATTGTCTTGTCCGTCTTGATTGGATTGTAAGCTCTGATGAGCAGGGACTGTCTTTTATGTGTGTCTGTACAGTGCCACGTATGCCTTGAAGCACTATCTAAATGATTAGTAGTAATAGTAGGCCAGAATGCAGTTGTCACTTGAAGTTACCAAGTGCACACTAGACAGCTTGAACAAAAAGAAATCGGTCACGACACGACTAAGGAATTGGAATTCAAAGGGGCTCTTCTTCATACACTGTCAACAAGGGCATTCCTTCGTGTGCATACAGTCTTAATAACACATTCAGTAGACTCTTTCTCAGCCCAGTGAAACTCGTCAGCGAGACAGGTTTTGGTGCTCTTAGGCCACATGGCAGCAATGGTGTATGTAATTCCATAGGCCAGACTGAACATAAAGAACATTTGGTGGCAACTAATACAGCAACAGAATCAACATGTAGACTCTCTTTCACAAAAGGTGAAACTTTCTGTATACTTCAGAAAGGAACTGAGACAGACCATCTCTTGAGGAGCAAAGATCTACATCCTCCACAGCCTTGACATACATCAACAGATGTATCCAAAGCAGGATGAGGAGCACATCTCTGCCATCTAGAAACACAAGGATTGTGATCACAGGAAGAGTCGGGCCCAGGGCCAATGCAAGGGTTGAGATGCCTTAAGCAAACTTTCAACCTTGTTCTCCCTTTCAATTCACTTTTAGACCCTTAGCACACACATTCTAGAATTTGACAAATAAACGCAATCATAATCATCTCAGCGCCATCCCTTCCAAAACAATCCTATAAAAACACATATTTGGGCATTACAAAACAAAATTGAATATTTAAAAGTGTAAATATGCACATAATAAGGGAGATTTTCAAAAGCCACTTACAGTGGGAAATGGACTGTTTGCAAATTGCCTATTCTTCATGCAAATAAAAGTAGGCACTGATGAGTATGAGCTTGTGTGGCTATTGGGAGCCATTGTTTTGATTTAACTGTAACTGCTCTTTGTTGCAGCCTCCATAGCTGCCGCACTAGGTGACTGCCTAGTTTGCCTAGTGGTTGGGCCAGCCCTGATCACAGCTCCGCATCAGCTAGAACTAAGAGCTGTACGTTACGCATTTCTTGCTTTCAAGCAGTGGATCTCCCATACAGTCATCCTAGTGCAAACCAAGAACCAAGTCACCATATATTACATCAACAAGCAAGGCGGTAGAGGTTCTTACTGCTTCTGTGAAGCTCACTGAATATGGCAGCTGGCACTGCAAATGGGCAACGTACTTACTGGGAGAAAACAATCAAATAGCTGAAAGACTCAGCCGGCAGTTGGATCCACAGGAATGGTCCTTGAAAGACTCCACGGCTAAAATGATTTTTGAATGGTGGGTTATCCCTCCGTAGATCTCGTCGCATTGGATCAGAATGTGAAATGTGCCCAGTTCCCGCCACCCGAGCATCCATTTGCTTGCACTGGATGTGTTTGCAGTCTTGCGGAACCAGGGTCTCTTATATACAGCCCTCTTTTTCCAATCATTTTCAGGACAATACAGAAAATTTGTCAGTACTCGACCACCCTTATTGTCATAGAATCCTATTGGCTGAGACTGATTTGGTTCCCTTACCTACAAGAATTAGCAAGGGAACTATTCGCAGGTTCTGGATTGATAACTGTCGCCTGGGGGCCAACTCAGCGCCTAGGGCACGGAGGGTTGGTCTGCCTGGGGATTCTAATTCAGGTAGTATGGCATGGCATTTGCTCCTGCAATGCCTTATGGGAATAGTGATCCCTTTTACCCTCTGAGAAAAGAAGAAATTGTAGTCGAGTGGTTTCAGGCAAATGACAAGGATTTATTTCCCTTTCCAAGAAGATTAAGTGCATGTGGAAAACTTAGGACAATTGCCATATAATTGGTGTGAGGAATACATTCAGGAACTAAGGTAACCAGCCTCTTTAGCTTCAGGCTTTAAAACGTGCAGTGCTCAATACAAACAAAAGCAAACAGCTTCTCATAACAAAAGAAAATGTTCCCTTTTCTTCTGCTGCTTTCTCAGCCTTCTTAATATATTGTTCAGCAGAGAGATTCAATATGGCCAGCAAGAGACAAAGTGCAATCCATCTGATTATCTGCTACGTCATTGATATCAGAATCTATCTGCATCTCTTCTAAGTCATCGTCAGCTGGGTGTGTCTGCAAGTTGCTATACGGCGTTTTAAAACAAACTTCTTCTCTGCCTTCACGTGGCTTCCCTTTGTAGCACTTTAACGAGCAGGGCTGTAAAGTACCATATATACTGGAGTTGCTGCTTGGGGAGCCTAATACTTCCTGGCAACTACAAGGAAATATTTTGAAACTAGGTTCAAATCTGGACAATTTTTGAAGCCTACCTTTTGGCTTTAAAGAGGAAGGAATTCTCTGTTCTGTTGGGTCAGAAAGGGTTCCAAACACCGGTTGTGTTTTCTTGCCTTTTAGCTTATCAGCTTCTGCCTCAGACAAATAAATATTCTCATGCCAGTATGTCTCTCTCCCTGGAGCCTCTGAGTTTTCCCAAGCCAGCCTCTCAGGAGGTTTCTCCTTCCTCCTGCCTTTACTGGACGGCACCGGCCCTGTGCTGCTCACACCTGGCTTTTGGGCTTTGGCTTTCTGGGTCCTTACTCCTCCTTGACTCCTTTTGGTCAGCGTGCTCCCTTGCTTGATCCCCTGCCGGATCCCTTGCCTTTGTTTTTGCTCTTGTCCTGGCGTCTCTCCCTCGGAGCTTCCTTGGAACTCCTGCTCCTTCTCTTCCTCCTTCCTCCTCATTCCCCTCCTCAAATCTAATGACCACTTTTTATATTCCTGCTTCTCAGGGCTTAGCTCTGCCCCTCCCCCAACCAGGTGTTTCTCATTAACTCCTGAGCTTGGGGATACGTTACAGCATGGGCGTGCCTGTTCAGCTCGTGACTCTTTTTGTTTACCTCTTCCTTGAAAACATTGAGCCATGTGCTCTGACTGCCTGTCAGTTTCTGAAACGAAATCCTCTTCTCTCCCTATCTCCATAGGCTCAGAAGGGTCTTCTACATGACATGAGTGGAGTAAATTCTCAAATTGGTGTTTTTCCAGAGATTGATCCATTTGAATGTCAGCAACCTTAGGCCGGAAGGACTGGGGTTTCTAGTCCCACAGGTGCTCCTTGTGGTCTTGGGCAAGCCACTTAACCCTCCATTGCCCATGTTCCCTTTAAATAATTATCTCCAAGTTTATAATGCCCTGTTCAGTTTGTTCAATGTAAACCGCCTTGATATCATGAAAGGCGGTATATAAGAAATGTTAAATAAAATAAATAAATGTCTGATTCTAACTCTTCTTTGATACTTATTCCATTTATCTGACTTGAAAATAAGCACAAATTCAGTGTGAGTCCATCTCTGTGCAATAGCAGCTTACCACACAAAGGTGATGAACTGCCTCTGTCCAAACATTCCTTGGTATCAAGATTTATGAACAATCTCTGGAATACCAGACCTCCCAAACACCATAAACCAGTGGGATGGGATTTTAATCTAGTATTGGCTCACCTAATATAGGCCCTGTCAAGCTATTGTCTTCCACATTGCTGAAGTACCTTTCCTGGAAGACCTTCTTTCTTATCACATTTAGCACAGCCCAAAGCATAACTGAACTCCAAGCTTTGGTTTACTACAAACCCTGTTCACAAATATGTAAGGACAAGGTCCTCTAGAGAACTCACCCAAGCTCTTGCTGAAAGTGATTTTGGTGTTCCACATTATCGATCTGTGATCTTGCCAGTTTTTCATCCTCCTCAACATACCTGCGCTCAAGATCACGTCCTCCCTACTTTAGATTTATTTAGACAAAATGACTCATCACCAGCGAGAATCCCAGTTCTTCCTATCCTTTGACCAGGCAAACCAGTGTCTCATTCTTTTTATGCTGCATTGTAGCTGTATTGCAAAAGGGGAATTTTTTGTGTTCTTGGGTAAAATTCTTTTTCTGCTGCTAGAGTTGTTTTTTTTCCTCTAGCCTTCAAGTTCAAAGAGGTAAGCAAGCTCTTTAAAGTCACAGACCTCATCACATGTTTGTTTCCTACCCCCCTCCCCTTCCCATCCCAGCTCCCACTTACCCCATGTAAGAATTTTTACTATATAGGGCAACTGCCCCGTTAGCTTTTTGACAAAAGATAACAGGTTTTCATTGCATGGTAGGGAAAATCTAGGAAGCAAATAGTTCTATATTTGGATATCTACTAAAAGTAAACAATTTGCCATTTTTCAAGGAGCTTTGGTTAGGTAATTTTACAAAGGGAACACATTAGTCTATATACTTTGATTGAAGGAGAAGGCAGTATAGAAAACCTGTTAAATAAAATAAATAAATACCTGAGACACACAATATCAAAATTTACTAGTATAAAGTAATAACTGTTTAGCAAGGAAGCAGAGCTACACACAGGGACATAGAACAGTGTTTTAGAACACACATAAAAAAGGTTAGCTGCTTTTTCTCTTAAAGGACAGCTAAGGAAAAGTTAGGGACTTTGTTAGGTCTCTCTCATTTACTTCAACAGGTACCAAGGCTCCATCAACTGAACGATGGCTGGGAAAAATTTATTGCCAAAGCTGTTGCCCCCATGACAGTGTCTGCCTCTGTCCAGACAGAGAGCCCACTGCCAATCGAGGGTCTGGTTCCATGTGCAAAATGTCTGCAAGCTGAAGCCCTCAGGAAACAAGCAGAGGTGGTCAGAGAAGAGGCAAGGCTAAGAAGCATCCAAGGCAGGAAGAAGTACATTGATGAGATGCTTCGTAAAGTATATAAGCTCTTTACCAGAGGTAAAGATACTATGCTGTAGAATGAAGAGAGTTAGATACAAGTCACCAGAGCCTGCAGAATTGACAGTCCAACTCTTCCAGCCCTCGAACTGAAGAACCGGTATGCAGCCACTCTCCCCAGCAGTGACAGGGGTAGCTCTCTCCAGTGGTCATATACACTGCATATGCTGTCTATCTTATCCCCAGTATTCCATTTATATACCTTCTCTGGATCCGCATACAAAAAATGCCCAGGTATTTAAGGTACTCTCTGGTCTACATTAAGGGAAAGTGACTGCACCCCATACAGGCACACATGGCTTCCGACTTCCCCTAGTTCAGGCATGTCCAACAGGTAGATCGCGGAGGGGTCAGAGGTAGATCACCAGCCCCACTTGGCTCATCTCTCCAGCAGCTCGCCCCATCACTAGGAGAGAGCTCGTGCCGGCAGGCCGTCTGCAGAGGGCTTGCCACCGCTGCTGATCCTTTGCCTGTCTTTTTTTCCTGTCTGCGGGAATCTTGTCTGCGGGTGTATTGGGGGTGCTTGTTGTTTTCGTGCCAATAGTTTGTGGGTACTCCAGGGGGCCGCCGCCCGCACCCCGCAACGAGACGCCACAGGCCCGGCGTCATACCTGGTCTCCTGCCTCTCAGAATCACCCATTCCTGCCCCCGCCCCAACAACCCTTAGAAGTGTGTTATATACCGGGCGATATCCATTTGCCCGGGCTTTACCTGAATACACTTACCGTATTAGTTGTGTCATGTGCTGGTCGTTGGTCGCTTTATAGTTCGCTTTCATTAAACGTTTTCAGGCAGACACAACAAAGTGTCAAGAATTTGGTGATTTTGGCGGGCTTTTCCAATTTTGTTTATTTAGCTGTATTTATTTATTTAGCTGTATTTATATCCCGCTTTTCACCGGGTCAAAGCGGTCAATTGGGGGATACATTTAACACGAGGGGATATGAGACACATACGCTAATACTTACAGGGAACATGGGCAATGGAGGGTTAAGTGGCTTGCCCAAGACCACAAGGAGTGCCTATAGGACTAGAAATCCCAGACCCTCCGGCCTGAGATTGCTGTCCCCAGGTGGGACTTGAATCCACGGCCCTCCGGCCTGAAGTACCTTGCCTATGCCTTGCCTTCGAATTGGTTCAAACCACTGTGACTTTTGCTTGCCTCTGCAATTTTATTTTACCTAGCCTTTGCGTTGATTCTACACTGCAATTTTATTTTGCCTTGCCTTTGCGTTGATTCTACACTGTGTGCAGAATTTATTAAATCGCGTGTGGTGGTATTTGAACTTGTTTGGCGGTATTTGATTTTATCTGGTTTGCTGGATAGGTGTTTGAGTTTTTTTGATGATTGTTTGGTGGTATTTGATTATTGGTGCCAGTATGATGAATTCTTATTTTTACTTTTAGAACTGCATGTGTGGTTTTGGCATCTCCAGTCCTTGTATTGCAAATCATCCAGGGGTCTTCAGTTCCTGTTGATCTTTAATACTTTGGGACAGTGACAGTTTTGGACTAGATTCAGCCAGTGTTTATACTAACTTAGCAGATTTGGCCTTCTTACATCCAACCACCCCAGTATAACGAAGATGAGTGTTCCAAAGAAGAGCAAAACCTACCACTTTCATGATGAATGAGAAATGGACTACTTCTTCATCCATGGTGAAAGACAAGTGTTGTTGTCTAATTTGTAACGCCCCATTATCCTTGCCCAAAAAGGGTAATCTGGAACGTCATTATAGGGCTCTGCATAGCAATAAGTTTGATGCTGATTTTCCACCCAAAAGTAAAATTCGTAAACTGAAGCTCAAAGAACTTAAATCGAAATTGGCTACTCAGCAACAGTTGATGGTGAAACCAAGGTCACATTCAGTCAATGCAACCATAGCATCCTTCAAGGTCAGCCACCTAATCGCAAAAAAATGCAAACCTTTCACTGAAGGGGAATTTGTAAAAGATTGTTTTCTTGAAGCAGCTGACAATCTTTTTGAAGGATTTAAAAATAAGAAAGAGATCATAGCTGCTATTCAAAATGTACAATTGTCAAGAAACACCATCGTGCGGCGAATAGAAAAGATGTGTGGAGACACATCTGAACAATTGTTGGAGGATGTTTCAAATTGTGTTGCTTTCTCACTCTAACTGGGTGAATCTACAGACATAAGAGACATAGCCCAGTTACTAGTCTTTATCCGGATGGTTTTTGAAGACTTCAGTGTTAAAGAAGAACTACTTGGAATGATTTCTTTAAAAGGGAGAACTACCGGTCAGGAACTATTCAGTTCTTTCCATTCTTTTGTGACAAAGTGTAATCTTCTATTGCATAGACTTGTTTCCATCACTACTGATGGAGCAAGAACAATGACAGATGAGGTTAATGGTTTCATAGCCCTCTGTAGACAGCATGACGACTTCCCAGATTTCCTTTCTTACCACTGCATCATTCACCAGCAAGTTTTAGCAAGCAAGAGACTCAATACAAAGATTGTCATGGACATCACTTTCAAAATTGTAAATTCAGTTTGTGGAAGATCACTTCAAAGACGGCTTTTCAATCTTACTCTTGATGAAGGGGCAGCGGAAATTATTGTGCACACAGATGTAAGGTGGCTAAGTAGGCACAAATTTCTGCAAAGATTTCATGATTTGCTGAAAGAAATAAGAAGTTTTTTGAAGGAGAGGGGAGATGACCAAGCAGAGTTGGAAGATGAGGAGTGGTTATGTGATCTGGCATTTCTCGCTGACTTTACAGACGAACTAAGTGATATGAACCTTGAACTACAAGGTAAAAACAAATGCATTGGCGAGATGATGAGTACAGTTTCATCCTACAAGAGCAAATTTGAGCTAATGATGACTGACCTTGCAAACAACACTTTTGATCATTTTCCTAATACACAGGACCATCTGGGACAATATCCAAATTTTGTTTTTCAGAACGAGAAGTATGTGACAGAAATATGTTCTGTTATCCAGCAATTTAGATTCTGTGACTTCCAAAAAATTGGAACAGTTGTGGAGTACTTGTCCTATCCGTTCAAAGTAGATGTGGACATTAAATAAACTGCAGCTGCTATCAGTAAAAATTACTCATTGAACAAGCCATCTCTAGAAAACGAAATATTAACCCTTAAAAATAACATTTTTCTCAAGACCCGTGCTGAGCAAGAATTGTTTTGGTAGTTAGTGCCTAGAGTCAAATTTCCCAACTTGAGAAGATACAGTGAAGCTGTACACTCCTGTTTCGGTTCAACTTATTTGTGTGAATCTGCGTTTTCCCATCTGAAAATGACAAAGAGTACACAACGTTCCAACATGACAGATGAACATCTCCAGGATTCCCTGAGACTGGCCCTCACGCAATATTCACCCAACTTCAAAAAGCTGGTGGATGAAATACAGGCTCAGACGTCTCACTAATGAGCAAGAGCGAAATATTAAAGATTGTGCAAGATCAGCCTGGATCAATACTCGACCTAAATTTAACACAAATTACTCAATAAAAGTTAAAGAAAGTTATTAAGACAGTTAAAGAAAGTTATTACTCAATAAAACTTTAAGAAAAAATGTACTTTCCATTTCCCCTCGCAGTTCTTACTGGATCTTCGTCTCTCTGTTTTGTTTTTGCTTAATTTGCTTAACAGCTGATCACATCCAAGTAAATGACAAAAGGTTCAATAAAAATGTGTGTGGGGGAATCCTCCAACTTTATTGGGTTAAAATTTAATTTTAAACTAATTTGAAACTTAATTTTCATGGGTGCAGATCACCGGCACTTTTGGCCGGAAAAAGTAGATCATGACCTGTTCGAAGTTGGACATGCTTGCCCTAGTTAATGCACAGGCCGGAAAAAGCCCCAAACTTTGTAATAATATGCACCACTCTCTCAATATACCAGCTAGTATGGCTGAGAATTAAAATCATGTCATCAGCATATAAGTTAATTTGTAGGGTTCTACCCAGACTGTAATTCCCTCCCATTCCCTAGTTTGTCGAGTCTATAAAGCCAAGGGCTCTAAAGTTAGCAGAAAGAGTAGTAGTGACAATGAGCACCCCTATCGAGTTCCTCTATTCAGATAGAACTAGTCGGACAGACAATCATTGGCTAAAATCTGCACCCTGGGGTCATGATACAACACCCACATCCAGTCCAGAAAGGCCCCTTGATCCAAAACTTACTCACCACCCAAAACATAAAATCCCAGAATACATTATTGAAAGCCTTCTCAGCGTCTAGCCTCATGTTAATCTCATCTCACTCACGATCCCAGCCCAGACTGTGTGTAGTATGTCTAGTGCCTGGAGGATATGGATGGATAGAAAGTGCCCCAGTACAAAGCCCACCTGTATCAGGGTGGATGAAGCCCAGCATAAACTTGCATAGCCGTTGAGCTAAGAGAACTGTCACTAGTTTGACATCCTGATTTAGCAGGGACGTAGGCCTGTATGATCCCACCAATATGGGATAACTTGTTTTTTCCAATAAGGATTGTAGGTATAATACATTTTGTCCCTTTAATGAATTAAAACAATTCTTGGAAAATGTTTCATCTAGCGATATGTTCACAAATGTACCAGAAAATCAAATTTTAATTGATTTAATAACATGATGGAGATTATTTATGTTGGCACAGGATGCGTTACGTTAAATTTCCTCCTTTACTTAAATTTCTTCCTCTATTTAAAGACAAAGGGATATGAGTTTTGTAAATACATACGGATTATAATAATAATATTAAGTGGTACTGCCACAAGGTCTTCAATTCTTGCTTTGTTCAGCATTTGCTATCAGTCAGCTCCTCCTTTCCCTGGCTCATGCCATATTTATTCTCAAATAGAAGGATGTTCCCTTTTAGTTTTTTGGGGTTTTTTTAATATAATTTTATGTTTTTATGGAGATTTCCATGTTAGTGTTTACACAAGTGCAATTTTGATATGTGTCTTTTGCGTATGTTTTATGTGAGTCATCAAGCCATTAATAACTGGTCTCAAATTATTTATTTCAGTGGTTAATGTCTTTTATTTGCAAGAAACGTTTTATCAAAAGGTATTGGTGTTTTATTATATTATATTTTAATGTTTCATTTTTTTATTTAGTATTTTTTATCACCATTTTAGTTATTCATTCTACCTATCATATTGTATCCTCCTCATCTCTTTCTCTCTCACACATAATAGATTTTGTTGATAATGCACATATATAAATGTTTTATTAAATATGTCTATATATGTTTTTATCTTCCTAGTAGTTTTATTTCATTATTAAAAGTGTTGTTATACTGATCTTATTAATGTATGTCCACATTTAGTGGTGCTCTAATTTATCAATGATTTTGTTTTAATCTTGTATTTGTTTTTTCGAGGTTTGTTTCCTCATTTGATATCCCCCTGAAGAAGGCCTACAGCCGAAACGCGTAGGGGTTAATAAAAGGGGTTTGTTTAAACCTGAATATCTGCCAGTCTTGGTATCTGTTCCTTTGTTCCTTCATATTCTACAGATACTTAGTTGCTTCTTTTTGTTCTACCCCTCTTTGTCGGCCATTATAGAAAGCTGGCCCAATCTCCCCTACCTAGCCCCTACACCACTTTCGGTGTTCTCCCTCATGCAGATGGGTCTCTTACATGAAGACAATATCCGCATGCTCTTTGTGAAAGAAATTGAGCAACTTGGTTCTGTTAACTGGTGAGTAGACACATTGAGAGTCAACACTTTAAGTGGTTGCTTAGCCAGTCCCCTCATGTGATATGAATGTCCCTGTCATAATCTGTTCGTCAAAGTTGCAGGCCCCTGGTGCCTCCCAGTAGAGCACCGCAGCCTGCTCCCCAACCCACTTGCTGGCATTAGGGTCATGGAGTGGACCCCTTCCCTCCCCCACCCCCCCCCCCACCCCGCCTATCTAGGCCACCTCCCATCCTCTCCTTCCTCTTTCCAGCCTCTTATAACCCTCCTTCTTGTGTATAGTATTCCTCCCCATATCTGTACCCACAGGCTGTCCTCTCCCCGTCCCCTCCTATCGCTGACCATAACCCCCAAATCTGCACACGCATACCATAGGGCATTCATCCTCTGGTCACACTACACCCTTCTCATGCTGTCTTGCAAAAATATCTCCCCCTTCCCACCTTGCACTCCCCACAGTGTTCCAACACAAACTGTAAAGTTCCAGTATCATGTCCAGTGCCGGCTGACAGGTGCTGCCGGGTTCCCAGGCGGTCTCATGCTCTTCTGTCACCGCAGCGTCCAGTCCACCACCATCACTATTAGTTTGCATTAACAAGTGTCCAATCCCAGGCCGGGCTCCCCCACGGCCTGTCTCCAGCAATGGGGAGCATCATTCCTCGTCTCATAGGTCACCTAGGAAATGCGGGTAGTAGAGCTCCATATGCATGACTGTTCGGTCCCAATCATGCCCTGATTCCTTGTGACCCAGAGCCATCCAATGATAGCAGAGAGAAGAAGAAAGGAAATAAAAAAATAAAACAGTCAGCAGCCAACAGGGCTCAGTCTTTATTATGTCCTGCTAACTCACTCTGCCGATAGGCCCTCCACATAGGCTCTTATGGCTGCTACTGTGTCCAGCTGCTGTGACCCAGACTCACACCGGGAACTGCAAGGCAAAATGAATGCCTCTGTGCACCAAGATGGAGCAATATGGAGCCATAGCTCTCCTGCTCTCAGCAACATTTGCTGAGTAATCATTTGGCACGCTATAAGGTCATCAGTCGGTGCTTCTCTGTAAAATTAAAGACCCAAGCTATCACCGGCCTGGGCCTCCCGGCCTCTTCCCTTCATGGGTCCACTCGATACACACGTTCAATCAGCATGCGCTCCTCTGCTGCCTGCAGTTCCACTTGCTATGACAGCCATTTCTTTACCATCTTCCAGAGCTTCTCATCTTTAACATGTTCCGGCAAGCCCACCAGCCTTATGTTGTTACTCCTGCTGCGATTTTCTAAATTGTTGACTTTATCTAGGAGAGACTGCTGATTGTGTTCTAGCTCTGCAACTCTTGTCACAAGTACTTCTGTGTTCTGCTCTTGTCTTCCCACCTGGTCCTCCACCTGCTGTAGTCGGGTGATCTGTGCTTCCAGACTGTCTTTAATGTCATCAGTCAAGCTTTGGAACCTAGTAAGTTTGCCAGGGCCACAGTGATGGTGCTGGTTAACTCGCAAACCGCCTCTCCATGCAAAGTCACCATCCATGTTCCCGCCTCTGCCGCCATCTTATGATCAGGAGCCTTCCCCTTGCTGAGCTTAAGTGTCTTTGCCGGCATCCTCCTTGGGGGCTTCAAGCCTTCTCCAACGTAGGGTCGGGTCCTGGGCTGCTCGGGGGATGCGGTGGTCCCAGGTATGTGGTGGTTAAAAGCAATTTTTTAGCAAGTATAGCAGGGAATGGAGCGGAGCCTTCCGCTTCGGCATCCACTCAGGCAGCCATCATCATGTGACCCAGTTCAATTCTTTTTAACATCTTTGTTAGTGATATTGCGGAAGGGCTGTTGGGTAAGGTTTGCCTCTTTGTGGATGATATCAAAATCTGCAATAGAATAGACACCCAGGAAGGAGTCGATAACATGAGGAGGGATCTAGCTAAGTTTGAAGAATGGTCTAGAATTTGGCAGCTGAGATTTAATGCTAAAAAATGCAAGGTTGTGAATTTGGGCTCAAAAATCCAAGGGAGCAGTACAGTCTAGGGTGCAAAGTACTTCCATCCACAAAAGAAGAGCAGGACCTAGGCGTGATTGTGTCTGGCGATCTCAAAGTAGCTAAACAGATAGAAAAGCCAATGGTGAAAGCTAGAAGGATGCTTGGGTGCATAGGGAGGAATGGCCAGTAGGAGAAAGGAGGTGATAGAGCCTCTGTATAAGTGTTTGGTGTGACCTCATTTGGAGTATTGTGTGCAGTTCTGGAGACCACATCTTCAAAGAGATATAAACAGGTTGGAGATGGTTAGTGGTCTTCCTTATAAAGCATATGAGGATAGACAAGGATCTTAATATATATACATTAGAGGAAAGGCGGGATAGTGGTGATATAATAGAGGCGTTTAAATAGCTCCATGGCATAAATGCACAGGAGGAGAGCCTCTTTCAATTGAAAGCAAGCTCTGCAATGAGGGGACATAGGATGAGGGTGAAAGGGGATAGACTCACGAGTAATATGCAGAAATATTTCTTTATGGAAAGAGTGGTAGATGCGTGGAATAGTCTCCCAGTGGAGGTAGTAGAGATAAGGACCGTATCTGAATTCAAGAAAGCACGGGAGTAACACAAAAGATCTGTAAAGGAAAAAAAGTGACTATTGTAGTTGATATGGAAGGGCAGACTAGATAGGCCATATATGGTCTTTTTCTGCCATGATGTTTCTATGTTTTTTAGAGGGTCATGCCTACATGGATATTGGACTGTATGAAGTTGAGCTACCAGCAAAGTAATTTAGCTGTGCCTGGAAAGATCACAGCTCACAAACCTATCATTTGTATAGTGCTACAAGGCGTATGCAAACTACAAGCAAAGGCAACCACTACAGCTCACATTCAGTGATCTACTGTAGAGGACATTTGTATGTTTGTTTATGTTTATTCAGTCATTTGATATACCGCCCCCCATAACATCAGGGCGGTTTACAAGGTTTCAAAATAAAAGAGAAGAGCAAGGCCAAGGCCCCAGAAAATGGAAGAGGAACTACAAATTACGATAGGAAAGGAAAGAAGAGAAAGGTCCAGTCATGCAAAACAATCAAAACCAGCAGTATTACAAGAAGAGGTCAGGAGACAGAGGTGTTAGATCAAAGGCAGAAGAGAAAAGGTGAGTTTTAAGGAGGGAGCGAAACGTAGGGTAAGACTCTTCCAGTCGGAGTGCAGTAGGGAGTGAGTTCCACAGAGATGGGCCGAGGAAGAAAAAGGTGGAATGACAGGTAGATTGCAGGTGTGCACGGGAAGGGGAGAGAAGGTGAAGATGGTTAATATGTGCAGAGCGGAGGCTGCGGGTGGGAGTATGAAAGATGAGGAAGTCTGCTAGATATTGAGGATTATGAGTTTAAATGCCCTGGTGTACAAGGCTTTTGAACTGAATATGAAAATCTAACGGAAGCCAGTGGAGCTGACAAAGGATGGATGTTATACGGTCTCGATGACTGGCATATGTAATAAGTCTGGTGGCAGTATTTTGAATTAATTGTAGTCTACATCGTTGGTACTGAGGAACACCAGCGAAAATGGAATTGCAGAAATCTAGCCTGGATATGACTAGGGATATGAAAAGAGTAGTTAGTGCTTGTGAATAAAGAAAGGGGCGGATAGTTTGAATACGGCGAAGGTAGTAGAATGAACGCCGTGACAGCTGAGAGACGTAATCATGAAAGGAAAGATCATTATTGAGGAGTACCCCGAGGTAGCAAAGAGGTGGAACCAGGGTGATGGAAGTGGACAAGAGAGAGGGAGCAATGGATGGACAGATGCCCCCGTGGGGGAACCATATGGCTGATGACTTGGATATATTAAGGGGTATGCAATTGGTTGATAACCAGTCAGAGATCAGTAATAAGCATGCATTGAGGGGGGAAAGATCAGGCTGAGAAGGGGAAGTGTGATGGAGAATGATAATATCATTGGCATAATAGTATGCCGACATTCCCGATTGTTGGATGAGTTAGTGCCAGAGGAGCAAGAAAGATGTTAAATAAAAGTGGAGCCAGGACCGAGCCTTGTGGGATACCAGAGAGGAGAGGGTGGGGGCCAGAGATCATTGCACCTGAGATGACTGCAAAAGACCAAAAATGGAGAAAAGAGTAAAATCAGTGATAGACCATGACTTGTAGACCCGCATCCTGTAGTCTGGAGAGCAGAAGTGAGTGGTCTATGAGATCAAAGGCTGCAGAAAGATCTAAGGATACTGAGACGTCACCACGATCATGTGAGGAGTAGATCTCATTGAGAAAGGCAGACATGATTGTTTCAACACTATGTCCTGGGCAAAAGTTGGACTGACAGGGATGGAGGAAGTGTATTAAGTCAAGATGGTGTGAGAGTTTATTTATTTAACAGTTTTTATATACTGTCTTTCTTTGATTCAAGACAGTTTACAATGAACATACCGTAACAGTGTGTTGAGAAACTGCTTTTTCAAGGATTTTTGATACGAAGGGAAGATTAGAGACTTGACAGTAGTGTGCTGGATCCAGAAGATCAAGGGATGTTTTTTTCAGAAGAGGGTGGACTAGAGCTTGCTTCCAGGTGGAAGGGAAAATTCCAGAGGTGAGACTTGTATTGATCATGGTAAGCATTGCGGTTCTGATAACCAGGAGGATGGTAGGGGGTCAAAAGGACAGGTAGTTTTAAGAGTTGTGGAAATAGGTTTCAAGAGCTCTGTAGCTGTGAGGGGGTAGAAGTTTGCCCATGTGTGAGACAGAGCAGAATGAAGGAGGCAAGGGAGGGGGTGGGGAGGACAAGAAGGAAGAGTAGATCGAAGATCATGAATTTTGGTAAGGAAAAAGGCAGCCAGCCGAGAGGGACTGGGAGCCGAGCATAGGCTAAAAGAGGAAAGAGAGGAATTAGACTGCAAATTGGAGAGAGATCTAAGCATTGAATAGAGTTGGCAAGACTTATTTGGAACAGAGGCTATGGCCTTCGAGTAAAATGTATGCTTGGCCTGGTGTACACTGGAACAATACTGGAGGTGACATGTCTTGAAATACTGGAGGGCAGAAGGTGTGCATGATTTTCTCCATAGGTGTTCAGCCCAGCAGAGATAAGAACATTGCAGGCAGAGGCCAGCATGATACCAAGGCTGGTGAGCAGCCCGATGGGAACGACAAGGCTGTAGCGGAGCTAGTTGATTCAGAACATCAAAGAGCCTAGAGTTCGAGAACGCAGCCTGTGAGGCGGGAGAAAACAAAGAGAAGTCAGAGGGAAGGATCTGTTCTGCAGCAAGAAAACGCTGGAGAGTGGATGGGGTGAATCGATGGGAAAGACATGCTGGAGGGGAGGAGTGGTTAGACCGAGATCCTGAAGAGGCAAGGATGGTCGCAGCAAACTGTAGGGAAAAAGTAATGTAAAAATGGTCTGTCTAAGGTAACTGTTTGCTAGCCAAGGACAAGAGCTGGGGGATGAAGCCTGATGAGGTGATTACAAGGTCCAGGACGTGCCCGGCCGTATGAGTGGGAAAGCCTACATGCTGTAATAAGGAGAGATCATGGAGCAGGGTAACGATGACGGATCCTTGGCAGATGATGGTGAATTATAGCAAACATTGAAGTCACCAAGAAGTATTAGGTGGGGGAACTGTAGAGAGATATCAGAAATAGTAGAGAGCAAGGATTCCCAAAGGTGCTGGCGGAGTGAGGGAGAGGAGTAGAGAACTAGGAAGTGAATCACTGGACATATGTGTAGACAGAGGAGGAGAGATTCGGGATAGTGCAAGGAAGGAGAGGAGATTTGGGTTAACGAGACAGATATGCAAAAGATGGCAGCAACCCCCCCCCCCCCCTCCCTCCAGTCCGGCTATGTTGTAAGATGATAACATAGATATTTTTCACAGCAGACACAGCTTTCAGTCAGGCAATTCTGCATAATCTTCATATGGGAGCTACGGATCTGGTACTTACTTAAAGTTGTTCCTGACCGCTAGGTGCCAATATGTAGCAGTGGGAAACGTGATCTCTAATTCCAGGCCATTGAAATATGGTGCTCCAAAGGGACCTTGTTATCGCCTCTTTTTTTTACCATCTACATCAAGCCTGTAATTGATGCGATTTCCGCCCAAGGAGTTCGGGTAGATTGAACCTCTGGACTTACCTGATAGGTGACCTATTTAGATTTGGTTAAACTATGGATGGTACAGAATAAGTTGGAGATTAATTCTTCAAAACTCGGGTATTGTGGATTCATCGTAATAGCTCCTCCCCTACCCCAAAAGGTTTTTGACAAGGAGTAGAGCTTCAAATCAAGAGTCAGGTTTGCAGTCTGGGAGTTATTATTGATAGTGATCTTTCTCTTGATGGACACGTCTCCCAAACCATTAAGACTTGTTTCCATTACTTGCAACAATTATATAAGATCCATCAGGTTTTTTTGCAATCTGAGATTTTACAGCTTGTATATGCATTTATAACATCAAGGCTCGATTATTGTAACACTCCATTTTATGGATTGACTGCAAACTCAAAAAAGCGACTACAGCGGATACAGAATGCTTCTGTGAGACTGATGTTTGATTTGAGGTCTCTCCTTATCTAAACTCACTTCATTGGCTACCAATTGAGAAGCACTGTATTTTTAAAATGCTTGTCTTGGCTTTTAAATATTTTTATGGTCAGCTTCCAGCCTGTGTTGTAAATAAATCGCAGAAGTATATCCCAGCCCATACTCGGAGGTCTCAATCAGATTGTTAGTGGTTTCCTCTTGCAAACATTTTCATCTTGAATGTGTATGTTGTAATGCTTATTCATGTCTTTGCCACTATTATGGAATGGAATACCAAAATCTGTTATGTTTTCAGAAAACGATAAAAACATACCTTTTTTCCTGAGATTTGATGGACATTGTGAGATCGTGTAAATGATGTAATGTCCTGTACTATCATTTTTATGAAGAGTAGATAGTGTTATGATGAGGTATTGTCAGTCTGTGTTGTAACAGTTTTTTATTATTAGGTATATAATTTGTAACCTGCCCTGAGCAATTTGAAAGGACCGGATAAATATCGAATAAATAAATAAATCTGAGACTTTAACTTAACTTCTCCTCCACGACAGCATCTCAGCTTGCTAGCATTGGAAGAAGATAGCAAGCCTTAACTAGGGCATATCTACTTGAGTCACTGGAGCAATCTTGCTTTTCTATGGAAAAAACAAAGTTGCATACCTATAACAATGTTTTCCATGAACAGCAGGATCCTACAGCCACACAATCCCTTCCTTCCTCCCTCGCTGAAGTTTGCTTTCATATTGACTGAGCTAACTGTCACGGCTGTCAGCGTGGGAAACTCCCACACAGACTCAGAAAACTTTCCAGAGTATTCCGAGCTATGGTGCAAGGACCATATCAGGTCCATCTGAGTTGATGTCATACGCTTTTGTTGCTGTAGGACCATATCAGGTCCATCTGAGTTGATGTCATACACTTTTGTTGCTGTAGGATCCTGCTGTCCACTGAGAATACCCTTCCTTTGTTTACTCTATGTTCATACCTGAGTTATGAACCCTTTGACTTACGAGGTGAGATAAGAAGCTATTATCCTGGTGTTCAGGAAAAAGGGGAAGGGTTTCTTCTTTCCAGTTGACAGATAAATTAGATGGGCTCTGTGGTGGAGTCTAAGAAGGAGAAAGTGGGTTGGCAGTCCTGGTGGTTGACAAGGAGGTGACTGGTATGATCCCAACTCCTGGATTGTTTTTTTTTGTTGTTTTTTTGCTTTGGTTTGTTTCATTTTTTGTTTTTTTTCTTTTTATATGTCAAATTGTTGTTTTAGTGTTTTAATTTTTGGAATTATAAACTGCCTCCATTAGTTGTGATCTAGCAGGCGATATGTAAGTTTTTATAAATGAATAAATAAAACCAGAACTGACTTAGTCTGTCCCTTATAACATGGAGCTGATTGACTTCTTCACCTTTCTTCTCATTTCGCCTCCGTCCATCTCTTAAATCAAGAAACTCCTTGTTAGAAAGAAAGAGAGTGAATGATGGTTTCTTTACTCTTTCCTGTCTACAGAAGCTCTGTAAATATTTTCATTTGGCATTCTAAGAATGGGGACCAGAAACTCACTTTAAATTTTTCTTTTAAGATATAATTTTGTCCATTGATTCCTGCCAAGCAACAGTGGGAAGAATGATGGGTCTCGCGTCTTGGTTTCAGTTGGTCATAGCGGTGCTGGGTCTTCCAGGACCTGACACATGCACCTTCTGTTATACTCCAGTTTTCACTTATTGTATGCGTTGCCAAAAATGACTATTTTTCTCTGGGTTAATTTGGCAGCGCAAAGCATAATTCCAAAGCCTTACAGTCTGCCAGATTTCAGGAAGACTAAATTAATATACTTTTAACAAGATGAGCAGGAAACGATTTTGGCTTTTCTTCAGACTCATTCTGTACTCATCTTGCACAAGCCTGGTTAGAAATTACACACTTTCATTTCACACTCTTTTTAAAGTAGGGGGGGGGTAATATTTTGGGAGAAATTTGGGTTTAAAATCCATGCCTCAGTAGTAAAGAAAATATCTAGGAGTTTTCAGTTTCCACCTCAATCAGAACTGACATCTACTGAGTTGCAACACTGCAGGCCTTCACTTGCAACCCCCTGGGGGGTATTTCTCTTTATTTATCTCCCTCCCCCTAACCCAGGGATATTTCCTAGCTGGAAGCCATGAACGGAGCTCCTTCCAGAACCTTGTGAACATGGGCTATAAAAATCTAGCCACTGGGTGGACCCTAAGGACAGAAAACCAGATCTGAATATTAAACCAAAGTCCAGTACCTAGAAATGGCAACTCTCCTGCATAACTGGCCTGATAAAGAAGTGTTTTGAAGTAGCAACTAGTTCAGCTAGTAAACTGAGCAGGTACAAATTTTATGGTATGTTGTCAGAATAGGAACAATGTATATGTACTTCAGTCTCCATATTCATGGAGATACAGACCCACTAAGATGATAAGACCTGAAATGTTTAGGTGTGTTTTGCTGAAGCCTGTTGAGGGTTTAGGCAGCAGGGAAATTGTCCGACTGTATGTATGGTTGCACACAAACATGCACATAACAAAATAAGAATATAAATGCCATACTATTTAATTACTATATTCTGTTTACTGTAAGACACGTGCATATTCATGCCCTGTTTTTGATTACATGTAAATCGCTTTGAATGGCAGAAAGGCGGTATAGAAATAAATTTTAATAAATAAATACTTGGTCTGACCAAAGGTCCATTGAACCAAGTATAGTATCCTGTTTCCAACAGTGACCAATACAGGTCACAAGTACCTGTCAGGTTCCCAAAAGATATTCCATGCTGCTTGTCCCAGGGATAAGCAGTGAAATTTCCCCAGTCCAATTTAATAATGGTTTATGGACTTTTCCTCCAGGAACTTATCCAAATCTCTTTTAAACCTAGCTACGCTAACAGCTTTTACTACATCCTCGAACTATGAATCCCAGAGTTTGATTACACATTGAGTGAAAAAAGATTTCCTCTGATTAGTCTTAGGGGTATGTTTACTAAACTGCGTTAGTGCGATTCGCGTTAGGAGCCGCGGTAGAGACAGAAACCCCAAATAAGGACATGGGCGGTACATCGTTTCCGAGAACGCGCCGAGAACGCGCGTTACAAGGCGCCATAAATGAACGAGCGCTACAGGGCACGTTACCACGCGTTAATCTTAAGAAGACGTGCAGGCATACAAGCACAGCAACAGAGCTGTAGCACAATGGTTACAACACTGACTGATGGTACAGGGGTCATGGGTTTGATTCCCCAGTGGGCCTAATGTATAAGGCTGGCTGAGGCAGCACCCTTTACATTTAAGTAGCGATTGTTGAGGCATGTGACGTGTATTTTAATTAGTGCTGCCAGCAAACACACCCTCACGGTGGCATAACCTAAGGCACCCCATAAGGCACTCCATAGGGCACATTATAAAGTGTACTGTCTGCCAAGGCACCCTATAATGTCCCCTATAGGACACCTTATAAGGATGCGAACAAAGCCCTGGCTGGCTGCAGGACTGCACGTCACCACACAAACTGTCTGCTGTGGTTACCAGGATAGGGGTAACCCACCCGTACCCATGATGCACTGCACATGCAAATCAGCAGTCGAGAGATGGGCACAAGATCGGGTATGCACCCCCACAGCAACTCGGCCTTGTAGGGGGAACAGACCGTGTGTGGCACTGCCACAGAGTAGCCACATTGTGCGGGTACAGTGCCCACCCTGAGGTTGAGGTGGGGCGCCCAGCACCAGGTCCACAGCACCTTTCATGGCTGAAATACGCCATGCTGCAGGTCCCCATCAGTGTGTGATAGGTAGTTCAGTTAGACACACCTAGGATCCATCTGTGTCCTGCTGTATGTCTCGGTCATGTCTAGTCCCTATGGGCGATGCTGCACCCAGAATAGTGCACATCCTGTATTGGTGCCATCGTTACCTGCCGTAGGTGAAGGGGGGGGGTGTATGGACCCATAGGCAGATTATGTACCACCACACAACCCACCCTCTGGGGCTCAGGGTGGGAAACAGGATCACCCACCAATAGATCTACAGTCTACCTCCCTGCAATGGCAGCAGTAGAGGGGATCAGCAACCCCAGTCCTGCTGGGGAACAGACAGAGCGGTACACATCCATAACGCAATAGCAGACAGACGGCAGGCCTGGAAATGCTCAGCTGCCCCCCACCATTATCTGACATTCTCCAGCAGCAAGCCTCCAGCCGCTGCACCCTGCAAGGTGTTCCAGCAAGACACATACTAGCGGCAGACAGTCCGCCAGCTAGTCCATAGTGCATGGTCCTGGAGAAGATGCATGTACCCAGAACGGGGATGTCAGCATACACACCAAGCAGATAAGTCAGTGATTGGGCCCCAAAAGGAAATCCATAAATATCACATGAGAAAAATGCTATATAGCACTATGGGGGAACCTAGCCATGCCATGGTAACTGCTCAGTCAGGGTGAGAGTGACCTCCCAGCAGGACATGCTATGGCCACCCTGTCCGTGTAGGTGGTGGCCATGCACTACAATGTCCGAGCCATTGCCCTATGCTGTGTGCAGATGCATCCAGGCCAGGCCACCCTATCCAGGCTATTCCCACAGTACCTTGCTCCTTATTATGCACATTGGCAGGCCAATACTGGCAACAGTGCTAGCAGTGTGGGCTGTGGAGGGTGTTGGCAGCCACCACACACTGGATAGACAGACACACACTCCCCACACCTATGCCAGCATTGTGCAACTATAGAGGTTTTGGGCAGCCCAGGCCACCACACAAGTCCTGGGCACAGTGCAGGCATGGCTATGGTACGCAATACTGTAGGAGTCACTCCCCAGGTTGGTAAACACTGTCAGACACAAGACCTGTAGCACACTCCACAGACATCAGAAAGGTTGCTATGATGCAGCTCACTCAGAAAAGTGTACTTAACCTAGGAATTGCTATCTGTCAGTACTCATAGCAACCTTTTGATAGATGTGTACCATATTCCAGGGTTTAGGGTGGCATTACTAAGGTATGCAAGTGCTAATATTGGGAGATGCACGCAGAGCCCAAAGTCCTGCCTCCCCAGGAGGCTTTGGATAATGGGGCCTGTGGGTGCGGGTGTGTCTGCCCCTGTTGGCTGCTGCTTTACGGCAGAGGTTCCCAACTCCAGTCCTGCGGTGCAAAACACTGTTCAGGTTTTCATGCTGTCCCTCATGAATATGCATGAGATACATCTGCATACCATGGGGGTGGCACATAGAAATGCAGCACAGGCATCTTTATCAGAGGCAGCATGGAACCGGAATGGTGTTTGGCCCTCCAGGACTGCATTTGGGAGGCTCTGCTCTAGGTAATGTGCATGTGTATGGTGTCTGTGTTCTGTAGGGTAAAATGTAGGTGTCTTGGGCATGTTTACGTCATCTGCAATAAAGGTGCTGTCTGTATTAGCACGTTGTAGTAGTGGGTAAAATATAGGGACTGGGTTGGCAGGAACCACAGCTGGGACTTGAACCTGTGACCCTCTGCTTCTGAATACACTGGTTTTGTGCACTGCACCACCTTATTGTCACAGAGTCAGTACATTCCTTGGTGATACCATGACTGTTCGTCAGACAGGGCCCATCTGTTGCAGTACACGGCACCCACCTACACAGGGCTAGGCCACGGTCTGCTCTGGGCAGCTGCCACTGCCTCCTCCACCACCAGTATCCCTCAGCCACCATGCTGACATGCCCTTCTGCTGGTGGTGCGCAGTCTCAGGCCATCCAGTGTGCAGGTAGGCGGCTGCCTATGGTGCGGGTTCTGGGGTAGGGGTGCCTGCATAGGTGTCCACGCTTCCCCCCAGCACCGCCTGCCAATGTTCCGTGCCCTTGGGGGTAGCTGCTGGGTACTATCCCCTGTGACACTGTGGGAAACACAGTCGTGCCCATGTTGGGCCTTCAGCAGTTGCTGTCTGGCTGCTCTGCTGCTTCAGCATTCGTATGGGCCACCTAGGCATCGCCCTAGTCCGCACTGTGGCCCAGCTGCACCACAGCATGTGCCGCCTGCGGCCCTCTGTATCCCCTTCTCCGGCATCTGTCCAGTTGCCGTTCCATCATGCCCGCCCTGATGTTGCGGGATATGTGCATGCCATAGGAACCCTGTCCGATGGTGGGGAAAACCCTGAGCAGCGCTATTTCACTGTGGGCTCATTCACCTTATATGGGGATGGATTATAGACCCTTCCACGATTTATATCTGTTCTATGGAGCTTACTCGGGGGGGGTTGATGTTTCTCATTGATACCACTATTGGCCAGCTTGGTTATGGTTTTTTTCCAGTTTGTTGGAGTCATTTTCAGTGTTTATGTGCCCTTTTGTTCTGTGCACATGTATCACACTTATCACTTTTTTTAGGTTTCCCTGCCTGGGCTGTACATTGCTGACACTGAAATGGTTTCTCTCCCCTGTAATGTGCATTTAACGGCAGGTTTTCATTCGCGTTGGAATTGAGCTCTTCAGATCAGCGCGTTAGTGTGAAGGGAGCCTCTCCCCGCCCACTCTCCGCCCATTGACCCCTTCTCTCCGCCCTCTCTCCACCTTCTGCGGTGTTTTACCACGCCACGGGGCATTACGATCGTTAGAGCATCATAACGCGCGTTATGTAACGTTAATGATCGTAAGCGCAGCATAACGCACGTTATGCTGCGCTTACGATTGTTAACGTTACATAACACGTGTTATGTACGATTACCGCAGTTTAGTAAACATACCCCTTAATTGTGCTACATTGTAGCTTCATTGAGTCTCCCCTGGTCTTTCTACATTTTGAAGGAGTAAACAACAGATCTACATTTACCCATTCTACTCCACTCATCTTTTTATAGATCTCTATCATATCTCCCCTCAGCCATCTCTTTTCCAAATTGAAGAGTCCTAGCCTTTTAAGCCTTTCATAGGGGTATCCTTCCATCCCCTTTATCATTTTGGTTCTTCACTGTACCTTTTGTAATTCCACTCTATCCTTTTATAAAACTGCACATAATATTCAAGGTGTGGTCACACCATGGAACACTACAGAGGCATTATAATATCCTTGGTTTTATTCTTCATTCCTTTCCTTACGATTCCTAGAATTCTATTTGCTTTCTTGGCCGCCACTGCATACTAGGCAGAGGGTTTCAATGTATTATCCACGATGATGCCTAGATTATTTTCCTGGGTGGCGACTTTCAATATGGAACCTTGGATCATGTAACTATAATTTGGGTTGTTCTTCCCTAAGTGCATAATTTTGTACTTGTCCACATTAAATTTCATCTGCCATCTGGATGCCCAGTCTCCCAATTTCTCAAGGTCCTCTTCCAATTTTTCACTATCCTCTTACAATTTTATTCAAAATTCTTAAATTGCATCGCTTCACTCGTTCACATTTACAGGTCATGTTAAAAAGCAGTGGGCCCAGCACAGATCCCTGGGGTACTCCACTATTCATCTTTCTCCACTGTAAAAATTGGCCATTTAATCCTACTCTGTTTTCTATCTTTTAACCTGTTCCCAATGCCACAGTTCAGGTTTCCTTCACCACGATTGGCTATCTCAATGGTGGCGCTGCTGGTGCAGGGAGTTTAGGCTGATCTCGCAGTTTAAAGTCTCGTGAGACGTTAACTAGAAGATCCATCTGCCCTGCGCAGCTCCACTATTCAGAGAGCAAATCACAGTGGGAAGCCTGAATAATGTAGTTTGAGGTACTACAGTCAGGGACAAGAATGGGTGAGTGAAAGAGCAACTGGATGAAGGGGGGAATATGAGAAAGATAGAGTGGGTGAAGCCTGGGGGAATGGTTATGAGAGAGAGAGAGAGAGACAATCGGTGAAGCTTGGAAGGAGTCTTAAGAGAAAGAGACTGGGTGAAGCCTGGTGGGGTCAGGAGAGAGAGACTGAAGGAAGCCTAGGAGGGGGGGTCATAGGAAGAGAGAGAGAGAGAGTCTCCCAACCTTCCCATGACACACAAACACACGTATGCACAAAGCCCTTGACACTCTCCATCACATACACATACATGTACCCTCCTACACTCGCCTTCAAGACAGACACACACACATGCACCTTTCTACATTCCCCCATCTCACACACACACACCCTTTGAGATACATACACACAGCCTCTGACACTACCCATGACACCCTTACACATACACACACCTAGCTCCGACATTTGCTATGTGACACACACATGAACCCTCCACTTGCCTGATTCTGGAAATAGAAGAAACGTACTGTTGTGTCACACTGTTAGTTTATGCTTTTGTGCTGATGTTCGAACAGTCTTGTGTTACCTTGAATATTTGGGGGATAGTTTCATAAGGAGCCACCTAGGCAGCAAGAACACACGTGCAAATGGATGGATTTTAGTCATTTATATATGGAAATGGCCCCTTATGCTCCTAAATGATAGCATTCGGACCACACCCCATTCAGTGAAAATGCACATAAACACGATGGCATATATTTTCATGGCACCATGCACAGAAGTGGAGTTTTAGCTGAACATTGGCAGGGCACAGTTGTTGTTAAGTGCCATTGAGTCTGTGTCGACTCCTGGCGACCCTCTGGATAGTTGACCTAAACTTTGTTCAGTCTTCAGCCAAGCAGCTCATTGTTGATAGAGTGGTGTCCATAGCTGCTGTTAATGTATCGATCCATCTCATTGCCGGCCTTCCTCTTTTATGGTGACCTTCTACCTTGCCAAGCATTATGTCTTTCTCCAATGATCTTTCTCTTTGCATGATGTGTCCAAAGTATAAAAGTTGAAGTCTTGTCATCGCAGCTTCTAAGGTTTGATCTCCTCTAGTAATTACTGGTTTATTCTTTGGGCAGTCCATGATATACACAGTATTTGTCACCAGCACCATAATTCAAAGGCATCAATTTTTTTCCTGTCTATCTTTTTCACTGTCCAACTTTCACATCTATATGACATTATTGAAAATACCATGGCTTGGACAAGTCGAATCTTTGTATGGAGAGAGACTTTTCTGCTCTTGAGAATCTTGTCTAGGTCCTTTATAGCCATTCTATAGATTCAGGAGTGATATGCAGAAATATTTCTTTACAGAAAGAGTAGTGGATCCATGGAATAGTCTCCCAGTGGAGGTGGTAGAGATGAGGACAGTAACTGAATTCAAAAAAGCATGGGACCAACACAGAGGATCTCTAAAGGTAAAAAGTGGACTGTTGTAGTTGTTGTTATGGAAGGACAGACTAGATAGGCCATGTGGTCTTTTTCTGTCATCATGTTTCTATGTTTCTATTCTACCAAGAGCAATATGTCATCAGATTTCTTGACTGCTAGTCCTTTCTTTATTGATTGTTGATCCAAGTACGTTAAAGCTGTCAACTATTCCAATTTCTTCTCCGTCAATGATGAACAGTTATACACATAAATTATAAAATACTTAAATTTATGTACAACCTTTGGAAATCTGGACGCGAGCATTATCAGCTCAAGGGCTAATGTGAGTGGTCACGCCTTAAGTTAATGCTTATACTGGTGCCTACCTACAAACTTCCCCTGTTGATGTGGAAACTGGAAAAGAATCAAATGTTGAACAATAAGCAAACAAGGTCCCTAAGGATAAAAACAATGAGAAATGACTCAAATTCCTGAAACTCGTAAGAGGCCATTTCAAAGGAAGTGCTGGAGCACTGTACAGAATCCAAGCAGGGCAGCGAAATCTGCCAAGAGAAAGGATGGCTGTAGATTTTAGGATGGGAGCAGCTCCTAGGGAAAAACAACTGCAGATGAGAAGAGGAAGGTCTTTGGGACAGACAGTGAAGCTGCATAGAGGAATGTGCTGGGGGTACTAAAGCTGGGAGGTGGGACTTTCTGGAAGAAGGTCCCATAGGGAAGAGCGGATCCTGGGGCTTGTTCAAGCTTATGCAGTCAACAGCAGAATTTTATTTTAGAATCTATTTCAGCCTTTCCACAATAACCCCAAGGCAAATTACAACAAAACTAGGATAATACGTGAAGTGTAGCTTCCTAGCCCTAGGCTTGCCTCATTAGTTTACACCTATTCAGGGCTGTCTACACCATTAGGCAAGACCAGGCCATCACTCAGAGTAGCAGCTTCTAAAGGGCAGCAAAGAGCAGCAGAAGTTAAAGCAAAACAATAGATCCTGAGAACCGCACAAACTCAAAGAGCCATCAGCACATTCTTTTACCTGCTGGCAAAATACCTGCCCGATATTTAAAAGGATTAACACAGTGCTGCTGAATACGCCGGCCATGGCGATTAATGCTAACAAACATGGTTAATGCCGCTGAATATAGAAACATAGGCCCTGTGGTCTTTTTCTGCCGTCATGTTTCTATCTAGTCTGTCCTTCCATTTCAACACCTACAACAGTCCCCTTTTTTCCTTTAGAGATCCTCTGTGTTTGTCCCATGCTTTTTTAAATTCAGATACTGTCCTCATCTCTACCACCTCCACTGGGAGACTATTCCACGCATCTACCACTCTTGCCGTAAAGAAATATTTCCGCATATCACTCCTGAATCTATCCTCTTTCACCTTCATCCCATGTCCCCTCGTAGCAGTACTTGCTTTCAATCGAAAGAGGCTTTCCCCTTGTGCATTTATGCCATGGAGGTATTTAAATATCTCAATCATATCACCTCTATCCTGCCTTTCCTCTAAAGTGTACATATTAAGATCCTTAAGTCTGTCCTCATATGCTTTATAATGAAGACCACTAACCATGTTAGCAGCAACCCTCTATACCGACTCCAACCTGTTTATATCCTTTTGAAGTTGCGGTCTCCAGAACTGCACATAATACTCCAAATGAGGTCGCACCAAAGACTTATACAGAGGCACTATCACCTCCTTTATTCTGATGGTCATTCCTCTCTCTATGCACCCAAGCATCCTTCTAGCTTTTGCCATCACCCTTTCTACCTGTTTAGCTACTTTGAGATAATCAGACACAGTCACACCTAGGTCCCGTTCTTCTTTTATGGACAGAAGTACTTCACCCCTTATACCATATCGCTCCCTTGGATTGCTGCAGCCCAAATGCATGACCTTACATTTTTTAACATTAAATCTCAGTTGCCAAATTCTAGACCATTCTTCAAGCTTAACTAGATCCCTTCTCATGTTATCTGCACCTTTCTGGGTGTCTACTCTATTGCAGATTTTGGTATCATCCGCAAAGTGGCAAACCTTACCCGACAGCCCTTCCGCAATATCACTAACAAAGATGTTAAAAAGAATCGGACCAAGGACAGATCCCTGGGGCACACCACCGGTAACATCCTTCTCCTCAGAGTGAGCGCCATTTACTTGTACCTTTTGTCACCTCCCACTCAACCAATTTCTAACACAAGCAGTAACTTTAGGGTCCATCCCTAGGGTGCTCAATTTGTTTATAAGTCGCCTGTGAGGAATGGTGTCAAAGGCTTTACTGAAATCTAAATACACCACATCTAGGGCTCTCCCTCGGTCCAACTTCCTGGTCACCCAGTCAAAGAAATCAATCAGATTTGTCTGACAAGACCTGCCTCTGGTGAATCCATGCTGCCTCGGATCCTGTAATCTGCTGGACTCCAGAAACCTCACTATTTTCTCTTTCAGCAGTATTTCTAATAATTTACTCAACATAAAGATTAGACTAACCGGCCTGTAGTTTTCAACCACATCCTTACTTCCGCTTTTGTGTAACCACATGTGCCTCTCGCCAGTCCTCTGGCACCATTCCTGAGTCCAAAGAGGCATTGAAAAGGTTACTACTAGAACGTCCCCAAGTTCCCTCAGTATTCTCGGGTGTATCCCATCTGGTCCCATCGCTTTGTCTACTTTAAGTTGAGATAGTTCCTCACGAACAGTCTTCTGAAAATTGTTCAAGATGCCCCTCACTTCTGTTCCTATTTGTGGGTGTTTTCTGAGGTCCTGCTCCTGGTTCTTCATCTGTGAACACAGAACAGAAATATTTATTAAGCAATTTCGCTTTATCCTCATCAGCTTCTATATATTCCTCCCCTTCACCCTTGAGTCTGACAATACCACTCTTGCCCTTCCTCTTCTCACTAACATATCTGAAAAATATCTTATCCCCCCAATTTATTGCATTGGCTATTTCCTCTTTTTGAATCTTTGTGTTCCTGACTACTTTGCTAGCTTCTGTATGTTTTTCTAAGAATACCCGCAAGTGGCGCCGCTGCACTCCCGATGCATTGAGGCAATCCGACGGCGGAGGAGATGCAGCACCGGGCACTATCTGGGCAGTGGTGATATTGAGCTACTACCTGGTAATCGCAATACTGCGAAAGTTAGACTCTTTAAAGGCTGGCCCTATAGGGCAGCAGCTGAATATTGCTTCT
Organism: Ichthyophis bannanicus; assembly: GCA_033557465.1. Lineage (NCBI taxonomy): Eukaryota > Metazoa > Chordata > Amphibia > Gymnophiona > Ichthyophiidae > Ichthyophis > Ichthyophis bannanicus. The sequence goes on along the minus strand of CM066042.1, from coordinate 42,609,129 downwards.
GCCTGATTAGCTTCTTTGCTGTCCAGCTGACCCGGATATTCAGTGCCGGTGAGTCTGGTATTGAATATCCGGTTCTGCAGTTCAGCGGCAAAGGCTAGCTACTGCTGCTGAACATCGGGCCCATGATGTCCAGTTATGCATTTTGCAGAACTGTTATTGAAGAGGTGGCATTGGGATGATTATGATTATTGAGTTCAGTTACCATACTCTTTGGTGCAGGGCAAAGCTGAAGATTTACTAAGGGCACCCAATACCCTTGCATTGGCTCTGCACCTGATCTTTAGCACTGCCTAGTGCAATTGTAGGGTACATTTGGAAAGTTACTACTGATTTGGAGGAAGATGGGTTAGGGTTGTAAAGTGCTTGGTCCTACTGAAAGAAATATTTTCTCTCTCGTTTTCTTCTTGCAGGCCATTCTGAATAACATGCGTGTGGAATGCAAGTGCCATGGGGTGTCTGGGTCTTGTGAGGTGAAGACATGCTGGAAAGCCATGCCTCCCTTCCGCAAGGTGGGCAACGTTCTAAAAGAGAAGTTTGATGGAGCCACAGAGGTGGAGCAGAGGAAGATTGGATCCACCAAGGTCCTTGTGCCAAAAAATTCACAGTTCAAACCACATACAGATGAAGACCTGGTGTATCTGGACTCCAGCCCAGACTTCTGTGACCACGACATAAAGAATGGGGTACTGGGCACCACTGGCCGCCAGTGCAACAAGACATCCAAAGCCATTGATGGCTGTGAGCTCATGTGTTGTGGGAGGGGATTCCTCACCGAAGAGGTGGAGATCATGGAAAGGTGCAGCTGCAAATTCCATTGGTGCTGCTTTGTGAAATGTAAACAATGCCACAGAATGGTGGAAATGCACACGTGCCGGTGAGTGGGGCTGGAGGGAGCCCAAACTGACTCACCCTTACTAGCTGCATGGCCACTCCTCTCAGTGCTGTCCAACTGGAAGAGCGTCAAAGACAGAGAGAGAGGATGGATACAAGTAGCTACAGCCCTGAGAGGCCCTGGCTGTAATTATTTTTTCAATCTCTCTGTTTATTTATTGCCGACTGTTGATGAGGCTACATGAGGACAATTCTGGGGGACTGCAGGGAGCGGACCTCCCGACTATTGTTGCTGCTGCTTTAGGAATGGAGGCCACAGGCCCAGATGGATGCTGGGGACCTGATACCGGCCTGCTGCACTGAAATGGGATAAGCCTGTGACAGTAAGCCCACTTTCATCTCGTTCATTCAGTGACAATTCATTAAGTGCCCACAAACTGACCAAAAGAAATCATTTATAAATCTTCATATATTTTTTACAGTGAAAGGAAAAAATAGTGTAGTGATAATATTAGGGTTTTGTATTACAACTTCAGGAAAATACTTCTAGGTCAGTTACGAGGTTTGGAAGGTCTTTGATGTATCTTTGCTTGTTGCTTTCTGAAGTCTGTCTGTGGAGCAAGGGACCATTGCAGCAGGACTCGGATGATGATGTCTCACGTTTCGCTCTTCACCTATATAACTCCAGATGGGCAGTACTTTCCCTGATAAGCCGGGTCATAGGTTGATGCAACTCTACACAGGAGCCCTTGTGTTGATGCTAAAGGGTAGGAGGGGTGAAAATGGTAATATGTTCTTAAAATAACATGAATCTGTCCAGCTGATTCCTAGAATTCTGTATAGTAATTCTCTTGGGGACCAATTTATCAAACAAAACAAAACAAAATAATACTTGAAAAAGTGAAAGTGCTATGCTTTTACATGCCACAGTTACTTTCTGTGTAGAGGGTAGGGACATGCCTCCCCATGGACATGTATCAACATGTAGACATGATTCCAGGCTAGCGCACAGTACATGCCACCATCATGCACCTTTTTACCTGATTGTTATGTGTTATATAGTAGATAATGTCACTTCCTGTCATTGGTAAGCACTGACCATGTCACTTCCTGTTGTTTTGTTAGCACTAACATAGCACTTGTTATCATTACAGGCTATGCATTCTGTGCAGTCTCTAATACCTTTTATTGACCCACCCTAAGAATTATCCAGGGAGGATGTCTGAGCTTTTGTGGCATCTGAAGACGGGGCCTATGTGGTCTGGCCAGCTCATGTCCTCCAACATGGTGGAATAATCCTTATCTTGGTCCTCATAAAAGGTGTCATGGCCTGACTTTCAGTTTTCTCCAGGACCAACATGGCTACCAGAGCTCTGCACTAAGGTATTATAAGCCACTGACACCAAGCCGGGAAGCGTCTCTTTGACTCAGAATGGGAGAAATAATGTCTCCCCCAGCAGCTAAAATGGCTGCCCTGTGTTGCTAATGCAGCAGTAATCCTAGAACTGAAAAGCTAAAAGATCAATTCAGCTAAAAATAAAAGATTTGGAAAACCTCAACCATAGTGTGCTTCAATGGGAAATTGTGTGTATGTAAATGTGCTTTTGTTGATGATTTGGAATTATTAGTTGTTTCTTAGTAATTTAAGCATTTTCTACTTTGATTACCAGTGCATTATCACTTACTATTACCCTTTGTGCTGCTAACTCATTCAGCAAAACCCATTTATCCCCATTCTGAGCTGAAGTGCGACTTTGTGAGCTAAAGATTTATTGGAGGGGGGGGGCAGGGGACTGGACCCATCCACTTTCTCCTGCTCCTGTGGTCTTCCAGCTCAACTGGAACTGGCCTTTACTGGGGTACAGTTGCCCTGTGCTGTCATTCACAGCTAACCAAGGGGGTTATACACATTTTAAGGCTCTCTTCATCTAGCACAGTTCTTGGCGGGGGGCCATAGATCATGGTTACTACTACTACTACTGAGCATTTGTATAGCACTACAAGATGTACACAGCACTGCACAGACATGCAAGAGACAGTCCCTGCTCATAGAGCTTACAATCTAGTCAAGACAGACAACACAGAAGGTGTTGGCTGGGATAAAACAAGGGGGAAAGGAAAGAAAAAGGAGATCAGGTGAGTCGAGATCCAAAAGCAGCAGCGAAGAGGTGAGTTTTCAGCCTGGATTTGAAGAAGGTGCTTGGCTTACAGACACAGGTAGTTTGTTCCAAGCATAGGTGAAAGGAGTGAAGCAGCAAGGTGAAAGGAGTGAAGTCTGGAGTTAGCAGTAGAAGAGAAGGGCACAGATAGAAGGAGTTTGCCAGAAGAGCAGAGTTCCCGAGGGGAGTTGTAAGGAGAGATAAGAGAAGAAAGGTAGCAGGAGCTGCAGAGTGAATGCACTTATAGGTCATCAGGAGAAGTTTTAACTGGATGCGGAGACGGATAGGGAGCCAATGAAGTGACTTGCGAAGAGGAGTAATATGAGCATGACGAGGCTGGCGGAAGATTAGCCGAGCAGCAGAGTGCTGAACAGATTGAAGGGGAGAGAGATGATTCAAAGGGAGACTTGTGCAGTGGCTGAGACTCTTTCCCCTGGGGTCTGGGCATGCTGGTTCCCCATTCCCTTTGGTCCAAAAAGCAGAAGTCAAGCTCAGAAAAGAAGGTCGGGTCTCCCACTAGCCATTGGGCCAATACAAGCTTCCAGATTTTGTAAGATGTGTTTGTTTCTTTGATTATTCTTTTCCCCCTCTGCCTTCTTTCTGTGGGGGGAGATAATTACTTCTCTCATCGCCTCTAGTTATACCCCTTCTTATGTGTTACTTTATGCAGGCAATTTTCAAACTGCATTTTGGGACACATTCTTCATGTGTCATTTACTGCAATCCCGGCTTTCACTGTGGAAGTGGGCACGCATATTTGCACTGAAACTTGTCATGGGTACAGAGGACCAGGAACCATTTACATCTGCTTTTCTGCAGGTACTTTTTGAATGGAAAATTACTAGGTTGAAATTCATAGTAACACAGTGGATGGTGCTAAATAAAGCCCAGCATGGTCCATCTAGTCTGCTTGAGCATAACCTGCAAAGCAGTGCTAGTTAATTTATTCCCCTTCCTGCCATGAGACCAGAAATGCCATCATTCTATTTGCAACCAGTTCAGTGCCCACCACCGTACATCTATCCTATCTGTGCCATGCAGCAGGTTATGCTTTATTGCAACCAATCCAGGCCATGGCAGTAATGCAGTCAGCACCTGATACTAGCAAGTAAGGGCTTTTTTTTTAATTCGTTGCTAGCTAATGGATACATTTTGGATGGACAACTCAATGTCTGGCCAAAATATATCCATGTAGATTTCAGAATAGCCGGGACCTTTCAGGGGGTAGGATCAAAATGTATCCTGATAATAGTAATAGTCAGTCACTATCCACATAAATTTATCCATTTAGGTGAACACACAAATAGCAGATATATCTCGATTTGAGTTTAGGACCACATATTCAGTGCTCCTAGCTAAACAGACAGGGCTGCTGACAGTCGCACGTGAAGATTAGTGGGTAAGTTAGTTGCTTATCTTTATGCAACGGTCTTTGTGAACATTGATGCCAAGTATTCAGAAATTAAAATATATTCTATGCATGTTATTTTCCTCCCCAGCTGAAACACACCCTCATGAACAGCTCTTCTTATAGTTTATGGTTTAATAGATCTTGATAAATCATCCTTTGCAAAGCATACAGGGTGGTTTACAATAAAATCAAACATATCATAAAAACAAGCCAACAATTAGAAATAGAAAACAAACTCCAAGAATGATATAGGAAAGGAAGAAATATGATAGAGCAAAGAGCAAAACATAAAAATATATAGGTAGGCTACTGTCTAGGCTGCAGCTCACGGGGAAGGCTCCACACTAAACGTTTGAGTAAAAAGGTGTGTTTTCAGGAGTTTTTTAAATGGGGTAAGGGAGGATTCTGACTGTAACTGAGCGGGGAGACAGTTCCAGAGAGTGGACGTGTATTTGACTCTAGCAGGTGATGGAAGGATTAAACGGTTATCCGTTCTTCTTAGTGTGTGATGTGCTCTTGACTGAATTGAGGGAGGGTAGTTTTCAGGTGGCTATTTTTTTACCACATAAATGGCTTTAAAAAACCACCTTACAATTTTCCAGGTGCCTTTGATTCCACCTTTTACCCTGCTGCAGTTCTTAACATGAGCTGGTCTGTCATGAATCTCTGATTAATTGCAGTTGGCATCAATTCTCTGATTGGGCTTCTGCTATCTAGGCCAGGACTGGGAATGGTGCAAAGTAGAGTTAACACTCTTCGAGAGAAGGAAATCTCACTCATCACAAAGCCAGATACCCAGTGAGCATACTGGGTTCTGTTGTGAGCCGTGGTTTACAGCCTCTGGCCAAGGACTATTGTTGAGATGGGTGAGCTAAGCTGGGAAAATGCACACACCCAGGTTTGTTGCAAATGAAGGCTAATAGCGCTGGAGCCCAGGAGGGACATCCTCCAATTGGTATAGAAGCTCAAAAAAGTGCTTGTCCAAAATAAGGGTGCTGACAAATGAATGATGAAAAACTTGGAAGGTAAACCATGGATGCCAAACGTTTACCTTGCTTCCATACCTGAATAAAAAACATCATGCTAGCCTGATAAAAATACAACAGAAAGAAAATCAAACTAATTGGGTAGAGATGAACCTTTGTAAGGATAACAAATGTGTCAGTGAGGCAGACTGTGCAGAGTGCTAAGTGCCTAAGATATTGATCAGAGAAGGAAGATTAGTGGTCTCTAAATGTTGCGCTTTTAAATATCTCTTAACCGATTTACAGTATTAAGTAGCAGATCACATGGTCTCTACAGTCGTGGCATATAGACTCTATAATGTAATACAAAAGAGATCTGTCAAATGATCCCACCGATGCTTAATATGGCCTTGGACTAGTCACTTAATTTTCCACTGCCTCAGGTACAAATGTAAACTGTGAGCCCTCTGGGGACAGGGAAATACCTTCTGTACCTGAACGTAACTAACCTGGAGCACTACTGGAAAGGCCTGAGCTAAATACGAATGATTCCAGGTCACTGGCGACAGGCTGAGTAGTTTCTAGCTTTGATTTATTGACTTATCTGGAGAAGTTCTACAGTCTCTAAGGAGACGAGGTCTATAGATGCAATGGGATAAACTAGGAACCATTTCAGCCTGACCCTGATAAGATGGGGCCAGCTGGTATCTTTATATCATCTACCACCCTTCCTCATGCATTGCATTCATAGCTGCTTCTCCAAGGAAAGGGAAATTCAGTCTCTTCAGGTCCAGCCCCATCTCAGTGCAATACTGGACTAACCAGGGTCAGTTCTCTAGCAAGACAAAAGAAGCGACTGGGAAGACAGTCTATATTGTAGACCAAGGAAAGCAACTTTGACTCTACAGTGCAGGTCTCCCCTGGGCTTGGTGCTGCAAACTCTAGGACTGCTTTTGGCAAGGATTTTCCATAGGTATAGAGTGGAAGTGCTCTTTTCCATCCCAGCGGCTTCCTACCTGCTCTTCTTGGCCTCTACAGTATTACTTCAGAGGACTTCGTCAGCCCAGCCATTGAAACATCAACCTTCAGACAGAGGATCCCAGATTACTGTTCCCTCCAGGCCTGAGTCTGGCTAACCATTGTGGCCATTGTGTGATCGCTGGGAATCCCTCTTCCTCTCAGGGACTGTGAATGTAGCATCATCAGCTCCACAATAGCTGTAGGAGCCAGCCTCAGAACTGAACCCAGCTGTAGCACTACCAATGGGCCAGAATGCTAGGCCCAAAAGATCCATTCCAAATACAGTGCACAGTCCATTTAACCCTTCATAGCACCTGTTTATGCTTCTGGTTCTGCTGACTATCAAATTTTTCCTTCACAGAAAGTGTTTTGAAATAGAGCTTCTGCCATTTAACGTGGCATGAATATAATTGCGGACACCTTGTACTGAAGAATGAAAAGATTCCCAACTTCTAGGATCTTCCATAGGGCTTAAAATTGCCAGACTGACTCAGTTTAAGGAATAGTCATTGGGAAAAGAGTGGAAAATGGGGTGGAAACTGTAATTATTGCTTTCTGGCACACAGGGTACTGCCATAGGAAGCCATAGAGACACCAGTGAGCCTTCCACTAGTGACGGAAGCCTCATATAGGCAACACCTACCTCTACATAGAACCCAACTGGCCCTCTGCTCCACCCCACAGAACACTTTCCCTTTCAGGGTTTTCCTCTTCTTGCCCGATGTTGTTACCTCCCTCTCACCATCTTTCCTCAGTATCTCCCACCATTCTGGGATCTACTTGTGTTCCTCCTCCGCACCGATCACCACAATGATGCAGCTACCAGGACACTCCTCCCTGCCGCCATACTTCTATACTTTCTCTAACCTTCTTCTTTGGCCTCTCTCTCTCTCTTGCTCCACTTCCTTTAGCCCTTCATTGCTCCCCTCCCTTCATGTGCACCAGTGTATCAGTACAACACAACCAGGAAGGGAAAGAGTTCAGCACAATGCTCCTTTAAGAGCTGCTACTGTACCTCTTCGTTGGCCTATTGGTTATGAACATTCACAGTGAACAAGGCTATATAAGAAGGCGAGGGGGCAGAAGCAACCAACCTCATCATTTTGGCCAGTAGCACCAGCAAGTCACTCATCAACTTCAAATTTCCAGTCACCACTGGCAAGCTGGGGACTAGAAGGTTTGCACCTGATACATACAGCTGCCCTGCCCTAGAGAGCTTTCTAAACTAGCCAGGGATCGGACATTGTATGAACCTTTTTCCAGCATACACCTCCCTCCATCCTAATTAGGAGGCACGGGAACGGTAAAAGCCATGACGAGATGTTTGACCGGGGCATAAGACTGGCTCACATTTTCTGCCCAGAACCCACTGGTGTTAGGAGAACATTATAAGAGCAATATAATCAAAGCATTCCAAATTCATCAGTTTTTGACAATTTTAATGCTGTAAATGTAACAAATAATCCTGCAAAACTGCAGAGTTCGAGCAGAGAGCAAATTTTGCATTTAAGCCACACATAAAGCTTACACAAAGATCTCGCTGTGTCCATGGCTGGGCAATTGACCACACATGAAAGAGCAGCTGTAAACAGATTTTGGCCTCTAAATTTCTGGAATTGTTTTGCCTTAGATATAAAGTTTGATAGAAAGCAACAACATTTGAGCTGACTAAAGGAGGCAGAAATAGTTCTGATAGATTCCTGCCCAGTCTGTACATTGGGTCAACAACTTCACACACACACACACACACTGCTCTAACCTTATACATATTTCTAAGGTACCAGATTTTGATGTCATCAATAGGACTGATGTCATTCACACAGGACAATTACATCACTGTAGGGTCACACAGGGCAAAGCTTTTTACAGGAGGAGGTTTTGTTTTTTTATACTGCGCTCTTTAGAATCAGTGCAGTTTACATGTATACTAACAGGTACTTTTTATTCCCTTGTCCCCAAAGGGCTCACAATTGAAGTGTACCTGAGGCAATGGAGGGTTAAGTGGCTTGCCCAAGGTGTGGCCATGGGACTAGGGACCCCAGTCCCTCCAGCCTGAGGTTGCTTGTCCCCATGTGGGAATTGAACTTCTGTCCTGAGGTAACCTGTCCCAACCACTGAGCCACTCCTCCCTCCTAGTTACTTTAATCTAATTTGGATTTTCTATACCACCTTTCTGGGCAGTAAAAGGACCATCCAATTAGGATGGCCAGGTGTCTGGATTGGAGCTGGTTATTCCTACTACTACAGAGTTGCCAAGTTACCCTTTTCCAGGAGTGAGATTTGTTGGCCAGTTCTGGTTTTAAAGTTGTATTGCAATGCAGTATGGTAGTTGTAGTCAATGTTCCTTCTAACCTGCGCTGGGTCCGCCGCCAACATTCCTGCCGGCGGAGGACCCGGCACAGATTAAAGAGACCACTGCGAGGGTTAGACCCTGTGTCTAACACACACCACAGCACCCTTGCAATGGTCTCTTTAATCTGTGCCGGGTCCTCCACCGGCATTCCTGCTGGTGGGGGGAGGGGTAGAGCGTCGATCGCTCTGCACTCCCCGCCCCCCTCCGCCTGCAGGAATGTTGGCAGCGGACCCAGCGCAGGTTAGAGGGAACATTGGTTGTAGTCCCAGATTTTTTCCGATTGAAAGCAGTGCTGTCAATCCCATAATGCATCAGGATGAGAATGTCAGAAATTCAGGACTGGATTCATATCTCACCCCTGGAGCTGGATAGCTTGGCAACTCTGCTACTACTACTGATTTGCATAGGGCTACAAAGCATGTGCAGTACTGTACATAAAGAAAGAGTCCCTGCTCCCAGAGACAAACGGAACAAGTTACAGAAATAAAGCAAGAGCAAAGCACTGGAAAAGTATTTCATCAATGTTTTATTCTGCACTTTTTGAAAGCATCGCATTTAATTCATGTGGAAATGTTAAAGCCACTTAGCTACAATCAATGCACAGACTCCTACTCTGCTGCCCTCCTGCCTGGCAAAGCATTGGCACTATAACCAATTCATGATCCCCTAGCGCAAATGGAAAAAGGTACAGAAAAGAACAACAAAAATGGTGAAGGGGATGGAGGGGTATGCCTACAAGGAAAGGTTTAAAAGGTTAGGGCTCTTCAACTTGGAAAACAAATGGCTGAGGGGAGATATAAGATAATGAATGGAGGGGAACAGATAAACATTGATTGGTTGTTTCTCCAGGAACAAGCAGGAAGTACGTTCTCATATATGGCTGACATTACCAATGGAGCCCATGCGGGAACGCTCCCCAGCTTCCATATGAAGATTTTGGGAGCTCCATGTGCACCTGCCATGGCACCATCTTATCCTCGGTCTTCTCTTTTCCGTGGAGCCCACTGGACATCTGTCCTTTGCATCAGAAAAGAGTGCTATTTTTTGCCACTGCTGTGGTATCTTTTCATCTCGATTCATTCAGTTTTTTTGTTGCCTTCCCGCCTGTCATCGGGGGCATCAAGTTACTTGATGCTGCTTTATTTTTACTTCTTTAATTTTTTCTTACGTATTTTTTCCATGTGGTCCTTTTTACCTGCATGTACCCTGGCAAACCGAGACTTTGGAGCCCTTCGGTTTGGCAGAGACTGTTTTTCCCAACATTTCCAAACTGGCCAGTGGATTTGAGAAATGCACCTGGTGTGCCCACACCATCTCAGTGACGGACCACTATAACTGGTGCATCCAATGCCTCGGGCCCAAACATATACTTCTTGTACTCTGCATTTGCAGATGACGAGAAAGGGCATGAAGAACCATGAAAAACAGCGAGAATCGCTCTTCAGGTCATCGGAGTCAGGGTCATCGATGCCCTTGAGGGGCTCCGCCGAGGCTTCGGCATCGCATGGCACACAAGTTCATTCTGAGCTGAAGAGTTGTAGTGCCATGGATCGGGGGTTGTCCTTCGACCCTGGGGGCTGACCCTCAGAAGGACTGGTCTTCTGCCCCATCGATGTCAATGTCGAGGACCAATGCCAAGGGAAAACCCATGGGCATTGGCATCGGAGCCCCTCTCGATGCAACTCTGAGGGTGATGGCCGGGAGCGGCCGGCGATGCTACCCCAGTGGGAGGAATCAACTCCCAGGGCCCCAGAGGGCCATCAGCAGTCTCCCAATGCTCTCACCATTGAGGAGTCCCCGATGCAAGAGCCGGAGTCGCAGGCCAAGGTGGCTGCCCCAGCCCCCATTCCCTCGGAGACAGCACTGTTGGCTGAATGCCTGCAAGCCCTCAAGAACAGCATGGCAGCATTCCTGGTGGTGCAGATGGCCTTTGGGTACCTCACTGCCAGCGGTGGCACACCACCCATGGTGGCACCGCTGGTTCTTGTTCAGCCATTTTTGGAGACTCACACCCTTACCAGCCTGGAAGAGCAAGTGGGTCGTTGATGGGCATCCAACTCAGCGATGATCGCCATCTCCCCCCACTAGCGCTTCTGGTTCCAAGACCGTCCCTCATCGGCATCGAGCACCTTGGTCCCTGCCATACCCATCCCAGCAGCAGAGGCACCGGGAAGAGACCAGACATTATTTTGACTTCTTGTCAGTCTCGGAGTCTGAGAGCAGGGAGACAGAGGAAGAGTTCCCAGACTCGGACCAGCACTGGAACATTCCATTAGATCCTTCACCTCCCTATGAAAGGTGCAAGTCCCTGCCGGAGGACATCGCTTTCCAGGAGTTTGTCCAGAATATGGCCAAGGATCTCCCCTTAACATTGGAGGCCAAGGAGGAACCAAGGGCCAAGGACCTTGAGTTCCTACAATATCCCTCACCTCCCAAAGAGGCAATCACAGTGCCAGTGCACCGGATCCTCCAGTGTTTACTCTTCAGAATGTGGGAGAACTCATTGACAGTTCCAGCCTTCAGCAAGAGGCTGGACTCAATGTACCAAGTACAAAAGAGTCCAGGCTTTGAGAAGTCCCAACTACCACGCAACTGCATGGTTGTGGAGTCAGCTATGCGTCGCATCAAGAGTTCTAAGACTCACTCCTCCGTCCCAGGCAGAGAGGCCCACATCCTTGATGGTTCGGGAGAAGGTGCTACCAAGGATCCATGCTGATGGCCCGAATCCACTCATACCAACTGTATATGGCAATGTTCCTTAAGGATGTGATAGGGACATCAGTGAATTTGCAGTCCTGATTCCTCTGGAGCACCTTGAGAACTTCTGCTGTCTGGTGGGATGAGGCAAGGATTGCTCAAAGTATATGAGCAGAGCAGCTTATGACACATTCAAATCTGTCAGTCGGATGGCTGCAGTGGGCATTGGTGCCCGCTGCCTGGCTTGGCTGCAGTCATCAGATCTTGAACAATGGGTTCAAGACAAGCTTGCTGACATCCCTTGCAGAGGGGGAAATTTGTTCAGCAAGCCCATGGAAGATAAGGTCAGTCGAAACAGCTCACCATGAATCGCCTCTCCAGGAAGACTGCAGATCCTTCTATGGTGGCGGCTGCGGGGAAGAACGCTTTCTACCCACTAAGCACTGGTATTACTCAGGCTATCCGCCCTACTCGGCCTATCCAGCCTCTCAGCTGACTCAGCAAGAGGCTCAAGGTCCCTGCCCAGCAATGCCACCCTAAACCTCATAAGACTCAGTCTGCCCCACAACCACAGCCAGGGGTGGGTTTTTGACTACTTCTTAAGGAGCATCAGATTGACGACCCTGCAGTGCCTCAGGTGGGGGGGCCAGCTGGCCCACTTTGCCCACTGGTGGCCCGTGGTGACAACAGACACATGGGCCTTGAAGATTGTCCAGAGCGGATGCTGGTTGCATTTTGCCCAGCTACCTCCCACGTTCTTTCCTGGGGAGTACCCTCTTGACCTGCTACAATGGGCCCTTCTCCAACAGGAGATCAACATCTTGTTGGCTGACCTGGCTGAAGAGCTGGTACCATCAGAACAGGTGAAAAGAGGATTGTACTTGCATTGCTTCCTTGTCCCCAAAAGGACCGGGGGTTTCAGGCCCATACTGGACCCTTGGAACCTCAACCGCTTCTTGATAAGAGAGTTCAAAATGGTCTTCCTGGGGGACATTATTTCCATACCTCTAGAAGGGCGAATGTCTCTGCTCCCTGGATCTAAAACAGTGGTTCTCAACCCAGTCCTCTGGGACCCCCAGGCCAGTCAGGTTATCACAATAATATGCTTCCATTGTGTGCAGATCCATCTCATGCATATTCATTGTGGATACCCTGAAAATCTGATTGGACTAGGGGTCCCAGAGGACTGGGTTGAGAACCACTGATCTAAAGGATGCATACATACACATCCTTATCCATCATCTCCACTGACAATATCTTCGTTTCATGCTCAACAGTCAGCACTTCCAGTGCCAGGTGCTGCCCTTTGGGTTGGCATTGACCTCAAGGATCTTCACAAAGTGCCTGGTAGGAGTTGCCACCTTCCTCCGGATCATGGGGGTCTTCGTCTTCCCTTACTTAGACAACTGGCTAGCTGGCTGATAAAGGGTGCCATGCCAGATGAGGTCTGCCAGTCGGCCTGCTTAACTACCCAAAGTCTCACCTCCAGCCTTCGCAAAAGCTGGAATTCATTGGAACCCTCCTCGACACCACTTGAGCTCGGGCCTTCTTACCAGAGGATCACTCGCAGTGGCTCATGGAGGTGGTTCAGATCATCCAGCACAGCCGTTTCACCACAGCTCGGGGGATGCTGTGGATGCTAGGCCACATAGCCTCCACATTCACGTCACACCATTGGTCCATCTCTATATGCACCAGGCACAATGGACTCTGTGCACCCAATGGCATCAAGTCACAGGCCGTCTCAAGGACAGAGTGGCAGTCACCACGCCCCTTGCCCTCTCTCTGCACTGGTGGCTCCAATTGCAGAATCTACTCAAAGGACTTCCCTTTCAGTCCCCTCCATCTCACCAGACACTGACTACAGATGCATCCAAACTAGACTGGAGTACGCATCTAAACAACCTGCGTATGCAGGCCCTCTGGTCACAGGAGGTCTATATCAACAATCAGAACAACATGGGGGTCCTACCTTCTCTGTTGGGAGGCAGTGTGGCTATGGCAGTTCGCTACCACTTATGGCATGGACCTCAGGGCTAAATACCTGGCGGGAGAGCTCAATGTGCTCGCAGACCGTCTCAGCAGGATCCTTCACCCACACGAATGGACCCTCAAAAGGGCCCATCTTCCAGAGGTGGGGCAGGCCAGACATCGACCTGTTCACTGCCCCACACAATGCTTAGGTGACTCACTTCTGCTCCAGGATAGCATCCAGCGACTGGCTGGCTCCCAATGCATTTCTCCTGAACTGGGGAATGGGGCTGCTTTACGTGTAACCCCCAGTCCTGCTGATTGCAAAGACCTTGTTTAAGTTTCAGACCGACAGTGCACCATGATAATCATTGCTCTCTATTGTCCCAGCAGCCATGGTTTCTCCTACTGCTCCAGCTCTCTCAACAAAAGCCTCTCCATTTGGCTGTGCCCAGGATCTCATCTCCAAGGATAACAGGACCTTGCTTCACCCCAATGTCTGGTCCCTAGCCCTCATGGCATGGATGCTGAGTGGGTAGTTCTCTCAGAGCGTCATCTTCCTCAAGAAGTGGAGAATATCCTTCTAGCATCTCACAGAGACTCCATACACTGGTCCTACACCTTCAAATGGTGACACTTGTCTGTCTGGAATGTTGATAGGTCCCTGGACCCCTCTTTTGCATTGTTGAGGTCTTATTGATGTATCCCCTTCATCTCTGTAACTCAGGCCTTAAGTCCAACTCTGTCCGAGTGCACCTCAGCTCTATTGGAGCGTACCATTATGGATTGGATGGCAAGCCCATCTCTGCCCAACTACTGGGGGCCCACTTCATGTGAGGCCTTCTCATCTCTAAGCTTCCATTCAAGCCCCTGCCAGTGGCATGGGAACGTAGTACGGGGCAATTCCTCTTGGCCCCCTTTAAGCCATTGACTTCCTGTCTGCTTAAGTTCCTTACCTGGAAGGTAGTTTTCCTGGTTGAGGTCACCTCTGCCCGCCGAGTTAGTGAACTGCAAGCCTTAGTGGCCCATGTACCCTAAATTAGATTTTATCAAAACAGAGTGGTCCTGCGCACGCACCAGCAGTTCCTGCCCAAGGTAGTTTCTTCATTCCACCTTAACCAGTCAGTGGTTCACCCACTTTATTTCCCCGGCCTCATGCCAACAGTGCTGAGGCAGTGCTGAAAAGGTTGGATTGTAAACGGGCATTGGCTTTCTACCTTGAGAGGATGAAGGCCCATCGGTGCTCCACCCAGCTGTTCAACTCCTTTGATCCTAACAGGTTGGGTGTGGCTGTCTCCAAATGTACATTGTCCCTCTGGGTGACGGACTGCATTTCCTTCGCTTATGCACAGGCTGGTCTGAGCCTTGAACATCGTATCATGACCATAATGTCCAACCTATTGGCAAATTTGCATTCGGTCTCCACAGTGGAGATTTGCAGGGCTGCTACATGGTCCTCAGTCCACACTTTTACTGCCCACTACTGCCTGGATGGGAATTCACGGCGCAACAGTAACTTTGGCCAAGTCATACTCCGACATCTGTTTGGGACTTAGGCTCAACTCCTCCCACCAGCCCTTTTGTCCATCCAGGCTACTGTAAAGAGTCTTCCTGATGTTGATGTCCACTGTGGACACTGACTCGACAAGTCCCCTAAAGGGACTACTCATTATATTTCTTCCAGTTTTTTAGTTGGTTGCCCTGTTGGGCTTGTTTTGCTGTTTTTTCAGTAGCCTGTAGCTGGGGAGTCCCATATGTGAGGACTTACTTCCTCTGCTTGTTCCTGGAGAAAGCATACTCACCTGTAGCATGTGTTTTCCGGGAACAGCAGGAATAAGTCCTCACAACCCTCCCTCTTCCCCGAGGAGTTGTTCTGGCTATTAGTTTTCTACTTTACTGAGGATAAGGTGGCACAGTGGCAGGGGGAAGGCAGGCAAACATGCGCGATGGAGCTCCCAAAAGCTTCCTATTGAAGCTGAGGAATGTTCCCATGTGGGCTCTATCGGTGATATCACATTACTACTGTTCCTGGAGAACACCTATTACAGGTAAGTAACTATGCTTTACTCCTTCAAAACATAGAAAGACTAGGAGACATGCAATGAAGCACATTTAAGACTAATCCGAGAAAATATTTTTGCGCTCAATGTGTAATCAAAATCTAAAATTCGTTACCAGAGGAAGTAGTAAAAGCTGTTAGGGTAGCTGGATTTAAAGGAAGTTTGTTTTATTTAATCCAACTTTATCATTTCAATTAAAGTAGTTTATTGGGACATTGATAACTTGGATTTTTCTGAGAATTTCCCAAGGCCACAAGGAGTGCTAATGGGAATTAAACCCTGGATGCTTGGTTCCTAAGCCAGTGCGCTAACCATTAGCCTAGTTCTCCATTCCAAATGCTGGGAGGAAAATGCCATTACCCATTATTAAACTGGTCTGGAGAAATACACTACCTACCCCTGGAATAAGCATGGTAACTGTCTATTTTTTGGGAACCTGGATTGGCCATTGTTGGGTTCGATGGGCCTTTGGTTTGACCCAGTATGGCACATCTTATATTCTTATGTTCCCTGTGTCTTTAAGGGGCTGAGATGGATGGAAATCACCACTGCCCTTAGATGAGATATGTTCAGTTCTGAGACCATCAAAGCTTTCCTGTTGACAGGTCATTGTTTATTCTTTTGCTCTTTTTGGATAGAAGGAATGAATTATGGGAGCTGAGGGATGGGTATCCCATGGAAGACTTGAAATGCCAGCCAGCCTTTTCTCCCTGAATATGTATTCCATGTGTGTGACTTGTCGGAAGAGCCAATCAGGAGGTAACTGAGCAGCAAGAATGAGGTACAGTGGCAGAGCTCTGCGCGTGTGGGAGGAGGGTCTCTAATGCTGTCGAGTGTGGGCTGCAAGGCAGGAGGGAGGTGCATTGGCAGAGTTGTAGGGTGGTGGGGTCTCAGTACTGGAATAGAAGGAGGTGGTTCATGGCAAAAGTGAGGTGCACTGCCAGATAGGACCGGCCCCAAGGCTGGTACAAGAAGTGGGTGTCCTAGCAAACCTTCATATGTATACCTAATTACATATACCCTGGAGGAGAGGAGGGGCAGGGGAGATATGATCCAGATCTTTAAATGCTTAAAGGGTATTAATGAATAAACAAATCTCTTCCAAAGACAGGGAAGCTGTAAAGCTAGAGGGTATAACATGAAGCTGCAAGGGGGCAAACTGAAAGGCAATGTCAGCAAATACTTTTTCACTGAAAAGCTGGTGGATGCTTGGAATACCCTTGCAATGGAGATGGTGGGGGCAAATACAGTGACGGAATTCAAAATGGCATGAGACAAATACAGTGGATCCCTTTTAGCAAGAGGATGAAATCAAAGCAAACTTAAATATCAATGGTTTCGCTGCAGTTCTTTGGTGCCCTCCCAGAGGCTGCTGCACTAAGTGCCCGTCCCGTCTTATCTAATGGTGGGGCTGGCTCTGCTGCCCAGGCCGAGGTGGGAAAAGTGTTGGGAAGCAGGGTAGCTGGGTTTCAAATCCTGCTTCTGCTCCAACTCTCCTTAGACCTGAATTCACAGCTAGGAGTTTCAGCATCTCCTTGGATGGCAACTCTAGAAGCTATGAAATCGAGCCTTACTGTACCAAATGCAGTATTCCAACCAGAGACCCCCTGATCAGGATGGAAACACATGTGAGCATTTGCTATTCCCTATCATAATGAATCAGCTGCAGCAGCACCTCCTTGTTGTCACACAAAAAATAATTTGTAATACATGAGGGCAGGGAGTAGAGAACCCATCAAGTCCAGTTTTCCTGGAACAATCCCTCAAAAGAGGCAGCCATGATAAGAACATAAGATATGCCATACTGGGTCAGACCAAGGTCCATCAAGCCCAGTATCCTGTTTCCAACAGTGGCCAATCTAGGTCATACGTACCTAGCAGTTTCCCCAAAAGACACAGTTTCCGCAATGCTTGTACTGGGTCAAGCATTGATATCCTGGGTCCCTTCTTAATAATGGTTTATGAACCTTTCCTCCAGGAACTTGTCCAAACCTTTTTTAAACCCAGCTACACTAACAGCCTTTACTACATCCTCCGGTAACAAATTCCAGAGTCTGATTACACGTTGAGTGAAAAAATATTTTCTTTTATTAGTCTTAAATAGTTTACCCTGTAGCTTCATTGCATGTCCCCTAGTCTTTCTATATTCTGATAAGGTAAACAATCGATCTACGTTTACCCGTTCCACTCTGCTCATTAATTTATAGACTTCTATCATATCTCCCCTCAGCCGTCTCTTTTCCAGGTTAAAGAGCCCTAACCTTTTTAGCCTTTCTTCTTAGGAGTATCCTTCCATCCCCTTTACCATTTTGGTGGCTCTTCTCTGAACCTTTTCTAATAACGCTATATCCTTTTTAAGATACGGCGACCAGAATTGCACACAATATTCAAGGTGCGGTCTCACCATGGAACGATATAGAGCAGTGATGGCTAACCTTTTTGAGCCCGAGTGCCCAAACTGCCGCACAAAACCAAAGAATTTCCTCAAAGTGCCAGCACGTCATTTGCATAAGTGGTCTTATTTGCATAAATATTTGCATAATGTTACCATACACTAACTTTTAGTAAACATGTCTCTTAATGAGTGTATGGATAAAGAAAGACTAAAAGATTTCTACATTACTATAATCCAGTGCCAACCGCCAGGCACATTAGGAACTACTACAAACGCTGCCCATTTAGAACCCATAGCAAACCCGCCGTATCCTGACAGCATTACCAGGACTCACAAAGCACCATACCCTACCTATCAAAAGGCAACACTGCAAATATTAAACCAATACATTTCAGAGAATACTGGGGAAAGAGAACAAGTGGCAACGTCAAATAGGAATTTCCTCTTGTACCAACAAAGCGCAGATGTTAATGATGCACATTTCCCAGAGCTGACATATTCCAGTTAATAAATTCAAATAAAGAGATATCTTTCTACCTTTTGTGCATTTTTTTTCAGTTGCAATTGGTCCAGCCACCTTCTTCTGGTTTCTTCATGTTTTCTGCTAACTCTCCATCGTCTGCTGTCCATTTGTCCTTTCTTCTCTCTCTTCTAGTTTTTTTTCCATTCTCTCTCTCTCTCTCTACATCTGCTTTAACATACTAATCTGTCTCCTTTTGCTCTTTCCTCATTCCTATTTCATCCACACAAATTTTACCCCTCCATCCTCAATCCCCAATAACTCTCCCAATACCTGGCCAATTGTAGATTTTTCATCCCTCCTACACAAAATATTTTTCCCCTCTCCATTTTACTCTCCCAGCCCCATCCCATTCTAATCCTCCCCCAACATCAGCTCCCTTCTAGTTCCAGTCTCACCCAGCATCCAGTCCCTTCTAGTCCCTGCATCAGCCCATTTCCAGTCCAAGTCCCTTCATCAGCTCATTTTCAATCCTAGCCCCCCCATCAGCCCATTTCTACTCATTTCCTAGCCCCACCATCAGCCCATGTCAAATCATAGCTCCCCTCCACTCAGCCCAATTCCAGTCCAAGCCCCCCCATGAGCCTACTTCCAGTTCTAGCCCCTCCATGAGTCCATTTCAATTCAAGCACCCACCACAGCCCATTTCCAATCTTAGCTCCCCCCAACAGCCCATTTCCAGTCCTATACTAGATTTTCCATCAGCCCATTTTCAGTCCAAGCTCCCTGCCCACACAGCCCCATTTCCATTCCAAGCCCCCTCCCCATCAGCTATTTGCAGTTCAAGCCTCCCCTTCCACTCAGCCCATTTCCAGTCCTAGCAACACCCCAACCCATTACCAGTCCTAGCCCCCCGTCAATCAACTTCCAGTCCTAATCCCCATCACCCCATTTTCAGTTTAAGCCCCCCCCCTATAACCCTTTACCAGTCCTAACCCCCATCAGCCCATTTCCAGTCAGCCCCCCATAGCCCATTGCCAGTCCTAAACCCACAGCCCATTACCAGTCCTAACCACATCAGCCCACCTCAAGTCCTAACCCCTCCCCATCAGCCCATTTCCTGTCCTAGCCCCCCCATAACCCATTATCAGTCCTACACCCCATCAGCCCACTACCAGTCTTAACCCCCCCATAGCCCATTACCAGTCCTAACCCCCCCCATCAGCCCACTACCAGTCTTAACCCCCCCCCATAGCCCATTACCAGTCCTAACCCCCATCACCCCATTTCCAGACAGCCCTCATCAGCTCATAGCCCATTGCCAGCCCTCATCAGCCCACCGCCCATTGCTAGTCTTAACTCCCCCCCATTGCCCACTGCGTCTTAACCCCCCTCCCCAGCCCACTGCCAGTCTTAACCCCCCCTCCCTAGCCCATTGCCAGTCTCAACCCCCCTCCCTCCTCCCTCCCTAGCCCATTGCCAGTCTCAACCCCCCTCCCTCCCTAGCCCATTGCCAGTCTCAACCCCTCCCCCCCTCCCTAGCCCATTGCCAGTCTTAACCTCCCTCCCTCCTAGCCCATTGCCAGTCTTAACCTCCCTCCCTCCCTCCCTAGCCCATTGCCAGTCTTAACCTCCCTCCCTCCCTCCCTAGCCCATTGCCAGTCTCAAACCCCTACCTCCCTCCCTAGCCCATTGCCAGTCTCAACCCCCCTCCCTCCCTAGCCCATTGCCAGTCTCAACCCCCTCCCTCCCTCCCTCCCTCCCTAGCCCCATTGCCAGTCTCAACCCCCCTCCCTCCCTAGCCCATTGCCAGTCTTAACCTCCCTCCCTCCCTAGCCCATTGCCAGTCTTAACCCCCCTCCCTCCCTCCCTCCCTAGCCCATTGCCAGTCTTAACCCCCTCTCTCCCCTCCCTAGCCCTTGCCAGTCTTAACCCCCCTCCCTCGGCTCATGGCAATAAAAAAAAAAAAAGCTGCCCGCTGCCGCCGCGGCGGCATGGAGTGTCCCGCGGGGCTCCCTCTGCCCGGCGGGACTCTCCCGGCGCTGCTCAGCCCCTCTCTGCCGGCTTGCAGAGACGCGAAGGGAGAGAGAGTCTCCCTCGCGTCTCTCTTAAGCCCGCAGGGCAGATGGGAAATTTCCCATCAGCTCCTGCGGGCTTAACAGAGACGCGAGGGAGACTCTCCCTTCGCGTCTCTGCAAGCCGGCAGAGAGGGGCTGAGCAGCGCCGGGAGAGTCCCGCCGGGCAGAGGGAGCCCCGCGGGACACTCCATGCCGCCGCGGCGGCAGCGGGCAGCTTTTTTTTTTTAATGTGCGACCTTCCCGCGTGCCAGCTGCAAGGCCTTCGCGTGCCACAGCTGGCACGCGTGCCATAGGTTCGCCATCGCTGATATAGAGGAATAATATATTTTGTTTTATTTTCCATTCCTTTCCTTATGATACCTAGCATTCTATTTGCTCTCTTGGCCATCGCTGCACACTAGGCTGAGGGTTTTCGTATCCACAAGGACACCTAAATCTTTTTCCTGGGTGGTGGTTCCTAATGTGGAACCTTGCATCGTGTAACCATAGTTTGGGTTGTTCTTCCCTAGGTGCATAACTTTGCACTTGTCCACATTAAATTTTATTTGCCATTTTGATGCCCAGTCTTCCAATTTATCAAGATCCTCTTGCAATTTTCCACAATCCTCTTGGATTTTAACAACTTTAAATAGTTTTGTGTCATCTGCAAATTTGATAACCTCACTCGTTATTCCCTTTTCCAGGTCATTTATGAATATGTCAAAAAGCAGCAGACCCAGCACAGATCCCTGGGGTACACCACTATTCACCTTTCTCCATTGGGAAAATTGCCCATTTAGCCCTACCCTCTGCTTTCTATCTTTTAACCAGTTCCTGATCCACAATAGTACACTGCCTCCTATCCCATGACTCTTTAGTTTTGCCAAAAGTGTCTGATGAGGGACCTTGTCAAAGGCTTTCTGAAAGTCCAGATACACTATATCAACCGACTCACCTTTGTCCACCTGTTTATTCACACCTTCAAAAAAACATAACAGATTAGTAAGACAAGATCTTCCTTGTCTAAAGCCATGTTGGCTGTCTCCCATTAGGCCATGACTATCTACATGCTGAGTAATTTTGTTCTTTATGATGGTTTCTACTATTTTTCCCGGTACTGACGTCAGGCTCACCGGTCTGTAGTTTCCCGGATCACCCCTGGAACCCTTTTTAAAAATTGGCGTTACATTGGCGATCCTCCAGTCTTCAGGTATTACAGATGATTTTAATGAAAATTCACAGATTACTAATAGCAGGTCTGCAATCTCATATTTCAGTTCTTTCAACACCCTTGGATGTACACCATCCGGCCCAGGTGATTTGCTACTCCTCAGTTTATCTAATAGTTGTAATATGATCCTATCTAATATGTAAAATGATCCTATGTAATATGTAAAATGATCCTATCTAAATATCTGCCTCTCCCCATCTCTGCCTCTCCATATCTTTGTGGCTCTGGAGCAGTCAGAAGGAAGCAGAAGGCAAACTTTTAAGGCCAAAGTTACAATGCTACTTCACAATTATTTGGGCTACTAGAAAATCTGGACATCAACAGTGAGCCCCGAATCCATAGAATTTCTATCTTTTCAAAACATTCCTTCAACCTCAGTTTGTCCACATCGATCCATGGTAGCTGAAATGTTCATGCAATTGAATTCATGTGTACATAACCAAGAAGCTGATTCCGCAGCCTATTTTACAAAATGCAAGAATTAGGGGTATGTTTAGTAAAACCCCGGTAATGTGCAGGCCGCGCTAGTGTGCGGGTGCCATATAAGGAGTGGGCGTTTCTGGCTGAAAAAAGCAAAACCGGGATTAATCATGCACTAATGTGCATGGCGCCCATGTGAGCCCCACACAGCGCATGCGAAAGTTGCGCGGGAGGCATAAGTGGCGCGCTGATGTGCAAGCAGAGGAGAAGAGCCACAGCACAATGGTTAAGACACTGACCAATGGTGCCCACTGAAGAAGGCTGGCTGAGGCAGTATCTGTTATGGGGAATATTATTTTAGGAGGCATTTTAATATTGGGCGGCATAAGGCGGCGCGCTGTTGTGCAAGCAGAGGAACAGAACCACAGCACAATGGTTAAGACACTAATGGTGCAGGGATCAGGGGTTCAATCCCCCACAGTGCCCACTGAAGAAGGCTGGCTGAGGCAGTATCTGTTATGGGGAATATTATTTTAGGAGGCATTTTAATATTGGGCGGCATAAGGCGGCGCGCTGTTGTGTAAGCACAGGAACAGAACCACAGCACAATGGTTAAGACACTGACCAATGGTGCAGGGATCAGAGGTTCATTCCCCCACAGTACCCACTGAAGAAGGCTGGCTGAGGCAGTATCTGTTATGGGGAATATTATTTTAGGAGGCATTTTAATATTGGGTGGCATAAGGCGGCGCGCTGTTGTGCAAGCACAAGAACAGAACCACAGCACAATGGTTAAGACACTGACCAATGGTGCAGGGATCAGGGGTTCAATCCCCCACAGTGCCCACTGAAGAAGGCTGGCTGAGGCATTACCTGTTATGGGGAATATTGCTATAGGAGTCTTTTTATTTTTATTAATTAGTGGTGCCAGCAAACACACCCTCAAAGTATGGTAACATAAGGTGCTACATAAGGCGCCTCCTAAGGTACCCCAGAGGCCACATTTTAAGGTGCACTGTCCGCCACACCACCCTATAATGTTGCCCATAGGAAGCCGTATCAGGTGCTGTATGGGGCACCCTATGAGGCACCGATAGGTGACAGTACTGCTTGTGCTTGCAGCACTGCGCATGTGAACACATGGAAACCTGCAGTAGGTGCGCAGACCTGCAAACATTGCAACAGGGGTGTAGCACAATGGGTAATACATGGATTGGTGAACCAGGGGTCATGAGTTCAATCCCCCAGTGGGGTCAATTATTACCTGTCTCAGGCATTACACATTATTATACAGCAGTGCTGAGTGAAGCATAGTGCTTTTAATGTACATCAGTACTGCGTGAGTCATATGTCTTCTTACGTTATAACAGTGTTACCTGAGGCATTTTCCTTTCTATGTTACAGCAGTGATGCCAGGAGAGACACCCTCACAGTGCTGTAATCTTCCGGTGCCCCATAAGGCACCGTAAGGTCACAGCACTCTGAGGGTGTTTCTGCTGCCTGTACTCCCTGAAAGTACACACAAACTGCCCCAGACAGCCCCCCATGTACCCTGTAAAATACCTATCCCCAAGTTATAATGCCCTGTTCAATGTATGTCCAGTTTGTGCAATGTAAACCGCAATGGTGCAGAATAGCGCAGTATATGGGGGAATGTAAATAGGTAAGGTAAATAAAATACATAAACCCACTGTGGATTCAAACCACCAACCTCTGGCTCCACAGGCAGTGCAGTCACCAGTGGGCTACAGCTCTACAACTGTAAAGAGATGTCTGGCTGGCTACAAAATAACGTCTGCAGACTGTGGTGCTGCGGTTACCAGCGTAGGGTTAGTCCTCTCGCACCCACGATGCACTGCACATGCAAAACAGCAGTCTACAGGTGATCTGCAGATGGGGTATGCACCCCCACAGCACCTAGGCCTGGTAGGGGAAACTGACCGTGTGTAGTACTGGCACAGAGTAGCTACACACCGTCACATTGTGCGAGTACTGTGCTCGCTGTGAAGGTGGGGTCGGGCGGCCAGCATCTGGTCCACAGCACCTCCCATGGCAGAAATAGGCCATGCTGCAGGTCCCCAGCAGTGCTAGTGTGTGAGATCGGTAATTCCTGCAGACACACCTTGGATACATCTGTATTTCCGAGTCAGGTTTAGGCCTTATGGCCCCCTAGGCGGATTATGTACCACCACCCAACCCATCCCCTGGGGCTGAGGGTGGGAAACAGGGTCTCCCACCAACAGATCCACATTATGTTGGCAGTAGAGGGGACCATCAACCCCGGCCCTGCTGGGGATCAGACACTCTACAGAGCAGGCAATACGTATCTGTACCCACCCATAAAGCAATAGCAGACAGACAGTAGGCCTTGAAATGCCCAGCTGCCCCCCACCACTATCTGACATTCACCAGCAGCAGGCCACCAGCCGCTGCACCCTGCAAGGTGTTCCAGCAAAACACATACTAGCTGCAGACAGTCTGCAAGCTAGTCCTTAGTGCATGTTTCTGGAGAAGATGCGTGCACCCAGAACTGGGTTGCCAGCATACACACCAAGCAGAGAAGTCAGTGATTGGGCCCCATAAGGGAACCCATAAATATCACCCAAGAGAAATACTATATAGCCCTATGGGGGAACCTAGACATGCCGTGGTCACTGCTCAGTCAGGGTGAGAGTGATCTCCCAACATGACATGCTGTGGCCACCCTGTCTGTGCAGGTGGTGGCCGGGCACTACAATGCCCCAGACATTGCCCTATGCCATGTGCAGATGCATCCTGGCCAGGCCACCCTGTCATGGCTATACCCATGGTACCTTGCTCCTCATTATGCACATTGGCAGGTCAATACTGGCAACAGTGCTGGCAGTGTGGGCTGTAGAAGGTGTTTGCAGCCACCACACACTGGATAGACAGACACACACTCCCACACCTAGGCCAGCATTGTGCTACTATAGAGGAGTCTAGCAGCCCTGGCCACCACACCAGTCCTGGGCACAGTACAGGCATGGATATCGTACGCAATACTGTTGGGGGTCACTCCCCAGGGTGGTAAACACTGTCATCAACCAGACCTGAAGCACACACCACAGACATCAGAATGATTGTTATGATGGAGCTCAATCAACAAACTGTGCTTAACGTAGAAATTGCTATCTGCCAGTAATCCTAGCAAACGTTTGATAGCTGTGTACCGTATACCCAGGTGTAGGGTGGCATAGCTAAGGTATGCAAGTGCTAGTATTGGGAGATGCACACAGGGCCCAATGTCCTGCCTCTCCAGGAGGCATTGGCTAATGGGGCCTGTGGGTGTGGGTGTGTCTGCCCCTGTTGGCTGCTGCTTTACGGCAGAGGTTCCCAACTCCAGTCCTGGTGTGCCAAACACTGTTCGGGTTTTCATGCTGTCCCTCATGAATATGCATGAGCTACATCTGCATACCATGGGGGTGGTGCATAGATATGCAGCACAGGCATCTTTATGAGAGACAGCATGGAATCTGAATGGTGTTTGGCCCTCCAGGACTGCATTTGGGAGACTCTGCTCTAGGTAATGCGCCTGTTTATGGTGTCTGTGCTGGGTGGGGTAAAAAATAGGCGTATTAACCATGCGTATGTTCTCTGCAGTAAAGGTTTGTCCTTACTATCACGGTTTAGTTGTGGGAAAAATATGGGGACTGGATTGGCAGTAGCACCAGTTGGGCTTTGAACCTGTGACCTTCTGTACTTGCACACACTGTCTGTGTGCACTGTACCACCGTGTTGCCACAGATATGCTGAATTCCCTGGAGAGTCCATGACTGTACATCCCACAGGGCCTGTTTGTTGCAGTGCACGGCACCCACCTGGACAGGGTTAGGCCATTGTCTGCTGTGGCCACCAGCTGCTGCCACCTCCACCACCAGTACCGCTCCATCCTTAGATTGGAGACAGCATAAACCCTGCAGGTTTTGTGGACCTCCAGGACTGCATTTGGGGGAATCTGCTCTAGGTAATGTGCATGTTTCTGGTGTCTGTGCTCTGTAGGTTAAAATAGAGGTGTTTGAGCCATGCTTATGTTCTCTGCAGTAAAGGTTTGTATTTACTATCACTAGCTAGTTGTGGGTAACTGGATTGGGGACTGGATTGGCAGGAGCCCCAGCTGGGGCTTGAACCTGTGACCTTCTGTCTCCAAACATGCTGGTTGTGTGCACTGCACCACCGTGTTGCCACATAGACAGTGCATTCCCTGATGATACCATGACTGTTTGTCCGGCAGGGCCTGTCTGTTGCAGTGCATTGCACCCACCTACACAGGGCTAGGCCATGGTCTGCTCTGGGCAGCTGCCACTGCCCCCCTCCACCTCCAGTACCCATGTGCCACCCTGCTGACATGCCCTTCTGCTGGTGGTGCTGGTGGTACGCAGTCTCAGGCCATCCTGTGTACGGGTAGGCGGCCGCCTATGGTGCGGGTTCTGGGGTAGAGGTGCCTGCAAATTTGTCCGCACGTCCCCCAATCACCGCCTGCCAATGTTCTGTGCCCTTGGGGGTACCTGCTGGGTACTATCCCCTGTGACACTGTGATAAACACTCTCGTGCCCATGTTGGGCCCTCATCAGTTGCTATCTGGCTGCTGTTCAGTTTCAGCATTCCTAGGTGTCATCTAGGCATCTGCCTAGTTCGCACTGTGCCCCAGCTGCACCGCAGCATGTTCCGCCTGCAGCCCTCTGTATCCCCTTTCCCAGCATCTGTCCAATTGCCCATTCTGACCTGCCCGCCCTGCTGTTGTGGAAATGTGCATGCCATAAGTAACCTGTCCAATGGAGAGGGAAACCCTGATCATTGCTATTTCACTGTGGGATCAGTCACCTTGTATGGGGATGGAGCGTAGAGCCTTCTAAAATTCATAGTTATTTTTTGGGGCTTTCTTGGGAGTGATTTTTGATGTTTTTCATTACTATCACTGTTGCCCAGCTGGATTATAATTTTTAGAATTTTGTTGTGGTCATTTTCAATTTTTATTTGCTATTTTGTTCTGTGCACATGTATCACACTGCTCACGTTTTGTAGGTTTCCCTGGTTTTGAGGTACATTGCTGACAGAAATGGTTTCTCTTCCCTTTAAATCTGCTCTACCGCGAGGTTTTCACTCGCGGTATTTTTTTACTCGAATTTCAGCCCCGCTCCTGTGCGGGGAGCCTCTCCCCTCCCACTCTCCACCCATTGACCCTGTCTCTCCGCCCCTGGGGAGCCTTCCTCCGCCCTCCGAGAGCCTTTCCACGCCTCTATCACACATCAGCGCGCCGCGCACATGTGCGGGCCCGTTAGTGCGGCGCGCACGTGTGCGGGGCACAAAAAGCATCATTAGCGTGCACTAAGGTACCTTAGCGCACGCTCAAGTGCGCCCCGCACAGTAGCGCGGTTTAGTAAGCATACCCCTTAGTCTCTATAGCTGAAGAAATGTTTATCAAGTTATAAGCATGGAACCATAATCCGTGCAGGACTATGTTTACTCTTAGGCAATGCTAAGAGCAGGAGGGGTAGGGTGTTCATGCCCAAGGATGTGGGAGCAAGGGTTTGGTAATTCCCTTTATAAAGAAATTTCATGATTAAAAGGGGGAGGTCCTCCTCCTATATTTGGGTGGATCTCAAGATTCAACTAGTGCAATAGTGTCCTTCAAAATGCATGGATGGGCCAGCAGAGATTCCTTTTACCACTGGTCTGAATGTTGCCAACTCCTGAGTTCCTTGTTTTGAAGGGGTACAATACTGCTGCTCACTGGAGATGAAGGCAGTAAGGGAATTCATGAAAACCTGACAGACAACTCAGGAACCCTAGGCGGTCTCTCTGGCATTGCACAAGGAGTCAGATAAATGGGTCTTGTGGTCCTTCTCTGCCATCACAGTCTAAGTTTCGCTGTCATCGATAATCCCTGCAGTTTATTTTTTATCAAATCACCTGACTCGAAGTTTCTTGTGCCAATAGGTCTCCACGTTCTAAGAATCAGAGCTGTCCTCACATGGCTAGAAGAAACCAAGGTATAAACACCATTTAGGATCTGTGGGCCGGCTGAGGAAAACTGACCTGTTGTTGGCATTTGCATGTCACAGGCCACATGTTCTGGTCTCTTCACTAAAAGTCTTCACGTGGAGGAAAACCTGTATGCCTCACTTCGGCTGAATTAATCTGCGGCTGAATGTGCGCTATGCGGTGGTGGGTGGTGAAGAAAAGGAGAGGCAGGTTGAGAAATAGCCCACGAAATAAGAATATTTATGTTCCGAGGCAATGATAGCACAATGAGAGTGCCTGCACGTCTGATCCTTTCCATGAACTGGAAGCTCTGTCCTTCTGCTTATGAACTTGGGATAAATTATCTCATTAGCTCCCTCATGAAAATGTCTCCTCATCTCATTAGCACTAATAGGATGTTGCTCTCCGCCCTTCCTCCCCCACCCCCATCTGTTTGCATGGGAAAATAACTTCAAAACATGGAAACATAGAAAATGATGACAGAAAAAGACCAGACGGCATTTCCAGTCTGCCCAACCACACCAGCAGCCCTACACGGACAACCCTTTCTTCTCCCTTCAAGATCCTAGGTGCCTGTCCCATGCTTTCTTGACTTCTGATACTGTCCTCATTTCCATGACCTCCAAGTGTGGAATATTGATCCAGTTGCAAGATTTGGTCAATAGACATAATGTTTTTAATAGAAACAGAGAAAACTGACTGCAAATAAAGACCGTATAACCTATCTAGTCTGCCTTCCATACGAACTACTAAGCTGTACAGTCCCTTTTTTTCCCTTAGAGGTCCTCTATGTTTGTCCAGTGCCGTCTTGAATTCAGATACAGTCTTTGCCTCTACTACCACCTCATTGGGAGACTATTCCATGCATCTACCACTCTTTCCGTAAAGAAATATCTCCACACATTACTCCTGAGCCTATCTCCTTAAATCCTCAAGCTATGCCCCCTCGTTGCAGAGCTCAATTATAATTGAAAGAGGCTGTCCTCCTGTGCATTTGTGCCATGGAGGCATACAAACATCTCTTATCATCATCTCCTCACTGCCACCTCTCTTCTAAAGCCTACATATGGAGATCTTTAAACCCGTTCCTATATGCCTTATGACAAACGCCACTGACCATTTTAGTAGCTGCCCTCTGCACTGACTTCATCCTATTTATATCTTTTTTAAGATGTGGTCTCCAGAACCGCACACAATATTCTAAATAAGGTCTTACCAAAGATTTATACAGAGGCGCTATCACCTCCTTCTTCCTGCTAGCCATTCCTCTCCCTACGCACCCAAGCATCCTTCTGGCTTTCGCTATCGCCTTTTCTACCTGTTGAGCCACCTTAAAATCATCCGCTCCAAGTCCCGTTCTTCTTTTGTGCAAAAGTACTTCTCACCCCCATTACTGGATTTTCACAGCCCAAATGGATGACCCTGTATTTTTTAGCATTAAATCTCAGCTGCCAAATTCTCAACCATTCTTCAAACTTCACTAGATTCCTTCCTAAGTCTCTACTCTATTGCGGATTTTGGTATCATCCACAAAGAGGAAAACCTTACCCAACATTCCTTCCACAATATCATTTACAAAAATGTTAAAAAGAACTGGGCCAAGGACAGATCCCTGCGACACTCCACTGGTAATATCCTCCTCAGAGTGAGCTCCCTTTGTTGATCAGCACCTGCATAGGTTTGGTGCTAGACATGAGCTTAGACAGTATTCTTACGAGCCTGGATGATACCAGTGTGGCTTGTTTGATTGTCTTTACAGACATCGTAGCTACATTTGATACAATACAACACTCCACCCTTACACTGAGATTCCATAAGACAGAGACAGGTGCAGTAGTTTTTGGTTTAATTCTTATTTGCCAGGTCAGATGTAACAAATGCATGCAGGAAACCAGGTTTCAAATTGGCAAAGTGGCGAGTGTGGGGTCCCTGTGGGCTCTGCACTATTTTCATTTGTTTTCAGTATAAGAACATAAGAACATAAGATATGCAATATTGGGTCTGACTAAGGTCCATCAAACCCAGTATCCTGTTTCCAGCAGTGGCCAATCTAGGTCACAAGTACCTAACAGTTTTCCCAGAGGACACAGGTTCCACAATGCTTGTATTGAGACAAGCAGTGGATTTCCCAGGTCCCTTTTAATAATGGTTTATGGATCCTTCCTCTAGGAACTTCTCCAAACCTTTTTTAAACCCAGCTACACTAACATCCTTTACTACATCCTCCGGTAACGAATTCCAGAGTTTGATTACGTGTTGAGTGAAAAAAAGTATTTTCTCCTTATATAGATTACACTGTAGCTTCATTCCAAGTCTTTCTACATTCTGATGGCATAAACAATTGATCTACGTTTACCCGTTCCATTCCATTCATTAATTTATAGACCTCTATCATATCTCCCCTCAGCCGTCTCTTTTCCAGGTTGAAGAGCCCTAACCTTTTTGGCCTCTCCTCACAGGGTATCCTTCCATCCCCTTTTCCATTTTGGTGGCTCTTCTCTGTACCTATAATAATAACACTATATCCTTTTTAAGATACAGTGATCAGAACTGCACACAATATTCAAGGTGTGGCCGCACCATGGAACAATACAGAGCCATTATAATACCCTTTGTTTTATTCTCCATTCCTTTCCTTATGATTCCTAGCATACTATTTGCTGTCTTGGCCGCCGCTGCACACTGGGCAGAAGGTTTTAACATGTTATCCACAATGACGCCTAAATCTTCTTCCTGGGTGGTGGTTCCTAATGTGGAACCTTGCATCATATAACCATAGTTTGGGTTGTTTTTTCCTAAGTGCATAACTTTGCACTTGTAAACATTAAATTTCATCTACAATTTGAACGTTGAACCTTCCAATTTATCAAGGTCCTCTTGCAAATTTTCACAATCCTCTTGGGTTTTAACAACTTTGAATAATTTTGTGCTATCTGCAAATTTAATTACTTCACTTGTTATTCCCTTTTCCAGGTCATTTATGAATATGTTAAAAAGCAGCGGACCCAGCACAGATCCCTGGGGTACTCCACTATTCACCTTTCTCATTTGGGAAAATTGGCCATTTAGCCCTACTCTCTGATTTCTACCTTTTAACCAGTTCCTGATCCACAATAGTACACTGCCTCCTATCCCATGACTTTTTAGTTTTGCCAAAAGTCTCTGATGAGGGACCTTGTCAAAGGCTTTCTGAAAGTCCAGATACACTATTTCAACTGACTCACCTTTGTTTTAGAGGCTCCATTTTATTCATATTAATCTGGTTACTGATAGGCAGGGGTAATGTGGAATCTTTAAGTTCTGTCTGCTCCGTACTTAAGGGTATTTGGGTTACTTTTGTCTTTATTGGAATCTCTCTATTGATGTGCCCTAACTTCAGTCTTTTGCTAGTATCCTTCAAGAATCCATCCTTCTGAACCATGCACTCTTGTGCGACTGTCAGCTTTTCCCTATTATCTAGTTTAAAAGCTGCTCTATCTCATTTTTAAAGGTTAATGCCAGCAGCCTGGTTCCATCCCAGTTAAGGTGGGGCCCATCCCTTTGGAAAAGCCCCTCCTTTCCCCAGAATGTTGCCCACTTCCTAACAAATCCAAAACCCTCATCTTTTCACCATTGTCTCATCCTTGCATTGAGACTCCGGACAGGGGTGGCTCTATAATGAGACCGAGTGAGGTGGTAGCCTCAGGCAGCATCTTTTTGGGGGTGGCAAAAATTGCCTTCAAAAAGACCGCCTCACTCGGCCTTCAAAATAATAATAATTTTTTTTAAAAGGCTGCAAACGCTGCTGCCACTGCCATGGCGGCAGCAGCAGCATGAAGTGTCCCGCGGCGGCAGCCTCCCATGAGAACCCTCACACACCCCTTCCCCCCCACGCTGGCTGAGCTTTGCAGAGCCGCGTGAAGGGAGAGTGTTTCCCTTTCACGCGGCTCGGTTAAAGATGAGCCCGCAGCACTGATGGGAAACAGGAAATACTGGGAGGGAAGGACTGGAAAGGGGACTGATACTGGGGAGGGTTACTGGAACTGGAAATGGGCTGATGGAAGGAAGTGAAGAAAACAAAAGAAGAGATAAGAAATGGCAGATGGACCATAGACCTCAGAAAGAGAGCTAAGAGAAGACAGGAAAGCAGAAGCCTCAGATCAGAACCAACATGAACAGAGAATAAAATGGTCAGACAACAACGGTAGAAAAAATAATTTTATTTAATTTTAGTGATTGGACTTTGTGCTATTTTTATATTTTACACAGTACTGGGGAACTGCATCTCTTATTTATCTGATATTGCACTGTATGTGGACTCTGGCTTCTTGGTGTTTCAATTTAAATTTAGTCTACATATTTTTATTTTTACTTTAGATTGTGGTTACTTATTCTGTATTTGGTGAGGGTCGATGTTGCGAGTGTTTGACTGAGGTCAGGTGTTCTGTTAACATTTATTTATTTATTTATTTTATTTATTTACATTCTCTTATATACCGCGCTATTCTGCATCAGTGCGGTTTACATTGAACAAACTGAAATTACATTGAACAGGGCATTATAACTTGGAGATAACTATTTTACAGGGAACATGTGCTATGGAGGGTTAAGTGGCTTGCCCAAGACCACAAGGAGCACCTGTGGGACTAGAAACCCCAGTCCTTCCGGCCCAAGGTTGCTGTCCTCTAGTGGGATTTGAACATGGAGTTTGTACATAAAGATCTATACTGTACTGTAGTAATTTGACTTGTTCAGCTTTTCAGACAGGTGTATGGATGTTCCAGGGCCCACTGTAGTATTTACAGTGATGCTTTTTTTGGATGGGCTCCTTAACTGAGTTTTGGAAGTTTGTGCTGATATGGTATGGTATGGTAGGTTAGCTCTTTGTTGTAGGGTTTTGTATTAGTTCACAATATGCCTGGTACTGGAGAATGTTTGTTGTTGCTGCTGTTGTTAGTAAGATGATCAGAATCAGATTTTTTTTTTTTAAATATTGAGTTCTGTGGGTGAATGTCCTGGTTCTGCTCTGCACCTACTGTGGATGCAAAATATATGTTGAAAAAGAAAAAGCAAGAACCTTAACACAGTTTATAACAACAAAATAAAAATGAGTTATAATTAAATTTTATAAACTGTGCTGTTGGTTCTTACTGTCTTTTAGGGACTATCTACATGCCTAATGATCGAATCACCAACTATAATGGCTGTCCTAACCCTTTCCTCCTGGGCACATAACCTTGGAGAAATCTTCTTAGTGTGAGATGGTTTTACATCACCTGGAGGACAGGTCTTAGCTACAGGATCACTTCCTGCCACACCAGGGTGATGCTCTCCTGTCACGTGACCTCTCTCCTCCATGGCAACAGGGATGCTGCCAGACTGGAGGTGGGACTTCAGTACTACGTCCCTATAGATCTCATCTATGTGTCTCTCTGTCTTCTTTATGTCCTCCAAATCTGCTACTCTAGCCTCCAGATATTGAACTTGTTCCCTGAGAGCAAAGAGCTCCTTGCACCTAGTGCACATGTAAGACCCCTCACCAACTGGGAAAAAATCAAATGCAAAAGAATGGAAAACCCCTGTCTCGCTGCTGGACTGCTGTCTGCATCTTAGTTTTAAGGTTGTGTTTATGTATTTAAGTTGTTTATTTACGTAGCTTTTCTGGGGATATACTAATAAAACTCTATTTAATATGTTTAATAAACTTTGTTCACCTCAAGATTAATTAATCTCAGGTCCTTAATGTATGCTTGATGAGGATAAACAGCTGCACCTGAGAGTGAAAATGGGCACCTCCTTCCCTTTAAGAGGTTTAAGAGCCTTTAAAGCTACAATTATCCCAGGAGTGGGTAGGAGTGGGGATGGAGAGAGAGAATGAAGACCTATTAAAAGGTAGCTTGCTTCTAATGTAAAGGCTTACCAGTTTCCTGGGTGACTCATGCAGCCCTTGATTTGATAGAAGGGGCCTTTTAAATTGCCCCTTTGATCTGTCACTTGCCTTTAATACCAAATCAAGACAACTTCACAGATCTTTTGCCTCCTAACTGGAAGGCCTCTTTGTAAAGGTCACTAGAAACAAGTTTATTTCTTCCTACTCAGGACTATTCTACCTGTATGCTAAGCTATGCTCTGATTTGATTTAGATAAAAAGCTCTCTAGACACAACTTTATTTCAGGAACTATTTACTCTATTTAACTTTCTATGTTTAAGCTATACTCTGATTTGGTTGAAATGAAAAGCTTTCTAAAAACAAATTTCTGAGTCTATTTGCTCTTAATTTAATTTCTCTGCTAAGCTATACTCTGCACACAGATCTATTAGTTTTTAGCCAAAGAATTTCCTTTTTCCCCAAGATTTAGAGTTTATTTCAGAAGAATAATACTCACAGGTGTAGATCTATTTCCTTGTAGCAGTCCCTTTTAGTAGTCCTTCAAGACTATCTATTGGAGATCTTGATGTAATGTTCTAAAAAGATATGGGGGTGGAGGGGGCATATTCAAAGGCATTTATACAGCTTGCAGACCTGCAAACCATGTGAATGCTGTTTACTGGGATATTCAGTGGAACTAACTAGGTTAGTGCCGCTGTATATACCCTGCCCCCCCCCCCCCACTAGTTTAAATGAGCCATTGCTATCCAATTAGCAATGGGGCAGGGGCAAAGCTGAGGCAGTACCATGAGTTAGCGGTGATATTCAGCCACTAACCAGTTAGTTAAACTGTCTAAAGTTAGGTCAGGTGAAAGGCTATCCTAACTTTAGGCGGTTTTGCAGTCTGGATAGTAGTTGGATATCGCTGCGAACTGGATTGCAAAAGAGCATTCCAAGCCAATTGGATATTCCGTGCCGGTTACTGGATATAGCCCAGCACTGAAGATCCAGATTTATTGAAAGTGGCGACAGCAAGTCACTTTAACAGTGCTGGTCCCTGCCGCTGAAAATGCCCTTATGCTATTTCTCACCAAACGTATGCTGATAACATTCCCTTTCTCAAGTATCTCATGGACCCTGGTCATTGCTGATAGCTGATCATTTGAGGGCAGCTAAACTTTGGTAATCCCAGAGTAATATAGCCACTAAACGTAAAAAGGCAGTGGCATTGCTACTCAGTAGACAGAATTTATCTGTTGAGGTAACAGACTTGCAGTTGGATGAATTTGTAATCCCTTTAAAGACAGATGTTTCTTATCTAGGTCTAAAATTAGGTTTATAAAAGAACGATTATTAAGACTGCCTTATATTTTAAGCTTCATAAATGACATTAAAATAGTTTCTGGATACTCCAGATTTCATCCAATGTGTTTTCTGCCTCGTCTAACCCCCTTTAGTGGTGGTCCTCACAGTTACTTCACCAACTGCTTGGACGACAAGGGAGCAAACCGATCCTGTGAGCTTTTTAACCAGTCTTTCTCTTCAACTCATGGATTTCAAAATATCAGGGTTCTCCTGATGGGCACTGGCAAAAGCCAGGAGGCCCTTGATACTTGACATCTCACTCACTTCCTTCTCAAAGAACTGACTCTAGACTAGAAATTCTGTTCTGAATCAAGGGTTAATTTAAATTTAAGGGTCACTGAGAAAAAAACATTAACAATTGACATGAACAAGCAATGATAACTATGGTGCAAAACAGGCTTTTCTCCTCTCCTTTTAGTTAGTACATTTTGTACCTCATTCCTCCCCAAGTCTCTATATCTAAACCTTTACATACCACTCTTCCCTTTTATTTATCCTCCCTGGGTACCTATGTGCTTTGACCAGCCCCCTAAATATCTCTAATGCTCCTCTATCAATGTCCCCCCCCCTCCTCCAGAGTACCTGGATTTGAGAGCTGTTTCTCTCACAATTACCCAGACTTCTGTTAAGTGACAGCTTTTCGCTCCAGTGCTATTGGTAGACAGTTTCTGTGGGTTCCTTCCCCTCCTGGAAGTAGCTGCCGAAACTGCAGTTTTGCCAGTCCTGCTACTCTTGGCTCCTGCCTCTTATGGTTTAGAGGTCTTGATTCACGAACCTCTTTTAGGCCCCTTGGCAGAGACCCCAAACCTGTTTATTCTATTTTCTCTGCTTGTGATAGCTGGATGCAGACACTCTTTCCTTTTATCTAAGTGCTCTGCCTGAGTGCCAAAGGTACCTGCCCCTTGGGGACAGATCTCCCTTTACTCCCTAATGGTACAATGGCTAGGGCCCAAATACAAGAAGTTGCCTTTGGAAAAGGTTTTTATACTCAGGGGATTGTTGCTTGCCCAGAAGGGCTCCCTCCAGTCGAACATGGTTGGCAGAAAAAACCTCACCTGTTCTGGGAAGCTTTGGACCTTTCTTTCTACATCTTGTAATATTGTTGTAGGGACACTGGATGGTGCCACTGCTCTTAGCGCAGCATCCAAGCAACCTCTACACTTGGGTTATTGTAAGTCAGAACAGTACAGAGGCAGAAGGTCCACATGTGCAGCAAGGATAAGAACAGCAGGACCACACAAAGTAAAATTATAAATAAATGCAGGATACATAAAGAAATAAGAATCAGAAGCTGCAAAGATGTCTTACATATTGGGTCATGGAATGTATGCAGCATGAACCAAGGGAAGTCGGTCAAGAATGAAATGGAACGTGTATAACTCCGTCTATTGGATGTCAATGAACTGAAATGGACTGGCATTGGACACTTTGCATCAGATGATCACATGGTCTACTATGCTGGAAATGAAAGACAAAGAAGAAATGGCGTTGCTTTTATAATTAATAACAAACTTGCAAGAACTGTAATGAAATACAATGCAATCAGTGAATCTCTATTCGTCTACGAGGAATACCTATCAACACAACTATAATTCAAGTATATACCCCAACAACAGCTGCAGAAGAGGATGAAATTGATGAGTTCTATGAACAAGTACAAGCTGAAATTGACAGAACATACAAACAGGATATCCTGATAGTCATAGGTGACTGGAACACAAAACATTGGCAACAAAGAAGGCGGCAAAATGGTTGGAAAATTTGGA
The DNA here is from genome assembly GCA_033557465.1 of Ichthyophis bannanicus. Taxonomy (NCBI): domain Eukaryota; kingdom Metazoa; phylum Chordata; class Amphibia; order Gymnophiona; family Ichthyophiidae; genus Ichthyophis; species Ichthyophis bannanicus. The sequence goes on along the minus strand of CM066042.1, from coordinate 42,572,116 downwards.
CTTGGCAACAGAAATGAAGCTGGAGAAAAACTGATAGAATTCTGCAAGACCAACGATGTATTACTACTACTACTGAGCATTTATAAAGCAGTACAAGACGTACGCAGCGCTGTACAAACAAGTAAGAGACAGTCCCTGCTCATCAGAGCATACAAGCTAGTCAAGATCTATTCATCTCAAATACCTTCCTCCAGCAATACGAGCAGCGACTGTACACGTGGGGGTATGTTTACTAAATAGCAGTAGTGGCTTCCAAGCAACATTGGAGCCACGGCCCCATTGATTTCATTTATTTAGACAGTTTTTGTATACCGCCTTATCCTTCAATCAAAGTGGTCACAACACAATTGGGGGATACATTTAACACATGGGGATATGAGACACATACACTAATACTTACAGGGAACATGGGCAATGGAGGGTTAAGTGGCTTGCCCAAGGCCACAAGAAGCATCTGTGGGACTAGAAACCCCAGTCCTTCCGGCCCAAGGTTGCTGTCCTCTAGTGGGATTTGAACCCCCAACCTGCCGGCCTGAAGTACCTTGCCCCAACCACTAGGCTACTCCTCCCTTTTAGTTAACATACCCCATGGACTTCACCCAATGGACTGTACAAAAATCAAATTGACTACATTTGTGGAAGTCAACAATGGAAAAGCTCTATAACATCAACAAAGACAAAACCTGGAGCTGACTGTGGTATAGATCATCAACTACTAGTATGCAAACTCAAGCTAAAGTTCAAAAGAGCAAGCCACTCATGAATGTAGCAAAATATGACCTTGAGAATATACAACTAGAATTAAAAGACTGCCTGCAAAATCGATTTGCTGCTTTAGATACAAATGACAGAGCTTCAAAAGAGTTATGGAATGACATCAAGAAGGTTGTGTTGGAAGAAAGTGAGAAGTCTCTACAAAAGGTGAAAAAGCAAAAACAGCCAAAATGGATGATAGAAGAAACTACGAAAACTGCCCAGAAACGCAGAGAAGCTAAAGCCAGAGAAGAAAAAGAAACAATCGCAGAACTCAGAGATTTCCAATGTGCAGCAAGACAGGACAAGGAAAAGTACTTCAATGATGCGTGCAAGGAAATAGAAGCAGAAACTATTAGAGGAAGAACAAGACTGACTTTCCTAAAGCTATGAGAGTTTTAAAAAAATGTCCAGCCTCAAATTGGAATGTTACAAGATGCTCAAGGATCTGTGTTGAATGATTCTGAGAAGATCAATAAAAGGTTGAAAGAATATACAGAGTTTTTATATGATAAAGATCAAGTGGGCCAACAGCTGTTTCAACCTGTACCTTATGATCGGGAACCATTGGTGATGAAAGAAGAAGTCGAAGCAGCATTGAAAGCCTTATCAAAGAACAAAGCACCAGGCATTGATGGCATTCCAATGGAAGTATTACAGCAATCTGATGCAGCTGTTACCATACTTACAAGGCTCTGCCAGGAAATTTGGAAGACAACATCATGGCCAACTGACGGGAAAAGATCTGTGTTTATACCAATACTAAATAAAGGTGATCCAACTGACTGTAGATATTATCGTAAAATCGCTCTGATCCCACATGCCAGCAAGATTCTACTGAAGATTATTCAACAGAGACTACAACCATACTTGGAAAAGAACTACCTGAAGTGCAAGCAGGTTTCAGGAAAGGGCAAGGAACGAGAGACATATCGTGGATGTGAGATGGATCCTTGAAAAGACTAAATAATTCCAAAAGGATATCTATTTGTGCTTTATTGACTACAGCAAGGCTTTTGACTGTGTAAACCATGAGAAACTCTGGGCCACATTAAGAAGCATGGGTATACCAGAACACCTGATTGTTCTCTTGCACAATCTGTACATTGATCAAGAACCAATAGTTAGAACAGAACAAGGAGAAACAAAATGGTTTAAAATCAGCAAAGGTGTACGATAAGGCTGCATACTTTCCCCCTATCTGTTTAATTTATATGCAGAACAAATCAGAGAAACAGGATTATATGAAGACCACAGAGCTATGAAGATTGGTGGAAGACTCATCAACAACCTTTGCTATGCTGATGATACCACATTACTGGCAGAAAGTGACGATGATCTGAAACATTTGCTTCTCCAGATCAAGGAACATAGTCTTAAAACGGGCCTGCATCTTAAAGTAAAGAAGACAAGATCATGACAACTGGCAAAATCAATAAGTTCATCATTGATGAAGGAAAATTTGAAATCGTAGACAACTTTAACCTACTTGGATCAACTACCAATAAAGAAGCAACAAGCAGTCAAAAAATCCGACAACGCATTGCTCTTGGTAGAATGGCTATGAAGGACCTAGACAGGATTCTCAAGAACAGAGATGTCTCTCTCCATACAAAGATTTGACTCGTTCAAGCCATGGTATTTTCAATAACATCATATGGATGCGAAAGTTGGACAGTGAAAAAGATAGGAATGAAGAAAATTGATGGCTTTGAATTATGGTGCTGGCGGCGAATACTGAGTATACTATAGACTGCCCAAAGAACAAACCACTCAGTACTAGAGGAGATCAAACCTAATCTTTCTTTAGAAGTTCAGATGACAAAACTTCTACTTTTATACTTTGGACACATCATGCGAAGAGAGAGATCATTAGAGAAAGACATCGTGCTTGGCAAGGTAGAAGATCAACGCAAAAGAGGAAGGCCAGCATTAAGATGGATCGATACAATAACAGCAGCTACGGATGCCAGTCTGTCAACAATGAGCCGCCTGACTGAAGACTGAACACAATTTATGATAACTATCCAGAGGGTCGCCATGAGTCGACACCAACTCGGCAGCACTTAACAACAACAGCAACAACACTTAAAGATAAAATCATTATAAATAATGTTATGAACAAACTATAAAACCTGACATGGCTATGTTTTGGCAGAGTCTGTATAAGGGGTTAGAACTCATAAAATATCTGAAAGATGTGAAAATAAGAAACATAAATTACAACTTTTAATATAACAATAATCATAATGACATCACATACCTGCGTACATCTTGTAGTGCTATACAAATGCTCAGTAGTAGTAGTAATACCAACAGAACCTTAATGTCACATAAAACGTTCACTTGAACTATATGCATACCTGATTCCTCCTTCGGATGCATGGAGGCAGCTCTTCAACATGGCTGCCTTGGCGACATCACTGAAGCCTCCGGTGCCCCCCCTTGATAATGTGCGCATCTAAATAGATCAGATGTGGGCATTTCAGGCCCTCACTAACGATGTCATGAGGGTAGCTAGGAAACCAGGGGCAGCCGGCTGGATCGTATGTAGGTTTGCAATTTTGGGGGAGTGGGACTGAAACCACAACCCAGTAAACTAGATTTGGCACTACCCCTAGGTTATGTCTTCTTCTATGCACCTATAGAATTTCTCACAAGCTGGTCACTGTTTTGTTGAGCTGTTTTGCCATCTTGTAAACAAACATGGTTACCCCAAGGTCTTTTGCCTAACCGGTGCACCTCAGTATCTCATTGCAAACTGTTCCCTTGGATCATTGCTCCCTAAAATGCATGGCTACACTTATGTATTAAAGCTTGGGTGCTATGCGCTTCACTACTCTTAGTGCTTTTTGCTCACCCAGTTGCTTATTCCATCACGGGTGTCCACTCTCCTGCAGATCCTAGTATCAGCCACAAAGAGAAAACATTCACCACTAACCTCGCAAAATGAAACTATAGAGCCGCTATAATCTAGTTAATGAGAAAATGGCACAGGATGGCACTGAAAACACCAGTAAATTAAAGGAGCACATCCCTATCTAGTACTATTAAGAAGGAAAAAAAGGAGTTGAAGGCATTTGGATTCCAGGAGGGTAGGAATCTTTAGAGCCTACTCCCAATACAGTGATTGAAACAGAAGCAACAGTTTAAAAATGGCGGCAAGCCATGTGCTTTGGCACACATGGTCTGCCACTTCTGACCCCCCCTCCAAAAGGAAAACGCATCGGAGGGGGGTCAGAAGTGGCAGGCTATGTGTACTGAAGCACATGGCCTCTGCAGGCCCCAAAGAGACGACACAAAGCTGCTGTGCCGCCCACCATGGTCTGCTGCCTTATGCGGCTCCCTAGTGAACGAGCCGACCCTGTACAAATATACATAAAGACAGTTCCTGTTCCACAGAGCTTACATACTCAAACCCCCTGGCTTAGAAGTGAGGTTCATGACTGTCATGGTATGCGCAAAACTAGTCACCAAAAATCACCACACTAAGGGAGACTATATCAAAAAATATAAAAATAACAAACCCCTTAGGTAAACCCGAATCTACTTACACAGTAAAGTCTAATCAAACACACTCCCTCTTTCAACAGAGTTATCATCTGCAGTAAGATATAGCGCCCCTGAAGAAGCCTTTATGAAGGAGAAACAAAGGTCTTTATTGGGCAACGATGACTTATGAAGTTTGGAAGTGTGGTTACTCAGCTAAGTGAGCCTTTTAGCTTAGAAGCTGCATCGTAAACTGTGTAGTTAGCGTAGTTACTCACCTGTAACAGGTGTTCTCCAGGAGCAGGAGGAATCAGTCCTCACATATGGGTGATATCGGCGCCGACGGAGCCCTCGTGCGGAGCATTTCCCCAGCTTTCAAAGAAAGCCTTTGGGAATGCAGCACGCATGCGTGGTCCCCTTCCCACCCAAGGGTGCCATCTTGCTCAGTCTGATGACATAGCTAAAAGTCAGCAAAAATCAAAATGAAGGATAAGACTGCAACTCCAGGGGAGGAGGGAGGGTCGTGATGACTGATTCCTGCTGCTCCTGGAGAACACCTGTTACAGGTGAGTAACTACGCTTTCTCCAGGACCAAGCAGGAAGTCAGTCCTCACATATGAGACTCTCCAGCTCTAAGCTACCGCTAACCCAAAACTGAAAAAATGGCTCCCTCTCTAGAGCCACAGCATCCGTGACAAGAATTTTCTCTGAGAACGCACCCCGTACGGTAGCCGAACACAAGGGCCGGTGGGTAGGAGTTGCTTAAACCTCAAAGAGATTACGGAGTACCGCCTGTCCGAAAACACTGTCCTGTCGGGACTCTCTCTCTCCAGGCAGTAATGGGCTGCAAAAGTCTGGCTTGAAGACCAAGTTGCAGAACATAGCGGAGATGAGCTACTGATGCGGCTTTTGCCCTGACACGGTGGGCCGTGACCCGACCCTGCAAGGGGAGGTCAGCTGCCCTGTATCCCCAGGTGATGCAATCTGCTACCCAAGTGGACAACATGCGCTTTTGAGACAGGTAACCCCATCCTATTAGGTTCAAACGAGATGAAGAGCTGAGTAGCCCTTCGATGCTCCCGCATACGTTCTATGTAAAAAGACAATGCCCTCTTACAGTCCAGGGTATGCAAGACTGTTTCAGCCCGGCTAGCATGTGGCCTGGGAAAAAAGGTCAGAAGAACCACCTCCTGATTGAGGTGGAAAGAGGAGACCACTTTTGGGAGGAACTTGGGGTGGGTCTGTAGGACCACCCTGTTTCTATAGAACCGCGTGTACGGTCTTTCAGAAACCACAGCTTGTAGTTCACTCACATGTCTCGCCGAGGTAAGAGCCACCAGAAAGAGCGCTTTCCAAGAGAGGAAGTACAAATGGCAAGTAGCCATCGGCTCAAACGGTGGGCGAGTAAGTTGCTGCAAGACCACGTTCAAATCCCATTTAGTTGCTGGTGGACGAACCGGAGGCTTGAGTAGAAGCAGACCTCTGAGAAATCTGGACACCAAGGGGTGAACCAACAGAGACTGTCCTTCCACCGGTGAGTGGTGTGCTGACAAAGCACTGAGGTCGACCCGAACAGAGTTAGAATTAAGGCCTAGGTCTGAAAGGTGAAGTAGATACTGCAGTACTACTGGCACCAGGCAAGAGAAAGGATCTTCCTTGCGCTGAGCACACCATACCGTAAACCTACGCCACTTGAGGGCATAGGACTTTCTGGTGGACTGCCTCCTAGAAGCCAATACCACCTCCTCAACCTCCTTAGGTAGAAGGGAACTAGCACTATCCTCCAATCAAGGACCTCCAATCATTCCGCAAAAACCTCAAAACTCACCTATTCCAAGAATATTACAATCTGTCAGAAATAACTTAAATCAAAACTGTATTCAAATATAAACCATATCATGATGGATCCCAACCAATCCCATCATCATATGACACACCAAGCACACTATGAGTATATTAAACTGTAAACCCACTAGGCATGCGACATTCACATTGAACGTCATTGTAAATATCTGTATTTAGTTAACCAAAAATACACGTTTCTATATGTAAATAGTTTTGAGTTTTTTTGGAATCCTTACACTAACCTTGCCATGTACATAGTTTGTCTATTGTTATATGTAACTGCTACCCTTTGCAGAATTGAATGTTAAAATGTAAACCGCTGCTGATCACTGGCAGCAGCGGTATAAAAATGAGTTCAAATAAATAAATAAAAATCCTTTCAGCAGCCAGGCCATCAGATTGAGGGACGAGATTGGGGTGCAGAAGGGAACCCTGCTCTTGAGACAGGAGGTCATGTTGCAGCCCCAGAGGGAACGGAGCTTCCACCGCCAACTGCAGAAGAAGTGGAAACCACGGCTGCCTCGGCCATCTGGGGGCTACCAGAATCACCGAGGCCTTGTCCCGGAGAATCTTGAACAGAGTTCGGGCCACCAGGGGCGTGGGAGGAAACGCATACAGGAGGCCCGTAGACCAAGAGATCAAAAAAGCATCTGCTGCCATCCTCAGGGGATGCGGCTGTCTGTAGCAAAAACTGGGCAGCTGATGGTTTAGTGGACTTGCAAAGAGATCGATGGATGGAAGTCCCCAGCGGAGGAAGATCTGCTGGACCACCAATGGATTCAACTGCCATTCGTGAGGCTGGAGAATCCTGCTTAGCTTGTCTGCTAGGACTTTTTCCTGACCAGGTAGATAAACTGCTTTGAGAAACATGCCTTTATTTATTTATTTTATTTAACAGTTTTTATATACCGTCTTTCTACAAGTCAAGACGGTTTACATGAAACAATATAGTATAGTACAGCGTTTTTCAACCACTGTGCCGCGGCACACTAGTGTGCCGTGAGATATTGTCTGGTGTGCCGTGGGAAAAATTCCAATTTCATCTGTAACATGTGGCCTCGGCTCACAAATTAGGGTTGCCAACCGGCCGGTTTTCAGCCGGCCTGGCCGGTTTTTCCATGGCCAGGCCGGCTGCCAGCACAGTTGTAAAACCGGCCATTGAAAAGCCGGTTTTTTGCTCTGGCCGCAAGATCGGGAGCGGCCAGAGCAAAAAACCGGCTTTTGTGCCGAAGTCCATGGCGCGAACGCGATCGCGATTCCCTATAGCAGTGCAGCCGCTGGTTCTGCTTTGTACAGAGCAGCGGCTGCACTACACTTACATTGAAAAGTAAAGAGAAACTGTGTCAGGAGCCCTCCGATCATGCAGAGCCCGAGGAAGTGATGTCATGGGGGCGGGCTCCTCACAGGCTGTCTTTCCTTTTCAAATTAACTTTAGCTGCAATAAAGTTAATTTGAAAAGGAAAGACAGCCTGTGAGGAGCCCGCCCCCATGACATCACTTCCTCGGGCTCTGTGATGACCAGAGGGCTCCTGACACAGTTTCTCTTTACTTTTCAATGTAAGTGTAGTGCAGCCGCTGCTCTGTACAAAGCAGAAGCAGCGGCTTGGGCAGAGGGGGGGGGTGTGTGTGTGAGTGAACCAGCAAGGGGGGGGGAGTGTGAGTGAACCAGCAAGGGGGGGGGAGTGTGAGTGAACCAGCAGTGGAGGGGGGGGGGTGTGAGTGAACCAGCAAGGGGGGGGGGGGCGATGGTGTGAGTGAACCAGCAGGGGAGGGGGGGTAAGTGAGTGAGTGACCCAGCAGGAGGGGTGAGTAAGTGACAGGGGGGTGGGTGAGTGAACCAGCAGTGGAGGGGGGGGGTGGTGTGAGTGAACCAGCAGGGGAGGGGGGTTGGTGTGAGTGTTTGATTCCTATTCAAGAGAATTACTTTATATATAGTCAATATAGGCACAGAGGTAAATTTTTTTAACATTTTCTAATGGTGGTGTGCCTCGTGATTTTTTTCATGAAAAAAGTGTGCCTTTGCACAAAAAAGGTTGAAAAACACTGGTATAGTATATTACAACTGTTTACAAGGAACAAGGAAACAAATAGGTAATATAACTAGATAACAAGTAACAATTAACTATGATACAGATAATATATACAACTGTAGCGGTAGAACTAACTACCATGATCGGGGATTGATAACAATGGATGATTTTGCCTTGTCTGACCGCAAAGGAGCAAAGGGCCAGTGCCTCCTGACATGGGAGCCTGGACCCTGTGCCCCCTTGTTTCTTCACGTAGAACATTGCCACCTGATTGTCCGTCTGAACTAGGACAGACTGTTGAGAGAGAGCATGACAGAAGGTTTGCAGAGCTAAGCGGATTGCTCGCAGCTCTAAAAGGTTGATCTGCTGTGTGGCCTCCCAAGGGGACCACAGGCCTTGAGTGCACGTGCCCTGGCAATTTGCACCCCAACCCTTTAAGGAAGCATCTGTCGTCAACACCCTTGTGTGTGCTGGAGCCTGAAAAGGTAAACCCCTGAGAAGGTTTGGCAGATGTAGCCACCACTGTAAGGAGTTGAGAAGTTGTCTGGACACCTTTACTCTGTTTCGGAGGTCGCCGGTGGCTTGTGTCCACTGATCTCTGAGGCACCATTGAGCATCCCGCATGTGCAGACGGGCATTCGGGGTCACATGTACCGTGGATGCCATGTGGCCCAGGAGCCGCAGGTAGTGCCTGGCGGAAACACAAGAATTGCTTTCGAACTGTTGGCCAAGTTCATCAGTCTGTGGGCCCTGTCCTTGGGCAAGTAAGCTCTTGCCTGAAGGGTGTCTAGTCTCACCCCTATAAACTCTAGGTTCTGAGAGGGGAGCAAAGTGGACTTTGCGTAGTTTATGACAAAGTCCAGATGCTGAAGAAGAGAGACAGTGCGAAGAGTGGCCTGTCGGGCCTCCTGGGGTGACTGGCCCCTGATTAGCCAGTTGTCCAGGTACGGGAGGACAAAAATCCCCTGATTTCTGAGAAAAGCCGCCACCGCCGCCAGGCATTTTGTAAAAACTCTGGGGGCACAAAGGTTAGCCCAAAGGGAAGTACCCTGTACTGAAAATGGTTTCCTCCCACCACAAATCTGAGATATTGTCTGTGGTCTGAATGAATGAGGATGTGAGTATAAGCATCCTTTAGGTCTAAGGAGCATAGCCAATCTCCCTGCTGGAGGTAGGGCAGCAGTATCCCAAGGGTAAGCATCTTGAACCTTTCCCTCTCCAGATACTTGTTCAGGTTTCGCAAGTCTAGGATAGGTCTGAGACCTCCTGTTCTCTTTGGTACTAGGAAGTACCTGGAGTAGAAGCCTTGCCCTTCCAGGTGGTGTGGCACCAGTTCCACCGCCTATTCCTTTAAAAGACTTGCCAACTCCTGAAGGAGGAGGTCCCTGTGTAGAGGGAGTCTTGGAGGCTCCCCTGGATAGTAGGAGTGGGGTAGCTGGTGGAAATGGAGCATATAGCCCTTCTGGACTATGCTCAGTACCCAGGTATCCCCTGTGATGGCTGGCCACCTGTAGGCGTACAGGGTCAGCTGACCTCCTGTGCTGAGTGGAGCCACCGGTGGAGGAGAGGCTATGCTGTGGGAGTCAAAAAACCCCTCCCTGCTGTGCAGGAGCTGGAGCTGGCGGCTTGGGAGTTTTCTGCCTACGAGGCCCATGCCCCTGCCCCTTGGCCTGCTGGCCCTTTGGGGAGCTGGAGAGGCCTGATACTGAGGGTAGGTTTTGTAGGCAGCACCCTTCCTCGGGAAAAAGGGCTTCTTTCCCGAGCCCTTCTTTTTGTGAGAAGGGGCAGAAGTCTTTCTGGACAGTCTTGTCCTGGTGAGAGTCTCTGTCTCGATTTCTGCAGCCTTCTCAGTCATGGGCTTGCCGAACAGGTTGTCACCTTGGCACGGGACATTGACCAACTTGTCCTGTACCCATGACTCCAGGTCCGACGACTGTAGCCAGGCCTGACGCCGTGCACCGATACCGGCCACGGCTACCCGGGCCAAAGCCTCAAAGCCATCATAGGCTGCTCGAGATATAAACTTCGAGCACTCTCGGATCCCTGAAGACAAGGCTTTGAATCTCTGCAAGGGTTCCTCAGAGAGGCCAGCCGAGAACCCAGCAATCTCCTTTCCTGTTCGGTAATCCAGTTTAGTCCTCCAACATCGGGTAGTGCCCCTCCTCCTGCAGCCTGGAGACTGGACCAATCAAGTCTTCTGTAGTATATATGCAGACGGAGCTCCCAGAAGCCCCCAGTGTGTCCAGTCTCCTTGCAGCTTGCAGACTTCTGTGCCCTTTCTGGGCACACTAAGTGACACTTGAAGGAGCAACACTAGTTAGTTAGTTCTTTTGGGGTTTTATTTTGGGTCCTTTATTTACCATTTCTTTGCTAGGTAGCTGTATCTTTAAAAAAAAAAAGGAGCATTGCCACAGGGGACATCCTGGGGGAAGCCAGACCTGCATTGGGCTCCTGCCTTCCTGCCTGGGAATATCTGAAACCTGGGTTGAGCTCTCCCCAAGACTGTTCGGGGAAGAGCCATACCTGCTACAGCATTGCCTGTCACTTGGAGGAGTTGGCTGAGTTCCTTGCTGTTCCCTGAGCTGGTAGGAATTTTCCTTGCTTTATCTTTTCAGCTCTGTTGTTTTTTGCATTGTCAGAGGCTCTGTCGGCTCCCCTGGCTTCCGAATTGCACTTTTTCCTGATTTTTTTCGCTTGCCCTGTATTAGAGGGTCGTTTTCTTTCTTTTCCATATTATTTGGTTACCTTTGTATTTTCGCGCCTTTTTTTATTGTGGGTGAAAAAGTGCAGCGGCCATTTTGGATTTCTAAAGTGTGCTTTTTAAGGGCACTTTTTAACACTTGTGCACGGGTTCCCCTGGCATTTTTGGGGTTTCTTTTGCTGGCGATTTTGCTCAGGGCACCCCTAGGATTCTGGGGAGTATTTTGTTTTCTGTAAAAAAAAAAAAAAAAACGTTTTAAATTTAAAGCTGTACTGATTTGAATACGGTTAGTCCCTTTGCTGTGGGCTTCCCTGTTCCTGTTTCCTTCTTTCCCCCTGGAAGCAGGTTGCCTTAGCATGGCTGCCAAACCTCAATGTGTGATTTGTGGGTCCCGCAGAGGTACAATGACTGACTCTGGCATCTGCAAGAGCTGTGCTGCAGTTTCTTTAGACCTGGAATGTCTTCTGCCACTGCTGTTTGCAGCTCTGTGGTAACTCGATTGATTTTTCTTGATTTTTCAGCGATTTTAGGCATTTCTCTCATGCCTGCAACCCTCCCACCTTCTTCTGTGACTTTTTAAGTTAATTCCTTAGCTTTTGGGGGTTTTAATTCACTCTTTTGGTGTTTTATTTTTGCTGGTGGCCATTTTGAATAGCTAATGAGCCTCGGTTTTTGGCGGGAAGCCAGATTACTTCTCTGCTGGCTTCTAAAAGCTATATTGTTGTTTCAGTTTTTTTCCACAACACTTGCTAGATGTCAGTTGTGCAGAGGTTACTTTTTTCTCTGCCTATGTATGAACATAATGGATAAAAAGTACAGAAGGCATGGATAGAGAACAGTATGCAATTCAGAGCCACAGTACAATGCTGAGTCACTGACGAAGGGTGCAGGGCTCATGGGTTCCATTCCCCACTGTGCCCAACAAAGAAGGCTGGCTGAGGCATTACCTATTATGGGGAATATTGTTAAATGCCTGTTCCTGCGGGACGCAGTTATTTCTTTTTAGTTCTCCCTGTGCCTTATTCAGGTTTACGCTGCATAGGCTGTCAGAAGAAACACAGGGACCTCAGGCATCAGCTCTGCTCTTCCCCCAGCATCTTGCTTCCCCTGAGGAACTTGGGAACTCCGGAGCTTGGCTTCAGGGGAACTCTCCATTGGCTTTACGCTGCACTGAGTCTTTACCACGAGAGTTTGGATACCTCCAGGAAGTTCAGGTATCATTTTCTGTAAGAAAACTGTGAGTACTCTGTTTTTGTTTTTTCTTCCTTGCCTCAGCTGCTCTGGGATGCTTTCAGTATCGGACCGGCTGCCCCTGAGTTTGGAAGTGCCTACTTTGACTTTTTAGTCCACAAACTGCAGCCGGGTTACTTTGTACGTCCTACTGATTATTGTACCTGTCTTATTCAATATACCATTTGGTTGAGGTTTTAAGTCAGGCTTTTGGATACTGACTGTTTTGGGCTCGGCCTAATTAAGCATGCTCACTGTAATTTTCCTATGGCTGGATTGAGCTTCTACATCCCTCCCCAGAAACACCTTTCAGCCCCTACCATGGAGGTCTGAATGGCTGCGGAGGGATCCCACTCTAATTTCCCTACTTTCAGTCACTGTAATTGCCTTACCCTGACCTTGAAAGTTTCTCTATGCCAGCACAGTGAATGACTGACAGTTCCCTTCTCAGTTCTGCGAATACCTGACAGTTTTTCGGTGCCAGCGGCTGTTTTGTTTTTCTCTTCAGTGTTTCTTTTTAGAGGAAACAGCTCTAAACAGCAGTTTCCACACACTTAATCATGCTGTGGAGGCACGTGGAGTTTCATAATCCTTTTCTTAAACAGTCTTGGGTTTCCCTGAGCCTTCCTTGCTTTTTGTTTTAAATGCAAAAAAAATAAATAAATAAATAAATAAATGAAACCCCACACAAGAAGAGGAAAGGTGGTTTAAGTCTCTACAATGCTTTTTTCTCTGGCTGTATATATGTGAAATGTAATCAGCCGAAGGGTACATTAATAGCTTGCTTGTGTTACACCTGCACGCTGCATCCCGGAGGCTTTCCCCATACCCACTGCGTTGCTAGCTGGGTCCCTCAGCACCTTATCTCCCCCCTCCTCAGAGCCCCTGCTGCAGGATCTTCCACAGCCGCTGCAGACCACATTACACATTCCCATCCGGCCGTCTCCTCAACGGTTTCTCCACTTCGCTCTTCCGTGGGGCCACTTCCAATTTCCGGCCATGCCGTTTGGTCTCGCCACGGCCCCCCGCACCTTCACAAACGTGATGGTAGTGGTCGCGGCGGCCTTGTGCAAAGAGGGCATCCTGGTCCATCCGTATCTCGACAACTGGTGGATTCGGGCAAAGTCCAGTCGGGAGTGTGTGCACGTCACGAGCAGGGTGGTGGCTCTGCTGCGGTCCCTCGGCTGGGTGGTGAAAGAATGCAAGAGTTGTCTGTGCCCGACTCAGGATCTCGAGTATCTGGGAATGAGCCTCGACACAGCACGGGGCTTGGTGTGCCTACCGGAGCGCCGCATTCGGTCTCTTGTCCGACTCTTCAGGGGGATGCCCGCTCCGTCTGCATGGTGATAGCTACAGCTCCTCGGTACGATGGCAGCAACCTTGGAGGTGGTGCCCTGGGCGCGCTTCCACATGCGCCCGTTGCAGAGTGCTCTGCTGCGCCGTTGGTCCAACCAATTCGACTCGTTGAACAGGAGATTGACTTGCCCAAGGGTGGTTCGCCGATCACTCCGGTGGTGGCTCTCCTCCGAGAACCTGGCACGGGGGATTCCCTGGAGCCTCCACTTTGGGTTCCGTTCACAACGGATGCCAGCTTAACCGGCTGGGGGGCTCACTGCGAGACCCGCTTCGCTCAAGGGGAATGGTCTCCCCTGGAGACTTCTTGGTCGATCAACCGCCTCGAATTGCGGGCGGTGCGGCTAGCCCTCTTGGCCTCAAAGCCCTAGTTCTCGACCGGCCGGTGCGAGTCCTCTCGGACATTGCGACCACCGTAGCTTACATCAATCGCCCAGGGGGCACCGGCAGCATGGCCCTAGAATCAGAAGCGATGGCCTTGGTCAATTGGGTGCAGTCTCGTCTTCCGGCCATCTCGGCAGCGCCTATTGCAGGCGCAGACAATGTTCAGGCCGATTTTCTCTGCAGAGTGCGGGTGGACCCCGGAGAGTGGGAGCTAAACCCGCAAGTTTACGCGCAAATAGTTCGTCGGGGGGGGGCGCCCTTCATGGATCTCATGGCGACATTTCAATCGGCCGAGACAGGACGCTTCTTCAGCAGGCAAAGGGAGTGCATGTCCGAGGGGCTCGACGCTCTCATTCAGCCGTGGCCAACGTCCGGCCTTCTTTATGTCTTTCCTCCGTGGGTTCTGATTGGCCGGGTCGTTCAGCGCATTGAGGGCCATCGGGGTCGAGTGTTACTGGTGGCCCCGGACTGGCCTGGGTGGCCCTGGTATGCCGATCTGGTCCGGCTGAGCGACGGCATTCCTTGGCTCCTATCCACGCTGCCGAATCTTCTTTTTCAGGGACCCTTGCGGATGCCCCAAGTGGGTCGATTCTCGCTTACGGTTTGGCCATGGAGAGGGCTCGGCTGAAAAAGAAGGGTTACTCCCCCCGCGGTGATTTCTACCCTACTGCGGGCGGGGAAAAGTCCACTTCTCTTACTTACGTTCGGATTTGGGGGATCTTTGAAGACTGGTGCTCCCGGCGTGGAGTCCGGGCGGCGACGGTTTCCGTTTCCGTCGTTTTAAGTTTCTTCAGGTTGCTTTTGATAAGGGCCTTGCGGCTAGTTCCCTGAAAGTCCAGTTGGCGGCTATCTCGTTATCGAGGCAAAGTTTTAGGCCGTCTCCGCAGTTCTTATCCGGACGTACGTCGTTTTCTTACGACTGTTTTTCATTTGCAGCCCTCCCGCAGGATTTTCGTTCCTCCGGGGGACTTGAATCTAGTGATGCGGGCCCTGGTTCGTGAACCTTTTGAACCCCTGAGTAGGGCGTTTCTGAAAGATTTTACGCTGAAGACGGTTTTTCTTGTAGCCATCTGTTCGGCACGGCGTATTTCAGATCTACATGCGTTGTCCTGCCGAGAACCTTTTTTGTCTTTTTTGTCTTTTTCCCCGGTCCCTTCCTTTTTGCCGAAGGTGGTTTCCCCTATTCATGTGAATCAGGCAGTGTTTCTTCCAGTTCTTTCTTCCCACTCTGTCGGGTCGGCGGACAGAAGTCTTCACCGTCTCGATGTGGGTCGTGCACTTCGTCGTTATTTGAAGGCTACCGAATCTTTTCGGAAGACTGACCGGCTATTCGTGCTCTTCGGTGGTGCACGTAAAGGGGAAGCGGCGGCTAAGGCCTCCGTTGCAAGATGGCTCAAGGAAGCGTTCGCGTCTGCGTATCTGTTGCAGCAGCGGTCTGTTCCGGAGGGGCTACTGGATCATTCCACTAGGGCTCAGGCGACCGCTTGGGCGGAGTATAGCCTAGTTCCGCCAGCAGATATCTGTAAGGCGGCCACCTGGTCGTCTCTGCATGCTTTCAGTACACACTATCGTTTAGATGTGTCAGCGGCTCGGGATTCCTCTTTTGTTTGGCGGTTCTGCGCGCCGGATGGCAAGGTCCCGCTCGGTCTTAACTGCTCTGTTACATCCCGATGTTGGAGGACTAAACTGGATTACCGAACAGGAAATGGAAATTACACTAACCTGGTAATTGTAGTTCCTGGAGGGTCCAGTTTAGTCCTCCTTCCCTCCCGACTATCTGTTATAAAAATGCGGCGCGCTATCCGAACGGTGGATCATAAGACGGTTCCTCTTGCCGTTCGAACCTTTTTTGCAGCCGCGTTTTTGGCTATGGCTCTTTCTTTCTCAGGTGTTCAGTCAGCTCCTGAGATTTCTGATACGGAGCTGTATTTTGATTTCTGGGGCGTTGGTTCCAGCGCAATACAGTGTTCTGACTTCCTCGTTTGGGGAGAAAGTTGGATATTTTTGTGGGGGGGAAACAAATTGTTCTTTAATTATGTCATTTTCATTATGTCATTTTGTATATTAATCTAATGTGTTGCTTCGTTAAGTATGCTTTGTTACTAGTACACTGGGGGCTTCTGGGACCTCCGTCTGCATATATACTACAGAAGACTTGATTGGTCCAGTCTCCAGGCTGCAGGAGGAGGGGCACTACCCGATGTTGGAGGACTAAACTGGACCCTCCAGGAACTACAATTACCAGGTTAGTGTAATTTCCATTTTCCAGGTCCTGTAAGTACATGCCCATGTACAGCTGGTAAGTCTGGACATGGCAAGACAGCATAGAGCCCTGGAAGCACTTTCTACCAAGGGCATCCAGGTTCCAGGCCTCCCAGCCGAGAGGCACCAAGGAGTGCATCTTTTGACTTTTCAGCCTGTGCATGGCCGATTCCACAACCATGGAGTTGTGCGGTTGCTGCGCCTTTTGGAACCCAGAGCTCTTACGAACTCGATAAATGGAATCGACCCACTTGCTAAGAACTGGCACCGAGGTCGGTGCTTCCCACATACGGAAGAGCAGCCGTTCCAGCATCGGAGGAACCAGAACAGTAAAGGCTTCCTTCAGAGGAAAATCATACTGGAGGGCATTGATCTCTTCGGCTCAAGGCTCCTCCTCGGCATCCGCCAGCAATGCCAAAGCCTTGGCCATGTCCCTGACAAAATCCGAGAACCAGGTATCCTCCTGGGGGGACCTTCTCTGAAGCTCGGACTCTGGGAAGTCCGACAGGACGCACCAGGTCTGGAAGGTGTCAGGAGACTCTTCGTCCTCCGTCTCCCACGCCGACTCCTCCGAGGAGGAGTTGAGCAGCTCCGGCTGTGTGGGACTCGATGCCACTCGCCCCGATGCCGAGGGCACCGGTGTCAATGACCTCGGCCCTGCACGGAAGGTCAAGGGAGACCTTGGCCGAGGATCGACTCGAGACTTAATGGACTCGAGGATCGGCTCAGCGTCCAGGGTCGACTTAGACGTCAAGGTCCCGGTGGTCGGGGCAGATGCACCGGTCAGACCGGCGATCAGTACCTGCTGCTGCTCCATGAAGGCAGCCAGACTGATCTCCATGACCGTCAACCTGAGACCAAGCTCAGGAGACTCCACAGCCCCCGACTCGGGCCCCGATGGCGTCGGGCCTGACGTCGGTTCTCCTGGAGGAGAGTCAACGAGGGCAACAGAAGTTACCTGACTCGGGGACTCAGGCTCCAGGCGAGGTAGTTTGGTCGGCTGCTCCGACTACTAGAGCCCGGGACAGCAGTCAGGGCTTCGCGACCTGGCCCTCGAGGATCCAGGTGCCTCTACTGATGCTGCCCTCATGAGCTTCTTCTTCCTTTTGTGCTCCCGGGCGGGAGACCCCCTCTCAGAGGACCCATGACGGCGCTCGGGGTCAGACTCCTGAGATGTCGAGGCCTCTGACGAAGTCCAGGCCCGGCCGGACGCGGACTCCGAAAAAATTCTTTCACATTGATGCTGACGGCTCCGAAGTGCCTTCAACGACATCTTGCCGCACGGGCCACAGACCAGAGGGTCATGGTCGGGCCCGAGGCATCGGAGGCAGCAGTCGTGTGTGTCGGTGAGAGACATAAGTTTCTTACACTGATCACATTTTTTGAACCCGCTAGCAGCCATCGGGGGAAAAAGGGCCCCTGCAAGGTCAAAAGACAGGGCTGCCAGTGAAAATGACAGAAAAAGCGCAAACGCTAGTCACAAAGGACAAAAACCGAAAAAGAAGTTCCGGACTCGATACCAGTGTACCGAGCCAAGGCGGGATGGGGAACCGGCATCGAACCAGATAAAGAGACGCGAAAAATCGCAGAAAAAAATCAACTTTTCCCAGGTGACACGAACTACGTCCATTGGGCTCTGCGGAAAAAGAAAGACTGAGCAAGATGGTACCCTTGGGCAGGAAGGGGACCACGCATGCGCACTGCATTCACAAAGGCTTTCTTTGAAAGCTGGAGAAATGCTCCGCATGAGGGCTCCGTCAGTGCCGACATCACCCATAAGTAAGGACTGATTTCCTGCTTGGTCCTGGAGAAACCCGGTTACTTATTCTGTTACAGGTACTATACGGAGGTCGGTGGACCTGAATGAAAATTGGTCGTATCTTGAAAGAGAATTGTGCTTTACTGATTGTATTATAGATACACAAGACCTTTGAAATTAGCTTTGATTGCAAATTAATTTGGATATTTAAGACATTTTTTAAAGAAAATTTATAGAAAATAAAAAAGCACTTCTTTTGAGACATTAAAATGTTAAACCCAAGCTGGGTTTTTCTTCTTAAGGGAGTTTTGGAGACCGGTGATGTGAGATATCTACATTCCCTTATGGTGATTGCCACATAGAAGGACTATAGCCATCCTGAGGCCTTTTTCTCCCTTTAGAAAAGACATATTATAAACATGGCTGTAGCCTGATCCGTTGAAGGTGGGCGTGTTTTGGATTAAGCTTTAATTGTATAAGTAGATTCAGGTTTACCTAAGGGGTTTGTTATGCGCAAAACTAACCCATTTAGAGAAACTGCCTCCTTACAATCTACTAAGACAGACGAACAGAATAACAGGGAATTAGGGCATTATTTGGGAAATGATTATAAAATACATACAGGTGAAGACAGGAGAATAAGGGGGGTCAGGATCCAAAGGCAGCCTTGAAGAGATGAGTGGAAAGGGGATGTCAGAAGAAGACCAAAAGACAGACATACAAAGGACAATTTTCAAAGTCATTTACCTAGGCAAAATGACTTGACTGTAAATTAATTCCCTGCTCTGCCTGACTAAAATTATAAGTAGACGTCTGTCGCATGCACACATCTAAAGCCATTCCCAAAGGTGGGTCTAGGTAGGAGGAGGGTTCATTCAGAGCATTTTCAAATTCTGTGGCGGACGTCCATGTGGATGCTTTTAACATGTGAATTCTGCACTTGCTAATTTTCATAGAGAACCCGCATCGTCTTTAAGAACCTGCTGTGATATATGCCCAGAAGCAGACCAGAAGGCGTTCGCTAGTTCCGTTGCTTTAAGTGTCCAGGAGAATCTGCTCTTCTTCACAGATAATTCAGCAGAGATTGCGTTCTTGAATGCTCTGCCAAGTTTCCTGTTCCTTGTCTGTTTAGGAAGAGGGCCAACCTTGCACGTGAAGACCCAGATGAAAGCACAGCAAATGCGAATGCCAAATGGTTTGCAAATTGCATCTGAAAGCCGATTTGTGGAAGTGTCTCTGCAGGAACAGAGGGCTGAAATGCTGCATTTTTGGGACCCAAATCTGCTTTGTGCCAGAGTCACCCTGACAGCGGAAGTCCCCCACCTCCAGCATCACAGTCAGCAACAGCATCCGCTCCAGTTGTTACCTGTCTGTCTGGGGACTGCTGTGCTTCTAAAGCCCACCACCAGGACACTGTTTGGACAGAAGGTACGATATTCAAGCTGCCCTTCCCAAGAAAGCCAAGAGGAAACCTTTGGGGTTTGTCTCTCCAGTACCTGCCTGCACAGAAATGCTGTCTACCCCCATCCCCTGGCTCCTAATGCCTCACTGACAGCTCTGTGTGAACCGGATTCCGACCCCCTTTTCCCCCTCCCCACCACAAAAATACTTACACACAATCCCCCGAGCTCCCTGCAATACTAATTTCCTTTTCTCACCCCATGTTCGATGCTCCATGAGATTTGCGTGTGAATCTGCATCTTCCCCCCCCCCCCTTTCCTCCTGTCTCCCACTTTCCCCAGACACCCTGAGATCCTCCCCTCCCCCCCCCCAAATAACTCCCTAGGCTTAGACACATATATGCGCTCCCCAGGCTGTGGGCAATCCTGCTTCCCTCCAACTCTACATTCCCAGGCTCTGTGTGATTCCCTCCTGTCCCTCAGGTACAATGTCTCCAGTCTGCTGAAATCCCAGATTAAAACATGAAGGGGAGAGGATAGGGTTACAAGATGTCCCCAATTTTAGAGTTGTGTCCCCACCTCCCAACTGTTTGGCAGCCTCCCGTCCCTGAGTCCAGCATTAGGGACAGAGGTGGTAGAAAAATATTTTATTTTCAATATAGTGATTGGAATATGTCTGTTTTTAGAATTTACATCCATTATCTTTATATTTTGCACAGTACAGGGGAAACACATCACTGCTTCTATTTCTCTGTCCATTTGTCTGCTTGGACGGGATATTGTTGCTGTCATGGGATGGATTGGGGGGTGGGGGGAGGCAGGCACGGTAATTGCTCCTCTTCCATCCTCTATACCTTGATGCGCAAACCTGGAACTAAGGTGCCCCCAGTTCCAATCGTGTCCCAGATTTGCCTACAAAAATCTGCTAACCTTAGGAGAGGAGGATATCAGGGGTCAGGGCTGCTGCAGGGTTTTGCTGTCAAACTGTATCCCTCCCCCCCCCCTCAGTATTTTCACAACATGATCAGAGAAGCAGGCCTAGCAGACAGTCAATAAAGGACTTAAAGAAGCAGAAGGCTCGCATACAGACTGCAGCGGAAGCAAGACTTTACAGCCCAGAAGATTTAGTGGCAGAGAATTCATTTTCCTGTATAGATGAGGAAAAAGCTGCTCTATGGAAATACTGGGATGATGGAAAAAGTGACTTACCTGGAGGAAAAAAGACCTATAACCTGCACTGCCATCAAGAGTAGCACCTGAATCAGCGCCCCCCACCCCCACCCTTCTCTCTATCCCCACATCCCCCTCGGTCTGCCCCCTCTCGCTCTTTACCAGGATCCCAAATGGCAGATGAAATTTAATGTGGACAAGTGCAAAGATATGCACCTAGGAAAGAAAAACCCAAACTATGGTTACATGATGGAAGATTCCACATTAGGAACCACCACCCAGGAAAAAGATTTAGGCATCATTGTGGATACCATGTTAAAACCCTCAGCCCAGTGTGCAGCGGCGGCCAAGAGAGCAAATAGAATGCTAGGTAAGATAAGGAAAGGAATGGAAAATAAAACAAAAGATATTATAATGCCTCTATATCGTTCCATGGTGCGACCACACCTTGAATATTGTGTGCTATTCTGGTTGCCATATCTCAAAAAGGATATAGCGTTAATAGAAAATGTAAAAAGAACCACCACCAAAATGGTAAAGGGGATGGAAGGATACCCCTATGAAGAGAGGCTAAAAAGGTTAGGGTTCTTCAACCTGGAAAAGAGACGGCTGAGGGGAGATATGATAGAAGTCTATAAATTAATGAACGGAGTGGAACGGGTAAACGTAGATCGATTGTTTATGTTATCAGAATATAGAAAGACTAGGGGACATGCAATGAAGCTACAGGGTAAACTATTTAAGACTAATAAGAGAAAATATTTTTCCACTCAACGTGTAATCAAACTCTGGAATTTGTTACCAGAGGATATAATAAAAGCTGTTAGTGTAGCTGGGTTTAAAAAAGCTTTGGACAAGTTCCTGGAGGAAAGGTCCATAAACCAGTATTAAAAGGGATCCAGGATATCACTGCTTGCCCCAGTACAAGCACTGCGGAACCTGTGTCTTTTGAGGAGACTGCTAGGTACGTATGAACTAGTTTGGCCACTGTTGGAAACAGGATATTGGGCTTGATGGACCTTGGTCTGACCCAGTATGGCATATCTTATGTTCTTATGTTCATAGTCTGCCCCCTCTCTCACTGTATCTTGGTTCCCCTCAACCTGCCCCCTCTCCTACTGTACCTGGATACCCTCAGTCTGCCCCCTCTCTCACTCTATCTGGATCCCCCTCAGCCTGCCCCTCTCCTACTGTACCTGGATACCCCCTCAGTCTGCCCCCTCTCCTACTGTATCTGGATCCCCCTCAGTCTGCCCCCTCTCCTACTGTATCTGGATCCCCCTCAGTCTGCCCCCTCTCCTACTGTACCTGGATCCCCCCTCAGTCTGCCCCCTCTCCTACTGTATCTGGATCCCCCTCAGCCGTCCCCCTCTCTCCCTGTATCGGTATCCCCCTTGGTCTGCGGGCCCTCTCTCTGTATCTGGTTCCCCCTCAGCCTGCCCCCTCTCTCACTGTATCTGGATCCCCCTCAGTCTTCCCCCTCTCCTACTGCATCTGGATCCCCCTCAGCCTTCCCCCTCTCCTACTGCATCTGGATCCCCCTCAGCCTTCCCCCTCTCCTACTGGATACGGATCCCCCTCCGCCTTCCCCCTCTCCTACTGCATCTGGATCCCTCTCAGTCTTCCCCCTCTCTCACTGCATCTGGATCCCCCTCAGTCTTCCCCCTCTCCTACTGCATCTGGATCCCCCTCAGCCTTCCCCCTCTCCTACTGCATCTGGATCCCCCTCAGCCTGCCCCCTCTCTCACTGTACCTGGATCCCCCTCAGTCTGCCCCCTCTCCTACTGTATCTGGATCCCCCACAGTCTGCCCCCTCTCTCTCTTTACTCAGATCCCTCTCAGCCTGCCCTCCTGTCTCACTGTATCTGGGTCCCCCTCAGTCTGCCCCCTCTCTCACTGTATCTGGATCCCCCTCAGTCTGCCCCCTCTCCTACTGTACCTGGATACCCTCAGCCTGCCCCCTTCCCCCTCTCCTACTGCATCTGGATCCCCCCCCCAGCCTGCCCCCTCTCTCTCTGTACCCAGATCCCTCTCAGCCTGCCCTCCTGTCTCACTGTATCTGGGTCCCCCTCAACCTTTCTCCTCTCTGATTGTATCAGGGTCCCCCTCAGCATGCCCTCTCTCTGATCATATCCGGGTTTCCCTTAACCTGCCCCCTCTCTCACTGTATCTGGGTCTCCCTCAGTCTGCTCCCCTCTCTGACTGTATCTGGGTCCCCCTCAGTCTGCCCCCCTCTCTCACTGTATCTGGGTTCCCCTCAGTCTGCCCCCTCTTTCTCTGTACCCCGATCCCCCTCAATCTGCCCCTCTCTGACTGTATCTGGGTCCCCCTCAGTCTGCCCCCCTCTCTCACTGTATCTGGGTTCCCCTCAGTCTGCCCCCTCTTTCTCTGTACCCCGATCCCCCTCAATCTGCCCCCTCTCTCACTGTACCTGGATCCCCCTCAGTCTGCCCCCTCTTTCTCTGCCCCGATCAGTCTGCCCCGATCCCCCTCAATCTGCCCCCTCTCTGACTGTATCTGGGTCCCCCTCAGTCTGCCCCCTCTCTCTCTGTATCTGGGCCCCCTTCAGTCTGCCCCCCTCTCTCGCTGTACCTGGATCCCCCTCAGCCTGCCACCCTCTCTCTCTCTGTATCTGGGTCCCCCTAAACCTATCTTTTGTCTGATTGTATCATGGTCCCCCTTAGTATGCCCTCTCTCTGATGATATCTGGATTCCCTCAGCCTGCCCCCTCTCTCTCTGTACCCGGACCCTTCTCAGCCTGCCCCCCTCTCTCATTGTATCTGGGTCCCCCTAAGTCTTCCCCCCTCTCTCACTGTATCTGGGTCCCCCTCAGTCTTCCCCCCTCTCTCACTGTATCTGGATCCCCCTCAGTCTGCCCCCTCTCTTGCTGTACCTGGATCCCCCTAAGTCTGCCCCCCTCTCTTACTGTACCCGGAACCCTCTCAGTCTTCCCCCTCTCTCACTGTATCTGGGTCCCCCTCAGCCTACCCCCTCTCTCTCTGTATCTTGATCCCCCTCAGTCTGCCCCCTCTCTCACTGTACCAAGAACCTCTAAGCCTGCCCCCTTCTGTCACTGTATTTGGGTCCCCCTAAGTCTGCCCGCTCTCTGATTATATCTGTGCCCTCTCAGCCTGTCCATTCTCTGATAATATCTGGGGTCCCCCTCAACCTATCTCCTCTCCGATTGTATCTGCTTTCCCTCAGCATGTCCCCTCTCTTCTTTTTTCTAGGGTCCCCCTCACCCTGGCCCTTTCTCTGAATGTATCAGGGTCCCATTGACCCTGCTCTCTCTCCGTTTATATCTGTGTACCCCTCAGCCTACTCTCTCTGTCACTCTATCTGGATCCCCTCAATCGTCCCTCTCTGATTGCATCCGGGTCCCCCTCAGCCTGAGCCCTCTTTGATAATATCTGGGGTCCCCTCAACCCCAATGGAGTGGAGGAGTAGCCTAATGGTTAAGAGCATTGGCTTAGAACTATGAGACCAGGGTTCAGTTCCCACTAGTCCTCCTGTGGCCTTGAGCAAGTCACTTAACCCTCCATTGCCTCAGAAAAATCCAAGTTATCAATGTCCCTGTTTAATGTACATTACCAAGTTTAAGTTACAATGTAAACCGCTTTGAGTGAAATGATAAAGCTGTATATAAAGCCTGTTAAATAAATAAACCTATCCCCTCTCTGATTGTATCAGGGTCCCCCCTCAATGTGCCCTCTCTCTGATTATATCTGGGTTCCCCTTAACTGCCCCCTCTCTGATTATATCCACAACCCCCTCAGCCTGCTGTCTCTCTGATTATATCTGGGGCCCCCCTCAGTCTCTCCCCTATCTGATTATATCTGAGGTCCTGCTCAGCCTGCTCCCTCTATGATTTTATGCATGCCCCTCTGATTCTGCTGCCTCTATGATTATATCTGGGTCCCCCTCAGTCTGCCCCCTCTGTGTTTATATTTGGGGTCCCCAGGACCATACCAAGCTAGAAATGCGCCCTGTGCAACTAACAAATTTGGTGCCCCCTCCACCCAGTCTTGACTCTCTTGAGCTTCCTGGAAGCTTAATGACGATACCAGTGCCCTTTCTGTATTTGCGCCCTGTGCGGCCACACTGCTCACACGTACAGCCCTAGGTACGGCCCTGGGGGTTCCCATCAGCCTGTCTCCTCTCTATTTATATTTGGTGTCCCCGTCAGTCTGCCCCCTCTCTCAGCATCAGCTCTTGCTACCGTTTGCATAGAAAGAGGACAAGGCCTGATTTGTCTTGCGCTGCACTTCCCGGTATGTGCCAGTGTGTGTGTGTGTGTAATGTACGCGTTATGAATGGTTGTACAGACACAGCACACTGCACACCTCCTTGAGGACGAGAAAGAACATAAAGTGTATACAAATGGCTGACGGCACATCAAAATAATGTACAAAGGTACTTATTGTTAAGCAAGCTATGTTCCCTCTGAGCAGGGCACCATGGGCCAGATGGACTACAGGCTTTTCCCATTTTGTGTCGAGATTTTAAAAAGTCAGTGCATCTAATCCCTGTGTGGAGAAGGAAAATGTATTCCCAAGAGGGAAATTCTAGCTCCCAATGCTTGTGATTGCCTGATATGGCAGGAAAGTGGTCACCCAGGCAAACAGCACCTCCACTGCACGTTTTGAAAGTGTGAAGAATTACCAGTGATTAAAGGAATTTTATTTCAAGTTAGCTATTCACCTTTCCAAACCCAAGTCGAGGAGAGCTTACAGTGTAACAGGCCGATGTTCAGCGCACGTTTCCCTAATGCATGTTTAAAAAAAAAGATTTGTACTTGATGCAATATGGAAATCGTATGCAAATAGTCTGTGCGCAAAAACCTGCCCGCACAAGAGTAAATGTCCCCATTGCCGTGGAAATATATGCACATTGAGCACATGCCAGTAGCAGACTCACAGAGATTGTACGGGGGCCTAGAAGGGCATGTGTGTATCTAAAATACTAAAAATATATATGCCGTGCATAAAGACATCATGTACATATCTTCAGTTGAGAGCATTGCTTATCATTTCACATCCATGACTCCTTCTTCCCCCCCTTAATCCTGCTTTCTGAGACACGATCACCCTCATTCCCCTGCTATTTTCTTTTTGGCCCCTATCCCTCAAAAGAACAAGAAAAAAGCTGTGGATCCTTCGTGCTCACAGAAAAGAGAAGAAACAGGCATAAAATCCTCACTAATGCTAGCTGCAGAAGAATGAACTAATCTTTTACTCCTCCTCAGATCTGGCGTTAAAATCCCATCATTAAGAAGATAAGATCTGCCATATGAGATCAGATGAAAGGGTCCATCAAGCCCAGCATCCTGTTTCCAAAGCGAGCAATCCAGGTCACAAGTACCTGTCGGGTTCCCAAAAAGGTACATACAGATTCCACCGTACTGCTTATCCCAGAGGTAAGCACTGGATTTCACCAATCAACTTTAATGACACATACCTCCCCCCTCTAATAACTACCTCCCCCACATACCTCCTGAGCATGCACATAGACCAACAATGAACAGGAAAATCAAATCAAGGGCACGTCACATTGTAAACAGCATGCAACACAGTCTAGCTTAAGCCTATGTTTCGCTCTAATGCTAATATATATGCTTTTGTTCTAATTCTAATGTACATAGTTCAACCATTCTATGGAATTGATTATGTACTACTTGTACATTTCAAACCTTGTTTATTGTAAACTGCATTTGAGCTATTGGAAAAAGCGTAATAAAATTTCTAATAAAATAAATAAATAAATGGTTTATGGACCTTTCCTCCAGGAATTCGTCCAAACCTCTTTTAAACCCACCTGCATTAACAGGTTTTACTACATCCTACAGTAACAAATTCCAGAGTTCAATTACACGTTCAGTGAAAAAAATATTTTTCTCCTATTAGTCTAAATGGGCTACACTGTAGCTTCATTGCATGTCCCCTAGTCTTTCTACTTTTTGAAGGAGTAAACAATTGATCCATTCCGCTCATTAATTTACAGACCTCTGTCATATCTCCCCTCAGCTGTCTCTTTTCCAGGTTGAAGAGCCCTAACCTCTTGTCATACGGGTATCCTTCCATCCTCTTTATGATTTTTATTCATTTGGTTGCTCTTAGGGGCTTGTTTACAAAGCCGCAGAAGCGATTTGCGATCGTTATCGGAGCCGCGGCCCCATTGAAATCAATGGGGCCGCAGCTCCGATAACGATCGCGAACCGCTACCGCGCCTTTGTAAACAAGCCCCTTAGTCTTTCCTGTCCTTCTAATCCCACTATATCCTTTTTTTGGATAAGGTGACCAGAACTGCACACAATATTTGAGGTGCAGCCGCACTATGGAGCGATACAGAGGCATTATAATATCCCTGGTTTCATTCTACATTCCTTTCCTCAGGATTCCCTACATTCTATTAGCTTCTGCATATTTCATTCCATCTGAGTTTAATAGCTAATACCCACATTAACCTGGAATTTAAATGAGCAGTGTGCTAACGTCTGCATGAATCTTTGCACGCAGAGTGTTCCTACGTAAAACTCCTTTGAGCGTAGAGCGGCCGTGGAAGCACGGAAGCCGTGCTAAGCTGTTCCAGTAAGCATCCCATACTTCATTAAATGAGGTGGCCCCATGGACAATGATGGCCCTATGTTACCCAATGTGCATTAAGTCCCATTAATTCACCATAAACATCCATTAGTCAATCTAGCGCTTAGTTATGCACCCGGAGCAATAGGGGTAAAGCGACCTTCCAAGGCTACATGGAGCAGCAGAGAAACTGGGTGAATATGTGTCAGCGCAGCATTCATCATCTATATTTCATTGGGTGCTTATTCCCTCTGTCTCCTGTATACCATCTTCCTTTCTTGCT
Source organism: Ichthyophis bannanicus (assembly GCA_033557465.1). NCBI lineage: Eukaryota > Metazoa > Chordata > Amphibia > Gymnophiona > Ichthyophiidae > Ichthyophis > Ichthyophis bannanicus. The sequence continues at coordinate 42,544,876 of CM066042.1, read as the reverse complement.
ACCCCTGCCCCTGCCCTCTCCTAGTATCTCTCCTAGACCTGCACTTTAGAAGTAATTAGCAGTTCAGCTGTACTAATTCCCCGTGCACTGACTCCAACACAAACAGTGTGTGCTTGGCTCTCACCTCGTCCCTGCGCACACACTCACCTCTGTGTTTGCAGAGTGCCGTCAGGTGCCTGCCAAGAGCAACACAACGAGTCCAAAGCATCTGCAGGTTAAGAGGCAGCCCTGGAGGGTTGGTGCTGGCCAGCTCTGGCACACTGGGGTCCACTCATCAGGACACAGAAAGAGAGTCTCTGTTCCAGTGCCCAGGCTGAGGGGAAGGTTGGGAGAGCTGCAGCTAGCAAGGAATATGGAGACAGAAGAGAGCCTGCAGGAGGAAGCCACAACCTGTGGCTGCTCACTGCTTAAAAAAAAAAGTGTAGTCAAACTTTGCAAGTGTAGATGTAAAATACTATAAATACTATTTGCATGGCAGCTGTGTACTGTTTGTAAGAGAAGTGAGACATGCAGTGAGCACGCAAGCCGGGATCCGACAGCTGAAAAAAAAAATCAGGTGACTAAACAAAATGCTTTCTTCACTCAGAGGTGCAGCCCTCTGCTCGCCCCGGAGAACATTCCTGAGGACAAATAGAGCACACAGCCCGAGAGTTAGAGCAAGCCAGTGTCACCCAACATGCACGCAGATTGGGAGCTAGAGAAAGCCAGCGTCACCCAACATGCACGCAGACTGGGAGCTAGAGCAAGCCAGTGTCACCCAACATGCAGGCATACTGGGAGCTAGAGCAAGCCAGTGTCAGCCAACATGCACGCAGACTGGGAGCTAGAGCAAGCCAGTGTCACCCAACATGCATGCAGACTGGGAGCTAGAGCAAACCAGCATCACCCAACATGCACAAGGACTGGGAGCTAGAGCAAACCAGTGTCACCCAACATGCACGCAGACTGGGAGCTAGAGCAAGCCAGTGTCACCCAACATGCACGCAGACTGGGAGCTAGAGCAAGCCAGTGTCAGCCAACATGCACGCAGACTGGGAGCTAGAGCAAGCCAGTGTCAGCCAACATGCACGCAGACTGGGAGCTAGAGCAAACCAGTGTCACCCAACATGCACGCAGACTGGGAGCTAGAGCAAACCAGTGTCACCCAACATGCACGCAGACTGGGAGCTAGAGCAAGCCAGTGTCACCCAACATGCACACAGACTGGGAGCTAAAGCAAGCCAGTGTCACCCAACATGCACGTAGACTGGGAGCTAGAGCAAACCAGTGTCACCCAACATGCACGCAGACTGGGAGCTAGAGCAAGCCAGTGTCAGCCAACATGCACGCAGACTGGGAGCTAGAGCAAACCAGTGTCACCCAACATGCACGCAGACTGGGAGCTAGAGCAAACCAGTGTCACCCAACATGCACGCAGACTGGGAGCTAGAGCAAACCAGTGTCACCCAACATGCACGTAGACTGGGAGCTAGAGCAAGCCAGTATAAGAACACTATACACACACTCAGAGCTAAAGCAAAGCAGTGTCACTCAACACTGCAACAGACCAGGGACTAGAACAAGCCAGTATAACTCAACACTGCTCATAAACTGGGGACTAGAACATAGCTAATGTCACCCAACACCGCACAAACACTGGGTCTAAAGCAAGGCACTAATGTCACCCAGCGCTGCACAACACTGGGGGCAAGCCAGTGTCACAACCCTTCACACAGACCGGGAGCTAAACATAGCCAATGTCACCCAGCACTTTACACAGACTGGGGGCTAGCAGAAACCAATGCCACCTGGCACTGCACAAAGGCTAGGAGCTAGAGCAAGCCAGTGCCACCCAGCACTGCACACAGACTGGGAACTACAGCATAGCCATTGTTACCCAGCACTGCATATAGACTAGAACTGGAGAAAGCCAGTGTCACTTGACACTGCACACAGATTAGGGGCTAGAAACGCCGATACAACAACACTGCACCCAGACCGAGGGATAGAATGTAGCCAATGTCACCTAGCATTTCACATAGACCGAAAGCTGGAGCAAGTCAGTGTCACTCCACACTGCATACCAACTGGAAGCTACAATATAGCCAATGTCACCCAGCACTGGGACTACAGCAAGCCAGCCATCACCTGTCATGGAACACAGACCCTGAGCTAGAGTAAGCCACTGTCACCACATGGAATTCCCCATTCCCTATCAAATGCTGTGGGAAAGCAGGGGCCATGTGGAAAGCCATTGCATCCTGTGCCACCTCCTCCGCCCTAACCCAAAGCAATCCTGAATTATTCTTAGGAGGACAGCAGTGGTTCTAGGTCTCAGGCCACCCTATCGCCTTTCTCTGCTGCCTGTGCCATTGCTGGACTTTCGTCACTTTTTATTTAACAACCACAGGCACACGGTAGCCCCTGTACACACGGAAAGCCTATTCCTTAAACATAGTAACTACACAGAATTCAGCTTTGACATTGCGCAATTACAACTCAATATCAAAGCAACACCAAGCTCATCCGCCAATGAATGTCGGAGACAATGTAGTCTGCCAAAACCTCTAAATAGGCTATCTATATCAAATTATAGTTATTCAACAAGTACGTTTTGGTTTTCCCAGACTCCAACACCGGTTTAGTTTTCCAGAATTTTGCTATGGTAAAATGTGCAAACTACAAAAATGGTTACCTTACAGAGTGATACTATCAATCAATCAAAAATACTCACTCCATAAAAACAACTGTTTCTTCGCTGAAAAATCCCCAAATGCTTGTTTTTCAAATTCAACAAGGTCTCAGCAAACACGGGCAAATGGCAGAAGCGGTCAAGAACTAAATGAAGACCTCCGCCACAAACATAAAGCCCAATAACATCAACAGCCGCGGCGTATTCTGCACAGTACTGTTTAAGCGCAGCTGGCAGGCTGTTGGTCTGGAGCCCAATTTCTGTTTTTAAGATTGTCCCCTGAAGAAGCGAGAGTGCTCACGAAACGTACAAGGGCTCTACATTGTGACGTCGGGGAAAAGCGACTGGCTTTTTTTCTCCAAGCAATACTGTTAAAGCTAAGTGATTTTCCTTAGATATTGCTGTTTGCTTGTATTATGTTTCAAGGTCGTTGATGTTATTGGGCTTTATGTTTGTGGCGGAGGTCTTGATTTAGTTCTTGACTGCTTCTGCCACTTGCCCGTGTTTGCTGAGACCTTGTTGTGTTTGCAAAACAAGCATTTTGGGATTTTTCAGCGAAGAAACAGTTGTTTTTATGGAGTGAGTATTTTTGATGGTAAAATGTGCAGCATCCAGCAAATGTGTAGCTAGGTTATGTCCAAGCGGAAGCACTCCTGCCCCAACAATCCCCAGAAGGCACATCTGCGATGTCAAATCCATAGGCATCTCGGTAATGCACTCAGTTCCCCTCCCCCAACTTGTTGGCAAAACCGCACCACTTTAAGCCACTGCCACCACATGTGTGTATAAGACCGCTTTTCCCTAGAACCCCTCAAGCACAACAGGCTAGAGGTTGGACAGAACCATGCATAAAAAGGGGGGGGGGGAATCCATATGTGTGATGCAGTAGTTTAATAAGCATTTTTACTTTCCTTCAGCACATTGAAACCTTATGAGCCTTGGCTCAGATACCTCTCCAATCCACTTCAGACAGAGAAAGTAATAATTCCTCATTCCACCGTGCTATAAGACCTGCCGGGATGGTACAGCACTCCTCTCCCCCCCCCCCCCCCACCCCCATGCAGAAGGCAATGATACACCAGAGCCAGAGGTCCAAGAGGGATCACCGATCTAGCCAACTAATCCTCCAGATGGGTGAAAGCCCTGCAGAAACTGGCATCACTCACGCTTTCAAGAGCATCTCTGATTTGCAAAGAATTTCTGAGGATATTGAACTTCTCTGTCACCTGCTCAAAAGACCTTCATTTCCTGTCCTCCCACAAATGACCAACTCTGACACTTCATTCTCCACCCATGCACTGCAAGAACAAAAGTATAACCCATAATATAGGTATTAACCAAAGGAGCAATGAAGGGGACAACATTCCAGTATGAAAACTTACATATCTGCATAAATCTCGCACCCCACCAACAGTAAGCTATGCTCAATCCTCTATTGTTAAGAAGTTCATAACCTAGCAATATTTTCCCCTCCCTCTTTTCCAGTTGAAAACATAAATAACTTCTACGTCCTATGTTAGCATGCTTTCAGTTCCTTCTTTTATGTAAAACTGTATCTGGTAAACCGCTTTGACCTGGAGAAAAAAGGTATAGAAAAATAGTCAAATAAATAAAATAAACTGCTCCCCAAAATGTAACAGTTGGGCCAAAATAGGACTTACATGATACATCTGCCGGACACACCACAAAGCCTGGTTAGCAGTCAGCAAGACCCTGAGCTCTAAAATCCCAGCTTGATACTTCGCCAACCTCTATCAAGGCTCTCTTCTGCCTCGCAGCCCACAGCCGCTGTTTTAACAAAAAAATCCTATCATCCCAGTAATATAGCGGCAGGTCGGGCAGAGCCATACCTCATACATTCTTCGGCATATATAAAATGTTGGCCCTTATACTTGTTTTATAGCAGTGCCAGATATAACTCAAAAGAGAACTCCTAAGGTAAGCAGCAAGGCGAGTCACATGCTTAAAGAGGTGCAGTAGAGTATTCTTCTGGCCCAAGTAACCCCCCGCTGTAACCATGCCTTCAAGTCTTTTTTTAATGTGCTGCATGACTAGAACATAATTTGCTTGGCAACGAGTCACACAACCATGGGACGACCTTGATCCCCCAGGAGGGTAAATCCAGCACCGCCTAGTCAAAATCGTGACAATAGAGGGGAACATAGGAAAATCAGGCTATATCAGAAATAGCTCAGATTTAGCCAGGATAACCTTATAGCCTGACATCAAGCTAAATTCTTCCAGAATCTTCATCAGGACCTCGGCAGACTTCCTGGGGTTCTTTGCATACAACAAAATATCATCAACATAAAGTGACGCTTTGTATCCTAACCGACTGAAAGTAAACCCCGCCAGCCCTGGGGTCTCCCTCACTAACCGCACAAACAGCTTAATAACCACATCAATCAACAGAGCCGATAAGGGATATCCCTGCTACGTGCCCCAGTAAAGCTGAAATACAGGAGATAATTCTTCCATTAATAAGAAATTGAGCAGAGGGAGTTCAGGGGCGGCTCAAGGCAATCTGCTGCCTGAGGCGAAGGATGAGATGGTGCCCCGCATGGGGGGCGGGGCTTTCTCAAAACTCCAGTCGGGGACTGAACCAAACCAAAAAGCCAATTAGATTATATGGAGGAAATGCAAGATGTTTGCACACCAAGTAACTAAAAGAGAGTGAGAACCAACAACACAGTTTATAAAACTAAACTATAATTCATTTTTATTTTGTTGTTATAAACCGCGCTATGGTTATTGCTTTTTCTTTTTGAACATATATTTTGCATCCACAGAACTCACTTCAACAGTGGGTGAAAAGCAGAACCAAGACATTCACACACAGAACTCAATAACTTAATAAAACAAACAAACAAACATTCTCCAGTACCAGGCATATTGTGAACTAATACAAAACTCTACAACAAAGTCACTGAGTATCTATAGAGCAAATCTGTTATACCATATCATACCATACCAGCAACAACTTCCAAAACTCACACAAGGAGTCCATCCACAAAAAGCTTCACTGTAAATACTACAGTGGGCCCTGGACCATCCAAACACCTATTTGAAAAGCTGAACAATTCAGATTACTACAGTACAGATCCCTCACTTGGTTTGCAGCTTGTCGTGCTGTGAGGGCTTGTGTGCATCAGTGATGCTGAGAGCTAAACTATCGGTAGTTTAACTACTGGCAGGGTCTCCCAAGATGGACAGATCTCAGCTGAGATGTCAGACCAAGACAAACCACCCATCTGGGCAGCAGCAGAATGGGATAGTGTTGACGGCGGAGGATCACATTTCTGTGACAACGGCAACAACACCAAACTTAAACTGCGCGGAAGAAAGGCCCGGCAATCTACTTCTGTATCTTGCCATGAAAACCCAATGGATAGTTACAACAAAACAAATTGTGCTGTAGTGCTGGAAGATGAGACCCCCAGGTTGGAAGGCACTCAACTAGCTACTGGGGAAGAGCTGAAGACTTTTCAGAGTAAAGCCAGCATTTATGATGTGGTTGGATCAAAGCCCTCAGGACGTCTGACTGCTGATGTAGCTGCGCATGAAATGAGAGTCAGAAGCTGTAAAGATGTCTTACACATTGGAACATGGAACGTACGAAGCATGAACCAAGGGAAGTTGGAGGTGGTCAAGAATGAAATGGAACGTGTACAACTTGATGTGTTGGGTGTCAGTGAACTGAAATGGACTGGCATCGGGCACTTTGCATCAGATGATCACATGGTCTACTATGCTGGAAATGAAAGACAAAGAAGAAATGGTGTTGCATTTATAATAAAGAAGAAACTTGCAAGAACTGTAATGAAATACAGTGCAGTCAGCGAACACTTAATCTCTATTCGTCTACGAGGAATGCCTATCAACACAACTATAATTCAAGTATATGCCCCAACAACAGCTGCAGAAGAGAATGAAATTGAAGAGTTCTATGAACAAGTACAAGCTGAAATTTACAGAACATGCAAACAGGATATCCTGATAGTCATGGGTGATTGGAACGCAAAGGTTGGCAACAAAGAAGAAGACAAAGTAGTTGGAAAATATGGACTTGGCAACAGAAATGAAGCTGGAGAAAGACTGATAGAATTCTGCAAGACCAACGATCTATTCATCTCGAACACCTTCTTCCAATAACACAAGCGGCGACTGTACACATGGACTTCGCCCAATGGATTGTATAAAAATCAAATTGACTACATCTGTGGAAGTCAACGATGAAAAAGCTCTATAACATCAACAAAGACAAAACCTGGAGCTGACTGTGGTATAGATCATCAACTACTAGTATGCAAACTTAAGCTAAAGCTGAAAAAGAGCAAACCACTCATGAATGCAGCAAAATATGACCTTGAGAATATACCACTGGAATTTAAAGACTGCCTGCAAAATCGATTTGCTGCTTTAGATACAAATGATAGAGTTCCAGAAGAGTTATGGAATGACATCAAGAAGGTTGTGTTGGAAGAAAGCGAGAAGTCTCTACAAAAGGTAAAAAAGAAAAAACGGCCAAAATGGATGACGGAAGAACTCTAAAAATTGCCCAGAAACGCAGAGAAGCTAAAGCCAGAGGAGAAAGAAAGACAATCACAGAACTCAACAAAGATTTCCAACGTGCAGCAAGACAGGACAAGAAAAAGTACTACAATGACGCATGCAAGGAAATAGAAGCAGAAACTATTAGAGGAAGAACAAGATCAGCTTTCCTAAAGCTACGAGAGTTAAAGAAAAAGTTCCAGCCTCGAATTGGAATGTTACAAGATGCTCAAGGTTCTATGTTGAATGATACTGAGAAGATCAAGAAAAGATGGAAGGAATATACAGAGTTTTTATATGATAAAGATCAAGTGGACCAACAGCCGTTTCAATCTGTACCTTTTGATCTGGAACCATTGGTGATGAAAGAAGAAGTTGAAGCAGCATTGAAAGCCTTATCAAAGAACAAAGCACCAGGCATTGATTGCATTCCCATAGAAGTATTACAGCAATCTGATGCAGCTGTTACCATACTTACAAGGTTCTGCCAAGAAATATGGAAGACAGCATCATGGCCAACTGACTGGAAAAGATCTGTGTTTATACCAATACTAAAGAAAGGTGATCCAACTGACTGTGGAAATTATCGCACAATCGCTCTGATCCCACATGCCAGCAAGATTCTACTGAAGATTATTCAAAAGAAACTACAATCATACCTGGAACAAGAACTACCTGAAGTGCAAGCAGGGTTCAGAAAAGGGCGAGGAACGAGAGACATCATTGCGGATGTGAGATGGATCCTTGAAAAGACTAAAGAATACCAAAAGGATATCTATTTGTGCTTTATCGACTATAGCAAAGCTTTTGACTATGTAAACCATGAGAAACTCTGGGCCACATTAAGAAGCATGGGTATACCAGAACACCTGATTGTTCTCTTGCACAATCTGTACATTGATCAAGAAGCAACAGTTCGAACAGAACAAGGAGAAACAGAATGGTTTAAAATAAGCAAAGGTGTAAGACAAGGCTGCATACTTTCCCCCTACCTGTTTAATTTATATGCAGAACAAATCATCAGAGAAGCAGGATTGTATGAAGACAACAGAGGTGTGAAGATTGGTGGAAGACTCATCAACAACCTTCGCTATGCTGATGATACCACATTACTGGCGGAAAGTGAAGATGATCTGAAACATTTGCTTATCACAATCAAAGAACATAGTCTCAAAATGGGCCTGCACCTTAATGTAAAGAAGACAAAGATCATGACAACTGGCATAATCAACAGGTTCATCGTCGAAGGAGAAGAAATTGAAATCGTGAATAACTTTAACCTACTTGGATCAACTATCAATAAAGAAGCAACAAGCAGTCAAGAAATCAGACGACGCATTGCTCTTGGCAGAATGGCTATGAAAGACCTAGATAAGATTCTCAAGAACAGAGAAGTCTCTCTCCATACAAAGATTCGACTTGTTCAAGCCATGGTATTTTCAATAACATCATATGGATGTGAAAGCTGGACAGTGAAAAAGATAGACAGGAAGAAAATTGATGCCTTTGAATTATGGTGCTGGCGGCGAATACTGTGTATACCATGGACTGCCGGAAGAACAAACCAGTCTGTACTAGAGGAGATCAAACCTAAGCTTTCTTTAGAAGCTCAGATGACAAGACTTCGACTTTCATACTTTGGACACATCATGCAGAGAGAGAGATCATTAGAGAAAGACATCATGCTTGGCAAGATAGAAGGTCAACGCAAAAGAGGAAGGCCAGCAATGAGATGGATCGATACAATAACAGCAGCTATGGGTACCAGTCTGTCAACAATAAGCTGCCTGACTGAAGACCGAACACAATTTAGGATAGCTATCCAGAGGGTCGCCATGAGTCGACTCCAACTCGACGGCACTTAACAACAACAACAACAGTACAGATTCTTACATACTGTGATGAAGCTGACACTACTGAAGCTATGGAGTTAGGAGAAAACTCTGTTTCTTTTAAAGAAAATGATTTACAGAGAATGCAGTTACCAAGAAGTGCAGCTAGAGGGAGCAGGCATGAGGCTGCAGAAGGTAGGCTGACACACCCAGATTGCAATGATGCAATAGTTAATCAAACGCACCTGAGTAGTGGGCCAGAAAGCTCACTAGAGAAACGGCTTTATAAGCAGTGCTCGGTTAGGAGAATACAGAGATGACCACAAAGAGAGAGAGGACCACAGGAGGAGATAGGACCACGAATACAAGGAGGATCACAGATACAGAGAGGAACAGAAGCCCCTGCTACTAAGGAGAGAGAAAGAGGAAAGCTTCCACTATGAAAGGAAAGGCAGTTAAGCTTGGAATCCTTACAGGGAAGGGACAACTTCCAGGAAGGACAAGCCCATGCTAAAAAGCTCCAGAAAGAAGTCTTCAGCGAAGACAGAGTAAGCAGGAGAGTGCCTTGTAGAGGGAATACCGGCAACGCACGTCTCAGAGAACAAAGGTACATTCACACTTCCTTTCCTAAATGTGAGCCAGGTCCTAGAAAGGCTTGTAAACCCGAGAGCCATAGCTATAAGAAACAAAGCTGGGAAAAGCTTTGCAAACCTGTGCAGAAGGTCCTAGATAAAAGCCATATTAATTGCTTACCAGACCAGGTCCAGCCACACTGGAAAGCCCTGGAGAGAACTACTGAAGTACAACCACTTTTTCCTAGGGAAAGCTCAGACTTAGCAGAAACCATATCTGAACCAGAGGATATGCAAATAGAGCTGGTAGAACCAGAGCCTGTGCTGCCTGAATACCCCATGGACTGTACACTGTACAGCTGTCACAGAGTTATAGCATAAGACATGCTCTAGAATGCTATGGTTTTGTTGAGCTGGAAAGAAGAAGCTTTCTGTGTTTATTTAAACTGTGTTGAAAAATCCTGCTTGAATGGAAAAGACTGTGAAGCTCTTATAACAGTTTTTGGACTTTGTAAATACTTTGGTAGAAACCCTGAATGAAGGTGAATTCTGTTGTCTTCTTGGAGAACCTTAGCGCATCAAGGGAATAAAACCTTATATTTAACCCTGCACAAGGCTCACACAACTATTCTTTGACAAAGGGAACTACAAGGACCATAATGCACCTGGTCTAAGTTAGAATTTCCTACTTCAACAAATAATAAATGTCCTCCCTGACCCTTCAGCACACTGTGACAATACAAATTCCATGTTAACAGAACAGCTGGTCTTGGTCAAACACTCATAACACAGACCCATACTAAGAACAGAATAAGTGACCATAAAAATTAAACTGCAACCCCAATAAGCCAGATTCTGCATACAGTGCAATACCAGAGAAATAGAAAGAGATGCATTTCCATGTACTGTATAAAATATAAAGATAGCACCAAGTCAGATAATTACATTGAAAATAAAATTCTCTTTGAACTTTGTTCTCTGACCATTTTTTCCCCTGATCATATAGGTCCCAATCTGAGGTTTCTGCTTTCCTCTGTCTCCCGGTGATGCAGGGCTATGTGTGGAGACTTACTGCGGCATCATGTGCATAAAATTAGTATACTTTATTTTTAAATGTATGTGTCACCCATCTAAAATCCTAGGTGGTTTCTAAACATACATATGTAATTTAGTATAAGGGTTGTTACAATAAAACAAACATAATAATAAAACATTAAATTTGATTAATGAAAAGCCACTTACACAGCCCCCCCCCCTCATCAAACCATTATAAGTATCTGCACATCGATTTATTTTGCTATGACCAGATTATTGATGAGGGGGAAAGAAATAAAATGAGAAACTAATCCTGGCAGCCATGAATTCAAACACTGGAGTGGCTTGTGCTAGAGCTGGAAAAGTCCAGAATTCAGCAGCAGTGAAGCTATCAGGCTACTAAACAAAATTAAACTGAGACATTCCCTTAACATTTGAAATTTCCTTGAATCTGAACTGATAAAATATATTAAATTTCAGTCTGGCAGCATAAAGAACGCAAAACTGCAAATCTCAAAAACAATACATATTCCAGTAACCCCCCCCCCCTCTCCAAACCAACCCTACAGATGACCTCACCAAGAACCCAGAGTACAGGGCCCATAGAGCAAATCTACTATTCCATAACAGCACTAACTTCCAAAACTCACACATGGAGCATACCCAGAAAAGGACAGCACCATAAATATTGCAGTAGGCCCTAGAACATCCATATTCCTATTCAGAAAACTGGACAAACCAGATTACTACAGTTCCCTACATAGAAACTCCATGCTAACAGAACATGTAGCCTCGGTCACACATATGCAGAACAGAGATAGATCTTCACCAAGTAGGGAATATATTAGTACAACTAAAAACAGACATATGTAATAAAAAATGCTTTTACCCATTACTGTTAGGTTTACAGGATTTCTTTTCCAAAATTATACTTTACTGCAGAGTAGGGTGAGAGAAAAAACTCTCACACACAGGCATCTGCATTGTCAGCAGAAACTAACATAATGGCTCAGCGCAAGTAGCATGAGTGCAACTAATGCCAACTCAGTAGGTGGCCTTATTTGCACCAGCAGCTGTTTTGCCACACTGAAATGCGGTAACTGCAGGGGGATGTAATTGCCTCCCTGCAGTTAGCCTATGGCCCTGCGTAATCAAACTCTGGAATTAGTTACCAAAGGATGCAGTACAAGCTGTTAGTGTAGCTGGGTTTAAAAAAGGTTTGGACAAGTTCCTGGAGGAACGGTCCATAAACTATTATTAAAGAGGACCTGGGAAATCCATTGCTTGCCCTGGGACAAGCATTGTGGAACCTGTATGCCTTTTTGGGAACCTGCCAGGTACTTGTGACCTGAATTGACCACTGTTGGAAACAGGATACTAGTCTGACCCAGTATGGCATTTCTTATGTTCATATGTTACCAGCGGAGAGCCTAGGAAACATGCTGCTAAATATGCCAAACAAGAGGGGCTCAACAGCATCCAAGCAGCATCTCCCACTTCCACAAGAACAAGAGTGACTTGGTACCCCAAAACAGCACTTCCTACCCTCTGAAAAACAAGAGGAACTTTGTGCTCAACACACCTCCCACTCCAACATAACACCAAGAAGGGTTTAGCAACTCCAGCATAACTCCCGAAACTGAGCACTGGACCAGCAGGGTGTTAATGTAAATATATATTCCATAAAAATCAAAGGAAATGCAAGATGCTCGCACATGAAGGAACTAAAAGAAAAAATGAGAACCACAGCACAGTTTATAAGACCAAATTATAACTCATTCCGTTATAAACTGCATTATGGTTCTCACGTTTACTTATTAAATATATATTCTGCATCCACAGAAACCTCTCCCTCAATAATGGGTGCAGAGCTGAAGTAGGACATTCACCCACAGAACTAAATATATTTTTAAAAAACCTGATTCTGGTCATCTCACTAACAAACAAACATTCTCCAGTACCAAGCATACTGGGCACTAATATGAAACCCTATAGAAGTCACCTAAGATCTACAAGGCCAAATCTACCATACCATACCAGCATAAACTTCCAAAACAAAGGACCTACCCAGAAAAAAGCAGCACTATAAATACTGCAGCAGGCCCTAGAGCACCCATACACCTATTAGAAAAGCTCAACAAGAACTCTCCTCCCCTCCCCCCATCAGCCCAGAGATCAGAGAGAGAGGAAGACAGGCATCTATTTTGGAAAAACTTAGAGAAGCTAGTAAAGTATTCAGGAAAGCAAAGATTCAAAAAGAGGAGGAAATAGCCAATGCAATAAAATGGGGGGGGGGATAAGACATTTTTCAGATATATTAGTGAAAACAGCAAGGGCAAAAGTGGTATTGTCAGACTCAAGGGTGAAGGGGAGGAATATGTAGAAGCTGATGAGGATAAAGCGGAATTGCTTAACAAATATTTCTGTTCTGTGTTCACAGATGAAGAACCAGGAACAGGACCTCAAAACACCCACAAACAGGAACAGAAGCGAGGGGCATCTTGAACAATTTTCAGAAGACTGTGTTCGTGAGAAACTAGCTAAACTTAAAGTAGACAAAGCGATGGGACTGGATGGGATACACCCTAGAATACTGAGGGAACTTGGGGATGTTCTAGCAGCTCCACTGACTGACCTTTTCAGTGCCTCATTGGAGTCGGGAGTGGTGCCAAAGGACTGGAGAGCGGTTCATGTGATGCCTTTACACAAAAGTGGAAGTAAGGATGTGGTTGAAAACTACAGGCCAGTTAGTATAACTTCGGTGGTGAGTAAATTATTGGAAACAATGCTGAAAGAGAAAATAGTGAGGTTTCTGGAATCCAGCAGATTACAGGATCCGAGGCAGCATGGATTCACCAGAGGCAGGTCTTGTCAGACAAATCTGATTGATTTCTTTGACTGGGTGACCAGGGAGTTGGCCCGAGGGAGAGCCCTAGATGTGGTTTACTTAGATTTCAGTAAAGCCTTTGACACCCTTCCTCACAGGAGACTTATAAACAAACTGAGCACCCTAGGGATGGACCCTAAAGTTACTGCTTGTGTTAGAAATTGGTTGAGTGGGAGGCGACAGAGTACAGGTAAATGGAGTTCAATCTGAGGAGAAGGAAGTTACCAGTGGTGTGTCCCAGGGATCTGTCCTTGGTCCGATTCTTTTTAACATCTTTGATAGTGATATAGCGGAAGGGCTGTCAGACACCCAGAAAGGTATAGATAACATGAGAAGGGATCTAGCTAAAGAATGGTTTAGAATTTGGCAGCTAGGATTTAATGTTAAAAAATGTAAGGTCATGCATTTGGGCTGCAGCAAACCAAGGGAACAATATAGTATAGGGGGTGAAGTACTTTTGTCCACTAAAGAAGAGCGGGACCTAGGCGTGGTTGTGTCTGATGATCTTAAAGTAGCTAAACAGGTAGAAAAGGCGACAGCAAAAGCTAAAAGGATGCTTTGGTGCATATGGAGAGGAATGGCTAGCAGAAAAAGGGAGATGATAGTGCCTCTGTATAGGTCTTTGGTGCAACCTCATTTGGAGTATAGTGTGCAATTCTGGAGTCCGCACCTTCAAAAGGATATACTGGTTATTTGTATATATGTACATATCCCACAACAGTGTATTTATGTAACAGTGCCCCTTATACCCAAGGTATGAGTATACATGTATCCAGATATACATGTATACGGATATACTTATACTTATACAGATACACTTATTTACACCAATAGTGTGATGTGCCTACCCTCCGAATCACCCTATGCGCGCCCCAAATTCTACTGCATTTATTACTCTTGAATTTGATTTGTGTATGCTGGTCATTTGTATATATGTACATATTGTGTGATGTGATGTGCCTACCCTCCGAATCAACCTATACGCGCCCCAAATTCTACTGTACTGATTTGACAGTTCTCCTATTGTAATCGGACTGCTGCTGATCGCTGGAAGCAGCGGTATATAAGTGTTTGCTAAATAAATAAATAAATAAATAAATAAATAAACAGGTTGGAGTCAGTACAGAGGATGGCTACTAAAATGGTTAGTGGTCTTCATTATAAAGAATATGAGGACAGACTTAAGGATCTTAATATGTACAGCTTAGAAGAAAGGCGCGATAGAGGTGATATGATTGAGACGTTTAAATACCTCCGTGGCATAAATGCACAGAGGGAGAGCCTCTTTCGATTGAAAGCAAGTTCTGCTATGGGGGGACATGGAATGAGGGTGAAGGGGGATACATTCAGGAGTGATATGCGTAAATATTTCTTTATGGAAAGAGTGGTGGATCCATGGAATAGTCTCCCAGTGGAGGTGGTAGAGATGAGGACAGTATCTTTATTTTAAAAAGCATGGTACAAACACAGAGGATCTCTAAAGGAAAAAGGGGACTGTTGTAGTTGTTGATATGGAAGGACAGACTAGATAGGCCATGTGGTCTTTTTCTGTCGTCATTTTTCTATGTTTCTATTTCTAGCCCAGACTTCTTCCAGTTCCAGCAGCTCTCTCCTCCCCCCATCAGCCCATTTCCAGTCCTATCCCCCTTATCAGCCCATTCCAGTCCTATCCCCCCATCAGCCCATTTCCAGTCTTAGCTCCCCCAATCAGCCCATTACTAGTCCTAGCTCATTTCCAGTGCTAGCCCTCTGATCAACCCATTTCCAGTCCTATCCCCCATCAGCCCATTTTCAGTCTTAGCTCCCCCAATCAGCCCATTACTAGTCCTAGCTCATTTCCAGTGCTAGCCCCCTGATCAACCCATTTCCAGTCCTATCCCCCATCAGCCCATTTCCAGTCTTAGCTCCCCCAATCAGCCCATTACTAGTCCTAGCTCATTTCCAGTGCTAGCCCCCTGATCAACCCATTTCCAGTGCTAGCCCCCATCAGCCCATTACGTCCTGACCCCCTGATAAGCCCATTTCCAATCCTAGCCTCCCTTAAGTTCCCATTTCCATTTCTAGCCCCCCCCCCCATCAGCCCACTGTAATAACTTTAACTAGATAGCCAGCCCCTAAGACATCTCTCCTCCAAGTTCAAGTCCAGCAGCAAATTTCAAATGGCCCCTCCTATCACTGCCTTAATCAGCTTTCTCCTTCTCCTCCTAAGTTGGCTCGGTGAATCCCTCGCCCTACCCCATGCAGCCCACCAAATTCCGATACTTCAGAGTCACACTAAAAGATGGGCAGAAGCTCCATTTCCTCACCCAAAAGGAGATAACCACACACGTCATTCTCACTTATTACACATAGCTCTCCAGTATACCAAGAAAACTAAACAAAAGGATCCCCCACAAGCACTAAATTGTGCCCTCATAAACGCTCGGTCAATCCGTAAGAAATGGCCACTTGTCGCAGATTTAATATCATCCCATAATCTAGATATACTCATGATAACTGAAACATGGTTATCGGATGTGGATAACGTAATCATCAATCAACTCTTACCCACTAATTTATCCATCCACTCCCGACACAGAGAGAGCAAGAGAGGAGGAGGGGCTCTCATTCTGACCAAGGCTGACCTGCAGTTCCATACAATATACTCCACAAGTGCAAACAACCTAGATATCCTATCCATCGCCAATAATCATTGCTCTATCAACCTGCTATATAGAGCACCATCACCCTCCACTGATGATCTTCCCAACATACTATACCTAGCAGCCAATACTCGCAAACTCAGCATACCTAACTGGATACTAGGAGATTTTAATCTCCCATCTCTGCACTCCAGCCATGCTTCGGCCCTCCTAGAAGCGATTGACAAGTTGGGCTACAGGCAAATAATCAAACAACCCACACACATAAAAGGGAACATCCTTGACTTGATTTTTGCTCCTCTGACCCGGTGAAAAGCGGGATATAAATGCAGTTAAATAAATAAAAATAAATAAATAAAACTGACAGCGTTGGAATCAAGCAAAGAACTTGTGACATCCCTGACCTCAGTACCTTGGTCAGATCACAAGCTAATCAACTTTATTATTCCCATCAACAACAACATATCACACAACAGCAGAATGCCAAGCAACCCAACAAAGATAATATCTCGGAACTTCAGAGCTTTCAATAGAGAGCTCATACTTGCAGAAACTCTTCCTCTCTACAACGATGCATCTCTCAACCTGGAAAACCTGATCTCCTCGTGGAATAATAACCTCAGCTCTATTGCGCAAAAAACAAACAATAATAATAATATCTCAAAAAAAAGAAAACATTCACCGTGGTTCTCCCCTGAATTGCGGACCTCCCTCTCACACCTACGGAAACTCGAAAAACGATGGCATCGAACTCGATCCACAGAAGACCAGACAGCTTATAGCATACATCTTTCTGCTCACAGAGAAGCTGTCCTGACAAAAATGAAACAATTCCACTCTGACACACTCAAAAGATCACTAAATAAACCACGTGATCTTTTCAACTTAGTCAAATCTTTATCGAAGGAACCATCATCATGTCAGCCTGATGATATCCACCCACAAGCTTTCGCCGACCATCTACAATCTAAGCTACTACAAACAAACAAAATCGCTACTGTCAATGCACAAGACACCACCTGTCTAAACTACCTTTCTATGTTCTCCACACCATCCAAGAAATGTGTGGAAGATACCATCACGGCACTCAATACCACCACTGCACAAACTGACCCCTGCCCTGCCTTTTGGATAAAAGATTTACGCAGCGAACTCAGCCCATTAATCACAAGAATGATGAACCTATCTTTCACAACTGGATCCTTCCCCTCAGCACTCAAGCAAACATCCATTAGACCTCTTCTAAAAAATCCTAAGCTCGACCCTCGTAAAGTAGAATCTTACAGACCCATAGCTAGTATACCCCTCCTAGCTAAAATAATTGAGAAAGAAGCACAAAGACAAATACAAGACCACATCGACACCGCCTCCCCACTAGACCATTGTCAACATGGCTTCAGGGAGTACCATGGTGTTGAAACCCTCTTTATCACCCTTTTCAACAATATTATCACAGGTATCGATAACATTTGCCAAGGTTTCGTACTTATTTTCATAGACATCGCTGCAGCTTTTGACTCGGTACACCACGGTCTTCTCTTAGAACGACTAAAAGAAAAGGGCATCAATGACATCGCTTTTGATTGGTGCAGGTCTTACCTTGATGGAAGATGGCAGCATGTAAAATCCGGAGCAGCAGCATCTGAGCCTTTCCACCAAAGTCAAGGTGTTCCTCAAGGGTCATCCTTATCATCCCTCATGTTTAACATTTACATACAACCCATCTGCAATATCATCAGGTCTTTCAAGGTTCAATGTTTAATATACGCTGATGACATTCTTCTCTTCATGCCATTCTCCACAACACAAATGGACCTCTCCCCACTGATTGAATGTTTTGATGCAGTGTCCGAATGGTTTCTGTCTCAAAACCTCCGTATTCAACACAAGAAAACGCAGGTGCTCTTTATCACGAGAGACCAGAGTTTCACCCCCCCCCACACCTCATATAAAAGTGAAAGAGGCTGAGCTCCAAACTAAATCCACAATTCGATATTTAGGGGTCACCTTGGATCAACGTCTGGACATGAAGCTACACATATCCAACACAGTTAGAGCCATATACTTCAAAATCCGGACACTCAGACACCTTCGCTCCTTATTAGACCCAGACGACTATTGGACTGTATACCAAGCCCTAATCTTACCTCACTTCGACTTTGCTAATGCCATTCTTCAAGGTCTCCCACAGTCTACGTTGAATCCTCTGCAACTTGCCATGAATGCCGCTGCCAGAGTCCTAGTTGGAGCATCGAGATGCGACCACGTAACGCCTATCTTAATGCAGCTCCACTGGCTACCCACACATGGAAGACTTTTGTTCAAAACCTTGTTACTCACATTCAAAGCCATCAATGGCATCACTGCCTCTTCATTAAATGACCTCATTCAGTCCACCCCGCCTAACAGAATTAGAAGACCTACATCAACTAACACTCTAGTAATCCCAAGGGCCTCAACAAAATGCACACTAGCAACATCAAACAGGGCCTTCAGCCTTTATGCCCCTAAATGTTGGAACACATTACCACCAGATATACGTGCTGTTACTGATCTAGTGCAATTCAAGAAGACACTCAAATACCACTTATTCCTCCATTACTACCAGGACAGCCAGACTCCAACCTAATTGCATCTCCTCCATACTAGCCTACCATCTAGATAGTACCTAATCTGTAGCACAAGCTTACTGTACATATGTAAATAGTTACATTCATACTTCCCTATGTTATCCAAGTTGTTTTTTCCTGTTCTCTGTAAAACCAAACAGTTTGTTGTTATGGTACTTTGTTTTATGTAAACCGCGCTGATGATAAATAGTGCGGTATATAAGAGATTGTAATCAATAAATAATAAATAAATTTCCAGTGCTAGCCCCCCATCAGCCCATTACATCCTGACCCCCTGATAAGCCCATTTCCAATCCTAGCCTCTTAAGTGCCCATTTCCAGTTCTAGCCCACCCCCCCTCCATCAGCCCATTTCCAGTGCTAATCCTTCCATCAGCCGATTACCAGTCCTAACTCCCCCTGATAAGCCCATTTCCAGTCCTAACCCACCTCCCCCCAATCAGCCTATTTCCAGTTGTAGCCCGTTTCCAGTCCTAATCTCACCTGATCAGCCCATTACAAGTCCGAGTACCCCTAATCAGCCCATTTCCAGTCCTAACTCCCCCCGATCGGCCCATTTACAGTCCTAGCCTCCCTTAAGTGCCCATTTCCAGTTCTAGCCCCTCATCAGCCCATTTCCAGTGCTAGCCCTTCCATCAGCCAATACCAGTCCTAGCTCCCCCAGATCAGCCTATTTCCAGTCCTAACCCCCCTGATCAGCCCATTTTCAGTCTGAACCCCCCATCAGCCCATGTCCAGTCCTAGACCCCCCCCATCAGCCCATTACAAGTCCTAACTTCAATCAAACTATTTCCAGTGCTAACCCACACACCCCGCACCAGCCCAGCCCAGCCCATTACCACACCTGCTCAGCTGATTTCTAGTCCAAGCCCCCCTCCCCCCACCTCGTTTATCCTCAGCATTGGCGAGCTCAACTTTAACAGAGCTGCAAGAAATAAGGGAAACACTGTTCCTTCTCACGGCTCTGCAAAGGTGAGCCGGGGCGCCAGTCAGGCAATGGCAGGGCTCTTCCGGGGCACTGATTCTGCCGCTGCCAAGAAGCAGTGGCAGCAGCTTGTCCAGTCCTTTTTTGTTTAAATTTTGAAAGCCAAGCGAGGCGGCCTTTTGGGGGGCATTTTTTGCTGCCCCCAAAAAGTTGTCGCCTGAGGCCACCACCTCACTCGGCCTCATTATAGAGCTATCCCTGAGGGAGCTGAATACTGGAGCAACAGATTAAGAAGAATTTCCAATCCCACCTTGACAGGTTGCCTATACATGTTCCATTTTATGTACTCCAGAAGGAAGCACATTTTGACATAATGTAACTATGGCAAGTGTGAGCAGTAAATTCAGAAGACAGAGATCATAGTCTATATACCCTGTCTTGGGAGTGAGGTTTGATACTGTCATAGCATGTGTAAAACTAACTCATTTGGTGAAATTGCCCTGAGAATAAAATAAACAAACTCAAAGCCTGCCAGAAGCCCAGACTGCTTTAGCATGGCCTACATATATGACTAGTCCATCCTATCAAACTCCTTATCGGCTTCCAAGACCACTAAGCCCAAAATATGGTCCTTACTGGCTCAATGCATAATATTAAACAAATATCTAGTATTGGAAAATGAAATTCTTTCTTAACAAAACCAATCTGATAGGGCCCAATCAACTGTGGCAGAAGATGTTCCAACTGAAGCTAAAAAATCTTGGGGGTTGATTCAGGCCTGGACATCCTGGCCCTCTATGTGTCTGGTCAGAACTGGACGCACAGAGTTAGCCAGACTTCTGATCCTGCGGGGCTTGCCTAGCCCTGCGGAATCAGAATCACGTCCAGGCCTGTAGGTGCAGGCCGGAACCCCGATTCAGGTCGGCCTGCACATACAGGCCTTGCCTGGATAGCTCAATCAGGGCTTTTGATTGCAGCCATGGTGCCATGCCATCCGGTTGCCATGGGGCCGTGGCTCCATTCAAAAGCCATGATCCCTAGCCGCCAGACCAAAAGGTATTCCCCCCAGCCTGACCCCTGATCTGGCCTCCCAAGGCCAGGGTCGGACTGTGGGGAATTTCCTCTGCCCCCCTGCCGCCTCTGCCTGATCCAACCGACTAGGGGAACTTATTCCACCTCAGAGGTGGAATAAGTTCCTTGTTCAGGCCACCATCCCCGGACGTACAGGGCTGACATTGGAATCGGCCCTGTACATCCGGGCCGCCGACCGCCCACTGCCCGCCCTAATGCTGACCACGCTCTGCCCTTTTCCTGCTCCTATTTAACTTTCCCATACATTTGTGCCTCGGAATGGCCCTGTTAGTGAATATTTTAACATTTGCATTGATAAGGGAGTTGGGCCTGTAAGAGCTACACAACCTCGTCCTTAGCCATTCCATCTACTCACATATTTGTATAAGAAATAAAAGTAGAATTTTTAATGGTGCAGGATGGGAAATGCCGTTTCTTCTCAGCTTTCCATCAAGTGACCCCCTAGTGTTGCGCTATGAACTGCATGGGACACACTAATGCTACAGTCTGGCCTCCAGCTGCAGGGGAAGTGAAGTCTGGGGCACTATACTATCACTGTTCTCCTAACACCAAGCCAGGATCGGAAGAGGGCTACGCTGTGAGCGAGAGGATTAAAGGGGATGGGAGAGACTGGAGGGTCAGTGGAGAGTAAAGCTACCAGATGTCACCAATTTTTGGGGATTGTCCCCGATATTTGAGCTGTGTCCCCAATTCCCACCTGTTTGGCAGCCTCCTGTCTCCAATTCCAGCAATGGGAATAGAGTGGATAGAAAAAAAATATTTTCACTTTAGTGATATGAATAAGCAATTTTCCAGAATTTATATCCGTTATCTCTAATGGTTAGAGCACTGGCTTGGTAGCCAAGAGACCAGGGTTCAATTCCCGTTTGCACTCCTTGTGGCCTTGGGCAAGTCACTTAACCCTCCATTGCCTTGGAAGAAAGGTCTGTAATCTACTTCGGTCACACTGCCAAGAAAACTCAGGAGCTGCTGGATTGCCAGGAGTCAGCACCTTTTTTTTTTGCATCTCTATATCTTTCACAATATAGGGGAGAATTAGAAGAGAAAGAAAGAGTGGGGGAGCAGAGTTCATAGTGAGTACCTTTATTGAGCCCAACAGAACTCTGGTTTTGTTTTATGAACGGCCAAATTGGATTTTTACAGTTCTTTTAGTTTTTACTTATTGTCACATATTGATTGTTTTTGCAATATTGTCCCTGATGCAGACTTTCTGTGCCAAAACATGGCCATCTCCGGCTCAATAAAGGTTGTCGCTATCAACTCAGCTGCCCTGCTCCTTGCTTCTCTTCTAATCTTTACTGTTGCAGGGACGTCCCTTCTTTTTCTACTGGTTCTCAGTACAGAGGAAATCCATCAATCTTTCTATTTCTCGGTCAATTTGCCTGCTTGGAATTGATATTGCTGCTATCATTGGATGGATATGTGAGCATGAGGGGGTGGGGTAGGGTAATGACTCCTCTTCCCTACTCCATGCCTTGTTTCTCAAACCTGTAACTAAAGTGTCCCTATCTCCCCACCCCTCAGATAAATGTCCCGGATTTGCCTGCAAAAGATCTGGTAACCCCAGTGGAACAAAATGAATCACATGAAAAGGAAACTGGAAGAGAATGAGTGAAGAGACTGGAGAGGGTGTGGAGTGTGTGAGTGAAGGGACTGGAGAGGGTGTGGAGTGTGTGAGTGAAGGATTTGGAGAGAGTGTGCAGTGTGTGAGTGAAGGACTTGGAGAGAGTGTGCAGTGTGCGAGTGAAGAGACTAGAGAGAGTGTGTGAGTGAAGAGACTGGAGAGGGTGCGGAGTGTGTGAGAGAAGGGACTGGAGAGGGTGCGGAGTGTGTGAGAGAAGGGACTGGAGAGGGTGTGGAGTGTGTAAGAGAAGGGACTGGAGAGGATGCGGAGTGTGTGAGTGAAGGGACTGGAAAGGGTGCGGAGTGTGTGAGTGAAGAGCTTGGAGAGGGTGTGGAGTGTGTGAGTGAAGGGACTGGAGAGGGTGCGGAGTGTGTGAGAGAAGGGACTGGACAGGGTGTGGAGTGTGTGAGTGAAGGGATTGGACAGGGTGTGGAGTGTGTGAGTGAAGGGGTTGGAGAGGGTGTGGAGTGTGTGAGTGAAGGGGTTGGAGAGGGTGTGGAGAGTGAGTGAAGGGACTGGAGAGTGTGTGGAGTGTGTGAGTGAAGGGACTCGACAGGGTGTGGAGTGTGTGAGAGAAGGGCTTGGTGAGGGTGTGGAGTGTGTGAGTGAAGGGGTTGGAGAGAGTGTGGAGTGTGTGAGTGAAGGGGCTGAAGAGGGTGTGGAGTCTGTGATTGAAGAGGTTGGAAAGGGTGTGGAGTGTGTGAGAGAAGGGATTGGTGAGGGTGTGGAGTGTGTGAGTGAAGGGATTGGAGAAGGTGTGGAGTGTGTGAGTGAAGGGACTGGACAGGGTGTGGAGTGTGTGAGTGAAGGGATTGAAGAGGGTGTGGAGTGTGTGAGTGAAGCGGTTGCAGAGGATGTGGAGTGTGAGTGAAGAGGCTGGAGAGGGTGTGGAGCATGTGAGTGAAGGGATTGGAGAGGATGTGGAGCGTGTGAGTGAAGGGATTGGAGAGGATGTGGAGCATGTGAGTGAAGGGATTGGAGAGGGGGTTGAGCGTCTGAGTGAAGGGAATGAAGAGGATGTGGAGCGTGTGAGTGAAGGGATTGGACAGTGTGTGGAGTGTGTGAGAGAAGGGATTGGTGAGTGTGTAGAGTGTGTGAGAGAAGGGATTGGAGAGGGTGTGGAGTATGTTACAGAAGGGATTGGAGAGGGTGTGGAGCGTGTGAGTGAAGGGACTGGATAGGGTATGGAGTGTGTGAGTGAAGGGATTGGTGAGTGTGTAGAGTGTGTGAGAGAAGGGATTGGACAGGGTGTGGAGTGTGTGAGAGAAAGGATTGGTGAGTTTGTCGAGTGTGTGAATGAAGAGATTGGAGAGTTTGTGGAGTGTGTGAGTGAAGGGGTTCAAGAGGGGGTTGAGCGTGTGAGTGAAGGGATTTGAGAGGGTGTGGAGCGTGTGAGTGAAGGGATTGGAAAGGTTGTGGAGTGTGCGAGTGAATGACATGCAGAGGGTGTGCAGTGTGTGTGTGAAGGGATTGGAGAGGGTGTGCAGTGTGTGAGTGAAGGGATTGGAGAGGGTGTGGAGCGTGTGAGTGAAGGGATTGGAGAGGGTATGGAGCGTGTGAGTGAAGGGATTGGAGAATGTGTGGAGCGTGTGAGAGAAGGGATTGGAGAGGGTGTGGAGCGTGTGAGTGAAGGGATTGGACAGGGTGTGGAGCATGTGAGAGAAAGGATTGGTGAGTTTGTGGAGTGTGTGAATGAAAGGATTGGAGAGTTTGTGGAGTGTGTGAGTGAAGGCGTTGGAGAGGGGGTTGAGCGTGTGAGTGAAGAGATTGGAGAGGGTGTGGAGCGTGTGAGTGAAGGGATTGGAGAAGGTGTGGAGCGTGTGAGTGAAGGGATTGGAGAAGGTGTGGAGCGTGTGAGTGAAGGGATTGGAGAGGGTGTGGAGCGTGTGAGTGAAGGGATTGGAGAAGGTGTGGAGCGTGTGAGTGAAGGGATTGGAGAGGGTGTGGAGCGTGTGAGTGAAGGGATTGGAGAAGGTGTGGAGCTTGCGAGTGAAGGGATTGGAGAGGGTGTGGAGCTTGTGAGAGAAGGGATTGGACGGGGTGTGGGGTGTGTGAGTGAAGGGATTGGAGAGGGTGTGGAGTGTGTGAGTGAAGGGATTGGACGGGGTGTGGGGTGTGTGAGTGAAGGGATTGGAGAGGGTGTGGAGCGTGTGAAAGAAGGGATTGGAGAGGGTGTGGAGCGTGTGAGTGAAGGGATTGGAGAGGGTGTGGAGCATGTGAGTGATGGGATTGGAGAAGGTGTGGAGCGTGTGAGTGAAGGGATTGGAGAGGGTGTGGAGCGTGTGAGTGAAGGGATTGGAGAGGGTGTGGAGCGTGTGAGTGAAGTGATTGGAGAAGGTGTGGAGCATGTGAGTGAAGGGGTTGGAGAGGGTGTGGAGTGTGTGAGTGAAGGGATAGGAGAGGGTGTGGAGTGTGTGTGTGTGAGTGTGAGTGAAGGGATTGGAGAGGGTGTGGAGCGTGTGAGAGAAGGGATTGGAGAGGGTGTGGAGCGTGTGAGTGAAGGGATAGGAGAGGGTGTGGAGTGTGTGTGTGTGAGTGTGAGTGAAGGGATTGGAGAGGGTGTGGAGCGTGTGAGAGAAGGGATTGGAGAGGGTGTGGAGCGTGTGAGAGAAGGGATTGGAGAGGGTGTGGAGTGTGTGAGTGAAGGGATAGGAGAGGGTGTGGAGTGTGTGTGTGTGAGTGTGAGTGAAGGGATTGGAGAGGGTGTGGAGCGTGTGAGTGAAGGGATTGGACAGGGTGTGGGGTGTGTGAGTGAAGGGATTGGACGGGGTGTGGGGTGTGTGAGTGAAGGGATTGGACGGGGTGTGGAGTGTGTGAGTGAAGGGATTGGACGGGGTGTGGAGTGTGTGAGTGAAGGGATTGGACGGGGTATGTGGTGTGTGAGTGAAGGGATTGGAGAGGGTGTGGAGCATGTGAGTGAAGGGATTGGAGAGGATGTGGAGCGTGTGAGTGAAGGGATTGGAGAGGATGTGGAGCATGTGAGTGAAGGGATTGGAGAGGGGGTTGAGCTTCTGAGTGAAGGGAATGAAGAGGATGTGGAGCGTGTGAGTGTAGGGATTGGACAGTGTGTGGAGTGTGTGAGAGAAGGGATTGGTGAGTGTGTAGAGTGTGTGAGAGAAGGGATTGGAGAGGGTGTGGAGTATGTTACAGAAGGGATTGGAGAGGGTGTGGAGTGTGTGAGTGAAGGGACGATAGGGTATGGAGTGTGTGAGTGAAGGGATTGGTGAGTGTGTAGAGTGTGTGAGAGAAGGGATTGGACAGGGTGTGGAGTGTGTGAGAGAAAGGATTGGTGAGTTTGTGGAGTGTGTGAATGAAGAGATTGGAGAGTTTGTGGAGTGTGTGAGTGAAGGGGTTCGAGAGGGGGTTGAGCATTTGAGTGAAGGGATTTGAGAGGGTGTGGAGCGTGTGAGTGAAGGGATTGGAGAGGTTGTGGAGTGTGCGAGTGAAGGACATGCAGAGGGTGTGCAGTGTGTGTGTGAAGGGATTGGAGAGGGTGTGCAGTGTGTGAGTGAAGGGATTGGAGAGGGTGTGGAGCGTGTGAGAGAAGGGGTTGGAGAGGGTGTGGAGCGTGTGAGTGAAGGGATTGGACAGGGTGTGGAGCGTGTGAGTGAAGGGATTGGACAGGGTGTGGAGCGTGTGAGAGAAAGGATTGGTGAGTTTGTGGAGTGTGTGAATGAAGGAATTGGAGAGTTTCTGGAGTGTGTGTGTGAAGGCGTTGGAGAGGGGGTTGAGCGTGTGAGTGAAGGGATTGGAGAGGGTGTGGAGCGTGTGAGTGAAGGGATTGGAGAAGGTGTGGAGCGTGTGAGTGAAGGGATTGGAGAGGGTGTGGAGCGTGTGAGTGAAGGGATTGGAGAGGGTGTGGAGCATGTGAGTGAAGGGATTGGAGAGGGTGTGGAGCTTGCGAGTGAAGGGATTGGAGAGGGTGTGGAGCATGTGAGAGAAGGGATTGGACGGGGTGTGGGGTGTGTGAGTGAAGGGATTGGAGAGGGTGTGGAGTGTGTGAGTGAAGGGATTGGACGGGGTGTGGGGTGTGTGAGTGAAGGGATTGGAGAGGGTGTGGAGCGTATGAGTGAAGGGATTGGAGAGGGTGTGGAGCATGTGAGTGAAGGGATTGGAGAAGGTGTGGAGCGTGTGTGAAGGGATTGGAGAAGGTGTGGAGCGTGTGATTGAAGGGATTGGAGAGGGTGTGGAGCGTGTGAGTGAAGGGATTGGACGGGGTGTGGAGTGTGTGAGTGAAGGGATTGGACGGGGTGTGGGGTGTGTGAGTGAAGGGATTGGACGGGGTGTGGAGTGTGTGAGTGAAGGGATTGGACGGGGTGTGGGGTGTGTGAGTGAAGGGATTGGACGGGGTGTGGAGTGTGTGAGTGAAGGGATTGGACGGGGTGTGGGGGGTGTGAGTGAAGGGATTGGACGGAGTGTGGAGCGTGTGAGGGAAGGGATTGGAGAGGGTGTGGAGCGTTTGAGTGAAGGGATTGGACGGGGTGTGGAGTGTGTGAGTGAAGGGATTGGATGGGGTGTGGAGCGTGTGAGTGAAGGGATTGGACGGGGTGTGGAGTGTGTGAGTGAAGGGATTGGACGGGGTGTGGGGTGTGTGAGTGAAGGGATTGGACGGGGTGTGGAGTGTGTGAGTGAAGGGATTGGACGGGGTGTGGGGGGTGTGAGTGAAGGGATTGGACGGGGTGTGGAGCGTGTGAGTGAAGGGATTGGACGGGGTGTGGAGTGTGTGAGTGAAGGGATTGGATGGGGTGTGGAGCGTGTGAGTGAAGGGATTGGACGGGGTGTGGGGTGTGTGAGTGAAGGGATTGGACGGAGTGTGGAGCGTGTGAGGGAAGGGATTGGAGAGGGTGTGGAGCGTGTGAGTGAAGGGATTGGACGGGGTGTGGAGTGTGTGAGTGAAGGGATTGGATGGGGTGTGGAGCGTGTGAGTGAAGGGATTGGACGGGGTGTGGAGCGTGTGAGTGAAGGGATTGGACGGGGTGTGGGGTGTGTGAGTGAAGGGATTGGACGAGGTGTGGAGCATGTGAGTGAAGGGATTGGACGAAGTGTGGAGCGTGTGAGTGAAGGGATCAGCATTAGGAGGAGAGGTGTGAGTGGATCATCCCCCACATATCTTCTTCCCCTCCCTAATCCTCCTTCTCTTCCCTCCACTCATCCCCGTTCCTTTCATAGTAAGTGATGGCAGGTAAAGACCTGCATGGTCCATCTCGTCTGCCCAGCAAGGTGCCAGAGTTGTACATTTAGAAGTCCTTTACGTTTGCTTGGTTTCCATCCTCTTGCTACGTAGTGATCCTCCATGTCTTCCTTCTCCCATGTCTGCTTCCTTATTCTCCCCATTTCCCCTCCCCCTAAATTCCATCCACTATTCCCTATCACCTTCTCCCTGTCTGTCTCCAATATTTCCTCCCCTTCCCCAATTCCCTCACCCCCTCAGTACTGATCACTAAGATTCCTACCCCCCAAAAAGATCCAGATAAATTCACTTACATGAAAGTGCCAGAAAATGACTATTTTTATAAAGCAAAATGCAAATTAATATTTAGTATGCAAATCTGCATAATTGATGCAATATATGCAAGTATGTATACCTGACACCAAATATCAGAGACAGGCAGCAGAGAAAACAGTGTAAGATCTTCCACGGACTCTATCGCATGTTGCTGCAGGAAACACGGGCTGTGAGGATACCGTCCAAAATCATAGTGTATGGAACCCATCAAGAAGGCTGAAAATCTTAGTTTTAACAATAACAAAGAATTTAGCAAACAGGAGCCACAGGATAGTATGGGGAGGGTCTCCAAATCCACTATCACATCTGAAGACGATGCTTGGGAAAGGCATGGAAATATATAAATGCAATGGTCTTCACACTTTTCCGGGTCTTGCCATGACTTAGCAAGTGGAACCGACGTTTTAGCCATCGTGCTGTGCCTTTCCTCGGGGTGAAGTTGGTGGGTGATGTATATATGATGCAAGAGATTCATCTAGAGCTAAATGTCCCTGTTCCCTGGCCAGTCGCTACGGAGCTTTTATTGCGGTAACAGGGCTGGGTTAATAACATTGTCCCCTGCCATCATACTGCTCTTTCCCAATTAGAAAACATTGGCGCGGGCTGAACGGGTCGTGCCTCATAAATAGTGTAGCACCTTGAGTTTTCGGGGTCATTAGTCACTTTCCATCTCTCCAAAGACCAACCTGCTCCCTCTCCCAGCAGCACATCCACCTCCTTTTCCTTGACTTCCCTTACTTCGGAGAGACACCACCCTGCCACTCACACACGCATGCAGCAGAGTTAAGAGGAAGCTCCCTGCCTCTTGCCCAGGGATAGGCGACATGTAAAATCAGCCCTGGCTACATCCTTCTCATGTCTCAGGAAGAACCTGGTAAAAAAAAGAAAAGGACTCGGCTGTATAAGTTGTCAGTTTGCCTGGAAACCCTGATGAGATCGGAGGCCCCTGGACATGCCCCTAATCCCTAAGAACCTTTTCTAGGTCACAGTGACCTGCGTGCCATTTCCTGCAGGACAGCGTCCAGCTCTGCTCCCTTGCTACTCGAACAGCTTTTGAAGGCAAAGGTCTGCTTAATGTTACATTGTAGCAGCTGGCTAGGATGCTGTCAAATAATGGGGAGGGGGTGTCAGGGGAGAGTATGCCCCCAGATTATGGCAGTCTTTTTAGGGATTACTTAAATTCAGTCCATTGGTCATTTTTAGCATATGGGAGAGGAGGGGAGTAACCAAACTATTGCTGCTGCTACTGATCATTTGTAACGCGCTCCAAGGCGTACACAGAGCTGTACAGAGACATGTAAAAGACGGTCCCTGCTCATCAGTGCTTACAATCTAGTCAAGACAGAAAACACAGCATCTGAGGGCAAGGATATATCTAGGGGAATGGTAAGGAAACACATAGAGACTAAGCGGATCAGGATCCAAAAGCGGCAGAAAAGGGATTTGAAAAGGGCCAGAGATGGAGCCTGACATACAGACTCAGGTAGCTTGTTCCAGGTGTAAGGAGCAGCAAGGTGGAAGGAGCGAAGTCTGGAGTTGACAGAAGACGAGAAGATTATGAGGATGTTTTACCGTTCCCCCCAACCTTCAGTACCAGGAAACCATATAAAGAGCTTTCGAGCCTTCACAGCTCTGAATAATTCCAGTTGTTCAACTCATCTCTCAGGTAGATGTTATTAGATGTCAATTCTGAAAAGAAGCTACAGGCTAGGCAAGAAATTTGCCTCTCCTCTTCCCAAGTTGATAATTCCCTACTTACTTTTACAAGATGAGAAAGCAGCACCTGCAAAGCTAAGATGCAGCTGTGCGCCTGAGACCTGCAACATCCTGCTCGCTTCACTAAAAGCTGCTACTGAGCATTAGTGCCACAGATTCCCGCATTACACACTGAAACCTAACTATAAATAGCACACGTAAACTGGCAGTGCTCTTTCAGACACATAGTCCTCAGACTTTGCATCACATGCCACACCACAACAGATACATCATTTCATTTTTCTTTAAGTAACATGTATCTGATACCAAATGCAAGCCATTGAACTTCGGCTGTTCAGTATGCAAATCATTTTATGCAATCAGCCCTTTATTTTCATTGAATAGAAGCATAGCATAGCATAGCATAGCAGCTATGGGTACCAGTCTGTCAACAATGAGCCGCTTCACTGAAGACCGAACACAATTTAGGACAACTATCCAGAGGGTCGCCATGAGTCAACACTGACCCTACGGCACTTAACAACAACAACAGAGGCACAGAAACATGACGGCAGAGAAAGACCACATGGCCTATCTAGTCTGCCCTTCCATATCAAATACTAAAGTCCCTTCTCTATCTGTAGAGATCCTCTGTGTTTGTCCCATGCTTTTTTGAATTTAGATACTGTCCTCATCTCTACCACCTCCACTGGGAAACTATTCCACGCATCTACCACTCTTTCTGTAAAGAAATATTTCTGCATATTACTCCTGAGTCTATCTTCTTTCACCCTCATCCTATGTCCCCTTGTAGCACAGCTTGCTTTCAATAGAAAGAGGCTCTCCTCCTGTGTATTTATGCCACAGAGGTATTTAAACATCTCTATCATATCTCCTCTTTCCTACCTTTCTTCTAAAGTATACATATTAAGATCCTTAAGTCTGTCCTCATATGCTTTATAACGACGACCACTGACCACTTTTGTAGCCACCTTCTGCACCAACTCCATCCTATTTATGTCCTTTGGAAGGTGTGGTCTCCAGAATTCCATGCAATACTTCAAATGAAGAGTATCTTCACACTAGAGACTTATACA
This sequence comes from Ichthyophis bannanicus, assembly GCA_033557465.1. Lineage (NCBI taxonomy): Eukaryota > Metazoa > Chordata > Amphibia > Gymnophiona > Ichthyophiidae > Ichthyophis > Ichthyophis bannanicus. The sequence goes on along the minus strand of CM066042.1, from coordinate 42,514,118 downwards.
GAGGCACTATTCACCTCCTTTTTTCTGATGGCTATTCCTCTCCCTATGCACCCCACTATCTTTCTGACTTCCACCATCACATTTTATACCTGTCTAGCCACTTTAAGATCATCAGAAACAATCCCACCCAGGCAGGGCCGGCCCGTCCATTGAGCGAGAATGTTGTTCGCACAGGGCCCCGCGCTTCAGGGGGCCACGCGCGAACCACATTCCCGCTCAATGGATGGCTGCAGAGGGAGCCGGGGAAGCCCGCCGAAGCCCTGGCTCCCTCTGCACAGCCCGCCAGCATGAAGAGCCTTTACCTTCACGCTGGCGGCTGTTTCAATGAAGCCGTGAATGCCGGGAGAGGTTAAAGGGCATTGCCTTTAACCTTTCCCGGCTTCATTGAAACAGCCGCCAGCGGGCAGGTAAAGGTTCTTCACGCTGGTGGGCTGTGCAGAGGGAGCCGGGGCCTCGCGCGGGCTTCCCCGGCTCCCTCTGCAGCCCCTTAGATGACACGGGGCTCTTCGGAGGGGGGGAGGGGAGGGGAGGGGGCGGCTAGGACTGGATGGGCTGTGATGGGAGGAAAGAAACTGGAAATGGGCTGTGATGGGGGGGAACGGAATGCAATTGGGCTGTGATGGGGGGGAACGGACTGGAAATGGGCTGTGATGGGGGGGGGAACGGACTGGAAATGGGCTGTGATGGGGGAAACAGACCGGAAATTGGCTGTGCTGTGGGGGGGGAATGGACTGCAATTGGGCTGGGGGGGAGGACTGCAAGTGGGCTGTGATGGTGGGGGGGGGGGGGAACGGACTGGAAATGGGCTGTGATGGGGGGAAACAGACTGGAAATGGGCTGTGATGTGGGGGGGGGAATGGACTGCAATTGGGCTGTGATGGTGCGGGGAGAACGGACTGGAAATGGGCTGTGATGGGGGAAACAGACTGGAAATGGGTTGTGATGGGGGGGAACAGACTGCAATTGGGCTGTGATGGGGGGAACTGACTGGAAATGGGTTGGGGGGGAACAGACTGGAAATGGGCTGTGATGGGGGGAACGGACTGCAATTGGGCTGTGATGGGGGGACGACTGCAAATGGGCTGTGATGGTGGGGGGGAATGGACGAAATGGGCTGTGATGGTGGTGGGGAACTTGGACTGGAAATGGGCTGATGAAGAGCTGGATTAGGACTGGAAATGGGCTGATGGGGGCTGGAATAGGGCGAAGTGGGCTGACGAGGGGGCTAGGATTGGAAATTAGCTGATGGGGGAGCGTGGAGTGGAAATGGGCTGATAGGGGACTGGAATGGAACTGGAAAAGAGCATATGGGGGGCTAGGACTGGAAATGGGCTGATGAGGAGCTAGGATAGGACTAGAAATGGGCTGATGGGGGGAACGTGGACTGCAAATTGGTGATGGGCTGGAATAGGACTGGAAATGGGCTGATGTGGAAGCTTGGGAGACTGGGACTAGAAGGGGGCTGATGCTGGGTGGGTCTAGAACTATAAAGGAGCTGATTTTGGGGGAGGACTAGAAAGGGATGGGGAATGAGAATGGAGAGGGGAAAAGATATTTTGTGTGGCAGGGAAGAAAAGTCTACAATGGGCCGGGTATTGGAAGAGTAAGTGGAGATTGAGAATAGAAGGGTGAAATTTGAGTGGATGATAAAGGAATAAGGAAAGAAATGGGGGAAAGAGCGAAAGGGGAAAGATCAGTATGTTAAAGCAGATATAGAGAAAAATTTTGGAAAAAAATCTAAAAGAGAAGAAAGGAAAATGGATAGCTCGCAGAAGACACAAAGAATCCAGAAGAAAATGGCTGGGGCAATTGCAACTGAAAAGAAAATGCACAAGCAACAAAAGGTAGAAAAATACTCTTTTATTTTGAATTTATTAACTGGAATATATCAGCTCTGGGAAATATGCATCGTTAACGTCTTTTGTGTCTTGTTTAGTACAAGAGGCAATTAATATATAGTTTTATTTCTCCAGTGTTGTTGTACATCCCAAGTTTGGATTTTGGGGTTCCCAGTTTAATTATTGTCTTCCTATTTCTAAATTGTGATCCCTTGTTCTTTAGTGATGGTCTATGTTCTGCATTTTAACCAAGCTGAGGTATTCTGTTCATGTAGTTTCTATTTGACCATGTCACTTGTTCTCTTTTCCCAGTAGGAGATGCATTGGTATTCTCTGAGATGTATTGGTTTAATATTTGCAGTGTTGCCTTTTGATAGGTAGGGTTTGGTGCTTTGTGAGTCCTGGCAGAGCTGTTATGTTATGGTGGATTTGCTATGAGTTCTAAAAGGTCAGTGTTTATAGTACTTCCTAATGGGCCTGGCGGTTGGCACTGGAATATAGTAACGTAGAAATCTGTTAGTCTTTCTTTATCCAGACACTCATTAAGAAGCATGTTTACTAAAAATGCATGTTAACATTATGCAAGTATTTATGCAAATGAGGCTCCCTATGCAAATGAGGCCCCACAATTAATCTCCGCACATGGCCCCGCACCCCCCCTTGGGCCGCCCCTGCAGCCAGGTCCTGCTCTTCTTTCGTAGACAGAATTTCTTCGCCCCCTACACTGTACCTCTCCCTTAGATTTTTGCAGCCCAAATGCACGACTCTGCATTTTTTAGCATTAAATCTCAACTGCCAAATTTTGGACTATTCTTCAAGTTTGGCTAAATCCCTCCTCATGCTATCTACTCCTTCCTGGGTGCCTACTCTATTGCAAACCTTACCCGACAACCCTTCCACAATATCACTAACAAAGATGTTAAAAAGAATCAGACCAAGAACAGATCCCGGCAGCAGACACTGGTAAACTCTAACCTAGTCAATCACTTTAGGGTCCATTACTAGGATACTCAGTTTGTTTATAAGCTGCCTGTGTGAAATAGTGTCAAAGACTTTACTGAAATCTAAGTATGGTTTCTCCCTCAGTCCAACTGCCTGGTCACCCAGTCAAAGAAGTAAATCAGATTTGTCTGGCAAGACCTGCCTCTGGTAAACCCATGCTGCCTTGGATCCTGCAATCCACTGGACTCACTATCATTCCTTTTAGCAGCATTTCCAATCATTTATTCACTACAGAGTTTAGACTAACCAGCCTGTAGTTTTCAACTTCATCCTTACTTCTGCTTTTTCTGTAAAGTGGCCTAGTGGTTGGGGCAAGGTACCTCAGGCTGGAAAGTCAGGGGTTCAAATCCCACTTGAGGACAGCAACCTTGGGCCGGAAGGACTGGGGTTTCTAGTCCCACAAGTGCTCCTTGTGGTCTTGGGCAAGCCACTTAACCCTCCATAGCCCATGTTCCCTGTAAGTATTAGCCTATGTGTCTCATATCCCCTCGTGTTAAATGTATCCCTCAATTGTGTTGTGACCACTTTGATTGAAGGATAAGGTGGTATACAAATCTGTCTTAAATAAATAAAATAAAATACATAGAGGGACCACATGTGCCTTTCTCCAGCCCTCTGAGACCACTCGACTCTAAAGAAGCATTGAAAAGGTCAGTCAGTAAAGCCCCTAGAACATCCCCATTATTTCAGTATTCTCAGATGTATGCCATCCAGTCCCATCGCTTTGTCTACTTTAAGTTTAGCAAGTTCCTCACGAACAGTCTTCTGAAAATCGTTCAAGATCCCCATCACTTCTGTTCCTATTTATGGGTGTTTTCTGAGGTCCTGCTCCTGACCCTTCATCTGTGAACACAGAACAAAAATATTTGTTAAGCAATTCCGCTTTGTCCTCATCAACTTCTACATATTCCTCCCCTTCATCCTTGAATCTGACAATACCAATTTTGCACTGCCTTCTCTCACTAGGATGCTTGGGTGCATACGGAGAGGAATGGCTAGCAGAAAAAAGGAGGTGATAATGCCTCTGTATAAGTCTTTGGTGCGACCTCATTTGGAGTATGGTGTGCAATTCTGGAGACCGCACCTTCAAAAGGATGTGAACAGGATGGAGTCGGTGCAGAGGGTTGCTACTAAAATGATTAATGGGCTTCATTATAAAGCATATGAGGACAGACTTAAGGATCTTAATATGTACACCTTAGAGGAAAGGCGGGATAGAGGTGATATGATTGAGATGTTTAAATACCTCCGTGGCATAAATGTTCAGGGAGAGAGCCTCTTTCAATTGAAAGCAAGTTCTGCTACGAGGGGACATGGGATGAGGGTGAAGGGAGATAGATTCAGGAGTGATATGCGGAAATATTTCTTTACGGAAAGAGTAGTGGATCCGTGGAATAGTCTCCCAGTGGAGGTGGTAGAGATGAGGACAGTAACTGAATTCAAAAAAGCATGGGACCAACACAGAGGATCTCTAAAGGTAAAAAGTGGACTGTTGTAGTTGTTATGGAAGGACAGACTGGATGGGCCTTGTGGTCTTTTTCTGTCATCATGTTTCTATGTTTCTATGTTTCTATTGCACTGGCCATTTCTTCTTCCTTTTGTATCTTTGCTTTCCTGAATACTTTGCTAGCTTCTCTATGTTTTTCAAAATATAGATGGCTTGTCTTCCCCTCTCTGTGATCTCTTGTTTTTTATGAAGGCCACCCTCTGTTTCTTCACCTTTTCAGCCACTTCTTTTGAGAACCATAGCAGCCTCCCTTTCCTTTTGCACTTATTAACCTAACAAAAAGGTTTATTGCCCTTAAAATATCCCCTTTCAGTTTTGCCCATTGCTTTTCTGCATCTCCCAGCTGTTCCATTCCCACTAACGACTCCTTGAGGTATTGTCCCATCTTGGCAAAGTTAATTTTCCTAAAGTCTAAGATCCTCGCTATTGAATGGATTTTATCAGCCCTATTCCTAATATTGAACCACACCATCTGGCAATCACTGGATGCAAGATGATCTCCCACTATAACATTTATTTATTTATTTAACAATCATTTATATCCCGCATCTTCCAGAGTTCAGATGCGGTTTACAATTGAACCACAGTCAACAAAGCAAGGGCTTGTTTTACATGGAACAATTTTTGACAGTAAACAATGTAATAGTTAAATACGTAACAGAACAATGTAATGGTTAAATACATAACAGAACAAGAACAAGGTTAAGAACTATGTACAATTGGATTATCTATGATTATCTATGATTATCTATAACATCAGAAACACTTTCACCATTGGTGAGCACCAAGTCCAGTATGGCCCCTTCACATGTGGGTTCTGTTACCAGTTGCTGGAATAGTTCTCCCTCTAGAGTTTATAGGATCTCCTTATTTCTAGATGACACCACAGCAGGGATTTGCCAATCAACATCCGGCATATTGAAATCACCTATCAGTAGCACGTCTCATTTCATGGTAATACTGCGTATGTCTTCTATTAAATCTCCATCCACTTCTTCCCTCTGTGAGAAAGATCTGTATATCACACCAATGCAAATGAATTTCCCTTTCCCTCTTTCTAGTTTAGCTTACAGTACCTCCTCGCTCCCTTTTAAACCCTGTAATTCTATAGCTCTAACATTACTTTTTACGTATAGTTCCACTCCTCCTCCCCTTCTTCCTACCCTGTCCTTTCTGAATAAAGTATAGCCCAATATAATTATATCCCACTCATGGTTGTCCAGAAACCATGTCTCCGTAACCGCCACTTAATCCAAATCAGTCTCTTCCATTAAAGCCTCAACATGTGGGATCTTATTTCCCATGCTACGGGCATTTATGCACACCGCTTTCCAGATGTTGCCAATTTTACCCATTTCTACAGAGGTATTTAATGTTTCATTTATCTAGAGGTTTTCACTTACCTGGGGGCTTTCTTCATCCATCCCCACTGAATCTAGTTTAAGCCCTCTTCAGTAGGTTAGCCAGTCTGCTGCGGAAGACACTTCGAGTCTTCTTGGATAGATGGATGCCATCTCTGCTCTGCAATCCTTGGAACAGCATCCTATGGTCCAGGAAACCAAAACGCTCTCAATAAAACCATCCATGCAGCCACACCATTCATCTCCAGGATGCAAGTTTCTCTGCCTTGGCCTTTACCCTCAACAGGGAGGATTGAAGAGAATACCACCTGCATCCCTATCTGCTTCACCCTCTGTCCCAGAGCCATGAAGTCACTTTTGATATGCTTAGAGGGATACCTAGTAGTATTATTTGTGCCAACATGGATGAACAACATTGGATAATAGTCAGTAGGCTTGATAATTCAGCAAACTCAACATAACATCTTGGATTTTGGCACCTGGCAGACAGCATACCTCTCTGGACATCAAGTCTTGTAGGCAGATGGATGCCTCAGTACCCCTCAGAAGAGAGTCACCAACCACCACTGCCCTTTGCTTCCTCGTGGTCACTGATTCCACAACTTTGTGGTGCTTGAGCTCTGGTTCTTCCCTTTCCTGGGATGTTTTCACCTACTCCACTTCCAGGGCTGCATAATGGTTCTTAGTTGAAGGGTTGATGGAGCTGGATTGTTGATTCTGCAGGCTGTGGTGACTCTTGTCCATCTCTCTTCATTCTGTAGCCTCCCCTCTTCACCTCTGTCAGACAGCTTGGATGTTTCAAGAAGCATCTCAATGTATTTCTTGCTGTCTCAATTGCTTCTCAGCCTTGCCACCTCGTCTCTGAGCTCCTCCACTTGTTTTATGAGGGCTTCAGATGGCAGGCATCCAGCACATGGAACCAGTTATTTGGTTGGCAGTGGACACTCTGTCTGGAAAGAAGCAAAAGCTGTAACGGGGACAACAGCTTTGGTAATACGACTTTTCTCAGCCATCTTCAGTAGGTGAAGCTTTAGTACCTGTTGAAGTAAATGAGAGAGACCTACCAAAGATCATAACTTTTTCTCAGCTGTTCCTTAAGAGAAAAAGCAGTTGACCTCTTTTATGTGTGTTCTAACAGCATTGTTCTATGTCCCTGGGTTTAACTAATTGGGGAATTTGCCTTATAAAGCAAGAATTCTCACATGGGGTGGGTGGGAGCTGGAGTGAGTAGGGAGAGATCTAACTTGATGAGGTCAGTGGCTTCAAAGAGCTTGGTCTGAATGGAAAGCTGGAAAAAGAAAACAATGAACTCTAATAAGCAGAGCTTTACCCAATGCCACAAAAAAAATCCCTTTTTGCAATAGAGAAAAAGATTTAGCTTTTAAAAATGAAGACCAAAACCACTTTAAGAACTCTCGGGCAGAGAGTTTGTATTTAAAAATCACCCCATATTACCTTGTTTGCAATGGAGACCCTGTTAGGAATGCCAGTACTTGCCCTTTATGAAAAGTATAAGATGCCCAATGATCACTTTGTTAAATTTATATCTATAAAGTTTTTTGTTTGAAATAGTCACAGCCCAGTATGGTGCTGCTGCAGTGAGACTTAGTCTGTTCCAGCTTCAGCCCTGGGCAAGGAGGTGTGTAAGGTCCATGCAGGCTACTGAAGAGAGCGTGAGTAGGTGTCTATGGGCATTACTGGCAAGAACGTTCACATGTCCAGCACCTGATGCACACGCAAGATCATTTTCACCTGTTAACTCTACTCATAGAAAGCTCAACAAGGCTGATCTATTATGAAGAAACAGGAATCACCACAGAAGAGTCTATAACAGTGTATAGCTTAGTTTAGTATCAAATATACAACCCATTGGCTGTTTCTGACCTGCTGCCTCTGTCCAACTTCCCTTTAAGTCCCAACTCCACAGCTCTATGCTGCTACATCTGAGTGAGGAGAGGGAGAAAAGAAGTGGATGGTGGTCCATGATTCAAAGAAGATAAGTATAAAATAACATCCCTCAGTCTGGATCATGAAAGGATACAGTGGAAGCAGAAAAAATTCAGAAAGGGTAACCAAAATGATAAAGGGCTGAAGAATGAAGAAAGGTTAAAAAAGAGGACTCCTCAATTTGCAAAACAGACAAATGACTGAGTTGTATAAAATCACAAGGGATGGCACAGGTGAAAAAGGCATGGTCATTTACAGTTTCAAATAGTACAAGGACTCCATGAAATGGCTGTTCATAGTGAGGTGGTATATTTGGGTGTGACTTTGGATTCTCATCTAAGTATGTGGGCTCATGTTTTCAAACTTGTGTGCCACTCGTTCTTCTAGATTTCCTTGTTACAACATCTTAGGCCTCTGCTCTCTACTTCGGATTTTCGCTGTGTCTTCCAGGCAGTACTGTCTCCTATGCAAGCATGGTTTTGATGGGTCTTCCATTGTCAACTCTATGGCTTCACAGATGGCACAGAATGCCATAGTGCAGGTGATTTGGGGTAAGTCTCGGTTTGACAACATTACCCCTTGCTTGCGTTTTCTGCACTTGTTGCCTATTTAGCAAAGGGTTGTTTTTAAGATCCTTTGGTTTGTGATAAAAATCAGACTGGGGTTGTCAGTCTCTCGTCATGAAAATTTGCTGCTGTGGTATTCCTCTGGTCTCCCGGTTCGCCAGGATCTCAGGGAATCTCTTCTTCTGCCACCGTTGTTCGCTAGTAGCCTGATTATTACACAGTCCCGTGCCTTTTCATTTGCTGTACCCTGTTTGTGGAATGATCTACCTGATTCCTTGCTGTGTTGACCTGTTGTCTTTCCATAAGGAATTGAAGACTTTTTTGTATCAACAGGCTTTTGAGTCTGTTCCCCCTTGATTTGTTCTTGTGATGCTGTGTAATGTTTTGTTTTTGCTATTTTATTATGTATGTTCCATGTTCTGCTTTGAACTGTGTGATTAAGGGGCATATAAATGTTGTAAATAAACAAACAAGTTCCTGGAACAAAAATCCATAAACAATCATCAACCGGGTAGACTTGGGGAATACCACTGCTTATTCATGGTTGTGAGCAACAAGGAATAAGTATGCTTTATGCGATCAGCCTGGTTACCTGGAGTGGCCATTGTCAGAGACTGGATACTGGGTTCAATGGTCTGACCTGGTGACCTTGGGGAGGGCCATCTCCTCCAGGGAATGTAAAGGGCAAAAGCCAGACTGGAGATGGACATCTTGAGATGTAAAATGTCAAGGCAGTGGAGAGAAGTACATTCAAGTACAGTATCTTGGGCCCAAATGGGAAGAGGAAGATTGGACAATAATTAACAGGATGTGAAGGATCCAATAAATGTTTTTGAGAAGCGATGCGACTACGGTGTGCTGGAATTCAATGGGGATATGTTGCAGCAGAAAGTATATTGAGGGCGTGACAGAGGGGATGGCAGAATTACTGCTGGGGTTAGGGGTCAAAGGAGCAAGCAGCTAACATGAAGGAAGAGATAAGGTGGGCAGTTTTCTGTTCAGTGACTCCAAACACGAATGACAGGGCTTAAGATAGGGGAAGAAGAATAGGGGAGGGTAATGAATATGGATGTTCTTTCATTATATTTCATTTCAAAAATGAAAAGAAAAAAAAATTAATGAAATTTTGTTTGATTTTCCTTTACTTTTCCTTCCAGTAAGCAGTCACGAGTCTTGGGGGTATGTTTACTAAACCGTCTTAACGTGCGCTCTGCGACATTATCGCGCGATAAGGTACCTTATCGCGCGATGATGGCGCTTTTTAAGGCACACAGGTACCATATCACGCGATAACGCGCGCTACGGCACAAACGAGCGCTGAAGGCGGGGAAAGGCTCCCAGAGGGCGGAGGAAGGCTCCCCAGGGGCGGAGAGAAGGGGTCAATGGGTGGAGAGTGGGAGGGGAGAGGCTCCCTGCACACCAACGCTGTGAAATCCGAGGCTCAAAACTAACGCCAGTGAAACCCTGGCGTTAGAGCTGATTTAAAGGGAAAAGAAACCATTTCCGTCAGCAATGTACAGCAAAACCAGGGAAACCTACAAAAAGTGATAAGTGTGATACATGTGCACGGAACAAAAGGGCAAATAAACATTGAAAATGAACAGAAGTAAATGTAAAAAAAACATAACCAAGCTGGGCAATAGTGACAGCAATGTGAAACATCAAAAAACACTCCCAAGAAAGCTCCAAAACAAAGATATGAAGTTTGGAAGGGTCTATGCTCCGTCCCCATACAAGGTGAATGATCCCACAGTGAAATAGCACTGATCAGGGTTTCCCTCTCCATTGGACAGGTTACCTATGGCATGCACATGTTCCACAACAGCAGGGCGGGCATGTCGGAATGGGCAACTGGACAGATGCTGGGAAAGGGGATACAGAGGGCTGCAGGCGGCACATGCTGTGGTGCAGCTGGGGCACAGTGCGGACTAGGCAGATGCCTAGGTGGCACTTAGGAATGCTGAAACTGAACAGCAGCCAGACAGCAACTGATGAGGGCCCAAGATGGGCACGAGAGTGTTTATCACAGTGTCACAGGGGATAGTACCCAGCAGGTACCTCCAAGGGCACAGAACATTGGCAGGCGGTGTTGGGGGGAAGCGTGGATGCCTATGCAGGCACCCCTACCCCAGAACACGCACCATAGGCAGCCGCCTACCTGAACACTGGATGGCTTGAGACTGCACACCACCAGCACCACCAGCAGAAGGGCATGTCAGCATGGTGGCAGAGGGGTACTGGTGGTGGAGGGGGGCAGTGGCAGCTGCCCAGAGCAGACCATGGCCTAGCCCTGTGTAGGTGGGTGCCATGCACTGCAACAGACAGGCCCTGCCGGACAAACAGTCATGGTATCACCAGGGAATACACTGTCTCTGTGGCAACATGGTGGTGCAGTGCACACAACCAGTGTGTTTGGAAGCAGAAGGTCACAGGTTCAAGTCCCAGCTATGGTACCTACCAACCCAGTCCCCATATTTTACCCACTACTACAACATGCTAATACAGACAGAACCTTTATTGCAGATGACGTAAACATGTCCTAAACACCTACATTTTACCCTACAGAGCACAGACTCCATAAACAGGCGCATTACCTACAGCAGAGTCTCCCAAATGCAGTCCTGGAGGGCCAAACACCATTCAGGTTCCATGCTGCCTCTAATAAAGATGCCTGTGCTGCATATCTATGCACCACCCCCATGGTATGCAGATGTATCTCATGCATATTCATGAGGGACAGCATGAAAACCCGAACAGTGTTTGGTACAACAGGACTGGAGTTGGGAACCTCTGCCGTAAAGCAGCAGCCAACAGGGGCAGACACACCCACACCCACACCCACAGGCCCCATTAGCCAATGCCTCCTGGAGAGGCAGGACATTGGGCCCTGCGTGCATCTCCCAATACTAGCACTTGCATACCTTAGCAATGCCACCCTACACCTGGGAATACGGTACACAGCTATCAAAAGGTTGCTATGATTACTGGCAGATAGCAATTCCTACGTTAAGCACAGTTTGCTGATTGAGCTCCATCATAGCAACCTTTCTGATGTCTGTGGAGTGTGCTTCAGGTCTGGTCTCTGACAGTGTTTACCACCCTGGGGAGTGACCCCCACCAGTATTGCGTACCATATCCATGCCTGCACTGTGCCCAGGACTGGTGTGGTGGCCAGGGCTGCTAAACACCTCTATAGTAGCACAATGCTGGTATAGGTGTGGGAGTGTGTGTCTGTCTATCCAGTGTGTGGTGGCTGCAAACACCCTCCACAGCCCACACTGCCAGCACTGTTGCCAGTATTGGCCTGCCAATGTGCATAATGAGGAGCAAGGTACCATGGGTATAGCCCGGACAGGGTGGCCTGGCCAGGATGCATCTGCACAGGGCATAGGGCACTGGCTGGGATATTGTAGTGCCCAGCCACCACCTGCACAGACAGGGTGGCCACAGCATGTTCTGCTGGGAGATCACTCTCACCCTGACTGAGCAGTGACCTTGGCATGGCTAGGCTCCCCCATAGTGCTATATAGTATTTTTTTCATGTGATATTTATGGGTTCCCTTTTGGGGCCCAATCACTGATTTATCTGCTTGGTGTGTATGCTGACATCCCAGTTCTGGGTGCATGCATCTCCTCCAGGAACATGCCCTATGGACTAGCTAGCAGACCGTCTGCAGCTAATATGTTTCTTGCTGGAACACCTTGCAGAGTGCAGTGGCTGCAGGAGAATATCAGATTGTGGTGAGGTGCAGCTGAGTATTTCCGGGCCTAATGTCTGTCTGCTATTGCTTTATAGATGTGTACAGAGCTGCATTGACTGCCCTGTAGGGTGTCTGTTCCCCAACAGGACGGCGGTTGGTGGTCCCCTCTACTGCTGCCATTGCAGGGACGTAAAACGTGGATCTGTCGGTGGGAGACCCTGTTTCCCACCCACAGCCCCAGAGGGTGGGTTGGGTGGTGGTACATAATCTGCCTATGGGTCAAACCTGACTGAGAAATACAGATGTATCCAAAGTGTGTCTGCAGGAACTACCTATCTCACACACTAGCACTGCTGGGGACCTACAGCATGGCCTATTTCTGCTATGGAAGGTGCTGTGGACCTGGTGCTGGGCGCCCCACCGCACCCTCAGGGTGAGCACAGTACCCGCACAATGTGACGGTGTGTAGCTATTCTGTGCCAGTAACACACATGGTCAGTTCCCCCTACCAGGCTGAGGTGCTGTGGGGGTGCATACCCCATCTTGTGTTCATCTGTAGACGGCTGATTTGCATGTGCAGTGCATCATGGTTACGGGTGGGCTAACCCTTTCCTGGTGACCACAGCAGACTGTTTGTGTGGTGACATGTAGTTCTTCTGCAGCCAGCCAGGGCCTTGCTAGCAGCTATAGAGTTGTAGCCCACTGGTTACTTCACTGCTTGTGGAGCCAGAGGTCATGGGTTCAAACCCACAGTGGGGTTATTTGATAGGGCTGTCCAAAACATTATCTATTTTTAATGTACATTAGTGCTGCCAGCAAAACCACCCTCAGCGTACTGTACCCATAAGGTGAATCAGAGGGCGCTTTATAGAGCGCCCTATAGGGCACCTTATGGTTACCGTCCATATAAGGTGCACTATACGGTATCCTATGGAGCGACTTATAGGGTGCCCTATAGGGGACATTATAGGGTGCCATGGCAGACAGTGCACTTTATAATGTGCCCTATGGAGTGCCTTATAGGGTGCCTTATGCGGCACCTTAGGTTACGGCACGTGAGGGTGTGTTTGCTGGCAGCAATTAATAAAATACAAATAAAGTGCCGCAGGAAACAATACTTACATGTCAAAGCTGATGCCTCAGCCAGCCTGAAGTATTAGTCACACTAGGGGATCAAACTCATGACCCCTGTACCATCAGTCAGTGTATTAACCATTGTGCTACACCTCTGTTTCAATATTTACATGTCTGGGCACCTACTTAGGATTACCGCACGTTAACGCACTTAGCGGCGCTTCGCACGATAATGTGCGCAGCAGCGTGCGTTATCGCGCGATACTCCCGTTTTGCTGCTTTAAGACTGAAACGCCCACTCCTTTTATGGCAGCCTGCACACTATCGCCAGGCGCACATTAAGATGGTTTAGTAAACATACCCCTTGGTTTGGGATGCCTGCCATTTCTTATCTTACCCCCTGCCTCATTGCCACCACCACACAGAAAAAAACCTCAAAGCCTCCACCTACATTTCTAGATGTCTCATACCCTTTCGGGGCTGAAGATAAAGTCGTCAAGGTCCTTTGATGTGTTCAATAGAAAAACAGAAAGAAAAACTACAGCAATGAAACAGAGAAACCCATATCCACCAATCCCAACACCTCATAACTTCTATTACACACGAAAAGAGATATCCATCATAGCATCTACTATACACCACCATAGATATTATTCCCTCCCATATATACTATATGAGACATCCTTCCCCGTGCCTAGGGACTTCTCTTTTACCCCATAACAGACATCAGTCCCGGAACCTAACAACATATATTACACACCAAAAGAGATATCCATCATAGCATCTATTGTACACCACCATCAATATTATTCCCTCCCGTATATATTATATGAGATATTCTTCCCCATGCCTAGGGATTTCGATTATACCACATAACAGACATCAGTCCAAGTAACTCCTTCCCTTTCTGCCCAAACTCTAGCTATGTCCATGACAAAGTCCACAAGATTACACTCCAATTCCCCACAAGATCAGCTTTATCCCTTTTCCCCTTCTTCATTACCAACTCTTCCCCTCAATCTCTTCCTCTCAACCTCTAATCTGCCACAGTAAAACATCAGGAGAGTAATTCTGAGTCTCCCTGCAGGTTTGCAAGCCACTTTATAAGGGGAAATGATCCACTAAGTTTGTGTTTAATTACACACTGGCTGGATACTCTGTGAGTAAAAGTAGAAAATGCTGGTGCAAAGTATGTGGGGTGAAGACTGCGCTGGGATTTCAGTGACAACCCCAGTATAAGCCTCGGGATTCCTACCTTGACTCTGCTCCCAGTGCCTCCCATTTTCCCTGCTGGTTAAATACAGCATGCATATCTTTCACTGCGGACGACCAGTGATAATGTATCACCTTCCCTTGACCATAACACTCGTCTATCCTACTACCTGCCCTCTGCAGACAACACCGCCCACACTCTCTACTCTCCCTTCTTCCATACTCTATCCCTAATATTACCCCTCCCAACAGTCACTCCAGTTATTCATCTTTCCATTCCTGACATCCTCTAACCCTAGCATTTCCCTACTATCAACACTCTCCCAATGACTTCCTCTCTCCCCACTACCTGCCTTCCCCTATATTCTCCAATGCACCATGCTCTCTCCCAATGACTTCCTCTCTCCCCACTACCTGCCTTCCCCTATATTCTCCAATGCACCATGCTCTCTCCCAATGACTTCCTGTCTAGCCACTACCTGCCTTCCCCTATATTCTCCAATGCACCATGCTCTCTCCCAATGACTTCCTCTCTCCCCACTACCTGCCTTCCCCTATATTCTCCAATGCACCATGCTCTCTCCCAATGACTTCCTCTCTCCCCACTACCTGCCTTCCCCTATATTCTCCAATGCACCATGCTCTCTCCCAATGGCTTCCTTGCTCCAATACCCTCCTTCCTCTCACTCCCCAGTACCTGCCTTCCCCTATATTCTCCAATGCGCCATGCTCTCTCCCAATGGCTTCCTTGCTCCAATACCCTCCTTCCTCTCACTCCCCAGTACCTGCCTTCCCCTATATTCTCCAATGCACCATGCTCTCTCCCAATGGCTTCCTTGCTCCAATACCCTCCTTCCTCTCACTCCCCAGTACCTGCCTTCCCCTATATTCTCCAATGCACCATGCTCTCTCCCAATGGCTTCCTTGCTCCAATACCCTCCTTCCTCTCACTCCCCAGTACCTGCCTTCCCCTATATTCTCCAATGCACCATGCTCTCTCCCAATGACTTCCTTGCTCCAATACCCTCCTTCCTGTCACTCCCCAATACCTGCCTTCCCCTATATTCTCCAATGCACCATGCTCTCTCCCATATTCCCCCAACATTTCCTAGCTTTCTATCCAATGGTTCTTATTCTACGTACTTTTACTCTTTAAACAGCACCAATCCTGTCCCATGCTGTTCTGACATGCCCACTATTACTCAACCCTCATCTGTCTATCACTTAACCCAGGCTGCTTACTGTGTTCCTCTAGGGGTAATCTTTTGGAAATACCTGGGCTGTCGTAGCTGTTTGGAAAAGTGGAGAGCCAAGTCATTTAGTGTGACCGGTCTATTATAATGGAATGCTTTGCCTGTTGATTTATGCAATGTAATTTTATGTTATTGTTCATTGTGTTTTGATTCACAATTATGTGAATGTTAAATATATTACTCACCTTTTCCACATCTCAGCTCAAGGTAAGTAACATTTAGGTATGTCCTGAGTTTATATCGCTGTCCCTCTTGACCTACAATCTAGTTATAAGCTGTACTGTTGTACATTCTACATTTTGATTGTTAACCAATCTGATGTAGCCAGAAAGGGTGGAAAATATCTGATACTGTAGGATACAAAGACAGTGTAGGGGGATGTGGCAGGGCTTCTAGGGAGTACAGATGCTGGAGGATACAGATACTATTATGAAGAGTTCAGCAAAGCCTTCTGGAAGTATTTTGAGATACTACAAGATTGAAAGATAGCATAAGAGAAAGTATATTAGAGCTCTCAGAGTATTGATGCTCAGGGTTGAAACTAGGGTGGGACAACTGAGGCATTGTCCTAGGCTCCGACCTCTGGTCTCTGGGATGAGATGGGATACAGAGCCATCGCATTTCATGCAACATTGTCCCAAATGCCAAAATATCTTGTTCTGTCACTACCGAGGCTGGAGAAAGCAGAAATAGTGGAGGGGGGAATGCAGCAGGGCTCTCTGGGAGTACCAGTACTGGAGGATATAGTAGTAGGGGAGAGCGTGACAGGGTTTCCTGGGAGCACCGATATTGGAGGGTGCTGAGATATAGTAAGGGACAATGTGACAGGATTGCCTGGGAGCGTTATGTTGAAGGATGTGGAGATATGTAAGGGAGAGTACGGCAGAATTGCCTGGGAGTATTTGCAGATGATCTGTTGCAGAGTAAAAGATCTCAAGGGATGAGTCACTTCGGGGGTGGGGGGGGCACCGCAAGGGATTGAGGCTGACAGTTGTTTCCAGCTGTTCTGCCTCTGACTGGTCAGAATACTTGTTGTTTGCATTGAGCTAAAAGGTCTGAATCTCTTCCATGGTTTTTCCAAGTCCGTGAGGGTCTGCTGTCTCTCCTATATCTGCTTAGCGCAGACGTCTCTGTCTCCCTCCCATCTGCACCCAGCTGTGACTCTATCAAAGCTGTAAACACTGGAGCAGTTACTGCACATTGGACGTTTGACGTGATGCACAAAAGATGCAAATATTAATGTGGGAGAGAAATGGAGAGACACAGCTGCTGCAGGAGGGCTCTGAAACCAAAAGGAAATTCCTATACCAGAGGACCTGAGGCTGTCACTCCAGAGACAGTAGACATACCCTTAATTGTCTCATTGAAAGGACTGAGACTATCACTCTAGAGAGAGCAGGAATACCATCAGAGCACCACAGGGACTGATGTTGTCAAACCAGAAGGAGAAGAGATACCCTAAGCTGTCCCCCCACAGGTCTGAGACTGTCTCTTCACAGGGAGCAGAGATACCCTGAGCTCTGCCACCACAGAGACTGAGGCTGTTACTCCATCGAGATCTCCCACCACAGGTTGTCACACTACAGAAAGATGCCCTAAGCTGCAGAGACTGAGGCTCTCTCTGCACATGGAGTAGACATACCCTAAGCTCTTCCACCGCAGGGTCTCAAGCTGTCACTCCAGAGAGAGTAGAGAGTAGAGATACCCTAAACTCTCCCCCCCACCCTACCCCCCCCCCCCACTCCCGCAGGGTCTCAGATTATCATTCCAGAGAGAACAGAGAGGCTGAGGCTGTGTCTCCAGAGACAGCTCTCCCACCGCAGGGTCTGAAGCTGTCACACCAGAGAGAGTAGGGATACACTGTTCACAATGCACTTTCCCTTCCCATCTTAGCCCTGCTTCTTCTACTTGCACGGAAACATACATGAGGGCAGGGTTGCTGTGGTTTGTGGGGGAAGTAGGCTCTGTGCAGAGACTCATTATATTTGCCTAATTATGAGCTCTCATTTGTCCGGCACAGCTGAGGATGCGTAACGACCTCCTCAATGCAGCACGGTCAACAGCTCTCCATTCACACACAAACACCAAACCAGTTTCTGCAACCGCCAGCAGGCCCTTGCAAAATAAACCAAACAAATTCGAGCAACATTATGTTTTTGGTATCTTTTTTATATTTTCTCCAATAGTTATACATTTTTTTTTCAAAAATTCTCCCTTGATTCAGATAAATTCAAATAGAATGAACACCATCACGTATAGCAATAGCTCATCGTGTATAGCTCATCACGTATAGCAATAGCTCATCACATATAGCAATAGCTCATCATGTATAGCAATAGCTCAAGATTCTTTTTTTGCGTTCTTCTGACTTTCTGCACCTTGACGTGTCATTTTTTTGAAGGTAGAAATCCTTGTAGTCCACTTTTCACCATGGTGTCCTCACAAAGGAGAAGAAAACCACATGAACATAGCAAGAAAATCCAAGTCCTTCCTTTTAGGGAAACAAACTTGAAGTAGTTGAAAGCACTTCAGAAGCAATCAGACATAGGCTCTGCATTTGATCTTAAGCATCCACGAGTATGGTGCATAATGAGCAGGATGAACTCTTCTCATCAGAGTCCCATCAGATGGAATTGTTTCTTCTTTGCAGAAGAGTTTTGCACATCCTGACAGGATATATATGACATGATGCTTGTGTCCTCAACAACTCGCTTCCTACGTTCCTGTGCCTGCTTAGCTCAGTGCATTTTGCTCAAATCATGCAACCTTGCGGACTTTTTACACTTCAGATTCATGCTAGTCTCTTTCCAGTCAGCCATAGCTTGCCAAACGAGATTATTATGTCCATCGACTCTCTTGCCTCTGACTCTCACCATCTCCGTACAACTCTCGCCTCCACCTCCGATCATTCCTTCCCTTTCTACCCAGACTTTGGCTGACTATTTCCATGACAAAGTCCACAAGATTACACTCATTTTCCCCACGAAGTCATCTCCTTCCCTCTTCTCCCTCTTCACTCCCAACTCCTCCCCTCAACCTCTGCCACCCTTTCTTCCTTTTCTAAGATCTCTGAGGAGGAAACCACGCACCTGCTTTCCTCCTCCAAACTTACTACCCATTCCTCTGACCCTATTCCCAACCCAGGGCAGGTCCATCCACTAGGCAAGCTAGGCAGCCACCAAGGGCAAAAAACAAGGGCAGGCGGCTTTGAGCCGCCCCTTTGGTGCCTGCGGGAGGCCATGTGCTTTGGTACAAATGGGCTGCCGCTTTTGATCCCCCCCCCCCCTTCTGACACAACTTCCTCGATATCTTCTCCTCACTTGGTTTTAACGGCTCTGTTCTGTCCTGGTTCTCTTCTTATTTCTCCCACTGAAATTTAGTATATATTCTGGTGGATCATCTTCTACTGCTATCCTTTTTCAGTTGGTGTACCCCAAGACTCTGTATTGAGACCTCTCCTTTACTTTCTCTACACCCAGTCCCTTGGTGTACTTATCTTATCCCATGGTTTTCATAGTAACATAGTATATGATGGCAGATAAAGACCAGTATGGTCCATATAGTTTGCCCAGCAAGGCGGTAAGAGTAGGTGCATCTGCCGCTCCGTGCAGGTCATCCCTTTCCATGCCTTTGTTTCAGCGTGTACCTACCGCTCCATCTAGGTCAGCCCTATTTGTTGAGATAAGAGAGCATTATGTTTATTTTGATTTTATCCTGTTGCTATAAAGGGATCCTCTGTGTCTGTCCAATGTCATTTTGAATTCCGTCACTGTGTTTGCCCCCACCACTTCCATCAGGAGGGCATTCCAAGCATCCACCAACCTTAGTGAAAAAGTATTTCCTGATATTGCCTTTCAATTTACCACCTTGCAACTTCATGTTCTGCCCTCTAGTTTTACAGCTTCCCCATCTTTGGAAGAGGTTTATTTGTTCATTAATGCTCTTTAAGTATTTAAAGGTCTGAATCATATCTCCCCTGTCCCTCCTCTCCTCCAGAGTATACATATTTAGGTATTCAAGTCTCTTATTTATTTATTTATTTTTTTATTTATTTATTTAACACTTATTTATATACCGCATCTTCCAGCGATCAGTTGCGGTGTACAATTAACAACAGTTAACAATGCAGAGCTTGTTTTACATGGAACAGAATAACTTTTTACTTCTCCTATGTCTTCTGATGCAGGCTCCAAATCATTTTGGTCGTCTTCCTCTAAACCGTTTCCAGCCCTTTTATATTCTTTGCGAGTTACGGTCTCCAGAACTGAACACAATATTCCAAGTGAGTCCTCGCCAGCGACTTGTACAGTGGAATTAGTACCTCTTCCTTTCTGCTGGTACTTCCTCTCTGTATGCAACCCAGCATCCTTCTGGCTTTTACCACCACCTTGTCACACTGTTTCGCCACCTTGAGATCCTCAGAAACAATCACTCTGAGGTCCTTCTGGTCAGTGCACACCAAACTCTCGCCCCATATCGCATACAATTCCCTTGGATTTCTGCTTCCCAAGTGCATAACACTGCACCTCTTCACATTAAATCTTAACTGCCAAGCATTAGACCATTCTTCCAGCTTTTGTAGATCTTTCCTCATGTTATCCACTCCCTCAGGGGAGTCCACTCTGTTGCAAAGTTTTGTGTCATCTGCAAAAAGACAGACTTTTCCATTCAGCCCTACGGCAATATCACTCAAAAATACATTGAACAGTACCAGTTCCAGGACCAAACCTTGGGCACATCGCTGATCACTTTCCTTTCACCTGAGTGAGCTCCGTCACCTTCTGTCATCTGTCAGTCAACCAATTTCTGATCCAGTTCACCACCTTGGGACCCATCCCCAAGCTGTTGAATTTATTGATAAGCCTCTGATGAGGAACAGTATCAAAGGCTTTGCTGAAATCTAGGTAGATCACATCCACTGCATGCCCTTGATTTAGTTCTCTGGTCAGCCAATCAAAGAACTCAATCAGATTTGTTTGGCAAGATCGTATTTTGGTAAAACCATGTTGCCTCGGATCATGCAACCTGTTGGTTTTGAGGAAGTCCACTATTCACTCTTTTAGGAATGCCTCCATTACTTTTCCCACCACCGAGTTAAGGCTTACTGGCCTGCAGTTTGTCACTTCTTCCCTATTACCACTTTTGTGGAGAGGTACCACATCAGTCCTTCTCCAGTCCTATGGAACTTCTCCTGTCTCCAAGAATCTATTAAAAACATCCTTTAATGGCCCTGCAAGAACCTCTCTGAGCTCTTTCAGTATACTGGGATGTATCCCATCCGGTCCCATGGTCTTGTTCACTTTCAGTTTTGCAAGTTGTTCTAACACATCATCTTCTGTGAATGGTGTGGTATCTACTCCATTCCCATTTGTATATTTGCCAATCACAGGTGGTCCTTCTCCAGGATTTTCTTTAGTAAAAACAGAGCAGAAGTATTTGTTTAGTATTTTCACTTTTTCAATGTCATTTTCCACAACTCCGCTCCCAGCACTTCTGAGTCCTGCAAGTCCACCTCTGATTTTCCTCCTCTCCCAAAGATACCTGAAAAAGGTTTTGTCGCTACACTTCACATCTTTAGCCATCTTTTCTTCTGCCTTTGCTTTTTCTATCCTTATTTCTCTTTTAGTTTGATTCTTTATTCTTTTCTGTATTCCTGTTTGCGAACTTTTGAATTTTGTGAAAGCTGTGGTTTTTGCCTTTATTTATGCAGCCACTTCTTTGGAGTACCAAATAGGCTTCCTTTTCCTCTTGTTTTTATTTGCTTTCCTTATGTATGAATCTGTTGTCTATTTTATTGCCTCATTTAGTTTAGCCCATTGCAATTCCACTTCCCTTATCCCCTCCCACCCTGCCATCTTCAGGCACTTGGCCATTTTACTGAAGTCAATGTTTTTGAAGTCTAGGACTTTGAGCTTGCTGTGATTGGATTGTACCTTGGCTTTTATTCCAGACCATGCCCATCGCTGCTGCCCAGGATATTCGACGCGCTATTTCTATTGGTGAGCACTAAATCCAGCACCGAGCTCTCCCTGGTCAGTTCCATCACCATTTGTCTAAGTAACGCATCTTGGAAGGCATCCACAAGCTTTCCAGGGCTGGCACTACCATTAGGTGAATTAGGTGGTTGCCTAGAGCGCCAGTGGTCTGAGGGAGAACATTGCTGCCACTGCCGTCCCTCTCTCAACAAAATTCTGCTTGTGACCCCCCTCATTAGAACTTATGCCACTGTCCAGGACCCTCTCCTGTTAGTCCACCTTTGAGTTTGCTTGCAGGCAGTACTTGAAAGGATCCGAAGCAGGTATTCCCTAGCCAGTCTGGTTTCAGGATATATTTTGGTTTCTATTTCATATATATCTATGCCACCTGCCCAATCAAAGGCTTTATGTAGTTATAATATCCACGAGAAAGATTTTCATGCACCATTTCCAGTGTATGCAGTGGTGGGATCTATACTCCAGGCTGCTCTTAGGCATGTAGGGTGCTGACGGTCCTTCTCTCACACAGAGTGCCACACCTGCTGAACTGAAACATGCGACTCAGACACAGGACGACTGCCCATAGGCATTTTCCCATTCTGCCTGTCGGTAAGTCTGTCTCTGATTGTATGCAAATCTCTGCCATGCATATTCATTTTGGATATCCTCAAAACTAGACTGGCAAGAGGGCACTTGTGGACCGAATTGAGAACCCCTGTTTTAGAAGATCCACAGTTTGTTTGACCTTATCCCCAAAGAGATTCCCCTCCAGTAGAAGGTACATCAGCCAATCTTTCCTACACATTTCATTGGAAGTTGGATACATGCAGCTGCATTCATCTAGAGCCACTGAAGAGCCTCTCAAAAAGGTTTTAAAAGTATCATATGCTGTGCACATAAGATGCTTCTCGCAATCTTCATCTTATGCCAACAGTGAAAGGATTTTCCCTGCGTGTCCTGAGGAGGGTGATCGTTGAATTCTAATAAATCCCTTTCTAAGATGGTATGGAAGTGTTTGGTCACATAAACCAAGACAGATGTTATATGAACTGAAGCATAGCATTCTGAAAGTGTTTTCTCCCGAAATGATCCAACATCTGGCACAGCTTCAGCCTATAAATCAATAGGAACGGACTTGACCATGTCCTGTACAAACTCTGAAGGAGAGGTCTTCAGGTGGAGAAGCTGCTCCTTGCTTGGGGAGAAGAGTCCAAAGAGAGATTAGGTGAGAATCCATCTTCAGAACATGCCTTCTCTAGTTCCTAAAGGGACCTCCATGAACATTCAGATTCATTTTCCATAAAGAGTAGAGATGACCTCCAAGGATGCGTCAGTCTGTGAGTCAATTGTCTTTCAGTGCACGAGGTCTGCCCTTAGAGCCTAGTAGTTTGCAAATAGTATAGAAAGACTTCCCTCTCATAAGCCATCTGGTTTTGACTTAACGTGCTTGGCATCAATGTCAATCCCCTGTTTGAATAGAGTTGAATCGGTTGACATCGCCTGCCCAACACTCTTCATGCGCTCAGTAACTGGAGCCAAAGAGCAGTTACAGAGTTCTTCCTCAGACGTTTCTGAGCTAAAGAGTCAAACATCAGAAAGAAAACTAATCTCCTTCATCATAAAGCCAGGGTATTTGGAGTATGGTCTCAATCTCTCAAACTTGACTATTTCCACATCTTCTTGGTTTCTGAGTGCATTGCTCGGTACTTGAAAATCTTCTCTTTTGTACCGACATATCTATTATCAAAGCCGTTCTCGTGCTTTTCTTCTTTACCATTATGTCTGTTTGTTTGCATGGAGCTTTTTTTTTATTGAGACTTTTCATTATTACAACTGAAAAAGAAAAAGTAAATGAGATAGGAATACATTGCTTAATAACAATACCCCACATATTACTCAACAAGCCCACATCAAGTCCCCTCTTACATTTACAAAAATATACAAAGGTATAGAGGAGATAACAAAACACAGAAAAAAAGAAAATCCCTGAATACTATCAGCTCAACAAAACCATATAATCAATCATACACAATGTTAGAGGTAAATTTTTTACACCACACTTCGTGCATTAATAAAATCTTCCAATTGGGAAACATCTAAGAAAACATAATTGTTACCTTCCAGAGACACCTGGCATTTACAGGGAAATTTAAGAAAGAAAGAAGCACCTAGTGCCAACACACAGGGCTTCAAATTAAAAAAAGATAGGCATCTTAACTGGGTAAGCCTAGAAACATCTGGAAAACTATTAATCTTGTGTCCTCAAAATAATTCATTCTTTTTGAAAAATGCAATTTCAAAATAAGATTTTTTCCAATTCAGAATGAAATGATACCAGTAGTGTAGCCCTGGAGGAGATCTCATCCCTAGAGGATTCCAGAAAAGTCAACAAATCTTGACTTTCCAATGCTAATTCAACCCCCTGCTCTCCACCTGCTGCCAACGGAACTCCTGAGCCTCTAGGCAAGTAATACAAATTATCAAAATAAATAGTTACATGGTCTTGAAAACCCAACACCTCTTTCAAATGCTGACAAAAAAGAATCAAAGGAAAGATATCTAGTGATGGGGAAATTCAAACACCTAAGAGTCTTAGACTTAGAGGCATTTTCCAGGTTTTCCTGCCGCCGGTGGAGAGACAGATTATCAGTTACAAAGAAGGCCAAAGCGCCCCGGACCTGGGGGCCTTGTGACTCAGCTTTCTGAATCTAGATTCAATAGACGAACTTGATTATCATGCTGTGCTAATTTCGCTACAGTTTCAGTTGTAAAGTCGGCAAATTGACAAATTGTACCCCGCAGGGAAGTCTCCATAAGGGTCACTACCACCCATATATCCTTTAAAGTAACATAAAACTTTTGATCACCAACAGCCAAATAAAAAAAAACCCCTGAAACATTACCCTATACCGAGACCTGAAGAATTCGCAGGAGGGGAACCATCCCACCAGGATCATGTCCAGTCGAGAACAGAGAAAGTCAGGGGAAGATACACCCTGATTCCGCGTTGCCTAACTCAACTCCAGAGGGGGCTCGGCAGAAATCACTCTTTCATTGTTGAGCTGCGGGGCAGAGATTTGAATCCCAAACAAAATGAGGAGTCCAATGGAGACACTGAACCAGGACTGTAACTAGCCCTGTGCGAGCGGTGCGGCCGCACAAGATGCAAAGGCTTAAGGGGCGCATTTCGGCTGTCTGCCGTTGCCTGCCGCTGCCACTTTTTCTTCTCTCAGCGGCGGCAGGCAACGGCAGACAGCCGAAATGCACCCCTTAAGCCTTCTTGCATCACGCTTAGCGTGCCGGCAACTTGCACATCGGGTGCACGCCTCTTCTCTCCCGCCCCCATAAAGTGGCTAGATGGAGGTGCGGGGGGGGCACACGCCCGATGTGCAAGTCGCACGGTGCATTTCACAGTCGGTACGGCCCTGCACCGTACTATCCGATAACTGACCAGCAGAGTCGTCCGGCAATTTTACTGTCATAATTACATGCCTATCCATAGGACCACAGCTTTTAATCTCCTTCATTGGGTTAACAGTACTCACAGAGAAGATCTTCTTCTTCCACTTGCCCATGACGCATGTCCAGGTTCACCAAACTCCTCTGTGCTCCGAAGGGGTTCCAAAGGGGCCGAACCTGCCCCTTTGGAAATGCCCGTGGCTGTGTCCCACAGAAGGGGTCAACTTTTAATAGGCCCCCAGAAGTAAATGTGGCACACTATTGGCAGGGTTCGTCCACGGCTCAGGCAGGGCTCCCTCCTCCCTCCTGCAGCTAGAACAATAGCGTGGGGCTTCTCCAACCAGAAAGTAAGTGCAGAAAACGTCACTACCACATGGAGCTTTTTTATCTGTTGAAATGGGAGTGTCCTAGGTAGTGTTCCCTCTAAAACATGGATGTGTGCATGCACATAAAGATTGTCAACCCTGTGCACACGCAAAACATAACGCACAAAGAAAGACAATGCTGAGGCAAATTTTGGTTGTTATAAAGCAGCAAAGTGTATCTGAATTATTTCCGTCTGCTGTTTGGGTCCCATCCATAGGATGGTGCTGCACTATTAATCACCGATTGCTACAATATAAATAACAACAGTGTCACCAGCAGCGTTTCCTTTAAGCTGCACCGGGGTGCCACCGCACATGAATTTTTAAATGCCACATTGAGCCCAGTTTCCGTTAGTGACAACTTCTGCCCTACAGCTTACTACATCCCTCCAGCTTCCACCCAATTTCCAGCACCCTTTCCGCCCTGCAGCTCACCATCAGGCCAATGCAGAAAAATAGCACGGCCTTTAAGCACAGATAACGCCACTTTTAAGCACAATTACTGCCACCGCCAAATGCAGAAAAGAGACAGACACGCTTGTAAACAGCAAAGGAAAAACTAACGCACAATTAACGCCAAAAGTATTTAAATTAGAGGCAATTGAGCTGCACATAATAAAATATATAAAAAATGGACTCCTCAACTCTACCAAATATATACTCAAAAAAAAAAAAGGCAGACTTAAAGAAAAGAACCAGAGCTAAAACTGAAAATATTTTTGTTGGAACGTTTGTCTTGCGGACAAGTACCGGCTTAGCCGCCGGGCCCCGGTCCCGCGGCTGCCTAGTAACCGGGTTCCCGGGGCCCGGCCACGAGGCAGGCCGTTTCTCGGGGGGGGGGGGCGATGCGCAGCTAGGCGCGCGCCCGGCAGGCTTCTCGTGCTCCTGTAGGGAGCCCGCTGATTGGCCGTCAGGGTCGTGGGGGGGCGGAGTCAGCGCGAGCAAGGAGGGAACGCTAGCCGGCGATTCCCCCCTTTCCCTCCTTGCTCGCGATCTAGAAGGATTCCCTCCCGCCCGCCCTTGTTTCCGGGTGGGTGGAGGGGGGGCAGGTTGGATCTTGTCGCAGCTGGTGGGGGGGGGTGGGGCGTAGGGTGCTGGTGTGGCATTCGTGAGCGGGGTGGCGAGCTGGTGCTCGTTGACCCGGCGGATCATTTCAGCTGGAGGCCGCTTTCCATGTGAGCGGCACGGGTATGCGGGTTGGGGGAGACGTCCCGGTTGGGGTCTCTACCCGGAATTAGGCAACCCCTTCAGCCGGCCTTTGCTAACATGGCGAGGCGGGCGGGAAGGGGCAGCTGGGGGGGGGTGGGTTGGATGGTGCTCCACCTTGCTATACGGCTGGTGGGGGGCATCATCCGGATGACGGGTGGGGGGGGGGGGGCACTTCTCTGTTATGGTTTGAATTGCTGAGTTGGCCCATGTTGGGCCGGTGTTTCTTACTGTTATTAAAAGCTGCGACCATGCATTAACACCAACACTTGACGTCCGCCTGCTTTGTCAATGGTTGGGGGTGGGTGATGGAGGGTTGGGGTTCCAGGCCGAGTAGGGCCTCCGGATACCTCGGTTACTGCCTCTCGTAACAAACTTTCTGTTTTAATCATTTAAGGTTACTCAAGTAAACCATTACTATTCAACCACAATTCTCTCTGTGTGAAACACCAAAGACGCCTATAATAAAGATTCTTCAACTCGTGTTTACTGATGTGCCGATGTTCAGTTAAATCCACTTCTGTATAGCTGGCAAGGAATGCGTAGCTTATGGTGGGAAACAATATCATCCCACTCATGCAACCCAAAGATGACACTTTACAGCGAACACAGCACTGCATTTAGAGTTCACCGGCAGACCTTTCAACCTCAAAAGGTCTGACGACGAGTTTGCATGCGGCATTAACGTTGCATGCTATCAGTGCGCTGCAAATAGGCAGAGAAAGTTGATAGTGTGTGACTTCTGCGCCGGCTTTGTGCATCAGCCTGTATGTTTCCTGCCACTTCCATGTACTGGAGGTAGTGGGAGAGTGACCTCAGCTCAGGTCTATGAAATCATGGCAATGTTAGCAGTGAAAAAGGTCTACTCTTGAAGGAGCCGCTTTTCAGAAAGAATCTCTGCAACACATATGAAAGCATAAGTAAGACAGAAATGATATTAATGACTTACTATTAAGGTAATAATCAAAATGTAATAATTTCCTTAACTCTGTTGCCTTGTTATAGTTACAATTTTTAATAAATAGCTTCTGCTGCACATGATTGCTCACAAATTCGGTCAGTGCAAAATGTTTGCACATGGGCTTAAATTTTGCAGACAAGCTGTCAATCCTTAGAGGGAACATTGGTCCCAGGTGATCATAACCTCTTCGTTCATCATTGTTCCCTTAGAGTCTTGATTCTATTGCTTTATCTGTAGAGCAGTGTTGTCGAGTTTGCAAGGTTTCCAGTGGATGAGACTTGACACCTTATTGTGCTTTCTGTATAGAAATTTTCTCCCATCACAACTTTACAGCCAGCTATGAGTAAATGTTTCCAGCTCTTCCTTGGGAGAATCTACATATGTCCATTTTTCCTATGCTTGCTGTGAACCATCTCATCCGTAATCCACTGTCCTTACGTTTCGGGTCACCTCTCCTTAACCATTCATGATTCTAGTTTTAATTGACGTATGGTTCCTGGAATAACACTTTGTATTGCCCACTGCCTTTATTTATTTATTTTTAAACATTTACAGCCCATCTATACCAACCTGGGTTCTAAGTGGAGTGCCGTAAATAAATTTAACTTGACACAATTGCTCACCCTTGATTAGTCCCATAATCTAATACAGATATTTAACCCATCTCATCCCGTTAAAAATCCGTTCTGGTAATCAACCTGTAACTGACCCTCCCATCGGTCAAGAAACCTTTGAAACAAAAAATGTTTTAGAAGATGTCTATACTTTATATATTGCTTTTGTTGTCCGAGAGCAAGAGGAAACTCATTCCATGAGAATTCTGCCTGAAAATAAACTCCTTAACCTATAGATCCTTGAAGAAGGATGGAACATGTAAGACCTTCTGCTGAATGAAGACATCGCGAGGAGCATCATAAATCAGCCGTTTATACAGACAGATCTACAGCCATATAACATCCTACAGTAAGTACCCCTCAATTGAACAGGCAGCCAATGCAATCTGACAAAAGGGGGTTGGCATTTTCCCACTTTCAACCCCCCAGTATAACTTTAGCAGCTGTATTATGTTGAATTTGTAGCCAGCATATGCACTCTTTCAGCAGTCCTAAATATGGGATATTACGATAATCCACCAATCAGACAATGGACACCTGAACAACAACTTTCAATGATCTTTGTGTGGAGTAGAGGAGTAGCCTGGTGGTTAGCGCACTGGCTTGTTAACCAAGAGACCAGGGTTCAATTCCCACTAGCACTCCTTGTGGCTTTGAGCAAGTCACTTAACCCTCCATTGCCTCAGAAAAATCCAAGTTATCGATGTCCCTGTTTAATGTACATTACCAAGTTTAAGTTACAATGTAAACTGCTTCAACTAATGTGGTATAAAAATCTAATAAATAAATCTTCTGATAAATAAGACCTTATTTGTCTGGCTAAGCATTACAAATCACACTGCTCATTTGAGCCTCTGTTGTCAAGGCAGGGTCAAAGTTTATCCCCCAAAACTTCTAATGCATTTACAGGGAATGTGGTGTACCCCAGTCCAACAGATGACATACAATTATTCAAAGTTGTTAAATCACAAGTGCATTGTGAAAAATTGCAAGAAGACCTTGAGAAACTGGTAGACTAGGCATCCAAATGGTAGAAAAAATGGAATATGGACAAGTGCAAATTATACTTACACAATGCAAAGTTCCACACTACAGTAGAAATCACCGCACAGGACAAAGATCTAGACATCATTGTAGATAATACATTGAAACTCTCCACCCAGTGTGCAGCAGCAGCCAAGAAAGCAAATAGAATGCTAGGAATCATAAGGAAAGGAACGGAGAATAAAACAAAGGATGACATCATAATGCCTCTGTTTCACTCAATAGTAAGACCGTACCTCAAATATTGTGTGCAGTTCTGGTCACCATATCTATTAAAAAAAAAAAGAGCCACCAAAATGGTAAAGCAGATGGAAGGATGCCCCTACAAGGAAAGGTTTAAAAGGTTAGGGCTCTTCACCTTGGAAAAAAAGGGGAGATATGATAGAGGTTTAGAAAATAATGAGTGGAGTGGAACGGGTAAATGTAGATCATTAGTTTACTCCTTAAAAGAATAATAAGTCTAGAGGACACATAATGAAGCTACAAAGTAGCAACATTTAAGATTAATCACTGAAAATATTTTTTCACTCTACACGTAGTCAAATTCTGGAATTCATTGCCAGATGATGTAGTAAAAGCTATTAGTGTAGCTGTGTTTAAAAGAGGTTTGGACAAGTTCCTGGAGGAAAGTCCATAAACCATTATTAAAGTGGACCAGGGAAATCCACTGCTTACCCCGGGACAAGCAGCAAGGAATCTAACTACCTTTGGGAACCTGGCAAGTACTTGTAACCTGGACTGACCACTACTGGAAACAGGACACTGGGCTAGAAGGACCTTTGGTCTGACCCAATATGGCATTTCTTAATGATGGAGCCAGATTCTGGACATCTATTTCCATATGTCAATACTTTTTATGTATTTGACTCTGTTAAGTAGACCCGCAGGCCTATGATATTCCTCTCACATATAATCTCTTTCTAAAGTGGTCCTCCTTTGGCTCAAGAGCAGCATCGGCCTTGCTCTCAGGATCCCCTAACTCCTCCGTCATAGGATCTCGTAGAATGGGCTCTAGGGATTCCTCCACTCCTACGCAGCTCTTAACTCTCCCTACTGGTAGTTTTCCAATGCTTTGCTCTTCTACAGATCAGTCGCCTTTTCTCTCTGTCCTTGGGTTAAGTGCCAGTCCTTTCTTGCAGTAGTGGATGGTATTGCAAACTCCAAAACACCAGTAGCTCTACATCACCATTCTGAAGAATCAGATTTTAACAAGATTTAGATTGAATTACTGTTCTGTGAACTCAAACTCTAGGCAAGTTGCATTTCAAATACTGTGTTTTCCTGCAATAGAGGGCTTACAATTAAATATTGTATTTGAAACAATGGAGCGAAGTGACTTGCCCAAGGTCACAAGGAACAACAGTGGAAGAGTGGGATTTGAACCCTGGTTCGCAGTCTCTTCCTCTAATCACTAGGCTTTTCCTGAAAATCTGAGTTATCATCCGATTCCTCCTTACTCAAGAATCTGGAAATAACTCACAAGCCCCTTCCTCTGGGCTTCTGGCTGCTATATGGACTTCTCTCCCGCAGCTCACTGCAGGGAAGAGTGAAAAAAACTGCTCCATCTCCTTTCCATTCTCTACCGCTGAAGTTTCTAGAACGTACTAAGTCTTTCCACTATTCCTTGCACAGTTCATTCTGGCATTTCCAATGGGGTGTTCTAACAGAACAGTGTACCATTCATTTCACTTTCCAAACATGTCTTTTATTAAAGGGACACCATGTTTAATAAGAAATCCTCTGGGTCTTTATAACGTGCACAATCACCCCAGAGACTGTGACTGTCTCTCAGAGAAAGCAGAAATGTACTGCCCTCACTTAGTCCAAGGTCTGAGACTGTCTCTTAAGGGGAGCTAGGATAAACAATTACAAAATGAGACGGTCTCGTCATAGCGAGCTGATAGTTGATACACTCTCGCCATCTACTGGTCTCATGATGAAATGCAGGAACCTGTTCTTTCCAAATCTGATCTCTCTCCCCTATTCAAAATACTGTGGTTGTTCATTAGTCCACTTGAATATGACCAAATAATGGTCAACAAATAAGCAGTGGGTAAATGTTTTTCGCTGGACTAACTCAATAATTATCTGTGACTAGCTTTTCAGAGGCAAGCTTCGTCTGCAGTGATATGTTCATTTTATTTTAAACGTGGAAAGGCAGATTTTCAGCAGCCTTTTGGGTAAAATTAATTAATTGATGAATTTATATCTGGATATTTAAAGTTAAACCGTTTCAGCTGAATTTCCAGCCTAAAGTTAACCAAAGCTCCCCAATTTAGCTTTAGCCTGCAATTAGGCTGGACAACTCTGGCCAGTCTGAATATCAGTGCTGACCAGTCAACATGCAACCACACCCTGAAAATGCCTCCTTGCCATCAGATTTTGGCCGGAAGAATGTTGCCCCACACAATGTATTCACTGTGCGGGGAGGAGGAGATGAGGGAGCGCTCAGCCGCTGAAGGCTGTGTCGTTAACTTAAAAGTAGCCACAAAAACTCTGAATATAAACTTCAGAACATTTCCCCACGAGATACTATTCACAGCCCCTAGGTGCATGAGTGGGCAACCTAGTCATTGCTCAACAGCGACACCTACAGGTAAGACTCTCAGGATAGGATGCACATGTACTTGGATCTGGAAAGGACTATGGTCTATGGC
Organism: Ichthyophis bannanicus; assembly: GCA_033557465.1. Classification (NCBI taxonomy): domain Eukaryota; kingdom Metazoa; phylum Chordata; class Amphibia; order Gymnophiona; family Ichthyophiidae; genus Ichthyophis; species Ichthyophis bannanicus. The sequence goes on along the minus strand of CM066042.1, from coordinate 42,482,376 downwards.
TCCTGTCAGAGGACTGTCAGAATAAAATTGGATGCAAACTCCCTGAGTCTTTGAGATTGCAGTCATGGCCTTATAGCCCCAGTACAGACCAGGAAAAATGAACTAGGGCCCCTCAGAAATGATGGGATATAAAGTCCGTGACTGCGCTGAACTGCAGCTGTTTAAATCAAGGACAGGGACAGAACGTGTAGGGGGAAACTCATAGAACCAGGGGTGAGGAGGAAAACTGAGAAGGACCAAAAAATGTCAGTTCAGGAGAAGGAGCTGAGTTATTTGGAAGCAGCTCAAATTCTGTCCGTCTGAGAAACTCTCTTGCCAGGTGAGGAACTAGAGCGCCTCTTTAGGACATTGGCCCAGAATCATCATATCTAGGAGGAACAACTGATAAATTACTGAACTGGCTTCTAAAAAGGAGACAGGCCCAAACCGCAATTCTGCAGGTTAGGGATGGGAAGGGGGATTTGTTTTATGACAAGGAGAGGCTTGAACAGGTTTTTGTGGACTTTTATAGTGAATTATGCTCAGCAGAATTTTCTGGAGACTCCCAGGTTATTGCTGAGTCTACTGGTGATAAATTGGAGATGAGTCTAAGTGAGGAACAGTAGCAGACACCTTGAGATACTCTTTCATTTTTGCAAAATTAGTTTTCCTGAAGTCTAGAACCATTGCTTTGGAATGAACCATCACCACCTGTGTCCTAATAATGAAACTCATCATCCAGTGATCACTGCATGCCAGATTGCCCACTTCAATATTAGAAATACTCTTTCTATTTATAAGCACCAAGTCCAGTATCACCCCCTCCTGCGTGGGTTCTACTACCAGCACGGCCGGCCCTAGAGTTGATCCAAAGTGTTAGAGCCCTAGGCGAACCTCAAGCTTTATATCCCCTGCATTTGCTGCCTTCCAGAGGTTGCTGTCCTGGGTGACCACCTAATTTGCTTAGTAATTGTCCAGCTCTGGTTACCAGCTGCCGGAATACATCTCCCTATAGAGAATCCAGGATCTCCCTTCTTCTAGATGATTCTACAGCAGAGATATCCTAAACAGCATCTGGCAAATTCAGATTTCCTACCAATACTACTTTCCCTTTCATAGCAATATTGTGAATGTCTTCAATTAAATCTGCTTCTTCTGCTTGAGGGGGAGGTCTGTATAACATATCAATGTAATAGAGTTACCATTCCCCCTTTCCACACTAACCCACAATGCCTTCTTTTTACCTCGTAAGCCCTACAGTTCTTTGGCTTTAGTATTTTTATTTACTTATAACACCACTCCTTCTCCCTTTCTTCCTACCCTGTCTTTCCTGAATAGATTATAGCCTGGTTTAACTACATCCCACTCATTGCTTTCTGTGTACCATGTCTCTGTGACGTCACTATATCCAAGTCAACCTCTTCCATTACAGCTTCTGGAATTCTGGGCATTAGTATATGCAGGTCTCCAGATGTTGCTCTTTTTTTTACCTTTTCTATACTACTTTTTAATGCTTTACTTACCTAAGGGCTTTTATTTACCTGGAGGTTTGTTCACCCATCCCTGATGATCCTAGTTTAAAGCCCTCCTCAGAAGATTAGCCAGTTTATTGTGGAAGTCATTTCTCCCCTTCTTCAGTAAGTGGATGCCATGCTGTTCAGCAACCCTTGGAAAATCATGCCATAGTCCAGGAGAGTAAAATGCTCTCGATGGCACCATCTATGCAGCCAGACATTCATCTCCAACATGCAAGCCTCTCAGCCCCAGGCCTGACCCTCGACAAGCAGGACTGAGGAGAGCACCACCTGTGCACTGAACTGTTTCGCCACTCCTAGAGCCACAGGGTCACTTTGGATACACTCAGTGGGAACCTGGCAGTATCATTTGTTTCGCATGGATGAGTAACACAGTCTCTGCAAACTCTCTGTGACATCTCAGATCTTGGTACCAGGCATCACCTTCTCTCCTAGAGCCACAGGATCACTTTGGATACACTCAGATGGGAACCTAGCAGTATCGTTTATGCCACATCAATGAACAACACTGGATAATAATCAGTAGAAATATTGAAACGTGATGGAAGATAGAGACCATATGGCCTTATCCAGTCTGCCCTTTCATAACTACTATAGTCCCTTTTTTTCCTTTAGAGATTTTCTGTTTCTCCCATGCTTTCTTGAATTCAGATACAAGCGTTGCGAGCCTTAAGAGGTCGGCCCGAACTTGTTATTAGATGGGCTGATAAGGGTGGGGGAATAGTGATCCAGAGTTGTGATCAATATTTTAGTGAAGCTTACAGACAACTTTCTGATGACAACACTTATCAAGTGCTACTAACTAATCCCACTGTTGAACTCCAACAAAGGATCAAACAAATTACTACACAAGCTCTTGATGCACGTCTTATTTCCAAAAAGGAGTGGATGTTTTTGAATCCACCTGATTCATGTTTGGCAAAATTGTATCTGCTTCCTAAGATTCACAAAACTCCTGTGAGCCCCCCTGGAAGGCCTATTGTTTCTACTAGGGGTTCTTTGCTTGAACCCCTTTCAGTCTTTATTGACTCCTTTTTGCGACCCCTGTTGCCGTCTATTCCATCTTTTATAAGGGACACATCGCATTTTTTGCAAATTTTAGCAGAGCATGCCTCATTAGCTATAGGTCCTGATAGCATCCTTGGAACGCTAGATGTGACATCTCTCTATACAGTGATTCCGCAACTGGAAGCTCATGCTATTGTGGTAGAGGCTCTCACTCTGTGGGGTGATCTCTCAGATAGTCAACTGGCCTTTTTATCGGAAGTTGCTGCCATAACAATGTTTAAAAACTTCTTTGTTTTTGAGGATGTAATTTACCATCAAAAAGCTGGGGTAGCGATGGGCGCTACTTGCGCCCCGTCCGTGGCCAATCTCTACATGCAACGTTTTGAACGACAGTGGCTTGATGTTTCTCCATTTTGGAAGAATCTTAAACTATGGCGAAGATACATAGATGATATCTTTTTAGTATGGCATGGCACAGCTGATGATCTCGAAGAACTTTTCCAGTGGTTGAATGCTAGAGATGCGCATATTAAGTTTACATTGCATTATCATGCAGAGAGGATCACGTTCCTGGATGTGGATGTTCAAAAAGCTGCGACTGGGTGGTTCACCTCTGTGCATAGGAAAGCGACTGATTGTAACACTTTTCTTCACTACAGTAGTGCACATCCTGTACAACTAAAAGACAGCTTGCCGCTGTCACAATTTGTGCGTTAACTGTTCTACTGCCCAAGCCTATAAAGATCAAACACGGCTTTTGAAACAAAATTTTTTTGATCGGGGTTATCCTCGGTCTGTCGTCAATAAGGCATACAAAAGAGCATTGTATGCCAATAGAGATTTAATGTTATGCCCCCGTCAACGGTCAACATCGACATCTAGTGCGGATCTGTGTGTTAATTTCATTACGAAATACTCTCCTTATAGTTCTCAGCTGAAGCGTATTGTTAAGCGTCATGCGAATGTGCTCCACAGTATCCCTGGCCTAGAAGATGGGAATGCACGATGTGTATGGCAGCGCAACACTAATCTTAAAGAAATGTTGAGCCCGGCTGTGCTGCGTCCTCTATCTTCTTCTTCATCGATTTCTACTGAAGTTGGGCATGTACGATGTGGCGAGTGTAACATATGCTCTATCACAAAAGAACTACAAGAATTTAGCTATCATGGCAAGACATATCGGCTTAAGCATCGCACCTCCTGTACTTCCATGTATGTTGTTTACTGCATTTTATGCCCCTGTGGCTTAGTTTACATTGGTAAAACTATTCGAATGTTCAAAGTGCGTATGAATGAGCACAAAAGTAAACTGAAGTGCCAGCGCCGTGAAGCACCAATTGTTGATCACTGTCTTCAGCTGCAACATAAGTTTGAGGAACTACAATGCTTTTGCCTTGATTTTGTTAGTTCATCGCAATCAGGTAAAACTAGGGATCGCACTCTCCTATGGCACCAACAGCGTTGGATCCACAAGCTTGGCTCTGTAGTCCCTTCTGGTCTTAATTTGCGTGTGGAATGGGAAGTCTGCACTTGAGTTTTTTTTGTGTAGCAGAGCAAGTAGTTTTAAATGCCCGCTCTATAAATTTCCCAGTTTGCATGCGCAGCGTCTCACATCGGTTGGCGAACTTTGCTAGTGTTTCCATTTACTGCATTCTGAGGTATGTGAATGCGTTCCTTCCTTTCTCCGTATGAACTGGATATATTAAGTGAACATCTTTTCTGAAAGTATGTACCTATTAAAGTCTGCTGTGTTTTTGTATTATAGTGCTTTTAGCCACCCCCTGAAGAAACCTCTTTAGGTGAAACGCAAGACAAGCGCGAGTGAGAGCGTTGGGGATTAAGGCACTGGCCCAGCACTGCTATTCAAATACTGCCTGCAAAGTTAAGTTCTGTTAAACCACTCTTTTGATGTACCTCGGCTGAAATTGTTAAATTATTTTTGGAGTGAAAGAGTTGGTTGATGCCCGCCCCAGAGCAACTATTCATCAAAGGTCGTTGATGCTATAAGGGCTATGCCATGTCGGATAATTCTGACTGGTTTTGTTTTGCCCGGGAAGTCTGAGACCTATTGTTGCTTCTGTGTGCAGGCTTCTCAATTTAGCTTTGCCAAAATTTAAACTTTATGAACTATATGTTTGTGGTTTCTATGAACACACCAGTTTTTGATGATACCGTTATACTTTCAAGTTAAACTTACAGAGTTGAGTCCCATATGCCTTTTGACAAAGCCATGTTAGTAGCCACCCTCTGCACTGACTCCATCCTGTTTATATCCTTTTGAAGGTGCGGTCTCCATAATTGCTCACAATACACCAAATGAGATCTCACCAAAGACTTATACAGAGGTACAATTACCTCCTTCCTGCTGGCCACTCCTCTCCCTATACCCAAGCATCCTTCTGGCTTTTGCTGTCACCTTTTCTCCCCATTTGCCACCTTGGCCCCACTTTTCTTTTCTGGACAGACGTACCTCACCCCTATACTATTTTATTTATTTATTTATTTATTTATTTGTTGAACCTTTTTTTTATACTGTCTTTCTACCATTCAAAGCAGTTTACAGAGAACCAACAAAACTCACAGGGCATTGTGGAGCACTCTGTTGTACAGTGAAACAAAACATAGTAAAAGGTAATAGTAACTATATACAAAGTAACTAAAGAATGTAATTGATCAACATTTATACATTGCGCAGGTTTTTAAGTTTGAGCAACCTTCTAGATGCACTGTCACCAATCTAGAGGCTGCTAGGTAGTTTGTGTCTCTGGGGCTGAAGTTGTGTTGAAATGCTCTTGGAAGAGGTATATTTTTAATCTCTTCCGAAATTCACTCTGGTCCGAACATCCTCTTAAGTCCGGAGGTACAGAATTCCATAATATGGGTGCAAATAGGGCAAATGCAGAATTACAAATGGATTGCTTGCTCTTAATCCTCTGAGGTCGGATGGAGAGGAAGTTGAGGGTGCTATGGAGCCTTTCATTCTTGGGTCCTCATATCAAGGTCTGAAGACAGGTAGCTGATTTCTTGTGTAAGACTTTAAATGTTGTGATGAATACCTTGTATCAGATTCTTACCATTATGGGAAGCCAGTGAAGTTGCCTTAGCATGGGGGTGATGTGAACCCACTGAGGGGCTCCATAGATCATTCTTGCCGCAGTATTCTGAGCCATCTGTAGGAGGTGAAGGGAGTGTTTAGGTCAACCTTGATATATGATGTTACAGTAGTCTAGGATAGGTGTGATCATGGCCTAGCATACACTTCAGAATATACTTTATCACCCCCATGTATTTTTGCAGCCCAAATGCATTTTTTCAGCATTAAATCTCAGCTGCCAAATTCTTGACCGCTCTTCAAGTTTTGCTAGATTCCTCCTCATGTTATCTATTCCTGCCGGGGTGTCTACTCTATTGCAGAGTTTGGTATCATCCACAAAGAGGCAAACCTTATCCAACAGTCCTTCCACAATATCACTTACAGAAATATTAAAAAGAATGGGAACAAGGACAGATCCCTACACCACACCACCATCCTTCTCCTCAGAGTGAGCTCCATCCCTAGGATGGTATCAAAGGCCTTACTGAAATTGAAATACACCATATCTAGGGCTCACCCTTGGTTCAACTCTCTGGTCACCCAGTCAAAGAAACTAATTTTGTTTCACAAGACCTGCCTCTAGTAAAACCATGCTGCCTCAGATCCTGCAATCCACTAGACTTCATAAACCTCACCAGCTTCTGATTTAGCAGCATTTCCATTAATATATTCACCACAGAGATCTGACTAACTGGCCTGTGTTCCCTAGCTCATTCTTACTTCCACTTTTGCGTAAAGGACCACTGCACCCTTCTCCAGTCCTCTGGGACCACTCCCAACTCTAAAGCATTGAAAAGGTCAGACAGTGGAGCCACTAGAACTTCCCTAAGTTTCTTCAATACGCTCAGATGTATCCTATCCGCCCACATCATCATGTCTTTAGTTTATCTAGCTCCTCACAAACAGTCTTCTGAAAATCATTCAAGATCCCCTTCATTTCTGTTCCTATTTGTGGGTGTTTTCCAAGGTGTTTTCAAGAGTCTCTCATGAGGGACATTGTCAAAGGCTTTCTGAAAATCCAGATACACTACTGTATATCAACCAGCTTACCTTTGTCTACCTGCTTTTTCACACCTTCAAAAAATTATAACAGATTTGTAGTAAAACAAGACCTTCCTTGGCTAAATCCATGTTGGCTTTCTCCCATTAAACCGTGACTATATACATTTATTTATTTATTTATTTATTTAACATCTTTTATATACCGCGCTATTTGTTTTCAGTGCGGTTTACAAGTAACAGAACTGCACAATCAGAAAACACTGGTGTGCTTACATTATAACAGGTAACTTAAACTTGGAAAAGGGGTAATAAAACTATAACTATGTACACACAGTAAAACTATATACAAAAAACAGTGTAAAAACTGAGCTATGTATAAACATATTGGGTTCTTTAATCATTAATTAATTTTATTCTTTATAATGGTTTCTACGATTTTGCCTGGTACTGATGTCAGGTTCACAGGTCTGTAGTTTCCTGGATCACCCCTGGAACCCTTTTTAAATATTGGTGTTATATTGGCCATGTTCCACTCTTCAGGTACTACAGTTGATTTTAATGATAGTAGGTCTGCAATCTCATATTTCAGTTCTTTCAATGCCCTCTGATGTATACCATCCAGTCCAGGTGATTTGGTACTTTTCAGTTTATCAAATAGTTGTAATACATCTTCCCAGTTTATCAATATTTCTTTCAATTCTTACGATACATCACCTTTAAATACCGTTTCAGGCACAGGTAAAGTCCCTACATCTTCTTCAGTAAAGATCAAAGCGAAGAATTCATTCAGTCTCTCTGCTATGGCCTTGTCTTCACCTAGTGCGCCGTTTACTCCTCTATCATCCAATTGTCCAACTGACTTTCTCACAGGTCTTTTGCTATGAATATACTTGAAAACGTTTTTATTATGCATTTTTGCTTCCACGGATGCATAATAAAAACTTTTTCAAGTACATTCATAGCAAAAGACCAGGATGCTGGGCTTGATGGACCTTGGTCTGACCCAGTGTGGCATTTCTTATGTTCTTAGATCCTGCTCCTGGCCCTTCATCTGTGAACAAAGAACAAAAGTATTTGTTAACCAATTCTACTTTATCCTCATGAGCTTCTACATATTCCCCCCCCCCTTCACCCTTGAGTCTGACAATACCACTTTTGCATTTCCTCCTCTCACTAACATATCTGAAAATGTCCTGTCCCACATTTTACTGCATTGACATTTTTCTTCCATTTGAATCTTTCCTTTAACATTTATTTACTTTCCGAACAAATAGGTTTTCTGCCCTTAAAATATCCCCTTTCAGTTTTTCCCACTGCTTTTCTACATCCTCCAGCTGTTTCCATGCTGCTAATGACTCCTTGAGGTACTGTCCCATCATTTTACTAACATCTAGGACCCTCACTTTTGAATGGACTTTATCAGCCCTAGTCCTAATACTGAACCACACCATCTGGTGATCACGGATGTGATATGATCTCCCACTATAACATCAGAAACACTTTCCCCATTAGTTAGCACCAGGTCCAGTATGGCCACTTCACGTGTGGGCTCTGTTAACGGTTGCTGGAATAGTTATCTCTGTAGGGAATCCAGGATCTCCTTTCTTCTAGATGACACCGCAGCAGGGATGTGCCAATCAACATCACCTATCAGTACATGTCTCTTTTCATAGCAAAACTGCAAATGTCTTCAATTAAATCAATATCCAGTTCTGCCAGTGAAGGCTTACGGAGTTTCAGCAAACTCTCCATAATGTCTCAGATTTTGGCAGAAAACACACCTCCCAGGACATGATGTCTGAACGGCAGATGGATGCCTCTGTACCCCTCAGAAGGAAGTCACCAACCACCACTACCCTTCACTTTCTAGTGGTTACTGATCCTACAGCTTTGAGATTTAGAGCTCTGATCTGGGTTGTTTAATTTAATTTAATACAGGTTTTACATTCCGCAATACCCCAGTAGCTCAAAGAAGCATTTCATCAGTGTGCCTCTCCTTATCACGAATGCTTTGCCATCTCCTCTCTCAGTTCTTCAACTTGCTTCCTGAAGGATTCAACCTGCAGGCATCTTGCACACTGAACCTGTTCCATGTCCTAGAGTTGGCTATCCGTCTGGATAGAGATAGACATGGTAATGGAGGCAACAGCTTAGGCACCATGATGTTTCCTAGGCGTATTTCTGCTTATCAAGCTTTGGTACATATTGGGGGAAAAAATGAGAGAAAAGACCTAACGATGTCCCTATCCTGTCCTTAGCTGTCCTGTCAGATAAAAACTAGCTTTTTTAATGAAAAAACTAATATCTTTGTGTAGATTCTCTGTGTGTAGTCCTTGTTTTCTCCTACTATTGGGGTCTATAGTGGTTTAACATCTCTCTTCAATATAATGTATCCCCTTTTTAGAATTTCCTCAAGGATTTATTAAGATATTACTAATCAGAGAACCCTGAAATATACTATGTTGAATTTTTTTCCTAGAGAACTGCATTTGGCCTATATCATTAACTCTCTAATCTGCCTACGCAAAAATAAAACTGTCTTAAGTTAGCCCTTGAATTGGGGGATCTAGTCTCTATAGCAAGATTCAACACTGTGGGGGAGAGGATGATAATTTGGAATGATAAGTTAGAGTTTCATTTTTCTATTCCATGCTGACCCCTGATGCAGGCTTTACAGCCGAAACTTGGCCAAGTCGGGTCCTTTGAACTATATAGTTATTTGGAATAAAAATGTGTGTTTGCAATAACTATTGGTGTGGTCATGCTTCACTACACTCCTTTGTGTGGCCCTCTACTGTATCGGGCAAGAGCAATATCCCTGCTGATGATTATAGGAATAATGGAGTGGAGGAAAATGTCTCTTGAAGGATAAGTGTCTCTTCATTGCCACATTTGAGTACTTTCTAGCTGGTGAGGTTCAGATGTAGCTACAAAAAGGATCTAAAGCATCAAAGAATGGTTCTTGACTTGATCCACGGCCTTCTTTATCTTATCTCCAGAGAGATTCTTTCCCTTGCATAACACATCTGTTCTGTCATGCATGTCCTATCTGACGTCTTATATCAGTAGCCATGAGAATTTTCAGGCATAAATATCCATGGCTGAAGCTCTTGTTGCCATTTTGACATCATCATAGGTCAACCTTACCATGCATTTCCTACACTCCTTTCTCTTTTCTGCTAATGATCTAAGGTCATCACGTTGTTCTTGAGGTAGAATAGCGATATCTGACATGGTCTTGCCATACTGAGCACACTCCCTGAATTCACTGAATCTCTTCTGTTTCTGAGAAATCAGAAGAAAAATAGCCAATGCAAAATCAAAGAGGTTGATAGTATAAATATCAACTAATGTCACGTGATACATCAAGACTTGTACAAGACATAATCATGTCAAAAATCAAGAAAACTAAGCAAATGAACAAAGGCCCTAACTAGAGATTTTCTAAGAAGTAGAAGAGCAGAGCACAAACCAAGGTAACCTCCATGCAACAGATATAACATGGTAACATTGAGGTACATTTCACAATGGGACATCCAAGTGCAATATGGGACGTCAAAGCCAGAACGTCTAAAAAAGCAGGCACGTGCAAGTCTAGGCACGATGTCAGAAATGTGGACGTGCCCGTTATGCAAATATCCCCAGGATAACACTTCTGAATTAAGACATCAAATAGCATAATGGTTGGAGTAGTAGCTTAAGAGCAGAGTGGTCAGGGTTCAAATCCCAGTGTGGGCTTTTGTGATCTAAGGCTAGTCATTTAATTCTCCATCTTCCCTACACTCTCTGAATGCTTTAAAGTGAAAAGAAGCACTTTCCTGAGGCCTATTCGTGCCTGGAGCAGGTCTATACATGGACATACCTGCAGATGTCTCCAGTGTTTCTGAGAATGAACAGGGACCTGTAAGTACACTGCCACTCCCAGGACACGCCTCTGCCACACCCCCGTACCTACTTGGACATCCCTGCACTGGCGGCATATGCGAATGTCATTTGTGGAATGGCTACAAAGACGTGTCTGTGATTTAGACATCCATGTGCACGTCTTCAGATCACCAAATCACAACTAAACCTTGTAAAATGACCCTTACGGTGAATGTTGGAAGATGAAGACCAGCATGATCCATTTAGTCTGCCCAGTGAGGTGGCCAGAGCTGTGTAGTTGCACCTGCTGCGGTGGGCAGGTTACTCTCCCTCTTTGCCTTTGCTTTAAGTTGTACCTGCCACTCCAGGTAGGTTACCTCTCTCTATTTATGAAGTTATTTACATTTGCTTTGATTCCATCCTCTTGCTATGTTGTGATCCCTCTGTGTCTCTCCTTTGCCTTTTGAAATCCAGTCAAAAGAACATAAGAACATAAAATATGCCATACTGGGTCAGACCAAGGTCCATCAAGCCCAGTATTCTGTTTCCAACAGTGGCCAATCTAGGTCATATGTACCTAGCAGATTCCCCAAGAGACACAAGTTCCACAATGCTTGTACTGGGTCAAGCATTGATATCTTCGGTCACTTTTTAATAATGGTTTATGGACCTTTCCTCCAGGAACTTGTCCAAATCTTTTTTAAACCCAGCTACACAAACAGCCTTTACTACATCCTCCGGTAACAAATTCCAGAGTTTGATTACACGTTGAGTGAAAAAATATTTTCTTTTATTCGTCTTAAATAGTTTACCCTGTAGCTTCATTGCATGTCCCCTAGTCTTTCTATATTCTGATAAGGTAAACAATCGATCTACGTTTACCCGTTCCACTCCGTTCATTAATTTATAGACTTCTATCATATCTCCCCTCAGCCGTCTCTTTTCCAGGTTAAAGAGCCCTAACCTTTTTAGCCTTTTTTCATAGGAGTATCCTTCCATCCCCTTTACCATTTTGGTGGCTCTTCTCTGTACCTTTTCTAAAATCGCTATATCCTTTTTAAGATACGGCGACCAGAATTGCACACAGTATTCAAGGTGCGGTCTCACCATGGAACGAAATAGAGGCATTATAATATCTTTTGTTTTATTTTCCATTCCTTTCCTTATCATACCTAGCATTCTATTTGCTCTCTTGGCCGCCGCTGCACACTGGGCCGAGGGTTTTAACATGGTATCCACAATGACGCCTAAATCTTTTTCCTAGGTAGTAGTTCCTAATGTGGAACCTTGCATCGTGTAACCATAGTTTGGGTTGTTCTTCCCTAGGTGCATAACCTTGCACTTGTCCACATTAAATTTCATCTGCCATTTTGATGCCCAGTCTTCCAATTTATCAAGATCCTCTTGCAATTTTTCACAATCCTCAGTCACCTGTTTTTGCTCCCACCACCTCCTTTGGGAGAGCATTCCAAGTATCCACCACCCTTTCTGTGAAAGAACATTTCCTTATGTTGCTTTTAAATTTACCCCCTTCATACCATCCCTCCCAAACAGTCCTATAAAAATGCATATTTGGGCATCACACTTTTAACATTAACTTTGTTTTGTAAATCTATACATAAGGAAGGAGATTTTCACATCTTCTTACAAGAGTGAACAGACTCTTTCTGTAGGTAAAAGTACACACTGATGACGCCGAGTATGTTGCTGCCAGGATCCATTGCTTTGCTTTGGCTGTAGCTGCTCTATGCTGCTCCCTCCAGGAGCTGATGGCCCTAAGCAACCACCTAGTTTTCCTTGTGGTTGAGCCGGCCCTACCACTAATCCACACTAACTCTCAAGATGACCAGAAATCTAAAAGTTCTCAAGTATGATAATGCCAGTGATGGACTTTGTGCCTCTGGTGCACAGTAAAAGCTGGGTTTAGGAAAGGACAAGGAATGAAAGACATCATTGATGTGAGATGTATCCTTGAAAAGACTAAAGAATACCAAAAGGATATCTATATGTGTTTTATTGACTACAGCAAGGCTTTTGACTATGTAAACCATGATAAACTCTGGGCCACATTAAGAAGCATGGATATACCACAACACCTGATCTTTCTCTTGCACAATCTGTACGTTGTGTGGCGCCCCCACTTGCCTAGGCGGTTGCCTATAGGCAGGGGCGTACCTCCTAATGTCCCTTTTTAGTATGGGTTCCCAGAGCCGAGGCTTCTGGGCTTTGTAGTTGTGTGAAATGATGAGTAGGCCGAGGGTTGAAGGCAAACACAGGAAAATTTTATTTTTCTCTTCCTTTGCACCAAAAACACATAATAACAAAATTAGGATACTTCTCCCACAAAAGAAAAAAGAATTTCCAGATCCAGAACTTCACAGTGACAAAAGTTGCAATTGCTTCTTCAGCTGTTACATAATGCAGCTTGATAGTTCCTGTACTTCTGGCTTAAACAACTGCTTTTCCAAACTGTGCTATATTCAAATTTAAGCTTTTTACTTCTGGCTGCTGCCCACTCAGATAGTTCTTTCTTAAACATTCAAAATCAAGCCTTTGAATATTTTCTAGCTGCTTTAACATACCAGCAACTTCATTTCAAATATTATCAGCACTCTAGGCACAAGACATACTGGTATAATAGCTTCTGGGTCTTTCCACATTTAAACCCTTCACTTTGTCTTTATACAAAAAGAGCAATCCATTTGAGATTCTGTAGAGGCATTATCAGAGTCATAATTATCTATCTGCATGCCCTCATAATCAGGATCTGTTGTCTCCTGACTGGAATCAGCTTGTGGGAACATAGGCTTAATTTCTTCTAACAATTTTAAAACCTTTTCCCAGCGAGACGTCTCTCTAGGTTCAGGGGTTTTTGATGGGCTATGGAGATCCTTATCTTTCAATAAACTGTTCAAGGCTTCTAATGGGCTCACCTTCTTTCTAGCAACAGTTCTTTTCACAGGCCTTTCCAGAAGTGAAACTCTCCCCACAGGCTCTGCAGCTTCCTCAGGCCAAACGCTCCTGTATCCAGGGCCAGCTGTAATTCCTCTACAACACGGGCTTCCTTCAGGGCTGCAGCTTCCTGTGTTTGGCTGCAATGGGAATCCCTTCTGAGGCTGTCTTTGGAGCACCTCTCTCTTTCAGCTTCCCTGAAAGATTCCTTTCCTTCTGGTTCCCTCGTGATCTCTTCGTCCTCTGTTTCCCTGGTGGTATCCCTCCTTCCTGTTCCCTGAGACTTAAATGAGTGGGGCTGCCCTACAGCCTCAAACTCCTCCCCCAGGTGCTTCTCATTACCTCTCTTGGTTGCCTTGGAGCTTGGGCGTGGTCTGAGCTCAGCAGCCCTGTGTGTGTTTTTTTCCACTTTGGCTGTACTTTGAAAGTCAGTGCTCTCTGGGCTATCCCTTTGCTTGAAGGTAAATGCTTGTCTTTTATCTATTTCTATGGGCTCTAATACAGTTTCGCCACCACAGTTGATCAAGAAGCAACAGTTCGAATGGAACAAGGAGAAACAGAATGGTTTAAAATAAGCAAAGATGTACAACAAGGCTGCATACTTTCCCCCTACCTGTTTAATTTATATGCAGAATAAAACAGAGAAGCAGGACTATATGAAGACAACCGAGGTGTGAAGATTGGTGGAAGACTCAACAACCTTTGCTATGCTGATGCCAGATTATTGGCTGAAAGTGAAGATGATCTGAAACATTTGCTTCTCAAGATCAAGGAACATAGTCTTAAAATGGGCCTGCACCTTAATGTAAAGAAGACAAAGATCATGACAACTGGCAAAATCAATAAGTTCATCATTGATGGAGAAGAAATTGAAATATTGAACAACTTTAACTTGCTTGTTTCAATAATCAATAAAGAAATGACAAGCAGTCAAGAAATCGGACGATGCATTGCTCTTGGCAGAATGGCTATGAAGGACCTAGACAAGATTGTCAAGAGCAGAGATGTCTCTCTCCATTCAAAGATTCGATTTGTCCAAGCCATGGTATTTTCAATAACATCTTATGGATGCGAAAGTTGGGCACTAAAAAAGATAGATAGGAAGAAAATCAATGCCTTTGAATTATGGTGCTGGTAAAGAATACTGTGTATACTATGGACTGTCCAAAGAACAAACCAGTCAGTACTAGAGGAGATCAAACCTAAACTTTCTTTAGAAGCTCAGATGACAAGTCTTCGACTTTCATACTTTTGAACCATCATGCGAAGAGAGATTAGAAAAAGACATCATGCTTGGCAAGGTTGAAGGTCAGTGCAAAAGAGGAAGGCCAACAATGAGATGGATTGATATAACAACAGCAGCAATGGATGCTCTTCTATCCTCAATATGCAGCTTGACTGAAGACCAAAACACAGTTCAGGAAAGCTATCCAGAGGATCGCCATGACTCGCCACAGACCCGTCGGCACTTAACAACAAACCTGTAACAGGAGTATTCCAGACAGCAAGATTGATCAGACACACAAATGAGTGACATCGATCACGTGGCACTAGGATGGAGCAGTTCTCCCAGAGCTCAGAAGTAAGTTTAATGTTCTGAGCATGCATGCCCTTCCTACACGTAGTAGTCTCCTCAATCTCTCCATTAGCTCTATTGCTAAAATAGTGCGACTCTCAGGGAGGCGAGAGGGATTGTATGCCTGATCAATCCTGTTGTCTTTGGAACACAGCTGTTATAGGTGAATAACATTGCTTTTTCCATTGACCAGCAGGATTGAGTCAGGCACACAAATGGGCGATTCTCAAGCTCATTCAATATAAGTAATTTGTCCATGATCCAGGAGCAGCCCATTCAAAGATAATGATACAAGAGCTGCTGAAGTTGCAGAGGCAGGTTGGACTGTACAGCTTGACCAAAAGCACCATCCTTTGTTCACCATACCTTCTACTCCATGTCCTCCCTATCTCGCTACCCTGATCTCCCCTATGCTCCTCCCAGGCCTCACTCCTATCTCCCCCCCCCCCCACCCCTCCTTCTACCTAGTTATCTCCAGAAACTCCTCCTTTCCCTACTCTGGAATTCCCTCTCCTTATGGCAAGAACTCTCCTTTCCCAAATTTAAGGAGGCTCCAACGTGCTCTTCTGAGGGCCTCTTCCCTAACTTTTCCTCTGCCCCCTCAGGGATTTAGTCTGCATTCTCTCTTTTCCTCCCCCACTTACCTGTCTCCCATGACATTGTACAACCCCTGCTTCCTCTCGCTCACCTTTTTCTTCTCTCCTCTCTCTCTTTTTCCCTTTTAATTTGGTATTGCAAACTGCTCTGACGACCTTTTGGCCATTGGCAGCATCGCAAAAAGAATCTGGAATAAATAGATAATAAAAATTGGTCCCAGCAGTAATGACAAGTGAAAGTATGAAGCAGAGACCACTTAAGACTTCTTTGTATAAATTGTTCAGTGAAGAGCTACGGTAGCCGAGGTGGCTCCGATTTGAGGATGTTTATCTTTACTAGCTAAAGTACCACCAATTGATCATAACAAAATTAATAGAGGATGTTAGCCAATTGGCTAAGGTCTGTTTAGCTACTGGAATGCCAAGTCTATTGGTGTCAAAGAATACAAACAACTATATAGACTTTCTGATAGATTCTGTTTACTGTGGATAGCAAACAAGAGCTCTCTTACATCTAGAGCTTGAAAGGACTTGGGTGCTTGTGCAGTTTTGGGTAAAACACAGGAAGCGCTTTCCCCTCATTCATATGGAATAGAGTGACTATTTTTGGTAGAAATTTAGGATGAGTACTTAGAACTACTTTGTTTTGTTGGAACTGCGTTTACAGTTGTGACCTAACACGTAAAGTTCCCATATTCTTCCAACCAAAGCGACTGCTTTAGTGATGTTGTTTCCATAGGCTCAAATAGTTTCCAGAGAGATATAAAGAGAACATCGAATTGTAGTCTGTTGTTTCAAGGTCACCAAATGGGGTCGTGGCCATTAATGAAACACCAGATGGTAAACCTCTTCCAGGCAAGTGCATGGGCACATCTGGTAAAAGGCTTTCTTACTGTCACCAAGATATCTTAAATAGGTATTGGTATACCCAGGGTGGAAACTAAATGCTGCGCATTTTGGGGTATGGATGCAAGAGAGCACCTCTGTCCTATGTTAGGTTTAAAGCCTGCATGGAGGAAGAACTATGTCAGTCTTTTGAAAAACGGGAAGCAGTTCAGACGAGCCCAGTACAGCACTATGAGAATCATTGTGCTGGGCTGGATTTGAAACATGTGCATGTTTTTTGCTATTTTACTGATGGGTGGATAAGCATAGAGGAGGGACCAAGTCTTGTGGTCAGTACATTCTCCTTACTAGCTGATTTGGGAATGGGTGCACTGAATAATAATAGGGACAGGTTTGTATTTTTGGTGCTGCTCAACGGGTCTGTTTGAGGAGTGTCCCAGGCCTGAAAAATGTCCTGCAAGGATCAATAGTTGAGACCACTCATATGGCTGAAGAATTCTACTGCGTTAGTCTGTTTTCTGGTTCTGGTTGCCAGGGATATAAGTGACCTGGAGTGTCTGCGATGAGAAATCGCACAAATTTATGATGCTTTCTGGCATAGGCGAAGGGAAACTGCACCTCCCTGTTTATCTGCATAAAACATGGCAACTTGATTGTCAGTCTATATTAAAACTGATCATGAAGATGATTGCAAACACTCGGACGGAGTAAAATATTACCTTAACTCCAGATGATTTATATGGAGCATTTGTTTGGCTTGCTACCAGGCTCCCTGTGCGAGTCAAGAGTCCAGATGGGTTCCACAACCAATGGTTGACGCACCTGTTGTCAGGATATAAGAATGATTCCATGGCACAAAGGGGACACCTCTGTTCAGGCCGTGCCGATATCCACCACTCTAACATGGTCTGCAGTAAAGACACCAGATGACTTGCGGCAGAAAGTGGCTGGGTGTGTTGAGTCCATTAGAATTTGAAATCCCATTGAAATCTTCTCATTTTGAGGTGGGCAGGCACAATGTGTTCAACAACGGCCATATGGCCTAACATCTGCAAGAAGGATCTGGATGCGACCACCTGATAGCATTGAACTTTCCGAACATAATGCATTAGTGACAGACATCTATCTTGTGGCAGAAAAGCTCTCACTTCATCTGTGCTCAGAATAGCTCTTAAGAGTGAAATCCAGTTTGTAGGTTGAAATGTCGACTCCTCTGAGCTGATGAGAAAACCAAGGCCTTGAAGGAGACATATTGTTTTGTCCCTGAGGGAGCAGCCAGAAGCCAGACAGAGGTATGGAAAGACAAGATGTCCTTGCTTGTGTAGGTGTGCTGCTACAATTACTTCTTCTGTTTTATGGATTTTATTATATTGCAAACTACTTTATTGGTTCTCGAAATGTGATACACCAAGATCCTAATAAATAAACATATACAATGCATTTGGTTAAAATCCTGGAGGGCCAAAGAAGAGGACTTTGTGGTCAATTTGCAGAAGGAACGTAGATGGGAAGGGAAGGAGAATTGCATTTACACCTTTGCTCAGGAGTTAAGGTGAGTTACATTCAGGTACGGTAGGAATTTTTCCTTTCCACAGAGGTTGTGCCTGAGGCAATGGAAGGTAGATCACAAGGAGGAGCAGTGGGATTTGAATGCTGGCTTCTATGCATCTCATATGCACCATGTAGAGCTGATGGACTACAATCTGTGAAGATAGCATCACACCCTAAAACGCCTCTTTGCCTAAATGGTCCAACAGCCTGATCTCTATCAGGCAGTGTATTTGAAAATCCTCTGCAATTTTCCCCTTCTTCATTGCAGATTCCATACTACTGAGGAATGCGAAAGCTGGGCGTTATTGAAACCAGGTGATGATTGTACGTCGTACTTTAAGCTCTTCCTTTTAGATTGCTAATGGGGTTCACCACAAATGAAGCTGCTGCCTATGTACTGGGATGGCTACTTGGCCTTTGCCACTTTTGAATTTCAAGAGGCCAAATACATCTGGTTGAGGTTCTGCTTCCTCTTGCAGAGAAAAAGGAACTTCTCTGGCCATGCCCTTAGGGTCAGCCTTACCGCTTGGCAGACTGGACATCTGCCTAGCATGGCAGTCTTGGAGGCCAGCCACATGGTATTAGGCAGGCAAGACAACAGCAGGCCTTTGTGCATCCTGCCCCTGCTGCCTGAACCTCTATCGAAAATGACTCATCACAAGTAAAAGCAGCAACGCGCATGCTCAAGGCCGGCCACATGCAGTCCCTTCCAATAGGAAGTTTGTGTCAGAGGGAGGGACCTGCAGGTCATGAAGTGTGTGGTGCTCAAAGACCTGCAGCCACATTGCTCTTACTGGTCAGTATACCTCTGTGAAGCTCAGGCGGCAGCGGCAAGGGGAAGCAGTAGTGGGGAGATATGCAGGACACTTTGGGGGGGAAGATAATGGGAGAAGCTGAATTTGATGGGGGGGAGGATAGGGAGGGGTAAGAGAAGAGAAGACATTTTGGCTACTTGGGGGGTAGGGGAAGGAAAGAGAAAGGAAGATGCTGGACTACAGAAGGGGGAAGGCATTGAGCCACCTGGGGGGAGTAAGGCCTTGAGCCACCCAAAGTGGGGAGAGAAAGTGTGCAGCTGAAGACTCACTTAGGGCATCAGATACCCTTGGGCCAGCCCTGCATGCTTTAAATGAACCTCAGGTAAGAAATATCCTCATTGGAGATTCATTGCAAGAAGGCGAAAGAGAAGGGTCAGAGGGAAAGTAGAATATTGTCCCTACTCTAAAGATGATTCCAGTAGAATAAAAGCAGAATCTGAGCAATCTTCTAACCTGAATTGAGAGATTTCTTAATGTGGTGAAGGAGGACTAGAGCACCTTCCTTGCCATTGGAATCTGAGATAGACAGGAGAAATACTATTGAATCTTGAGATGAATGAATGTCTCTCTGTAGAGGGGTTATGAGCATGGATTGAGATACTTGCACTGTGCCCTTTTACTGATACCGTAATGATGGAAGATCTTTATAGTATTTATTTATTTAGCTGTTTTTATATACCGCTTTATCAACACATTCATTCATATTCATATTCATTTATTTGATTGACCGCCCTTCATGGATAGGCAGAGCGGTTTACAATAAAAAGTATAAACAGAGTGGCACAAGCCAGAAAATTGGAAAGGAAATTACAATTGAAATAGAAAAAGAGATAGAGACATGAGTAGGTAGGGCAGAGGGAGGGACGGTGGGTCAGGGCTAGGGAGGGGGGTGTCAAAGTGGTTTACATGTTAAAGTGGGAGGAGTAGCCTAGTGGTTGGGGCAAGGTACTTCAGGCCGGAAGGTCGGGGGTTCAAATCCCATTAGAGGACAGCAACCTTGGGCCGGAAGGACTGGGGTTTCTAGTCCCACAGATGCTCCTTGTGGTCTTGGGCAAGCCACTTAACCCTCCATTGCCCATGTTCCCTGTCAGTATTAGTGTGTTTGTGTCTCATATCCCCTCATGTTAAATGTATCCCCCAATTGTGTTGTGACCGCTTTGATTGAAGGATAAGGCGGTATACAAAAACTGTCTAAATAAATAAAATAAATAAAGTGAACAAAATTCAAGGTACACAGACTATGTTAGAAAAGCAGGAGAATGACAATATAACATAGGATGAATACATGCACGGAAACAGTGTAAATAAATATAGGAGAGAACAGACCAAGGGTCAACCAGTTGAACTATATAGTAGCTCTTGACAAATCATTAAACATCTTTTGTAGGAACGAGTGGTGGGGGCAGGGAAATTGATGGGGAAGATTCATTGGCTATTGTAACCAGAACTGAAGTGTATTTCAGCAAAGATTGGACTGAAGATACAGACGATGTCAATTTGAATGCCTGTGCTGTGATTAGAGAACAAGTCAACATCTATTCTGGTTCTGCACCGAACAGATTGGGGTGCAATGAATCCTGTACTGCAAAAGAACCATCACAAGCTGAGTTGAGAGGCTGCTGCAGTCTCTGAACCCAGGACAGCACTATGGTCTTGTTGAAGCTTTTTAGTTAGCGCAGATAACAGGAGATGCTTGCTCTGGTTTGCATTTAAGAGGCCATCCTGAGGGTTGTCTACACTGAGATGCCTGCTTTGAAGTTGCCTTAAACTCAGGCCTGGGAGAGTGCATTGACAATGACTGCACTTTAGGCCTGGACATCCCAGTTGAGACATACATCATTTTGAAAAATCCCCGTGCTGCGCTTTGTGGCTAGACTCGTGTAGAGGCAGAGGCAATATCCACAGACAAGAACTACTGGAATGTGCAGAATCAGCTGTTCTCTGCCCAGAAGACACTTTTCTCCTCCTGTGCAAGCAGACATCTCACCTCTGCCTCATAACGATTGCAGAGTTGATATAGAATACTTTCGAGCTTGTGGAAAAATCCTTCCACAGTGCTTGCACTCAGACTGGCTATGGTTATGGATATAATCCACACCAATCCAAATATGACATCTGGAGCATGTATCAAAGTTCTGGATCTTTCTACCACATCGAGCCCAAATTCAGTGAGGGGCATGTCCAGATTGTCTGGACAGCCGAAGAATGGATGGCCCCAAAATCTACCTGATTCTGAGAGCGGGATCCATACATTCCCATAGCTGCAGAATCAGGCACTTAAACGGCCTGGGGCTGCCCGAATACCCAGACGAGAGACGTCCACCCAGCACCCCATCCAGCTCGACCTTTGCTCCTGCTGGTGTGACGGTGCCATGACGTCCAGTCACCATGATACCGGGACGCCAAGCAGGAGCACTGAAAGCCCACCAAGGAGGGAAATGTCTTGTCCCCGCTGACCGACCCTCGGCAGGGGCAGCCAGGGCTGGAATTGGGTGGTGGGGATTCACCTGCAGCCCCCCTGGCTGTTTGGTGGGGCTGCCTGGCCCATCCACTGCCTCATCTGGGGCTTATACCACCTCTGAGGTGGTATAAACACCACGTCTACCCTGCCACCGGTGGACGTATAGGGCCGTGACCTGAATCAGCCCTGTACGTCTGGGTGCCTCAGCCTGCCCTGTGCACAGAGGCTGTGCATGTGGGGTGCACTTGAGGTGGTATACAGTCCTGGCATTTATCAGAGCTAGACGTCAAACCAGGATGTACAGCCCCGCTATTCGCTGGTCAGAATAGGGCCCATAGAGGGCAGGGCCAGAACCCCAACTTCATCTGCAACTTTTTGTAGGAAAAATAAAAATAACCAAAGAAAAGTGATTATTTTTTGAAACACTGAAAACAAAGTCACAAACCATATCCTCCTCACTAAAGGCAGAGCTTTGTATCACATCCTTGTAGCAGACCTTAAAAGACAAAAGAGAGACTGAAGAAACTGGGGAGGCCACTGTCATCCACTTGCAAGCCTGACTCAGTCCTGCTTGTGAACGGAAAATAAATGATTCAGGAAACCTGAGCCAAGAGTTACACTCTTGTGTCACTGGTTCAAGCCTAACTCAGATCCCAACTTAAATGCACTGGCTGGCCAGCGGGTAAAGAGCCGAGTCTGGGACACAGAGCTCTGGAATAAGGAGCCTGGTATTCTGACATCTCACTAGTACATGTGCGCTTTATCTTTAAGAGGAGACTGTGCTTGGGAACAGCTGGTGAGCTCCTGCAGTTGGGATGTGTGAGTATTACACAGGGATATAAACACACCAGGCTATTTACTTTGGAAACTGTCCGCACCAAATACACAAATAAACGCTATGGAACACACACACATCCCAGTGCTAAGCAAGGGGAATCACATTCCAGGCATGTTAGCAAAAAATGTTTGTGTGCCTGGAGGGGTCTAAGACTTGTTTTTATTCCTGCACTCAGTAGTATACATAGCAAAAATGCAGCTCAGATAAAAATCTCAGGTCTGAGGCCAGCCGTGACTATGATAACAGCATGTTCTAATCCATCACGACATGAGAGGATATAGACAGTAGGCTTGGTTACCAGGAGGGCCTCAGCCCAGGGAATAATTCCTAGAATATTCTGGAAAGAGAAGCAAGGAAGCATCACCCAGTGTCCACCTTCCAGGCCGAGCTTCTGTGAGGACAGGACAGCAAAATCTTTCATAATCTAGAAGAGACAGGGAGTACTACATTACTAAAACATGACAAGTAGGATTTCTACCCGACACAAGTCAACCCTGAGAGGCTAATCATTTTGCCCCATTGCAGGGACAGCAGAACACCTTTTTGGTTTTTTTTGGGGGGGGGTTGGGGGGGAGCAGCAAGCAAACCATCTTCTGCCTCTACCCTTGCCTTGCAAGTTGTCCAGTTGTTGATGCCGTGGTGAGGCAAAATGTTGGTCAGGCCATGGCTTCCAACCCATTCGGTTGCCTATGCCCCATTGCATCCATGGACTTGTAGTTCCAATTTCTGCTAAAAAGGCAGGGAATGCAATAAGGCAAAACTAAAACCGGATCGGCCTACCAGTATGGAAACACTAACAATGGGTTTGACTCAGCCATCAGGAGACATGGGGAACAGGGTGCCGATAGGAAATCATGGAGAATAGACCGGGAGAGATGGGAGCTCAGGGGATGTGTCATGAAAGCAAAGGCATTCAACAGAGGGGACAAGGTTAAAGGAGAGAGAAGGGCACGAGCAAGGGGACCGCAAGGAACAGAGCGGGAGGGAGGGGGGGGCAGAACTAAAGGGGAACCAGGAAGAACAGAGAGAGCGTGAGGGACAGTGGCGAGATCTCACGTGCAGTGCTGGCTACAAATCTAGAAATCACATCTTCAGAAGGATATAAACGGTATAAAGATGGTCCAGAGGGCAGCTCCCAAAAGAGTCAGTGGGATAGAAGAGAGATCTGTGAGGCTGAAATGCACAGGAGGTTCTGAACAAGAGGTCATAGGAGGGTGAAAGAGGATAGACTCAGGAGTAGTTGCAGACCAGTCTGAATCTCAACAAGTCATTCTCTGTGTCCCTAGGCTATGAGCAGTGAATAATTCTAACATCACCTTCCCAGATGGCATGTCATCAAGTTGGCACTGATTTCGTCCCTGCCTTCAGTTCAAATTCTCCATAAGGTTAATATAAAAAGTTAAACTACAACTTTGTTTTTCTGAGAATACCTAAAAACTGCTCAAAGCACCAAAACCCACTTATTATATAATATGTCCCTTAAGAAAAAGATCTAAAGCTACAGAACTCTTATTTCATTTCAAAAATCAAATGAGTCATGTTTAAGGTTCCACAAAAACTGATTTCCTTACTTTCTTTTTACTCTGTTAGACCACAGCCTCTGTTTTGCATAGACCTCGGTAATTTCTCAAAGCACTTTCATCCTACGGACCTGTCAAAGGAACTGCTCAGCTCCTACCATACACGAAGACACTTAACAGAGAACAGCAAGCTAAAATTCACACACCTGAGATCTTACCAGTAAAAACTATGAGTCCCCACACAATTTTAAGAGATTCAGGGGCCAGAATCCAGAATTATCTACAAAATCCCAAGATTTCTCTCTTGTCTTGTGAGACCACATCACTGTTGGATGGTAGAGAAGATCCTTGTTTTACAAGTTTCACAAATGGAGTCATTATTAGCTTGCTTAACAACCAGATTAGGCATCCCAAGGTCCAGAGCTATTTGTCCACTTAAGATGCCAGTAATCAGAAAAAAACCCTATGTATTTCTTAGCTAGGAGAGAAAAAAGATGGTCAATTAAATAAATGTTTCTAAGTTCCTTCCTTACACTTAGGAGTAGCCTTAGAAAAAATGTCTTCATGGTAATGATGGTGAGTATTTCAATAGCCTCTCAGTAGACATGGTGGAGGTCGACTAACTGGTTAAATCGCTTTGAAAATGCCCCCCCCCCCTCCTTTGATTAAAAGCCCTCTGGGCTAGGGACAGAAAAATACTCACAGCACCTGAATTTAACTGGCCATGAGTTACTGCTGAAAAAATGTGATCTAAATCCAAAATTAAATGAAATTGGGCAGACTAGATGGGCCTTACAGTCCCTATCTAAAATTAAATGAAATTGGGGAGACCAGATGGGCCTTACAGTCCCTATCTACCATCCTATTCTAAGTTTCTATGGAAGAATATACTGGAAGGTTTATAGTTTAAACAGAATTTGGGACCAGAAGTATATTAAGGTCTGACTATGACAAAGAGCCCATATGTTGGTGGCAGCTGCAATAAAACAGAAGGGGTAATATGTTGAAAGTTGGAAGAAGAGGGATGGGGATTCCCAGAAGCTTAGTTTGTATTATAAGAGCATTTAAATTTGTAGGACATTCTATCAGACTGGAAACCTGTGGATTCTGCCTCTTGCTACCTCGAGCATTACCTCTGGTCTGCACATGTGTTAAGGATGCCCACCGTAAAATGCAGGATCTTGTCGAGAAGAACTCCTGAACAGTGAAATGTGTTCATCAGTGAAGAGACATACGACGTTGATCTGAGCAAATATCTGTTCTGTTTCTAACTTAGGAAAGTTCAGATATTTGCCCTATTAATGTCTCACCGTAAGGCCAACAAGTTTGCCAGAGCAATTTCAACTAAAAGCTATGTACAGTATCCTAAAAAACACTCCTTGAGTACTATGTGCAGTTCTTGACCCCCCCGCCTCCCATCGCAAGAAAGATAGATTGGAATTACAAAAAGGTACAGAGAAGGTGATAAAAGGATGGAACAGCTCTCTTGAAGAAGGACTGAACAGGGTATGGGGCCTCTTCATCTTGACACAAAAACCAGCGAAGATATGATAAAGGTTTATCACATCATGAATGATGTAGAATCGATTAAAAGGGAAGCTATTTATCCACTCTTACGACCTCCAATCGAGCCTAAAGCAACTGCATCTCACATCTACCCCTGAATGATCCTTCTCCTTTACAGTCTGTTCAAAATTCTGGGGCACAACGTATCTACAGATCACGCTATTACAGTCCCTACACTGGCTCATCAGCTTATGTATATGTAAAATTCAAATTTCTTATAGCTACCTACTACCAGTGTGTTAACTCCACAGCCCTTCATTACCTCTTTCCCAGCTTCATTTACCCGCGAAGTTCTTGCCTGTGCCTGTATTATCCATTGCCAAATCTCAGCACTGCATTTTCCAGCTTGCTGCACTAGGTGCCTGGAATAGCCTTCCTCTTGGGGCATATTCAAATCTAGCCTAACCCCCTCATCTTCTTGAGTCCACTTACCATTTAAACCTTCAATCTTTCTGCTTATGCAGAAGTTACACCACCCACTGTGCAAGCCACGCACTTGCACAGGGCGGCAGGAGCACAAAGACCAATACCTCCCTCAGCAGCAACGGCATAAACCCTAGCAGCAGAAAGTAACGCCGCAAACACAGATGATCGGATCAAGGAGAACACTAAAGCTGGCATGTTCTCTGTTTTTTATTTATTTCAGCTCCTTCTTGGGTAGAGCAGGCAGCTCTTGTTAAATGCTTTACTTCTAGTATACGGATTTGCTCTTGAAACTACCCCTGCGCAGTGGAAGTACAGCGTGTAACAAGAACTGCATGATCCAGTGACCTGGGAAGAAGCTCTGAATTTTAAAAAAGCCAGAATTTGCGCCGCTGCCATCAGCTCTGAGACCGTGATAGTGGACTCAAAGGTAAGGCGTGATACTGGATTGGACTGGGGTGAGGAATGGGAAAGGTGACAGATTGGGGGGGGGGGGAGTGGCAGATACTGGGCTGGAAAGAATAAGGAACAGAGAAAGAGCTGGAGATGCTGAAGGTAGGAGAGACCAATCAGTATAACATAAATTGGACCCAAAATGCTGCTTTTCAAAAAATATATACAGCAAAAATATTTCCCAGTAGAATAACAGCCGAGGGCTCAGCATGCGAGCTTAATGGCAATAAAGAATTTACCAGCCGCTGCCCCCATATGCTGTAGGTTAATATTCATGTGCCCCTGATCGTCCCTGAGTTAGCAATCTCATCAGCACTCTCACATAGTTTATCCAAATGCATAATACATATTTGACTTTGAGACAGCACGATAATAAGTAGTCAAAACAGAGGGAGAACTGTTCAACCAATACTCAGCTTCAAAGCACTGGGCACACTCCTCCCCGATCTACTAAATATGGTTCACACGGCTTTCACTGGGCTCTTAAATGCTTTGACGTTTTTTTCATGTAGCTGACCACAGCTGTTGCTTTTGCCACTATCACAGCTTCATCAGAACAGATGGTCTCTTAGCTAGTAAAACAAAAAACACCAATGTTAAAATTTAATTTCTTTGTGCCTCACCACATAATTTCACTACAAACTCTTACTGTCATTGTGAAAGCAGAGTTGCAACACCAGGACAAACCAAACCAAATAAACCCTTAACCCACCTTTTAAATACCAGAATCAAAAATGGTTCCTATTTTGCAATTATGCATTGGAATATATCAGCTCTGGGAAATATTCATCTCTGATGTCTTTGTATTTGGCTTAGCATAAGAGGAAATGCACTTCTTTCTATTTCACCACTGTGCACTGCATGCAGAATCTGACTTCTTGGAGGTTTTGGTTAAGTTGTTGTCTGCATATTTCTATGTCTAATTTGTGGTCCCTTGCTCTGTATTTGCTGAGGGGCTGTTTGTGTGTTGCATATGTGACTGTGATGCAGTATTCTGCTGGTATTAGATTTCTGTGTAGTGGTATGTAGCAGTTCTGCTCGTTCTGTTTTCTCAGCAGGAGATATAGTGCTGTTCTAGGGTCCAATATAATGTCTGTAGTGTTGCCTTTTCATAAGTAGGGCTGGGCCTTTGTGAATACTGGCAGTGTTGTCACACTACAGCAGGTTTGCAACAGGTTCTGAATGAGCAGAGTTTTGTAGAAATTCATAAGATACATGACAATTGGCACCGGCAGGAAGTCGTGTAGCCATCCCCTAAGGCCACCGCACTTGTAAACAATGGACAAACACTTAAGTAATTTATCAAAAGAGAAGGGAAAGGGAGGACTCCATTGGACTGCTCTAGTTGATGGGGCTGGGAGAGGAAAGGGGGGCAGCACAGTAACCCTTCACACAGGGCGGCAAAAAAGGTAAAAGCAGCCCTGTGCTCATGCAAATGATTTTGTTGAGGGGGGGAGGTCTTGAACTGGAGAATGCCATTCATATAAATTCTCACCACGCTGTCCCTGCAATGCAACTACTATTACTGACCACTTGTATAGTGCTACAAGGCATATGCAGTGCTATCCAAACACATGTAAAAGATGGTCCCTGCACATCAGAGCTTACAATCTAGTCAAAACAGACAACACAGCAGCTGAGGACAAGGATACATCTAGGGGAATGGTAAGGAAACTTTATTTTTTAAAGTTTGTACTTCCTTCCTTTTCCTTTAATATATTTTTGATTGTAAATCTCCTCATTACTCACCTGGTAAGAAGTGATAAAACAAGTCCTGAATATACAGTAGAGGCCCAGCTGAGTCTCCAGGAGTCAACATTGACTCAATGTCACTCACACACAACGGCCCGTGAGTCAGCAGGGCTGGTGCCACGCATGTGTGAGCATGTTGCCTTCACAAGGCCTTGCTCCCCAAGGAGCCCCACAGCCTTGGTGGCTTAAGAGGTGAGCCAGTGAGACCCAAAGCCAGCCTCATTGACTCGCCTCTTCACAGCTGGGGCAGTGATTTCCTTCTTCTCCCTTCACACAGATGTCAAGACAGGGCAGGACAGCTTCAGACTGCGATGGGGCTGTCAGTGACTGCGGTGGACTCGACTGCAGCCCTGGGTAGTGGTGGCAGAGTTTAAAAAGAAAAACCAAAGAAAAGTGAAGCCGCATGATTGTGGCTGAGTGGAGCCGTGAGGTTGAGCACAGGCAGCATGTGGGGTCACGGCAGGCATTGGCGAGAGCTCCTATCACCCCGGCTACTATCATTTAAGGCCCGCAGTGCCTGGGGCTGCTCCTGGGCGCTGCCACCGCAAACTCTGCAGCCAGGGGCAGTTCTACCATTAGGCCAACTGAGGTGGTGGCCTCAGGCGGCAGTTTTTAGGGGGCGGAACTGATTTGCCGCTCCCTAGAAACTGTCTAAGGTAGAACCGCCGACGCCGTCCATCAAACGAAAGCAGCAGCTGGAACATGTCTCCGTTCCCGCGGCTCTGCTTTCAAAGACTGCTGGGTCGTGTGGGGCCGGCGGGGTGGGGGGGCCCAAGGTCATCGCTTCCGCCACCCTTTGCTTCCGAAGGGCGGGGAAGCGATGACCTCGGGCCCCACCCTGCCGACTCCACGCAACCCAGCAGTCTTTGAAAGCAGAGCCGCGGGAACGGAGACATGTTCCCACGGCTGCTTTCAATGATGAATCGGTGAGGTGAGGAGGGAAGGGAGCAGACATGGGGGGGAGCTGGAAGGGAGCAGACAGGGGGGCCTGGAGGGGAGCAGACAAGGGGGGGCCTGGAGGGGAGCAGATGGGGGGAGCTGGAGGGGAGCAGACAAGGGAGGGTCAGGAAGGGAGCAGACATGGGGGGGAGCTGGAAGGGAGCTGACACCGGGGGATGGTACTGGAAGGCGGATGGACAGGGGAGAGGGGGAGCTGGAAGGGAGCTGACATGGGAGGGGGCACTGGGACTGGTGGCGGTACTGGGAAGGCAAGGGAATTGGTACTGGGAGGGGAGAATAATGCTCTGTATTGTTGTGACTAGATTGTAAGCTCGGACGTGCAAGCCTCTGACGAGCAGGGACTGTCTCTTGTATGTCTGTACAGCGCTGCGTGCGTGGCGCTATATAAGTGTTAAATAGTAGTAGTAGTAGTGTAAAGGGGGCTGATACTAGGAAGAGTTACTGGGACTGAAAAAAGGCTGATGGAAGAAAATGAAGGCAGCAAAAGGAGAGACAAGAAATGGCAGATGGACTATAGACCATAGAAAGAGCTAAGAGAAGACAGAGGAAAACGGAAACCTCAGATCGGGTCCAGCATGATCAAAAATCATCAGACAACAAAGGTAGAAAAATAATTTTATTTTCAGTTTAGTGATTGGACTTTGTGCTATCTATATTTCACATAGTATGGGGAACTGCATCTCTTATCTGGTGTGGCACCACATACAGAGTCTGGCTTCTCGGGCTTTCATTTTAATTTTTGTCTACATATTTTTATTTTTGCTCTAGGTTGTGGTCACTTATTCTGTACTTGGTGAGGGTCTGTGTTCTGGTTGCGACCAAGGCCAGATGTTCTGTTAACATGGAGTTTATACGTAGGGATCGGTACTGTAGTAATTTGACTTGTTCAGCTTTTAAAATAGCTGTATGGATGTTTTGGGGCCCATTGCAGTGTTTATAGTGCTGCTTTTTTCTTGGTAGGTCCCTTATTGTATGAGTTTTGGAAGTGTATGCTGGTATGGTATGGTAGATTTGGCCTTGCAGATCTTAGTGACTTTAGTAGGGTTTTATATTAGTTCCCAATATGCCTGGTACTGGAGAATGTTTGTTGTTGGTGAGATAACCAGAATCAGATTTTTTTTTTAATATATTGAGTTCTGTGGGTGAATGTTCTACCTCTGCTCTGCACCCATTGTTGAGGAGGGGGTTCTGTGAATGCAAAATGTATGTTCAAAAAGAAAAGGCAAGCACCATAACGCAGTTTATAGCAAAATACAAACTGTGGGAGAAGGAGGAGGAGACAGCCGCATTTAAAAGAAGTCGGCGGATCAGCCACACAGCCCGCAGCCATCTTCTGCTCCCCCGATCGGGGTCGAGCACCCTGAGCGGGCCTGCCAGCTTTCCCGCTCAGGGATCTCCAGCCCAATCGGGGCTGTGGGAGAAGGAGGAGGAGACAGCCGCAATCCGACCAAGCAGACACCTTCCTAGAAGCTATGCAAACACTTGGGTTTGAACAACTAGTGAACACCTCCACCCATCTTAAAGGAAACCCGCTGGACCTAATTTTCGCTCCCCACTCTGCTGCCAGCCAGAAGACCAACCTCAACTTGGATATCACCCCTATCCCTTGGTCGGACGATAAGCTAATCACGTTCCAGATACCTGTGCATCTTACTCAATTCCCACCCAATGACTCCAGTACAGAATCCAAAATTACATCTCACTTCAGACCTCTTGATAAAGAAGAGTTCATTAAACATGTCTTACCTACGCTCAAACTAATGTCTCCCGACCTCGATGAAGCAATCACCAACTGGAACGTCACTCTGAAAACATTCGCTCAACTACCAGCCTTAGACAAATCATCAGCCCCCAAAAGCTATAAAAGCAAAAGACGTCCTGCTCCTTGGTTCACAGCAGATCTTCGGACATCTCTCCTCTCCCTTAGGAAACTTGAAAGGAAATGGAGAAGATCCCTCTCTAACACTGACAAAGTAACATACCTGAACCACCTTAAAGTCCACCGCGAAACCATATACCTCAGAATGAGCGAATACCATGCCAAGCTCCTTCTCCGCTCTCTAAACAAACCCAGAGACCTTTTCAGCCTAGCAAAATCCCTAATTTATTTATTTATTTTATTTATTTACAGTCTCTTCTATACCGCACTATTCGGCATCAGCGCGGTTTACATGGAACAAAAATACTCAGTACAGTTAACACATATGAGTTTACAGATAACAGGGTAAAAAACTTGGATAACAAAGGGCAACTATTTACAAAGCAAACTGCATAAAGTCATACAAACGGGTAGGTTTCATAGAATCATATGAGCCACTTGGAGTTAGAGTATCTATCTGGGCGTGTTGTTGAGGATCCCTTGATTGCTTGGGGTGTTGTGTCGTTGCTATCCATGAGGTACTTGATGAAAAGGTGGTGTTTGAGGGCTTTCCTGAACTGTGTCAGGTTCCTGATTGCCCGAATATTTGGGGGTAATGCATTCCAGCATATTGGCGCGCAGAGACTAAAAGCCCTATTGGCTGTAGTTGTGGTGCATTTTGTTAGTGCCTTCGGAACTTTTAGAGAGTTTATAGCCGTGGATCTTCTTGCTCTATTTGGGGATGTGGTGTGGATGAGGGCGGTTAAAGAGGCAGAGGAGAGTTTGTTAACAGCTTTGAACATGAGTAACATGGTCTTAAAAATGATCCTGGCCTGGATGGGTAGCCAGTGTAATTGCTTCAAAAGAGGCGTCACATGGTCACTCCTGGAGGCTCCATGCAGAACCCTCGCTGCCGCATTCATGGCGAGTTGTAGCGGGTTCAAGGTGGATTGGGGGAGGCCTTGTAAAATGGCGTTGGCATAGTCAAAATGAGGTATTATCAGCGCCTGGTAGATTGTCCTGAAATCATTTGGTTCAAGCAGGGAGCATAAATGCCTGAGTGAGCGGATCTTGTAGTAGATTGCTCTAACTGTGTTTCCTATGTGCACTTTCATGTCCAGGTGTTGATCCAAAGTGACCCCTAGGTAACGTATTGTGGGTTTAGATTGTAGCTCAGTTTCTTTTACTTTAAGATATTGTGGTGGGTTAAAATTTGGATTCCTTGTAATGAAGAGTACTTCCGTTTTATTATGTTGTATTCGGAGGTTTTGAGAGAGAAGCCAATCAGATATTGCGTTGAAGCAGCTCGTCAATGGGGAGAGGTCCAAATGCTCTGTAGAGAAGGGCATGTAAAGTAGGACATCGTTGGCGTATATCATGCAGTCGACCTTGAAAGACCGAATGATCTTGCAAATTGGCTGCATGTATATGTTGAACAATAAGGCCGAGAGGGAGGATCCTTGCGGAACTCCCTGGCTTTGGTGGAAAGGTTCTGAAGTTGTCCCTCCAGAACGTACATGCTGCCATCTTCCTGACAGGTAAGATCTGCACCATTCAAGCGCTGTTCCATTGATGCCTTTCTCAATTAGTCGCCCTAAGAGAAGCTCATGACTTACAGAGTCAAAGGCTGCAGCAATATCTAGAAAGATGAGAGCAAACCCTTGACGGATGTTGTCAGTGCCAGTGATTATCTTGCAGAAGAGAGTGGTAAGGAGTGTTTCCACTCCATGGAATTCCCTGAAACCATGTTGGCAGGGGTCTAATGGTGCAGCGGTGTCGATGTGGTCCTGTATTTGTCGTTGAACCTCCTTTTCGATTATCTTCGCGAGTAAAGGTATGCTGGATATCGGTCTGTAAGATTCTACCTTTTGTGGGTCGAGCTTGCAGTTTTTTAGCAGAGGTCTGATAGAGGTGTGCTTGAGGGCTGAAGGGAATGAACCGGTTGAGAAGGATAGGTTCATTATTTTGGAAAGTACTGGGCTGAAATGACTGCGGAGTTCCTTAATCCAGAAGGCTGGGCAGGGATCGGATTGGGCTGTGGTGAGATTAAGAGCCATGATGGTGTCTTCAATTCCTTTCTTGGTAGGGGTAGAGAATGTGGTTAGAGCTGTTTTGCCATGTTGCTCAGGGGTGGCAATTATTGTAGAGGTTTTATTTGTCTGGCACAGCTTGGATTGTAAGTATGTTGCGAAAACTTGTGGGTGGATCTCAAATTGGGGCTCGGTGGTTGGTTCCTTAGACAGAGTCTTGACCAGATTGAAAAGGTCATGTGGTTTGTTTAGTGATCTCTTTAAAGTGTCTGAGTGGTACTGTTTCAATTTCTCAGTGATTGCTTTGCGGTGGGCAGCAAGTTGACAGTTGTATGCTGTCTGGTCTCCTATGGAGTGAGACCGGTGCCAGCATTTCTCGAGTTTCCGTAAATGGGTAAGTGATGCCCTAAGTTCAGCTGTGTACCATGGAGCACTTACTCTTTTCCTAGGGGGCCTGCTGGTTGGTGTGCACAGGGCGATTGCACTAAGGCTATTGTTCCACTGAGTAATTAGATCCTCGAGATTCAAGGTGGTTTCATTGATGAGCTGTTGAGTTTCCGCCAGGATCAGATCTCTGTTGTAGGGTCTGAAACATCGGGAGGGCGGTCTTGCGGTGTTGCTTGGTATTTTGTTGCTCTTTGACTAGGCTTTGTGTGTAGGAATCTGGAGGATGATGAGTTTGTGGTCTGACCAAGGGACAGGAATTATGGATGTTACGAGGTCCTGAGGTGGGTTGAGAGACATCTGCGGGGCAAAGACTAGGTCAAGGATATTTCCCTTAACATGGGTAGGTTCCTTAATTAATTGCTTGAAGCCGAGATTCTCAAGGGCATCAAGGAAGGACAATGCTTGATTATCTTGCAGCGTTGGCAGGTTGAAATCGCCTAGAATCCAGTTTGGAGTGTTTAGATTATGGGTGTTGGAGGCGAGATCAATGATAGCGGCGAGATCATCCGGGGATGCTGAGGGCGCTCTGTACAGCAGGTTGATTGAGGAACCTTCACCTACCCAACTCGATCCTATTTCCCCCCAGTCATATGCTGACTATCTCCAATCCAAATCTTCCATAACCGACATAGTTTCAGTTACCACTCCCTGCCACGCCCACACCTCACTTCCACCTATCACAATGTTCACCGCTCCAACAGAGAAAAATATCCAAGATCTCATCGCCATCATCAACACTTCTACAGCTCCAAGTGACCCCTGCCCAGCATACTGAGTCAGAACTCTGCGAGTTGAACTTAGTCCAATGCTAATCAACATCATAGGACTATCCTTTGCAACAGGCTCATTCCCCTCATTCCTCAAACAGACATCAATAAGACCACTTCTGAAGAATAACAGACTTGACCCATTAAAATCTGACTCCTACCGCCCAATCTCGAGTATACCTCTATTAGCCAAGATAATAGAGAAGGTCGTCCAGAGACAGATTCAACATCACATTGATGTAGTGTCACCTCTTGACCCCTGTCAACACGGATTCAGAGAATCTCACGGCATAGAAACTCTCCTCACCACCCTAACTAACGCTTTGAATAGAAGATTGGACAAGGTCGAAAACAGCTTCGCTCTCATTTTCCTAGATATCTCTGCTGCCTTTGACTCCGTTAATCACAATCAACTTCTCACTCATCTCCAGGAGAAGGGCATCTGTGGCCTTGCCTGGGAATGGTGTAGGTCTTATCTATCGGATCGTTGGCAGCACGTCAGAATTGGATCCACCACATCCGCACCTTTCCACCAACATCAAGGTGTTCCGCAGGGCTCCTCTTTATCTGCGCTGCTGTTCAATGTCTACATGCAGCCGATATGTGACATCATACGCTCCTTCAATATCTCCACTCTAATCTATGCTGATGACGTCCTGCTGTTTACACCATTCAAAATTAAACAACCAGACTTCACCAACCTTACCAACTCTTTCAACGCCATCACCGACTGGTTACTATCTCAAAATCTCCACATAAACTTCAAGAAGACTGAAGTTCTGTTCATATCAAGGAATAAAGATTTCTCCCCTCCATCATCCCTAAGAGTAAGAGATGCAGAACTCCCTAGTAAACCCTCCATTCGCTACCTAGGGATTACACTGGACCAGCACTTCAACTTTAAGGAGCACATACGAAACACCACCAGATCCGTCTACAACAAAATTAGAACGCTAAGGCACCTCAGGCCCATGTTACCCCATAATGACTTCCAGACCGTCTTCCAAGCCCTCATTCTACCACACTTCGATTACGCAAATGTTGCCCTATATGGACTCCCCAAGAACACCCTTAATCCGCTGCAACTCGCTATGAATGCGGCTGCGCATGTGCTCTGTGGTATAGCAAGATCAGACCATATCACCCCGATACTTAAGGAACTCCACTGGCTACCAATTCATTGCAGATTAACATACAAAATCCTTCTCATCATTTTCAAGATCATCAATAACCTAGCCCCCACGACACTCAGTGACCTTATCACTCTCACCCCGAAAAACAGAATGCAAAGGTCGATAACTGACAACACCTTGATTGTCCCTAAAGAGTCCATCAAGTGCACCCAGACGACCAAGAAAAGAACCTTTGCCTTCTACGCCCCAAAGTGCTGGAACGACCTTCCACCAGAAATAAGATCAATCAAAGACCTTATTCAGTTCCGTAAGGCAATCAAACACCACATTTTCCTACTTCACTTTGCACAATCATCCACCCCGCCTCTGATCATCCACACACCAACGCCCACAAACCTTTCTTTCTCCACATAAATAACTCTGTCACAAGTATTTTTGAGATTGCCTTAGCTCTTCTTGAATATACCAACCTGATCTTCTTGAATATACCAACCTGATCTAATTATGTTTGATGTACATATGTATATAGTTACCCTGTTGATCCAAGTTTAAACTCCTGTTTCAATGTAAGCACAGAACAGTCTTCTGACTGTGCAACCTTTGTTATATGTAAACCGCACTGATAACAAATAGCGCGGTATATAAAAATAAAATAAATTAAAATTTGGAGTTATAAACTGCTGTGGTTCTCGCTCTTTCTTTTAAGTTCCTTGGTGTGTGAACATCTTGCATTTGCTCCACATTATCTAATTGACTTTTTGATTTGGTTCAGTCCCT
This sequence comes from Ichthyophis bannanicus, assembly GCA_033557465.1. Lineage (NCBI taxonomy): Eukaryota > Metazoa > Chordata > Amphibia > Gymnophiona > Ichthyophiidae > Ichthyophis > Ichthyophis bannanicus. The sequence continues at coordinate 42,446,573 of CM066042.1, read as the reverse complement.
GACTGGAGTTTTGAGAAAGATCCCCACCTGGGGAGGGTGCATACTTGGGGGGGGGCGCCATCTCATCCCTCGCCTCAGGCAGCAGATTGCCTTGAGCTGCCCCTGTCTGCTGCACCCTGGAGCAGCCGTGGTGATCACAGCTCTCCCCAACGCCTGCCATGACCCCACATGCTGCCTAACCCCACGGCTCCCCCCAGCCACAATCATGCGGCTTCACTTTTCTTTTTAAACTCTGCTGCCGCTGCCCAGGGCTGCAGTCGGGTCCACCACGGCCGCTGAGAGCCCCCATCGCAGTCTGAAGCTGTCCTGCGCTGCCTCGACATCCGCAAAAAAACACGGCTCCATTTTCTTTTAAAAAGAAACTTCTCTGCCGCAGCTCTCCAGTGCATCCCAGATGCTGCCTGTTCTCCCTCTTCTGCTAATGCTGGAATAGGACTGCTGGTAAGCTAAGACTGGAAATGGGCTGATGCTGAAGGATGGGGGGGACTGGGACTGGAAGAGAGATGATACTGAAGAAATGATGCTGGGAGGGACAAGGACTGGGAGGGAGCTGATGCTGGGAAACACAAGGACTGGGATGGAGTTGATGCTGAGAGGGACAGGGACTGAGAGGGAGCTGATGCTGGGAGGGACAGGGACTGGAAGGGAGCTGATGCTGGGAGGGACAGGGACTGGGAAGGAGCTGATGCTGAGAGGGACAGGGACTGGGAGGGAGCTGATGCTGGGAAGGACAGGGACTGGAAAAGAGCTGATGCTGGGAGGGATAGGGACTGGAAGGGAGCTAATGCTGGGAAAGATAGGGACTGGGAAGGAGCTGATGCTGGGAGGGACAGGGACTCAGAGGGTGCTGATGCTGGGAAGGATAGGGACTACATTAGAACATAAGATATGCCACACTGGGTCAGACCAAGGTCCATCAAGCCCAGTATCCTGTTCCCAACAGTGGCCAATCTAGGTCACAAGTACCTGGCAGGTTCCCCAAAAGACTCAGGTTCCACAATGCTTGTATTGGGTCAAGCAGTGATATCCTGGGTCCCTTTTAATAATGGTTTATGGACCTTTCCTCCGTATAATATCCTTTGTTTTATTTTCAATTCCTTTCCTCATGATACCTAGCATTCTATTTTCTCTCTTGGCCACCGCTGCACACTGGTCAGATGGTTTTAACATGTTATCCACAATGACGCCTAAATCTTTTTCCTGGGTGGTGGTTCCTAATGTCCAACCTTGCATCGTGTAACCATAGTTTGGGTTGTTCTTTCCTAGGTGCATAACTTTGCACTTGTCCACATTAAATTTCATCTGCCATTTGGATGCCCAGTCTTCCAATTTATCAAGATTCTCTTGCAATTTTCCACAATCCTCATGGATTTGAACAACTTTAAATAATTTTGTGTCATCTGCAAATTTGATAACCTCATTCATTATTCCACTTTCCAGGTCATTTATGAATATGTCAAAAAGCAGCAGACCCAGCACAGATCCCTGGGGTACACCACTATTCACATTTTTCCATTGGGAAAATTGGCCATTTAGCCCTACCCTCTGCTTTCTATCTTTTAACCTGTTCCTGATCCACAATAGTACCCTGTCTCCTATCCCATGACTTTTTAGTTTTGCCAAAAGTCTCTGATGAGGGACCTTGTCAAAGGCTTTCTGAAAGTCCAGATACACTATATCTACTTACTCACCTTTGTCTACCTCTTTATTCACACCTTCAAAAAAACATAACAGATTAGTAAGACAAAATCTTCCATGTCTAAAGCCATGTTGGCTGTCTCCCATTAAGCCATGCCTATCTACATGTTCAGTAATTTATTCTTTATGATGGTTTCTACCATTTTTCCCGGTACTGACATCAGGCTCACCGGTCTGTATTTTCCCAGATCACTCCTAGAACCCTTTTTAAAAATTGGTGTTACATTGGCGATCCTCCAATCTTCAGATATTACAGATGATTTTAATGATAGTTCACAGATTACTAATAGCAGGTCTGCAATCTCATATTTCAGTTCTTTCAATGCCCTTGGATGTATACCATCCAGTCCAGGTGATTTGCTACTCTTCAGTTTATCAAATTTATTTATTTATTTAGACAGATTTGTATACCACCTTATCCTACAATCAAAGAGGTTACATCACAATTGGAGGGTTACATTTAACATGTTGGTACTTTACAACATTTAACATGAGGGTATTTAACAACATTTAGACAGCACAATTGGAGGGTTACATTTAGCATGAGGGTACTTAACAACATTATACAATGAACTCGTAAGTCTAGTTGGGATTGGGTATTGAGTTGGCGGGGTTAGTTGCAATACCATTCAGGTGGGGACTGTTGTCTGTCTGCTCATAGGTTTCTGTAAAGAGCAGGGCTTTAAGGGCCTTGCGGAAGTCTGTAATGTCTTTTAATGCCCTCAGGCTCGTTGGGAGGGAGTTCCTTAGTGTGGACACCAGTAGTGATGGAGCTCTTCTTGAAGTATTTTGTTTAGTCTTGTGGTATCCTGCAGGTATGCCGATCATGTTGTCATTATTGGTCCTTCTTGGTCTATTACTGATATTCCTTGTTATGATATCTTGGAGTGCATCTGCCGAGAGATGGTGGATGATTTTGAAGATGATAAGGATTGTTTTAAATTTTGCTCTTGCCACCATTGGGAGCCAGTGTAGTAGCTGTAAGACGGGGGTGATGTGCTCAGTTCTTGAAGTGTCTGTAATGATGCGTGCTGCAGTGTTTTGCACCATTTGGAGTGGGTGTAAGGTCTGCTGAGGGAGGTCTTGATATAACGAGTTTCTGTAATCAAGCAGAGGTGTGATGAGTGCCTGGCACACTGTGCGGAAGTGGTCCTGGCGGAGTAATGGCTTGATCTTTCTTATGGTCCTCAAACGTTGATAGGCCTTGTTTGCGGTTTTGGTGATATGAGATTTCAGGTTCAGAGCTCTGTCCATTGTGATGCACAGGTAACCTCATCTTTGACTACTATGAGTTTGTTTAGAATGCTGATAGTCTGTGGTGGAATGAAGGTAGGGTTCCTGGTGACGAACATTGCCTACGTTTTATCGTAGTTGACCATCAGGTTATTGGCTGTGAGCCAGGCATTCATGTCTTCAAGGCATTTGGTTATTGTTATTGTGTTAAGTGCTAGTAGGTTGATTGGAGCATACACCATGATGTCGTCAGCATAGATGTGATAGTGGAGTTTGTGTCATTTGATGATGTTGCATATGGGTTGGATGTAAATATTAAAGAACATTGAAGACAGGGCTGAACATTGTGGTATTCCCTGTATGACGGGGAACTGTAATGATTTCTTTTGGGTGCATTTGACTTGTTGCGTTCGATCTTCCAAGTAGGAGGTGAACCATTTCAGGGTATTCTTGCGTAGTCCTATCTGTTGCAGGCGCTGCAGTAATCTGGCATGGGACACTGTCAAAGGCTGCTGAGATGTCCATGAACACTAGCAGGAATCCGTTCTTTATGTTATCTATGCCTCTTAGGATGTTGTCAAAGAGGGAAGTGAGTAGCGTTTCCACATCGTGCTGGGGTTTAAATTCATGCTGATGGATGTCCAGTGGGGCATTCATTTCAATATGGTCCTGAAGTTGCCTTTGCACTGTCTTTTCTATGATTTTCGCAAGGAATGGTAGGCTGGAGATGGGATGGTATGATTTTGATTCAGATGGGCTTAGGTTGTTGCTTTTAAGTATTGGTCGTATCATGGTGTGCTTGAGGGATTGCGGCATGTATCCTTGTTGGAGTGAATCTTTGACGATTTTGAGAATGTGATGGGAGAGCTGGCTTCTTGCGACTTTGAGCCAAGCCACTGGGCATGGGTCTGATGGTGGGGTTGTTGTGTTGAGTCCATGTATTATGTCCTCTACTTGATGTGTTGATGGTATGCTGAAGTCCTCCCAGATTTGATGTTGCTCTTTCATTTCATGGTCCTCTATCTATAGTGTGATGGAGCATGTCTGGGTGGTGTTTTTCGCTTTCATGTAGTCTGCAAATTCCTGTGGGTCAAGATGGTGGGTACAGTGCTGCATGGTGTCCTTAGTGAGCTTTTGGACAATAGTAGAGTTCTCTCGGTCTGACAGATTTCATGATTAGGTTGGTGTGGTGCTGCTGTTTACGCTCATTTATCAGATTGTTATATTCCAGTAGCTTGGCCCTGTATAGAGTCAGGGAGTTATGTGACTTGTTCCACCTCCATTTTCTCTCCAGTCTTCGGAGAGTGCGCTTTGCATCTCTGATATCACTTGAGTACCAGGGGGCATTGGGTCTCCTTTGTGCTTGTGGTTTTGTACTCATAGGGGCTGATGCTGCATTAGATATTATGGAGTTCAATTTTTTATGCTTAGGTCAAGGGTGTCGCATTCCTGCTGGAGTTGTGGAATGATTTTGTCTATGAATGAGTCTTTGTTGAAGGATCTATAATGCCTGGTTATACTCTCATCTTCCATGTGTTGGATGGGGTTATTCAGACTCAGGGTGAATTCTATCACGTGATGATCTGACCAAGGGACCGGCGTGATTGTTGGTGTTGTGGCCTTGCCCTGTTCCACCAAGTGCATTGGAATAAAGACCATATCCGGAGTTGTGCCATGCTGGTGCATTGGGGCGTTGATTGTCTGGCTATATTTTAGTGACTCCATGACTTTTAAGAATTTATTTATTTTTATTTATTTAGTACACACTTATATACCGCCACTTCCAGCGATCAGCAGCGGTTTGATTACATCTTTGGAGGTTGTCAAGTCAAGACAGAAAAGTGGGGCAAATATATACATAGATTTGGGGGTAAGGCACAGCACACAGGATTAGTGTCTTGGAGATTTGACTACACATATTTACATTTTTTACATTTATACATATTTATACATATAGCAGTTCAACAGAGCATGATTAATTGATTGCTTTGCTTCATCTATATCGTACTGAGAGTCACAGCTGATTGTAGTGACTTTTGAATAGATGAGTTTTTAGTTCCTTCCGGAAAGCAGTAATGTCCTTGATTGATCGCAGCTCGAATGGTAGTTGATTCCAGATAGTTGGCGCAAAGAATGAGAACGCCCTGCGACTAGTACTTGCTTTCACCGATCTGATGCTGGTAGGGACTTGTAGTGTGCCTGAGTTGGTAGTTCTCCTGTCCCTGTTTGTTGGTTGCGTGCTGATAAGTGTGGAGAGGAATGAAGGGGCTATGTTATTTATAAGTTTGAACGTGGTTACCAATGTTTTGTATTGTATCCTGGCTGCAATGGGAAGCCAATGTAGCTCGATCAAAACAGGTGTAATGTGCTCAGCAATGCTTGTTCTCATGATGATCTTGGCCGTCACATTTTGGGCCATTTGAAGGATATTTAGCGATTTTTTAGGCAGACCTTGTAAGATGGCGTTACAGTAGTCTAGGTGTGGCATAATGAGTGCTTGTGCAACAGACCGAAAATCACAGGGTTCGATTATATTCCTCAGAGGTTGTATCACTCTAAGTTTATGGAAGATGGCCTTGTTTGTTTTACGCAGGTGCGTTTCCATTTTTAGGTTGCAGTCGAGTGTGACTCCCAGATATTTGATCTCATTCTTTGTGTTGTACGTGTTGTTACACAGGGTGATTGTAGGAGGAGGCTCAAAATTCAGTTTACTGGATATATACATGACTTCAGTTTTCTATATATCCAGTAAACCGAATTTTGAGCCTCCTCCTACAATCACCCTGTGTAACAACACGTACAACACAAAGAATGAGATCAAATATCTGGGAGTCACACTCGACTGCAACCTAAAAATGGAAACGCACCTGCGAATGTTGCGGCGGGAGGAGAGCAGCCTTACCGGGGAGTTGATCATCATCAGTTGATCTTCATCGCCGCGGAGCAGTGCAGCCAATGGGAGCGGAGAGCCTGTTGAGCCAGCTGCAGGCGTGGGGTGGATGGCCCAGGCGTTGAGGACCCCCCCCCCAACCCCATAAAGATCAGTGGGCAGCAGTGCTTGTTGGAGGAGAGCAGCCTTACCGGGGAGTTGACGCGGCTCTTCATCATCGCGGAGCAGTGCAGCCAGTGGGAGTGGAAAGCCTGTTGAGCCAGCTGCAGGCATGGGTTGGACGGCCCAGGCGTTGAGGACCCTGCCCCAACCCCATAAAGATCGGTGGGCAACAGTGCTTGTTGGAGGAGAATAGCCTTACCGGGGAGTTGACGCGGTTCTTCATCGCCACGGAGCAGTGCAGCCAGTGGGAGCGGAGAGCCTGTTGAGCCAGCTGCAGGTGTGGGGTGGACGGCCCAGGCGTTGAGGACCCCCCACCAACCCCATAAAGATCGGTGGCTGTAACACGCGGCTGCGTGTTCGCGGCCGGCGTGGTCATGTCCTAAGGGGCGTGTCTCAAGGGGCAGGTCACGCCCCTTATACGCCCCTTCGACGCTCCTGAGATCATTGGAAGTTGGAGCTTGTTATTCCATGGGGAAGCGAAAGGCGAAAAGTGCAGCTGCGGCGGCAATGCGAGTTGATGAGCATGGAGGTAAGGTGGTGGGCCCTATGGATAAACATGTAACTTCCTTACTGCCTGTTGATCAATTGCCGGATGGGGCTTCTTTAAGCCCTGAAAACCGGTCACCACCTTCTTTTCCCCAATTGCCGTTTGCGTCTACTTTTTTGGATGCTTCCTTGACTACCTCAGTTCCTGTTCTTCACCCTGTGGATTTGGCTATGTCTGAGGACCTGGTCGCTCCTCCCAACCGGGAGGTCACCCTTACAGACATTTGGACTGCAATTCAAAAAATTGATGCACGTTTGTCTGTAACAGTTTCTTCTCTTTGTAAATTTACTCACGATGTAGTTGGTAAAATGGAATGTGTTGATTTACAATTGAATTCTTTAAACAAGTTGACTGCCCGCACTGACTCTCAGCTTCAGACTTGTTGTGATAGCACTGCTGTGTTAGTTAAAGAATCTTCAGCAATTTCTTACCGTTTGGAAGTTTTAGAGAATCAGTGTAGGGCGTGCAACTTGCGTTTTCTTAACTTTCCTTCTACTCATTTGTTATCTTCTGACACTTTGTTAAAAAAGTATTTTACCAAAGTTTTGCAGTTGAAAGAAACCGTAGAAATTGCTCAAATGTATTCATTTTCCTCTACTGTTCCGGCTGTTCCAACTGCAGAGGGAGGTTCTCCTCCCCCTGTGGATTCGGTCGGTCAGGACTTAACAGCCTTTTTGGAAGACTCACTGGATGTTATCCCCAAGCGTTGCACCACGTTTGGTTCTGAGTCTGTTAGATTAAGGGTGCTGAGAGCCTATTTTAAGTATAGAGAGGCTGTTTTTTGTGGGTTTAAGCTACAGGTTTTCCCAGATGTGGGCCGGACCACTCAGTTAAGGCGAAAACAGTTTCTTGAGTTAAAAGTTAGGGTAGTGGCTCTTGGAGCTTCTTTTTTCCTTAAATTTCCCTGTCGCTGCATTATAACTTTTGAGGGACAGAACTATGTGTTTACAGATGTAAGTCAGTTATGGCAGTTTTTGGCTGCTAAAGAGACGGATGGGAATTAGTTAGGTGGGATGTTTTAACTCAGAGCTCCCTTGTGTGGAGTTAGGATATATTCCATCTCTTTTTTTTTTGTATATATTATTTTTGTTAATTGGTGCTACTCTCCTTTCTTGATGAGGTCTCGAGTGATGTGATCATTTGTTCCTAAATTATATTAGAATGTTTGATTTTGTTGGTTGTTTATTATGTATTTTGGGAAAATTCAAAATAAATACTTAAAAAAAAAAAAAAAAAAATAGAATGTTGCGGCTTCCTTGGTGGGTGCGGAGGTCAGGTTGTAGTCTCCTAGTACAATCAGGGGTTTATGTTTTGTGCTATGTGCACATATTGCTTCAAGTACCATGGAGAGATGTTCAGTTATTATTTATTTTATTATTTATTAGAGTCTCTTTTATACCGCGCTATTCAGCATCAGTGCGGTTCACAATGAACAATAAAATACACATTTCCGATGGTACTTTGTGTTTACAGTTGAACAGGTAATGCAACTTGGATAACAGGGTAACTATTTACAATTTAAGACATAATTGGGAACTCTTTTGACTTCAGTCAAGGGGGTTCTGAGAGGCTTGTGAGGATGGTGCAGCGTCCACATTGGCTTCTGGGTAAAACTGGAGGAAGAGGTGAAGTTTTAAGGCTGTGGCTCCAGTTGTGGCTCCAGGAGGCCTGTAGGTGAGGGAGACGCTTAAATACTTGTTAGCTATGGCGATTGTGTTGGATTCAATCATATTAGTGGTAGAGATTGCTTTAAATCTGTATTCCTTTCTGGCCAGTATTAGCACACCTCCTCCTCTCTTTTGTTCTCTGAAGCAATTGAATGCTGAGTAGCCTGTAGGCAGTGCCGGCCCGTCCATTGAACGAGAATGTTTTTTGCACAGGGCCCCGCGTTTCAGGGGGCCCCGCGCAAACAACATTCTGCTTTAAAAGTAAATTTAAAAAAAAAAAAAAGCTGGCTGCTGCCGCTGCGGCAGCAGCAGAATCAAGTGTTCCGGCAGCCCTCCTGCCCGGCAGAGCCCTCCCTCCCTGCATTGGTCCCTCTCGCGGCTTAACAGAGCCATGAGGGAGAAACTCTCCCTTCGCGGCTCTGAAAGCCGCCGTGAGAGGGACTGATACAGGGAGGGAGGGCTCTGCCAGGCAGGGGGGGGGGGGGCTGCCAGGACACTCGATTGGGGTGTGAGATCTCTGCACAGTTACCAGAGCCATCTAGCTGCATGGCGGCTCAGGACGCGCATTCTCTGTCTCCTCTCCCAGCCACACTCTGGAGCTCCACGTTCTTGCGTCAGCCTCGGCAAGCACCGGTGGGAGGTGGAGGAGAGGCAAAGAGAAATACTCCCGCCCGTGTCCCGCCACGAGCAAGAAGGGACGTCGAGCTCCCCGCTCCTTCCTTTCAACCACCAAAGCACGCGGCACAATGGGCCACTGGGACACTCGATTCTGCCGCTGCCATGGCGGCAGCGGCAGCAGTCATCTTTTTTTTTTTTTTAATTTTCCCTGGGCTGATGGGGGGGTTAGGACTGGTAATGGGCTATGGGGGGCTAAGACTGAAAATGGGCTGATGGGAGGGTTAGGACTTGAGATGGGCTGATGGGGTTAGGACTGGTAATGGGCTGTGGGCTAATGGGGGGGTTAGGACTGGTAATGGGCTATGGGGGGGCTAAGACTGAAAATGGGGTGATGGGAGGGTTAGGACTGGAAGTGGGCTGATGGGAGGGTTAGGACTGGAAGTGGGCTGATGGGGTTAGGACTGGTAATGGGCTGTGGGCTGATAGGGGGTTAGGACTGGTAATGGGCTATCAGGAGGCTAAGACTGGAAATGGGCTGATGGGGTTAGGACTAGTAATGGGCTATGGGGGGGCTAAGACTGAAAATGGGATGATGGGGTTAGGATTAGAAGTGGACATGGGGGGCTTAGGACTGGTAATGGACTATGGGGGGCTAGGACTGGTAATGGGTTGGGGGGTTGCTAGGAGTGGAAATGGGCTGAGTGGAAGGGGAGGCTTGAACTGCAAATAGATGATGGGGACGGGGGCTTGGAATGGCAATGGGCTGAATGGAGGGGAGCTAGGATTTGATATGGGCTGATGGTGGGGCTAGGAAAGGACTAGAAATGGGCTGATTGGGGGCTGGAATTGGAAATGAGCTGATGGAGGGACTCGGATAGGACTGGAAATGGATGGGGGAGCTAGGACTGGAAATGGGCTACCTTTGTTTTTATTGGAACCTCTCTGCTAATGTGCCCTAACTTCATTTTTTTGGTAGTATCCTTCAAGGATACATTTGGCTTTCCCCTATTATCTAGTTTAAAAGCTCCTCTATGTCCTTTTTAAAGGTTAATGCCAGCAGCCTGATTCCATCCCGGTTAGGGTGAAGCCCATCCCTTCGGAAGAGCTCCTCCTTTCCCCAGAATGTTCTCCAGTTCCCAACAAATCCAAAACCCTCAACCTTGCACCATTGTCTCATCCACGCATTGAGACTCCGGAGCTCTGCCTGCCTTTTGGGTCCTGCGTGTGGAACGGGAAGCATTTCGGAGAACGCTATCCTGGAAGTTCTGGATTTCAACTTCCTACCTAAAAACCTAAATTTAGCCTCCAGAACTTCCCTACCACATTTTCCTATGTCATTGGTACCGACATGTACCAAGACAGCAGACTCCTCCCATGCACTATCTAGGACCTTGTCTAGGTGGCGCGTGAGGTCCGCTACCTTCGCACCAGGCAGGCATGTTACCAGGCGATCCTCACGTCCACCAGCCACCCAGCTATCTACATGCCTAATGATCGAATCACCAACTATAACAGCTGTCCTAACCCTTCCCTCATGAGCACATGGAGAAACTTCCTCGGTGCGAGAGGGTTTTACATCACCTGGACTGGGAGGAAGCTGATGCTAGGAGGGACAGGGAACGGAAGGGATCTGATGCTGGGCGGGACAGGGACTGGGAAGGAGCTGATGCTGGGAAGGACCGGAAGGGAGGTGATGCTGGGAGGGACAGGGGCTGGAAGGGAGCTGATGCTGGGAAGGACAGGGACCAGAAGGTAGCTGATGCTGGGAGGGATAGGGACTGGGAGGGAGCTGATGCTGGGAAGGACAGGGACTGGAAGGGAGCTGATGCTGGGAAGGACAGGGACCAGAAGGTAGCTGATGCTGGGAGGGACAGGGACTGGGAGGGAGCTGATGCTGAGAGGGACAGGGACTGGGAAGGAGCTGATGCTGGGAGGTGCTGGAACGAGAAGAGACAAAGCTGGGAGGAAGCTGATGCTGGGAAGGACAGGGACTGGGAGGTAGCTGATGCTGGGAGGTGCTGGAACAAGAAGAGAGACAAAGCTGGGAGGGTCTGGAAGGGAGCCTTTGGATTGTTAGAGCCTTCAGCTGCATGGCTGTGGCCTTCTATGAAGGTTTACCTAGGTCTTCCTACTTCTGAGATTTTGATTCTGTTTTTCTAATACAGATTTGATTGTCCCTTTCTGGATAGCTTGAATAGACAGCAAAGAGGTTTTGCTGAAGAGTGGGCAGCCTCAGCGCCCTCGAATCATCCAGGGATCTGGGCTTTCTCCAGTCCCCATCTCAGAAGGGCCAGGTATTTGGATTCATGGGATGGAAGTCCATGCAGTGATTGCCCGGGAGGTTGTTGAACCACTTATGATACCTGAGAACTACCAGTTTTTCTGTAGCAGTTGCAAGTCATGGGATAGTCAGCCTGGTGGCCGAGGGTCTCCAGGCTCAGTAGGTATTTTCACACGCTAACAGTTTGGCAAGGGTACTGAAAGAGATCCAAGTTGAGAATGCACATTCTTCTGGAGGGATCTGAGGTCTTGGCCTCGGAACTTGGAGACCAGCAGCTGCTGAGTGGTAAGGATGGGGCGTGGCACCCATGGTGCTGTCACTGCCTTTGAGGGTACGGGAACATTTTGCTCTGGAAAGTGCAACTCCATTACAAGCATTTGCTCCTAGCTTGGGTAAGACATTTAAATGCTTTCTTGGGAGTCCTGTCTGTCTATATTGAGCTCTAGATCTATATAGAGAGAGATCTATTATTGTTGATGTGCTTTTATCTTATCTGTATTGCTTTGTAATCTTGTTCAATTCTCTGCTATTTTCAGTTGTCTCTTGCTTCTCCTTTATCTCCCCTGCCCACCCACCTCCTGGCTCTCATAACGTCCTGTGCTCATTGCCTTTATTACTCACATGTGCACCCCAATCCCCTGAGATCTTTCTCCTGCCTTTTCTTCATATATTTCTTTCAACTTCTGCTCTCCTCTCCATCTCTTTCTTATGGCTCCACATAACTTTCTCTTCCTATTCTTGACCCTCCCTAATCTTCTCCCCTCATACCAACTTCAAGCCTCCCCCCCTCCTTATCCCCTCTTTACCATCTTCACTTCTCCCACCATCTTGTAATCTAACCTATCAGCTCTTGAGCTTTCACCATTTTCTCCCTCTCATTCAGCCATCTCCCCTCTTTGAAACAACTTCACCCTCGTTACCATGCTGTGTCCTCTCTGCCCCACACTCTGCTGCTCCTTCTCCTCTCATCTGGAGATATCAATCCCAACCCTGGCCCCTCTAAACTTATGTCACATTCCCAGGACAGATCCTCACGCAATTACTAAAATCTTATTCATATCCCTCTCCTTTACCCCTCCTCTCTCCCTTTCTCATGCACCTTGTGGAATGCACACTGCATCTCAAATAAGCTTGCCTTTATTCATGATCTCTTTATCTCTAATGCTCTTCATCTTCTTGCTCTGAGACCTGGCTCTTCCCAGAAGACTCAGCTTCAGTTGCTGCCCTCTGACATGGTGGCTACCAGTTTTCCCACATGCCTTGTCTCACTGGTCATCATGGTGTTGGGTTTCTACTCTCTCATTCTGCCGATTTCAACCCCTCCTTCTGCCTCAGCCTCACTCCTTTTCCTCCTTTGAAGTCCACTCCATCCACCTTTTTACTCCACTACCTCTCCGGATATCTGTTATTTATCAACCCCCTCACAAGTCCATCTATACCTTTCTCATTGATTTTGACTCATGGCTTTTCTTCTTTCTGGATTCATCTTCCCCCTTCCTTATTCAAGGGAATTTTAACATTCATATTGATAACCACTTTGACCCTTATACTTTAAAGCTCCTTTCCCTTACCTCTTCATTCAACCTCCAGCTTTGCTCTACTGCCCCCACTCACCAGCACGGCTACTACCTCGGACCTTGTCTTCTCTAATTGTTTACCCTCAAACATCTGTATCTCAGTTCTTCCCTTATCTGACCATCACCTGCTAAACTTCACTCTTCATCACCATTCCCCCACCACTCAATCTTACCCAGTCTCCTCCAACCTCTTTAGAAATCTTCATGCTATCAAACCATCGGTTCTGTCCACTATCTCATCACTTTCTTCCACTAATCAAAGTCTTTTGAAAAGGCAGCTTCCTGTAACACTGCACTCTCATCAAAGTCTTTTGAAAAGGCAGCTTCCTGTAACACTGCACTCTCATCTGCACTGGATGCTCTTGCTCCACCCATGCCATGTCCTGTGAGACATACTGCACCTCAGCCCAGGCTGTCTTCAACTACCTACTATCTACATTCCTGTGCCCATTCAACTGAGAACGTTTGGTTCAAATCCTGCATCCTTGTGGATTTTCTACACCTCATATTCATGCTTGCCTTTTTCCAATCAGCCATAGCACTCGCCAAACAAGACTATTATGTCCACTTGACTAACTCGTGCCTCTGACCCTCGCCGTCTCTTTACATCTCTCTCCTCAAGGTGCCTCCACCTCTGACCCCTCCTTCTCTTTCTGCCCATATTTTAGCCGACTATTTCCAGGACAAAGTCCACAAGATTACACTCCAATTCCCCATGAGGTCAACTCCATCCCCTCTTCATTCCCAATTCTTCCCCTCAATCTCTGCCATCCTTTCTTTCTTTTTTAAGATCTTTGAGGAAACCATTCATCTTTCCTCCTCCAAACACTACTTGCTTTTCTGATCCTATTCCCACCCATCTCCTAAGCTCCATCTCCTCCGCTGTCATCCCTTCCATTTCTTATATTCTCAACCTCTCGCTCTCCACTGCAACTGTTCCTGCAGCCTTCAAGCATGCTGTGGTCACACCTCTCCTCAAGAAACCCTCACTAGACCCTTCCTGTCCTTCTAATTATCAACCCATCTCCCTCTTCCCCTTCATTTCTAGACTACATGAACATGCAGTTCACCACCGTTGCCTTGACTTTCTCTCCTCTCAAGCTCTTCTCGATGCACTACAATCTGGCTTTCATCCTTTACGTTCTACTAAAATGACTTTTGTTAAAGTCTTCAGTGACCTGTTACTGGCAAAATCCAAGGTCCTTTACTCGATCCTCATCCTTCCTGACCTTTCTACAGCTTTTGACATGGACACTGACCACCACCTTCTCCTCAATACCTTGACCTTGCTTGGTTTTAAGGTATATGTGCTATCCTGGCTCTCCTCTCCCATTGCACTTTCAATGTTTGTGCTAGTGAATCCTCCTCCACTGTTATCCTGCTCTCAGTTGGTGTACCCCGTCTTGGGCTCATTCTCTTTCTCTCTCTATACCCAGTTTCTTGGTGCACTTATCTCCTCCTATGATTTTCAGTACCATCTTTACACTGATGACCCTCAAATCTACCTATCTACACCTGAAATCTCTCTGGCAATCCAGGCCTGGATCTCTGCCTGCCTATCTAGACGTTGCTGCCTGGTTGTATCACTGCCATTTGAAAGTGAACATGGCCAAAACCAAGCTTCTTATTTTTCTCCCTAAACCCATCTCCCCCTTCCTCCTTTCTCAATCTCTGTGGATAACGCTCTACTATTCCCTGTTTCCTGAGTCCACAAGGTTGGGGTCATCTGACTCCTTTCTCTTCTTCTCCACACACATCCAACTGGTAGCTAAAACCTGTCGCTTCTTTCTCTATAACATCAGCAAAATTCACCCCTTCCTCTCTGAACACACTACTAAGAGGCTTACCCAAGGGCTGTGTTTTTCTTTCTTGGTCCCACTGTTTGGAATTCCTTGTCCACTGAACTATACCTTGAACTTTCTTTCCCAAAATTCAAATCAATGCTTAAGATACATCTGTTTCAGTTGGCCTACAACCTGCAACCTTCCCATGTCTAGTCCTCCCCCAGCCCTTCTCCTCCTTCTCTCTCCTCCTCTACCACCATCCCTCTCTTTGTCGTATGAATGCAAACAAATCCTCAAAAAAGGTCTTACACGCCAACTTCCATTGAATTAAGGAACACAAGATCAGTTAGAAATAAAATTCACACAATCAGAGACCATATCTATGACCAAAAACCAGATATCCTTTGCATTACAGAATCATGGCTAACTCCTACTGACAGCGTTCTACTAAACCAACTGGTCCCACCAGAATATTCCGCCTTTAACAACCCTCGCACACAGAAAAGAGGAGGTGGAGTTCTAATCATTGCAAAAAAATCTTTTCAGCTACAAACTATCGCCTCTAATACCTCTGATAAATCCAGCTCTATCACAGTGGGTAACAAACACTTAGCTATCAGCCTCCTATATAGAGCCCCTCACGCCCCAGCTGATGAGCTAACCTCTATTTTAGAGACCATCTGTGCAGTCAACACTTGCCATAAACCTCTAATTGTATTAGGTGACTTCAACCTCAACTCCTCTTCTAATGCAGATAAGGAAACCTTCTTGCATGCTATGGACTCCCTACAATATACACAATTAATAAATGCTCCTACACATAAATACGGATCTACGCCAGATCTCTTCTTTGCCCCCAACCACCTTGTAAATAATGACAGCTTCTCCTCACCCATAATCACACCAGTCCCATGGTCAGACCACCTTAGAATTAAAATAGAATTCTCAAGCAGGATTGACAAACTTGATAAGATAAAAACTTCTACATTTACTCCAAGAAGATTTAAAGCCTTCAATAAAGAGCAGTTCTTACTTGACACATTACCTTGCCTTGACTCAACTGAACTTGATTTGAACAAACAAGTGAACAACTGGTATAACACCATTAGCACTGCATCCAAGGCCTTTTCAGACTCAAGAACATTCAAAAACAGACATCATGCTCCATGGTATTCCAAAAACATACGCAATGCTAAGAGGGAATTAAGGAGAATTGAACGCCACTGGAGACGATCAAAATCTCCTACCTCTCAAAATTTATATTTAATTCAGCAAAAGAATTACAACGATCTCATCAACAAAACTAAAAAAGAGCACCACACAAATACTATACAGAAAGCATTTAACAAACCTAGAGAACTTTTTGCAATTGTAAAAAATCTAGTCAACGAACCAAGCTCTGATAAAGACATTCAGATCAGTCCTCAAGTATATGCAGATCATCTTCAATTGAAAATAGGCCAAACACCACCTTTAAAACAACCTGAAAACAACAGCCTTATTTTACCAAGTACAATTTGGAACAAGTTTTACACTCCCTCGACTACACAACTTTCAGACATCATTGCTGCACTTAACACAAGCACTGCACCCACAGATCCTTGCCCTGTACCTTGGATCAAAGCTACCAAGTCAAACTTTATTAATTTTATTCACAATCTTGTAACTAACTCCTTAACTCATGGAATCATGCCAGAACAACTTAAATTAGCAACAATTAGGCCTACCCATAAAAAAACCAACCTTGAAAAAGACAATCCAGCTGCATATAGACCAATTTCCAGCTTACCACTCTTAGCAAAAATTATTGAGAAGGCAGTACAGCTACAACTTCAAGACCATATTGATGAACATGCGCCACTTGATATACATCAGCATGGCTTCCGCCCCAACCATGGTGTTGAAACGCTCCTACTATACTTATTTAATGACATCACTCAAACAATAGATAATTTCAACAAAGGTACCTTAATGATCTTCTTAGATATTTCAGCTGCCTTCGATACAGTGGACCATGCAATCCTCTTAACAAGACTAAAGAGCATCGGATTAACTGGCACCGTCCTAAAATGGTTTGAATCCTACCTAGTTGATAGACAGTTCCAAGTTAAAATTGGCCTAAACACTTCACGTCACATAGTAATCAAACAAGGCGTGCCGCAAGGATCTGCACTCTCTTCACTTCTTTTTAATTTGTTTATCCAACCAATCTGTCACATAATAGCAGATCATCAAATAGATTACACGATTTATGCGGATGATATCATGATTTACACTCCAATTGATATCAACTGCCCAGATTACAGCAAAATTTCAAACTGTATTACCAGCATTTCAAATTGGCTAACAAATAATAACCTTGCAATAAACCTGAACAAAACGGAAGCACTTATTGTAACTAGAAACACCAGCTTTATCCCTCCACCTTACATTACATGCAACAACACAAAGATTCCAGTTAAGGACGAAGTAAGATACCTCGGAATAACCCTCGATAAGAAGCTAAACCTGCGTTCTCATATAAGAAAAACTGTTAAAAACGCGTATTACAAAATGAAGATAATTAGACGACTTAAGCCTCTTATCTCTTATGATCACTTTCGAACAGTCTGTCAGGCACTCATTACTCCCATTCTGGATTTCTGCAACCCTATTTACAATGGACTGCCTAAGCATGCTCTCAAGCCACTTCAAATGGCACAAAATACAGCAGCTAGAATCATCAATGGATCCTCAAATTATGAACACATTACCCCCATCCTTAAAGAACTCCACTGGCTCCCAATAATCCTTCGCATAAAGTATAAATTAATCATAAATATATTCAAAATGAAACACAACAGTTCTGCAATCAGCCTTCATGCCCTCTTACTCCATGATATCAACAAAAGACCAAGAAGGTTATCCACTTCTAACACCCTCAGCACCCCAAAAAACTACTCTAAATCATGCAAATGTACCTCACAAAGAGCAATTGCTTTGGCCGCCCCTTTAATTTGGAACTCTCTCCCTCCTGATTTACGCTCACTGGATGATTTAAAAGACTTTCGTAAACAATTGAAAACTACACTTTTCATTGAACAATATGGATCAACAATTGACTAAATATATTATATTTATTTTAATTATTTTAACTAATTTGCCTTATTGTTAACCCTTGTTATTTTTCCTATATTACCATTGTACTGTTATGTTTATACTGTGTTTGTTTCCCTTGCCTATAACCTTTGTATTTCTTGTGACCGCTTTGATTGAAGGAAAAGGCGGTATAGAAAACTTGTTAAATAAATAAATAAATAAATGCACTAATCTTTCCTATTTAACTATGGAGTTCCTTTCTCTTTCTATTCCCTGCAGCCATTGTTATCTGTTTCTAAACCACCCTGCTGCCTGTGCAAAGATGTGGCATATTAAGTCCCTCAATAAAGATAGATATCCACTCTTTAGGTCACCTCGTGTCTAGATGCAACCTCCTCCTTGCTGGTCTCCCTCTGAATCATCTCTCTCCCCTTCAATCTGTTCAAAACTCAGCTGCACGGCTAATCTTCCGCCAGCCTTGATACACTCATATAACCTTTCTTCCTGAGTCACTTCACTGGCTCCCTATCTGTTTCTGTATCCAGTTCAAACTTCTCCTACTGACCTATTAAGTGCACTCACTCTGCTGCTCCTCACTACCTTTCCTCTTATCTCTCCCTATACCCCTCTTCAGGAACTCTGCTCGTCTGGCAGATCCCTTCTATCTGAGCCCTTCTCTTCTACTGCCATCTCCAGACTTCGCTCCTTTCACCTTGTTGCTCCTTATGCCTAGAACAAACTTCCTGAGTCTGTACATCAGGCTTCATCTCTGGCCCTTTTCAAATTCAGGCTGAAACTCACCTCTTTGAGGCCACTTTTGGATCCTGATCCGCCTAGTCTCCTATGTTTCCTTACCATTCCCCTAGATTTATCCTTGTCCTCAGCTGTTGTGCTGTCTGTCTTGACTAGATTGTAAGATCCGATGAGCAGAAGCCATCTCATACATGTGTCTGAACAACGCTGCAATGCCTTATAGCACTGTACAAATGATCAGTAGTAACCTAGGTTTCCTTGTGGTTGTTCAGTTATCTTTAGGGGTTGGTTCTTATCTTCATCCATTTTCAGATGTGAATTTTGGTCCTTGTGGTGAGTCAAGGTTATAGCTTCTTTATCTCAGGAGTCTGCTGGTAGGTCACTTGAGAATGTCTTATATAGCTCCAGTTTGGACACATCCAAGCTCTGCTCCTCTCGTGAATTTGGAGGTAGTCATTTACCCCGGGTGCCTTGATTGCATCCTATCATTGTCTGATTGCCAAAAGAAAAAAAGAGAGATTATACAAGGTTTTCATTGATCTGAATCCCCTAATACCCTTTTTTCCATCGGATTATGGTTAAAGGGCTGTTCAGTTCACTTTTCACATTGGTTTAGCCAGCCTTAATGTGAAGATCTCAGTGTCTGCAGGTGTGCCGTGTCGACATCCGATTATCTCCTCTTCTTGGTGGCGATAGTCAAGGTCCTTGAGGTTTCAGTTTTATTCTCTTGGAACGCACAATGCTGCTTTGAGTTCCCAGTACTTTCCTACCGTGTATCATCAGTGGCTGTTGGGCATATCTATTTTCAGTTATACTCTATGAGGGCTACTCACTGTTCTTGAATGTGTTCTGCAAGGAGGCAGATCTATGGCGTGTGAGCCTTCCTTTTAGTGGAGCCTATAGTGCATTTCCAGGGTAAACCGGTTACAAACTCACAACGGACAGGTGATTCTGGCTGAGTCGTAGTGGTTAACGCATGGCGTGCAGAGCTTCATCAGCAGTGCCTGACTGAGCAGAATGTTCTGTCTGCTTTGTTTTGTGCACCCTACTCCAGCTCAAGGGATTTTTCCCTAGACTTTTCAGGCTAAGCTGCTCTGTTTCCTCCCCGTTGTGGGCTACTTTATTCTTCTTTATTCATATACTTCATATACCACCCAGGCAATAGCATCAGGGCCGTTTACAATAATAAACACTGCAAGAAATCAAAGAGTGAAAGGAACGCCATTGTCTGATAGGATAGAGAGTAAGTAGTCATGCAAAGAGAAAGGGGGGAAAGATACAGCAGATGGTGTAGAAGGAGAAAAGGGAACAGAGTAGTCAGCCCTAAAGGGAGGGGAGATCAAAAGCATTACACATCCCACATGTCTGGACTGGACTGGACTGGAGGGACGATGAGGAAGATGAAATTAGTTCTTACCTGCTAATTTTCTTTCCTTGAGTCCCTCCAGTCCAGTCCCCACCCTATGTTCTGTACTGGGGCTGTAGTTCCAAGTGATTTTCTTCAACATTCTACTCACTCATTTAAGGTTTTCAGTTGGTGTCAAGATTATACCAGTTCCTCTATTTGGAGTTGCAGTGTTCAGAGCGTAGCTTTGTCTCCTGTTCCGTATATACTTTGAAACCGAAATGCTTCATCGGTAAGTATACTGTGGAGTGTTGGTATGTGTTGATGAAGCATTTAATATCTCTTGTGGTAGACTCTACTTTGTTACAGAAATCTTGGTGAGAGAGAGGTTGCTCAGGACTCTTTGTACCATGAAGTCAAAATCAAACCAGTGGTTCTCAGTCTCCATTTGCTGGTAGCCATACATAACCCACGCATCTGCACTGGACTGGAACGACTCAAGGAAAGAAAATTAGTAGATAAGAACTAATTTCACCTTAATGTACCTGGCAGTTGGCACCGGAAGGTAATAATATAAAAACATGGTAGCCTTTCTTTATCCTCACTGTACATTCAAATGATATTCGGACACTCATTAATAAGCATGTATACTAAAAGTTAGTGCACATTAACATTTGTGAATGTGTATTAAGTGAAACAGCAGCCATTAATTTCTATGGGTGCAGTGGCACTTAATTCACTGTAATGTTTAGCAAGCATGCCCTTAAGTCATTTCTGGGAGAAAAAGAGGTTTGTGAAAGGGTCCTTTGAAAGACAGATGGGCAGCATATAAATTTTAAAATAAAATAAATTAAACTTATGCAAATGAAGCCCAGTGGATATACAGATATTTATGTAAATGAGGCCCCGCAGTGAGTCTCTGCATCACTTTTGGGCTGCCCCTGTGAGCCTGGCTATGGCCTGACACCTCCATGAGTTTCCTTGGGAACAAGAAATCCAGGAGCTTGTGAGCCTGCACCTGTTCCATGCTCTACGCCCTCGTTACTTCAGCTGAAACGTCACGGAGATGGCGCAGGGATCGTTAGGCTCTTTGTGCTTGGTACAGACCTAAATGAGGGGAGCCAGAAAAGCATGTGGTGGGGTAGGAGGAGGATATAGAAAGGGCTGGGAAATCTGAAAGGATAACTCCCCCCTCCCCTCCCCCGACACTGTTCTTGGAGGACTCATAAATCCCAGGGAGAGGGGGGTCTCTCTTTAAAATATTTGCTTGGGGTGCCAGAGGAACTTACGGCACTAGGAAATGCATTTTTCAATTTATTCAAACAGTGCTAGGGTTGATATTTTGCTAAGGTTTCAAGATGTCCCCAATTTTCGGGGATCGTCTCTGATTTTAGAGCTGTCCCCAATTCCGACCTGTTTGGCAAGCTCCTGTCCCCGATCCAGCAATGGGAACCAAGGGGGTAGGAAAAATGCATTTTCACTTTAGGGATTTGCACGTCAGCTTTTAGAATTTATATCCATTATCTTTATATTTTGCGTTGTGTGAGGGAAACACATCACTGTTTCTATTTCCCTGTCGATTTGTCTGCTTGGCAGCAATATTGTCACTGTCATAGGATGGATGTGGAGGGTGGGGGCAGGGTAATGGCTCCTCATCCCTCCTCTATGTCTTGTTGCTCAAACCTGGAAACTAAGGTGTCCCGTCTTCTCTCCACCCCCCCCCCCCCCCCCCAAACACACACTTGGATAAGTGCCCCAGATTTGCCTTCAAAAAAATCTGGTAAGCTTATATTTTGCCTATCTGCACTAATTAAAAATAGGCAAAAATTAACAGCATATTATAACCCAAGTATTGCTTTAAAGGATTCACGATCCCACCACATCAGATATCCCTTAATTTCAGCTCTACCTGTACCCACCCACTTTATTCTTCTCGGCAACGCCTTTCCTACCCTTAACTCAAACTCTTCATTTGCATCATGTGGCCTGTCAGTCTGGGCTAGATTGTAAGCTCCAAGGAGTGCAGATTGTCCATTATGTGCCTCTCTGAGGTGCTGTGTACATTTAGTATGCACAGTACCAATTGTGATATTAGTAGTCATGGACAAAGTCAGTGACTAGCTGGCCTGGAGTCAAGAGGGAAGTCTATGCACAAGTTGTTGCATCTTGTCTCGTTCCATCCTTCATGTCACCCAGAAGGTTTCAGCTAATGCTCCATTTTACAATAAACATCTTGTTCTGAAACAGACAGCCTGTCACTATCATAGGACAATGTTTACACAGGATCCTCTCCAATGGGAAGCTGTAAAGAGGAAAGAGGCTTTTGTTAAGGCTTTCCTAGAGCAGCTCCTAGGAACTTTCTCCTTATAAAAGATTCCTTGCAGCTGGGTACAACTCTTTCTCTGCTGCTCTGCAGGGTATGTTTATTGCTGTGGCTGAGTTACGGTCTATCGTGGCTCTGGACAATAATAAAGACTTGAATTTATGGAGTGAAGAGAGACGCTTTGTGTCAGGATGGGCTCCATTTCTCAGCTGATGGGACACAGATTTACTTTTTGTTTCATGTATCTGTCCAGATCTCTCTCTTATTTTCCACATCTTAGAATGTGAGACTCCTGGGGACAGAAAAATACTTACTGTACTTAAAGATAATTTGCATTAAATTTTGAGAAAGGCATTAGTTAAACCCATTTTCTCTTCTCTTTCTGCTGAACTGCCTCTCTCCTCTTTTTCCCCTTGGTTTCATTTTGTCTTTCCTTTTTGGATACGCTACAGTCTTCTCGTTCTCTACTTTCTTCGTATTGCTTGTGTGTCTAAGTGGCTCGCTTTCATTCAGATGATTGTAAGATGACACTAGAGTGATGTCTGTATGTTTTTATCTGGCTAATCTTATATTACAGATAGATTTAATACTGCCCATTGCCAATAACATAGCATGGGGTCAGATACTAGTAACACACCATAGGGTCATACACTGCTCAGTATAACATAAGTGCTCAGATTATGCACACTACAAATATCATCTCTTGACACTAACCCCTATCTGCAGGGTGCAAGACTGCCCTTAATATACCATATGGTCAGTCATATGCAGTCTACTGTCAATCATTTGGAACAGTCAGGTCTGGATTGGGAGAGGGGAATCAGATACAGGGGTGGGAAAACAGCCCTGAGCCACAAAAACAGACACTAAAGTATGGGAGAAAAGTAGACATCTGTAGATTGGGGTAAATGAACCAATTGCTAAAGGGGGAAAAGTCAGGGAAGAGGGGAGGCTAGTGGGAATAGGAGCTGGAAATTATCAGGAGGAAGAGGAAGCGGCTTGTGGGAGGAGGAGCTGGAAATTATCAGGAGGAAGAGGAGGAGGCTTGTGGGAGGAGGAGCTGGAGATTATCAGGAGAAAGAGGAGGAGGCTTGTGGGAGGAGGAGGAGCTGGAGATTAGCAGGAGGAAGAGGAAGTGGCTTGTGGGAGGAGGAGCTGGAGATTAGCAGGAGAAAGAGGAGGCGGCTTGTGGGAGGAGGAGCTGGAGATTAGCAGGAGGAAGAGGAGGCGGCTTGTGGGAGGAGGAGCTGGAGATTAGCAGGAGGAAGAGGAGGCGGCTTGTGGGAGGAGGAGCTGGAGATTAGCAGGAGGAAGAGGAGGTGGCTTGTGGGAGGAGGAACTGGAGATTAGCAGGAGGAAGAGGAGGCAGCTTGTGGGAGGAGGATCTGGAGATTAGCAGGAGGAAGAGGAGGCAGCTTGTGGGAGGAGGAGCTGGAGATTAGCAGGAGGAAGAGGAGGCAGCTTGTGGGAGGAGGAACTGGAGATTAGCAGGAGGAAGTGGACGCGGCTTGTGGGAGGAGGAGCTGGAGATTAGCAGGAGGAAGAGGAGGTGGCTTGTGGGAGGAGGAGCTGGAGATTAGCAGGAGGAAGTGCTGGTGGCTTGTGGGAGGAGGAGCTGGAGATTAGCAGGAGGTAGAGGAGGTGGCTTGTGGGAGGAGGAGCTGGAGATTAGCAGGAGGAAGAGGAGGTGGCTTGTGGGAGGAGGAGCTGGAGATTAGCAGGAGGAAGAGGAGGCGGCTTGTGGGAGGAGGAGCTGGAGATAAGCAGGAGGAAGAGGAGGCAGCTTGTGGGAGGAGGAGCTGGAGATTGGCAGGAGGTAGAGGAGGCAGCTTGTGGGAGGAGGAGCTGGAGATTAGCAGGAGGAAGAGGAGGAGACTGGTGGGAGGAGGAGCTGGAGATTAGCAGGAGGAAGAGGAGGAGACTGGTGGGAGGAGGAGCTGGAGATTAGCAGGAGGAAGAGGAAGCGGCTTGTGGGAGGAGGAGCTGGAGATTAGCAGGAGGAAGAGGAAGCGGCTTGTGGGAGGAGGAGCTGGAGAATAGCAGGAGGAAGAGAAGGAAGTTAGGAGAAGAAAGAGAAACGAGTCACAGGAAGAAGAGCATAAGGCTGGAGGTAAGAAGAAATGGATGTTAGCAAGAGTTAATACTGGAGATTTCCATCTTTTCTTCAGACAATGGGAAACATGGAACTAGAAACTGAACCAGGGAAGAGATTTCTCCAGAGAGCAACAGAAAAACAAATATTAGTAAAATCATAGAAACTCAAAGGGAATATGAGAAAAATGAACCAGGTGAGAAACAGTGAGAGAATGTAATGGTAAGCAAAGGAAACTCTGATTTTAGTGGAGGAAAAGACCCGGCTGCGAATTGACGCGGCCGGGCACAGGCGCGCAGTGGCGGGCCGAGGGTTGGGGGGGCGGGGGGACGGCGAGGGCGGGCAATGAGCCTCATACAAAAAGCACGTCCGGCGCTGGCTCGGCCTCTTTCACCGCTCTCCCCCCCCTTCCTAGAGGAAGACGGAGGATTCGCGGAGGAATGAAAACCGAGGCCGCATCTAAAAGAGAGCATCGGAGAGAAGTGCACGGCAAGTAAAAAAAAAAAAAAAGAAGAAGAGAGGAATAGGCACGGGGTAGCGGTGCTTCCAGCCGTGGCGGGGGGGGGGAGTTATAGCATAGTTATAGTTATAGTTAAACCCCTACCTTTATCGTCCCCGATGTGGGCAGCATGGGTGACTAATCCTGGGATGTAATTGCAGGGGAGCCAGAGGAGGGGTGCTGGGCTATGCAGGCCACGTTTGCGCTGCAAAAATACACTGCCGGTACACGTGGCCAAGCACGGCGAAAGAGCAGACACTGCTGGGCAACAATCACTAATAAAATAATAATGACAAGAACAACAGCTGGATACGGGTTGGGAAGGCACAGCCCAGGGGGTTTTCTTTAAAAAAAAAAAAAAAAGAGAGAGAAAAAAACGGCGGCATAGTTATGTTTTAAAGTTGATGCAGTAAAGTAATGAGGATGTAACTAATGGTGTAAGGCTGCCATCTCATGGTCAAAAGCGGTATTGCAGACTGTTAGGATTATTTTGTTCTGTTGTGATATTTATTTAGCTGTATTTATATTCTGCTTTTCACCGGGTCAAAGTGGTCAATTGGGGGATACATTTAACATGAGGGGATATGACACACATACGTTAATACTTACGGGGAACATGGGCAATGGAGGGTTAAGTGGTTTGCCCAAGACCACAAGGAGTGCCTATAGGACTAGAAATCCCAGTCCCTCCGGCCTGAGAGTGCTGTCCCCAGGTGGGACTTGAACCCCCGGCCCTCTGGCCTGAAGTACCTTGTCCTAACCACTAGACCACTCCTCCCTCTTGAAGATTACCAGGGAATAAAGAAATGGGGATTGTATTAATGTTCAATCGGGAATGAGGGGGTGATGCAGCCAGGAATATCTGTGATCATTGCCAAGGGGAAATATGTATATAAAGATGTTTAGATAGTGATATATATATAGATATATATAGATATGTAGATATAAATGGATATTGATAGCTCTAGATAGATATATGGCTATAGGAAACGAGTGGCGCACGGGATTGAGGCAAGCATCCGAGACTGAGAGTAATTTAGACCTTCCATTACCTCTGCATAGTAATTTTATCCTAGTTAAGAGATGCCAAGAAAGGAGACAAAAAAGGCTTCCAGGACGCGGGGCGCCAAGGCTACACCGAATGCAGCACCAGCACCAAAGGCGCGGGCAGCTGCTAGTTCGAGCAGAAGGGGAGCACAGATGGCCAGCCATGACGCAACTACCAGTGTAGCAGCAGTAAAGCCTAGGCGCAGTAATAGGAAGAAGGTGCCACAGCAACAGAAAAGCTCAGCCCCTCCACAGAGGCAAGAGCTGGATGACCTGCTCCAGATGGTTCGGGAACAGGTTACGCAACACGGCCTGACCTCAGTCAGACAACGACTGGGAATGCCAGGCTTCGCGAGCGAAGAACTGCCGTCAACGAGCAACAGCACATCAACACCTAACACGGCACATGGTAAGTCTGGGTGTGAAAAGGGGGCGCCAGAGTTGTTAACATCATCATCTGACGATTCCTTTTCTCTGACAGTGACGGTGACATAGCATGGGCAGATGTGATACAATATGCATTAAAGAAATTTAAAAGGAAGAGAAGCCCAAAACAATCTAATCCCCTCAGGCAGGCCTGGTCGGGGCAGAGTCAGAGGGGCGAGGACCGCGGGAGCACGCCATCTGGGGCGGCCCAAAGAACGCAGCTGGATTGGCGCGATACCAGTCGTGACCCGCGCTGCGGGGTGAGCTCCCTGGCTGTGTCTGTACCCAAAAAGATAAAAACGAGGATTTGGAGGCGAGAATATATTGACCTATTCTCTCTCCTGCTCAGGGATCAGGATGAAGAATCAAACAGTGGAAAAGAGAAGGATAAAAGAAGTGAGAGAGATAGGAAACCTAAAATTCCCAAATCCATTAACAATTGGGTGACAGCATTCCACATCTTTATGAGCGTGGTGATGGAGAAGGAACCCGAATCGGGGCCATATCTGACCAGGTACCTGGACACGATCACCAGAGCACATAAACAATACGGGGGGTGGGCCTGGCTGAACTATGATGTGAAGTTCAGGAGAAGCATGGCAGAAGATCCCACCCTAGCATGGCATCACAGAATTCTGGACATGTGGACAGAAGAAATGGCGCCCAATAGGGTATGGTGTCAGGACGGGCTGCAGCAGCCTCTGCCGAGCACGCAATGGCAACAGCCTTTTCAGAACACGCAATGGCGGCAAGCCAATCAGTTGCCAGGGAGACGGGCATGCTGACAGTACAACGCAGGGAGTTGTACATGGCAGCCTTGTAAATTCAAACATTCCTGCTCAGTATGCGGAAGCGGACACCCCGCTCTCACCTGCAGGGCATCAAGGGAGGCCAAGCCTTTCAGAGCGTTACAGCAATGCTCAACCGAAGGGGTTGGCCCCAGCACCCATCAGACTTGAGAATATGCGTCCATGGCTAAGAGCCTACCCTAAGCGGGATATAGCTATCAGTATTGAAAATGGCTTCTCGCAGGGTTTCCGCATCCCATCCCTAATTATGATTTAAAAAAAGCACAAACGCGCTTTATAAATAACCCACCATCTGTCCAAAAACACAACGAGATCTCGCACAGCAAGATAGCAAAAGAAATAGGTAAGGGGAGAATAGCGGGTCCTTTCAATTCACCCCCATTCAAGGACATCATAATCTCCCCATTGGGGGTCATACCTAAAAAGGAGCCGGGACAATTCCGGTTAATTCATAACCTATCATACCCAGAGGGAAAGTCAGTTAATGATTATATTGATCCGGCGTTATGCTCTGTTAAATATGCAACCATTGATCAGGCAATTATGCTCATACGAAGTAAGGGGCCGCGAGCACAACTGGCGAAGGCAGACATAGAGTCCGCATTCCGGCTATTGCCGGTACATCCCGAGTCTTTCCCATTATTGTGTTTCTCGTTCAATGGGGAGTTCTTCTATGATAAATGTTTGCCCATGGGATGCGCGGTATCATGCGCATATTTCGAACAATTTAGTTCATTCCTACACTGGGTAGTTGAAGACCTGGCGGGCCCCAACACGGTTGTGCACTATCTGGACGATTTCCTATTTGTAGGAAAAGACCATGACGACTGCATAAGGATATTGGATATCTTTGAGCGGATGGCACAATCGTTTGGAATCCCGTTAGCGAAAGAAAAGACAGATGGCCCGAAAGGGATCATCACTTTCCTGGGCATACAGTTAGATGTGCCGGCACACAGGTCACGTTTGCCAGCAGATAAGTTGCTGAAGTTGAGGAAAGATATTCAACTACTTTACAGCCAGCGAAAAGTGACACTCCAACAATTTCAGTCAATACTGGGCCTGCTATGCTTCGCATGCAGGGTGATACCCATGGGGAGGGTTTTCTGCTGTCGTATGGCATGGGCAATGAGAGGTATCACAAAAAGATACCATCGCATCCGGGTCACCAGGGAAATACGGGAAGACCTGCAGGTCTGGCTGCAATTCCTTCGCACCTTCAATGGCCTTGCCTTCTGGCAAGCGCTCACGGTATCTAATGCGGAACTCAAATTTTTCACCGATGCCTCGGGGGGGGATTGGTTTCGGCATCTACTATAAAGGGGTGTGGTGCTCAGAGACATGGCCCTTGGAATGGCAAGCGGAAGGGACCACCAGGGACATCACGTTCTTGGAGCTTTTCCCGCTAATGGTAGCCTTATGTATCTGGGCACCAGGGCTCGCCAACAGAGCTATCACCTTCCATATCGATAACCTAGCTGTGGTGTGGGCAGTGAACAATATGAGAGCTAAGATGCCAAGGGTAGTGGCACTATTAAGACAAATAATGTTACTATGCCTGGTACATAACATAACCCTTAGAGCAGAGCACATTGAAGGCGAAAATAATAACATTGCTGATGCTCTTTCTCGTTGTAAGATCAGGCTTTTTCACCAACTGGCTCCCGAGGCAGACGCGGTCAAGACAGCTGTGCCCGATCATGTCTGGGAGTATGGTCCACCGAGGTATGGGAGCTCCTGTTAGGCTCCTTAGCTGAGAATACCAGGCGTAGATACGTAGCGGCATGGGAACAGTACCAAACATTTTGCAGAGAGGCCATAATACAGCAAGAAGACAGATTAAAAGTAGCAACGATTATGAGATGGATTTTGCATTGCAAAAGCAATGGCTACACAAAAGCTGCAGTACAAGCCCGTTTAGCAGCGGTATCATTTTTTGCAAAGGCTATGGGTAAGAGGAGTGCCAAGACGGAGTTTATCATAAAGAAGGTAATGAGAGGCTGGTCCTTGGGGCAGCCCCAGAAAGTAGACCAACGCTGCCCGATCACTCATCAGATGCTCCAACAACTGATGGTAAAGACTAGCCAAGTGTGTTACGATGAGTACGAGACAAGGCTGTTTCGATGCACCTTTTCCTGGGCCTTTTACGGAGCATTTTGAGTAGGGGAGCTAGTGGCTTCCTCATCCTCGAAGCACGGGACAGCCTGTGGAGGTATGGAAAAGCACGATGTGAGCATACTCACAAGGGCCATAGTGCTACACTTGCGCAGATCCAAAACTGATGTGGAGGGAAAAGGGGCACAGGTGGTGTTGTCGGCATTGCACAATGACCTCTCATGCCCGCTGAGAAATGCTTTAGCCTACCAACAGTTATGGGCGCACTCAGGAAATCAATGGTTCGTGCATGCGAACGGTGCCCCCTTATCACATTTCCAATTTATCAGAGTACTCAAGCTGGTAATAGAACGAACAGGACGGGATGCAAGCTTATACGGCTCGCACTCCTTTCGCATTGGAGCTGCTTCAACGGCAGCCAGCATTGGGATGTCAAGAGAACAGATCATGAATATAGGACGATGGCGCTCGGATAGATACAAACTGTATATACGTCCAGCGGAATGAGGAATGATGGGTTTATAAACAAAAAAAAATTGTAACATGTAGAGAGCGGGGTAAGGCGATACTGGCAATGTGGAAGCATTTTTGTATAAAGTCAGTGTTATGATCGTTGTTGGATAAATTCTGCTGTAATTATATCCTTCTGATTGTGATCCAATGCAGGAGTAAGTCGCCGCCTCTGGCCTCGTGAAGCGTGGATATGTGGCCATTCATTTGTTCACTGGGCCCAAAGGCGGACTCGGTGCAGACCACAGGGGTTGAATTTGGGATTACCAAGTGCGGAGGTTTCTGTGGTGTGGCTGGGACGACGGGGTATGGTGTGGGACCAGCTAGTGCCGTCCCTGCTACAAAGGAAGAGATCGACTGGGAACCCAGTGATGATTGTGATCCACTTGTGGGGCAACAACCTTGCGTCCACACGCAGCGTCGAGCTCACCAAAAAGATGCAAAGCGACCTGCTGACACTGGCAAACACCTTTCCCGGGACGCTCCTGGCATGGTCTCACATCATACCGCGGCATGTGTGGAGGAGCGAGAACTCGCACAGGGCATTGGAGAGGACAAGACAAAAAGTGAACAAGTGGATGGCCCGCTTCATGGGGGCAATAGGGGGTTACAGCATCAAGCATGACCTCATAGAAGAGAGATGCCCGGGATTGTATCGCGCAGATAGAGTGCACTTGTCAGACATAGGAATGGACATTTTGCTGTGCGCCATACAAGACACGATCGAACGCTTATTGCAGAAGCAGGTGTTGGCCACAGCGGCGCGTTGATCAGTGGGGCCCCATCAACAAGCAAGGATTCGCTGTTGTCGGGGTTGGCAGGAAAAACGCACCCGATGAGAGAGAACACAGCCTAGGCTTTAAGTAAAGGGGGAGAGGTGCAGGAGAGAAACACAGACCTGCCCCTGGAGAGATTGATATGGCGACAAGAACACCGCGCAGAGGGCTCCCTGCCTTGCTTTGATGGCGGACAAAAGGGGGGGTAAAGCAAGAAAAGGTTGCCAAGTCTGCTTGAACGGCAGGCGTAACAGCTTTTCGACTGAAGGATATGGAGAAAACGAAGGACTGAGGAAAAGCTTTCACGGCAAAATTTTCCTCCTGCCACTTACAAGGACTGTGGGATATTGGCTGTGTCTCTCGAGGGGGCAGAAAAGGAAGGTGGTGCCAAAAGGAATTGTGTACAGTGTTTTGTTGATTGTTACGTGCATGCTGTGGCCAACAGTTTTTTGTGCTGTTAATAACCATTGTTTATAAATAAATTGAAATAGTTATGTTGAAAGAAAACCCTTGGTGAAATGTTGTGACTTATTGGAAGGAGGGTTGGGGGAGAGGCGACGGGGTAAGGGTAGGCAAACCCGAGGCTGTCATGCCAGTTGCGCGGCTGAGGGAGTGAGGAGAGAATGAAGAGGCCAGAAATAAAAGAAATAATAGGATATGGTCTTTTATTATAGTAAGGGCTGGATTTAGCAAAGTCTTTCCCCATATAGAAGAAAATCCTTTAATGCTAAAGTAAACATACGATAGGCTGGATTAGAGAAGGTTTATGTTTCAGTAGTACTTTTGCAATTTGGCTTCTAAAATCTATTAACTTGGTAATATTTCAAATTCTGCTAAAATGGTCTGACAAGATTTGAACACACACTGAATTCTGACTTTTCTCCATTCTGGCCCCATAATTGCAAGGATTTTCCCATCTCTTTTTGTAGCCAGTTTTCTGTTGAGCGAGATTCAGCTGTTTATTTTGCTTCTTTTCCCTCAGCCATATTATCTCGTAATTGTCTACATTAAGTTATGTTTGGGATAAACAGTAATGTCATCTGGCTAGTTAGGGATCAGAGTGCATGCAAAAAGTGCAGAGAAGATTCCCCATTTCTGGTGCATCAGCAAAGCCCCTCCCCCTTCCTTCCAAGTACTGGAAGCCACCCCTGTCACACTGCAGACTTTCCTCTTGCCCTTACCCAAGGGATCTCTCTCGCTCCTTCCTTCTGAAACCCCCTAACAGAGCGGGAGACTGTCAAGGTTGGGAAAAATGGGAAGGGGAAAGCCAGACGAATGGCCAAAAAAAAAAAGAGAAAAGGAGAGGGAACTTGGGAAAGGAAAGAAATGGGACACTGAGTGACTGTCAGGGGAGATGGGGGAGGAAAATACACTTGCTCTGAGCAGCTCTGCTGGAAGGTCGCCAGGGAAGGAATTAGGGTCTCTGTGTTAGCCGGTGTTTCTCCTCTGCCGTGGATGCTACTGGAGTGCTGGGGTAGGGAGGGGGCTTTCCAAAGTGATGGAAAAACATGTCAAACTGTCTCTGAGTGAATCTTATCAGCTAGCCTTCTCCCTAAACCTTGATGGTTATAGGCCTCCAAGTATGCACTAAAGATAGGAAATAGGACAAGATGGAAGTTCTCTATCCCCCGGGGTAAAACTGTGCTTCATCCCATTCCAGCTTCAGTTACAACAGCAGATCTGCAGCGTAGGAGAAGCATGAAGGTGAAAGCGAATCCTTGGTGGCCAATTCTACAGTGAGTGGCAGTGAAGACCTGCTGACCGAATGTGCTCTTCCCAAATGCCTCCCCATTTCTAACACACAGCCCCACTCACACAATGTTCTGATGCACAAGGGGGAACAAGGCCGGATATAAATACAGGTTCTATGTGCAGAACACATTGCTCTCGTATATCCATCTCTGCCTACTGTGGTAAGGAGAGTGCAGCTCAGCATGGAAATAAAAGAGAAAGAAGAACTTTTTCTTCTTTTCGGGGGATGGGTGCACTAGAACACATACACCACAGCAAAATCCCTGAGAGAAACCGAGGGTAGAGCTAGGTTTAAGCCACTCCCAGGCTCCATGACAACCCCAGGTAAGAGTAGGAGGTACAAGTGGGTGGAGTCAGGAAGGGAGGTGCCCTGCTCAACGTTTAAGTTTGAGAAAACAAAGTTGAGAGAAGCAGAAGCGGTCAAGGGAGAAGCAGTCAAGAGAGAAGCAGCCACAAAGAGAGCAGCAGCAGAGACAAGAGCAGCCAGCACTGCAGCCAAGGAAGCTACAGAGAAGGTTCCAGGCAGAGGACCAAACAGACTGGCAAGAGGGAGAGAGAGAAAAGGTTGGCTTTGAGAAGGCTAAGGCAAGAGTGCTTAGACTCCTCTGATGAAGGGTCTGTCTGCAGGCAGCAGAAGCCCCAGGAAGGGAAGTGGGGTTCTGACCCTGATTCCCTATCTAGCTCAGAGGCAGAGAGAGTCACAAGCCACAGAAGCCTCAGCCAGGAAGGTGCTGCAACAAGACTCCAAGGTAGGAGAAAGAAAGCAGTAAAGCCAAAACCCTGTGTTTCTTGCTCTGACTCTGAAAAGAGGTTTAGGCCTGAGAAAACCCAGATTAGGAAGAAGGGGTTTTCAGGAGAAACTGAACAGGAGAGGCCCGTTGAAGTCCTACCTAGAGGAGAAGGGGCCATTCAGTGGAATAGGCTGTTTAACCTGTTAAAGAACATTAAGCATAAAGTGCCCGAGCGTTTTCAAACTTTGCCAAGATACAGCTCAGCAGAAAGCATGGAGGTAGAAGGTAAAGAAAGTGACCTGACTTCAGCTTGTTCTGAGATGGACTGTGATATGTGCATTGTGGCTAAGTAATGAAAGCCTGAGAGCAGTGAGAAGTTAGGAATTGTAAATACATGTGCTTTATGATTACGGAATTGAGAAGCATCATAAAGGGAAAAGAAAAGAAAGCCTGTGTAAATAATTCTACTACAACACTGGTTGTAAGCTTTGCTTTAATGGGAGAAGATTATCCTTTATTTTCTTTGACTTGAGTGTACAACTGCTTGAAAGATTTGTTATCCGCTTGCCACGGAAGCTAATAAAATTCCTGTGTGCTTTGAAACAACCACTTGGTTCATTTATCTCTATACACAACTACAATCCTTGGTAAAGAGGAATTCAAGATGGTTTCCCGTCCCTACTAGGCGACCGCCTGGTAGGGGCGCGACCGCCACACTACACTCACAACAGTTTTGCTCTGGGGGGAAAATGCATATGAATCAGGCGCACACACCCAGAACCATTACACAGCTCATTCCAGATCAACTGAACAGGCTGATCCATACCTGGTTTTGCTCCACTGCATATACTAGTTTCCAGTCCTGATTATCTAAGTCAGGACTTCTCAACCCTGTCCTCAGGACCCACCTAGCCAATCAGATTTTCAGGATAACCACAATGAATATGCATAAGAAAGATTTGAATGCGCTGCCTCCATTCTATGCAAATCTCTCTCATGCATATGCATTGTGGTTATCCTGAAAGCCTGGCTCACTATATGTTTCTTGATGACTAGGCTGAGAAACACTGATCTAAATAAAATACAGTCATTAAGACCATCAGAACTATAAATCCATGCATGCAGTGGAGCAAAACCAGGACTAGATCAGCCTGTTCAATGGACCTGGAGTGAATTGGCAACTCTTACCCCTCCCCCTCCATATATATATAGACAATCCCACACAAACACACAAAAATATACTTACTAATATACAAAAAGGCATTCACAGACACAGAGGTATGCATCAGCCTAAAGCCATGGATAGGCCTGAGTTGCCCATTTCCTAATAAATATAACATGCTCGGGGGAAACTTCACTAAATGGGTTCGTTCTGTGCATGCCATGACAGCCATAAACCTCGCTTCTAAGCCAGGGTATGTGGAGTATGATCTCAGTCCCTCAAATTTATTGCTAGAGGAGGAGTGGCCTACCTCAGGCCAGAGGGCTGTGGGTTAGCTTCCCACCTGGGGACAACAATCTCAAACTGGAGAGACTGGGGTTTCTAGTCCTATAGGCACTCCTTGTGGCCTTGGGCAAGCCACTTAACCCTCCATTGTCTCAGGTACACGTGTAGATTGTGAACCCTTTGGGGATGAGGGAATATATCCAGTACCTGCTTGTAGTGATTGTAAACCACTCTGATGCCTGTGTGGTATATCAAGAAATTGCATAAGTATAATGCTTGCCATAGTACTTGCATTTGATGAAGACAGATTCTGGACATTTATTTTCATATTTCAGCACTTTTTGCCTATTTGGATCTGATACTGTTGGGTAGGCCTGGAGGCCTATGATAGTAGCTCTATATGTATAATCAATCTCTGATTTATTTGTTGATGCTTTTACATATAATTTATTCTTTTATCTTTATACTTGTGTTTGTATTGTCAGTCAATATTGTTGCATATCACTTTGATATTGAAGTATATCTTCTTTGTCTGCATTATTTTATGTAAGATTTTAAGTACTAGCTTTTTTAATATTGTTTTTAATATGTATTTTTATTTGTTTTATTTGTTATGTTATTCTATGATTATTTTTAGATGTGTACCCCTGATGAAGGCCTGACGCCGAAACGCGTAGGGGCTCTTTCATAAATAAAGCTAGTTCCTGTGACCTCTACTTGTCTTCGCTCATTGTGTCTCCCTAATCAATCTCTGAGGCCTAGCCCTCCTTCAGCTCTGGGGATGTATAGTCTTGGCATACACTGATTCTTGTAAATTACTTCATGGGCATGGAGGAGTTTTGTTCACAAATCCAGTTTTTCAGGATCTTTAAGAGGTCAGTCTACAATCCCAAAGCTGTATTACAGGAATTGCTATCAAATTGATGGTTTGTATCTTATTCTGTGTGAAAGCACTTTTCAATAATACAGTCAAACCTCGGTTTTCGTATGCCCTAGTTTTCATATGATTCGGTTTTTGTTGACTTTTTTCATCAAGATTTTGTCCCAATTTTCGTACATTGTCTCGGTTTTCGTACAGTTGAAAATGGAGCACCATCTTGTGGCCAGAAGTAGGATTTTCTTTATTTTGATTCTCTTGCTGATTGACTGTCTTCCATATGCCAACAAGAGTCTTCAATAAAGGTAAAAGTGATGTTAAATGTTCATTTATTATCCATTTCATTAGTCATTTATATTTATTTCTCATTGTTTTCTGTATGTAAAAATATAGTTATCTATAAAATGTATTTTTGTTAATATTTTTGGGTGTCTGGAACAGATTAATTGGATTTACATTATTTCTTATGGGAAATATTGCTTCAGTTTTCATACATTCGGTTTTAGTCAGACTTTTTCGAACGGATTAATCACGAAAACTGAGGTTCCACTGTAATTTTAATCTTCTATAGTATTCTTTACTGACTTCTCAGTAATTTTTGCTCAAGTGTCATTCCATCCTATACTCAGATATTTATATATGCCTTCCTGTTCAAGTTCCTTAATATCACAGGCCTCAGCCAGAGAGATGTTTTCCGTTCTGCTCAATTTTCCTCTATTAAAAAAAAAAGTAGCCTTAGCACATTTATCAAGACCAAAAGTCATCCTGATGTCATCAGAAAAGCTTTTCGCTACACGGAGTTGCTCTGCTAAATGTTGGTCACAGGAACTGTAGAACTTCAAGTTGTCTACAAATAGTAAATGGGATGTTACCTTCTTTAGGGTTAAGGCTAAATCCATATCCCAAAGAGTACTCATAGAACTAAGTGTCATACAAAATAGAAGTGGAGATAGGGAATCTCCCTGAAATATTCCTTGCTGAATTTTGATGTTCAGAATGATGTACTGACCATCTTCATACTTCAAAAGGTGTGTGCTTTGCCACATTATCATTGTGAACTTAATGTACTCTATCAAACCAGGAAGTATCTTATACATTTCAAGGTAATTATTATCCAAGGGTATAGGACACTGTCAAAAGCTCTTATAATCAATCCACACCATACTGAGATTTCTGTTTTTCTTAGTGCTGGCCATGATGGCCCTATTCAACATTAAATGGTCTTTGGTTCCATAAGCTCCCCTCTTATTGCCCTTTTGCAATATTGCCATGATGTTGTTGGACTTGATGTTAAGTGCCATCAAGTCTCGTATGTCGACTCATGGCGACCCTCTCGATAGTTATTCTAAACTGTGCTCAGTCTTCAGTCAGGCAGTTCATTGTTGATAGAGTGGCAGCTACTACTACTACTGAGCATTTGTATAGTGCTACAAGACATACACAGTGCTGCACAGACATGTAAGAGACAGTCCCTGCTCATCAGAGCTTAAATCTAGTCAAAACAGACAGCACAGTAGCTGTAGACATGGGATACATCTGGGGGCAATGGTAAGGAAACACAAGGAGATCAGATAAGTCAAGATCCAAAAGTGGCAGCGAAGAGGCGAGTTTTCAGCCTGGATTTAAAAAGGGTCAGAGAAGGTGCCTGATGTACAGACTCAGGTAGTTCCTTCCAGGCATAAGGAGCAGCAAGGTGAAAGGAGCGAAGTCTGGAGTTAGCAATAGAAGAGAAGGGCACAGATAGAAGTGATTTGCCAGAAGAGCTGAGTTCCCGAGGAGGGTGTAGGGAGAGATAAGAGAGGAAAGGTGGTGATGAGCTGCAGAGTGAATGCACTTATCGGTCAGCAGGAGAAGTTTGAACTGGATGCGGAAACTGATAGGGAGCCAATGAAGTGACTATCTATAGCTACTGTTTTATCTATCATTGGACTTGATATGGTCATATATTCTGTCTGCATCTATTGCAATAAACAGCTTATAGACTGTAGGTAAACAAGTTATTGGTCTGTAATTTTTGGGAATGTTACTTGGGTTTTCCTTTGGAAGGAGGAAGGATCTTTCTGTTAAAAGCCATTGTGGTGTTAAGTCTGGCTGCTTGATCAATTGTTTTTTGCAGTTTGCCGAGTCTTGGTGAAATAACTGTTTGAGCCAAAAGTTGGTCACTCCATCTGTGTCAGGACCAGGGGCGGCTCTATAATGAGGCGAAGTGAGGCAGATGCCTCAGGCGGCAAAGTCTTGAGGGCGGCAAAAAATGCCCCCAAAACAGCCGCCTCACTTCACCATCAAAAGTTTTAAAAAATCCCCAAAAAAGTGCACAAGTTGCTGCCGAGTCTGCTTCTCGGCAGCGGCAAACGCACCCTCCTTTTCCAGGCAGCCGCAGCTCCCTGCCTCTTAGAGAACCATGGCTGTGCTGTGACTGCAGTTTTAAACAAAAACGAAACCGGTGCGGAGCCTTCCTGCGTCTGTGAAGGACCCCATGCAGCTTTGTCCCACCCTCAAATGGGGTCCTTCACAGACACAGGAAGGCTCCGCACCAGTTTTGTTTTTGTTTAAAACTGCAGTCACAGCACAGCCTCAGTTCTCTAAGAGGCAGGGAGCCACGGCTGCCTGGAAAAGGAGGGTGAGTTTGCCGCTGCCGGCCTTCAAAAAAAACAACAACAAAAAAAAAACCCTGAGGAGAGGAGCCACTGCCACAACAGCAGAAAGTGCCCCGCGGCTGCCCCTATGCTGTCTCCCTCAGCGCGGCTTTACAGAGCCGTGAAGGGAGATGGAAAACTTTCTCTTCACAGCTCTGTA
Source organism: Ichthyophis bannanicus (assembly GCA_033557465.1). Taxonomy (NCBI): domain Eukaryota; kingdom Metazoa; phylum Chordata; class Amphibia; order Gymnophiona; family Ichthyophiidae; genus Ichthyophis; species Ichthyophis bannanicus. The sequence goes on along the minus strand of CM066042.1, from coordinate 42,408,740 downwards.
AGCCACACTGAGGGAGACAGGAGGGCTCTGCTGGGGCGGCCCTGGGGCACTTCTTGCTGCTGCCGCGGCAGCAGTAGCTTCAGCAGCCAGGTTCTTTTTCTTTTTTTAATTTCCCGGGGGGGGGTTAGGACTTGTAATGGGCTGATGGGGGGTAGTATTGGTAATGGACTAAGGGAGGTACTAGGACTGGAAATGGGCTAATTGGGGGGGTTAGGAATGGAGGTGGGTGTTTAGAATTGGTAGTGGGCTATGGGGCTAGGACTGGAAATGGGTTGATGGGGGGGTTATGACTGGTAAGAGGCTATGGGGGGCTAGGACTGGAAATGGGATGATGGGGGGGGGTTATGACTGGTAAGGGGCTATGGGGGGGCTAGGACTGGAAATGGGCTGATGGGGGTTTAGGACTGGTAATGGGCTATGGGGGGGCTAGGACTGGAAATGGGCTGATGGGGGTAGGAGTGGAGGTGAGCTGGTAGGACTGGTAATGGGCTATGGGGAGGGGAGGAGAGTGCTGCTGGCACTGGAAGAAAACTAGGGGCTAGGGCTACAAATGGGCTGATGCGGGAGGATGGTAGAATGGGACTGGAAGGGAGCAGATAATGGGAGGGTCTGCCAGGGGAAGGAGGGGGCACAAAGGGAGCTGACAGGGGGAAGGAGGGGGCTGGAAAGGAGCTGACACCTGGGATGTACTGAAGGGGGACTGGAAGGGAGCTGACACGGGGATGGGAGTGGTAGGTGGTTGGGTAATGGGGAGAAGTCTGGAAGGGAGCTGACATACAAATGGAACTGGAAGGGGGATGGACAGAGGGTAGGGTGACTAGAAGGGAGCTGACCTGGAGGGTGACACTGAGAGTGGACGTGAGCTAATATCTGGGATGGTATTTGGATTAGAAGGGGCTGGACAGTGGAGAAGGAGGGGGACTGGAAGAGAATAGACACCAGTTGCAGTCATGGGAATGCAAGGCAGTTGACATTGGAATGTACTGGGAGGGAAGGACTGGAAAGGGGGCTGATACAGGGGAGGGTTACTGGAACTGGAAATGGGCTGATGGAAGGAAGTGAAGAAAATAAAAGAAGAGATAAGAAATGACAGATGGACCATAGACCACAGAAAGAGAGCTAAGAGAAGACAGGAAAGCAGAAGCCTCAGATCGGGACCAGCATGATCAGAGAATAAAATGGTCAGACAACAAAGGTAGAAAAATAATTTTATTTAATTTTAGTGATTGGACTTTGTGCTATTTTTATATTTTACACAGTATTGGGGAACTGCATCTCTTATTTATCTAATGTTGCACTGCATGTGGACTCTGGCTTCTTGGGGTTTCAATTTAAATTTAGCCTACATATTATTTTTATTTTAGGGGAGGAGTGGCCTAGTGGTTAGGACAAGGTACTTCAGGCCGGAGGGCCGGGGGTTCAAGTCCCACCTGGGGACAGCAATCTCAGGCCGGAGGGACTGGGATTTCTAGTCCTATAGGCACTCCTTGTGGTCTTGGGCAAGCCACTTAACCCTCCATTGCCCATGTTCCCTGTAAGTATTAGCGTATGTGTGTCATATCCCCTCGTGTTAAATGTATCTCCCAATTGACCGCTTTGACCTGGTGAAAAGCGGGATATAAATACAGCTAAAATAAATAAATAAATAAATTGTGGTTACTTATTCTGTACTTGGTGAGAGTCGATGTTGCAAGTGTGTGACTGAGGTCAGGTGTTCTGTTAACGTGGAGTTTGTACATAAAGATCTATACTGTACTGTAGTAATTTGACTTGTTCAGCTTTTCAAATAGGTGTATGGAGGTTCCAGGGCCCACTGTAGTATTTACAGTGATGCTTTTTTGGATGGGCTCCTTATGTGAGTTTTGGAAGTTTGTGCTGATATGGTATGGTATGGTAGGTTTGTTCTTTGTTGTAGGGTTTTGTATTAGTTCACAATATGCCTGGTATTGGAGAATAGTGGTGGTTGTTGTTGTTGTTAGCGAGATGATCAGAATCAGATTTTTTTTTTTTAAATATTGAGTTCTGGGGTGAATGTCCTGGTTCTGCTCTGCACCTACTGTGGATGCAAAATATATGTTGAAAAAGAAAAAGCAAGAACCATAACGCAGTTTATAACAACAAAATAAAAATGAGTTATAATTTAGTTTTATAATCTGTGCTGTTAGTTCTTGCTGTCTTTTAGTTCCTTGGTGTGCAAATGGGACTGTACCTAGCCCTGTGCAAGCAGTGCAGTCGCACAGGGCGCAAAGGCTTGGGAGGCGTATTTCGGCTGTCTGCTGTTATTTTATTTATTTATTTATTTAACATGTTTATATACCGTCTTTCTACAAATCAAAACGGTTTACATAGAACAATAAAAGGCAGTATATTTCAACTGTTACAAGGAACGAATAACAGGGTACAGAATAAAACATGAAACAAAATTATATTATACAACTAATTACAATGAACAGTGAACAACTATTTACATATTTACATATTTACACTGGCAGGACAATAGCAGGCAGCCGAAATGCGCTCCCCAAACCTTTTCGCAGCACTTTAAGCAGGTCTGGTCCCTCCCTCCTCCGACTCAATGTCAAGCAGGGGACAGATCTGCTTAGAGTGCCGGCGCCTTTCAGATCAGGCGCATGCCCCTCTTCTCCTCCCCATACCTCCATCCAGCGCTGCCTGCTCCTTCCCTGCTGCTGCCGCCTCCGTGAAAAAAACAGAGGGCATCAGCAGCAGGGAAAGAGCAGGCAGCGCTGGACGGAGGTATGGGGGGAGAGGGGGGGCGTGCGCCCGAGCTGCAAGTCTCACAGGGTGTGATTGCAGCTTGATATGGCCCTGTGTGCAAACATCTTGCATTTTCTCCATATAATCTAATCGGCTTTTCGGTTTGGTTCAGTCTCTGATTGGATTTCTGAAAAAGCCCCGCCCCCTCTAAGGTGAGGGGGGTTGCCCTTTCATACTTCACCTCAGGCAGCAGATTGCCTTGAGCCACCCCTGGTCAAGACTAACAGTTTGGGGCTTGTTTTAACCTGCTTTGCAGCACTTTTGTTGTTGCAGGCCATTAGATAGGCTTGTTTGAGTTTTGTAAATGTTCCTGTATGCACGATAAAGCGTAGTTACTCACCTGTAACAAGTGAGCTATGGGAACAGCAGTAATTTAGTCTTCACATATGGATGACAGTGGTACAGAAGAAGCCCATACGGGAATGCTCCCCAGCATCTAATTGGAAAATCTTTGGGAGCACTCCATAGCATCTGCGCAAGTGCCTTCCCCCCTTCCCAACTCCTTCTCTTCAGCTGAGTTTGTAGCTGAGAAAAAAAGAGTAAATGAAATCCTATAACTCCTAGGGGAGGAGGGCGGGTTGTGAAGACTAAATTCCTGCCGTTTCCAGAAATCACCTATTACAGATGAGTAAGTACACTATCTCCAGGAACAAGCAGGAATGCAGTCTTTCACATATTGGACTCCCTAGCTCCCAGATGCCAGATGAGGTGACCTCAGAACCAGTAGAGGTTCGCCTCGTAGTAGGCATGATGAGGTCATGGATCCCACATGGATTTCCTTATCGCTTCTCCGGGCCAGTCCAGGGGAGGTAGGGTTGTCAATCCCCTTTAGCAGCTGAGGACTGAAAGAAACTTTAAAACTTGCTGACAGGTTAAGCCACTCCCCCTGACGTCAGTGTACCAGTCTTTCAGTCCTCAGCAGCTGAAGAGGATTGATGCTTACAGTCTCCTGCTACAGCATTGCTAAAATTTCTTATTTTCGTCTCCCTCACTTATAGCTTTTTAGCTCTAGCGGGGCTGATAAGGTGCTATATTCCACTGTGCTGTTTGCACATCAGTCGGGCCAACAAATTGTAAATTTATATTTGCCCTCCGGGAGACATAGTCGACGACCCCTGCCTGCTTATCCTCGGCGGTGGAGAAGTGTAGAGCCTGCCTTCTCTAGAAGGTCTCGCTATCGTCGGTAGATTGGTCCTGGGAGCCCCAGTTACTCTCTACCTCACAAGACGATCGCGTTGCCGCTCCTTCCGCTAGCAGCGGGGACGAGAAACGGCGAGGCTGTGCTGCGGCACTCAGGTCAGGTGAGAGCTGTGTCTTGGAGGCAAGGCTTGCCGGTTTGGACAGTTTCGCGGCAGCGAAGGGTTCTCCGCCTTCGGGCTCCGGTGCGATCGTTTTGTTCTTTTGTTTTCGGGGGTCAGTTTTTCGATCGGGCTGTGTTTCGCGCCCAGGTAGCTTGCTTCCCGGCAGTTCTCACATGGAGGGTAAGCTCTCTACAGATTCGGAGAGGCCTATGTTAGTCTCCGAAAAGGTGGGAACGGTGGCCATTTTGAGTGAGCCGTCCATTTCTCCCGCGGGCCATCACAAGCCGGGGAAGCGCAAATCAAAGTCCTCTAGGGACACTCTGTCGCTCCCTAAGATGTCGCCGAAGATTCCTGATGCTCAGGAAGGACTGTTGACCTTTTTTTCTCCCGAATTTATTTTATCACTCCATAATGCCTTTTTATTGAAAGCCTCTCAGTCCGACTCTCCTGGTTCTGGTTCCTTGGAGCTCGGTCAGCCAGCGCGAGCGGCGGTAGACCCTGGAGAAGGTACTTCCCAGTCGGAGATACAGGCTCAGTCCAGATTGGACCCGGTAGAGCCTTTGGTCACTGACAATCTCATTTTAGAGGAAGGAGAGCTCTTCTCTGAACCAAGCTTAGACGTGGGCTCAGGTGAGCTTGAGGAAGGAGAGATCACTCCTGGTGACGATCCTAATGTTTTTAGGGTATTTCGGAAGGAGGAGCTGGGAGCGCTTATCTCTCAGTCTTTAGCTGCTTTGAATCTTCTTCTTCCTTCTGTCTCTCAGGAACCACTAGAAGATCTGCTGTTGCAGGGTTTTAAGTCTGAGCAATGTTGTTTTCCTGTGCACCGTGTCATAAAGCAGATGATTGAATCTGAACGGGAGTGCCCGGAGGCCTCGCTGTGGGGTAGTCGCGCCCTGGCTCGTCTTTACCCGGTGCCTCAAGAGGAGAAAGAGCTCTTAAAGATGCCTAAAGTTGATGCTATAGTGTCCGCAGTCACTAAGCAAAACTACCATTCCAGTAGAGGGGGCAGCGGCTCTTAAGGATCTACAGGATCGGAAGCTTGAGGTTCTCCTCAAGCAAGCCTTTGATTCTAGCGCCCTTGCTCTACAGGCTTCCATTTGTGGGGCGTATATGTCCAGAGCTTCCATCCGTTGGATTCAGGGAGATACCTCTACGGAGTCGACAGCTGCTTCTTCTCCGGAGGGAGCTAAATTGGAGTCTGCGGCAGCTTATCTAGCAGATGCCTTCTATGATTTAGTAAGGATTGCTGCAAAGTCTATGGCATCGCTGGTGGCGGCCCGGCGTTTTCTTTGGTTGCGTTCTTGGGCTGCCGACGTTTCGTCCAAGTCGAGACTCAGCAAACTACCCTATAAGGGAAAGTTGCTGTTTGGAGAGGCCTTGGAGAAGATTGTTAAGGACCTCGGGGACTCCAAGGGGGGTCGGTTGCCGGAGGATCGTCCTAAGGCGGCTAGAGGGGGAGCAGGGCAACGAGGCCAAGTTAGAGATTTTCGTCGGTTTCAAGGGGCTCGCTTTGCTCCCTATCCCAGAGCCCGTTTTGGGTCCCGCGGTCAGTCCTTTCGCGGCGCTAAAGGCTATGGAAGAACCTATTTTAATGCCCAGCAAACCTCTGCAAAGAAACCGCAATGAAGGTTTGCTGGTCCAGGCCCCAGTTCCTGTAGGAGGGCGACTACAAAGCTTTTTATTGGCCTGGACCGCAATAACCTCAGACAAATGGGTGTTAGAAATCATTCAGAAAGGTTATGCACTGGATTTCGATCACCACTTGACAGACGCTTTTGTGATGCCCCCTTGTGCTTGCGGTCCGAAGAGGAAAATAGTTGCCGACACGCTAGCGCGGCTTTTACAGCTGCAGGCAGTGGTTCCGGTTCCTCGCGACCAGTACAGCTTCAGTCAGTACTCAATTTATTTTGTGGTGCCCAAAAAGGAAGGTTCTTTTCGGCCAATTCTGGATCTCAAGCATGTAAACCGTGCCTTACGAGTTCCCCATTTCCGGATGGAGACTCTGCGGTCCGTTATTCGAGCGGTGTGGCCAGGGGAATTCCTTACGGCCATAGATCTCACGGAGGCTTATCTGCACATACCCATCAGGCCAGATCACCAACGATTTTTGAGATTTGCCCTTCCTATGGGTCATTTCCAGTTTCGAGCGTTGCCCTTCGGTCTGGCAACGGCTCCTCGAACCTTCACGAAGGTGATGGTGGTCGTGGCGGCAGCCCTGCGAAAGGAAGGGATTCGGGTGCATCCGTATCTCGACGATTGGCTGATCAGGGCAGAATCCCTCTCGGCTTCAGTCGCGGAGACTGCTCACGTGGTTCAGCTTCTGGAGCAGCTGGGTTGGGTTATCAACCAAGCAAAGAGTCACTTGCAGCCGGTGCAACAACTTACTTATCTCGGAGCCTTCTTCGACACGGCGAGAGGATCGTTTTTTTTACCCGAAAGCAGGGTGCTCAAGATTTTGGAGCAAGTGCGAGGTTTTTTTTGCAGATGCCAGCTCCTTCGGCATGGACCTATTTACAACTCTTGGGGTCCATGGCGGCGGCCCTGGATCTTGTCCCGTGGGCCAAGGCACATATGAGACCTCTACAACAGGCGTTACTCTCCAGGTGGTCTCCTCAGCTTCATCCTCTCTCCCAGAGCCTGGTCTGTCCGGAGCTCGTACGTCAAAGTCTGGTCTGGTGGATGGATCCCACGCATCTGCGAGCAGGGGTTCCCTTGCTGGATCCGGCGTGGGTGCTAGTGACCACAGACGCCAGTCTCTCGGGCTGGGGGGCTCACTGTCTGTCTCAGATTACACAGGGGTCGTGGTCCGAAGAGGAGAGTTTGTGGTCGATCAATCGCTTGGAGCTCCGAGCAGTGCGGCTCGCGCTCCTTCATTTCGCACCCTTGGTAGAGGGGACAGCGGTCCGGGTTTTTTCCGACAATGCGGTGACGGTCTCCTACATCAACCGACAGGGGGGCATAAGGTGTGCTCCCTTGCTCACCGAATGTCAGGAATTAATGATTTGGGCGGAGAGTCATCTGGTAGCTTTATCGGCGGCGCACGTGGCAGGCAAGGACAACGTGCAAGCCGATTTTCTGAGTCGCAATGTCCTCGATCCCGGAGAGTGGGAGTTGAACGCGGCAGTGTTTCACGACCTTACCCTTCGGTGGGGGCAGCCGGTGATGGATCTCATGGCTACCTTCGCCAATGCCAAAGCGACTCGGTTTTTCAGCAGGCGCAGGGAGCACATGTCGGAAGGTCTAGACGCGTTGGTTCAGCCCTGGCCTTCCGCCACGCTCCTGTATGTGTTTCCTCCGTGGCCGATGCTGGGTCGGATCATTCAGCGCATAGCCAGGCACCCAGGCACGGTGATTCTGATTGCGCCGGATTGGCCACGACGTCCTTGGTATGCCGATCTGGTGCGACTTTTGATAGATTCTCCTTGGCGCCTTCCGGTCCGAGTCAATCTCCTGAATCAGGGTCCGGTTCTCATGCCTCAGGTCGATCGCTTCTTGCTTACGGCCTGGCTCTTGAAGGGAGTCGCTTGAGACGTAAAGGTTACTCAGATTCCGTGGTGGCTACTCTACTATGTTCCAAACGGTCTGCCACTTCGCTAGTGTACATTCGAATCTGGCGAGTCTTCGAGGATTGGTGCGCGCAGCGAGGCTTTCGGCCTATGTCTACCGCTCTGCCGCAACTACTTTTGTTTCTCCAAGATGGCTTGGATAAGGGATTGGCACTCAGCACGTTGAAAGTGCACTTGGCTGCCCTCTCTTGCTTCAGGGGGCCAGTGCAGAGTCGCCGTCTCTCGGTACATCGAGATGTGCAACGTTTTTTTTGTGCGGCCCGGCTCATTCGACCTCCTTTGCGCCACGTGGTGCCGTCTTGGGATTTGAATGTGGTCTTGGAAGCGCTAGCACGTCCGCCGTTTTCCTCGGCTTCGTCGAAGCGTTTGAAGGAATTCTCCTGAAAGACGGCTTTTCTCGTAGCCTTGTGTTCGGCAAGGAGGATTTCTGATTTGCAGGTGCTTTCCTGTCGAGAGCCCTACCTTCAATTCTTGCCGGAAAAGGTGCTGTTGCGTACTGTTCCTTCATTTCTGCCTAAGGTAGTTTCCGCATTCCATGTTAATCAGTCCGTGGCGTTGCCCATTTTCTCCGACCTTTTGGATTCGCCGATAGATCGGGTTCTCCACAGTTTGGATCTGGGACGTGTCTTGAAAGGTTACTTGCGGGTCACCAAATCTTTTCGTAAATCATATAGGTTGTTTGTGCTGTTTGCGGGATCAAGAAAGGGGCAAGCGGCGTCGAAGTCTTCCATTGCTCGCTGGGTGAAGCACGCCATCGTGGCGGCTTACGAGGCTGGAGGGAAGGTACCGCCTCCGGGACTCAAAGCCCACTCCACTCGTGCTCAGGCGACTTCCTGGGCGGAGTATGCGGTTGTTCCTCCGGTTGATATTTGCAGAGCGGCGACGTGGTCCTCTCTCCATACCTTTGCCAGACATTACGGGTTGGATGTTCACGCCAGAGACGATGCAAAGGTGGGGGCTTCTGCGTTGATAGCAGGTCTTGCGGGGCCCTCCTGAGTTTTTAGGTACTGCTTTGGTACTGCCCTACCTTCCCTGGACTGGCCCGGAGAAGCGATAAGGAAGGTGAAATTAGGTCTTACCTGCTAATTACCTTTCCTTGAGCTCTCTCCGGGCCAGTCCAGAGCCCACCCTTTTAGTTTTGTCTTCTTCGTCTGTCCGGCTACCGGTGCCTAAGAGTAACAGCGAATCACCTTGCTGGGTAGACGGGACTTAGGTGCTCCTTAGACTTCTCCGAGGGAGCATAGGTTCCTTCGGCTTTCATATATTCCAAACAAAAAAAATAAATAAATACATACATACATACATACATAAATGAGGAAATAATAGGGGGATTTTTTCTGTCCGCCTGAGCCATGTTTGGCGTTATATTGCGTTGTTCGGTACTAGGGAATGTAGAGTCTTATCCCTTGTTAGGTTGCCTTTTTGCTTCTTTGTCAAGAGAAGACTGGTACACTGACGTCAGGGGGAGTGGCTTAACCTGTCAGCAAGTTTTAACATTTCTTTCAGTCCTCAGCTGTTAAAGGGGATTGACAACCCTACCTTCCCTGGACTGGCCCGGAGAGAGCTCAAGGAAAGGTAATTAGCAGGTAAGACCTAATTTCACCTTCTGATACCTTCAAAGTCTGGGACAAGGGTAGGAGTTGCATCTAAGTCTGAAAGAGGTGCTGGAGTATAGCCTGACCAAACATGGCATCCCAACAGGAGTCCTTGTCCAGACAATGGGCAGAAAAAGTATGGTCCATGCTCAAAACCTATGTATTCCAGATTGCTTTTGACCTACCTTCTGCAACTGCCTAGTTCAGGAGTGGCTCAAGGCAATCTGCTGCCTGAGGCAAAGGATGAGATTGCACCCCCCCCCCCCCCCCCCCCCCCCCCCCCCCCCCCCGTGGAGGGGGGGGCGAGGCTTTTTTCAGAACTCCAATCAGGGACTGAACTAAACCAAAAAGCCGATTAGATTATATGGAGGAAATGCAAGATGTTTGCACACCAAGGAACTAAAAGAGAGCAAGAACCACAGCACAGTTTATAAAACGAAATTATAACTCATTTTTAGTTTGTTATAAACTGCATTATGGTTCTTGCTTTTTATTTTTCAACATATATTTTGCATCAACAGAACCCACATCAACAGTGGGTGCAAAGCAAAACCAGGACATTCACCCACAGAACTCAATATCTTTAAAAAAAAAATCTGATTCTGATCATCTCACTAACAACAAACATTCTCCAGTACCAGGCATACTGTGAACTAATACAAAACCCTACAACAAAGTCACAGAGTATCTCTAGAGCAAATCTACCATACCATACCATATCAGCACCAACTTCCAAAACTCACATAAGGAGCCCATCCAAATAAAGTGTCACAGTAAATGCTACAGTGGGCCCTGGAACATCCATACACCTATTTGAAAAGCTGAACAAGTCAAATTACTACAGTACAGTATAGATCTTTATGTACAAACTCCATATTATCAGAACACCTGGCCTCAGTCACACACTCAGAACACAAACCCTCACCAAGTACAGAATAAGTAACCACAATCTAAAGTAAAAATAAAAATATGTAGACAAAATTTAAACTGAAACCCCAAGAAGCCAGACTCTGCATGCAGTGCAACATCAGATAAATAAGAGATGCAGTTCCCCCATACTGTGTAAAATATAAAGATAGCACAAAGTCCAATCACTAAAATTAAATAAAATTATTTTTCTACCTTTGTTGTCTGACCATTTTATTCTCTGATCATGCTGATTCCGATCTGAAGCTTCTGCTTTCCTGTCTTCTCTTAGCTCTTTCTGTGATCTATGGTCCATCTGCCATTTCTTATCTCTTCTTTTGCTTTCTTCACTTCCTTCCATCAGCCCATTTCCAGTTCCAGTAACCCTCCCCAGTATCAACCCCCTTTCCAGTCCTCACCTCCCAGTACCTTCTATTGTCAACCGCCTTGCATTCCCACAACTGCCACTGGTGTCCATTCCCTTCCAGTCCCCCTCCTTCCCCACTGTCCAGCCCCTTCTAGTCCAAATACTATCCCAGGTATCAGCTCACGTCCACTCTCAGGGCCACCCCCCCCCCCAGTCATCCTATCCTCTTGTCCATCCCCCTTTCAGTGCCATTCGCACGTCAGCTCCCTTCCAGCCTCCTCCCCATTACACAGTCACCTACCACTCCCATCCCCAAGTGTCAGCTCCCTTCCAGTCCCCCTTCAGTACATCCCAGGTGTCAGCTCCATTCCAGCCCTCTCCTTCCCCCCCCCCCATCAGCTCCTTTCCAGTCCCCTCCTTCCCCTGTGTCAGCTCCCTTCCTTCCCCCTCCTTCCCCTGTCAGACCCTCTCAGTATCCGCTCCCTTCCAGTCCTATTCTCCCATCCCCCCGCATCAGCCCATTTGTAGCCGTAGTCCCTAGTTTTCTTCTAGGGCCAGCAGCACTCTCCTCCCTCCATCAGCCCATTTCCAGTCCTATCCCCCTTATCAGCCCACTCCAGTCCTAGCCCCCCCCCAATCAGCCCAATCACCAGTCCTAGCTCATTTCCAGTACTAGCCCCCATCAGCCCATTACCAGTCCTAACCCCCCCAATCAGCCCATTTCCTGTCCTAGCCCCCCTAATCAGCTCATTTCCTGCTCTAGCCCCCTAATCAGCCCGTTACTAGTCCTAGCCACCCCACCCGATCAGCCTATTTCCATTCTTAACCCCCATCAGCCAATTTCAAGTCCTAGCCCCCCCATCAGCCCATTACTTTTTCCATTGCTAATCCCCCCCCCCCCCCAGCCCAGCCCAGTCCCAGACCTTCTCAACTGATATGCAGGGAAATTTAAACAACAACAAAAAAAATGGTTGGAGAAGCTGCTGCTGCAGCAGCAGAATCAAGTGCACCGCGGCCCCCAGCTGCCCCGGAAGAGCCCTGCCATTCTTTTCCGGGTGCCGGCTCAGCTTTGCAGAGTCACAAAGGGAGAGCATTTCCCTTCTTTCCCATGGTTCTGTTAAAGTTGCCACCCCAGGCCACCGCCTCACTCAGCCTCATTATAGAGCCGCCCCTGGCCTAGTTAATTACTCCCAATCCACTTTTACCCTTCTCTATTCTTAACTGTCCTGTCAATAAATAGCATTCATTTCTTTCTTCTATACAGCCTTTTTAAAATTGTACACAGCTCTGATGCCTTGTTGCCCAGGGTGGTATATCAAATGATTAAGATAGATATGGACAGAAGACAAAGTTGCTGTTTTACAAATTTTGTCAATGGCTACCGAGCTTAGGTTTGCCATCGAGGTGGCCATGGTGTGAACGTTATAAGCAGTGACATATCCGTCCAGGGAGAGTCCTGCTTTGTCATAGGCAAAAGAAATACAGTCCACTATCCATCTAGAGAGCATATGCTTAGAAACATGTAATCCCAGGTGACTAGGATCTAATGAGATAAACAACTGCAAGGCTTTATGATGATCTGGAGTCCTTTGGAGATAGAAAGCCAAGGCACATTTGCAGTCAAGAGCATGCAGAGTTGCTTCCACTCGAGATGCATGCAGTTTAGGAAAGAAAACTGGAAGGTAAATTGACTGGTTTAAATGGAAGGGAGACACCACCTTTGGCATAAAGTGTGGATGAGTCCGAAGGACTACTTTGTCATGGTGGAAGCGGGTATAGGGTGGATCTGCCACCAACGCCTGAAGCTCACTAATGTGTCTAGCTGAAGTGAGGGCATTTATATAGATTATCTTCCAAGAGAGGAATTTAAGTGAGGTCATGGCTAATGGTTCAAAGGGCAGCTTGAGAAGCTGCACTAGAACGACATTGAGGTCCCAAGCTACCGGAGGTGGCTTAATGGGCAGTTTGGACAGTGGGAGACATCTCATGAAATGCACTACTAGCGGTAGCGTGGAGATGGGCTGTCCATCTAGTAGGTGGTGAGAGGCTGCAATAGTACTGAGGTGGACTCTCACTGAGTTTGTCTTTAGACCTGTCAAAAACAGGTGGAGGAGATACTGAAGAAGTGATTCCACTGGAGCAGGAAAGGGATTGAGATATTTCTGGAAACACCAGACAGAAAATCTCTGCCACTTAAAAGCATATGAACATCTGGTGAAGAGCTTTCTAGAAGCCAAAAATATCTCCTTAACCTCTTGAGTAAGGTCAAAGTCTTGTAAAGCTATGCTCTCAGCAGCCAAACTGTGAGGTGGAGAGACTGTGGATTGGGATGGAGTAGTGAGCTGTCATCCTGGGAGAGGAGATCCAGTACATATCCCAATTGCAGAGGATGAGTCTGAGTCAGATGTAGTAGCAGTGGAAACCACGGTTGCTGCAGCCAGTGAGGTGCTATGAGAATCAGGGAGCCCTTTTCGGACTGAAACTTGAAAAGCATCTTTGGACTGAGAGATATAGGAGGGAAAACATAAAGCAGACCCTGACACCACTGTAGATAAAAGTCATCCACTTGTTGGTTGCTGGATGTCAGAATTCTTGTGTAGAAGCAAGAAAGCTTGGCATTTTGAGGAGTTGTGAACAGATCTATGTCTGGAGTTCCCCAGGTCTGGAAGATGTAGGGCATTGTGTCCAGATGAAGAGACCATTCGTGGGGAATAAGGATTCAACTCAGTCTGTCTGCCAAGACATTGAACTCCCCCGGGAGGTACACCACTTGATGAGCAATGGCAAAGGACCACAGGTGTAGAGCCTCCTCACAGAAGACCCAAGAGCCTGTTCCTCCCTGCCTGTTCACATAGAACATGGCAACCTGATTGTCCATCCTGACTAGGACTTGTGCTCTGAGGTGGTGTTGAAACACCCAGAGGGCATTCAAGATAACACAAAGTTCCAGGAGATTGATCTGGAGATGTGACTCTTGCATTGTCCATAGACCCTGTGTAGTCAGGTTGCCCAGGTGAGCCCCCAACCCAGTATGGAGGCATCCGTCATCAGGGTACATTGAAGTGGAGGCATCTGAAAAGGTGACCCTATGAGGAGATTTTCTGGAGACCACCACCACTGAAGGGATGTGGTTAGAGGGGCAGTGACTTGGATCCTGTCCTGGAGATGGCCCGAGGCCTGCATCCACTGGGAGGCAAGAGTCCACTGGGCTGTCCACATATGTAGTTGGGCATATGGAACAATATGTACTGTAGAGGCCATGTGCCCAAGGAACTGCAGCATCTCTCAGGTGGTCAAATGGTCTCGTAGGAGCATCTGGGACGCTAGTTTGACTAGACCGGCACAATGGAGCTAGGGCAGAAACACCCTGGACTGTTGGGTGTCTAGTAGGGCTCCAATGAACTCTAGATTTTGAATTGGAGGGAGCTGGGAGTTTGGAAAGTTTATCACAAATCCCAAGTGTTTTAGTACTGTGATGGTACAATGCAAGGAAAGCAGTACCTCTTGGGAGGTGCCTGCTTTTATTAGCCATTCGTCTAAGTAAGGAAAGACAAATATCCCCAGAGATTTTAGATATGCGGCTACGACCGCCATGCACTTTGTGAAGATTCTTGGAGCAGAGGTGAATCCAAAGGGAAGGGACTCTGTATTGTTAATGTTTTCCTTGAAAAGTGCGACACCCACCGGCTGGGCCAAGAGGCTGACAGCTGATAGGTGGCCTTACTGTCCTTTAGAATAAAAGTTCTTTACTCTGTAGGAATGAATTGTAGTTGAGGCAGGTGGTAAGGCTTTGCAAGATTTTTATTATTTATACAATGGGGATTTTCAAAGGCACGCGGAGGTTCAAAACACAACAAATGCACTAGGATAACTTCTCCAAATGAAAGGATGAACACAGGAAAAACCAGGAGAAATGAAAAATAAAACTTTTCTTCTCTGCTGTTCTCTGCACTGCTCCGTGTGGTCACACACTATACTGCAGCAGAACTAAACACAGCTGGTTTCACTTTCACCAAACAACGTCTTCCCAAACTCCGTTACTCTCAACAATGAATACAGCACAGCACTGCTTTCTTCTGAGTCACAGGTAAAAGCTACCTTATTAAAAGGCTTTTAAAACTCTCTCCTGTTTCACCTTCTTAATGTGGTATTCTTGTGAGTTAAACAACAGTCCATTGGTATAGGAAAATCATCACATTCAGGCACAGTGGTTTCTATCTGCATTTCCTCAATGCCATTAGAATTACCAAAGTCTTTCTCATATGTGGGGACTTCTTTTAGCTTCTCTCTCTTTAGAAACTGGTGGAAGTGATCCCACAGCAAGTCAGCCTTTTCAGGTGTTTTGGTAATAGGGGTTTGAATCCTCTCACTAGAGAATAGTCTCTGCAGTGCCCCTAATTTAGAAGCTTCACAAACGTCAGAGTTATCTGGTCTGGAGTTTGCAGCAGGTACTAGGCTTTCAATCCAACGTTTCACAGTAGAGGGGGAGGGTTCCAGCTCCTGCTCATTAAAACTAGCCTTTATCTCTTTTGCCAATTTATCAGATATAAAATGGTCAGGTTTACCTTGAGGCTGTTTCTCTGTGTCAGCACTGGTGCTCTTTCCACCTCTCCAATCCTCCCAGCTGTAGCAATTGTTTGACTGGCCTGCCCGGCTTCTCCAATTGTCTGTGCTTTTACCTTTGAATGCTGGCTTTGTCTGAGTGTGTGCCTTTCCCTTGGCACCTTCTCTCACACAGGCTGTTCTGCCTGGACTCTCTGGTCTCAGACTCTGGTCTTGGCTTTCTCTTGCCTTCCAACTGGCTCTCTGGATATTTTTCTGACCAGCTTCTTTGTGGGTTCTCCAATCGGTTCTCCACTCGGTTCTGTCTCCAGGTCTGTAATCGGTGCTCCCATCGGGTCTCTCCTCGGGTCTCCAATCGGGTCTGTCTTCGGGTCTCCAATCGGGTCTCTCTTCGGGTCTGTCTTCCTTCCCTCTGCACGTGGTTTTTAATCCTGGCTTCCTGCTTCCTTGTGACCAATCAGAACGGGGGTTAGTCTCCACCCTTGCACTAGGGCGTGGTTTGCTTCCTACAGGGAACTGCCTTTTTCTCTGACGTAGGCTGAGTTTTCCTTGTAGCAGTGCATTATCATTGCCTTCAACGGGGACTTCAGGATTTTCATCCCCTTTCAGGCTTTTCATAGGGCTTTCACCATCACAATAGGGAAACATAGATATTTGCTGTGTCCTGGATGAATATGTGTGTATGCTTCTTTTAGATATAGAGAACACAGCCAGTCCTGACTCTGGAGGTAGGGAGATCATCAAGAGAGATCATCTTGAACTTTTCATGGACTAGAACAGGGGTGGCCAACTCCAGTCCTAGTGCACCACAATCCAGTCTGGTTTGCAGGATGTCCCTAATGAATATTCATGATGTATATTTGCATCGTCTCCTGTTGTATTCAAATATATCTTATGAATATTCATTAGAGACATTATGAAAACACAGCTGGATTGTGGTGCACTAGGATCGGAGTTGGCCGCCCCTGGACTAGAAACTTGTTAAGGTTTCCAAGGTCCAGACTTCACCTGTATCCTCTGGCTTTCTTTGGAATGAGAAGGTATGCAAGTAGAAGCCCATTCTCTGTTGGGATGATGGGACATCTCCTATGGTGCCCTGAGACAGAAAAGAGGACACCTCTTCTTGTAGGAGAGCAGTGAATGGGGTTTGCATTTGATATTCCCCTGTGAAAGTGGAGGGGGCAGAGTTTGCAGATGAAGTCTGTACCCTTCCTGAACTATGATGAGTGTCCACTGCTCTAAGGTGATAAGATGCAGTGCATGGCACCCACCTACACAGGGCTAGGCCATGGTCTGCTCTGGGCAGCTGCCACTGCCCCCCTCCACCACCAGTACCCCTCTGCCACCATGCTGACATGCCCTTCTGCTGGTGGTGCTGGTGGTGTGCAGTCTCGGGCCATCCAGTGTGCAGGTAGGTGGCTGCCTATGGTGCGTGTTCTGGGGTAGAGGTGCCTGCATAGACGTCCACACTTCCCCCCCCAACACCATCTGCCAATGTTCTGTGCCCTTGGAGGTACCTGCTGGGTACTATCCCCTGTGACACTGTGATAAACACACTCATGCCCATGTTGGGCCCTCATCAGTTGCTGTCTGGCTGCTGTACAGTTTCAGCATTCCTAAGTGCCACCTAGGCATCTGCCTAGTCTGCACTGTGCCCCAGCTGCACCACAGCATGTGCCGCCTGCAGCCCTCTGTATCCCATTTTCAAGTATCTGTCCAGTTGGCCATTCCGACATGCCCGCCCTGCTGTTGCCGCACATGTGCACGCCATAGGAAACCTGTCCGATGGAGAGGAAAACCTTTCAAAGCGCAGTTTCACTGTGGGCTCATTCACCTTGTATGGGGACGGAGCATGGACCCTTCCAGAATTCATATCCTTTTTTTGGTGCTTTCTTGGGAGTGTTTTTTGATGTTTCCCATTGAGATCACTATTGCCCAGCTTGGTTATTTTATTTTTCCATTTTCTTCTGTTCATTTTCACTGTTTATTTGCCCTTTTGTTCTGTGCACATGTATCACACTTATCACTTTTTTGTAGGTTTCCCTAGTTTTGCTGTACATTGCTGACAGAAATGGTTTCTCTTCCCTTTAAATCAGCTCTAACGCCAGGGTTTCACTGGCGTTAGTTTTCAGCCTCGGATTTCACATCGTTAGTGTTCGGGGAGCCTCTCCCCTCCCACTCTCCACCCATTGACCCCTTCTCTCCGCCCCTGGGGAGCCTTCCTCCGCCCTCTGGGAGCCTTTCTCCACCTTCAGCGCTCGTTTGCGCCGCTGCATGCGTTATCGCATGCTAAGGTACCTCTGCGCCCGATAAAGCGCCATTATCGCGCGATAAGATACCTTATCACGCGATAACGTCACAGAGCACACATTAAGACGGTTTAGTAAACATACCCCTAAGATACAAATTGTAAATAGTTACCAAGCCACAATTTGATGGCTCTATATGTAAATAGTTCTCCTAGTTACAGATACAAGTTACTTACCCTGTTACAATGTAAGCACAAGACTGTTCTTTGGTCCGTTGCAAGAATTTGTTATTTGTAAACCGCACTGATACTGAATAGCACGGTATAAAAAAGCTTTAAATAAATAAATGATACGCACAAGAGTTTAATTAGTATACATTTGAAGCTTGTGGGAAGTAACAGCAAACAAAAGTAAAACACTCATTCTAAACACAAGTTTCAAACATATGCCAATTCATCCCCTTTGTATATGCTGCTATATGTTCAAGATAGCATAGTTACTCAGTGTAGTTACTCACCTATAACAAGTGATCTCTGGGAACAGCAGGAATCAGTCTTCACATATGGGTGATGTCAGCACAAATGGAGCCCATGTGGGAATGCTCCCCAGCGTCCAATAGGAAAGCCTATGGGAGCACTCCACTGCACCTGTGTGTGTGCCTGCCTTCCCATCTTCCCAACTCCTCTCCTAGTTGAAGTTTTAGCTGACAGGAAGAGAAAAAATATAAAAGGAACCCTACAACTCCTAGGGGAGGACGATAGAAACTCCTAGGGGAGGACGATAGAGAGGTAAAAGTGGCCATAGTTGAGAGACTGAATGAATTCTTTGCTTCAGTCTTTACTGAAGAAGATATAAAGGAAATTACCCATGCCTGAAATGGTATTTAAAGCTAATGCTGCAGAAAAAAATTGAAAGAAACAATGAGAAATTAGGATGATGTATTACAACTATTTGATAAACTGAAGAGTAGGAAATCACCTAGACCAGATGTAATACATCAGAGGGTGTTGAAAGAACTGAAATATGAGACTGCAGACCTACTATTACTAATCTGTGAACTATCATTAAAATCATCAGTAATACCTGATGATTGGTTGATGGCCAATGTAGCCAGTTTTTAAAAAAGGTTCAAGGAGTGATCCGGGAAACTAGAGATCAGTGAGCTGGACATCAGTACCAGGAAAAATGGTAAAAACCATTATTAAGAACAAAATTTTTTAACATGTACATAGTCATGGTTTAATGGGAGACAGCCAAAATGACTTTGGTAAGGGAAGGTCTTGTCTTACCAATCTGTTATATTTTTTTGAAGGTGTAAATATACAGGTAGACAAAGGTGGGTCGATCGATGTAGTGTATCTCGATTTTCAGAAAGTCTTTGACAAGGTCCCTCATGGGAGACTCTTGGCAAAATTAAAAAGGCTGCCACTAGAGGACAGCAACCTTGGGCCGGAAGGACTGGGGTTTCTAGTCCCACAGGTGCTCCATGTGGTCTTGGGCAAGCCACTTAACCCTCCATAGCCCATGTTCCCTGTAAAATAGTTATCTCCAAGTTCTAATGCCCTGTTCAATGTAATTTCAGTTTGTTCAATGTAAACCGCACTGATGTAGAATAGCGCGGTATATAAGAGAATGTAAATAAATAAATAAATAAAATGGGATAGGAGGCAATATACTATTGTGGCTCAGGAACTGGTTAAAAGATAGAAAGCAGAGGGTAGGGCTAAAAGGCCAATTTTCCCAATAGAGAAAGGAGAATAGTGAAGTACCCCAGGGATCTGTGCTGGGTCCACTGATTTTTAACATGTTCATAAATGACCTGGAAATGGGAATAACGATTGAAGTAATCAAATTTGCAGATGACACAAAATTATTCAAAGTTGTTAAAACCCAACAGGATTGTGAAAAATTGCAAGAAGACTTTAATAAATTGGAAGACTGGACATTCAAATGGCAGATGAAATTTAAAGTGGACAAGTACAAAGTTATGCACCTAGGTAGGAACAACCCAAACTATGGTTATACAATGTAAGGCTCCACATTAAGAACCACCACCCAGGAAAAAGATTTAGGCATCATCGAGGATAACATGCTGAAACACTCTGCCCAGTGTGCAGTGGCGTCTAGGAAAGCATAGTTACTCACCTGTAACAGGTGATCTCTGGGAACAGCAGGAATTTAGCCTTCATATATGGGTGACGTCTGTACCGACAGAGTCCGTGTGGGAATGCTCCCCAGCGTCCAATAGGAAAGCCTTTGGAAGCACTCCACTGTGCCTGCTTTCCTGCCTTCCAAGATCCCTCTCTTCAGTTGAGTTTGTAGCTGAGAAAAAGTGAGAGAAAAAACCCTACAAGTCCAATGGGAGGAGGGCAGTTTGTGAGGACTAAATTCCTGCTGTTCCTGGAGATCACCTGTTACAGATGAGTAACTACGCTACCGCCAGGAACAAGCAGGGATATAGTCTTCACTTATGGGACTCCCTAGCTCCCAGATTAAGTGACCTCAGAACCGGTAGAGGTTCGCCTTGGCGTAGGCTCGAAGAGGTCATGGATCCCTCATGGATGTCTGATATCATCAAAGTCCAGGATGGAGGGTAGGAGTTGCCTCTAAGTCTGAAAGAGGTGCTGGAGTACAGCTTGACCAAACATGGCATCCCAGTGTGAGTCCTTGTCCAAACAACTATGGGCAGCAAAGGTGTGGACAAAAGACTAAGTTGCTGCCTTGCAAATTTCGTCAATGGCTACATAGCATAGGTTTGCCATCGAGGTAGCCATGGCACGAACATTGTGAGCAGTGACATGCCCTTCCAGGGAGAGTCCTGCTTTGTCATAAGCAAATGAAATGCAGTCTGCTATTCATCTGGAGAGCGTACGTTTAGATACTGGGAGACATAGGTGACTAGAATCAAAGGAAATGAACTGCGAAGCTTTACGGTGATCTCGAATCCTTTGAAGATAAAAAGCCAACACACGAACCAGGTATAGGGTGGGTCCACCACCATAGCTTGAAGCTCACTAATGCGTCTAATTGAAGTGAGGGCAATAAGGAAGATGACCTTCCAAAAGAGGAATTTTAGTGAGGTCATGGCAGTGGTTCAAAGGGCGACTTAAGCAGCTGTGCTAGAATGACATCTAGATCTCAAGCCCACTAGAGGTGGCTTAATGGGTGGCTTGGTCAGCAAGAGCCCTCTCATAAAGCACACTAATAGCAGTTGTGAGGAGATGGGCTGTCCATCCAGTAAATGAGAGACCACAATGGCAATGAGGTGAACTCTCACCAAGTTGGTCTTGAGACCTGTGGAGGAGATACTGGAGGAGTGACTCCACAGGAGCAGAGAAGGGATTAAGATCCCTTTGGGAACACCAGACAGAGAATCTACGCCACTTGAAAGCATAGGAACATCTGGTAGATGGTTTCCTGGAAGCCAAAAGAATCTCCTTTACCTCTTGTGTAAGGTTAAAATCTTGTAATGCTATGCTCTCAGCAGCCAAGCTGTGAGACGGAGAGACTGTGGATTGGGATGGAACATTGTCCTGTCTTCCTGGGAGAGAAGATCATGCAAAGATCCCAATTGTAGAGGCTGAGTCTGAGTCAGATGTAGCAGCAGAGGGAACCATGGTTGACGTGGCCACTGGGAGGCTATGAGAATCATGAAACCCTTGTGGGTCTGTAGCTTGAAAAGCATCTTGGGTATGAGGGTTATGGGAAGGAAAGCATAAAGCAGACACTGACCCCAATGTAAGTGGAAAACATACACCTACCGGTTGCTGGATGTCGGAGTTCTGGTACAGAGACGGGGAAGCTTGGTATTCTGCAGAGTGGCAAACAAATCTATGTCTAGAATTTCCCAGGACTGAAAGATGTAGGACGTTGTGTCCAGATGAAGAGACCATTCGTGGGGAAGAAGGATCTGACTCAGTTCGTCTGCCAAGATATTGAGCTCCTCTGGGAGATACACCACTTGGAGGTGTATTTGATGAGAAATGGCAAAGGACCACAGATGGAGAGCCTCCTTGCAGAGGGGCCAAGAGCCTGTTCTGCCCCATTTGTTCACATAGAACATGGTCACCTGATTGTGTGTCCTGACTAGGACTCTTTATGCTCTGAGGTGATCGTGAAACACCCTAAGGGAATTTGAGATAGCACGAAGCTCCAGGAGATTGATCTGGAGCTTTGATTGCTGCATTGCCCAGAGGCCTTGTGTGAAGAGTGCTCAAGTGAGCTCCCCAATCCAGTTTGGAGGCATCCATTGTCAGGGTGTATTGATGTGGAGTCATCTGACAAGGTGACCTGATGAGGAGATTTTCTGGGGAACACCACACTGGAGGGATGTGGTAAGAGGGGCAGTGACTTGATCTTATCCCTGAGGTGGCCTGAGGTCTGCGTCCATCAGGAGGCAAGAGTCCACTGGGCTGTCCACATATGTAGGTGTGTTGTAGCGAAGTGTCCGCAATAAATAAAACCAGGAGTCTATTTACTAAGATTCAAGCCAATTTATTTGTGCACAGTCTCAGGCACTGTCACATTCAAAATGGTCTGAGCAATGGAGTTCAACAAAACAACATCTTTTATACCTTTCTTCATCAGTTCTATACAGACAAACTCCTCATTGGTCCCAGTGCCCCCTCCCACCCCCATCCAATGGGGATCTCTGACCGGACTTAACACCTGTTCCACCTGCTCAGGCCTCCCTAGCCATGGCTCAGTTTCTAGACATAACACATTCTGCTACAAGGTCCCTCCTCGGCTTAGAGAATGTGTGAAAGCAAGATAGTGGAACACATATGTTATCAACATAAAGGAGCTAAGATAGAAGATTCTTGCATTCTTATCAAAGCAGTTTAAAGCAGTTTTCTAACTTCTACTAGCTTTTGGCTCTGCTCAGCTATAATATTCTCAAGTGGGGGTTGGGACTCAGGCCTAACTTACAGGTCTTTCTTATTCCTGCAGGCTATTCTAGGCCATAGCCTATCACAGGTGGGCATACGGGACAACATTTTATTTTTTATTTTTTATTTATTTATAGTTTTTCTATACAGCACTATTTACCATCAGCGCGGTTTACAGGGAACAAAATTGTACAATGAGAAAAGAACCACATTGAACTTACATTAAACAGGGAGAACAACTTGGTGAACAGGTCAACTATATATAAAGAGGTAAACTATTTACAAGTTAATAAGCAGTCAGTGCAGCACCTACTGTTGAGGCCATGTGACCCAGAAGCTGCAGCATTTCTCTGGCCGTCAGATGGTCTCAGAGTAGCACTTGGGAAATTAGCTCGATGAGATGGGCACAATGGAGTTGGGGCATAAACCCCCTGGATAGTTGTGTCCCCAGCAAAGCTCTGATGAACTCTAGTCTTGGAGTTGGAGCAAGCTGGAATTTTGGAAAGTTTATGACAAATCCCAAATGTTATAGTACTGTGATGGTATGATGCAAGGAAAGCTGAAACCTCTTGGGAGGCGTCTGCTTTTATGAGCCAGTCATCTAAGTAAGGGAAGACAAATATCCCCAGAAATCTTAGATATGCAGCTAGGACGGCCATGAACTTTGTGCAGACTCTTGGGATAGAGGTGAGTCCGAAGGGAAAGACTCTGTAGTGATAATGTTTTCCCTGAAAGATGAAGCATGGATATTTCCTGTGTCCTGGATGGATGAGGATATGTCTGTACACTTCTTTTAGATCTAGAGAACAGAGCCAGTCCTAATTCTGGAGGTAGGGAAGGAGAGTCCCAAGAGAGATCATTTTGAATTTCTCGCAAACCAGAAACTGGTTGAGGTTCTGATGTATAGGAATGGCCTGTCCCCTCCGGCCTTCTTTGGTATGAGAAAGTACAGAGAGTAGAACCCCATTTCCTGTTGAGATATTGGGACATCTTCTATGGTGCCCTGTGATAGAAGAGAAGACACCTCTTTCTGCAGGACAGCAGTGAGTGGGGGTTGTGTGCGACATCCCCCTCCCCCCGCCCCCCCAGGAGTCAAGGGGGGCAGAGTTTGCAGATGAAGTCTGTACCCCTCCTGGACTGTGGTAAGTGTCCACTGCTCTGAGGTGATAAGGTGCCTTCTGTGGGCTTAGTGACATAGTCTGTATGCTATGAATGTGGAGGGGGTGAGAGTCCTCCAGAGGCAGGGTTGCAATGTCCTCTAGAAAAGAGTCAAAAAACAGACGCAGGCTGTGGCTGCAGAGGTGGTTGAGATTTAGCCACCTGTGGCTTCTTTTGTTTAGGAGGCTGCTGCCTCTTCTGAGGACTTTGAGCCTGGTACTGAGAAGCAGGAGGATAAGAAGAGTAGAATTTCTTCTTATTATTGAAGAAAGTCTTCTTTACAGCTGTCTTTTTCCTAACAGGGTTAACTGTTCTGGACAGCCTGTTTAGAATGGTATTTTCTGACTCCGAGAAGCTTTATCCTGCCAGTCTTTGCCAAAGAGGTTTTCCCCTGTGCAGAATATGTTGACCAGCTTATCTTTAACCCACTGTTCAAGATCTGAGGCCTGAAGCCATGCAATCCTGCATGCATCGATGCATATTGCTGTGGCTCTGCTTGTGCATTCAAATGCATTGAAGGTTGCCCTATTGACAAATTTCAATACATTTTGGATATGTTTGACTAGAGAAAGATAGTCTTCTCTCTTATCTGGGAGAAGCGGGGCAATGGCCAAGAGTCTCTGGAAACCTCCTTGAGAAACATACCCATGTAGAGTAATCAGCCATGCCATGTAATTAGCCATGTAATCCTGGCTGAAAGCATAGAAGCCTGGAAACATCAACGGCCAAAGGCATCAAGAGTTCTCGATTCTCTACCCGGTGGGTTAGAGAAATGGATTTTAGAACTCTTGATTCGGCGCATCGCCGATTCCACCACCATGGAATGGTGGGGAAGCTGTGGCTTTTAGAAGCTGAGACACTCCGATACTCGATACATGGTATCGAGGCATCGAGTATGAGGTGAGATCATAAGGTGATATTGTGAGGGGAGTCTCCCACATCCGGAGCATCAGATCATGAAGGATGCAGTGCACTGGCAGGGTGGCCACTTCCTTGGGAGCTGTTGGATATTGGAGGATCTCCAATTCCTCCTACCTGGGCTCTTTCTCGGATGTCACTGTTATGGAGAGACCCCTAGCTAGGTCTTGAATGAATTCCTGGAAGGACACGTCCTCAGGAGGCGACATGCGTTGCTCTGGAGGCGGGGAGGGCTCCGAAGCAGGCCTCTGGGCCCTCGGGAGTCAAGTGACTCTGCATCCGAAAAGGGGGAGTCGGAATCGAAGAACTCAAAGTATCAGCAGGGACGGTGTTCGCCCTCCACCAGGTGCCGGTACCGATGGATGTCTGTATCGGGCCCGGGGAACCATTTGTGTTGAGCCCCGGTATCGGTGATGGTCTCGAGGGAAGGCATGGGTGGCAATGATAACAGTGCCATGTATCCCAATGCACCATGCACCAGTGCCGATGTCAGTGCTGGTGCCGGTACGGTATTGACAGGCCAGTGCCTGAGGGAAAAGGTTTGATGGGAACCGAGGTTGCCAATAGAGCTGCCAAGCTCCACTCGATGGCCAGTATATGCTGGTCTATCGAGGTTGCCTATGCTTGGGTATCGGTGATGGATACTTGCGCTACCATCCCAGAGCACGGTACCAGTAGTTCTCTTGAGGTTGAGGCCTCAGGAGCATCCTGGGGCCCCTCAATGGCTTTGGATGGCAGGTCTTCCCACCGGGGCAACACCAATCCACCTCCAGGGCAATGCCCGAGGCGTCTCGATGCTTGGAACGAGGTCTACCTCTGGAGGAATTTTCTGTCTTCGATGAAGACTTGTGCTTGGACATTTTCAGTAACCATACGAAGAGGATGAGGCTCTCGATGACATCGATGCTAAAGATACCGCATCCGAAGCAAAGAGAGTTCCAAATTTAAAGGCCCAGTTCTGCAGGCCTCTCTCTGTCATCTTTTTACAAACGGAATATTCTGTTGGCTGGTGGTCGGGCCTGAGGCATTTCAAGCACCAGTCATGTGTGTCAGTTGCTGAAAGGGTACTGCCACAATTAGAACATTTTTTGAAACTACTAGTCGGTTTCTCCATACTGTCAGTGGACAGTATGGTAGGCTTAAGATGGCGTCGATACGCTTGAGGTTTTTTTGCTTTTCTTTTTTCACTAAGTTAAAGAAAGAATAAAAGAAAGAATAAGGGAACTGGTGGTGTCAAGACTGTGCCAGCATCGTCAGGAAAGCATCGTCGAAAGAAATTTCTGCGGTGACAGGATTTGCTTCCTGTTGGCTCCGTAAAAAATGAAGAATTGAAAAGAGGGAGTTGGGAAGGCAAGAAGGCAACCATGCAGGCGCTGTGGAGCGCTCCCAAAGGCTTTCCTATTGGATGCTGGGGTGCATTCCTGCACTGGCTCCGTCAGTACAGACGTCACCCATATGTGAAGACTCTATTCCTGCTTGTTCCTGGAGATAGCAAATAAAATGCTAGGAAACATAAGGAAAGGAATGGAGAATAAAATAAAGGATATTATAATGCCTCTGTATCGTTCCATGGTGCGACCTTGGGCATGGGAGGGTATTGGAATATCTCTAGTCCCTCCGCCCTCTGTTCATTTTCAGAGGCGACTGTAATGGCGAGCCCTGCTGCCATGTCTCATATGAAGTCCTGAAAGGACATATCCTCTGGAGTGGACTGACACCTTTCCTGAGGCGGTGAAAGGTCCAAAGGAATATTTGGTAGTTCCTGGGAATAGAGTGATTCCTCATCAGACTCTGAAGAACTGGAAGTCTGACAAGAAATCAAATATCGGTGGTCCTGAATCAGACCTCAATGTTTCATAGATGTCGAAGGTCGATGCCAATACCGACGCTCGGAGGTATCAAAACAGAGAACTACATCAGGTTGAGTCACTGGATACCAGGGGACTGGCTCAACGCTGAAGCCTGCACTCCTGGAGCTCTCGATGTTGTGGGTACTGAGTCTGCCAGGAGTGAGGCCAAACTCCTCTCGAGAACCAGCATACGCTGGGCCAGGGAGATGACCGATGTCTGGGTGGAATCTCCAACGGGGCTTACAACCACCATCCCAGAATATGGAACTGGTAGCTCTCCGGAGGTTAGTTCCTCAGGAGCGTCCCAGAGCTCCTCTCTTGCTTTGGAGGACAGATCCTCCTACCGGGGCTGTTTGGCTGGCCAGTCTGCATCGGAAGTATCTGTATTACTAATTAAAGATTTATTTGGATTTTTGGATCAGCAAAGAATATTGTACAAAGAATATTTCATGTGAGAGAAATCATGCTAAGTCAGCCTGCTAGCCCAGATCAGAGCTTGGGGTTACTTTAGGTCAAAATCTCTGAGCAGGCAGGCAGTTTTAGCCAGATAGAACTGAATGAATGACTCATACAGTGACTCACCAGCAGCTGACATTCTTTTCTGCTGCTGGTCACGAGCACAGTATTAACCCTGACCAATCCTGGCATGAACCATGAGCACAACATTAACTCCAACCAATCCTGATTTGAGCATGCTGCAGTCTAACCAATGAATTGTAATGGCATGTAGCAGGCACAAATCTTAGTTAGGTACTTTAGGGGGACTCTCAGCAGGAAAGATGGGACTGCAACTGATATACGAGGCAGACGTGTCTCTGTACTTTTTCCCGGATTTCCTCTAAGTGATCGCTGAACAGTCCCCCGACCTGGAGTGATGAGCTACAATAATCCGGTGATGTATTGATGCTTAACTTTGTGCTTATTATTATTCCAAAATGACTTAATTTAATAAAACTCATATTGTATTTACTAAAGTGTCTATGCCTAGTCTGTGAGCTAGGGAATGACAGGGTTAACTTGTATTTTCCAGAGTGTCTATGACAGGGTTAACTCATATTGTATTTGCCAGAGTGCTTATGCCTAGTCTGTGAGCTAGTGAGTGACAGAGTTAAAGGAAGTGTAAAATTTGGCAATACATAAATGGCGACGAGGATAGGATGGCCTAAATTATTACATAATGGGTTGGCAGAGTCCTGGGATAATAAGCTTAAGGGAGCAGGGACCCTAGGACGACAGACCTGGGTGTTGTTAATAGCAAATAGGAATCAAGCACTGGATAGAGAAAATCCAGGACAGAGAGAGTGTAGATCTGCTTGGCCAGCATGAAGAATCCCAGACTTCTGCAGCTTTCGGGGCTGTATGATGAGAAGTCTGGTGAAGTAAATTCAGGACAGAGAGAGAGTGGATCTGCTTGGGCAGGCATGAAGAATCCCAGACTTCTGCAGCCTCCGCTGAGTTCTTCCAGCTGATGTTACTGGACTGCATGATGACAAGTTTGGTGAAGTAAATATTCTTTGTAAATAGCTGCACTATCTCATAACTCTTTCAGTGAAGTATTACCGGTATTCTTCTGTAATTAAGTGTGTTTAGTTATTATTCTAATTGCTTTCTAATTTTCTTTTCTGACTACTCATGTGTGACTGGGAGAGTTGCTTGCTTTTCTGGATAAGTATCCTTGCTTTGTTTGTGGATAAACTGCACGTCTTCATTAACAAGGTGTGTTAGCCTTTGATGTAGTAAGACATTTGGTACCAGGAGTGAGGTTCGAGAAAAGATAATGTATTAAAAGAAGAGTGAAGAATGCAAATAGTGTAAAAAATGTGAATATTGTAAATATTTAAGGCTGGCATCAGGTGTTTTATGAAATGTTAGCTACCTGCGGGTCAGGAGTAAGTGAGAATTGGGTGTTTGTTTTAAAAGTAAATGTCCTTACATGCTTGCAAAAAATACCTGTTGAAATGCTTTTGTTGCCTGCATATCGTAAGATGCATCAGACAAAACCCAGCAAATTAGATTACAATGTTACAATGCCAGACCCGTTTGACAGATAAATTAGATGCCTATCCTGTAGAGTTAGTATTAATTGTTACTTGTTTTTTTTAAGGTCCCTAGTTAAGAGAAACATCTTATTCTGATCAGATAGGTATAAAGCACTTGTAAGCTTTGATTTGTTCTGTGTTTAAATGTTTGTTTGTAGTAAAAACTGTTTTTCTTTCATTACTGGCTACTCCAGTAGATTTTATGGTCCATGAATGCTGTAGTGACTAGATCAAACAAACAAGACATGAAACTAAGGAAACTGTTTTTGTTTTTCTTTGACCTCCAAAGTAGAGGTTGAGAGCCCTAACAGGACAATGGGGCATCCTGAGCCAGTTTGCAAATGATTTAAATCCTGAGTAAATAAGAAGGTAATCTTTATCATTAATATGTTATGCATCTATTCTTTGTCTTTGACTGTATATGCTACCAAGCAAACTTAAAGGTTAAAGGAGGATTTTTATATCGTGGCAAGCACCCCAGAGGGCATAGTTAACCATAAACAGCTATAACTATAGGTTAATTGTTCAGCTACATAGTAATCTGCATTTGCCTGAAGGACACAAGACCTATTGTTTGTCCTACTGTCTGGGTTGAAGATAACATTTCAGATCAGCTTGATACCAGTTTCAGGTTAATTTAAATGTGACAAAGCACAATTTTCACCTCTTTGCAGTTTCATGTCATTTGAGAATGCCTGTTTCCTGAACTGTAAGATTCAAGATAATTACTTTGCCTTGTTAAGCTTTGTGCTAATGACTGAGGGACAGGACAGTAATATCACAGTTTTTGTTACAATATTGGATTTTAGGATAAATTCACCTGTTTTCCTGTATTTGAATTTTACGTGTTAGTATCCAGAGAAAAAGTGTACTTTATTCTAAAAAGTTTCTATTTCAGTTTCAGTACAGTTCCTGAGAAAACAGATATATGTTGCAGAGAAAACAGATATATGTTGCAGCACTGTGAGATATTAATTTTCTTTAGTTTATACACTTGCACTTATGTTACCAAATACACTTGTTGTAGTAGTACATTACGCAGAGGTCCAGTACACACACAGCAATTACAAGATAAGTAAAATATTAATAAGTTTGCTGAAATTTTGGACAGAGGCTGATATGAAATTGCTTTGTTCCCAAGCATATAGAGCAAATATAGATTAAAGATGGAAATGAGTTCCCAGAAAATAATGAGAACTTGAGTTGATTGGATAAAACCAAATCTTGCTTGTCAGCAATGATCCAGGAGAGGTTTGAGAAAAAGAATAAGAGAGAGAGAGAGAGGCAGAAAGGTGAAGCCACGGCCTAGGCTAAGAAAAGACAATAAATGTGCTGCTTCCAGTGTGATGATCTGGGCTACCAGAATTCTGACTGCTCTAAGACTCCTCGAGGACCCACAAGGCCTGAAGAACAGGAACCTTGCATATTTATGCCTCTGAAGAGACATGAATAGGCAGGGGGAGAATAAGCCAAGAAGAACCCGAGGATCTTGAAAGACTGGTAAGGGGGACTGTTGCTTCTGGAGGGAGATCTGCAACTGTGAGTATTTACTTCTGGTAATTTTCTAAAAGGAATTCTTTGTATTAAAGCTAATTAATCTGTGATCCACTATTTTTGTTAAATCAGTCAGGGCCTAGTAGCAGCAGTTTAAGTTTACATTTAAAACACAGAGGAGAACTCTCTGGTTACATTTCATACCCAGCAGAGAGCTTGTACTTTAAATTTAATAGTCACTCAGGGCCTAGTAACAGCAAAGTACTTTTAGTTGAAATTTAAAACACAGAAGAGAGCTTTCTGGTTACATTTGGAACCCAGCAGAGAGCTTGTAGTTTACATTTAATAGTCACTCAGGGCCTAGCATCAGCAAAGTTCTTTTAGCTTAAATTTACAACACAGAAAAGAGCTTTCTGGTTAAATTTAGAACCCAGCAGAGAGCTTGTACTTTAAATTTCATAAGACGTTAGAGCCTAGCAGCAGCTAAGAGCTATAATTTAAATCAAATCAGAATATAGCTTACCTCAGCAGCACAAGACAGGGTACTGTGTAGCAGCACTCTTTTAATAAGTGTTAATTCCCTCCCACCCCTGGGATAATCGTAGCTTTATAGGTACTTACACATCTTAAAAGACAGGAGGTGCTCTCAGGTGAAGCTCATTACCCAAATCAGTCATACACTAAGGACCTGAGATTAGTTAAGCTTCAGGTGAACAAGGTATATTACACGTATTAGGTTCAGTTTTATTAGTATAAATATCCATAGCAACCCTTAGTAAGTAAAGAACTTAGATCTAAACACAAACTTAAAACTAAGATGCAGACAGCAGTCCAGCAGCGGGATGGGGGCTTTCCAGTCTTTTGCATTGAGTGTCACATGTATGATTTTCTCCCAGTTGGTGAGAGGTCTTACGTGTGCACTAGGTGCAAGGAGCTCTTTGCTCTCAGGGAACGAGTCCGTTCTCTGGAGGCTAAAGTAGCAGACTTGGAAAGCATAAGACAGACAGAGAGGTACATAGACGAGACCTACAGGGATATAGTCCTGAAGTCCCACCTCCAGTCTGGCAGCATCCCTGTTGCCATGGAGGATAGAGGTCACGTGACAGGAGAGCATCACCCTGGTGTGGCAGGAAGTGATCCTGTAACTAGGACCTGTCCTCCAGGTGATGTAAAACCCTCTCGCACCGAGGAAGTTTCTCCAGGGCCATGTGCCCATGAGGGAAGGGTTAGGACAGCCGTTATAGTTGGTGATTCGATCATTAGGTATGTAGATAGCTGGGTGGCTGGTGGACGTGAGGATCGCCTGGTAACATGCCTGCCTGGTGCGAAGGTAGCGGACCTCACGCGCCACCTAGATAAGGTCTTAGATAGTGCTGGGGAGGAGTCTGCTGTCTTGGTACATGTTGGTACCAATGACATAGGAAAATGTGGTAGGGAGGTTCTGGAGGCTAAATTTAGGCTTTTAGGTAGGAAGTTGAAATCCAGAACTTCCAGGGTAGCATTCTCCGAAATGCTTCCTATTCCACGCGCAGGACCCAAAAGGCAGACAGAGCTCCGGAGTCTCAATGCGTGGATGAGACAATGGTGCAGAGATGAGGGGTTTGGATTTGTTAGGAACTGGGGAACATTCTGGGGAAAGGAGGGGCTCTTCCGAAGGGATGGGCTTCACCTTAACCGGGATGGAACCAGGCTGCTGGCATTAACCTTTAAAAAGGAGATAGAGCAGCTTTTAAACTAGATATTAGGGGAAAGCCGACAGTCGCCCAAGAGCAGATGGTTCGAAAGAATGTATCTTTGAAGGATACTACCAAAAGCAGAGAGGTTCCACAAAAGAGTAAAGTAGCCCAAATGCCCTCGTATGGAGCAGACAGAGCTTAAAGATCCCAAATTACTCATGTCTAACAGACAAATTAATATGGATAAAATACATTCTCTAAAATGCTTGTATGCAAATGCTAGAAGTCTAAAAAATAAGATGGGAGAGTTAGAATATATAGCACTAAATGAAAGGTTAGATATGATTGGAATATCAGAGACATGGTGGAAGGACGACAACCAGTGGGACACTGTGATACCTGGGTACAAATTATATCATAATGA
Organism: Ichthyophis bannanicus; assembly: GCA_033557465.1. NCBI lineage: Eukaryota > Metazoa > Chordata > Amphibia > Gymnophiona > Ichthyophiidae > Ichthyophis > Ichthyophis bannanicus. The sequence goes on along the minus strand of CM066042.1, from coordinate 42,376,967 downwards.
TAGAGCTGATCAAATTGGTGGAGGGGTTGCTCTCTATGTTAGAGAGGGCATTGAGTCAGAAAGGATTAAAGTTTTGCAGGAAACAAAATCTGCTGTAGAATCTATATGGATTGAAATTCCATGTAAAAGGGGGAAGGCAATGGCAGTGGGGGTGTACTATCGAGCGCCTGGCCAGAATGACCAAATGGATGATGAAATGCTCAAAGAAATCAAGGAAGCTAACAAAAGTTACAGCACAGTAATAATAATGGGTGATTTCAACTACCCCGGTATCGACTGGGTCAGTGTCATGTCAGGACATGCTAGGGAGATAAAGTTCCTAGATGAAATAAATGACTGCTTCTTGGAGCAGCTGGTTCATGAACCGACCAGAGGGGAAGCCATATTAGACCTAATCCTTAGTGGAACACCAGATCTAGTGCAAGAGATAAGGTTGTTGGGGCCACTTGGCAATAGTGATCATAGCATGATCGCCTTTGATTTAATTAGTGGAGGAGGGATAGTAAGGAAATCCACAGTACTACCTTTTAACTTTCGAAAGGGAGACTATGATAAAATGAGGAAAACAGTCAAGAAAAAACTAAAAGGAGCAGTTGCAAAGGTTAAAGACGTACATCAGGCTTGGCTGTTGTTGAAAAATACTATCTTGGAAGCCCAGACCAGCTGTATTCCACGCTTTAAGAAAAGTGGAAAGAAGTCCAAAAAACTGCCAGCATGGTTTAAAGTTGAGGTTAGAGAGGCTGTTGTTGCCAAAAAAGCATCTTTCAGGAAATGGAAAAAAGAGCCAAACGACGAAACCTGGAAACAGCACAAGCACAGGCAAGTCAAATGCAAGGCATTGATAAGGTAGGCAAAGGGAGAATTTGAGAAGAAGCTTGCTGCAGAAGCAAAAACGCGAAGTAAAGACCTTTTCAAGTACATTCGTAGCAAAAAACCTGTGAGAGAGTCAGTTGGTCCATTAGATGATAAAGGGGTTAAAGGAGCACTAAGAGGCGACAAGGCGATAGCAGAGAGACTGAATGAATTCTTTGCTTCAGTCTTTACTGAGGAAGATGTAGGGATGTTACCCATGACTGAAGTGGTATTTAAAGGTGCAGAAGAATTGAAGGAAATATCGATACATCGAGAAGATGTATTACAACTATTAGATAAGCTGAAGAGTAGCAAATCACCTGGGCCGGATGGTATACATCCAAGGGTATTGAAAGAACTGAATATGAGATTGCAGACCTGCTATTAGTAATCTGTGAACTATCATTAAAATCATCTCTAATACCTGAAGATTGGAGGATCGCCAATGTAACACCAATTTTTAAAAAGGGTTCCAGGGGTGATCCGGGAAACTACAGACCAGTGAGCCTGACGTAAATACCGGGAAAAATGATAGAAACCATCATAAAGAATAAAATTACTCAGCATGTAGATAGTCATGAACTAATGAGAGACAGCCAACATGGCTTTAGACAAGGAAGATCTTGTCTTACTAATCTGTTATGTTTTTTTGAAGGAGTGAATAATCAGGTGGACAAAGGTGAGTCGGTTGATATTGTGTATCTGGACTTTCAGTAAGCCTTTGACAAGGTCCCTCATGAGAGACTTTTGGCAAAACTAAAGAGTCATGGGATAGGAGGCAGTGTACTATTGTGGATCAGGAACTGGTTAAAAGATAGAAAGCAGAGGGTAGGGCTAAATGGCCAATTTTCCCAATGGAGAAAGGTGAATAGTGGTGTACCCCAGGGATCTGTGCTGGGTCCGCTGCTTTTTGACATATTCATAAATGACCTGGAAAGTGGAATAACGAGTGAGGTTATCAAATTTGCAGATGACACAAAACTATTTAAAGTTGTTAAAACCCAAGAGGATTGTGGAAAATTGCAAGAGGATCTTGATAAATTGGAAGACTGGGCATCAAAATGGCAGATGAAATTTAATGTGGACAAGTGCAAGGTTATGCACCTAGGGAAGAACAACCCAAACTATGGTTACACGATGCAAGGTTCCACATTAGGAACCACCACCCAGGAAAAAGATTTAGGCGTCATTGTGGATTCCATGTTAAAACCCTCGGCCCAGTGTGCAGCGGCGGCCAAGAGAGCAAATAGAATGCTAGGTATGATAAGGAAAGGAATGGAAAATAAAACAAAGGATATTATAATGCCTCTATATCGTTCCATGGTGAGACCGCACCTTGAATATTGTGTGCAATTCTGGTCGCCGTATCTTAAAAAGGATATAGAGTTATTAGAAAAGGTTCAGAGAAGAGCCACCAAAATGGTAAAGGGGATGGAAGGATACTCCTATGAAGAAAGGCTAAAAAGGTTAGGGCTCTTTAACCTGGAAAAGAGACGGCTGAGGGGAGATATGATAGAAGTCTATAAATTAATGAGCGGAGTGGAACGGGTAAACGTAGATCGATTGTTTACCTTATCAGAATATAGAAAGACTAGGGGACATGCAATGAAGCTACAGGGTAAACTATTTAAGACTAATAAGAGAAAATATTTTTTCACTCAACGTGTAATCAAACTCTGGAATTTGTTACCGGAGGATGTAGTAAAGGCTGTTAGTGTAGCTGGGTTTAAAAAAGGTTTGGACAAGTTCCTGGAGGAAAGGTCCATAAGCCATTATTAAGAAGGGACCCAGGATATCAATGCTTGAACCAATACAAGCATTGTGGAACCTGTGTCCCTTGGGGAAACTGCTAGGTACATATGACCTAGATTGGCCACTGTTGGAAACAGAATACTGGGCTTGATGGACCTTGGTCTGACCCAGTATGGCATATCTTATGTTCTTATGTTCTTATCGTCATGAGGCCCAGCCACAAATGCCTTGCAATCCAAGAAGAACCTGAAGACGTATCGCCATGAGGCCCAACCACCAATGCCTTGTACCCTCTTAGATCTCTCACCTCAAAAGGATTTTTTTTTTGACACCATAATTAATGAGTAGCTTACATAAATCCTTGTGAACACTGCAATTTTAAAATCAGTCTAACAGCACTCTCACTGAGAACAGTGTATACGATAGATTCTAGTTATACGTGAGAGATGAGCCATATTTCTTTCTATTGGGATTGATGTTATAAAATGCTGCAAAGTAATAGTTTTATATTGTAAGGATTTTACCCAAATTGTTCCTATTTTAGAATGAGCATATGTCCACTTAGCATTGGATCAATTAAGTTGATGGGAAAGGGACACTGTTTACTCATACTGTTATGTTTATTGAGAAGATTCTAAATTTGTATTCTCGGCTTACCATTTGTTTACACCAATATTAAGTTATTAACAATTGTTTGATATTCTTAGCAGCCTTGCCAAATAAGGATACATCAGTATGGTATAAAAAACATGAAAGGGACCTATGTATGTGATTGGTGGAATGATGCAGGTGATGAAAAAGTGTTGTGAAAAAGTGTTGTGAGGGATGAAATGGAATATTAAAGGAGAAACTGTGATAGACAATAAACTGATGAAGGTAATTTGAAGTGACATATCTGCCCAATGAATATGTAAACAAAAAATTATGAGCACTTTATTCAACTATGCCGACTCCAGAAGCTTCATTTCAGGAAGTCATACTCAACAATTGGAAGAAATAGATATTTGGAGACAGGCTAGGTGCACCTTGCACCCTGATGAGCTTTGGAAAACCCACACTGGCCATGTGGTACTTCCGGATGCTTTTTGCCTCACTTTTCCTCTGTATGTCCTGGCCAGGCATGCAGAGGCAAAGGGGGATGATTTGATGACAAATTCTCACACAATTGGGTATAATTCTAAAACTTGTCAAAATTGCAGAACACGTGTGTGCAGCTTGTCTGATCTGAAACATGTAAAGGTCAGTCAAGGGCATAATGGAATATTTCCTACAAGCAAATGAATTTCCAGTGATAGAGAGACAAGGAGTTAATCAAACTGCGAGATAAGATTGACACCATACGAGATAGTTACTGGTAGACCGCTGAAAGTTTATGAAGCAATATTTATTATTTGTAGGATATGATCTTAGTAAATATAGATGAAATTAAGTTTGTCTTATTGTGAAATCTAATCTAGAATTTTTAGTCTTTTCATTTAATATTGGTGCTGCTCTTCTGAATGAGGCCTGGAGCCATGTCACCAATTGCAATCCAGAGAGTCCAGCAGAGGAAATTGGCCAGAGTCCAGATGGAGCAGACCATCCCGAGAAATCCGAACTACACACCGCAGAAATGTGTGAGGGAGTCCCTATCTGCTTCAATGTGTGACATTGAAAGAAGGGCCAAGATGTCCACCTATGAGAATGAGAGGTTCGACTTTTGAGAGAGGCCAAGCTTGAACTCCAGAGGAAATAACACTACGGAGTCCTGAAGAACTGCTGAGAAGCAGGCCCAAATTATCTGAAAATGGACTTTTGTGGACTTTTGTGAATGATTTTTTTGTCTTATGTATTGTTATTGTTTCCTTGGAAAGTAACTGTAATTCTAGTATCTCAGATTTTTTTTCTGCTGAACATCATGTCCCCAATTGCTTATGTCACCTGTTCCCCAGATCCTAGTTATCCACGGGTGGTCAATAATGTATTCATAGCTGGTGGAGGGAGAAGTAGTTGTAATATGATTGAGGTTGTTAATCCCTCACCACTTGCTCCACTATCCTCAATATATAACTGGGAGATTGAAGTCCATGGGGCAGATGTACAGTGGGAAAATGTTGTGAATATGCAGGTGAAATGAGTCCCCCACTGCATGGGGAACTGATAAAGTTAGCTGAAACCTACAAGCCATTTGGCTTTGACAATTGTAATGCCGGGGGGGAATGGGAAAATATCACCTAAATTACACACTGAGACTTGTCCCCTCAAGCGTTTGCCTTAATGCTATCCACTATGTTTTAGCCCATGTTATTATTACTGTATTTCTAAATGAATTACAAAGGCGATTCAGCCATTGCTTACGTACAATATCCTTGTTGATCCAAGGGTGGAATGTATTACTAATTAAAGATTTATTTGGATTTTTGGATCAGCAAAGAATATTGTACAAAGAATATTTCATGTGAGAGAAATCATGCTAAGTCAGCCTGCTAGCCCAGATCAGAGCTTGGGGTTACTTTAGGTCAAAATCTCTGAGCAGGCAGGCAGTTTTAGCCAGATAGAACTGAATGAATGACTCATACAGTGACTCACCAGCAGCTGACATTCTTTTCTGCTGCTGGTCACGAGCACAGTATTAACCCTGACCAATCCTGGTATGAACCATGAGCACAACATTAACTCCAACCAATCCTGATTTGAGCATGCTGCAGGCTAACCAATGAATTGTAATGGCATGCAGCAGGCACAAATCTTAGTTAGGTACTTTAGGGGGACTCTCAGCAGGAAAGATGGGGCTGCAACTGATATACGAGGCAGTGATCGCTGAACAGTCCCCCGACCTGGAGTGATGAGCTACAATAATCCGGTGATGTATTGATGCTTAACTTTGTGCTTATTATTCCAAAAGGACTTAATTTAATAAAACTCATATTGTATTTACTAAAGTATCTATGCCTAGTCTGTGAGCTAGTGAGTGACAGGGTTAAAGGAAGTGTAAAATTTGGCAATACAGTATCCCTAAGGGAATTCCAATGCTTAGACTGGGACTTTTCACTGGTCTCAGCATCAGTCTTTGATGCTGATGACTTCGGAGCGGCCAGAGACCTAGACTTACATTTATGTTTGGATTTTGAAGAGACATGATATCCATGAGTGGAAGACAATGCCCTTCAAGAAGTGGAAAACGTGAAAAATTTTTACCTCACTCTGTGAACTAAATACAATAACAAACAATCAAGTTCACCAATAGAATCCCCTATTCAAAATCACTTATTGTCAGAGCTAGCTGTAGGAGGGTTGATATTGAAGCATCACCCACACCAGACAGCACGCTACATTTTATTCAGAAAAAGGTTCACCATCTTATAACCATAAAGACACTTATCTCATAGAAAATTGTTGTTGTCATATATCTCCCCAAAAACAAATGTTGCTCTCAAAATGTCCTGTAGCACGACGTGCACGTTTCGGGTGGTCAACCCTGTATCAAGTGCTTTTCGGTATTCCTACAGATTGGCAACAAGGTTGAAAAAACGCTGTCCAAATGCGGCTAGGGACAAGGATTTTTTTAGGCTGAATGGAAGCGTTTTAAATATGGGAACCCACCAATAGAAAAAAGGGAACACCCACCAACACGGGAATCCCTAGTCTAATTGGTGCAAATAGTATCCACAGCATCCAATATGTCAAAAGACGCTAAGCCAATCGATTTCGCGATTGAGGCCATCTGGCTGCACAGTATTCAGAGAAAAAATCCATTTTTGCTCAAGCCATTGCAGATGTTTCTCCCGATTACCTCCGCGCGGGTTTAGAGGTACATAATCGATAACAGTCCAGCGAAGATCTTCAAAAGAATGCTGAAATGTTAAACAATGAGCCACTACCGGAGCTGTATCCACCTTTTGCCGCAAACGTGAAGCATGTTCAGCCAGTCTCTTTTTAATGGGACGAATAGTCCTGCCAACATAAACCAAGTTGCAGGGGCACAATAATAGATAAACCACATGAGAAGAGATGCAAGAAGTGTCCCAACGGCGTTCATATATCCGAGACGTCTTAGGATGGCTCCACTGTATGCCCGGCAAAGTTGCTGCACAGTAAACACAATTATTACAGGGAGCATGGCCAAACTCCGGCTGATAATATTCGACCCTATCAGGAGCCAAAGATGTTTTTACTAAACGATCCCCCCAACGATTGGCCCCTTGAAAAGGCTATATGAAGGGGTTTATTAAAACATTCATGTAATCGTAACATAGGCCAGTGATCTTGCAAAATCTTCAACACTCCTGTACTCCGGTCAGTATAAGGTAAAACCCCAGTAATTAGTGGTTCTAATAAAGACTCCTTATTCTTATATTGTGAATCTATCAACCATTCCCTATGAACATGGGAAGCTCTCCGATAAGCCCGTCGGATGACCACCTGAGGATAACCCTTTTCTGAGAGACGAGTGCAAAGGTCAGAAGCTTGTCATTGAAAATCATCCATTGTCTCACATACTCTCCGTAATCTCAAAAATTGCCCAAACGGCAAACCCCGACGCAAGGGGCCCGGGTGATAACTCCGAAAATGCATGAGGCTATTCCGTTGAGCTGGCTTCCGATAAAGAGAAGTAATTAATCGACCTGCTGTTATAGAAAGCTGCATATCCAAAAACTCCATGGTTGTAGTACTAATCTTCTCAGTAAATTTTATATTGTCCCGCAAAGAGTTGAGTCGTTCAATAAATTGACGTAAGGAAAACAAGTCTGAAGTCCAGATGAAAAAAATGTCATCCAGAAACCGTTTCCACAGTAACACATTAGAAAAGCCCTCAGAACATTCAACTGAAACTTTTTCCATTTCCGCCATATACAAGGTGGCAATCGAGGGCGCGACTGTCGCCCCCATGGCAATACCAGAAACCTGCTGATAAAAAGTCCCTCCGGACAAAAAATAATTCCTGGTCAAAATCAACTCAACTAATTGGATCAAAAAAGAATGAGGCAACCGAGGAGGGGCATAACAAAAACACCGTTGCAAATGATCCAATGCTTCCCTCTGATTTATATTCGTATACAGCGAAACCACGTCCAAAGTGACTAGAAAAGCTCCAGGTGGTATCAAAATATTGGAAACGAGATGCAAAAAATGTGTTGAATCTCTAATGAAAGAAGAAACCCGACATGCTTCTTGTTAAAAAAAAAAAACATCACAAAAAATGGATAATGGTTCTAACACTGAATTTCTACACGAAACGATAGGTCTGCCGGGGGGAGAAGTCATCGATTTATGAACCTTTGGGACCAAATACAGAACAGGAATCTTTGGATGATGGTTAACTAAAAATAAATATTCTTTATGTGTGATCCAAACACCTTGAAAGGCCAACCCTACCAGCATTTTAATTTCCCCTAGCAATGCAACCATAGGATCTCCATCCAGGATTGTATAGGTCAAACGATCATTCAAATGAGCCTGTAAGGTAAGTTGATAATCTTCAAGGGTCTGCAAAACCAAAGCTCCCCCTTTATCCGCCTTACGAATAATCATGGAAGAATCAGTTTCCAAGTCCTTAAGAGCAGAATATTCATCCTTGGTCAAATTCGAAAAACGTCGAAAATGAGCCTGTTCCAATCGAGCTAGATCCTGCATAACCAGCGTTTGATAAGTGAACAAAACTGGATCAACCGCTGTCCCCGGGGGGATCCACTTCGAGACAGGTGTAACAACAGACTCATCAATGGAGCTTGGCTTGCCATGAAAATACAGGGTTATATTCAATTTTCAAAAAAAACGTTGTAAGCACACACGCATGCGAAACGGGTCATAACGAACTGTGGGGACAAAGGAGAGACCATATTGCAACACTCGCTCCTGTAATTGTGACAAAGAACGTCCCGCTAGATTAACTACTATTGAAGACGTTGTTTGGATCGTTGTCTGGTGTTCGGGGGTTCCCAATCGTCGTCGCGATAATCCCCGCGATAGCGATGACCCCGAGTGGCCCGAAAATCCGAGCGACCTCGGTTAGTGTTTCATGTCTCCAAATCAGTTGCACTATCATCAGTATCTTCAGAGGACCTATCAAACGTCACAGTTTTGCGAACATCAATTTTTTCAGTCTTCTCATACATCCAGTAATAGACCTTGCCTCCTTCATAATCGGTTCTGTCACGTACAAATTTGCAAGATTTCAGTGATTTCAAATAATCAAAAAAACTCTTAATTTGACGATCAACCTCCTCTATCTTCAATTTATAGGGGTCCTTCCCCAAGGATGCCTTCAGGGAAAGCTGAGCTTCATCAATTTGTTTTTGAATTATCCCTTCCTCCTGTATCATCCGCTCCAAAATAAGAGCAATAAGATCAAAACTACATTTATTCAAAATTCTGTTCCATTTATCGATGAATTCATTATCCCATTTAAACATCTTGGGTGCCCGGGTCATGCGTAGACCCCGAGGAATGATCCTCGTTTTTAAATATTGAGTCATTCCTGCACCATGCAATTGGGCCCGCACTAGACGTTTGCAAAGAGCTTTATAAGCTTGCACCGAAGCACCAGTTCCCCCCCCCAGATCAATCTTCATCAAACAAACATGGACGTTGTCGAAACTTCTCCAACTGTTCTTCAGAAAACGCAAAAGTATTCACAGCCATCACATCAGAGGTGCACAATAAACGTAAAAAATTTTTACCTCACTCTGTGAACTAAATACAATAACAAACAATCAAGTTCACCATTAGAATCCCCTATTCAAAATCACTTTTTGTCGGAGCTAGCTGTAGGAGGGTTGATATTGAAGCATCACCCACACCAGACAGCACGCTACATTTTATTCAGAAAAAGGTTCACCATCTTATAACCATAAAGACACTTTTCTCATAGAAAACTGTTGTTGTCGTCATATATCTCCCCAAAAACAAATGTTGCTCTCAAAATGTCCTGTAGCATGACGTGCACGTTTCAGGTGGTCAACCCTGTATCAAGTGCTTTTCGGTATTCCCACAGATTGGCAACAAGGTTGAAAAAACGCCGTCCAAATGCGGCTAGGGACAAGGATTTTTTTAGGCTGAATGGAAGCGTTTTAAATATGGGAACCCACCAATAGAAAAAGGGAACACCCACCAATACGGGAATCCCTAGTCTAATTGGTGCAAATAGTATCCACAGCATCCAATACGTCAAAAGACGCTAAGCCAATCGATTTCGCGATTGAGGCCATCTGGCTGCACAGTATTCAGAGAAAAAATCCATTTTTGCTCAAGCCATTGCAGATGTTTCTCCCAATTACCTCCGCGCGGGTTTAGAGGTACATAATCGATAACAGTCCAGCGAAGATCTTCAAAAGAATGCTGAAATGTTTAAACAATGAGCCACTACCGGAGCTGTAGCTTCAAGAAGTGGAAGCTATTGACATCGAGTCAGAGGCAAATGACGATCCGTACTGTCTGACTCAGTTCTTTAGGCCTCTCTGTCATTTGTTGGCACAAAGGACAGGAAATGGGTTGATGCTCAGGCCCCAAACATTTGAGACACCAGTCATATTTGTCAGTGACTGATCTTGTACCAGCACACTTGGTACACTTTTTAAAACCACTAGTTGGCTTTACTATACCTCAAAATGGTGTCTTCAGGATGAAGACAAGGCTATGGATGCCTAAAGGCCTAGTGTAGCAGTGAAAACCATGTGAAAGAAAAATAAAAAGATTTATCAGGACCGGTGCCTGATTCAACGGACCGACATCAACGGTAAGGCAGAAACATGATGATCCACACAAAAAGATAAAGTTTTTCAGTGGTGACAGAATGACACGTCCTGCTGGCTCCTCGGTAAACAAAGAACTGAGGAAAGGAGTTGGGAAGGCAAGCATGCAGGCACAGTGGAGGGCTCCCAAAGGCTTTCCTATTGGACACTGTGGAGCGTTCCCATGCGGGCTTCATCTGTGCCATCACCCATATGTGAAGACTGCATTCCTGCTTGTTCCTGGCGGTATAAACATGCAGAAGCATCAGAACACTTGGGGGGGTGGTGGAGAAAGGGGGACAATCCAACCTCCATCCCCTCTCCCCGCATACCTAGCTGCTGCTGCTGAGTGTAGTAAAAGTTAGTCAGGCTATGGTCACAGTGGTGACCATACCCTGTTCCACACACTGCCCTTGCAACAATGTGTGCCTTCGAGTCAGTCCTGACTCCTGGCGACCCAGAAGCTCCTGGGTTTTCTTGGCAGTGTCACCGGAAGTAGATTGCCAGGTCTTTCTTCCGAGGCAGTGGAGGGTTAAGTGACTTGCCCAAGGCCCCTACACAAAGATATTTTTCATTTGAAATTGTGAAATCTGGCAGATAACTAAAGTCTCAGACTATGCTCTCTTGTGAATAGAACTCTGCTGCCCTCTGCTGATCAGAGAGACTCTTATGCACTGGTCACAAGCCAGAGGTCTCAGATGTTATATAATTATGGCTTTAGCAACCACTCCACTGTTTTGATAAGTCACTATTCATTCAACATGCACACGTAAAGCCCAAACTGCCCCCAACTCTGCTTCCAGAAATGCCTACCGTATAATACACATAAAAGCATATGTTGGATCACTGCCTGCATATACTTTATTTGATTGTAAGCTCTGAAGAGCAGGGACCATCTTTATCATTTTTTGTGGTACTGGGCAAAGCTCTGCCTATTAGAGTTTATTGTTTTCTTTTTCCAGCTTTTCATTCAGAGTGAGCTTTTTGAAACCACTAACCTCATCAGGTGTTAGATCCCACCCACCCCATGTGAGAATTCTTGCTTTATAGGGAAACTCCCCAATTAGCTACACATAGGGACATAGAACAGTGCTGTTAGAACACACATAAAAGAGGTTAACTGCTTTTTCTCTTAAGGGATGGCTGAGGAAAAGTTAGGGGCATGTTTACTAAAGTCCGCAAAATAGCGCGCCGCAAAATAGCGCACGGCAACGCGGCACTGAAACGCGCATAAACGCGTTTAAACAGCCCGCACACGTGCGTGTCACCCCCGCACAGGTACGCGGCATACTAACGGGCCCCGTACAAGTGCGGGCCCGCAAATGTCCGATAGAGGCGTGGAACGGCTAACGGAGGGCGGAGGAAGGCCTCTGAGGGGCGGAGGGACAGGGTCAATGGGTGGAGAGTGGGAGGGGAGAGGCTCCCCGCACAGTATCGGGCCCGAATTTGAATGTAAAAATAGCGCGAGTGAAACACTCGCGGTAGAGGGTATTTAAAGGGAAGAGAAACCATTTCCGTCCGCAATGTACAGCAGCAGAACCGGGGAAAACCTGCAAAAACCGTGAGCAATGTGATACATGTGTACAGCACAAAAGTGCAATTTAAAATAGAAAATGAGCACCACAAAAAATATGAGAAATATTATGTCAGCTGTGGAACAGTTATAGTAATGTTGAAAAATAAAATACACACCCAGGAAAGCACAAAAAAAAAATTACCTTTGTAAAGGTGTTCGTAGCGGAGAGTGTACCAAAAAGCATGCCTTTACTTTGCAGCTTTCCTGGTAGTGTTTGCAATGGTTGGCCATTAATATCACTGTTGCCCAGCTTGTGTATATGTTTGTCCCCATTGTTCTGTGGCCATTCCTGTGTTTTATTTGCACGTTTGTCACCACACAGGGTGAAGGAGCCCACAGTACATATGCGCAAAGCAGGGTTTGTGACTCCATCCTGCTAGGTGTACTATCTCCAGGGAGTGCATAGTCTCTGTGGTCACAGTGTGGTGCAGCGGACAGATCCGGTACCTCAAGGACCAGAGGTTCAGAGGTTCAAATCCCAGATGGTACATTTGCCAGACTAGTCCCTATATTTTATCCACCACTAAACAAAGATAGCATAGACACCCATGTATTGCAGGGAACATAAGCATGTGGAAAAAACCCATATGTTACCCAACACCGCACACACACCACAACAATGGGCATCACCTACAGCCAAGTCCCCCAAATGCATTCCTGTAATGCCACAATGCAATCAGGTAATATTTTTTTTTCTGAGAGAAGGACATGCCACCATGTTTGCAGACGAGTACATGTGGTGCAGGAGGCAGTGGCTGCCATCCCCACAGAACAGTGGCCTAGCCATGTGCTTTCTGGCACCGTGCACTGCAACAGACAGGCCCTGCTGTATGCACAGTCATGAACCTCCCAGGGAAATCACCCAATCTGTGGCTAGACAGTGGTGCAATGCACACAGACAGTGCATGCAAGAACAGAAGGTCACAGGTTCAAAGCCCAGCTGGGCCTACTGCTAATCCTGCACAGATATTTTACCCACCACTAAAAACAGATAGTGAAGACACTCAGTGATTGAAGAGTACATAATCATGTTACCAAAACCAGTGTTTTTAACTAACACCGCGCCAACCCCCCCCCCCCCCCCAACAATGGCCATTACGTACAGGCAAGTCCTCACAACTCAGGCCTGGAGTGGCACAATGCAATCAAGCTATATGTGTTTTTCCAGATAAGGGACATGTCGTCATGTTGTGCGAGGTGTACAGGTGATGGAGGGGGCAATGGCAGCAAGCCACACCAGACAGTGCCCTAAGCGTGTGTAGGCTGGCCCTGCCCACCACAACAGACAGGCTCTATTGGATGTACAGCCATGGATTCCCCAGGGAATGCAGCCACAATGTGGCAAAACTGTGGTGCAGTGCACACAGTCAGTGTTTACATAAACAGAAGGTCACAGGTTCAAATTGTGTCTGTGGCCCCTGCCAAACGAGCCCCCAGAGTGGAACCCCTCTGAAACATAGCATGTAAGACTGAACCTTTGTTGCAGATAATCAAGATTGTGTGAGATAAATTGTTTGTTTTGTTTCCCGTCAACACCACACACCAAATAAACATGTGCATCCTCTACAGCAGATTCAACGAAATGCACTCCTGGAGGGTCACTGATCGTGCACTTGATGTGCATGTGCCAATATAAGGCCATGTGAGCATGGTGATGGCAGGGGAAACTGGTGGCAGCTGTGCACATCACACCATGGCCTAGCCTGTATTAAGTGGGCGCTGTGCACTGCAAGTGACAGGGTCCGTCTGACAAACAGCCATGTATTCCCTTGGGAATGCACTGCCCCTGTGACAAGACGGTGGTGCAAAGCACACAGGCAGTGCCTACAGGAGCAGAAAGTCACAGGTTCAAATCCCGTGTGTCCGCTCAGCCAACACAGTCCCCACAATTGTCAGACCATGCAAATATTTTAAAAATAACAGATCCTGTAGTGCAGATAATGCAAACACGGGTAATACATCTATATTTTCCATGAAAGTGTACATAAATGAGAAACATCTGCATTACATACAGCAGATTCCCCAAATGCAGTCCTGGAGGGCCACAAATCATATACATCTTATGATGTGTGAAATAAAGATGTGTCTCTCCATGTCCATATGCTGGTCCATGGTATGCAGATGTATCTCATGCATATTCATGAGGCACAGTTGCAAAACATGATCAGTGTGTGGGACAACAGGACTGGAGTTGGGGACCTCTGGCTGAGAGTATCAGCCAACAGGAGCATAAATGTGCAGAGACACAAGCTCCATTACCCAAACACTACTGGACAGTCATGATATTGGGCCTTGCGTACATCTCAAATAACTAGTACGTGCACACCTTAGCACTGTCACCATAAACCTGGAAAAACAGTAAACCTATATCAACATGTAGATGTGAAAAGTCACATATATCAATGCCAACGTCAAGCACAATATGGTTATTGAGCGTTAGAATACCAATATGTCAGATGTTTGGGGAGTGTGTCTCAGGTCTGGTGCATGACAATGTTCCCCACCCTGTGGTGTGACACCAACAGTATTCCATACCATTGCCATGCCTGCACTGGGTCCAGGACTGCTGAGATGTCCGAGACTGTAAAAGCTAGCTATAGTGGCACAGTGATGGCATAGGTGTGTGAATGTGTGGCTGTACATCCAGTGTGTGATTTGTTAAACATCTTACTCAGCGCACAATGTTTGCTTTGTGTCCAGTGTTAGCTTGCCAATGTGCATAATGAGGAGCAAGGTATTGTGGGCATACCTCAGACAGGCTGCCTTTGCCACGATGCATGAGGACAGATCATTAGTCAATGTATTGGACATTGTAGTGTGCGTCCATCAGCAACATGGACAGGGTAGCCCCTGCATGTCTTGCTGGAAGTTCACCTTCACCCTAACTGAGCAGTTACCATGGCATGGCTAGGTCAGCCATAGTGTCAACAACATCTCCTGCAAGTGATATGTATAGGTATCCTTTTGGGGCCCAATCACTAGCTTAGCTGCTTGGTGAGTGTGCAGACATCCCAGTTTTGGGTGCACACATATTCTCCAGTAATATGCACAATGGACGAGCTAGCAGACTGCTGCCACCTAGTATGTCCAAGGCTGCCACACCTTGAAGGGTGCAGTGTTTGTGTGTTTGCGGCTGGTGAATGTCCGCGGTGGTGGTCTGCTGAGCATTTCCAGGCCTGCTGTATGGTCTGGATGTGCACATAAATGCATGGACCCTCTTATCTGGTGCTCCACCAACAGCTGGAGCCCAAGTTGACATTTCCTTCCAGTACCACCATTGTAGTGATGGGGAATGTGGATGTGTTGCTGGGTGATCATGAGTTGTACTGCTCAGTGTTGGTGTTGTAACATAATCTGTCTATGTATTTCAACCCCCTCCTCCCCCCCTTCACTCTTCTAACCTAATTAATGTGGTGATGGGCACCACACAGAATATGTCCAATGTGTTATCAGAAAATTAAAGAATTTATAAACATAACACACAAAAAAGAGATGGACACAACTGTAGTTAGCAATGGATCTAGAAGACCCACCCATCAGACACAGTCACTGATGTGGACACACAACATAGACTAGCTTAGCTAATCCTGTTGCCGTGGACATGGTGTTGTGTGTCCCCTCACACTCTCAGGGTGAGACCAGGGTCCGCACAATGTGATGCTCAGTATCAACTCTGTGTCAGTAATATACATGCTCAATCTAAATGATCAGGATGAGGTGTTTCAGTGCCCTCATAACACATCTGAATGTTATGTCTAGACTGCTGTTTTACATGTGCAGTGCAACATGGGTATGTGTGGTTTGAGCCTATCATTGTACAAATGTAAAAAAGGTCATGTGGTGGCCCCCAGTCCTACTGTATGCAGCCAGGGGTGTGTTAGTATCTAGGGCAGTGTTTCCCAACCCAGTCCTCGGGGAACGCCAGGCCAGTCAGGTTTTCAGGATATCCCTAATGAATTTGCATGAGATATATATGCATTAGAGATAGCTTGCCAACCTGGCCTACAATATTTTGGTGGTGGTGAGAAGTCAGGAGGAATGGGACACGTTCTATCTACCCTTTCGATGTCTAGGACATCTGTACCTTGCCCACTCACAATCTTAAATGACAGAGGTGTAAGGCAGGGGTCTCAAATCCAGCCCTGGAGGGCCACAAACCAGTCAGGTGGGCAGGCTAGCTCTAATGCATATATATCTCATGCAAATTCATTAGGGATATCCTGAAAACATGACTGGCCTGGCGTTCCCCGAGGACTGGGTTGGGAAACACTGATCTAGAGCATAGGCTCAGAAACAATCACACCTGAAAACCCTAGGCAGGTCGGGTGTTTAGTCTAGGCCTAATGAAGATGCATGAGACATATATGCTTCCAACATATCATACGAATGTGAGTGCTGAGTGGCTCTCCAGGGCTGTATGTCAACCCCTTAGCCCTACACCTCTGTCAGCAATGATTGTAAGTGTTGAAGGTGCAGTTGTCCAAGACATAAAACACGTGTTGATACAATGAGTCACATGCCTCTTTGCCTCTCACCACCACCATTACTAACATATATTAGATGCTACCACGTCATGGTTATGTTGACAATTGAGGAAGTATGTGACACATTCCATGTATGCTTTTCCAGTCTAAGACATCTGCACCTTGCACACTCACACCCCGAAATGAAAGACGTGTAAGGCAGGGGTCCCCAACTGCAGACCTAGAGGGCCACAAGCCAGTCAGGCTGACAGGATTAGCCCAAATGCATATAGAACTAATGGATATTCATGAGGGCTATCCTGATCACTGCACTTGTGTAGGGCGCCAAGGAGAACTGATTCATAATCACTCAGCTATGGAGATGTTGGGCACTTGTGACATCACAGCGGTTACAGTCTTAAGTCATAGGTCTGATCCCACAGTGGAGTAATGTAATATGGCTGTCAGAGGCATTTCACATTACCTAATGTCATTTGTCCCTGCCACCAACAACCCCGTCAGTGCTGTAGCCTTGAAGGCTATTCCAAATACTCAAAAAGGTGTGTGAAAATGAATGTTAGAAGGTGCTGTGGTGGACACTGCACCTCATATGCCCTCTCTGGAGTGCCTCCCAGGGTCCCTGATGTGACACCCTAGGTCATTGCATTGTCCCAGTGTGTTTGCTCTCATAAAAAAACAAACCTTTCAAGGTCCCCACAAAGAACAGCTGATCTTAGGGAGTGATGTGCCATCAAATCATAATGATGAGGCTGCCTGTGTGCGGGAAAACACTAGCTCTCTTAAAAAAGGATGTATGGCAAATAATGTGTCACAACACATCACTCTCTCTGTATGTCAGCACACTACGTAAGAGAACTGAGCATGTTTGTCGCATGCAAACCTCCATCAGCTCCGTATGTGTGTCATGAAAAATAATGTGGATGTAGACTGTCCACATACCAAGGCCCCACATCATTGCTTGGCTCACATTGAGATGACCTACTGAAACATGATCTATTGCAACACATATCCCCATATAACCACGGTGGACTGGTAGGCCACTTAGATGTGCTCTGTGGACCCCTGTGGATAGGGAGGTTTTGTTTTCTCCATTAAACACACAAAACCATATCACCAGGGTGACTCACTGCCCCCTGTGATGGGCTCTCTTGACCTGTGTGGCTAGGGAGGCTGTATTAAATGGTGTAAGCACACACAAACATATCACCAGGCTGACTGATAGCCCACATTGATTTTTTCGCAGCACACATTGTTGTTTTATCTGTGTTATTGCCAGTCATTGCAATGTGAGAGCCATAGCACATCACATCATACAAAAGCCTAAGAACCATTGTATAGTGTTGGTAGGTTCAAGTCCCAAATGTGTATACACAATACATTCTAAAATGGGTCTCTGGTGTTTTAAATAAATGACACACAGCAGTTTATATGTAATGTGTGTTGCGCAAGTCTTTGCGTCAATTTTTCTTTGTGCATTTGCGTGGCGCAGTTGCACTGTGCAATACCGGCAACATGCGCCAGCTGCGTAGCCCACATGCACGTACTGCGTTCGGCCCGCACATGGACGCAATACGTTTCTGAACCTGCGCCACTGTTGCACGTAAATCATCGCGCAAGTTGCACTGCGCATGCGCGTGAAGCGCGCTGCGGCAATCAGTGATAATCTCTGAAAATGGCGCCCAGAACAAGGAAGCCCTCCTTCACCCTCCGTGAGCTCAGGTACCTGTCCCGGCTCATCGCACCACGCCAGCATAAGCTCTTCAATGGGAAGACCGGCCCACAGGGACAGCGCCCAAGGTCCTTAGGGCATGGCAACGTCTACAAAGACGTTTCAATAGAGAAGCAGACTACCCAAGGGAGGTAAGTGTATAGGGCCAGGTCCTAAAAATCATATATGTAGCCTGTACTCATTGCAAATGTCCATGCTGGTTGTGTTGAGGTACTGTGAGTCAATAATGTGCAGAAGATGAGGAAGGACATACCATAATGTATCTGTCTCATTTGTGACTGTGTTGTCCTGCACCCAGGTTGTTGATGGACATGGGCAGAGAGGTCACGATGCTTCCCTTGTGGCATGTCAGCTGCTGCTGTGGCTGTGCCTCAACATACTGTAATTAAGTAAGACCTTAGATCAGCAGATGTAAATATATACAACAACATAGGGATATGGTGTGACTGTACCTTGAACAAAACACCGTGGGTCCAGCACAAGGAAATGTGGAACCATAACATTAATGGTATGTCACCCACCCAGGTGATATGGGCCAGTGTTGGCCATGATTTCCAATACACACGGCCTATCTGCATGGGTTCTCAGAGCCCATCACAGTGGGCTTGCTGTCATACCTGAGATATTGGTCAGTGTGCTGTCAGAGTTGCAAACATTCTCACATACTGCAGGGGACCAGACAGATCATCCCAGTAGGCCAGAACCCACCCAGGGGAAATGCTTGTGTGTGCCCACCCAGTATCACACATCCACCCTATCACCAGGAGGGACAGAGAGCCCATCACAGTGGGCTTGCTGTCATCCCTGTGATATTGGTCTGTGTGCGGTCAGAGTTCCAAACATTAGCCCCCAGTATGCAGGGGTCCAGACAGAATCATCCCAGTAGGCCTAGAACCCACCCTGGGGAAATGCTTGTGTGTGCCCACCCAGTTTCACACATCCACCCTATCACCAGGAGGACAGAGAGCCCATCACAGTGGGCTTGCTGTCATCCCTGTGATATTGGTCAGTGTGCTGTCAGAGTTGCAAACATTCTCACAGTCTGCAGGGGTCCAGGACAGATCATCCCAAGTAGGCTAGAACCCACCCTGGGGAAATGCTTGTGTGTGCCCACCCAGTTGCACACATCCACCCTATCACCAGGAGGACAGAGAGCCCATCACAGTGGGCTTGCTGTCATCCCTGTGATATTGGTCAGTGTGCTGTCAGAGTTTGCAAACATTCTCACAGTCTGCAGGGGTCCAGACAGATCATCCCAGTAGGCTAGAACCCACCCTGGGGAAATGCTTGTGTGTGCCCACCCAGTTCAAACATCCACCCTATCACCAGGAGTACAGAGAGCCCATCACAGTGGGCTTGCTGTCATCCCTGTGATATTGGTCAGTGTGCTGTCAGTGTTGCAAACATTCTCACAGTCTGCAGGGGTCCAGACAGATCATCCCAGTATGCCTAGAACCCACCCTGGGGAAATGCTTGTGTGTGCCCACCCAGTGTCACACATCCACCCTATCACCAGGAGGACAGAGAGCCCATCACAGTGGGCTTGCTGTCATCCCTGTGATATTGGTCAGTGGGCTGTCTGAGTAGAAAAAAATCAATCAGAATCCAGGGGTCCAGACAGATCATCCCAGTAGGCCAGAACCCACCCTGGGGAAATGCTGTGTGTGCCCACCCAGTATCACACATCCCCCCTATCACCAGGAGGACAGAGAGCCCATCACAGTGGGCTTGCTGTCATCCCTGTGATATTGGTCAGGATGTGCTGTCAGAGTGTGCAAATCATTCTCACAGTCTGCCAGGGGTACGCAGATCCAGATTCATCCCAGTAGGCCAGAAACCCACCCTGGGGAAATGCTTGTGTGTGCCTACCCAATTTCAACACATCCCAAACCCCCCCCCTATCACCAGGAGGACAGAGATCCCATCACAGTGGGCTTGCTGTCATCCCTGTGATATTGGTCATGTGTGCTGTCATGTTTGCAAACATTCTCCACAGTCTGCAGGGGTCCAGACAGATCCATCCCGGTAGCTAGAACCACCCTGGGGAAATGCGTTTGTGCCCACCCGTTTCACACTCCCCATCACCATAGGACAGAGAGCCCATCCATTGGCTTGCTGTCATCCCTGATATGGTCAGTTGTGCTGTCAGAGTTCAACATTCCTCCAGTCTGCAGGGTCAACAGATCATCCCAGTAGGGGCCAGAACCCACCCTGTGGAAATGCTTGTGTGTTCCCACCCAGTATCACACATCCACCCTATCCCCAGGATGACAGAGAGCCCAGACAGTGGTCTTGCTGTCATCCCTGTGATATTGGACAGTGTGCTGTCAGATGTTGCAAACATTCTCCACAGGCTGCAGGGGTCCAGACAGATCATCCCAGTAGGCCTATAACCCCACCTGGGCAAATGCTTGTGTGTGCCCACCCAGTATCACACATCCACCCTATCATCCCTGATGGACATAGAGCCCATCACAGTGGGCTTGCTGTCATCCCTGTTATATTGGACAGGTGCTGTCAGAAGTTTCAAAACATTCCCCCAGTCTTCAGGGTTCCAGACAGATCCATCTCCCAGTAGGCTAGAACCCACCCTTGGAAATGCTTGTGTGTGCTTTGGCAGTACGACAACACCCTATCCCCTGGAAGTCCCGGAGTGCCATCCCTTTGGCCCATCTGGCACCATGGGGATATGGTTGTGTGTTACCTAACAGCTTTGCGTTTTGCTCCCTATCCCCTGGAGTCCCGGAGGGCCATCCCTGTGTCCCCATCTGGCACCATGGGGATATGGTTGTGTTGGGTACCTAACAGTTTGCGTTTTGCTCCCTATCCCCTGGAGTCCAGGAGGGCCCTCCGTGTGGCCATCTGGCACCATGGGGATAATGGTTTCTGTGTTACCTAACAGTTTTGCGTTTTGCTGCCCTATCCCCTGGAGTCCAGGTGGCCATCCCTGTGGCCCATCTGGCACCATGGTGAGTATTTTTTGTGTGTTTACCTAACAGTTTGCGGTTTGCTCCCTATCCCCTGGAGTCCATATGGGCCAGCCCTGTGGCCCATCTGGCACCATGGGGAATATGGTTGTGTGTTACCTAAACAGTTTGCGTTTTGCTCCCTATCCCCTGGAGTCCAGGAGGGCCATCCCGGTGGCCCATCTGGCACCATGGGGATAGTGGGTGTGTGTTACCTAACAGTTTGCTTTTTGTCCTACCCCTGGAGTCCCAGAGGGCCATCCCTTGGCCCATCTGCACCATGGGATTGGTTTTGTGTACATAACAGTTTTGCGTTGTCTGCTCCCTAATCCCCTGGAGTCCCCAGGAGGGGCCATCCCTGTGGCCCATCTGGCCCACCATGGGGATATGGTTTGTGGTGCCTAACCGGTATAATGCATTCTCCCTATCCCCAGCGAGTCCTGGGAGCCTTGCACAATGGTCCTGTTAGTCACCCTTTTGTAAATGGGTATGCAGCTGATGATCTGTGGTAGGACACCCCACCCACAGGGGCCAGATCAACAATTGCTATGGTGGGTATGTCAGTAAGATAGCATGTGGTGTTGTTCATCGGCAGGGATTTTTGCACCTACACACCATAGTCTGTTCGGTGGACATCTCAGCACACATGTTTGTGATGATCTCGGGATGATATGCTAGCTGCAGAGGTTAATGTTTGTAACAGCACCCCCATCCCCATGATGCCAGTACATGTGTTATCAAAACCCTGTAGGCGGATCCATGTCCCCATAATACCGTACTGAAGATTCAGGTTTAACACCTTGTGCCACCTAATAATAAACATCCAAACCATCAGACACAGGTGCACATCACTGATGGTGTAATCAATGCTGATACATTCAACTTTTTGTGGCTGTAGAACACATACATAAACCCTCAAATTAGCACTGTTTGCGAATAGCCGTTTTGTTTGGTTTGGCCCCTGTCGATTTATTGCTGTCATAAAACACGCTGCTGTCATCCTAGCTGAGGCCAGGTCAAATGACATAACAACTAAACATAGCCCATAGAGGACAATACCTACCCCCCCACACTCACCCTTTTTATGCTGTCAGCAACTGTGGTCCCAACGTAGTTGGACATAGCAACCATGAGCCCCATAAAGACACACCTCCACACAATGGAGCTAGTGGTGCAATCAATAGATATCGTGTGCCCTGTCAAAGGTGAAAGTTTAATGTTATTGGCACCCCTGTCCAATGGTCACTAGGGCCTTCCTCCCCACAATTTTTCAGCTAACTACACACCGCCCCATGATTGGTGGCATATTCAGGTTGCCATTGGGGGTGAGTAACAGGATGTCTACAGAGCATCCTGAAACATATATGTGTGGGTAACACAGCACCTGGCTGTGTAACTGTGACTAGCAATGGAACACCATCATGGTTTCTCAACAAACTTGTGGCATGTTGTGTCAAGGTCCTGCAATGGGTGCTACAGGGTATTCCAGGATGTGCTGAGGGTGCCAAATACAAACACGGGTACAGGTGTCCAGTGCACCACATGTGGCACCGACAAAGCAACAAATGCAGGTGGTAACTGTGACCACAAAACTGTGCTATAGAAACAAAGGATGTAAGGTCCTGCCATGTGTGTCTAAATTGATGACAACACAGGATGCATAAACACAGCTCCGCTCCCCAGTGTAGAGTTTTTGATCACATCAGAAGCAAACTGATGTGTATGTTGTGTGGTGATGTTGCCTGTGCAAAATGTCCTCCTCCAAGGTCAAGCCTGCACACCTCGAACACTGTCCCCCCCCCCCACTGTGGCTGTTTCTGGCATGAGAATCCACTATTGTAGTGACACAGACTGTGTCATTGTCTATCGTGATGTGTGTCCCTTATCACCTATATGCCACAATGGTCACAAATGGACGTTTCACAACCCCCACACACGGTGAAACCATGACCAAAAAAGGTGCAATGTCACGTTGTAGGACTCCCCCCTGGTTGCCAATAGGCCGCATAATTAGATATGAATACGCCAAGACACATTCTCTAGTCTTTTCCCTCACGCTCCCATGTAAAGCTTGCTCGAAGGCCCCTCCAGGCATGCCCCGTTTGGTCCGGCTGGTTTGCCCCACACCCAAAATCTGTCCCCCACTCCTATCTTGCACTCAACCAACAGGATGCTATAGAAACATGTGGGGAACAGGAGGCCATCCAACAGTCCCTCAGCACATCGTGTAAAAAACACACGAGCATTTACATATACGGTACTCTTCAGGCCTATGTTATGACCATGAGTTTGTGTGTATCTGTAGACCGCCAGCTAACCCCTGTCAGAGGTTTTCTGCCGGACACAGCAGCATCAGGATGTCCCCAACCCACCCATCTCCCCCCTCCTTGTTGTGGGGGGGTGGTCTCCTCTCTGTCCGTTCACGCTCCCACTATGTGGCTCATAGTTAGTCCCCGTGTAAGCTGTATACGTCACTGAGAGAGAGACCTGTTCGACAGGGGGGAGGTCAGCGCATTCAAACCGGTGGGATGCTGCCACAACAACCGTCACAAATGATGGGGGGCAGCTTGTGGACACACATGCTCCCTTGCCACCAACATTATACACATGTCATGACATATGCCCTTTGCCCATGGGAATGCCTCCTGACCGTGATTAACCTATGCTGTAACTGACACACACACACACAGCAGTGCCAGGAGCAGTAAGACTCTGTGGCACACTGATGGGGGTGGGGGTGTCAAAGTAGCAGAAGGTGACCATTCACTAATTCGCCACCTTTTCCGTTGCAAGATGCCACAGATTGCGGATCTGCCGGAAGTAGGGCAGGTAGCTGCGCCTCCAGCATGGTACCTACCTCCAGCGCCTCCAGGGTGAGACCTCTACAATAGGGTGATGTACAATAATCCGGAAGTCACGTATCTGTAACCAATGTTCCATTATCCCATATGCCTGTGTGGTGCCTGCTCTGTAAACAAAGTTCTATAATGTGTGACAGACAAACGTGCTGAATGAACTGTGTTTGTTCCACATATGGTGATGTCACTGAGGATGATGCCCCCACCTCTGCAATCTGTTTCAGGCGGACACCAACACCACCTGATGCAGATGGTTGGGTGGTCCTGGACACGACCTACGAGGAGGTGGAGGAGGATGGAGTAGGAGGAGGTGGATGAGGTGCATTAGGAGGTTGTGGAGGCGCAAACAACCTTGATCCGCCGGCAGAAAGGACACCGGAGGGCCAGAATGGACATTGGGAAAGGGCATCATATATTGAAGAAAAGGTCAGAGGACAAAGACCAACCCCGTTGGGAAAAAAAAGAGGGACATTCCGAATGCTCTGATGTTGAGGGGGGTGGGATGTTGTGGAGGGCATTCAGGCTACGGGGAGGGTTTTCCCAGAAGGGTTGTGGGAAAGTGACGTGGAGGACAGGGCATCACAGGCCACTGGGGGGGGGGGGGGGGGTGGGCTTCCCCCCATCCACTAACAGGTGCCGTCCAACACCAGGGCCACACACAGGCCCTACTCAGATGCCACCACACCGACAACAGTCTACTAATGTGTGTGTGTGGTGGCAGATGCGTGGAGCACCTGTCTGGGGCCGTGGAGGGCATGGAGCAACGTATACACCAGCCTGTTCTCACTCACAGCAGTGGCTGGCCACAGTGATTGCGAGGGTGTTTGCCGAGTGTGGTACATCTTCCATGTCGGCAACCCACCCCCTCATGGCGTTCCACTGGAGTCAGTGAATTGCGCCAGTGATGTCACTAAATGTGCCCTGTGATGCCCTGTCCACCATCACTGGTCATGCTGGGGGAGGGTGGGGCTCACTTGTGGGTTGTTTTTGTTCTGTGTGTGTAATATGTGCGGGTTGGCGTTTGAGTGGGAGGGGAGATGGGGGGGGGAGGGTGATGGTATTTTTCCCCCTTCCCACATTTGTACATAGTTTCCCCAATGTTGTTTTTTTATAACTAGTAAAATATCATTTGGAAAGGAACTTGTAATTCGCCTGTGTCCTCACCTAGGTTAATTGTTGGATGTCAGAATGGTATTATGTGTGGGGGCACCTATTTTTTCCTGTTGGGTAACATGGTCCTGAAAATGACATTGTCAACACATTTAAGGTGTTCTAACAAGCCCATGTGTGTAGGTTGTATTCATACTAAGGGTTTCTGCATTAACTGTTGCAAAACGTAGGCATCTTTCCCACGGATGTACATGGCACATGGTAGGGTTCCTCATGTGAAACAAAGATCTGCCACATATTGTGAGTCTCCCAACATAGGCATGACCACCCATTTATGCCTCTGACCCAGGCATCCCTAATGGTGGGGTGGGAGCCCGGTAATTTATTGATGTGGGTCACGTGGCAAGGGTCCACACATATGCCACCACTTTGTAGTATATGAATGTGATTGCACACGGTGATTATTATGTCAAGTAAACCATCCATTGACAACATAGTCCCACTGTGACCACATGGATGTCTTGTGCCCGACTGTGCGCTGCAGGTCCCCAAGGCTGTTGCGAAACAGGGTGCACATGACACATTACATGATGTGGTGTAGGGCATTACAATTGTAGCTGCCCCCTCTTGGCAAAGTAGATGCCACAGGGAACCCTGTGTGTGGGTCATAGATTGCACCCAGCACTATATGACCTGGGTTCGGCTCATGATAGGTTTTCCACCCCCAAACACCCGAGATCCACCATGTGACAACATGGACACTCATTGTACCACCACACTGTATGTATGGTAAGACAGCTGTTTATTGTTGCAGCTTTACCCTTCAAATTTATGTTACCATATAAACATGTATAGTTACATGTTAGTTTGTGTTACAAATGAAAAGGTTTAGGAGCTGACAGTACACAACCACAATGCATTAGCATATGTCATCTTTTCACATTTGACACCTAAAAAACACTCTGAACTATGATTCAACTGGATACATACGTTTCCCAACTGAGCATAGCAACATAGAGAAATATAGGATAGTATCAGGATTATGCATCTATTACTCTAAGCCGTTATTGGCGACGTGGTCGCCCACACGCTTGACACGTCGGCCCCCCACCCCCCATCTCCCCCGGCCATGTCCCGCCGCGGGAACCAGTGCTGGTGGTGGTTGTCAGGTGCACTATCATCGCAGACCCTCAAGTATGCCCTCAAGGGCCTCACAATATACGAGGTACGGCCATGTTTTGTACAACGTCACGTAATTGGCCCGCTGCTCAGCACACACCTCCCTTGTGTTCTGCTCCACTGCATGTCGTATAAGGTCCAGAACTGCGTCTAACTGCCTGTGCATGGGATACAGGGTGGCTCTATTAGATACGTCTCCCCTACTCGAGGGTTGGCGCCATACACCAAACAGGTCATGCACATCCCACAACGATTGGTGATGTGATACGGCAGACAACATCACACAGATGTCTAGGGGCAATAGACATCAGGACCACAGTAGTAGATGTCAGACAAACCCAGAGGACACATCTCACGACTTAGATGTTGGATGCCATCACAAACGATCTACAGGCTGTGCAGACACACACCACATACTACTGTTGTGGGCAACAGTATTGGCCAATGATAGCTATCACATATCCATCGTGTTGTTGAGGTGCAGCATGCACTAGACACAAATATCAGCTGGACACCAACTGGTTGATTAACAACAGGACGGTTGACCTATCCATC